>CM057340.1:694253376-695503376 GCA_030015575.1 Agapanthus africanus
AGTTACGTGGTCGTAATTGTGAACTACATCATGGTTACACTACCGCACTCTGTTTAAGTGACTTAGAGCTCTACAGTTGATTTCCACTTGTAGTGAATTTCATCACATCCGATATTCTTGATTCCTTGCCCAATCCATATTATATTTTGATTCTTATAGCTTTTGCCTTATATCGTTCTCAAAATTGTCATTTCAGGACCATGTCTTCCAACGACTCGTCCTCTATCTCCACTCCCCAGGATCAGACCGTTGAGATTTTGACTGCACTGCAAGGTCTGAAGGAAGCACAGGAGCGAACAAACGACTTGTTAGCTGAAGGACTGAGAAGGCAGGTGAATCAGGCACCAGCGGGAGTCTCCAATCGTAAAGGGATCCCTGTTAGACGAGGAAAAGAGAAAAAGATGAAGCGCCCATTTGTTCCCCCGAGACAGAAGCAGCAGAAGACCCAATGTTGTGGGTACTGTAAGAGGCCAGGACATCTTCAGAGGGATTGTCGCCGCGCCCAAGGGAAATGTCTGATTTGCGGATCCAGCGAACATCTTATCAACGGTTGCCCAAAAGGAAGGAACTACAAGGAGGAGACTCGTCCACACTCTCCACTGTTGCCAAGTGATGATTATTGCGTAGTTCGAACTTCGAGGATAAGGCGGACCCAGCGCAGGATTTAACTCGCGTGACAAGGATGCAGCGGCTTAGTAATCAAAGAAGAGTTATCACGTTTTCTGCTTTTAATAAAATGTTGTCATCCTCTTGTAAATATTTCTTTTCGTTTGAAATCTTGTATCTGTCGAACTTTTAGTTGAATGCAATAAAAACTTTGAATCGTAATATATGTATTATTCTCTTGCTTTTCCCCTTTATTTATACTATTCATTACCACAGCATTTTTAATTCTGATTTTTCAGTTCCTGCCCACCGCATATTTTCCTATACTCCATACCCTTAGCTATTTTCTTGATGTGTTCCACTGTCTAATCATGAATCTTTCTTTTTAGGCCATGGCCCACCCTGGAGCAGCGCCGCATCTAGATGAGGATGCACAATCATGCGTTTCCTTAGACCGCACGCTGATGAGTTCTGACGATGAGATCAACGGTCCCCAGGTCATTTTCGGAAACAGCGATTACGAGGATGAAGAAGCTCCAGCCGAGGGAGAAGGACCAGAAGAACAAGACCCTGCGGTGGAAAAACTCCCAATGGCGGTCCCTGCGAGGCGCTATGGGAATGGACGCCCCTACCTGAGCGCGCGAGCCTACCGCAACCTGCCGAACCTCCACAACCGCGACTGACATGATTTTTAGCTGTTGTCTTCCCTGGCCAAATAAATCTCTGTATAGTTTAGGGCCACCTTTCGTCTTTGAGAATGCTTTGTTTAGAATTTTCTGGAATGAAATAAATTGCTGAGTTCGCTAATTTTTCGATCTTCTTGGTTCACTTGATGCTTGATTATTTCTCATAAACTTTTATTTTTCTGCTGAGATCCCTGACTGTCCACCCCTATTCCTCGTATTGTTTTAACCCTCGCTTCGATTAAAAGTACCGCACCCTGATCTTTGGAATGGGCCACCCTTCATCCTTCGTCTATGCTTCGTTTGAGATCCTTCTGGGAGGGGAAATTGATAGTAAATTCCGAGTTTGCAGACTCTGCGGATTTTGATTCACATGATGTATCGACCGTTATCCTCCCCATACATCTTTTTTCCCCATGTAGCCCTTGCTGCTCACCCTTACTTCCAGTGCTGACCCGACCCCAATCTCTTTGACTTTCAGTCTAAAGACGTCACACTTCGACCTTTTGAATGAGGCACACTTCCTTTTAATCCCTACCCTAGCTAGCCTTATACATTTTTGTGCTTTTTCCGATTACCCTAACTATATTTAGGGACATCGTTATTCAAATTTAGTTTCCATTATTTTGTATTTATTGAAAAGTGCATGTATTGATTACTTCATTCTATGTATTTTAAGTACACTACTATTATTCTCATTTTCGGTAGCGCAACCATATATCGCGCATATTTTCGTTCCATGCTTCTTATTTTCACTATGTGGCTTTTCTAAGTTATGTTAAAATGGTTTGATTGATACGTTATTCTAAAATGTTTTAACCTATCGACATTTCCTTCATTATTTTATGGTTGCTACTTTATTCCCGGATATTGTGCTTATGGTTACTAATATAAACGGTGGTGCCTTATACTTATTATTTTAGCTGCGCTAACTTTGATATGCGAGGTGTGTATATGTTTAGGATTTCGATTTTATCTAGCACGCCTAGGATGTTATTATTCGTTATTGCTATTCTATTTTGTACAAATGGGTTTCCCTCTTAATTGATTTCTACCTTATACTTTTTAGATCTATTCTTTTAGTTGTATTATTTGTATACGTATGTAAACCTTCAAATTTCTTCATCCACGTATTCCTAGTAAATCTTTATGTGCAATATAATAGCTTTCGCTTATGATTGTATAACTTATCGTTATTTTAAATTTCGAGAACGAAATTTTTGTAAGGGTGGTATGATGTAATACCCAGCCCCTTTTTATACCAATATCCGTATTTATCTTTAACTTATAAATTTTTATTTTATTTATTTACTTTAAAACCCCATTAAACCCAAACCACCATATAATTCCCTCAGCCCATTTCTTTTATTCATTTTAATTATACCCAGCCCAAACACTAAAACCACCATATATATTCTCCTCATCCCATTTTCTTTTTCCAAATAAAAGACCCCAGCCCATTCCCCATTTTATTTCTTCCGGCCTTTCCCCATCTCCTCGGCCGATCCTTTTTCCCCAAATTAATTAATTAAACTCTTTCCTTAAAGCCCAGCAGCTCAGCCCTCTTTTTCCTTTCTCTTATAATTCTATTTATTTTATTTTAACCCCGGCCCACCCCCTCTCAGCCCAACGCTTTCCTCCTTTCACCGCGCCCGCTTCACCAACCTGACCCGCAGCTGCAAGACCCGACCCGCTTTGCATCCTTCTCCCCACGTTTCCTTTTTCCCGCTCGAATCTTCCCGTTCCACCTCCGTCGCCCATGCCTACGCCCACGCTCGCTCCGTGCCTGCACCTCGCGCCCATGACGCGCACGTTTCCCCTACGACCCGCTCCCCAACGGTCCTCTCCTCATTCTCCCTCACACCCTCGAACTCACCATCTCTCTCCCTTGTTCTCCTTTTTCCTCCTCTTCCCGCTCCCTCTCCCGACCCACGCCCACATCACACCATCGCCGCGCTCGCCTCGCCACCATCGCCAGCATCTTTCCTCTCTCCTCTCCCCTCTCTCCTCCTTCCTCTCTCCAAAAACCCCGAGCTCCTTCTTCTTTCCTCCTCCCTGCACCCATCACCGGCCACCCTAATCCATTGCATCCCCGCCGAACTCCCCCTCGTCACCGCCCTCATCTCCTCACCTCACCACTCCTATTCACCCCAACGCCTACACCACCAAGCTCCTCCTCCGACAACCACTCTCTATACCCCTCTCATTTTTCCCTCGCTCCAACCTCTGTCCCCTCGCCGACCCCTTCATCACCACCGACGACAACCACCGAGCCTCACCCTCGCAGCCCCGACCTCATCACCGCCGTCGACGCCCCCTGCAACTTCTCCCTCTCTCTCTGTTTCCCTCTGCCTCTCTCTCAAACTCTCTGTCGTTCTCTTTCTCACTCTCTCTCTCTCTAATTCTTTCTCTCCGTTCTCTCTCTCTCTCTCTCTCGCCTCATCTCACCCAATGCCCTAGCCGCAATAGCCCGTCACCAAGCTCGAGCCAAGCCCAAGCCTAACCGAGACTCGTCGTGTGCTTGCTACTCCGTGCCTGTGCCGTGTCACTACCGCCTTCGCTGCAGTGCCATCAATTCCTCGTTTCCAGGCAAGTACTCTTACTTGCTTACATGCTAATTTATTCGTGTTACGAACTAAAATCGTATAAATTTCATATTCACAATACCCGATAGATTATATAACATACATGTTCGATGCATGATCCCAATGAGATTATTCATCTATTTTGACGGAACGGGATTGTTTATGTTGGCCCATGTAGTGACGAACATCTTGTATAAGTTTCACTGGGAAATACGACTGTTAAAGACTAAAATGAATACCCCCAAATATACCCGTAAAACTAAAAATTTTCCGTATCTGAAAATTATTAAAATTACCATAAATTATGTACATACTGGAATGATGAGTTCAAGGGCTTAAATCGAAGCCGACTCTACGATCTATAACCCTATGCAAGATTCTAATGATTTCTGTACTTAAATTGTGACAATATTTGGATCGGAGTGCGACTCTGGACTGCAGTCCAGAGCGACTCTAATTACTATTTACTGTACCGTAATGTGTGCCACCTTATTTCCTGAACTCGTATGTTGCGGAACTCCACTGTTTATTAAAGGTGAATCTGTTAGCTAGATAACACAAGTGGTTTCATTCCGTTTCATCGTCGTTTGCTATTTAATATGTAATTTAAAAGATGGGGACGTATAACAGTCCCGACAGAATCAGAATTGACATACTAGTATTGAACAGTGTATAACTCCTGACGTACAGACGCGATTGAGGATCCGTCTATTGCGTTGAATACCCTACTGAAAACCCTAGATATCATTCAACTGTAGCATCGCTAAATTCTGATCCCTACTGGTTTTAAAATGCGTTGCGAAACGGACTTCCGATTCTGAAACCGGATTTCCAGCCGTGAACGCTTAAAATGAAATGGCCATAACTAGTGATCCTGAAACCCGATTGACGTGAAACCAAACTCGCTGGATAGATAATCAAACATACTATTTAATCCCCGTTTATCGTTTCGCTAAACTGTACACGTGTGATTTATGATAAATTATGCAAGGAGTAGAATACTGATTTATGACATCTTAATCATGCTTTACATACTGTTTACTCATCATATCATACATATGTCATTCCATTGATAACCTAGTGATTATGCGCATTACCCAGTGTTAGGTATTAGTAATGATTGTGGCAAGTACGTCAGTGTTCGTGCATGAGTGAATAAGTGAAAGTGACACGTACTTGTACACAATCAGTGAACCCTTTTATTCTATTGCATTGTCGACGTCTGTGGGACGCGTGTACGTGTGACTATGAATGGGATGTGACACTTATGGAAGCTCTTGCATGGGTGTCACAGATAAGACACCAGACACTGCCATTTATCTTGGGTATTAGTCGGGACGTGCTTGATGGAGATCCTGTCTCCAGTTCTCGCGGAGACTTGTCATGGACCGACTGGTATTTGAGGTTATGTTTAGCATTTGATGTAGACCACGGGGTGTGGGGTAGTTTGAGTGTGAGTTCAACAGAATCTCGGGAGTCCCATGCCGGCTTATATATATGGAGATATATGGAGATTTACAGGGTACATGATTATTACCGTGAGTTACATTTTGGGCCCGTGGTCCCTTACCCTTAGGTCCTACCCTTGGGTGGAGGACACTCGCGAGTGGTTGACTCTCACACTTGGACCGACGATAGGCTTAGTGACCTGTACAGTGAGACTTAGAGACTGATAGGGATAATGGCATTGATATACATTTCTTACGGTATTGACATACCTGGCATACTATATTACTGCTTTACTGTTCACCTGATCTACTAGACACTGCATTGGTTACTCCATGTTCATATATTTACTGTATTGGTTTACTGTTACACATCTATTATCACTGTTCGAGTTGCCACTTGCATCTACATATAATTTACTATTGTGTCGCTCTGACGACCTGAGCATGCATGCTCAGAGTGAGGAGTGGATCTAGCCTGGACCAGGACTAGACGTTCTTCGCGGACATCTTGATCAGCTATCTAGAGTTATACTCTTTTTACCTCCATCAGGTCAGTTCTTGTATTTGTTTTGTTTCAGTTACTGCATTTCTCATTACCTGTGCATTGTTTACTGATTACCATGTAAAGCTAGAAGCCGAAGTGTAACTACGGCAGGATAATTCCTTGACCGTAGGAGCATGGATGGCCTTGTCAACCCCGCGTATTCCGTATTTTGGGAAGCGGGGCGTGACATGGTTTTGTTGGTAACAGAGCCAGGTTTTGCTGGTATCAGAGCCAGGTTTTGCTTCGATTGGGATTGCAGTTTTCCGTGTAGAGCTTGACAATCTAAGACATTTCTCGGTCTAGGTTGTAACCTTGTCATTCTTGATCCATATTCACATTGTGTGTTCTGCTATTCATTCGCTAGGGTTTCAGGTGACTTGGCAAAGTTACGTGGTTGTAATTGTGAACTACATCATGGTTACACTACCGCACTCTGTTTAAGTGACTTAGAGCCCTACAGTTGATTTCCACTTGTAATGAATTTCATCACATCCGATATTCTTGATTCCTTGCCCAATCCATATTATATTTTGATTCTTATAGATTTTGCCTTATATCGTTCTCAAAATTGTCGTTTCAGGACCATGTCTTCCAACGACTCATCCTCTATCTCCACTCCCCAGGATCAGACCGTTGAGATTTTGACTGCACTGCAAGGTCTGAAAGAAGCCCAGGAGCGAACAAACGACTTGTTAGCTGAACGACTGAGAAGGCAGGTGAATCAGGCACCGGCGGGAGTCTCCAATCGTAAAGGGATCCCTGTTAGACGAGGAAAAGAGAAAAAGATGAAGCGCCCATTTGTTCCCCCGAGACAGAAGCAGCTGAAGACCCAATGTTGTGGGTACTGTAAGAGGTCAGGACATCTTCAGAGGGATTGTCGCCGCGCCATAGTGTCACGCCCCGCTTCCCAGAGTACGCAAGATTGGGCACGTGACATAGCCAACCATGCTACCTATGGGTAGGAAAAATCCATCCACAGTCACATTACGGTTGTAGAGATATCAAGAACAAAATAATAAACTAATCTAATACATGTCCAAATTCATAATAACAAGAATCAATAAACAATAAGTGCGGAAGCAAATGATCCAATACAATAAATAGACAGTACGTCCCATAATGCGGGCTCACAACTGGAAATGAAATGAAATAACTAAACTAAACCCTAAGGAACTCACAGTTCAGCCTGCTGGCTGAAGTACTCCTGCTCGGTCGTCGGTAGTGGTAAGGAATCTGGGCCATGCAAAACCCAGACGTCAGCGCGTCATGTTAACCAAATAATATAATATAAACATGGTAATAAGCAATGCAGGTATGAACATGAATAAAGCAGTACTAATAAATAACAGAGCAGGGTAGTGTGCAGTGGTGACTAAACTGTCCTATCAGGTTTCTACTCTAGTCTTTGAAATCAATTGATGTATCGTCGATGTAACTCAATAGTATCCCGTGCGTGCCCGGGACCACGGTCAAGGTCCTCGGGGCTGAATCCGAGACGTGCCGCTAAGCAGTAATAGGTAGTAGGATGGATGAGTGATGTCAGCATCATCACTCCTGGACTGGCCAAGCCCGTAAGACTGATCAGAACAAGTATCGAACTGTTGAGTTACAAGTCAGTTTCACCTTTGATTTCCCCATACCCCCAAGTTATGTATGTCAGGTCAGGTATTCAGTAGTCAAGGACTAATGCCAACACAAAATCCGGTAAAAGTAGGTCTGTCTGGATAGACAGCAGGAATGGTCAGGTTTGTCGGCATTAGGCATGAAATCAGGTAACAGGTCAGGTCACGTTTCAACAGGTTGAGTCGATATGTACAGGGTGTCATGTCCGGTGTATCAGTACATGTGTCAGGTGTATCAAGATCGGTCAATATGTAATGCAGTCAAATGTATGCTGATAACAGGTATAGTCACGAATAAGGGATAACAGCAGGAACAGCAAATAACAATATTATTCCATGTAAACACAGTGATGCTTTGTATTCTCTTATTAACAGGTTCAAGCACCCTTGGGGTGCAATAATCACAGTGTAGCGCAATATTAATAACAGCAGGCAATAAAGATATAAGTGTGCGACTATTATCCTCTAAGTATTAAAATGATTAGCAGGTAGTTGTTATTAAGGTTAGGTGGCAAAATACGATTTAGGTGGCAGTATTATAATGTACATCATATTTCGTCCAATGAGATAAGTAGCAATACTAGTTAAAGTAGCAAGTTTGCGAGTCAAACATTTAATTAGTTTAACGTAGCATGTAGCAAGAAATCTTGCCTCGACGGTTTTGCAAACCGGAAAGCACGGATGCAAAGTCGGCAGAAAACACGAGACGGGTGCACGGATCGAGCCCCAACAGCGAACAGCGGGATCACACGGACTAGGGTACTTCGCTGGAGTGTCGGGTCCAAATGACGGCACGGCCGGATTCCGGCAAAAGTCATCGGCAACGAAGTTAGCAACACGATAAACGTACTAAGATCAGCGGGGGGAGATTTCGCACAAAAGGAAAGATAAGGGATGCTTACAGGGAGACACCAGGGGCAACCACGTGGGCTCGACGGCGCTGGAACGCCGGCGAGGCAGCGACGGCGGCTGCGAAGGTTGGACAGCCTCGGGGTTCGCTGGAGAGGGTGGTGCGACGAGTAGAGGAGGGTGGTGGTCGGCTCTGGTGATCGAGGGGGAAAGGAGGTGGTCGGAGGTGGCGCGGGTGACGTCGACGAGGGTCGACGGCGCGTTTTCCGGCGAACTGCAGAGGGTGGTAGGGTTGTGGTTATGGGTTCTGTGGTCCGGCGAGGGGAGGAGGAAGGCGACGACGAGGTCGGGACGAGGAGGAAGAGAGAGAGTCTCAGACGTCGTTGGTGACGGGAGGCGGCGTCGACGGCGAGATCTGCGGCCGGTGTGGCGTCGGGGATGGGTGCAGGCGCGGAAAAGAACGGAGGAAGGAGGTTGGAGGGTGCGGCTAGGCTGAGGAGGTGTTGACGGCGACGGCGAGGTCGCGGTGGGGCCGGCGGCGAGGTCACGAGGAGGCTAGGGTTAGGGTTCGGGGTTCTCGCGAGATGAGGAGGAGACGAGGGCTGCGTAAATATATATATAGGGAGAGAGAGAAAGGAATAGAGAGAGATAGAGGAAGAGAGATTGTAGAGATAGAGAGAGAAGGAGATTTGAGAGAGAGAGATGGGATGCGGGGCCCACGAGTTGATTTAAGAGCTCGTGATTGGCTGATCACGAGACAGAAGGGATTTAACAAAGATTTGTGAATATTAAGTTGGTTAATTATATAACAGAAGTGGATATATTATATAGTTTTAGATATTAAATTAAATTGGGATTTTGGCGCTAAATGAAACATTTCCAAATCGCGCCCGGGTTGCGCCCAAATATTTCGAATTCAAATTATAGGATTTTAAGCGAGTTCCAAATTTTGAAAAGAGGTGTTTAATGATTAAAATGCATGCCCCCAAGTCGGACACTTGCACGCGCGCGTAGCCGTCCAAACTTGCCCGTTTAACCGAACGGGAAGAAATCTCGACACGCGGACGCTACCACGCGACTAGTGGCGACGAGTAGGCCATCATGGATATTTTTAATTTCATTTTAGGAGTTAAAATTTGTTATGTGCCAAAATGACTTAACCGGTTAAAATTTAGCAATAAGCACCAGATAATCAGGATAATTGGAATGAGCAATATATAACCCTCAACTAGTAATATAAATAGTATTATTGGGCTCGGGTGTTACACATAGGGAAATGTCTGATTTGCGGATCCAGCGAACATCTTATCAATGGTTGCCCAAAAAGGAAGGAACTACAAGGAGGAGACTCGTCCACACTCTCCACTGCTGCCAAGTGATAATTATTGCGTAGTTCGAACTTCTAGCATAAGGCGGACCCAGCGCAGGATTCAACTCGCGTGACGAGGATGCAGCGACCTAGTAATCAAAGAAGAGTTATCACGTTTTCTGCTTTTAATAAAATGTTGTCATCCTCTTGTAAATATTTCTTTTCGTTTGAAATCTTGTATCCGTCGAACTTTTAGTTGAATGCAATAAAAACTTTGAATCGTAATGTATGTATCATTCTCTTGCTTTTCCCCTTATTTATACTATTCATTACCACATCATTTTTAATTCTGATTTTTTAGTTCCTGCCCACCGCATATTTTCCTATACTCCGTAGCCTTAGCTATTTTCTTGATGTGTTTCACTGTCTAATCATGACTCTTTCTTTTCAGGCCATGACCCACCCTGGAGCAGCGCCTCATCTAGATGAGGATGCACAATCATGCGTTTCCTTATACCGCACGCTGATGAGTTCTGACGATGAGATCAACGGTCCCCACGTCATTTTCGGAAACAGCGATTCCGAGGATGAAGAAGCTCCAGCTGAGGGAGAAGGACCAGAAGAACAAGAACCTGCGGTGGAAGAACTCCCAATGGCGGTCCCTGCGAGGCGCTATGGGAATGGACGCCCCTACCTGAGCGCACGAGCCTACCGCAACCTGCCGAACCTCCACAACCGCGACTGACAGGATTTGTAGCTGTTGTCTTCCCTGGCCAAATAAATCTGTGTATAGTTTAGGGCCACCTTTCGTCTTTGAGAATGCTTTGTTTAGAATTTTCTGGAATGAAATAAATTGCCGAGTTCGCTAATCTTTCGATCTTCTTGGTTCACTTGATGCTTGATTATTTCTCATATACTTTTATTTTCCTGCTGAGATCCCTGACTGTCCACCCCTACTCCTTGTATTGTTTTAACCCTCGCTTCGATTAAAAGTACCGCATCCTGATCTTTGGAATGGGCCACCCTTCATCCTTCGTCTATGCTTCGTTTGAGATGCTTCTGGGAGGGGAAATTGATAGTAAATTCCAAGTTGGCTGACTCTTCAGATTTTGATTCACATGATGTATCGACTGTTATCCTCCCCATACATCTTTTTTCCCCTTGTAGCCCTTGCTGCTCACCCTTACTTCCTGTGCTGACCCGACCCCAATCTCTTTGACTTTCAGTCTAAAGACGTCACACTCCGACCTTTTGAATGAGCCACACTCCCTTGTAATCCCTACCCTAGCTAGCCTTATACATTTTTGTGCTTTTTCCGATTACCCTAACTATATTTAGGGACATCGTTATTCAAATTTAGTTTCCATTATTTTGTATTTATTGAAAAGTGCATGTATTGATTATTCCGTTCTATGTATTTTAAGTACACTACTATTATTCTCATTTTCGGTAGCGCAACCATATATCGCGCATATTTTCGTTCCACGCTTCTTATTTTCACCATGTGGTTTTTCTAAGTTATGTTAAAATGGTTTGATTGATACGTTATTCTAAAATGTTTTAACCTATCGACATTTCCTTCATTATTTTATGGTTGCTACTTTATTCCCGGATATTGTGCTTATGGTTACTAATATAAACGGTGGTACCTTATATTTATTATTTTAGCTGCGCTAACTTTGATATGCGAGGTGTGTATATGTTTATGATTTCGATTTTATCTAGCACGCCTAGGATGTTATTATTCGTTATTGCTATTCTATTTTGTACAAATGGGTTTCCCTCTTAATTGATTTCTACCTTATACCTTTTAGATCTATTCTTTTAGTTGTATTATTTGTATACATATGTAAACCTTCAAATTTCTTCATCCACGTATTCCTAGTAAATCTTTATGTGCAATATAATAGCTTTCTCTTACGATTGTATAACTTATCGTTATTTTAAATTTCGAGGACGAAATTTTTGTAAGGGTGGTATGATGTAATACCCAGCCCCTTTTTATACCAATATCCGTATTTCTCTTTAACTTATAAATTTTTACTTTATTTATTTACTTTAAAACCCCATTAAACCCAAACCACCATATAATTCCCTCAGCCCATTTCTTTTATTCATTTTAATTATACCCAGCCCAAACATGAAAACCACCATATATATTCTCCTCATCCTATTTTCTTTTTCCAAATAAAAACCCCCAGCCCATTCCCCATTTTATTTCTTCCGGCCTTTTCCCATCTCCTCGGCCCATCCCTTTTCCCCAAATTAATTAATTAAACTCTTACCTTAAAGCCCAGCAGCCCAGCCCTCTTTTTCCTTTCTCTTATAATTCTATTTATTTTATTTTAACCCCGGCCCACGCCCTCTCAGCCCAACGCTTTCCTCCTTTCACCGCGCCCGCTTCACCAACCCGATCCGCAGCTGCAAGACCCAACCCGCTTCACATCCTTCTCCCCACGTTTCCTTTTTCCCGCTCGAATCTTCCCGTTCCACCTCCGTCGCCCACGCCTACGCCCATGCTCGCTCCATGCCCGCTCCTCGCGCCCACGACGCGAACGTTTCCTCTGCGACCCGCTCCCCAACGGTCCGCTCCTCATTCTCCCTCACACCCTCGAACTCACCATCTCTCCCCCATGTTCTCCTTTCTCCTCCTCTTCCCGCTCCCTCTCCCAACCCACGCCCACATCACACCGTCGCCGCGCTCGCCTCGCCACCATCGCCGGCATCGCTCCTCTCTCCTCTCCCCGCTCTCCTTCCTCCTCTCTCCAAAACCCCGAGCTCCCTCTTCTTTCCTCCTCCTTGCACCCATCACCAGCCACCCTAACCCATTGCATCCCTGCCGAACTCCCCCTCGTCACCGCCCTCATCTCCTCACCTCACCACTCCTATTCACCCCAACGCCTACACCACCAAGCTCCTCCTCTGACAACCACTCTCTATACCCCTATCATTTTTCCCTCGCTCCAACCTCTGTCCCCTCGCCGACTCCTTCATCACCGCTGCCGACTACCACCGAGCCTCACCCTCGCAGCCCCGACCTCGTCATCGTCGTCGACGCCCCCTGCAACTTCTCCCTCTCTCTGTGTTTCCCTCTACCTCTCTCTCAAACTCTCTGTCTCTCTCTTTCTCACTCTCTCTCTAATTCTTTCTCTCTGTTTTCACTCTTTCTCTCTCTCTCTCTCTCTCTCGCCTCGTCTCACCCAATGCCCTAGCCGCAACAGCCCGTCACCAAGCTCGAGCCAAGCCCAAGCCTAGCCGAGACTCGTCGTGTGCTTGCTACTCCGTGCCTGTGCCGTGTCACTACTGCCTTCGCTGCCGTGCCATCAATTCAGCGTTTCCAGGCAAGTACTCTTACTTGCTTACATGCTAATTTATTCATGTTACGAACTAAAATCGTATAAATTCCATATTCACAATACCCGATAGATTATATAACATACATGTTCGATGCATGATCCCAATGAGATTATTCATCTATTTTGATAGAACGGGATTGTTTATGTTGGCCCATGTAGTGACGAACATCTTGTATAAGTTTCACTGGAAAATACGACTGTTAAAGACTAAAATGAATACCCCCAAATATACCCGTAAAACTAGAAATTTCCCGTATCTGAAAATTATTAAAATTACCATAAATTATGTACATACTGGAATGATGAGTTCGATGGCTTAAATCGAATCCGACTCGACGATCTATAACCCTATGCAAGTTTCTAATGATTTCTGTACTTAAATTGTGACAATATTTGGATCGGAGTGCGACTCTGGACTGCAGTCCAGAGCGACTCTAATTACTATTTACTGTCCCGTAATGTGTGCCACCTTATTTCCTGAACTCATATATTGCGGAACTCTACTGTTTATTAAAGGTGAATCTGTTAGCTAGATAACACAAGTGGTTTCATTCCATTTCATCGTCGCTTGCTATTTAATATGTAATTTAAAAGATGGGGACGTATAACAGTCCCGACAGAATCAGAATTGACATACTAGTATTGAACAGTGTATAACTCCGGACGTACAGACGCGATTGAGGATCCGTCTATTGCGTTGAATACCCTACTGAAAACCCTAGATATCATTCAACTGTAGCATCGCTAAATTCTGATCCCTACTGGTTTTAAAATGCGTTGCTAAACGGACTTCCGATTCTGAAACCGGATTTCCAGCCGTGAACGCTTAAAATGAAATGGTCATAACTAGTGATCTTGAAACCCGATTGACGTGAAACCAAACTCCCTGGATAGATAATCAAACATACTATTTAATCCTCGTTTATCGTTTCGCTAAACTGTACACGTGTGATTTATGATAAATTATGCAAGGAGTAGAATACTGATTTATGACATCTTAATCATGCTTTACATACTGTTTACTCATCATATCATACATATGTCATTGCATTGATAACCTAGTGATCATGCGCATTACCCAGTGTTTGGTATTAGTAATGATTGTGGCAAGTACGTCAGTGTTCGTGCATGAGTGAATAAGTGAAAGTGACACATACTTGTACACAATCAGTGAACCCTTTTATTCTATTGCATTGTCGACGTCTGTGGGACGCGTGTACGTGTGACTATAAGTGGTATGGGACACTTATGGAAGCTCTTGCATGGGTGTCACAGATAAGGCACCAAACACTGTCATTTATCTTGGGTATTAGTCGGGACGTGCTTAATGGAGATCCTGTTTCCAGTTCTCGCGCAGACTTGTCATGGACCGATTGGTATTTGAGATTATGGTTAGCGTTTGATGTAGACCACGGGGTGTGGGGTAGTTTGAGTGTGAGTTCAACAGAATCTCGGGAGTCCCATGCCGGCTTATATATATGGAGATATATGGAGATTTACAGGGTACATGATTATTACCGTGAGTTACATTTTGGGCCCGTGGTCCCTTGCCCTTGGGTCCTACCCTTGGGTGGAGGACACTCGCGAGTGGTTGACTCTCACACTTGGACTGACGATAGGCTTAGTGACCTGTACAGTGAGACTTAGAGACTGATAGGGATAATGACATTGATATACATTTCTTACGGTGTTGACATACCTGGCATACTATATTACTGCTTTACTGTTCACCTGATCTACTAGACACTGCATTGGTTACTCCATGTTCATATATTTACTGTATTGGTTTACTGTTACACATCTATTATCACTGTTCGAGTTGCCACTTGCATCTATATGTATTTTGCTATTGTGTCGCTCTGACGACCTGAGTATGCATGCTCAGAGTGAGGAGTAGATCTAGCCTGGACCAGGACTAGACGTTCTTCACGGACATCTTGATCAGCTATCCAGAGTTATACTCTTTTTACCTCCATCAGGTTAGTTCTTGTATTTGTTTTGTTTCAGTTACTGCATTTCTCATTATCTGCGCATTGTTTACTGATTACCATGTAAAGCTAGAAGCCGAAGTGTGACTACGGCAGGATAATTCCTTGACCGTAGGAGCATGGCTGGCCTTGTCAACCCCGCGTATTCCGTATTTTGGGAAGCGGGGCGTGACAGTAACGAACACACCCGAAGAATATGCATCAACATACTCATTCTTCGATCGGGTGGCATGGGTATTGTAACACCTGAGCCCAATAATACTATTTATATTACTAGTTGAGGGTTATATATTGCTCTTTTCCAATTTTCCTAATTTTCTGATGTTTATGGCTAAATTATAACCGGTTAAGTCATTTGGCACATAACAAATTTTAACTCCGAAAATGAAATTTAAGATGTCCAAGTTAGCCTACTCGTCGCCACTAGTCGCGTGGTAGCGTCCGCGTGTCGAGATTCCGTTCCGTTTGGCTAAACGGGCCAGTTTGGGCGACTACGCGCGCGTGCAAGTGTCCGACTTGGGGGCATGCATTTTAATCGCTAAACACCTATTTTCAAAATTTGGAACCCGCTTAAAATCCTATAATTTGAATTTGGAACATTTGGGCGCAACCCGGGCGCGATTTGGAAATGTTTCATTTCGCGCCAAAAAGGGCCCATTTTAATTTAATATAAAACTTTATATATATATATATATATACGAATATAACTTTAACTGTGTAAATCCTTTAAAAATCTTTACACAAATATTTTCCCCACCTCCCCCAGCCAATCGCGAGGCCCAAATCTGCGCATGGGCCCCACCTCCCATTTCCCTATCTCTCTCTCTCTCTTCCCTCAATCCCTCGCCCTTTCTCTCTCCAATCTCTCTCTCTCTTCCTCTATTAATTCCCATGCAACTGCCTTCTTCTCCCCATCGACCACGAGAACACCCGAGCAAACCCTAACCCTAGCCTCGCGATCCCACCGCCGACTTCCCCGCGACTTCGCCGTCGCCGCCAGCAACGCCTCCTCGACCGCCGCACCTTCCTCCTCCCTCCTTCCTCCTCTCTCCTGCGCTTGCACCCATTCCCGACCTCGCCTCCACCTTCGCAGACCTCGCCGTCGACGCCACCCATCGTCGTCGACGACTCCCGCGGCACCCTCTCACCCTACTCGACCCGACCTCGTCGACGCCACCTCCGACCACCTACTTCTTCCCCTCGACCACCAGAGCCGACCCCCCTCTCCTCCAGCTCGCCGCAGCACCCTATCCCGCGCACCCCGAAGCCTTCAACCCCCGCTACAGCCGCTGCCATCGCTTCGCCGGCGTTCCAGCGCCGTCGAGCTCGCCGGGGTCACCTGGTATACCTCTCTGTAAGTGCCCCTTTCCTTCCTTTGTGCAAATCATTCCCCTTGCTGGTCGTAGTCGCTTGTATCCTATCGTTTTGCTAACTTCGCTCCCTTTTGTCATTGCCGGAACCCGACCGTGCCGTCTTGGCGAACCCGACGCTCCAGCGAAGCCCCCTGGTCCGTGTGATCCCGTGGACCTCTGTTGGGACTCGATCCGTGGCCCGTGCTTTCATATCGCGTTTTCTGCCGACATCGCATCCGTGTTTCGGTTTGCGGAACCGCCGAGGCAAGTATCCGAATACTTGCTTTAACATGCTACAACTTAATCATCATATTATAACCACACAACTATTATAACATCGATACCTTTTATAACTTAGAATTGCTAGTCACAATTATCCGTAACTTTAAATCAATGAAATCATTGCTCGTATTAACCGGTCTGCTATTAATTCATACTTAACTAATCAAACCAAGTAGATCATCCCCACTTCATTTGTTAAAATCACCCATGAGACAATTATTATGCTTAGTTCAAATTCATGTAACTCCATTACGTATATTATCGATATTGTTTCGTCTTGTGGCTATTGCACCTCAAAGGTGCGTAAACCGGATTAATAAGAGAATACGAAACATCACTGTGTTTACCTAGATTAATATTGTTATTTACTGTTTCCTGCTACTGTTCATTATTGATTGCATACCTGTTGCGAGCACACACCTGATTGCATTACATATTGACCGATCTTGATACACATGACACATGTACTGATACACCGGACATGACACCCTGTGCATATCGACTCGACCTGTTGAAAGTAACCTGACCTGTTACCTGATTTCATGCCTAATGCCGACAAACCTGACCATTCCCGCTGTCTATCCAGACAGACCTACTCTTACTGGATCTTGCGTTGGCATTAGTCCTTGACAACTGAATACCTGACCTGACATACATAGCTTGGGGGTATGGGGAAATCAAAGGTGAAACCGACTTGTAACTCAACAGTTCGATACTTGTTCTGATCAGTCTTACGGGCTTGGCCAGCTCCGGAGTGTTGATGCTGACATCACTCATCTATCCTACTACCTTTTACTGCTTAGCGGCACGTCTCGGATTCAGCCCCGAGGATCATGACCGTGGTCCCGGGCATGCACGGGATACTATTGAGTTACATCGACGATTCATCAATTGGTTTCAAAGACTATAGAGTAGAAAAATCTGATAGGACAGTTCAGTCACCATTGCACACTACCCTGCTTGTTATTTCTTATCACTGCTTTATTCATGTTCATACTTGCATTGCTTATCATCATGTTTACATTATGTACTTGATGTCACGATGCGCTGACGTCTGGGTTTTGCATGGCCCAGATTCCTTACCACTATCGACGACCGAGCAGGAGTACTTCAGCCAGCAGGCTGAACTGTGAGTTCCTTAGAGTTTAGTTTGTTTATTTTCATTTCATTTCCAGATGTGAGCCCGCATTATGGGACGTACTGTTTATTCATTGTATTGGATCATTAGCTTCCGCACTTATTGTTTATTGATTCTTGTTATATTGGATTTGGACATGTATTAGTTTAGTTTATTTGTACTGTTCTTGATAACCTTACAACCGTAATGTGACTGTGGATGGATACTTCCTACCCACAGGTAGCATGGTTGGCTATGTCACGTGCCCAAACGCGCGCACTCTGGGAAGCGGGGCGTGACAGGTATCCCGGTATTCCCCTATTTCCTGCTCAGACTTATAACAATTATAAGATAAGCGGAACCAACGTTCTCCAGCTCAGTATAATAAGTAGGTTCAGTCGATACATCCATATTATTATCTTGATTAAGACATGTTACAGTCGCTACCAGGAGAGAGAGAGAAGAAAACACTCAGCGTATGCTCTTGTAAGATCAGATTGGTTATTATTTTATCTAATCAGGATGGCTCCCACTGTTTTTCAAATCTTCCTTCAAACCCTAAAAGGAAAGACTAGCCGGGATTAATTACACCCTACAAGTTCGCTAACCGTTCAGCCAGGCCAGTGTTGGTACTTTGAAGGAGGTTTCCCGTGCTTTCGCACATACCTAATTAAAGTAAACCTCGTTTTCTCAGAGGCATAACCCCGTTGACACCTTTCTAGACATCTGATGGGTTAGCTAATTGTAAAGTACAAAACTCTCCTACGAGTAACACTTACTCGCAGTGGGTATCGGCATCCAACTATCTCATAGAAGGTATGCAATCTCATTATAAATTTCAACACTTGAAATTTCCGATAATATTTTGCCCCTAACCCCCTATGACCTTGACAAAGGCTAACAAACCATAGGATGCTAGTCAAGTTCAACCCGTCATTTCATGATTGAATTAAACCCACCCGTACGACCCTTGACAAAGGCCAACAAGGTCGCACAACTACCCTAATCCAATCGCATCACATGCTTTTGCAGATAAGCACCAATTAGTTATCATACACTACGCCTTGACAAAGGCCAACAAACGCAGCACGAATACTAAATAGTCCTTATTTGAGATGACGGAGGGCTACGACAGTTTTTTAAGAAAACCTTTTGCGTAATAAACTTGATATCGTTGTAGAATCGAGTGATTTTGAAAAGGAGTGGTTTAAGCTCCGCTTTTAAAATCGAGTTTTTCAAAATAAACCGAGTGGGTGTAGCATCTGCTAGCTTCTGCTAAAAAGGTCACTCCCGGTGAAGGGATCTCAGCTCTTTCCTCATCGACTGAGGTGCTGGATATTCTACAAGGAATATCACTATGCAAAGCAAGAACTAGAGCTACCAGTTTTGAAAATTTGATTACACAATATCATTAGGTTTCTTTCCTTTTCATTAATCTCATTAATAAAGTCCCATCATTTATGGTTCCTAAGCATCACAGATAAAGAAACGAAAATAGAACGTACGTTTATGCCATCCGTATTCGCCATTGGGTCCCGTCTTCACCGTAAGGTTACTTAACTACCGGCAGAGCGGGGGCTGGACTAGCGCGGGTGCAAAACATAAGCAACGTTTATTATATATCATATATATAATAATCACATTCGTCTCATCATATAAAATGATCACATCATGGAATATCAGCAGCAGAAGTCAACATGTGAAATATTAGATATACTAGAAGTTCCGTGTTTTAAATCAAGCAAGTAAAAAACACGGATTCCACGATCGTGATTGTAGGGTGTTTTTCGTCACCCCATTGAGATGGGAATACACGCGCGCTTGTCAGACGCATTACAGATTCCCCCTGCCTAGGGCAGGCCGGGGTTTATTGATTGTGGGGATCCGAATCTCCGGCAGCCGCGGACTAAGCTGCCGTTAATTACCCCTCGTCTTTAGAGCAAGAGAACTTCCAATTGACGGGTTAAACAGGTCATGCGAACTCAATGTGCAGTGTTGTGTTTTGAAGGGGTTTTGGATATATCGGGGCTCCCGCAAAGTTTTTACGGGGGTCCCGCTACCCGGATAACGGGCTGGGGGTCAAGGGGGCTAGCAGCCCCCTTGCGGGGTGCGGGGCAGTCCCCTGTTAGAAATTTTTTCTAACGGGGGACAGTGTTGTGGAGTATGTGTGTGTGTGTGTATATACATATATACATATATATACAAAGGGGAAAAGCGTCCAAAGGACGCGTGGGGGGCCAGCGCCTCACGTGCATGGCATGCAGGCGCTGGGCACTGGCGCCTCACGTGCTTGGCACATGGGCGCTGGACGCACCACGTGCTTGGCATGTGGACGCTCGTGCTCTGGGCGCCAGCGCCCCACGTGCTTGGCACGCGGGCGCTGGGCATCAATCAGAAAAGGGGACTTTGTCTCTGCACTGAGAGTTGTGCTCCCGATTTGACCCCTGGAGTTAAACTCCTAAAAAAGGAGATTAATTTATGGAGTTGAACTCCAACAGATCTTGAATGGAGTTAAACTCCTAAAAAAAATTTAGAATGATCAAAGGAGGCTGCTTTGTTTCTCCCCTTTGGCCTTGGATCTTCCCATGGTGGGATTTCTGGAGATGGGTCTCCTTCTTCTTCCTGTCGGTTGGCCGGATCTTGGAGAAAGGGGTGAGATTTAAAAATCTTCCCTTTTTGAGATCTAATGGAAGATCTGAGCTCCTCTTTATGAGTTTTGTGGTGAAAAACTATTTAGTTTTGGAAAAGAAAGAGTAAAACTCTTGATTTAATTCAAAAAAAAGGAGAAAGTTTAGAACCTTGAGGAAGGAGAAGGAGACACAAAAAACCCTAGAGTTTTAGAGAATGAAAAGCGTATATTTTATTCATCATCATGTTGCCTTTTATAGGCTTACACATTTACATATAGCCCCTTGGGCTTTGCAAAATGGCATTTTGCCCATCCCATGCCTTATATGCTCATTTCTTTTGCACATAAGCCATGGGCTTTACAAAAATTTGGCTTTATGCCCATTTTGCTCACATTCATGCATAAAAAATTACATCAAAATTATTTATTACATAATTTTTATTTTGGCATGGAGGGGGGCCGGCCGCTTCATGTTCGGGCTCGACTCGGGCATGAGCCTACTTGATCTGGGCTTGGGCCCACCTGGTTTGGGGTTGACCTTTACTTTGACTTGGTCAACCGGGGTGCAATTTTCGACCCCAACAAAGTGCCCCCCATCAATAAATGCACACCACATATGTGGGTCGTGTGCATAAAATTGATGGATCTTCTTTCGCGTGAAGGCAACTTGCTTTGGTTCCCACTTTTGGGATGCACTGCCCTTTTTACGACATGGACGGTCGACACTTGACGTGTCTTCGAGACAGAGTGTCCGTAGTAGACGTTTCCCCGGCACGAAGAGATTTGGTTCCCGATTTATGGGAAGCCTGCACTGCCCTTTTCACGGCATGGACGGTCAACGCTTGACGCGTCTCCGAGGCGGTGTGTCCGTGGTAGATTTTTCCCTGACCTGGAGCGATTTGGTTCCCGATTTGTGGGAAGGCTGCACTGCCCTTTTTACGACATGGACGGTCGACGCTTGACGCATCTCCGAGGCGGAGTGTCCATGGTAGAAGTTTCCCTGTCCCGGAGCGATTTGGTTCTCGATTTGTGGGAAGCCTGCACTGCCCTTTTTACGACATGGACGGTCAACGCTTGACGCGTCTCCGAGACGGAGTGTCTGTGGTACACTTTTCCCTAGCCCAGAGCGATTTGATCCCCGATTTGTGGGAAGTATGCACTGCCCTTTTTACGACATGGACGGTCGATGCTTGACGCGTCTCCGGGACGGAGTGTCCGTGGTGGACTTTCCCCTGGCCCAGAGCGATTTGGTTTCCGATTTGTGGGAAGCCTGCACTGCCCTTTTAACAACATGGACGGTCGACGCTTGACGCGTCTCCGAGACGGAGTGTCCATGGTAGACTTTGCCCTGGCCCGGAGTGATTTGGTTCCCGCTTTGTGGGAAGCCTGCACTGCCCTTTTTACGACATGGACGGTCGACGCTTGACGCGTCTCCAAGAAGGAGTGTCCGTGGTAGACTTTTCCCTGGCCTGGAGTGATTTGGTTCCCGATTTGTGAGAAGCCTGCACTGCCCTTTTTACGACATGGACGGTCAACGCTTTACGCGTCTCCGAGGCGGAGTGTCCATGGTAAACGTTTCCCTGGCCCGGAGAGATTTGGTTCCCGATTTGTGGGAAGCCTGCACTGCCCTTTTTACGACATGGACGGTCGACGCTTCACTCGTCTCCGAGAAGGAGTGTCCGTGGTAGACTTTTCCCCGGCCCCGAGCGATTTGGTTCCCGATTTGTGGGAAGCCTGCACTGCCCATTTTACAACATGGACGGTCGACGCTTGACGCGTCTCCGAGAAGGAGTGTCCGTGGTAGACCTTTCCCCGGCACAGAGTAATTTGGTTTCCGATTTGTGGGGAGCCTGCACTGCCATTTTTACGACATGTACAGTCGACGCTTGACGCGTCTCCGAGACGGAGTGTCCATGGTAGACTTTTTCTCGGCCTGGAGCGATTTGGTTCCTGATTTGTGGGAAGCTTGCACTGCCCTTTTTACGACATGGATGGTCGACGCTTGACGCGTCTCCGAGACGGAGTGTCCGTGGTAGACTTTTCCCTGGCCCGGAGCGATTTGGTTCCCGATTTGTGGGAAGCCTGCACTTCCCTTTTTAGGACATGGACGGTCGACGCTTGACGCGTCTCCGAGACGGAGTGTCCGTGGTAGACTTTTTCCTGGCCCGGAGCGATTTGGTTCCCGATTTATGGGAAGTCTGCACTGCCCTTTTTACGACATGGACGGTCGACGCTTGACGTGTCTCCGAGACGGAGTGTCCGTGGTAGACTTTTCCCCGGCACGGAGTGATTTGGTTCCCGCTTTGTAGGAAGCCTGCACTGCCCTTTTTACGACATGGACGGTCGATGCTTGACACGTCTCCGAGACGTAGTTTCCGTTGTAAACTTTTCCCTGGCCCGGAGCGATTTGGTTCCCGATTTGTGGGAAGCCTGCACTGCCCTTTTTACGACATGGACGGTCGATGCTTGACGCGTCTCCGAGATGGAGTGTCCATGGTAGACGTTTCCCTAGCCCGGAGTGATCTGGTTCCCGCTTTGTAGGAAGCCTGCACTGCCCTTTTTACGACATGGACGGTCGATGCTACCATTTTAGTGACGTGGACGGTCGGTGCTGCCCTTTTAGCGACATGGACGGTCGGTTCTGCCCTTTTTGCGACTTGGATAGTTGGTGCTGCCATTTTTTGCGACGTGGACGGTCGGTGCTGCCATTTTAGCGACTTGGACGGTCGGCTCTGCCCTTTTTGCGACTTGGACGGTCGGTGCTGCCCTTTTAGCGACTTGGACGGTCGGTGCTGCCCTTTTAGCGACGTGGACGGTTGGTTCTGCCCTTTTAGCGACATGGACGGTCGGTGCTGCCCTTTTAGCGACTTGGACGGTCGGCTATGCCCTTTTTGCGACTTGTACGGTCAGTGCTGCCCTTTTAGCGACTTGGACGGTCGGTGCGGTGCTGCCCTTTTAGCGACGTGGACGGTTGGTGCTGCCTATTTAGCGACTTGGACGGTCGGTGCTGCCCTTTTAGCGACTTGGATGATCGGTGCTGGATTTGACTTGCTCCGCTTCTTGTGGTGTCAGGGATGAAGTTTACTTGTTTCCGAGGTGGAGTTTGATTCTGCTATGGAGGTCATTGGTTGTTTTGCTGATTTGATATGATTTGGGTTGACATCAGCACCGTTATACTGGAATATGCTACCAGGAGCGAATCATCATCTGTCATGACAGGATTTGGGTATTTTGGTTTTGGTTTGGCATCAGCACTGCTACACTGGAATATGGTACCAAGAGCGAATCATCATTTGCCATGAGAGGATTTAGGGATTTTGGTTTAGGTCGGCATCTGCATTGCTGCACTGGAATAATGCCAGGAGCAACTCATCATTTTCCTCGGGAGGATTTGGGAATTGGTTTTTGGGTCGGCATCAACATCGCTACACTGGAATATGGTACCAGGAGCGAATCATCATTTGCCTTTCCTTGTTGGGAAGCGATGGCTTAGGAGACAGGTTTGGATCCTTATCACCTAATGCTTTTCAATTTTATGGGCCATAAAGGTCCCATAAAAGCATTTTCTCCCTACGAGTCGTAAGGATCCCGTAAGTGCATTTTCTCCTTAGAAGTCGTGAGGACCCCCAAGTGTGTTTTTCCTTTGCGAGTCGTAAGGATCTCACGCGGGGATCTTCTCCTCACAAGGTCGAGAGGACTTTGCGAGTTTTTTTATTACGAGATTGCGCCCTTTCGGGTTTTCAAAAACTCGCCGGTAGTCCTGCTGTTCTTACTCACGGAGCGCTTTCGGGTTTTCATCCGTGCCCATTTTGCTTATGGACATACCTTTTTTTGTTGGCGAATCTTTATTGCTAGTGGGGCTTTAAATGCAGTCTCGCCGGTAGGACTTCAGAGAGATTGGGATTGTTTTACGCCCGTGGATTGTATACGGTTTTGCAGGATGTATGATCCAGACCGTAGGGCCGGAAGAATTTCGGGACTTTGTTGGCGTCTGCATCGCTGCACTGGAATATGGTACCAGGAGCGACTCATTATTCGCCGTGAGGGGATCTCCTTCGTTTCCAGTTTAACGACTTAGGGGTCATCTATTCCCAGTTTAACGACTTAGAGGTCATCTGTTCCCAGTTTAAAGACTTAGGGGTCTATTGTGCCCAGTTTAACGACTTAGAGGTCATCTGTTCCCAGTTTAATGACTTAGAGGTCATCTGTTCCCAGTTTAAAGACTTAGGGGGTCTATTGGATTGGAGTTTGGAATTTTGGGGTTAGGGTAGGCATCAGCGTTGCTAACACTGAAGCACATGTGCCAGGAGCAATTCATCATTTGCCTTTACCCGTTGGGGAGCGATGGCTTAGGAGACAGGTTTAAGTCCCCATCACCTAAGGCTTTTCAATTTTATGAGCCGTAAGGGTCTCATAAAAGTATTTTCTCCCTACGAGTCGAAAGGATCCCGCAGGTGTATTTTCTCCTTAGGAGTCGTGAGGACTCCTAAGTGTGTTTTTCCATTGTGAGTCATAAGGATCCCATGAAGGTTTGTTCTCCTCATGTATCGTGAGGACACATGAGCGGGTCTTCCCAATGGAGCATAATTCCAATGGTGGAGACCGTCCGCTGGACTGGTGATGAGGTAGGGCATGGGTATGATGAGAATTATTTGAGCCCGTGGATTGTATACGGTAGCCAGTTTGGGGACCAACTGTAGGGCTGGATGAATTTTGGGAAATTGGATTTTGGTTGGTGTCTGCATCGCTGCACTAGAATATGGTAGCAGGAGCGACTCATCATTCGCCGTTTGAGAGTTTGGATTTTGGCTGGCGTCTGCATCGCTGCACTGGAATATGGTAGCAGGAGCGACTCATCATTCGCCGTTTGAGAGTTTGGATTTTGGCTAGCGTCTGCATCACTGCACTGGAATATGGTACCAGGAGCGACTCATCATTCGCCGTTGGGGATTTGAGTTTTAGACGGTGTCTGCATCGCTGCATTGGAATATGGTACCAGGAGCGACTCATCATTCGCCGTTTTTTTTTACCGCGATTGCTCTATCATTTTAGCTTTTCTTATCGCGAAGGTCGCGATTGTCTTATCATTTCGGCTTTTTATTCGCGGTTGCCCCATCATTTCGGCTTTATTTTCATCTTTATTTTTACTCGCTGATTTTTATTGCGAGTTGCCCTCATCATTTCGGCTTTTTATTATTATTATTATTATTATTATTTTTTATTTACACATTTTTACATCTCCAGTTTAATGACTTAGAGGTCGATTGTTCCCCAGTTTAACGACATGGTGGTTGAATGTGATTGCTTATCCCAACTCTTCGAACTTTGATCTTGGCGGAGCTGTGTTGATGACCGTAGTTCTGTGGCTTGCCGATACATCCGAGGACTGTGAGGTTTTTCCAAGCTGGTATTGGTCCTCTGCCCAAGCTTTGAAAACACAGCAGTCTTCAATGGTATGACTCACCACCCTATGGTATGGGCAGTATACGGGATTGCCGGTCATATTCATTTCATGTGGCCTTTTCGGAATAGGCAGTTGCAGACCGTTGTTCAAGGCTTCCTCGATTATATTGCGGACCTCATCCCTCCTGAAGGAGTACACCTTCTTCTTTCTTTCCATTAGAGTAGGTGCCCTTACTGATGCTGGTCCTTGAGGCCGATCAGTCTTTGGTTCGCCCTTTTTAGATAATGGCACATGTTTGAGAGGATTAGGTTCCCAAAGGGCTTCGGTATCCATTTGTATGAACTCGGCGGTCGTAGCTTGACTGTTTGCTAACACGCCTTTAGACAGTTCTATCTCTTCCGTCTTGTATTGCCTTTCGATCCAATCTTTAAAGACGAAGCAGTTCTCAATGGCATGACTTACCACTCTATGATAGGGGCAATATTTTGGGTCGTCGGTCATATTCGCTTCTTGCGGTCTTTTTGATTCTGTAAGTTGTAAACCGTTTCTTAGGGCGTCTTTGAATATCTTGTGGACTTTGTCCCTTTTAAGGGAATAGAACTTATCCAGTTTCTCTTTCAGAGGCGATTCCCCTTCGGCGTATGTATCGGAGGGACTGAAGGCTAATCGCGGCCGTTTTTCGCGAAGGCGCTCCGCTCTTAGGCTGAAGGGGGTATCAGTTGGCTGCCTCCGGGTATCAATCCCTGGCTCATGAACCAAAATTTGATTCTGTTGTAATTGCAATTAGGCGACTTGGGTTGCGAGATCTGCCACGACGTTTGCCAGTTCGTCGGCCTTAGACTGTACATTGGCTAACTTCTCATCCCTGTCCTGAAGCTGCCTCTGAAGCCATCGGAATAATGCTTGTTATGTAGTTCCGGTTATGACAACCGGGTCATCCTTATTGCCTGAGCTCAATTCCGCAGGAACCCCGGGCTCCTTTGGCTTATCGGCCTGAGCGAGCTCTTCATCATTTAGACCAAGTCGACGTTGGGTAGCGTCCACCATATCATCACCATGGCTGTGAAGCATAGGAGGGTCCGTTTCTTCATGTCCGACCATGTAGACAGTGTGGACCATATATCCAGCCGTCTCTTTATCTTTGGCGGGGTAACCCCGTTCTTGGAGCCTCATGAAGCTCAGCATAGCATGAGCCCTAGCCTTTTTGTTGGCTCTGTATCTGAGCCTTTTCTGTCTTAGCTTCTTGATTTTGAGGGCTTGGCGGGCATCCGTTTTCTGAGAAGCCACTGTGAGTCGATTGATAGGGAGCTTAAAGAAGATACCCGATCGAGCAGTTGTCGAGGGTACCGTTGGAGCTTGCCCGGGATGCCCCGTTGCTTCGTTGACGTTGATGGCCTTGCCCCCAGCTGGAGCAATGGAGAGTCGTCCGGAAACGGACTTGTGCTTGGGCTGAGGTGCCCTCACGACCATGACATTCGGCCTTTTCCCCTTTGAGGCTGGTTTATCCATTACTGGGGCTTGAAGAGCAGGGACGGCGTTAGCTGGCACGAACAGAATAGAGCCAAATGGTAGCGGCGGCTCCTCCCATTGTCGCCCGAGACTGGCCGGGAGGACTGTCCTGGCGTCCATCTTCATCGTGTAGGAGATGAGAGCTGTGTTGAGAGCTGAGCTTGTCCTTGAGACATTTTTGCTGCGTCCGAAGATCGCAATTGGAGATTGTTAACCTGCAAATAGAAACATGATTTCAGTACAGGCAATCGATATGTATATTGATTGAGTTCGCATGAACGTTTAACCCGAAATATGGGAGGAGAGATTGAGTCCCACCGGGCGTGCTAGAATCTGTAGGGTGTTTTTTGTCACCCCATTGAGATGGGAATACGCGCGCGCTTGTCAGGCACATTGCAGATTCCCCCTGCCTAGGGCAGGCCGGGATTTATTGATTGTGGGGATCCGAATCTCCGGCAGCCGCGGACTAAGCTGCCGTTAATTACCCCTCGCCTTTGGAGCAAGAGAACCTCCGATTAACGGGTTAAACAGGTCATGCAAACTCAATGTGCAGTGTTGTGTTTTGAAGAGGTTTTGGATATATTGGGGGCCCACAGAGTTTTTACGAGGGTCCCGCTATCTGGATAGTGGGCTGGGGGTCAAGGGGGCTAGCAGCCCCCTTGCGGGGTGCGGGACAGCGCCCCGTTGGAATTTTTTTAACGGGAAACAGTGTTGTGGAGTATGTGTGTGTGTGTATAAAGGGGAAAAAGCGTCCAAAGGACGCGTGGGGGCCAGTGCCTCACGTGCATGACACGCAAGCGCTGGGCACTGGCGCCTCACGTGCTTGGTACGTGGGCGCTAGAGCTCTGGGCGCCTCACGTGCTTGGCATGTGGGCGTTGGGCGCACCACGTGCTTGGCATGTGGGCGCGAGCGCTCTGGGCGCTGGGCGCCAGCGCCCCACATACTTAGCACGCAGGTGCTGGGTGTTAATTAGAAAAGGGGACTTTGTCCCTGCACTGGGAGCTGTGCTTCCGATTTGACCCCTTAGAGTTAAACTCCTAAAAAAGAAGATTAATTTATGGAGTTGAACTCCAACAAATCTTGAATGGAGTTGAACTCCTAAAAAAATTTAGAAATGATCAAAGGGGGCTGCTTTGTTTCTCCCCTTTGGCCCTGTATCTTTCCAAGGTGGGATTTCTGGAGATGGGTCTCCTTCTTCTTCTTGTCGGTTGGCCGGATCTTGGAGAAAGGGGGTGAGATTTAAAAATCTTCCCTTTTTGAGATCTAATGGAAGATCTGAGCTCCCCTTTATGGGTTTTGTGGTGAAAAACTATTTAGTTTTTGAAAAGAAAGAGTAAAACTCTTGATTTAATTCAAAAGAAAGAAGAAGGTTTAGAACCTTGAGGAAGAAGAAGGAGGCACAAAAAACCCTAGAGTTTTAGAGAATGAAAAGTGTATATTTTATTTATCATCATGTTGCTTTTTATAGGCTTACACATTTACATATAGCCCATTGGGCTTTGCAAAATGGTATTTTGCCCATCCTATGCCTTATGTGCTCATTTCTTTTGCACATAAGCCATGGGCTTTACAAAAATTTGGCTTTATGCCCATTTTGCTCACATTCATGCATAAAAAATTACATCAAAATTATTTATTACATGATTTTTATTTTGGCATGGAGGGGGGCCGGCCGCTTCATGTTCGGGCTCGACTCGGGCATGAGTCTACTTGATCTGGGCTTGGGCCCACTTGGCTTGGGGTTGACCTTGACTTTGACTTGGTCAACCGGGGTGCAATTTTCGACCCCAACAGTGATGAATAACCAAACCCACATCCCTAGACCCCTACGAGAGTGGCAAGTAACCCTGCCAATTCTAGAGTTAGGAGACCCGGTCTCAACTCCTCAAGATGGCCTCCTACTGGACCCTAGAACCCGGTTACTTATGCTCCCCTCCTTGGGTCTATCATAATGCGGAAAAGTAAATAATATACATCAACGGTGATATCATCCTCAACCCGGAAGTGTCCCAATAAAAGAATATTATATACATTGAATTTTACATGAATGAAAATGAAAAACTCTCATCTCACATAAAACCCCCGGCTATTCAAACACGACGATCCAATATAACATATTCCAGCAACACATAACATCACATGTCATCAACGTAAGTAAATACACATATCCCAATTATCATTGATGTATAGTAACGAAACCGGCGATACCCCATATATTACAGTTACGGTCGCAGAAAAATAAAGTAAAAACTACACCAATTGGAATCCGCAACATCCTTAGACATCATAAACCCAAAGTATCACATATTTCGGATTTCATGCCTAACCATATGAATTCCTTAGACATCATAAACCCGGAATATCTTATATTCCGAATTTCATGCCTAACATTATAAACCCCGCATTTTAGTCTCGTTATTGAAAACACTTTTCAATAACAAGTCAGGGCAATTCAACAAGATTCCCGACATCCTGATCGAATGCTCGTCGGAAACTTTAGTAGACGGCCGTACCCCCGATGCCGTCGACCAAGTGCACTCAGACATAACACCGCAGCCGCGAGCATCCGAACGGATGCTTTAGGCAACTGGGTTCTCCTACAGTCACTTAATCGGGGGTATGGGGCGTGGCTATCTAGTAAGGTTATCCGACGAGTATCCGCGTATACTACGTGATTGCAGCGGAATTTTGATCCATAACAAAATCCCGTGGCAACCGATCAAATGAGACTAAATTACTAGGTTTATAAAATTCAAACTAGTTTTCACAAAACCGATTATTGTCGATTCCAAATATTGTATCATATTTCACAGATAGCTAGACTATGTTAAATATTTCGATCAAATCAACGAATTCCTAAAATTTCCCAGAAAGCTCAACACTTGAGCAATTTTAAAAAATACCCAGAATATACCACAGTACATACGGACCAACCGTAGAAGGCTCGACCCTTGCCTCATTAATGGCGTCGCGGAACCACCGCCAAAGGCATGCTTTGGCCGCGGTTCCGCGGTCATTAAGTCGAGTTAGGGTTTCATTCTTCTAGAGAGTCCATAGAATTACCTGCATGATTTTTTGAATATTTTTAAAGTGAAAAAATCCAACATTTGGAAAATTTTCCAGAGAGGGTGCGATATTGGGAATTCGGAGTTCGTTCGAACTTCTAACTTCGTCAAGACCACTCCTAATGTTCTAGCTTGGCTCTGATACCACTGTTGGGTTCTTTAGCATGACTACAAGGTTTCGAAAGGCATCAACCATGCCATTTTATAAAATTTTGGGATGCTAAGTAACCCTAACCTAGGATCTAACTAGAGGATTAGGAGTAAGCTATGCATGTAAACACATTTACACTAAGTGAATAAGGAATACAACCTTTGTAGACCGGTCTTTCACTTCAATAGCTCCGTGTAGTAGTCCCTTCTCTTCAAGTAGTGATCTCCCGAGCTCAAGTTGGACTCCACTAGGCGAAATGAACAAGCTTGCTTGAAATCTTCGAGGCCGAAGATGATCTACGTCGAGGAGACTCTAACTCAAGCTACCTCTTCACTAATTGTAGTGTAGTAAACAACCTAAACTAAATGGCTAGTTTAGTATAGGTTGATGAAGTAGGAATTTTTCTCACTTTAGAATATTTTTTCTCACTCACTTTCTTCACCTCAAGAAAATCAAGAGAGCTCAAGGAGATGAAGAAGAAGATGAAAGCAATAATGGAATGACAACCATGGATGAGAAAGTATCATATACATTCATTGTAGAGACTTAACCATGGCTTTAGATAATAGTTAGGTTAATAAATATCTAAGGTGAGACAAAATTAATGGACTAAGTCAAGGTTACTACAAGCTTCTCCAAGCTTCTTAACCTTGACTATTTTCCACCTAATTTTGCATTTACCTTAAATAAATAAATACCTTTAATTATCTAATGTATGGTGTGAGTCTCATACACCCATGTATGATGTATCATCAAGCATGACACAAATAGAAACACAATTAATATATATCACATATATATTAAATGCATAAGTGAGATAAAGAAATTCTTAAGTGAGCTAATATTAGTTAATGTATATCAATATATCAAATATATACTAATACATTAAATTATTAAATCAACACTTGATTTAATAATCCGGCTATATCACATATAACCGACTAATATCATTTGTATCATCTTATCGAATCAATACTTGATTCGATAACCCGGCTATATCACATATAACCGACCGATATCACATATCGCGAGATTAGAATACGGTATCACATACGCGTATTAATCTCGGTCCCGCACATATCACATATGTGCTCATACTTCGTTTCGCCTGAGCCAGGAAACCTCTGTGTAGGACTCTAAAGACTCGTCAATACGCCGACAGTAGGTGATGATCATATCAATTACCCACAAGCCGTCAACAGTACTAGCTGCACGTAACGGCTACCCAGGTATTGAGCGATCAGAAGATCAACAAGCAAGCCTGCTCATACTTCTGTGAATCTAATAAGTAATACCACCGTACAGTCCGGTCTCTTCGTCTGATATGTCGCATATCCAGTCTCAGGATGGTAAACGTCAGATCCCAATAGCTTGATAAGTCATACCGATATGAGGCCCATAACGGTTCGAGAAACTACTGATAACACTTACCAGTAAATCTCAGCAACTTTGGCAAGGGATTTTCTGTTATGGCCAATTGAGCATAGGGCGACATCAACCCTCAATACCGGGAGAGACGAAATCCCCTCCTATCGCTCATTGCCTCAATGTGACTCGGGACTGTACCCAAAAACCACCTGTTTGCACGTTCTCTTGAACGTGGTAAGGTGTAAATCAAAGCACAGTGGGAATCACACAGGACTCTATGACGATCTCAGATCTACAGACTAACATGTACCAGTGTCATCAGAGAACTGCTATCTGACGTGAGGTATAATACCATCTAGGAGTTCTCGGCGAGTCCTGTTCAGTGTACCCAGTCTTCACTGAGCACCCGTATACAATTTTTGATGTCAAACATCAATGGATGTGGGATCATCCATCGCCCATCATATGGGTCAAGAAACATATACGCTAGTCTACTCTGGAATATCGATGTCCCGTCTCGACTATCCCACGACTAGAAACAATTGAAGGATATACTTACGGACTACCCTGGCCCCACTAGTATGATCTGCATCATAATCCTGGTAGTCAAGTACACATCCTAAGGGCTTTATCAACATGTAACAGAGAGACAATAAGTATACATGTTAAGATAAAGAGCAAACAGATAGCATACTATCATGTCGAGCAGGAAAGTCCTCCCTATATATGTCCCAGCATCCACTATAATATACATCACATGTACAATAATGGCCTCTAGGGCATACATACAACTAACAATATTCACGTGAAATACCGTAATAATGTTCGAGGAGTTGAAAAGATCAATGGTTCGTGAATTCGAGATGACAAACATTGCTCTTATGTCCTATTATTTGGGTATTGAAGTAAAGCAAAAGAGCGGTGGTATTTTTATATCTCGAGAAGGCTATGCAAAATTGATTCTTCAAAATTCAAGATAGAAGAATATAATCCGGTTGCTACACCTATTGAGTGTGGTATGAAATTGTCAAAGAATGACGATGAAAGCAATGTCGATCCAACTTATTTCAAAAGCTTGATTGGAAGCCTTCGATATTTAACATGCACGAGGCCGGATATTCTTTATGGAGTCGGCCTTATTAGCTGATATATGTAAGAGCCGAAATCCACTCATTTGATGCAAGCAAAACAAATTTTGCGGTATATAAAAGGTACTCGGTTTATTTTATTCTAGTTTTAATGATTTTAGTCTTGTTGGATATACCGATAGTAATTGGGTCGAAGATGTTGATGAAAGAAAAAGTACAACCGGCTATATTTTTTCATGGGGGTACGGCTTTCACTTGGATGTCGAAGAAGTAAAAAATGGTCACTCTTTCTACATGTGTAGCCGAGTGTGTTGCCGCATCATCAGGAGTGTGTAATGCTATATGGTTGAGAAGTTTACTCAAAAAACTTCTAGTTCAGCAAAAGAAGCCGATGGATATTTATGTTGATAATAAATCGGCTATCGCTTTAGCAAAGAATCCGGTATTTTACGAAAGGAGTAAGCATATCGACACACGTTATCATTTTATTCGTGAGCGTGTAAGGAAAAAGGAAGTGGAGCTCATCTCTGTTAAATCGCAAGATCAAGTTGTCGATATTTTCACGAAACCGCTCAAAACCGAAAGTTTTAACAAGTCGAAGATGATGCTTGGTGTGGTTAATGGAAATCAAGTTTAGGAGGAATTGTTGAAATTAAACTTGATTTAATTGGAGTTATTTGGAGCAATTGCTATGAGAATAAATTTTATAAGTTGTGTGTATGAAGAGCCGTGACCGTCAATAAACATTTATTTGTTTTAATTACTATTATGGTGAATTAACGCATTTAGTGCATATAATGTCAAGAGCCATGTGTTATTATAGTGTCTATTATGTATATATATGTATGTGGTTTATTTGTAAGGTTAAGGCAATTGATATAATGAAATATATATGAGTTTTTGTCTCTACCATATTTAATTCTGAATTTCAATTGATATTTTGTTATTATTCTTTCCACAAATCACACTCACCACCACAAATTAGCCCTCTTTGTTCTGATCTACAAAGTGGTATTAGCCCACTTTAATCTCTACACTCTCATCTAGAAATTTTGATGGCCCATCTAGAAATCTTCAGAGATCGTAATGTTGGCGTTTCAATTGTTTCCACGTCCAAGGATTCCACAGGGACGACGTTGAAGGATGATGGCATCACTTCTACCAGCATATATATAAAATGATGGAAGGATGAAAGTGCTGAAGATTCAATTCTTGATGCATTCAGCTATGCATGTCTTCATGTTAATTAATTGTAGCAATTTTATGACTTGATTGATCACTCGCACTGATATTAACCGGCTAATATCCTTTTCTACATTGTCTTCTCATAGATATTCATGTCGTGTTCTTCTACAAACTTTCTTGAAGCAAATTAAATTTGATACAACTGTCTTTGAATTTAATTCAGAAAAATGTCCCATCTTTGCCTACGATTTTAACCACATTTAACTTCTTTTGTTTCTGCAAATTTTTATTTCTAGAATATCTCTTGGTAGAAATATTATTTACTAATCATTACTGAAACAATGAAAAAAAATAATGATGTAGGTTCAGGGGAAGGGAAGAATAATTTTGATTTTAACAAGGGAAAAAATGGCTACTTCTGTTGAAACCAGAGAATTATTTTCTACCATTCAAGCAGAAGTGTGACAAGTGGAAAGTGTATCTTGTATGGAATTTATTAAGATCTGAAAACAATAATATGTATTTATAAATTAGTTATTGCAAATAATGTTCAACTATTTTTATTACTGATTTTTCATTAATTGCAAATGTGAACTCCGTATGTTTTTCATCCCTTCAAGTTTTCTTGACTGTTCTCATGAGTACTTCATTCACTTGAGTATATAAATGTTTTTTCTGGAATTTGTATTAATGTCTGTTGGCTTCTTTTTCTCTATACATTTTTATATAAAAAAAAATTACCTCACTGTAGAAATTTCAATTACCAACAGCAATATATTGAAAAAGTGACAGAAATAATATATGATAGATAATAGGCTAAATTGCACAAATGTTTACATGAAATTTCATATTTTTTGCGATTGATACCATGAACTTTAATAATTGCAAATAGGTACCATGAACCTTGGTTTGCATCCGAATGCTTTTTGCGATTGATACTATGTAAATGTTATTAGTTGTAATCGGGGGTGATAGTTCATGATACTTGTTTGTAATTAAATTAGTTCATGGTATCAATTGCAAAAAACATGAAAGTTGTACATTTGTGCAATTTAGCCTAGATAATATATGATAGAGGTTTAGGAGTAATTTGGGGCAAAATTTGGGTTTACGGGGAAATAGTAACACTGATTAGTGAGCATCGCTTGAAGATAGACTGAAAATAGACCGTGTTTTCCTGCGAAATTGGGCGCTATATAAATAGAAGGGATTTCCTGTAGTTTAGCCTTAGTATCAGTTTTATAGTAATTAATAACCGTGCAATGGAATTTTTGTTTTTTGTTTTTGTTTTTGTTTTTTTAAAGTGAAGATATATATTATTTGTTCTAACAATTCATAAAAGAATCCTTACCTTGGTTCATCATTTGGCAGGTGCTCATTCTGAGAAAAAGAGGAAGATGGTGTTAATATGCTGCTATAATTTTTTGTTGAACAAGTGTGTTGTGCTGCTGGAGATGTAATGGTGGGTGTTCTGCTGAAAGATACATCATGTTGGTCATGCTTCTACTTGTTAGAATGTCATGCATGGTTGTTCATTTGCATTTTCTTCTTGCTTTTGTTTGTCTACTGTTTTTATTTTGAGATGATCGTCCTTTTGAACATCATGATAAAATCGTCGTCGTGGTGATCATCATTTAAGCCTTTTCCTGTAAAACGAGATCAACTATGAATCATAAATCTATAATAGATTTGACAAAGATTTACGATCGACTATAAAGACGATGATCATCCTCGGCGAATTAGTGCATCCCCCCCCCCCCCCCCCCCCCGGGAAATTATTTAATCACCTCAAAGCTTACTTTTGGTTTTCATGAGACAAACAAGATTATCCATTGTGTAAATTTTATACATTAGACAAAAATTCAAATCTGAAAATCAAAGTTAATACCATGCCATTTTGAATATCAATTGTTTGCAAAATGGAATTTTCATTTAATTGTGAACCTTATGCCATTTTGAATACCGAAAACTCAGACCGAGCAGTACAAATACATGCTTGAGCAGCATCATGCGTTATATGGCGCACGTATCAACCTTTTCTCGGTTTGTTCAAATCATCTCAACTGATTCCGTCACACTATATGAGCCAAGTTGTAGTATGCCTTAATCAATAGATGGCTTTATATTACAGGCATCTGCCTTAATTAATAAATTATGAGATGACTTTGAATTTTAGGCATGAGACCTGCTTGTGAAGTTACCAAATTATTCATTTGCTGACTTCAAACTAGTACCTACAAAATTTTGATTGAAGTTGCAACTGTTTATTGTAAGTTCATGAATCGAAGACATTAGACTTTGAGAAGTTATAAGGAACTTGTCTCATAGCACTCATGATGATGACAAGAACTTGCTTTCTCGTCCCTTTTATGATCAATTTCTACCCATCTCCACTCCAAGAGCTTAGGTAAGCTCCATAGTTGATTTATATTTTAACACATGTTATGTTTGGATTTTGTTTTTCTAATTTTAATCCCTATATTGTTTATTAGAAGACTACAAAATATTTCCATTATAATCGCTTCTTTCCTCTCAAATTTGAACTGAATCATTTGGTTCAAATTAATTGTAGCCAGTATGACTTTTCTCTCATTACACCAACCAATTGCACAAGTTGGTACTCTGTTGCATTCATCAACATCATCATGAGACTTGAATTTGAAAGCAAAGAGATGAGATATGAAGGGTTCATATCTCACTCTGTAGAAATTTAAATAGATATACTTCAAAGATGAATAACTCGTTTTCGATCTTAAAGATGTAGAATTGATAGTTTAACAATAGCCTTACTTTTCTCAGGCACATCTATCTCACACAAACACAAGTTTGCAATATCTGAAAAGATCATTCTGATCAAGCATCAATCCTAGTATTTGGTTGTAATTTCCCAGAAATGGCAGAAACCATCATCGGGGCGATTGTCTCTCCCATTGTTGACGCCACCATCGCTCCCTTGGTCCACCAATTTAGTTACCTTTTCAAATCTGGATCAAACATTAGGGATCTCAAGAAGAAGAAGCTCGAGCTGAACCTGGCAAAAGATGAAGTGCAAGAGAAGATCGTGACCGATACATCCGCATCAGACGAAATGGTGCCTACGGAACGAGTGAAGGTGTGGATGAGGGAGGTCCAAACCGTGGAAGAAGATGTGATGGAGAAGATTTATGAGGACTACAATACTCACAAAGAGACAGACCCGATGAACTATCGGTCCAGTTATTGTTGCGGCAAGACGATCATGAAGCAATAACAATCGATATAGAGAAGAAGAAATAAACCAATCACATGAAAATAAAGAAATAAAAGTACTAACCACAAAATCAAATAGGCGAAGGCGAAACTTTATTAATATCCAATAGTGGAGGAATACAAACGGTGGACGAAATACACAAATCTCTGAAACCCCAACTCTCACAAAATAACATAAAAGGGTTCTCTCAAATTATCAAAAGCTATCAAAAGACTATCAGATTTAGGGTTGCTACATAGTTCAATATATATAGCATAAAAAAGATTTAGCCAAATAACTAATTTCCTAACTTAGGAAATATCCGGCTCAAGAACACGGCAGATGTCTGAAGAAGGAATTCTCAGACGTCTGCCCAAGAGTCTCCGAAATAATAGAATGCTCCCAAACGTCTGAAGAAGGATCTTCAGACGTCCGGTCTTCAGGCTTCAGAACAACAGAGCACTCGCAGACGTCTGACCTCTTTCGAGTGACGCATCTGCCTAAAGTATTCCGTGTATACAGAGTGCTGCCAGACATCTGAAGTTATGACGCAGACGTCTGGCCCCTTGCCTTGCAGATAACTTCGAATCTTTGTGATAACGCCGGATCAATGGAAAATCAATAGGGATCGATTGTGAGGCATACACAGCAAATCTACACCTTATCTCACATTCCCAACAACACTCCGCTACAAAATTAATAGTAACTCCACCTTCACCATAAAACCCCTTAAGGGCTCAAATGAGTGCAACGTGCTCCAATAAAGTTCAAGCAATGCTCAAACTTCACAACTGAAAGAGACTTCGTCAATATATCAGCCGGATTATCCGCTGTGCCAACCTTCTTCACAATAATATCTTTTTTCTCAACGACTTCCTGAACAAACCAGTACTGCACATCAATGTGCTTCGTCCTATCATGATATATCTGATATTTCGTCAAGTGAATTGCACTTTGGCCATCACAGTAGACTATTATGGTATCTTTTTGAATACCAAGTTCCGAAAATGGCCCCTTCAACCAGATCGCTTCCTTAACGGCCCCAACAACGGCCATATATTCTGCATCCATCATAGACAATGCAACCGTGGGCTGTAACGAAGCATGCCAACTAATGACATATACTCCTAAAGAGAATACATAACCGGCGATCGACCTTCGCATGTCGAGATCACTCGTATAATCGGAATCGCTGAATCCAGTCAAATTGTCGTTGTTCCTTCCAAACACCAATCTCAAATCAGACGTACCTCACAGGTATCGTAAAATCCATTTCACAGCATGCCAATGATCTTTATCAGAAGATGCTATAAAACGACTAACAACACTAATTGTATGTGAAATGTCGAGTCGGGTACAAACCATGGCATGCATAATGCTACCTACCACATTTGCATATGGAATATTCGAAATATACTTAATCTCATTCTCTATTTACGGTGATGAACGAGCTGAAAATTTAAAATGAACTGACAAAGGAGTACTTATAGATTTAGCGTCTGCTATGCCGAAACGTTCTAAAACTTTCTCAATGTATCGCTGTTGAGACAAGTAAAAGCTTCTCTTTTACGATTAAAGGAACTAATGCTCTAGTATGCAATTTTAAAAGATGAAACCGTAGGGTTTAAAAAATCTAGAAAGCAATTAGTCCCACCACTAGGATCTAAGCTAAAGATTATAAGTTGTAACAAAAAAAAAAGAGAGCAATTAGCCTACTAGATTGAAACCACAATCTTTGTAGCATCTTCAAGTGCTTCCAAGTTGTGTTGGACTCCATTATAGGCTTCAAGAAACTCCATGGAACATGCTTGCTCACCCATCTCCTCCATCAAAGATGATCTACCTTGAGAGCTCTTGAATTTTGGCTCTAAACTCAAACTAGAGTTAACTTAAGTAATAAGGTTGCTAAGCTTACTAGCTAGGAGTTGTAGTTCAATCTCACTACTAATTTCTATCTCTTTGTTTCCTTTTTCTTTTTCTAAAGTGTAAAGAGAGGAGGAGGAAGGAGATGGGAACTCTCATGAAAAAGAAGAGAGTTGGAATGAAAAATCCTTAACCATTTCTAAAGAAAATGGTTACTGATATTTTTCTCTCAAAATAATCCAAGCCCTTGGATCAAACCAACCATCCAAGTATCCATCACCTCCTCTTGATTATACATGTCACCATACTACAATATGGTGAGGGTATGATTTGCCCTAGGCATAAAATAAGCATTAGAAAAAGAAATAAAAAGAAAAGGATTAAATTAATCACAATATATATATATATATATATATATATATATATATATATATATATATATATATATATATATATATATATATATATATATATATATGCAACATTACAAGTATATATACATACACTTGTAATTAATTTCTAATGTATTTAAAATACATAAAGAGACAAAACTAAATTAGTGACAAAATACTAGTAAATACATATTACAAAAATATGTATTAATATATTAAATCGGCACCCGATTTAATATCCGTCTTTCCAAAAAGATCGGTTAGTATTTCAACCGTCCAATTATCGTCAATGCATCCAATACACTAGTTTTAATCGAACCCAAGCGTGTAACAATGTACCGCAACTAAAACATTTCACCAAATCCGGAAATCCTATGTGTGGGACTCTAAAGACTCGACAATACGTTGGCAGTGTGATTAACTATAAGCATGTCAGCGGCACTAGCTGTACGTAACGGCTACCCAGGTATTGTCGAAAAAGAGATCGACATGGAAGCTCATCCGAAACCTTATTGAGCCTATCGGCGACATGTACCATATAGTCCGGTCTATTGGTCTGAGAGTATCGAATATCCGGTCTGAGGGTGGATAACGTCAGACCCCTAATAACCTGATAAGTCATGCCAGTACCAAGCAATATCACCAATCGAGAAACTGCTGACCGCAATCAGTAAATCCCATTCGCCTAGGTATAGATCTTATGGTGACGGCCAACCGTACACTGCGCGACATCAACTCACAATACCGAGAGAGACCAATCCCCTCAATTGCTCACTGCATCTAAGTGCTTCGGGACTATACCCAAAAGCTACATATTTGCATGACATTTTAAATCCGCGGTAGGATAGCAATCAAAGTACAGCGAGAACACACTCGAAACAAATGACGATTTTGGATCGACAGACTACGTTATACAAATGTCACCTAAGAACTGCTATCTGACAATATGTATAATACAATCTAGCATGTTCTCAAAGAGTCCATCCAGTGTAACTCATAACCCAATGAGCACCTGTATACAATCTTTGGTGACCGGCTAACACCAATGGCTATGAGACCATCCATCGTCCCTCGTCGGGGTTAAGAAACGTATACACTAGTGTACTCTGGAATATCGATGCCCAGTCTCGATATTCCCACGACTAGAGACATTTAAGGATGTGCTTATAGACTACCTAGTTCTTACAAATGTGATTGCCGTCATAACCCTGGCAGTCAAGCATGAATTTTATGGGCTCTATCAATATATAATAGTGATATACTATACCACACAAGACATGTACACAATGATAAAGTCAAACCATATAGCAAACTATCATCTCAAGTAAGACTGTTCTAACCGTATAGGTCCTCCCTCAATTATCATAATTGCTTGCTTGTGATTACAATAATTGCTTTGAGAGCACTATATCCAACAATCTTCTACTTACACTTAAGGCTAATTATTATGGTATCGCATACCTATAACTTATGTGCTACCAAATACCCAACTTCTCTGCTAATCAGTTTCACAAACCGTGTTTGTGAAACATTCATGTTTGAGAAATAATCTCAGTGAGTGAATCCGCTCCAATATTTATATCTTTATATCTCTATATCTCAATTTCATGGAGAATGTCTATCTCCTGAAATAAGAGATGCCCGTTTTAGAACTTGTTCGGATATCTGATAGGACCGAGTTCATAACATGAACACCAAATCCAACAAATTTCCTAGACTGTATCATCTATTGAATTTAATCAGTATCTTGTACTATACTTACCTCAGTATCCGCTTGGATACCTGTCCAACATACTGCCTCTCAGAAAATGGGAATGCGTGCGCTTGTTAGACATGTACAGATTCCCCTGCCTGGAATAGGCAGGGGTTTATTGATTATGGGGATCCAAATCTTTGAAAGCCGCGGACTAAACTGCTGTTAATTACCCCTCGCTTTTGAAGCGAAAGAACATCCGATTGACGGATCAAATTGGTTATGCGAACTCAATATGAGGTGTTGGTGTTTGAAAGTAATGGAGAAGGGTGCGTTCATTTCATTTTTTTATTCTATTTGTGACAAAATATTTTTTTATTCATTTCAAAGAAACATTTTTTTAAAATTAAAATTATTATTATTTAAAGAACAAGTGTGGAGGTGAAGCGCAAGCGCGAATCGCATGCGCGCGCTGCGCACGTGCGTGCGTCGTGCGCGGCGAGTGCACGCCCGGGTTGCATGGACCGGATTTGGAGTTAAACTCTTTTGATTTTTAACAGAGTTAAACTCCCAAAAGAATTTTAATGGAGTTAAAATCCTAAAAGTATTTTTATTATTGAGTTAAACCCAAAAGATTTCCTCTTTTCTCTTTGAGAAGAAACCCAAATGAGTTCTCTTGAGACTCTAAAATTTGGATCTTGGATGATAAAAAGAGATCCCTTTTCTTCTCTTGATGGAGTCTTGGGCAATGGGTTTTCTTGCTTCTTCCTCTCTCAAATTGGATCTCAAGGAAGACGAAGAAGATAACAAAGATCATCCTATTTTGGATTTGATATAAGAGTTAAACTCTCCTTCAATGGGTTTATGGTGAAACTTTATTTAGTTTTAAGAAAAAGAGAGCTAAGATCTTGATTTAATTGAAAATGAAGAGGAAGAACTTGAGAGGGAGGAGATGGAGACACAAACCCTAATATTTTTTAAGGGAATAAATTGTTCTTCATTTCTTCATAATGTTGCCTTATATAGGCTTACAAATTTACACATAGCTTCTTGAGTTTTACAAAATTTTTGCTTTTTACCCATTTATTTTACATTTATTCATGAAAATTACATCAAACTTATTTATTACTTGATAATTATTCCTTTGGCATAGGGGGCCAGTCTCTTCATGCTCGGGCTTAACTTGGGCATAGGCCCACTTTCTTGGACTTAGGTTCGGGCTTAGGCCCACTTGACTTGGATTCAGGTTTGGGCCCGGGCCACTTTTCGGGCCTTGAATTTGACTTATTGACTTATTGATCTCGACCGTGGGGTGTAATTTTTGACCCCAATAAAGGGTAAACCTATAACTCTAACAGTCACTTCGTCATCCAGATCACCTTAGAACCCATAACCGGTAACCGCCTCCTATAGGAGACTGCCATTACCATATACCAAGAGCATTCTCTTATGTTCATAACTACTTCCTTTTGTTTCTCCAGAATTGGATTAATATCTTCTTACTGCAGCTAGTGCTAAAACAATATTATCCATTTTCTATATGGAGAAACACCTGTGACAACCACAGTTTAACCGATTATAGTATAGGAACCTCACTTCCTATCTGGAGTATATCATCCAAATCTCTGGACAGTACTTTCTACCACCTTCTTACCCGGTTCATTTGTTGTTTTGATAAAGTGAAACACCATGACCATTACACCGAAAATAGATGATCAATCTCCGCTATACCTGCTATAATATATAAATAGACACAAGCACTCTACCCACCATACTTCCGTTGCTCCCACTGACTACAACAACCATATGGCAATGTCATATATATGCAGTTCTAAAGCTCATTTAGAATGACGTTATAGTCATCCACCTGCCATGTCTCATAGTTAAAGACAGCGGTAATGATAAGCTTGGGTCATCAAAACCTCACTGTCACCGTCTTTGAGGAAACTGAAGTACCTCTCGGGTGGCTGAGATTACCTACTAAATTCGCGGAGTGGCTAAATGGATCGTCGAATCCAATTGAATTTTTAGGTTATACTAAATTTTCAGTAACCGTTTGTGGTTCTGAAATCACTTCCAGTTCTACCATACTCCCATTAAATTCTTTTGAAAAGAATACATTTTACTAAAAATGTGGTGCGTCAAGAACAAAATAAATTTTCATTTTGCAAATGGTAGAAAGTTAAACTCCCGTCTATACCCGGAATTACCCACAAACTGTTATTACTGAAACATGCCTTGTGTTTATCCGGATTCTGGTTTTATGCATAAGCCAGATGACTCCATATACCTTAACATCGTTAAGATATGAACCATTTTATATCCATATAGAAATTGAGGCACTAATTTAAATGAAACTAGATTCAAATAGTATGCAATTGTTTCCAGTGCACATCACCTGAATGGAAGAAGGTCATGCATCATTACTCATCAAGGAGCGCAGCCACGGATGAGTAACCTGTCTGAGAAATAATACTCTTAGCATTACTATAGTGGATTACCTAGCATAACTATCAATATTTTTGATTATCTCGAAGAATCATGATGCTTCCAATGTGTGGTTCTCTACTTTATTCTTATACCTGTAAATTTCTCTAACTTTTGGACCTTGCATAAATGTGTGCCCAGAACAAGAGAAATTATAAGTAAATGAAATATAGTACGAGTACCAACCTCTTGTCCTACTGGATACTGAACAATATATAATACTCTGTATAAGTCCTCTGAGTTTACTAACTCAAACCCTGTGTATCGTAAGTTGAAAACTGTATTTTGGTTAGGAAGAATTACACCGTTATTGAATGCACCTTACCTAATCATCAACTAATAAAGGCAAATATTATAAACATAATTTCAAAAGGTTATATCTCACTTTATGAAATAAATGTATAGATATATCATTTTGAAATTGTTGCATAACAACGGATATTCAAAACCAACAAATCGCCAATAAGCAAACCCAGATGATTTCCTCAAATATCAACAATTACAACAAACTCTGATATTGAGGATCTAATCATCTAATTCTCAATATTTTACTCCCACTCATTATCTGTAACGCCATGCAGAAGTGAAAATCTAAACCGGTATATACATACCCTGGAGTCAGAATGTAATTGGGAAATCAATTTTCAATAACTACCGCATAGGAAAACTGAAACATGAAAATGTTTCGAGGGGTGGTTGGGTATTCCTAGTAATGCCTCTTCCATTATCCAGATCCATTGCACCATGTAACGCCCCGCTTCCCAGTATACGGAGAAGGAGACGTGACGAGACCCGCGACGTATTTACTCAGAAATAAACACGTTAAGCATAAATAAGCAATATAAATAAATAACACAAGAATAACAAGAGATGTAAATAAACAAAAACTTTTTATTGATAAATATTCTTTACATACAACTGAAAGGTAAATACAATGCTGGAAAGCGATGCCTAAACAATGGCATATGAATTGAAAGTAAAGTAAGTACAAGTAGATCTAGAACTCTGTATCTTCAGTGAATAGCTCCAAACCGTCCTGGCTGGGCTCGATCTCCTGAGAGTCCGGTCCTCCTGACAACATTCCAAAGAAAGAAGAAATAGAAATTTCGTCAACGAACAATTGCTTGGTAAGTCCCAAAAGAGAGATATATCAAGTAAAAAGAATAGATCTGATAATTTATCTATTTTTTTTATACTAACGTAATTGTTTGCTACTTGGTACAGAATGTATCAGTGTATACGAGAGGAGTCCAACTGCTCCGTGGACTAAGGCATATGGAGTACAAGGCACCATTAAACCCACGGGACAACGGTACGGATATTCAGGTTAGGTGTATTATAGTGACCGTCTCATTCCACTTCTAATACATTCCGTACAAATATACCCCGTTAAACCATGTAATGCATATTGTATTGATTGTAATGAGTTGCAGTATAAGACTTGCCGAAGCCATGGTATAAGTTGTTCATGTAAACGGTTCTGATGTAAATGGATAGTCATGTAGTCAAGTTCAAGATATATCCATAGATCGGTCAAGTCAAGTCATGTTGCATGTTCGTCTTGTTCGGTATTCATGTTCAAGTGTTCATGTTTGATACATTAGATTCATGTTGAATTAGATATATGGTTGGATTCATATTTGGATTGTATTCAGATTAGACTGAGACTCAGATTGAGTTAGACGCTTAAATAGATTTGGGTCCTGAGTTAGGTTTAGGAGTTATCGGTAACTGCTGCACATGGACGGCATGATTTATGAATTTTTCCAAGTCAATTACCATTGATAACCCCGCTTTAGTTTTCTACCTTAAATAGGCAAGCACCTACTTTCTCCGATTCCCTGGGGCTCAAGAGAATTGGTCCCGCTTAAACCTATATTTACTAGGGTCCTTAATTAATATAACTTGAGGGGGGTTTGTTGAAAAATATTTTTAGTATACTTTCAAAATAAATCTCAAGTATTTATTTATCGTATTTAGGATTTTCATAGATGTAATTTTTAAAAGTGAGGTATTCTAGTGAATAAATACCTACCTTGAATAATACATGGTATTTTAGTGTAAAGTTGACTTGTATGGATTCTTGATGGTATTTTCATGAAACTTGTAATTCTTTTCTTTTGTTTAGAAAAACATGGAATTTATTATATATTAAAAATAGATGGTTTAATAATATATATATATATATATAATTATTAAAAATAAAATTTATTTATTAAATAGAAAATCACGTTTTTCTTAAAATTTGCATTAAAAATTCAATCGAAATCGTATGCTTCATCTCGCCCTACTAGTTCGATGGATGTGCGATAACTCGTACCAACCGAATCGGATTCTCCAAAATGGGTTGTAGAGGTATAATTGCAGGGAATTTAAATAACACAATTTAAAGAATATGTTTTTAATGGTTTATGGTATTTTGATGTAAAAGTCGTATTTGCTACAAAATTGTTGTTCAAGGGAATCGTGCTATGTCAAGATGCATGTTTATGAGAGGTAGTTCATTACCTTATAAGATTTTTCTAAAGGTAATATAAGCAAGAATGATTAAACGATGTCATATGTAACTTCATGGTATTTATGCGTAAAAGCTTAATAAAAGTTGTTTTACATGGAGTTTTAAATTGAAACTTGTTTCTAAAAATTGTTTAGAGATTAACAAGCAAGGTTTGATAATTTGGATGATTGGTTCTTAAGAAAAATTGCAATTCTAAAGAGAATAGAATTTAAAGATCGGTATAACTCCACTTACCGATGTGATTTGAAAAAGTGAAGTTTTATAATAGAAAGAGAAGTATAGAGGTGGGACTTACTAGCTTAGAGAAGAGAGGGGAGGTTGAGGGAAAGTTTGGTGGCTTCACGGAGTCGCGGGATCGCCGGAATCGTCTTGAATCCTCGCTGGAACTTGACCTAGTGCTAACTCCACTTGTACTCTTTTTTGACTTGGAAAATTTTGAGAATTTTTGATAATAGATTTCAGAATGAAGAGGACTAAGGTATGATTTTGTATTTATAGGATGGAATTAAGGTTTAGAGATTAAAGAGAGAATAAAAATGTATTAAAGTTTGGATTAATTGGTGATTTTAATCTCGCTGTTAATTTATAGAGAAATTAAATAGTACTGGGGTAGTGGAACATGCCAAGAGTTTTAGTGTGCAGAGAATGTGGAGCATTCCCTACGAGGAGGCCGGCGGTGCTGGCCCTATAGGTCATCTCGCCGGCCACGTATAGGAGTTGGGTGCTTGGATTTGTGCCACGTGTCTAGATCGGTTCATATAACATTTAGCACAAGTTTGATTTTCTATGACTTTTCATTTTACGTGTATTACATGTGTAAACTTTTGGGCTTCCAAAAGGTTTAAAAGAAAAATCATTAAAAATATATGTGGCTGATGGGATTCGAACACATGGGCTATGTCACAGCAGTGCAAGGCTTTACCAATGAGCTACAAGTGATTTCTTGTTGTTTTCAAACAAAAATAATACTTAAAGTATACTCAGGTTTGCAAATACTCCATTTAAAATTTTTGTACAATCAAAACAGAGTAGTTACACACCAGTTGCAATTTCCATTGCCCTCACTTCAATTTCTTCATTTGTCTTCACTTCTTATCTTCTGTACACCGTACTTAGGCTAATGGGTTTTCTTCCTTCCCTACCTTTCAGTACCTGCCTAAGCTTTGGAAGAAGACTTTCCAATAAGCATAATAGGTGTACTCTCCTAATACAAGGAGCTCTCGCAATCTGGGAGAATGTAAAGGAAAGAGACAACCGAATAATCCTATTCAATTTTTTTAGAACCGAAATCCATCCTCGAACTGAAATAAATTTCTACGAATTCGTATGTAATTATATGAGATGGTTTTATCTATTCTATCAAGATCTTCGTAGTGATACGGAATATTCTGGAGAAAACTAAGGGTAAAGAAAAAGAGGCATGGATATATGCGACTTTGTCGTAAATCTAGACGATCTAAAACCGAATGGTAAAAGGTTCAGTTAACTTAGTTATGAGTTTTAGTTTAAGGCGGGTCAAGATCTAGCCAGAGAGAGAAAGAAAAGAAACACTTGGCGTGCACTCTAACTTAGAACAGAATGGTTAATAAATAGTTTATCTAATCTGGATGGTTCCCACTGTTTTCTCGAATTCTTCTTCAAACCCAAAAAGGAGAACTAGTCGAGATAACGTGAGGAGCAATTCTTACTCATCAGTGGAAATCGGGATCCAACTATCACCGTGTAGCAACTTGATGGAATTCACTCAAGTCACTATACTCCAGAAGATATGCGCATACTTGGCAAATTTTCTTTATATTTGAAACCCCGATATAGTTCTTGCCTCTGGGACTCAAGGACCTTGACGAATGATCAACAAATCAAGGGTCCTAGTCAAGTTCAACCCATCATTATCTTGATTGCGTTTAACCCACCCGCTTGACCCTTGATGAATAATCAACAAAATCGCACGACTGTCCTAACCAATCCACATTTAATGCGACAGAAAAATATTACAGAGCTACTACACACTATGCCTCGGCGAATAGCAGTGACAAACGTAGCACGAATACTAAGCAATACTAATTTGAAATGACGGATGTATGCAGCTGGTTTTTAGTGAAAAACCTTTAACGTAATAAACTTGATCTTGTTGAAAGAATCGTGTAGTTTTGAAAAGGAGTGGTTTAGGCTCTGCATTTAAAACATTGGTTTTGAAGAAAACCGAGTAGGTAATAATACCGAAAACTTTTACTAAAGAGGTCATTCCCTATTAAGGGATCTAGGCTCTTTCCTCATCGAATGAGGTGCTGGCTATCCCTAAATGAACACCGCTATGCAAAGCAAAAGATTACGACTATTGTTTTTAAAAATGAGGTTCCGACAACATCATTTTATTAGGTTTATTTTCTTGCATTAATAAAGATTAATGTGGTCCCATCAATTAATAATATCAGATCAGAAGAAATGAAAATAACCATTCACATATATGCCATCCGCATTCGCCACAGGGACCCGGGTCTTCATCGTAAGGTTACTTAACTTACGGCAGGACGGGATCAGGACTAGTGCGGATGCAAAACATGTATAGCATCTACTATATATATATAATATCATCATTCGTCTTAGAGGCATGATATAACACAAGTATCACAGCAGAAGCAATCTCAATATGGAAATGCGGATAAACTAGGAAAAATACATTTCAATGAAGCCTTATATGAAATGTAATTTTTCCCGATCATGTCGACAACCCATAGTATCAGACCCTAGATCTCTACGAGTGCGGCAAGCTACCTGTCAATCCCAGAAATGAGGCAACCCTAATCAACGAAGTGAGTGGGCCGCCCAGCACTTCCAAAATCCGGTGACTTGGACACCCCTCCACGGGTCAATCCTATACCACTACGAATGCGGAAAATAGCCCTCCAATTCTAGAGTAAGGCGTCCTAATCTCAACGTCATGAGATGGTGGCCCGTTGCCCTCTAGAACCCGGTTACTCGAGCACTCCGCCGCGGGTAATCCTACCACCTGTAATGAATACCTCAATATACAACGACGACTACGTCTGCAACCAGGACGCGCCCTAAAGAATAATATACAAGCCGCAGTGACAGTAGTTCACAAGTCGGACGCTCGCTACACAATAATGAATATACATTACATCATCTCAGAGCATCTAATATTAGATACACCGGACTATCCATCACGACAATCCAACACAACCATAAACAAGCAATATCACAGATTATTGCATATATATATACAGTGTAAGTAAGATACGAGTACCCCCTATCATTGACATATAACTGTAACAACTCTACACTTTCTGTACAAATTTTTTCAAAAGTACAGAAAGGGGTACGTAAGCCTGAGCACAAGTTATAAATTTGACTTGCTTTTAAACGGCAAGAAAGAGCTTATAGCTCACTGGTAAAAGTCTTGCACTGCTGAGACATAGCACCCGAGTTCAAATCCTATCAGCCACATTATCTTTTTATTTTATTTTCTTTTAATCTTTTAGAAGCCCAAGGGTTTGCACGTGCACTACACGTAAAAATGAAAGGTCACGGAATAAACAAACACGTGCACTGGGGTATATGAAGCGAGAGAGACACGTGGCACCCAACCCCATCCCCGTCTGCCGGTAAAGGGCCGACGAAATGCCTAATTTACCCGGTACCGCCGGGCCAACCGTCGGTGATGCCCCCTATCTCTTCACCCCTGCACCCCTTGGCCTACCCTACTTCCCCTAGATTGTTTGTATTCTCTGCAATTATCCAGAGAATTAAAATACCCTCTTTAAATCCATTTTTAATACAAATTTTAATTCACCAATTCAATACAGCAAACCCTAATTTTACCTATAAATACCACACCATATTTCACCCCTCCTCACTAGAATTTCATTATCAAATCTCTACCAAATTCCCAAGTCCTAATAGTGTGCAAATAGAGTTAGCGAAGGGTGAAGTTTCGGCAACGATCCAAGGAGATTCCGGCGATGAAACGATGCCCTGAAGCCTACCTTAGCTCCCCATCTCCCTTCTCTTATTCATAAGCCAGTAAGTCCCTTCTCCCCCTCTTATCTTCTAACCTAAAACTTTCAAATTCTAAAACCCGACGGATGCAGAGTTAATCCGACTTCTGATTCGGTTTTTCATTAAAAAAATTCTATTTTTATTAAACAATAAAATTCCATACTCCCATATAATGTTTAACAAACATTAACAAACCCATTAAAACAAGTTTCATTCCAAAAGAATTGTTTATGCAACTTTTATTGTAGTTTTACAGTAAAATACCACATACTTCTTTTCCGACATAAAACGACATAATACTTGTATTACCTTTAGATAGCTTATGAGGTAATAACCAACCTCCTCACAACACACATCTTTGAACATAGCACAATTTACTTTTGGGCAATGTTTTGGGAATATTACGAATTTCACTAAAATACCTTAAACTATTACAAAACCATTTTCTTTAAGAAAAGTATTACCTAATTCCTTACGATTGCGTCCTTACAACCCACTTTTGGGGAAATCCGATCAGGATGGTACGGATTATCGCACGTCCTCGGATCTACTAGGGCGGAATTCAGACCTCCGCAAGGAGCATTCGAATTCCGATGGAAGAAAATGAGATTTCTAGAAAAATAATTCAAATTTATTTTTATATAAATATATATATGAATATTATCAAGAGATCTATTTTAAATATATTATACAAATATTCCAAGTTTTCTAAATCAAAGGAATCACAATTATATGAAGGTACCATTTCATTATAATACAATTCCAATATTTCAATAAAATACCATATACTATGAAAACTAGGTTCTATCCACTAGAAATTTCATTTTTATAAAATATACATCTATGAAGACCCTAAAGATGATAATTAAATACTTGAGGTGTATTTTGAAATTATACCAAAATTATTTTTACATAAAACCCCCTCAAGTTATATAAAATTACAATAAGGACCCTAGTAAATATAGGTTTAAGCGGGACCAATTCTCTTGAGCCTCAGGGAGACGGAGAAAGTGGGTGCTTGCCTATCTAAGATAGACAACCTAACAACGGTGTTATCAACACGGTAATTGTCTTGAAAAAATTCATAAATCCTGCCATCCATGTGCAGCAGTTACCGATAACATCAAAACTAATCCAGGACTTCAATTTCTTTTCAAAGTGTCTGACTCAGACCGAGTCTCAATCTAATCAATCTGACTTGAATATGATTCAAGTATAAAACTACAATTCAACATGAATCCATGAATCCGTTTATTCAATCTATATCAATCGACCGAACCGAACCATGGATATACACCGTCTACATGTCCATCCATTATATCCGTTCCATTTTACTGATATCATGGTTTCGGCAAGTCGTCCATATAAAATTTACAATATAAGACAATAAAATACAATTCGTACAATCAATACAATAAACACTACGGGGTTATAAAGGGGTAGACTGGTACGGAACATGTTAAGGTGGTACGAGGTGGTCACTTAAGATGTAATTACATCCCTACCGTTGTTCCGTGGTATTATCGACGGAGCCTTGTACTACGGATTACCAAAGTCCACGGTGTAAGTTGGACTCCTCTCGTATACACCGGCATTTTCTGTACCAAGCTACAAACAACTGCGCTAAAATTATAATAAAACATTATTAATTATACTCTCCTTCTGTCTATTCTATCTTTACTCATCTTTGGAACTTATCAAGCGATTGTTTGCTGACAGCATTCCTATTTCTCTTCTTCTTTGGAATGTTGTCAGGAGGACCCGACGCTGAAGAGTACGAGACCAGTTAGGAGCATTTGGAGCAGGCCCTTGAGCAGTATACAAGGGTCAGTATTGAACCGCTTGTAGGGCAAATTGGGGTGTATGACGGCTTAAGAACGGGTTCAGATCCCTGTAACTTAAGGCTTTTAAATCCTATGAGCCGTGAGGGTCTCATAGGGGGAATTCTCCTTACGAATCATGAGGATCTTGTAAGTGTGTTTTCTCCTTAGGAATCGTGAGGATCCCTAAGTGTGTTGCTTCCCTTTGTGAGTCGTAAGGATCTCACGCGGGTATTTTCTCCTTACAAGGTCGAGAGGACCTTACAAGTGCGCTTGAATTTTTTTTACGAGTCTGCGCCTTTTCGGGTTTTCACAAACTCGCCGGTATCCCTGCTATTTTTGCTCACGGAGCCCTTTCGGGTTTTCATTCGTGCCCATTTCGCTTATGGACGTACCCTTTTTTTTCTGTCAGCCCTAGGATGCTGCAGTTTGTAGTAGTTTAAAGACGTTTCGATCAGGCGTAGTATTTTTTTAAGAACCGGCCGTTTATTGGCCTGAAGGGTCTTTCGCCATGCATATCCATGAGTAAGTAAGCCCCACCTTGGTAGACTTTGTCTATGATGTACGGGCATATCCATGCATATCCTGAAGGGTCTTTCGCCATGCATATCCATGAGTAAGTAAGCTCCACCTTGGTAGACTTTGTCTATGATGTACGGGCCCTCAGAGTTCGGCTCGAATTTCCCCCGCTTGGCATGATTGAGGATCATAGGTCTCTTGACCACTAGCACTAGTTCGCCTTGGCGAAATGTTCTCGGCCTAGTCAATCTTTCGTATGAGCGCGTCATCTTTGCTTTGTAAGCCTCCAAGTTTTGCTGTGCCATGAGCCGAGTTTCATCGAGGGCGTCGAGCTCCTCAAGCCAAAGATGAGCATTCTCTTTTTCTGTTAGCTCGTAATGAACCGCCACTCAAAGAGAGGGTAGCTCTATCTCCAAGGGGAGTACTGCTTCAGCGCCGAATACCAATGCATACGGCGTTGTATTCGTAGCCGTTTTGAACGTAGTTCGATTTACGCCCAGAGAGATTCATGCAGTCTCTCGTGCTAGTCCTTTTTATTTTTGGACACCGTCTTCTTTATGATCTTCGTCAAGGTTTTGTTGAAAGTCTCAGCCAGACCGTTAGCTTGGGGATTGTAGACCGAAGAGTATCTCCAGTCTATGTTATGCTGCTGTGCGAAGCGGCTAATTCTGTGACTTCTGTAGGCCGGCCCGTTGTCGGAGATAATCCGTCGCGTAGTGCCGAACCGATAGATGACGTGTGTCTTGAAGAAATGGAGAATATTCTCCGTCTTCACTTCTCTTAGCGGTATGGCTTCTGCCCACTTGGAAAAATAATCAGTCGTAGCCAATATGAACCGATTTCCTTTGGATGACGCTGGTTCGATGGGCCCAATTATGTCGGTTCCCCACATTTCGAACGGCCAGCTAGCCACCGTTGGGTGTAGCGGGTTTGGATGCCGGTGGATGAAGTCCCGTGAATCTGGCACAAGTGACACTGCTTTGCGTATTCGAGGTAGTCCTGAATCATCGTGGGCCAATAGTAGCCCATCCTTTTGATCTTCAGCTTCATCTTTGGCCCGGCTTGATGAGAACCGCAGAGTCCGTCATGAGTTTCTTGGACGACTCTTCTTGCTTCTTCCGGTCCTAAGCATCTCAGCCATAGAGAGTCGAATAATCTTTTATATAGAGTATCATTGACGAAGGCGAAGGACAAATCTCGTTTCATGAGCTGATGTCTTGAGGATGCATCTTTAGGTGTTCAACGGGATTTGAAGTAGTCTATAAAGACTTCTCTCCAATCCTTAGCCCTTTCTTGGTCCTCTATTTGCATGGCTGTCTCCTTGGTCTCTTCCTTTTCTTCAAACGACTCCGGAGATATTTCCACTGGTGCAAGAACCCGACGGCTTTGTATAATGATCCTTACGTCATCGAGGTCTTCGTCAGCCAGTTCTTCAGCGAGTTTGGCTAATGCATCCGCCTTGCTATTTTCTGTACGCGGTATGCTCTCCAGAATGTAGGAGGGAATTTGAGTCAGCAGTTGCTGCACTCTCTCGCCGTACCTTACCAACTCTGGCTTGCACGTTTGATAGTCGCCGTTTACTTGACTAACGACCAGCTGGGAGTCTCCGTATATAAGGAGGTTTTCGATTTCCATGTCGACAGCGATCTCAAGACCTGCTATCAAAGCCTCATATTCTGCTTCATTGTTTGTCCTCGGCTCCGTTAAGGAAAATGCAAAGTGCATTATCCCTCCTTGCGGAGTCACGAAGATAAGGCCCACCCCGGCTTTGATTATGGGGGTGTTTTGCTTTCGCTTCTTCATGGAAGATGCTCCGTCGAAGTATAGTTCCCATCAGGTATCACTCCTTCCTTTCTCCCCGTTGATCGTGTCAAACACGTGCTCATCTGGCAGTTCGCAATTTAAAGGTGAGTCGCCGAGTATCGGATGTTCGGCGAGGAAGTCGGTGATGGCCTGGCCTTTCACTGCCTTGAGGGGTCGGTAAGTTATCGAGAATTCTATTAAGAGTAGGGCCCATTTAGCGAGCCGTCCCGTTAGTATGGCTTTTAACATTAAATACTTGAGAGGATCCACCTTTGATATGAGATGGAGCTCATGCGCCAACGCATAATGCTGAAGCTTCATTATCACGAAGATTAACGCCAGGCAGTGTTTATCGATGGGGGAGTTGTTGTTTTTTCCCCCAGGAGAACTCGAATCAAATAGCAGAGGGCTCTCTCTTTCCCTTAGTCGTTTTCCTGTGCCCATAGTGCGCCTAAGGAACCTTCAAGGGCGGTTGTGTACAGGATGAGAGGCTTTCCTTTGACTGGAGCGGTCAGTACCGGCGGATTCTGCAGGTATTGCTTGATTTCGTCTAGTGCACCCTGGCATTTACGATCCCAAACGAACGGAGTCCCCTTCTTCATTAGGTGACTGTCGGGACGGCATTTTCCGGAGAGATTGGCTATGAACCGCCGGATATACGCGATCTTTCCCTGTAGAGACCGCAGTTGCTTGAGAGTTCTTGGCGAAGGCATTTCCATGATCGCCTTGATCTTTGACGGGTTTATTTCGATGCCCCGGTATCGTACGATGAATCCTAGAAATTTTCCCGAGGATACTCCAAATGCACATTTCAGAGGGTTCATCTTTAGGTTGTATTTCGAAGGCGCTGGAACACTATCTCCAGATGCTCCCAATGCTCCTCGTGCGATTTGCTTTTCACTACGATATTGTCTATATAGCATTCGACGATTTCATGTATGAGATCATCGAAAATCTTCGTCATGGCCCTCTGATAGGTAGCGCCGGCGTTCTTCAGACCGAAAGGCATCACTTTGTAGCAGAATATACCCAGAGGAGTCCGGAAAGCGGTATGCTTCTGGTCTTCGGGATGCATCTTTATCTGATTGTACCCCGTTGACCCGTCCATGAAGGAGAAAACTTCGTGAGTGGACGTGTTGTCTATCATCAGCTCGGTGACCGGTACGGCAAAATCATCTTTCAGACAGGCTTTGTTGAGGCTCCGAAAGTCTACGCAGATGCGCACCGTCCCATTTTTCTTCACCACCGGGACAATGTTGGTGATCCAGTCAGGGTACTGAACTTTTTGGATGAAGCCAGAGTCGATTAGCTTCTTGATCTCGGCATTGATACTCATTTCAAGTTCGAGCCGCATTCTTCTTGGTGATTGTTTGACTGGATTGACGTCCGGAGATATCGCCAATCTATGCACAGCTATTTCCGGATCTAGTCCCGGCATATCGGAATTGTTCCATGCAAAGCAATCTTTATACTGCATGAGCACGTCTTTTAGTATAGCCACCTGCTCTTTAGACAGCAGCTCACTGACGAACGTTGGTCGGGGGTCATCTACCGTCCCCAAATCGATTCTTTTCAGGTTGTCCGCAGTAGTATGTATTCTTTCTTCCAACTCTTTTGGCGCCGGTGGAAATTCTGCGATCAACTTATCTTCATCCTCATTTTCGAAGCACCAGGAGAGGTCATCCATATTCTCGGGCACTCTTTCTTCTGACAGCGTTATCACGTGACAGGTAAGAGCTCGTTTCCAAGACCGATGTTGATCGGGTTTGTTCCCGCCAAAAATTTCTGCGCAAAACAACCCAAGGTATTAAATGGCAGCGATACGCTTAAGAAAATGCAAACCAGTATTTTCCGGACTGTATTTTGACAAACTCCCAAATGAGAAATAGCTAAATTCTGATGGTATCGAAAGTGTCTTGAAAAATCCTTCGATTTGATATATTATGGGTCTCATAATTCATCCGGGATCAAAATATATGAGCAAATGTGCTATGCATGTGTAATCTAAGGAAGAAAATGCAAACCTGTATTTTGATAAACTACCGAATGAGAATCAGCTAAATTCTGATGGTATCGAAAGCGTATCGAAAAATCCTTCGATTTGATATATTATGGGTCTCATAATTCATCCGGGATCAAAAGTGATGGGCAAATGTGCTATGCACGTATAATTTAAAGTAATGCTCTACTACATGGGGATGCATTTTTAGTCCCACATCGGGAAAAAGAGAGATCCCTTCTCTACCACTCCCATATAAATACGTGAGAACAACGCTGTGGAGGCATTTGTTCCCTCATAAAATACAAGGAAAAACCCCAAAGGGGCATCACGTGCGCACACGTGATCGGGGGGCACGTGCCGACACGTGATGGCTTCCTGAGGGCTCTGAAATGATAAGAATCGAATCCTAATCAAATGGGGGCACGTGCTTGCACATGATGGGCTTTTAAACCCACTGAAAAGAATTAAAGGTATAATAAAATAACAAGGAAAAACCTTAATGGGGCATCAAGTGCCCACACGTGACCAAGGGTCATGTGCTGACACGTGATAATTCCTGAGTTCTTCAAAACAACAGAATTAAATTCTGGTTAAATGCTTAATCAGTGGGTCACGTGCCACCACGTGATAAGGTCTTAAAACTCTCTGAGTTAGAAGAAAGATAACCTTAAATGGGGCATCACGTGCCCACACGTGACAGGGGGTCAGGTGCCAACACGTGATGGGTTCCTAAAGATCTCTGAACTAATAGAATTAAATTCTAATTAGATGATCAATCAGTGGGGTCACGTGCTAACACGTGATAGGATCTTAAACTTTCTTAATTAATAGAATTAAATTCTAATTAAGGGAAATCAAAAACCCTAATATTTCCATAGATTTTTCCAAACAAAAAGATTGCGCTCTGTAAAGTGGAGCACCGTTGGATTAAAAATCAAATGGTGATTAAAAATCACAAATTTATAGAAAGATTCTATACAAGGAGATATTTTCCTGAAATTTGCCAGGAATAACAGACAAAATATCTTTTGGATTAAAAATCCAATGGTGAATAAAATTCATTGAGTGATCCAAAAGATAATGTTGGTTACAAAATCAATCAAAATCTTTCAATGAAAGATTGACTAAACAAACTGATTCTTTTTTCTCACCTATAAATAGGAGCCAAGAAGAGAAAAGAAAAAAAAAGAGATACAACAACAGAGAGAAAAAAGAAGAGAATTTAATTCTCCAGAGAGAAAGAACATTTCATCAGAAAAAGAAAGAAACCCTAGGTAAGAAAGGGAAAGAGATCATTCTATAAGCTCCCATAAAACAAAAAGAGAATTTAATTTTCAAACTAAGAGTTTAACTCTTCTGAATAAGAACTTAGTTCTTCCTTTGGTTGAAAATCTGCAGAAGCAGATCTCCCCATAAGTTGAGAATTTAATTCTCATCGGGGAGATTCTGCCATGCAGATCCAAAACTTAGAGGGAGAATCGAGTTTGAAGAATTTAATTCTTCCAAATACATAGAAATTTAATTCCTATAAATAAAACTAGGGTTTAACCCTACAAAAGAATTTAATTCTTAAATAAGAGACTTAAAACTCTCCATGCACGTAAAAGCATCAAGTACCCAACATGATCACGTGTCAACATGTGACCATCCCCCTCAGAGATCAAGAAAAGAACGAAGAAGATCAGGTCACGTGCTCACACGCGACCCTTGAACAGACTCTTCAAAAAAAGAAGAGCAGAACAGACTGTGGGCACTATCACGTGTCCGCACGTGATAATCATGGAAATTAATTGTTTAACACTTACCCGCATATTCTGAGAATAAAAAAAAAAGAAAGTTAGCCCAATTCTCAGGCGCCTCACGTGATCCCACGTGAACGCTTCACTTTTAGTGTTTAACACTATTTTTGAGCGCCTAATTTTCTAGTGTTTAACACTATTTTAAGCATTTCATCTCTAGTGTTTAACACTATGCATCACGTGGGAACACATGACCGCCAGATATGTGCTAGTGTTTAACACTATATGCAAAATAGTCTTAGCCCAAATTGGCTAAGTCTTCCAGAGGCAAGACTCCCCTTTTGACTGAGCCTCAAATACACCCTTGTCTTCCAAGATTGATCATCTCATATGGCATATGAGTGCTCAGCACTCAATAAAAGATAAAAATATGGTCAGAACCCAGACCCATGCTTAGCATTGATAAATAATGGGGGGCTGAGTCCAGACAAAGGTTCAACAGCCCAAACAAAGCTCCAACATTTTAAACCTAATTAGACTTAGCCTAAGTTGGCCATAAGTCCTCAATTCAGATTCAACTGAGCCCATGTGCTCATAATCTAATTAATTGATCTTAGTCCCAAATTGGACTACAGATTTCCCAACCAACATTGGTTCAAGGGTACATCTCTTCACTCCTTTGATATTTGTCGTTGTAATCCTTCAACGCCTTCAGAGAGGTGACGGGTCCCGATAACCAATCATTCCATGGACTGTGGAGTCCTTAAACCCATGGACTATGATGTCCTTAACCTCGGACTGTGGGATCCTTAAGCCCATGGACTATGATGTCCTTAACCTCGGACTGTGGGGTCCTTAAACCCATGGACTATGATGTCCTTAAACTTTACAGACTATGATGTCTTTAAACTGGACCGAGATGTCCTTAAACGAACATTGGACCGTAATGTCATTAAACTAATAATGGACCGTAATGTCCATAAACTAAACAATAGAGCCCCAAATGCTCTTTTGTTGGATCTAAACGATCCCGTTAAGTTGATCTTAGTCTGAAATTAGACTAACGCATCCTTAACATACGTTTAAGTTGATCTTAGTTTCAAATGAGACTAACGTATCCTTATTCCTAAACCCAAACCCAAATCTAAGAAGATACGGATTTGGACTAATCCACGCCCTACGGGCGACAACATAAATTAGTCTCCGTATACAATCCACGGGCAAAACAAAAACAAAACAACACACACGACACGAAATGACCATCTGGAGAAGGAGAAAGTGGTTACCGCGATGCAGTAGCGTAATTAACTGTAGGGGCTTGCGCCTGCAGGGAAGAGCGTCCTCACAATCAAAACCCCCTCAACGAGGGGGAATCTGACGAAGTCTGCTAATCGGCCGCATCTGTCTAAACCTTCGATACATGGTACCATAAATCAACTTGGCATCTTTGGAGAGGTGGACGGATAGCACCAAATAGTATTTGCCCTCGAAGTTCAGGCTCGGACGTCCTAACATCCCGGTCGCGTCTTTCAGTGGGGAACAGAGCTTAGTTCTCCAAGTTAGGGCCATAGCTGCCCCCCATAATGCGCATATGCGCAAGCTCCATGTGCGCTACGTGCAAACATGTGTGCCCAACACGTGCGACGCACGTGCGCCCAACACGTGCGACGCGCGTGCGCGAACGCAAAGAAGCCTTTTTCAGCAGCGAGAAGCTTAAGCTCCAGCCTGTTCTTTCCCCCTGATGAGTGGGACATGGTTCAAAGGGTACATCCCTCCACACCTTCGATATATGGCGTTGTAATCTCTCAGTGTCGTCGGAGAGGTGGTAGGTCCCAACAACCAATGATCCTTCTTTCCAAAAAAAAGAAAGAGAAAGAGAGGAGCCCCCCACAAGCTTTGAGAAATTTCAAAGTAAAGAGCAAGCTCTGAGAAGAAGAACTTTTCTTCAAGGTAAAAACAGAGAGATAAAAAACATCTCATCAAGGAAGAATAACATAGTTCTTTTTCAGATCATAGATCTATAAGACAGAGGTCTTTCATAAAAAGAGATCATAGCATCTCATCATAAAAAGGGGGGAGAAGAATTTCATTCCCTTCAGATCATAGATCTACAAAGACAAAGTCTTTCATAAAAGAAAATAGAAGAGATTGTAACATCTCCTATAAAAATAAGAACTTTGTTCTTAGAACCATGAGACAAAGTCTCTTATAAGCGAGAACTTATTTCCCAGATTACAAAATTGATCAGAAACGCTCTACGCTCATTGTCTGGCGCTCAGCGCCAAGCGCGCCATGTGCTCCTCACGTGTGCGCTGCTTCATAAGAAGCGCTTTAGCGCTCCAAATCTGGTGACCAGCGCCAATCGTGCCACGTGCTCCTCACGTGTGCGCTACTTAACAGAAGCACTCTGCGCTCATTGACTGGCGCTCAGCGCCAAGCGCGCCACGTGCTCCTCACGTGTGCGCTACTTAATAGAAGCACTTTGCGCTCTTTGACTGGCGCTCAACGCCAAGCGCGCCACATGCTCCTCACGTGTGCGCTACTTAACAGAAGCGCTTTGCGCTCTTTGACTGACGCTCAGCGCCAAGCGCACCACGTGCTCCTCACCTGTGCGCTGAGGGAACATAAACTGTTCTTTAAATAAAGCCCCGGAGCTATAATGAGTGCTCAACACTCAATAAAAGACAAAAAAATTGTCAGAACCCAAAACCAGTACTCAGCATTGTTAAATGAAAAAGGACTGAGCCTAATTAAAATGTTCAACATTTTAACTGAGTGGGATGAGCCCAAGTTAGCCATAGGCCCCTAATTCAGATTAATTGAGCCAATATGCTCAACATTCTTGTTAACTGATCCTAGTCCCAAACTTGACTGCAGTTCTCCCAACCAACATTGGTTCAAGGGTACATCTCTTCATACCTCTGATATATGTCGTTGTAATTCTTCAACGTCTTCAGAGAGATGGAGGGTCCCAATAACCAATAACTTTTGGTGCATCCCCAAACGGTTGAACCAAAACCATATAGACTATGACGTCTTTAAAATGGATTATGATGTCCTCAAACTTTATGGACTATGATGTCCTTAAACTTCATGGACTATGATATCCTTAAACTAATGGACCACAACGTCCCTAAACTAAACCCCCATAGACTATGAAGTCTTTAAACTGGACTATGATGTCCTTAAACTTTACGGACTATGAGGTCCTTAAACTCATGGACTATGATGTCCTTAAACTTTATGGACCGTGAGGTCCTTAAACTCATAGACTATGATGTCTTTAAACTTTATAGACTATGATGTCTTTAAACTGTCACAGACTATGATGTCCTTAAACCCAATGGACCGCAATGTCCCTAAACTAAAACAATAAAGCCCAAATGCTCTTATGTTGGATCTAAATGATCCTGTTAAGTAGACCTTAGTCTAAAATTAGACTAACGTATCCTTAACAAACGTTTAAGTTGATCTTAGTCTCAAATGAGATTAGCGATCCTTAAACCCAACCCAAAACCAAATCTAAGAAAATAAGGATTTGGACTAATCCACGCCCTACGGACGACAACATAAATTAGTTTCCGTATACAATCCACGGGCAACCAAAAATAAAATAAACACACACGACACGAAGTGACCATCTGGAGAAGGAGAAAGTGGTTACCGCGATGCGGTAGCGTAATTAACTGCAGGGGCTTACGCCTGCAGGGAAGAGCGTCTCCACAATCAAAAACCCCTCACAATGAGGGGGAATCTGACGAAGTCTGCTATAACGGCCGCGTCCGTCTAAACCTCCGATGCATGGTGCCATAAATCAACTTGGCATCTTCGGAGAGGTAGACGGATAAAACCAAATAGCATCTGCCCCCAAATTCAGGCAAGAAGTTTGTCTTCCCGGTATTCGGCGGTAAACAGATTCTGGGGGATTTGGGCTCTATTGCTTTGCACGTGAGCGCTGCATCAGAGTCTTTGACTCTTAGCGCTGGCGCTGCTAGCGCCAAGAGTCAAACACTCTGGTGCAGCGCTCACGTGCAAACCACGAGAGCGCTAGCGCTGGAACTAAATCATCCCCACCCATGGATCAAAGATCCAACAGAGATGACTAAAAATCACCAAATTACCTCTGAAAATTAAAGCACCATTGGATCAAAGGTGATTAAAAGTCACCAAGATACAGAATAAGTCCTGTATGGGAAAAGATTTTCCCAATCTTGTTAAAAACAAGAAGTCTGTCTTCTGTAAAACAGAAGCCCTAGGATCAAAGATCCAACGGTGGGAAATATCCCTAAATCAATTAGAGAAAAAATCTCTTCAGCTGATTCAACAAATAAGCCTCCCCTATATGAAGGTCCCAAGACTTCAAGTCTAGAAGAGAGGAACCCCCCCACCCCCCACAAGGTTTGAGAAATTTCAAAGAAAAGAGCAAGCTCTGCTTTTTTTCAAGGTAAAAACAGAGAGATAAAAAACATCTCATCAAGGAAGAAGAACATAGTTTTTTTTTTCAGATCATAGATCTATAAGACAGAGGTCTTTCACAAAAAGAGATCATAGCATCTCATCATAAAAAGGGGTGAGAAGAATTTCATTCTCTTCGGATCATAGATCTACAAAGACAAAGTCTTTCACAAAAGAAAATAGAAGAGATTGTAACATCTCCTATAAAAATAAGAAGTTTGTTCTTAGAACCATGAGACAAAGTCTCTTGTAAGAGAGAACTTATTTCCCAGATCACAAAATTGAACAGAAGCGCTCTGCGCTCATTGTATGGCGCTCAGCGCCAAGCACGCCACGTGCCCCTCACGTGTGCGCTACTTCATAAGAAGCGTCTTAGCGCTCCAAATCTGGTGACCAGCGCCAAGCGCCCCACGTGCTCTTCACGTGTGCGCTGCTTAACAGAAGCGCTATGTGCTCATTGACTGGCGCTCAGCGCCAAGCGCGCCACGTGCTCCTCACGTGTGCGCTACTTAACAGAAGCACTTTGCGCTCTTTGACTGGCGCTCAGCGCTAAGAGCACCACGTGCTTCTCACGTGTGCTCTGAGGGAACATAAACTGTTCTTTAAATAAAACCCCAGAGCTATAATGAGTGCTCAGCACTCAATAAAAGACAAAAACAGTTGTCAGAACCCAAACCAATGCTCAGCATTGTTAAATGAAAAAGGACCGAGCCTAATTAAATGTACAACATTTTAACTGAATGGGCCGAGCCCAAGTTGGCCACAGATCCCTAATTCAGATTAGTTGAGCCCATATGCTCATAAATCTTGTTAACTGATCTTAGTCCCAAATTGGACTACAGATCTCCCAATCAACATTGGTTTAAGGGTACATCTTTTCATACCTCTGATATGAAATGTTTTTTATCTCTCTGTTTTTACCTTGAAGAAAAGTTCTTCTTCTCAGATCATAGATCTATAAGACAGATGTCTTTCACAAAAAGAGATCATAGCATCTCATCATAAAAAGATGGGGGAGAAGAATTTCATTCTCTTCAGATCATAGATCTACAAAGACAAAGTCTTTCACAAAAGAAAATAAAAGAGATTGTAACATCTTCTATAAAAATAAGAATTTTGTTCTTAGAATCATGAGACAAAGTCTCTTGTAAGTGAGAACTTATTTCTCAGATAACAAAATTGATCAGAAGCGCTCTGCGCTCATTGTCTGGCGCTCAGCGCCAAGCGCGCCACGTGCTCCTCACGTATGCGCTACTTCATAAGAAGCGCCTTAGCGCTCCAAATCTGGTGACCAGCGCCAAGCGCGCCATGTGCTCCTCACGTGTGCGCTCCTTAACAGAAGCGCTCCGCGCTCATTGACTGGCGCTCAGCGCCAAGCGCGCCACGTGCTCCTCACGTGTGCGCTACTTAACAGAAGCACTTTACGCTCTTTGACTGGCGCTCAGCGCCAAGCACGCCACGTGCTCCTCACATGTGCGCTACTTAACAGAAGCGCTCTGCGCTCATTGATTGACGCTCAGCGCTAAGCGTACCAAATGCTCCTTACGTGTGCACTGAGAGAACATAAACTGTTCTTTAAATAAAACTCCAGAGCTATAATGAGTGCCCAGCACTCAATAAAAGACAAAAACGGTTGTCAGAACCTAAACCAATGCTCAACATTGTTAAATGAAAAAGGACCGAGCCTAATTAAATGTCCAACATTTTAACTAGATGGGCCGAGCCCAACTTGGCCACAGATCCCTATTTTAGATTAATTGAGCCCATATGCTCATAAATCTTTGATCTTAGTCCTAAATTGGACTACAAATCTCCCAATCAACATTGGTTCAAGGGTACATCTCTTCATACCTCTGATATATTTCGTTGTAATTCTTCAACGTCTTCAGAGAGATGGAGGGTCCCAATAATCAATAACTTTTGGCATATCCCCAAACGGTTGAACCAAAACCCCCACAGACTATGACGTCCTTAAACTGGACTATGATTTCCTTAAGCTTTATGGACTGTGAGGTCTTTAAACTCATGGACTATGATGTCCTTAAACTTTACAGACTATGATGTCTCTAAACTACCATGGACTGTGAGGTCTTTAAACTCATAGATTATAATGTCTTTAAAATTTACAGACTATGATATCTTTAAACACCACGGACTATGACGTCCTTAAACTTATGGACCGCAACGTCCTAAAACTAACAATGGACCGTAATGTCCTTAAACTAACTACGGACCATAACGTCCCTAAACTAAACTCTATGGACTATGAGGTCCTTAAACACATAGACTATTGTAACGTTTTAGAAATCGTTATGCGAATTTTTCCGTTTTAGGGTAAAATAGTCGGTGTTTTCTGTTTTAACCCGATTGTGATCAAACTTCGGTATAGACTTGACGGCACCTAGTTTAACTAGAATAGTGCTAGTGCGCGGGCTTTGGGGGTCAATTTGAAGTTTTGGTTCACATAGAATTTTTCCCTAATTAAATATTATTTTAAGTTGTTAATTATGCACTTATTAGTGGTAATTACGATTTTTGGTTTGGGTTACATATTTCTAGTGTAAATCTTTGCTAAACTAACCACTAGAATTAGTCTTAATCCATTCTTGCCAAATATCTAGATATTTTGTGATAAAAGAAATTATTTTTAAAAGAAAAGAAAAGAAAAGAAAAGAAAAGGTGGCATTTTGCATTAATGAGCATTTATTACATTTTTTGCTAGAAATTTCCACACACTTCACAAAACACCCCCCCTCCCCCCCCACACTTCCTTTTGGCCGAGCCCTCTCCAAGTTCTGCCCATGCTTTTTCCTTGTCCAATTTCATCTCCTCCAAGCTCAATAAAACATCAAAAATCCTTAAATAATCCCACAAAACTTATAAACAAATAATAACCCATCATTCTTCTTCACTAAACTTGCTTAGATCTTCATGAAAAACATGATTTTTGGAGGCTTAGGTGATGGATTTAGTTGATATTTTGTGTTCTTAAAGAGGTATAATTTCGAACCCTAATCCTTAATTGTTATGTTTAAATCATTAAGTTAGCTATTTAGTTGTTTTATATAGCTTAATTAGCATGATTTGTGGTTTCAAGATAATTTTAGCAAAGATCAAGTTAGAGTTTAACTTGATGAAATGGTTAATTGTTGATTAGGAAAACTTAACCTAGTGGGAATATGATAATTGTTGTTAATTCCTAACTTGTCTAATTGAGTTTTTAGCATACTGGGTTTTACTAAAACCTAATTGGGTGAGATTAAAATTATGGAAGTGGTTTGGATAACTTAGTTAAACTGTTTTGCGATGTTTGTAATCACTAGAATTGTGTTAGCTTTAACTTATGCTAAATTTGCGATAAGTTGCTTACTAGGTTTCGGTGAATTTTGGACGTGGGTTCAATTGGTCGTTGCGAGATTATATATATTATCTTCCTCGTATTTTATTGTGTTGTGTTTGCGCGATCGGTACGATCGGAGTCTAGACTTGGTGGTTGCGTGGTTTAGCGACCTTAGCTAGGGTTTTTGTCGATGTCGTGCGCGTTTTGTGCACTAGGTGCGCAGTGTAATTTTTCGGGCGTTATCCTTGCGTTTCGTTATCTTTGTGTCGGCGTAGGATATTTAGCTTATGTGATATGTTTGTGAAATTTTAGGGTCGCAAGCGGGGACTTCGGACGCTGCTAATAAAGGAAAGCAGGTGGTCGGATTTTCGTAGCCCGAGATCATCGGTGAGTAGACTTAACATCTACGGGGAAATCGCCCGTATGGCGTTATGCGTCAGGGATGGATATGATATGATAACTGCATGTTATTCTCATATGAGTTGATTGCATATGAACTTCATTGCATATAGTTACTTGTAGTGCTTGAACCTGTACCTATTGTACACTGCACTATTATTGACAGTCCATATTGCACGAGCACCTATTGTATGCTACACACACAGTCGGTAACACACAGTCGGTAATTTCCATGATACGCATAACACAGATATTCGTATGATATATCTTGCTATTGGTTAGCGACATAAAAGCATTTATTTTGTGCGATGACGCATATGACATATAGTATGTCTTGCTATACCTACATGCTCACACATATACTTTGCTATTGTTACATGTTCGTTTTATACGATACATATCAGTGGTATGTGACGCTGTTATATATGTATGTGGGATTCGGATACTTGGGAACCGCGTGATATATTTAATGACTTGATGCATTTAAATAGCGGACTTTTCCCATGATATGCTCATATTGTTGTTCTATGTTGCATATGTTATATTAAATGGATTTACGCATTTTAGATATGTTTTCGTGCGATTTGGGGATTTTTAGTGTCGATGTTAGGCACTTATATTCCGAGAGGTTTATGAATATTTCGTATTGTTGTTCTATATTCCATATGTTATATTAAATGGATTTACGCATTTTAGATATGTTTTCATGCGATTTGGGGATTTTTAGTGTCGATGTTAGGCATTTATATTCCGAGTGGTTTATGGATATTGGAAACCGATACGTGGAACACAAGCGTTGAGGTTGGACACTTGGGTTTCGAGAAACGTATGTATATCAGAGCAACCGATACGTGGAACACGAGTGTTGAGGTTGGACACTTGGGTTTCGAGGAACGTATGGATATCAGAGGACCGATACGTGGATCATAAGTGTCGATATTGGACACTTAGGATTCGAGGAACGTATGGATACGAGTATTTATGTGCCGATGCTGGGCACCAGTTTTCATGATATTTCGGGTGTCGATGTTTGACACTCAGGTTACATGAGATTTACAGGGCCGATCTGAGGATTTTGGGATTTGGGGTGTTGTTGATTTACAACGGGTTTTTCCATGCTTATGATTTATGCATGAGATTATTTATATCATCCCACACTCAGGATTTATTTTGATATGCATTGCTTCATGTAGTTGTAGTACCCTGATGATGTACCTTTACATGATTGTTGCATATTCATATTGCCATACTTATGTTATCAGATTACATGTGATAGATTTATTGTTGTTCATGCATACTTGCGATTACAGTATGATGTTATTTACTATTCATGAGTTGGCAACTCACCCCCGTTGTGCCACGGTGTTTGCAGGACTTACCCTCAGTGTTGTCGCGGCAGGGCGCTTTCTTATCTATACTTGTGGATACCGCTACAGTTGGCTGTGTGGCCGTTGCTATTAGGTGGGTTTGCGGTTATCCGTTTATGTACTTTGGATATCTTTTTTGTTGGATCTTGTATTCTCTATATACCATTTCTTGTATTTGACTTAGAGACGAGTTGTGAGTATTCAGTGTTGTTTATATTTTTGGTGACTTTGGATGACGTGCTCGTGTGAGCCTGTCTTGTTATAAAGTTTTTACCTCCCTATACTGTTTTCATTTATATTTCTTTGCTACAGCGTCGTATATATGCTTGTGGTGGTTGTCTCCGCCGTTGGGCGTGATTTGCTCCCGTTTGGGATGCTTTATTTTTATTCTATGTTGTACCCGTTTTCGGGGTTGGTTTTTACAAAGGAGGTGCTGCCGAAAATTTCAAGAACGAAAACTAAAGTTAAAGATTTTTACTTGAGAATTTCCGAATGTTTTAAACTATGTTTTTTTCTCCGCTTATCCATTTTTGGGTGGTTTATATTTCTGGGTTTCGGCTTACTTAAGTTGCGTACGCCTGTTGACGTTACGTAGTTTAAGTGCCGGTTACGGGCCAAATTTTGGGTCGTGACAAAGTTGGTATCAAAGCGCTAGGTTTTACCTTTCGGAGTGTAGGACGATCTTGGTATGATGGAGTAGGTAGCTTAAGCAGAGTGACGTAGCGTGCGTATGTTCCGCGGCATACTTACGACACGGTACTCCGCCTAAGTGACCTTAGGACTTATTGATTGAAATTCCTTCCGTGATTTATATACATCCTTGTGATTCGATTTCTGTTTCCTTATCGAATCTTGTTTCAAATTCCAGCCTATATGCCGCCAAAGATTACGAGGGTATAGAGGGCGACCGCGAGGGCCGAGGTCAGAGTTGACTCGTCTGAGACGATGACTGACCAGGGCGGTACGCCTGTTGTACCGGAACAAATTTCTATTCTTGGGGCTGGTATGCAGGACTTGCGCCAGATGATGGGGTCTTTAGTTAAGGCCATTTGAGCGCAGGGGCAGGCCGTTGTTTTACCCTTTGCGGGGGCCGTGATGGTACCTACTGTTCCGGCAGTCGCAGCTACAGCTCCGGAGGTTATCACCGTGTCACTGTCAGAGTTCATGAGGCTGAGGCCTCCGGTTTTCACTGGCACAGATGCAGCCGAGGATCCGCAGTCGTTTATCGACTGGATGGACAGGATTTGTCGTTCGCTCCGATGCTCCGACGCGAGATGGGTGGAGTTTGTGAGCTTTCGTCTGGAGGGTCTGGCCCAGAAGTGGTGTGAGTCCTTGGAGAGGGGCAGAGCCGCAGGTCTTGCTCCTATGTCCTGGGCTGAGTTCGTGACGGTGTTTCTCACGCGTTTTCTTCCGCCGAGCGTCAGGGATGCTCGAGCGCGTAGATTCGAGTCGTTACGCCAGACTCCAGGGATGACGGTGGCTAAGTACGATGTACTGTTTACCGAGCTATCCGTGTATGCTCTGTACTTGGTAGCGACTGAGGAGATGAGGGTGAAGAGGTTTGTTCGAGGCCTGCTTACCCAGTTGTTCCTAGCCATCAACATACAACATTGTGACACGTATGCAGTAGCGGTGGACGCCACCCTATTGGTAGAGGAGCGTCTTTCTGAGTCGTCGGTTGCTCTGGAACCGAAGAGGGTTCGTACTGGTGATTCAGCGGGGAGGCCGGCATTTAGACGTCGTGACAGTTCCCGTTCAGATACTGGGGGTAGTGGAGGTTCGGGACGAGGTCAGCTTTTTAGCTCTTATCCACAGGAGAGTCAGAAGTTTGCTTCTGGATGTTATCGGTGCGGGCGTCTGGGTCATCGGGCTCGAGATTGTGCTGAGCCACGTATGAGTGAGGCAGCTGTACTGCAGGTTGCCTTACCACCTTCTCCACCTCAGAGGGCGTTGCCCCTTATGCCTGTTGTTGCTCCGCGTCAGACTCATGTGCAGAGAGGTCGGGGTCGCGGTGGTTTTGTACCGAGAGGGCGGGGTGGTAGAGGCAGAGGTCAGCCAGTTGTCGGTAGAGGATAGGCTAGTGTGTTTGCCTTGACTCATCAGGACGCGCAGGCGTCCAATGCAGTGGTTTCAGGTATCCTTTATGTATGTTCTTTTGATGCACATGTTCTTTTTGATCCGGGATCTACGCATTCGTATATTTCTACGCACTTCGTGCCGAGGTTAGGCCGAGAGTCGTGTTTTCTAGATCAGCCGCTTGTCGTGACTACTTTTGTTGGAGAGTCATTTGTTGCGCGACATGTGTTCCGGTCGTGTGCTGTCCGTTTAGGAGATAGAGATTTGTCCGTCGACTTGATCCTTCTTGAGATGTTAGACTTCGACGTTCTCCTAGGCATGGACTGGTTAGCTACTTGCTATGCGTCCGTGGACTGCCGCGAGAAGACAGTTAGGTTTTATTTTCCCGGCGAGTCAGTGTTTGTTGTGCAGGGGGACCGTGGTGCCGCCCCTCACAGTTTGATTTCTGTCCTTTGCACTAGTCGGCTTTTGAGGAAGGGATGTCGGGGATTCTTAGCTTCCATTCATGATACTGGAGCCACAGTGGAGTCATTGGACCGGGTTCATACCGTGCGAGAGTTTCCCGATGTCTTTCCCGATGAGTTACCTGGGTTGTCGCCAGAGCACGATATTGAGTTTTGCATTGATCTGATTCCCGGCACGGGGCCTATTTCTATACCGCCTTATCGGATGGCTCCGGCGGAGCTTAGAGAGCTCAAAGATCAATTGCAAGAGTTGATTGATAGGGGACTTGTGCGTCCGAGTGTTTCGCCGTAGGGAGCTCCTGTTCTATTCGTCAAGAAGAAAGACGACAGTTTGAGGTTGTGTATGGATTATCGTCAATTGAACCGAGTTATGGTGCGGAATAGGTATCCTTTACCTCGCATTGACGATTTATTTGATCAGCTCCAGGGTGCGAAACATTTTTCTAAGATTGATTTGCGTTTGGGTTATCATCAGTTATGGGTTCGGAATGATGACATTCCGACGACTGCTTTTCGTACGCGCTATGGGCATTATGAGTTTTTGGTGATGTCGTTCGGACTCACCAATACGCAAGCAGCGTTCATGGATCTGATGAACCGGATTTTCAGGCCGTTCCTCGACCAGTTCATTATTGTGTTTGTTGATGACATTCTGGTCTACTCTAGGAGTCGTGAGGAGCATGAGCAGCACTTGAGGATTGCTTTGCAGACATTGAGAGAGCACCAGCTATATGCTAAATTCTCAAAGTGCACGTTTTGGCTTGATATAGTAGATTTCCTGGGTCATGTGGTGACTGGAGATGGTATTCTTGTGGACTCGAAGAAGATCGAGGCTGTGCAGCTTTGGCCCAGACCTGTATCTGTGACTGAGGTCCGCAGCTTTTTGGGCTTAGCTGGTTATTATCGCCGTTTCGTGCAGGATTTTTCGAGTATCGCTGCACCGCTGACTGGACTGACCCGGAAGGGGGTTCCTTTTCTTTGGACTGATGCGTGCGAGCAAAGTTTTTAGCAGTTGAAGACTAGGTTGACGACGGCACCAGTTCTATCTTTGCCTTCTGGATCGGGCGACTATGTTGTTTACTGTGATGCTTCTCGAGTGGGGCTCGGTTATGTACTGATGCATCATGATAGAGTGATTGCTTATGCTTCTAGGCAGCTGAAGAAGCAAGAGCAGAATTACCCCACTTACGATCTTGAGATGGCCGCGGTGGTCTTTGCGTTGAAGATTTGAGACATTACTTGTACGGGGAGTCGTGTCAGATCTTCACGGATCACAAGAGCTTGAAGTACATCTTCCAGCAGCGGAATCTGAATCTGAGACAGCGCCGTTGGATGGAGCTTGTGAAGGATTATGATTATGAGATCCTTTATCATCCGGGCAAGGCGAATGCGGTAGCTGATGCTTTGAGTCGTAGGCCCGGGGGTAGCTTGCCCAGTTGAGCGCAGTTCAGCGACAGTCTTCTGCAGATTGGCGGCTCTTGTGCGATGGTAGAGTACAGTTTGAGTTCACTTCTACTGGGGGACAGCTTGCTCATGTCCATGCCCATCCACTACTTTTTGATCGTATCCTTGAGGCGCATCCCAGTGATGCCCATTTGTCTGAGATTCTTGAGCTTGTTCGGCAGGGTACAGTTTTGGAGTTCATGATTGATGACCAGGGTATGCTACGATACGGGACTCGCTTGTGTGTACCAGATGCTGATGTGTTGAGACGCGAGATCCTAGAGCAGGCACATCAGTCAGACTTTAGCGTTCATCCAGGTTCCACCAAGATGTACCGTGACTTGAGAGACTTTTACTGGTGGGAAGGGAAGAAGCGCGATATTTCGGACTTCATTTTGAGGTGCCTGACTTGTCAGCAAGTCAAGCTGAGCATCAGAGGCCGGCAGGTGAGTTACAGCCTTTACCCGTTCCGGAGTGGAAATGGGAGCAGATTTCCATGGACTTCGTTGTAGGTCTACCCAGGACCGGTCGAGGGTATGACTCCATTTGGATGATTGTTGACCGGTTGACGAAAGCGGCTCATTTCCTTCCAGTGAAGACCACTTTCGGTTATGCTCAGTATGCTCAGTTGTACATAGATGAGATTGTGCGTTTGCACAGTATTCCCCACATGCATCGTATCCGACAGAGGCACCTAGTTTACCAGCCGTCTTTGGCAGAAGCTTCAGGAAGCTTTGGGTACCCGGTTGAGTTTTAGCACCGCTTTTCATCCACAGACCGATGGTCAGTCGGAGCGGAATATACAGACTCTGGAGGATATGCTTCGGGCGTGTGTGCTTGATTTTGGTGGCTGTTGGGATCGTCACTTGCCATTGATTGAGTTCTCCTACAACAACAGCTTTCAGGAGACTATTCAGATGTCACCTTTTGAGGCTTTGTACGGTAGGAAGTGTCGATCGCCAGTCTATTGGGCCGAACTCAGTGAGAGTAGGGTTTTGGGGCCCCAGCTAGTTCAGATGACTACGGAGAAGATCCAGCTGATTCAGGACAGGATGATAGCAGCCCAGTGCAGACAGAAGTCTTATGCCGACCGTCGTCGTCGCAGACTTGAGTTCGCAATGGGGGATCATGTATTCCTGAGGATTTCTCCGATGAAGGGCGTTATGCGATTTGGGAGGAGGGGGAAGCTCAGTCCCAGATTTTTAGGTCCTTTCGAGATCCTTGAGCGAGTGGGTTCTGTTGCTTATCATTTGGCGCTCTCGCCCAGTTTTCCGGATGTTCACCCCATTTTCCATGTGTCGATGCTTCGTAGATACTTTCATGATCCTTCTCACATGATTCAACACCAGACCGTTCAGTTTGAGCGTGATCTTTCATTCAACGAGCAGCCGGTAGTTATATTGGATCGGCAGGTGAAGAAACTTCGGTCAAAAGTCTTTCCATCTGTGAAGGTTCTTTGGCGTAGCACTACTAGTGAGGAGATCACTTGGGAGGCCGAGAGTGAGATGCGGAAGAAATTCCCTCATCTCTTCGAAGGTACGCGTAGTTAAATTTTTAATTCGGGGACCGAATTTCTTTAAGGGGGAGATTGTAACGTTTTAGAAATTGTTATGCGAGTTTTTCCGTTTTAGGGTAAAATAGTCGGTGTTTTCCGTTTTAACCCGATTGTGATCAAACTTCGGTATAGACTTGACGACACCTAGTTTAACTAGAATAGTGCTAGTGCGCGGGCTTTGGAGGTCAATTCAAAGTTTTGGTTCACATAGAATTTTTCCCTAATTAAATATTATTTTAAGTTGTTAATTATGCACTTATTAGTGGTAATTACGATTTTTGGTTTGGGTTAATTACTTCTAGTGTAAATCTTTGCAAAACTAATCACTAGAATTAGTCTCAATCCATTCTTGCCAAATATCTAGATATTTTGTGATAAAAGAAATTATTTTTAAAAGAAAAGAAAAGAAAAGAAAAGGTGGCATTTTGCATTAATGAGTATTTATTACATTTTTTGCTAGAAATTTCCACACACTTCACAAAACACCCCTCCCCCCACTTTCTTTTGGTCGAGCCCTCTCCAAGTTCTGCCCATGCTTTTTCCTTGCCTAATTTCATCTCCTCCAAGCTCAATAAAATATCAAAAATCCTTAAATAATCCCACAAAACTCATAAACAAATAATAACCCATTATTCTTCTTCACTAAACTTGCTTAGATCTTCATGAAAAACATGATTTTTGGAGGCTTAGGTGATGGATCTAGTTGATCTTTTGTGTTCTTGAAGAGGTATAATTTCAAACCCTAATCCTTAATTGTTATGTTTAAATCATCAAGTTAGCTATTTAGTTGTTTTATATAGCTTAATTAGCATGATTTGTGATTTCATGATAATTTTAGTAAAGATCAAGTTAGGGTTTAACTTGATGAAAGGGTTAATTGTTGATTAAGAAAACTTAACCTAGTGGGAATATGATAATTATTGTTAATTCCTAATTTGTCTAATTGAGTTTTTAGCATTCTAGGTTTTACTAAAACCTAATTGGGTGAGATTAAAATTATGGAAGTGGTTTGGATAACTTAGTTAAGCTGTTTTGCGATGTTTGTAATCGCTAGAATTGTGTTAGCTTTAACTTATACTAAATTTGCGATAAGTTGCTTATAAGTTTTCGGTGAATTTTGGACGTGGGTTCAATTGGTCGTTGCGAGGTTATATATATTATCTTTCTCATATTTTATTGTGTTGTGTTTGCGCGATCGGTACGATCGGAGCTTAGACTTGGTGGTTCCGTGGTTTAGCGACCCTAGCTAGGGTTTTTGCCGATGTCATGCGTGTTTTGTGCACTAGGTGCGCAATGTAATTTTCTGGGCGTAATCCTTGCGTTTTGTTATCTTTGTGTCGGCGTAGGATATTTAGCTTATGTGATATGTTTGTGAAATTTTAGGGTCGCAAGCGGGGACTTTGGACGCTGCGAATAAAGGGAAGCAGGTGGTCGGATTTTCGTAGCTCGAGATCATCGGTGAGTAGACTTAACATCTATGGGGAAATCGCCCGTATGGCGTTATGCGTCAGGGCTGGATATGATATGATAACTGCATGTTATTCTCATATGAGTTGATTGCATATGAACTTCATTGCATATAGTTACTTGTTGTGCCTGAACCTGTACCTATTGTATACTGCACTATTATTGACAGTCCATGTTGCACAAGCACCTATTGTACGCTACACACACACTATCGGTAATTGCCATGATACGCACAATACAGATATTCGTATGATATACTTTGCTATTGGTTAGCGATATAGAAGCATTTATTTTTTTGCGATGGCGCATATAACATATAGTATGCCTTGCTATACCTACATGCTCACACATATACTTTGCATTGTTACATGTTCAGTTTTATACGATATATATCAGTGGTAAGGGATGCTGTTATATATGTATGTGAGATTCGGATACTTGGGAACCGCGTAATATATTTAATGACTTGATGCATTTAAATAGCGGACTTTTCCCGTGATATGCTCATATTGTTGCTCTATGTTGCATATGTTATATTAAATGGATTTACGCATTTTAGATATGTTTTCATGCGATTTGGGGATTTCTAGTGTCGATGTTAGGTACTTATATTCTGAGAGGTTTATGGATATTGGAAACCGATACGTGGAACACAAGTGTAGAGGTTGGACACTTGGGTTTCGAGGAACATATGTATATCAGAGCAACCGATACGTGGAACATGAGTGTCGAGGTTGGACACTTGGGTTTCGAGGAACGTATGGATATCAGAGGACCGATACGTGGATCATAAGTGTCGATATTGGACACTTAGGATTCGAGGAACGTATGGATACGAGTATTTATGTGCCGATGCTGGGCACCAGTTTTCATGATATTTCGGGTGTCGATGTTTGACACTCAGGTTACATGAGATTTACAGGGCCGATCGGAGGGCCGATCTGAGGATTTTGGGATTTGGGGTGTTGTTGGTTTACACCGGGTTTTTCCATGCTTATGATTTGTGCATGAGATTATTTATATCATCCCACACTCAGGATTTATTTTGATATGCATTGCTTCATATAGTTGTAGTACCCTGATGATGTACCTTTACATGATTGTTGCATATTCATATTGCCATACTTATGCCATCAGATTACATGTGATAGATTTATCGCTGTTCGTGCATACTTGCGATTATAGTATGATATTATTTATTATTCACGAGTTGGCAACTCATCCCCGTTGTACCATAGTGTTTGCAGGACTTACCCTCAGTGTAGTCGCGGCAGGGCGCCTTCTTATCTATACTTGTGGATACCACTGCAGTTGGCTGTGGGGCCGTTGCTATTAGGTGGGTTCGCGGTTATCCATTTATGTACTTTGGATATCTTTTTTGTTGGAACTAGTATTCTCCATCTACCACTTCTTGTATTTAACTTAGAGACGAGTTGTGAGGATTCGGTGTTGTTTATATTTTTGGTGACTTTGGGTGTCGTGCTCGTGGGAGCCGGTCTTGTTATAAAGTTTTTACCTCCCTATGCTGTTTTCATTTATATTTCTTCGCTACAGCGTCGTATATATGCTTGTGGTGGTTGTTTCCGCCGTTGGACGTGATTTGCTCCCGTTTGGGATGCTTTATTTTTATTCTATGTTGTACCCGTTTTCGGGGTTGGTTTTTACAAAGGAGGTGCTGCCGAAAATTTCAAGAACGAAAACTAAAGTTAAAGATTTTTACTTAAGAATTTTCGAATGTTTTAAGCTATGTTTTTTTCTCCGCTTATCCATTTTTGGGTGGTTTAGATTTCTGGGTTTCGGCTTACTTAAGTTGCGTACGCCTGTTGACGTTACGTAGTTTAAGTGCCGGTTACGGGCCAAATTTTGGGTCGTGACAACTTTGATGTCCTTAAACTTATGGACCGCAACGTCCCTAAACTAAACCCCTACTGACTATGATGTCTCTAAACTGGACTATGATGTCCTTAAACTCCATGGACTATGACGTCCTTAAACTTATGGACCGCAATGTCCATAAACTAAAACAATAGAGCCCAAATGCTTTTTTGTTGGATCTAAATGATCCTGTTAAGTAGATCTTAGTCTAAAATAGACTAACGTATTCTTAACAAACGTTTAAGTTGATCTTAGTCTCAAATGAGATTAACGATCCTTAAACCCAACCCAAACCCAAATCTAAGAAAATACGGATTTGGACTAATCCACGCCCTACGGGCTACAACATAAATTAGTCTCCGTATACAATCCACGGGAAACAAAAAAGAAAACAAACACACATAACACGAAGTGACCATCTAGAGCAGGAGAAAGTGGTTACCGTGATGCGGTAGCGTAATTAACTGCAGGGGCTTGCGCCTGCTGGGAAGAGCATCCCCACAATCAAAAACCCCTCACAATGAGGGCTAATCTGACGAAGTCTGCTACAACGGCCACGTTCGTCCAAACCTCTGATGCACGGTGCCAGAAATCAACTTGGCATCTTCGAAGAGGTGGACGGATAACACTAAATAGCATCTGCCCCCAAAATTCAGGCCAGACGTCCCAACGTCCCGGTCGCGTCTTTCGGCGGTGAATAGATTCTGGCACGCCCGGTGCGACTTTTTCCTCTTTCCACTCCACACTTCGTGTGTCGTGTTTCGCGAACGAATCACGGTTTGCTATGGTTTCCCATGGATTCGAGGTACTAAGATTTGGTGTCTTGCTCCGTGCAGAAAACAGAAGATCAATGGATTTCAACCGCACCAACTGCAACAACTGCAACAGCTCCCACTCCGTCCTTGCCGGAGGAGTGACCTACGGGCCTCAAGCAGCCTCCATTTTCACGATGCCAGTAGAACAGGTGACGCAAGCCACCACTAGGCTATTCTTTGGGACCATGCTCCCACCGATGAGCTTCAACGCCCCGCTGCCGTCGCAAGAAGCTCTGAAGAAGTTGGTCTTTGATCGGCTTGCAACTACCGCGGCCCCTCTCAACGGGTCGCCCAAATCCAGTGCCTCAGTCTTTAACAGACTGGGCCAAAACTCCAATGGGCCCGTGAAGAAGTCTGTGATACCTGAGGGGGTTATCCTGAAACGGATAGCCATCCTTGCTCCAGTGAACGAAGTCATCATAGAGGCTTCTCCTACTAAGGGGTCGGTCTTCACAAGACTGACCGTTCCGACTCCCGATTCGGGCGAAGTCACCAAGATTTCTACCCCTGCTCAAAAGTCAGTCTTCAATAGGTTGGGCGTTTCTTCTCAGCGGATATCAGTCTTCAAGAGGCTGATACCGACAACAACCCTCCACCAGAGCAGGGGGCATGATGTAGCCATCCCCATAGCTGAGCCAATACCGTCTGCAAGGCATGCTCGACGTCGCCACTGGCGCCGAGTGAGAAAAGCTAGGGGCAGTTCCCCCTCTGGATTTACTCCGCCAGCTCCAACGGTGGAAGTCGATGCTGCTGTTCCAACTGGGAACAACTTTGAACCACATAGGAGGGTTTGCAAGAACTCTCCAACGGCCGTGCTAAAAAAATCTCCTCCACCTATGGAGAATGCTACAAAGACAAAGCCAGAACAGTCCCCTCAGAGGCTGTCCTCAAAAATTCACAGGGTCTGGCGAAGGGTCCAAGACTCAGTAATCAACCAAGACTACTCCCGCCTACCGAAGAAGATGAAAGTTCGGCAAGAGAAGGACTACCTTGTCGTACCACAGAAGGTGTCGTCTACTTGGGTGCCCGCTGCAACGACCCCCTCAACTTCGACCGCCCATAAAAGGAGAAGGCCGTAGAAAATTCCCGTGTCTGCAACAAATCTAAAGGGTGCTGAACCTAAGCGTCCTAAGTCTGGGGGCATGGTGGTGTACACTGTTTATATGGCTTCCGGAAAAGTGGAAAGCCATGCTTCTACGGGTCACCGACCGCTCCCCCGATCAGTGACAAAGGCTCAAGAGCAACAACAACAAAAGTTCCAGGAGATGCTGATAACTATGGCTGCACTCACCGGGCCAAAAATAAGCCCGGAGACATCGTGGGAGCAGCGCCAATAACAGGAAACTGATGCCGAATTCCTCTGAAGAATGCTCGAGAGGAAAGACAAAGAATTCGCAGAACAAGTGGCCAACATAAAATAAATGGCGCTTTTATTCCAAGATATGGTTGGGATGATGATACAGCCGGATCCTCCAGTTGAAGACCCCCTGATTATCCTTGAAGACGACAGAGAGGAGACATCAAACCCTCTTCCGGCTCTATCAGCAGCCAAAGAGGAGACGATCTCCAAAGCCGCCCTGGATGACTATATCACTCAACAGATACGAGCTCACCAGGAAAATGAAGCAATTGGCTAAGTCGTCAGAACCGGGCGACCATATCCAGGATGGTACGATCAGATTAAGTATCCGCCAGGATACACGATTCCTAAGTTCCACATATACAAGGGGACAGGCAATCCCCATCAACATGTCACTCAGTTCAGGGCTCTGTGCGGCAAAACTGGAGGTGACGATAAACTTCTACTTCGCCAGTTCGTCGGCAGCTTAGCGGAGACAGCTTTTGAATGGTACTCGGAGCTTCCCGACGACTCCGTCAAAACATTTACAGAGATGGAGTTATTATTCACTTAGCGGTTTGCAAGCGCCAGCGAACGCACCCTAATCACGACATTGATCAATGCTAGGGTGAAGCCAGGAGAAACATGGGTTTAGTATGCGATACGGTGGCGGAACCTATGGTCGAAATGCGAACAGCGCATAGAAGAGGCTCCTGCAGTGGGCATGTTTATAGGAACCCTCAATCCATAGGCGACCATATCCCAGTTCATGATGTTTTTCAGGCTAGCCACTTTCTAGGCCTTGATTGACAAGCTGACCCAAATGGAACAGATGGGTTATAAGCCTTCCTTTTCAAAGTCAGAGCCGTTGAATGAAAAAAGCAAAGGGAAAGCGACCTTTGTCGCCAATACTCAGCAACAACCGAACAACTTAAAACCGGTTGTTTGCCAAAGCAACGTGCGCCCACGCCAATCCCTCGAGGAGAAACTAGGACGTCCTTACTCGTTTTCCTGAGATAAAACAAGGAGACTGTTCGAATTGGCAAAGTGCAATGGGCTCATCACTTTGCCAGAGCCGAGACACTCATCACAACCCGATGACGCCAACCATCCTAATTATTGTCTCTACCATCGAGTAATGGGTCACCCACTCGAAAATTGCTACGTCTTTAAAAACTGGATTGAAGACCAATACTAGCAAGGCAAATTCGCGTTGACTGAAAACTGGAAGGTGAACCCGCCGCAACCACATGCTCCGAAAAAGATGGACATGCCGGGGGCATCATGCTCATTCATAGAAGAAGCTCCATGAGCAGTGCCAAAATCCTTGGATTATGTGACAATGTCTATCAAGGGGAAACTACTTGTTCATAGAGTATCCGACGAAACTTCGCCTCAAAACTAGATATGGACCGTAATGTCCTTAAACTAACTATGGACCGTAATGTCCTTAAACTAGCTACAGACCAAGACGTCCTTAAACCACTACAAACCGCAGCATCCCGAGGCTGACGTAAAAAAAAAGAAATAAAAAAACAGTATGTCCATAAGCGAAATGGGCACGGATGAAAACCTGAAAGGGCTCCGTACGTAAAAACAGCAGGGCTGCCGGAGGGTTTGTGAAAACCTGAAAGGGCGCAATCTCGTTAAAAAAAAGGGTACGTCCATAAGCGAAACAGGTACGGATGAAAACTCGAAAGGGCTCCGTAAGTAAAAACACCAGGGCTACCGGCAAGTTTGTGAAAACCCGAAAGGGCGCAACCTCGTTAAAAGACACTCACAAGGTCCTCTCGAACTTGTAAGAAGAAAATACCTGCATGAGATCTTTACGACTCACAAGGGAACAATACACTTAGGAATCCTCACGATTCCTGAGGAGAAATTACACTTATGAGACCCTCACGACTCGTAAGGAGAATTCCCCTATGAAACCCTAACGGCTCATAGGATTCAAAAGCCTTAAGCTATATGGATCTAAACATGTTCTTAAGCCCTCATACACCCCAATTTTGCCCTACAAGCGGTTTAATATTAGCCCTTGTATACAATCCATGGGCACAAATAAACGTCTCCCCCACCAAGTCCCACCAATAGCGTGAAATTCCCCTATTCGGTGAACAAACACTTATAATTCCTCTCGACTTATAAGGAGAAAACACTCTTATAAGATCCTTACGACTTATAAGAGAAAATGCACTTGGGAGTCCTCACGACCCCTAAGGAGAAAACGCACCAATGAGATCCTCACGACTCATAGGGAGAAACATCTTTATGAGACCCTTACGGCTCATGAAGTCAGAAGCCTTAGTCGACAGGATCCTAACTCTATTTGCTAAGCCACCTTTGTTCGACATCGACAGAGGCAAATGATGATTCGCTCCTGGCAATATCCCAGTGGTAGCGATGCTGATGCCTAAACCGGTGACAAATTCCAAGTCCATTCACGGCAAATGATAATTCGCTCTTGGCAACGTCCTAGTGGTAGCGATGCTAATGCCTAAATCTGTATCAGATCCCAAATCCCTTACTCACGGCAAAAAGTCAGCGAGCCATAAATGTATATGAAATAGCCAAAATGATAGGGCAACTTGCAACAAAATCAGCAAGTAAAAGATATGCATACAAAAATTGCTGAAATGATTGGGCAACTCGCAATAAAAAGCAGCGAGTAAAAACAAAAATAGCCAAAATGATTGGGCACCGCGAAAAATAGCCGAAATGATTGGGCAATCGCGAACTTCGCGATATAAAAGCTGAAATGATAGAGCATCGCGGAAAGAAATAAAAAAAATAATGAAAGAATGAAACTTTATGCCCTGCAAGTGAGATCACATTGACCCCTGTATACAATCCATGGGCACAAATGAAAAAGGAACCATATTGTCCTACCAGGCTCCGTCAAAGGGAAGCTGGATCTCAGTGGCTACATCTACAAGCCTAGAAATCAACAAAAGCGTTCTTCCTCTCCCCCAGCAGGATGCAGACGCGACATCAAAACAACGGAGCCATGGCAAAGTCCCTAGTTCCAAATCTCGACGGTTCACAGACAGCCTAGAGACTACCCCGGAACCATGGAAAAGTCCCTTAGTCCCAAATCTCGACGGTTCACAGACAGCCTAGAGATCACCAACGATGCTTCTCCTCACTCCAGCAGGATGCAGATACGACGTTAACAAACGACCCCAGGGTCAAAAAATGAAGCCATGGCAAAGTCCCTACTTCCAAATCTCGACGGTTCACAGACAGCCTAGAGACTACCCCGGAACCATGGCAAAGTCCCTAGTTCTAAATCTCGAGGTTTACAGACAGCCCAGAGATCACTAACGGCGCTTCTCCTCACTCCAGCAGGATGCAGATGCGATGTTAATATACTACCCCAGGGTCAAAACAACAGAGCCATGGCAAAGTCCCTAGTTCCAAATCTCGACGGTTCATAGACAGCCTAGAGACTACCCGGAACCATGGCAAAGTCCCTAGTTCCAAATCTCGACGGTTCACAGACAGCCCAGAGATCACCAACGGTGCTTCCCCTCACTCCAGCAGGATGCAGATGTGACGTCAACAAACGACCCCAGGGTCAAATCAACGGAGCCATGGAAAAGTCCCTAGTTCCAAATCTCGACGGTTCAAAGACAGCCTAGAGACTACCCCGGAACCATGGCAAAGTCCCCTAGTCCCAAATCTCGACAGTTCACAGACAGCCCAGAGATCACCAACGACGCTTCTCCTCACTCCAGCAGGATGCAGATGCGACGTCAACAAACGACCCCAGGGTCAAAACAACGGAGCCATGGCAAAGTCCCTAGTTCCAAATCTCGACGGTTCACAGACATCCTAGAGACTACCCCGGAACCATGTCAAAGTCCCCTAGTTCCAAACCTCAACGGTTCATAGATAACCCAGAGACAACCTCGACATCCATTGCAATATTGCAGACACAATGTCAACAAACGAAGCCAAGGAAAATCCATCGCTTCAGGGTCTTGACGGCAACACAAATGTGACCTGAAAAGACTATCGGAGATCATCCCACACCAGCGCGGAGTGGTCATGACTCATCGGGGCTCCCAAACTAAGCCTAACCTCAAGTAAAAAGCGACATGGAATATCCCTAATGCTTGTTCTTTCGACGGTAATATCACCTGGAAGATTACTTGAAGACGTCTTTGTAGGGTGTTTTTCGTCACCCCATTGAGATGGGAATACACGCGCGCTTATCAGGCGCATTACAGATTCTTCCTGCCTAGGGTAGGCCGGGGTTTATTGATTGTGGGGATCCAAATCTCCGGCTGCCTCGGACTAAGCTGCCGTTAATTACCCTTCGCCTTTGGGGCGAGGGAACCTCCGATTGACGGGTCAAATAGGTCATACGAACTCAATGTGTAGTATGTGTTTCGAAGGGGTTTTGGATATGCCGGGGGCCCCGCAGAGTTTTTATGGGGTCTCGCTACCCGGATAGCGGGCTGGGGGTCAAGGGGGCTAGCAGCCCCCTTGCGGGGTGCGGGCAGCGCCCCATTAGAAAAATTTTCTAACGGGAGAGGTATTTGTAGTGTGGAGTGTGTGTGAAATGAGGGAAAACGGTTTTCAAAGGACGCGTGGGTGCCTTACATGCTTGGCACGCGGGCACCGGGCGCTATGTGTTGAGCGCCAGCGCCCCACGTGCCTGGCCCTCGGGCGCAGAGCGCCAGCGCCCCACGTGCCTGGCACGCGGGTGCTGCCCTACGTGCTCGGCACGCGGGCGCTGTGCGCCAGAGCGCCAGCGCCCCACGTGCTTGGCACGCGGGCGCTGTGCGCCAGAGCGCCAGCGCCCCACGTGCTTGGCACGCGGGCGCTAGGCGTCAGCAGCAAAAGGGACTTGGTCCCTGCACTGGGAGCTGTGCTCCTGAAAGGAAATATTTATTATTTTGTATGTATATATATATATATATATATTTTTGAGAAGTTGAACTCCTAAGATATTTTGGAGCTGATGAAAGGGGCTTTTCCCTTAAGCCTTGGATCTTCCCCAAAGTGGGGTTCTTGAAAGTGAGTCTCCTTCTTCCTTCTCTGTAGGCCGGATCTTGAAGAGCAAGAAGTATGAGATTTTAAAAATCTCTCCTTTTTGAGATCTAATGGGAGATCTGAGTTCCCCTTTGTGGGTTTTGTGGTGAAAAACTATTTAGTTTTGGAAAAGGAAGAATAAAATTCTTGATTTAATTCAAAAGAAAGAAGAAGGTTTAGAGCCTTGAGGAAGGAGAATGAGGCACAAAAACCCTAGAGTTTTTAGAGAATGAAAAAGTATACATTTTATTCATCATCATGTTGCCTTATATAGGCTTACATATTTACATATAGCCCCTTGGGCTTTACAAAATGGCATTTTGCCCATCCCATGGCTCATGTGCTATTTCTTTTTGCACATAAGCCATAGGCTTTACAAAAATTTGGCTTGATGCCCATTTTTCTTACATTCATGCATAAAAAATTACATTAAAATTATTTATTACATGATTTTTATTTTGGCATGGAGGAGGGCCGGCCGTTTCATGTTCGGACTTGATCTGGGCATGGGCCCACTTGATCTGGGCTTGAGCCCACTTGGCTTGTGGTTGACCTTGACTTTAACTTGGTCAACCAGGGTGCAATTTTCGACCCCAACAAAGTGCCCCCCATCAATAAATGCACACCACATATGTGTGTCGTTTGCATGAAATTGATGGATCTTCTTTCGTGTAGAGGCGACTTGCTTTGGTTCCCACTTTTTGGGATGCACTGCCCTTTTTATGACGTGGACGGTCGAAACTTGATGCGTCTCCGAGACGGAGTGTCCGTAGTAGACGTTTCCCCAGCACGGAGTGATTTGGTTCCCGCTTTGTAGGAAGCCTGCACTGCCCTTTTTACGACATGGACGGTCGACGCTTGACGCGTTTCCGAGATGGAGTGTCTGTGGTAGACGTTTCCCTGGCCCGGATTGATTTGGTAGACGTGCCCCCGGCACAGAGTGTCTGCTTGACGTTTCCCATAGGCGGAGTGTCGGCTGGTTGACGTGTCCCCGAGACGGAGTGTCTGTAGTCGACATGCCCCCGGCACGGAGTGCCTGCTTGACGATTCCCCGAGGCGGAGTGTCCATGGTAGACGTTTCCCCGGCACGGAGTGTCGCAGGTCGACTTGTCCCCAGCACGGAGTGTCTGTTTGTGACGTTTCCTCGAGACGGAGTGTCTGTATGTGACGTTTCCCCAGCACGGAGTGTCGCTGGTTGACGTGTCCCCTGCATGGAGTGTCACTGGTTGACGTGTCCCCGGCATGGAGTGTCGCTGTTTGTTCGACTTGATCGCCGGCACGGAGTGTCGCTGGTCGACTTGTCCCCGGCATGGAGTGTCGCTGTTTGTTCGACTTGATCCCCGGCACGGAGTGTCGCTGATCGACTTGATCCCCAGCACGGAGTGTCGCTGGTCGGCTTTTCCCCGGCACGGAGTGTCGCTGTTTGTTCGACTTGATCCCCGACATGGAGTGTCGCTGATCGAATTGATCCCCGGCATGGAGTGTCGCTGTTTATTCGACTTGATCTCCGGCACGGAGTGTCGCTGGTCGACTTTTCCCCGGCACAGAGTGTCGCTGTTTGTTCGACTTGATCCCCGGCACGGAGTGTCGCTGATCGACTTGATCCCCGGCCCGGAGTGTCGCTGGTCAACTTTTCCCCGGCACGGAGTGTCGCTGTTTATTCGACTTGATCCCCGACACGGAGTGTCGCTGTTTGTTCGACTTGATCCCCGGCACGGAGTGTCGCTGGTCGACTTGTCCCCGGCATGAAGTGTCGGTGTTTGTTCGACTTGATCCCTGGCATGGAGTGTTGCTGATCGACTTGATCCCCGAACGGAGTGTCGCTGTTTGTTCGACTTGATCCCCAAAATGGAGTGTTGCTGATTGTTCGACTTGATCCCCGGCACGGAGTGTCGCTGATCAACTTGATCCCCGGCACGGAGTGTCGCTGTTTGTTCGACTTGATCCCCGGCACGGAGTGTCGCTGTTTGTTCGACTTGATGCCCGGCACGAAGTGTCGCTGATCGACTTAATCCCTGGCACGGAGTGTCGCTGGTCGACTTTTCCCCGGCACGGAGTGTTGCTGTTTGTTCGACTTGATCCCCGACATAGAGTGTCACTGATCGACTTGATCCTCGGCACGGAGTGTCGCTGTTTGTTCGACTTGATCCTCGGCACGGAGTGTCGCTAGTCGACCTGTCCCCGGCACGGAGTGTCGCTGTTTGTTCGACTTGATCCCGGGCATGGAGTGTCGCTGATCAACTTGATCCCCGGCACAGAGTGTCGCTGATCGACTTGATCCCCGGCACAGAGTGTCGCTGGTTGACTTTTCCCCGGTACGGAGTGTCGCTGATTGACTTGATCCCCGGCACGGAGTGTCGCTGGTCGACTTGTCCCCGGCACGGAGTGTCGCTGTTTGTTCGACTTGATCCCCGGCACGGAGTGTCGCTGATCGACTTGATCCCCGGCATGGAGTGTCGCTGGTCGACTTGTCCCCGGCACGGAGTGTCTGTATGTGACATTTCCCCAGCACGAAGTGTCGCTGGTTGACGTGTCCCCTGCATGGAGTGTCACTAGTTGACGTGTCCTCGGCACGGAGTGTCGCTGTTTGTTCGACTTGATCCCCAGCACGGAGTGTCGCTGGTCGACTTGTCCCCGGCATGGAGTGTCGCTGTTTGTTCGACTTGATCCCCGGCACAGAGTGTCGTTGATCGACTTGATCCCCAGCACGGAGTGTCGCTGGTCGATTTTTCCCCGGCACGGAGTGTCGCTGTTTGTTCGACTTGATCCCCGGCATGGAGTGTCGCTGTTTGTTCGACTTGATCCCCGGCATGGAGTGCCGCTGATCGACTTGATCCCTGGCACGGAGTGTTGCTATTTGTTCGACTTGATCCCCGGCACGGAGTGTCGCTGGTCGACTTGTCCCCGGCACGGAGTGTCGCTGTTTGTTCGACTTGATCCCCGGCACGGAGTGTCGCTGATCGACTTGATCCCCGACACGGAGTGTCATTGTTTGTTAGACTTGATCCCCAGCACGGAGTGTCGCTGGTCGACTTGTCCCCGGCACGGAGTGTCGCTGTTTGTTCGACTTGATCCCCAGCACGGAGTGTCGCTGATCGACTTGATCCCCGGCACGGAGTGTCGCTGTTTGTTCAACTTGATCCCCGGCATGGAGTGTCGCTGTTTGTTCGATTTGATCCCTGGCACGGAGTGTCGTTGATCGACTTGATCCCCGGCACGGAGTGTCGCTGGTTGTTCGACTTGATCCCCGACACGGAGTGTCGCTGATCGACTTGATCCCCGGCATGGAGTGTAGCTGGTCAACTTGTCCCCGGTACAGAGTGTCGCTGTTTATTCGACCTGATCCCCGGCACGGAGTGTCGCTGATCGACTTGATCCCCGGCACAGAGTGTCGCTGGTCGACTTGTCCCTAGCACGGAGTGTCGCTGGTTGACCTGATTTCGAGGCGGAGCATGATTCCGACAAGGAGGTCGCTGGTTGATTTCGAGCCGAAGCATAACTCCGACAGGGAAGGTAGATATCCCGAAGCGAAGTATGATTTCGACATGGGGTAAATTCTGGGACGAAGCATGCTTCCGCCGCAGAGGTTGTTGGTTTGATTTGATTTGGGTTGACATCAGCATCGCTATACTAGAATATAGTACCAGAAGCGAATCATCATTTGCCATGAGAGGATTTGGGGATTGGTTTTCTGTCAGCATCTGCATTGCTGCACTGGAATAATGCCAGGAGCAACTCATCATTTGCCTCGGGAAGATTTGGGAATTGGTGGCTTAGGAGATAGGTTTAGATCCCCATCACCTAAGGCTTTTCAATTTTATGGGCCGTAAGGGTCCCATAAAAGCATTTTCTCCCTACGAGTCGAAAGGATCTCGTGGGGACTCCTAAGGGTGTTGCTCCTTTGTGAGCCGTAAGGATCTCATGCGGGAATTTTCTCCTCACAAAGTCGAGAGGACTTTGCAAGTGCATTTCATCTCTTTTTTTATGAATTTGCGCCCTTTCGGGTTTTCACAAACTCGCCGGCAGTCCTGCTGTTTTTACTCACGGAGCCCTTTCGGGTTTTCATCTGTGCCCATTTTGCTTGTGGACATACCATTTTTTATATTTATATTATTATTTATTTTATTTTTATTTTTGGTGGGACTTTGAATGTGGTCTCACCAGTAGGACTTGGGAGAGATTGTGATCGTTTTACGCCCGTGGATTGTATACGGTTTTGCAGGATGTATGATCTAGACCGTAGGGCCGGAAAAATTTCGGGACTTTGTTGACGTCTGCATCGCTGCACTGGAATATGGTACCAGGAGCGACTCATCATTTGGCGCAGGGATTTGGATTTTGGTCGGCGTCTGCATCGCTGCACTGGAATATGGTACCAGGAGCGACTCATCATTCGCCATTGCCTATTGGGAAGCGATGGCTTAGGAGACAGGTTTAGATCCCTGTCACCTATGGCTTTCAATTTTATGGGCCGTAAGTGTTAGTTATATGTATGCCCTAGAGGCCATTACTGTACATAGGATGTATATTGTAGTGGATGCTGGGACATATATAGGGAGGACTTTCTTGCTCGACATGATAGTATGCTATCTGGTTGAACTTTACCTTAACGTGTATACTGATTGTCTCTCTGTTACATGTTGGTAAAGCCCTTAGGATCTGTACTTGACTACCTGGACTATGATGCGGATCATACTAGTGGGGACATGGTAGTCCATAAGTACATCTTTCAAAGTCCCTAGTCGTGGGTGTATCGAGACGGGGCATCGATATACCAGAGTAGACTAGCGTATACCTTCTCGACCCATACAGATGGGCGATGGATGATCCCATATCCATTGGTGTTTGACATCAGAGATGATATACGGGTGCTCAGTAGAGACTGGGTACACTGGACGGACTCGCCGAGAACTCCCAGATGGTATTATACCTCACGTCAGATGGCAGTTCTCTGGTGACACTGGTACAGAGTAGTCTGTTGACCCGAGATCGTCATAGAGTCTCGTGTGGTTCCCACTGTGCTTTGATTTCCATCTTACCACGTCCAAGAGGGCGTGCAAAACGGTGGTTTTTGGGTACAGTCCCGAGTCACATGGAGGCAATGAGCGATAGGAGGGGATTCGTCTCTCCCGGTATAGGGAGTTGATGTTGCGCTGTGTTCGATTGGCTATAACAGGAAATCCCTGGCCAGGGTTGCTGAGATTTACTGGTAAGTGTTACCTGTAGTTTCTCGAACAGTTATAGACCTAATATCGACACGACTTATCGAGCTATTGGGGTCTGACGTTTACCACCCCTAAGCGAGATATGCGACATATCAGACGATCAGACCGGACTGTACGGAAGTGTTACTGGTCGGATTCACTGGAGTGTGAGCGGGCTTGCTCGTCGATCTTCAGATCGCTCAATACCCGGGTGGCCGTTACGTTTAGCAGACCGCTTGCGGCTTGTGGGTGTTTGATATGATCATCACCTGCTGCCGGCGTATTGACGAGTCTTTAGAGTCCTACACAGAGGTTTCCTGGCTCAAGCGAAACGAAATAGGAGCGCATATGAGATATGTGCGGGACCGAGAATAATACGTGTATGTGATACCGTATTATATTCTCGCGGTGAATGTATCGGAAAGGTTGTATGCGATATAACCTAGTTATCGATTCAAGCGTTGATTCGATAAGCCGATACATTGAATACTAGTCGGTTGTGTGCGACATGACCGGATCATTGAATCAAGTGTTGATTTAATGATTTAATGCATAATTATATATTTGATATGTTACTTTGCACTAACTAGTATTGGTTCACTTTAAACGGATTTTCTCACTTGGATTGTGCACATTGCATATGCGATATGATTTTGTGCACTTGATTGTATCATGTTTGATGATACATGTTTACTTGTGTTTTGTGTAAAGATTAAACCATGGTTATTTAAATGGTTAGGGTTTTGTTTTTCAAATCTATTTATTCATTTATTTATTTATTTTCTTTTTGGAAAAAGAAATGAGAAGAATGGTGGCTTTCTTTGTTTTATAGTTGAAGATTCATGAACCTTTGACTTTGTCCACCATTCTTATCTCATGCTTAACCTAACCATTTGTTTTAACCCTAGTTCAATCTCTACACTTTACCATGGTTTAGTTATGATAAGTTTTGATTATTCTTTTCTTTTTCTAATTAACTTATCATAAGCTTCTTCTTCTTCTTCCTTGACTTCAAGAAGAAAAGCTTCACCTCCATCAATGGTGATTGATGCATATGAGTGAGAAATCCAAAACTAAAGTCTACCCACTTCCTATTTCTTCATCCTCTACCTCTTGCCAAGTAGTAGAGTGTGTTTACTTCACAAGTTTCTTGACTTGGTGAAGTTGTGAGCTTGATCTAGCGATGCCTCGACGTAGATCATCTTCGGCATGGACATCGACGACCTAGCTCCCTTTTTCTCCGACGAAGCCAACTCTAGAGCCTGGATTTGATTTGGACAGCGGAGAGGACCTCGTTGCGGAGCTATGGAGGTGGAGCACCGGATCTACAAAGGTTGTATTTCCGTTAAACTTTTAGTTAAGTGTTAACTAGTTAGTTTTTCGCCTAGACATCTAGCCGACGATCCGTAGTTTAGGGTTTGTAGGCACCGTAAAATTTGAAATTGGCATGGTTGATGCCTTGTGAGACCTCATTAGGGTGCCTAGGAACCCTACAGTGGTATCAGAGCCTAGCTAGAGCCTTAGGCGAAGTCTAGACGGATTTTGAAGTCCGAACGACCCAAAACCGAAACCCAAATTATGCTCTCTGTACTTTTTTGAAAACAGTGGATTTTTCCATATTAAAATTTTCCAAAAAATTCAGCAGGGAATTACATGAGACACTGTGAAGCACGTGATTGTAATTCGACAACAGAGGCACGGATCCACGGCCTAAGCCCACGTGGCGCGGCGGTTCCGCGGCCACTGTATTGAATTACAGCACGTGTCTTCCACAGTAACTCATGTCTTGTAGTGCTGAGTCTTCTGGGAATTTTTAATATTTTTTCAAGAGTTGAATTTTCTGGAGTTGTTTTGGGGATTCGAATGTTCGATCGGATTATCAAATTTTGTCTGTGTGGCTTTCCGGATAAATCTTAGAATATGTTAAAAAGTTCGACCGGATATAAATACCCAACTTTTCCCCTGTCGGGAAATTTCCAAGTGTTGGATTTTTCCGTGGTTTAACGACTTTCTAAGTAGTGCAAGTAACGCGATGGTCCCTCTAGAAGACAACAAACCTTAACTCGATTATGTGACCGTCTTGAACTGCCCTTTGAACCTTCGGGTTTGGGGCAGTACGGCGTGCCACATGTGAGGCGTTGGCTTGACCCTTCTACGGCTGGACCGTTGGTACTGAGGTACGAACTGAATGTTGTTAGACTAGTTTCATGTGTTGATCTGTATCGGGAAAACTTGGGTGTTAGAATGTTCGATCGGAAAGTTTAACATTTTCTATTTATCTGGAATGGGATTTAATAATTGGAATTCACAAATAGTTATGAGATAACTGAATGAATGTTATAAACATAGCAGTTTAGTCTCACTTGATCGGTTGCCACGGAATTTTGATGTGATCAAAAGTCCGTCGCAATCACGTAGCGTACGCGGATACTCGCCGGATAAACTTAATAGACAGCTTCACTCCATAGCCCCGACCAAGTGACTGTAGGAGAACCCCGTCGCCGAAAGCATCCGTTCGGGTGCTCGCGGTAGCGGTGTTCCGCCTTGGTTCACTTCGTCGACGGTATCGGGGGTGCGGCCGTCTACTGAAGTTTGCGACGAGCATTCGATCTGGATGTCGGGAATCTTGTTGAATTGCCCGACTTGATATTGAAAAGAGTTTTCGATTTTGAGACTAAAATGCGGGGCTTATAATTGTTAGGCATGCGATGTCTAAAGAATTCATTTGGTCAGGCATGCGATGTCTGAGGTGGTTGCGGATTCCAACTGTTGTAGTTTTACACTTTCTTTTCTGTGACCGTAAGTGTAGTATGTTCATATCGCCGGTTTCGTTGCTATATGTCAACGACAATTGGGATGCGCATATTTACTTACGTTGATGACATGTGATGTTATGTGTTGCTGGATATGTTATATTGGATCGTCGTGTTTGAGTAGCCGGGGGTTTTTATGTGAGATGAGTGTTTTTCATTTTCATTCATGTAAAACCTTGTATGTAATATTCTTTTATTGGGGCGCTTCCAGGTTGCGGAAGTAGTCACCGGTTGTATATTATTTACTTTTCCGCACTAGGATAGACCCAAGGAGGAGGGCACAAGTAACCGGGTTCTGGAGTCCAGTGGGAGACCAACTCGAGGAGTCGGGTCCGGGTCTCCTAACTCCAGAATTGGTAGGGTTGCTTGCCGCTCTCGTAGGGGTCTAGGGGTGTGGGTTTGGCTATTCATCACAACCGTGGAATCCGTGTTTTATACCGGCTCATATTGAAAACACGGACGTCCTAGTATATCCAATATTTCATATGATTCTTCTGCTGCGATATCTGTGATGTTCTGTGATAGATACAGTATATAGTATATATGATATATTATATAGACGTTACTTATGTTTTACACCCGCGCTAGCCCTGCCCCACTCTGCCGTTAGTTACCTAACCTAACGGTGCACGAGGGGACATCGAGGCGAATGCGGATGGCATAAGCGTACGTCGTATTTATCTGTGATGTTTAGGTAATTAAATGATGGGACTTCATTAATATGATTAATGAAATAAAAGAAACCTAAGATGTTGTAGAATCGAATTTCAAAATAAAACAGGTAGCTACAGTTCTTGCTTTGCACAGCGGTATATGTGATATATCCTGCACCTTATTCGATAAGGAAAGGACCGAGATCCCTTCACCGGGAGTGACTCCTTTAGCAATAACTGGCAGATGCTACACACTCGGTTTGTCTTTTGATTGCTTTTAAGAGTTTTTGCTTTGCACAGTGATATATGTGATATATCCCGCACCTCATTCGACGAGGAAAGGACCGACGATCCCTTCACCGGGAGTGACTCCTTTAGAAAAACTAGAAAAGCCTCAAAAACACTCCATTTTAAAACCATTCGATCCTACAACGATATCAAGTTCATTACGCAATAGGTTTTCAGAAAAACCTGTCGTAGCCCTCCATCATTTCAGATAAGTCCTATTTAGTATTCGTGCTACGTTTGTTGACCTCCGTCAAGGCGTAGTGTGCGGTAGCTAACTAGTATTTATCTGTTTATGCATATGATGCAGATTGAGTTAGGGTAGTCGTGCGGCCTTGTTGACCTCCGTCAAGGGTCGTGCGGGTGGGTTTAATTCGATCAAGAAATGACGGGTTGAACTTGACTAGTAGCCTATGGTTTGTTGACCTCCGTCAAGGTCATAGGGTGCTGGGGGCAAAATATTATCGGGAATTTCAAGTGTTGAAATTTGCAATGAGATTGCATACCTTCTATGAGATAGTTGGATCCCGATACCCGCTGCGAGTAAGAGTTACTCCTGGGAGAGTTTTATACATTACAATTAGCCGATCAAGTAGGTGTCTAGAAAGGTGTTAACGGGGTTACGCCTCTGGGAAAACGAGGTTTACATTAATTAGGTTCGTGCGAAAGCACGGGGGACCTCCCTCAAAGTACCGACACTGGCCTGGCTGAAAGATTGGCGAACTTGTAGTGTGTAATTAATCCCGGCTAGTCTTTCCTTTTAGGGTTTGAAGGAAGATTTGATAAAAAGCAGTGGGAGCCATCCTGATTAGATAAAATAATAACCAATCTATTCTTGCAAGAGCGCACGCTGAGTGTTTTCTTCTCTCTCTCTCCAGGTAGCGACCATATCACGCCTTAATCAAGATAATAATACGGATTATTGACCGAACCCGCTTGTTATACTGAGCTGGGGAACGTTGGTCCCGCTCCAACTTATAATTGTTATAAGACAGAGCAAGAAATTGGGGAATACCAGATTTCCCGTGCCGCCCAAACGAAGAGAGTGCATGCTGATGCATCATCTTCGGGTGTGTTCATTATAAAGAACTGTTTCTCAGTATCCTTTACGTCCTGGGTATGTGATACCAGATCAGGATCCCAGATATGTAATCTGTTACATAGGGCTATAGATAGGTAGAGAACTGAGAACGGGTGATAAGTTTCATGAGGCAGAAAACGGGGCAAGTGTTGCAGCCAAGTCTGTTGGTCACTGTCACCCTGTATTACCAATACATTGATTCTGAACGAATGTTATTAGATACCGAACCTGATATACAAAATCATATCAGTCTCTTTATCAGTAAAGAAATGATAAAATTTTGTATTGTTGGATAATGTTTTGAACATTTCCTATATCAAAAGTTTATCGGTTCAGGCACGTTATCTAAAAGCATTAATGCTCTAAATCAAACTACAGTTCTTAGTATATGGAACACACACAAGAGGAAGAGTTCAGAAATGAACGAATTCTTCTTGAGGCATTGTAGACTAGGTCAGATCAATGTGACCCGACTAGCTAGAGTTACACATAGATGTATATTTAAATCAGTTTGAATTTACATCTTGTGAAACTCGCCAGTCATGTCACAAAGATAAGATGACCATAGCTCCGTTTATTGGAAACAGAGAAAGAGTTATTGAACTCTTGGGATGATACATGTTGATGTATAAAGGTCCCCTGTCTACACATGCCAAGACCGGTTCTTTGTACTTCATTACATTCTCTGATAATCTCTCAAGTTTCAGACCTATGTTCCTGCTGAAACACAAGTCCGAACCTTTTGAGATATTCACAGAATATAAGCGAGAAGTAGAGAACCAGAATACGGGTATAAGTATTATGTCCTTTGATGTGATCAAGGAGGAGAATACTTGAGCACGGAAATCCTGGACTATTCTAAAGGAGAATGAGATTCTCTTTCGGCATTACTCCTCCGAATACACCATAGCACGATGGTATATCGGGGCGGAGCAATCACACCCTATATGATATGGTGTGCTCTATGATGAGTACTACTGAGTTACCTTTTTCCTTTTTGGAAGTTATGCACTTGAGAAGCTGCATACCTATTGAATAGGGTTCCAATCAAATCAATTACCTACCATTTCATATGTGATATGGAAAGGGAAGAGCCCATATCTTAAGATAGTTAAGATTTGGGGTTGTCCGGCCTATGTCTAAAAGCAAAATCCGGACAAGCTCGAGGCAAGATCTGTTATGTACAACTGGAAAAGTTCCAACTATACAAACAACAGAAGATGATTTGGTAGAACCAAAGGATTCAGTAGATACCAACGAACCTCAGCCTCTCCGCCGATCTAGTAGGGTTCCTCACCCACCTGAGAGATACTTCGGTTTCTCTATGACAGTGGGACGAGGATTGCATCATGAGATGATGACCCAACTAGTTTCGAGCTGGCCATCAGGAATAAGACTCTATAAGAATGGCTGGATGCTTAGTGATCTGAGATGGAATCCTTATACACCGACAAAGTATGGACTTTAGTTGCTATATCTGAAGGGTTAAATCCCCATCAGGAGCAAGTATATCTTGAGAAGATTACTTGGTGTACATGGAAAAGTTGAGACTTTCAAAGCTAGACTTGTTAAAGGTTTGCATCATTGACCAGGTGTGGATCATGATGAAACATTTTCTAAGGATCTATGCTTAAGCCCATCCAGATCCTACTTACCACGGCTGCATACCATGACTACGATCTCTGGTGGTTGGGTGTCTTGACTGCTTTTCTAAATGATGATTTAGAAGAGTGCGTCTATAAGTACACAGCCAGAGGGCCTCGTAGACAGTGGGAGCAGTGGAAACGTGTGCAAGATGCTTTATAGGATAAAGCAGGCATCGCGGAGTTGGAACATCTGTTTTGATGGATAAGTCAAACAGATTGACATCATCAAAATGGTAGATGAACCTTGTATAAACAAAAAGGTAGTAGGGAGTATGGTGACGATCTTCGTAGAGTACGTGGATGACATACTCTTGATGGGGAAGGAGTTTCCTATGCTACGCTCGATCAATCTCCGGTTATCACAAGGATTCTCCACATAGGATCAAAATGATACCTCCTAAATCCTGAGTTTTGGATCTATGAGATAGATCTAAATGGATGTTAGAATTCTCACTAGTTGAAGTGAGACGGTATCAATCGATCCTGGGGAGAATCATTGGAAGGGTTCCAGGGTGATAAAGACGACTGAATGTCAGTCACAGGCATTGTCTTTACCCTCAGTAAAGGGACGGTATGTTGGAAGAGTTCCAAGCTAGATACCGTGACACACTAGACGATAAAGGCAGGATACATCGCTACTTAAGATGCTACCAAAGAGGCTGTTTGGGTGTACAATGGTTCATGAGATGAACTTAGTTCCTCCCATTGTGTGACAATGGAGTTGTGGCTTATGCCAAGGAACGCCGGTCCCATCAGTGATCCAGACATATTCTAAGGCAGTATCACCTGATCATGGAGATGGTTGATCTCTAAGGGATCGAGGTTAGGAGAGTAGACTCAGAGGACAACACAGCGGATCCACTCACAAAGGCCTGTTCCCAGAGAGAGACTTTTATGGGATGGTTGAGTATGAGATACTTCAAACCACTGCTACAGATGGCCCTAGTGCAAGTGGGAGATTGTTAGTTATATGTATGCCCTAGAGGCCATTACTGTACATAGGATGTATATTGTAGTGGATGCTGGGACATATATAGGGAGGACTTTCTTGCTCGACATGATAGTATACTATCTGGTTGAACTTTACCTTAACGTGTATACTGATTGTCTCTCTGTTACATGTTGGTAAAGCCCTTAGGATCTGTACTTGACTATCTGGACTATGATGCGGATCATACTAGTGGGGACATGGTAGTCCATAAGTACATCCTTCAAAGTCCCTAGTCGTGGGTGTATCGAGACGGGGCATCGATATACCAGAGTAGACTAGCGTATACCTTCTCGACCCATACAGATGGGCGATGGATGATCCCATATCCATTGGTGTTTGACATCAGAGATGATATACGGGTGCTCAGTAGAGACTGGGTACACTGGACGGACTCGCCGAGAACTCCCAGATGGTATTATACCTCACGTCAGATGGCAGTTCTCTGGTGACACTGGTACAGAGTAGTCTGTTGACCCGAGATCGTCATAGAGTCTCGTGCGGTTCCCACTGTGCTTTGATTTCCATCTTACCACGTCCAAGAGGGCGTGCAAAACGGTGGTTTTTGGGTACAGTCCCGAGTCACATGGAGGCAATGAGCGATAGGAGGGGATTCGTCTCTCCCGGTATAGGGAGTTGATGTTGCGCTGTGTTCGATTGGCTATAACAGGAAATCCCCGGCCAGGGTTGCTGAGATTTACTGGTAAGTGTTACCTGTAGTTTCTCGAATAGTTATAGACCTTATATCGACACGACTTATCGAGCTATTGGGGTCTGACGTTTACCACCCCTAGGCGAGATATGCGACATATCAGACGATCAGACCGGACTGTACGGAAGTGTTACTGGTCGGATTCACTGGAGTGTGAGCGGGCTTGCTCGTCGATCTTCAGATCGCTCAATACCCGGGTGGCCGTTACGTTTAGCAGACCGCTTGCGGCTTGTGGGTGTTTGATATGATCATCACCTGCTGCCGGCGTATTGACGAGTCTTTAGAGTCCTACACAGAGGTTTCCTGGCTCAAGCGAAACGAAATAGGAGCGCATATGAGATATGTGCGGGACCGAGAATAATACGTGTATGTGATACCGTATTATATTCTCGCGGTGAATGTATCGGAAAGGTTGTATGCGATATAACCTAGTTATCGATTCAAGCGTTGATTCGATAAGCCGATACATTGAATACTAGTCGGTTGTGTGCGACATGACCGGATCATTGAATCAAGTGTTGATTTAATGATTTAATGCATAATTATATATTTGATATGTTACTTTGCACTAACTAGTATTGGTTCACTTTAAACGGATTTTCTCACTTGGATTGTGCACATTGCATATGCGATATGATTTTGTGCACTTGATTGTATCATGTTTGATGATACATGTTTACTTGTGTTTTGTGTAAAGATTAAACCATGGTTATTTAAATGGTTAGGGTTTTGTTTTTCAAATCTATTTATTCATTTATTTATTTATTTTCTTTTTGGAAAAAGAAATGAGAAGAATGGTGGCTTTCTTTGTTTTGTAGTTGAAGATTCATGAACCTTTGACTTTGTCCACCATTCTTATCTCATGCTTAACCTAATCATTTGTTTTAACCCTAGTTCAATCTCTACACTTTACCATGGTTTAGTTATGATAAGTTTTGATTATTCTTTTCTTTTTCTAATTAACTTATCATAAGCTTCTTCTTCTTCTTCCTTGACTTCAAGAAGAAAAGCTTCACCTCCATCAATGGTGATTGATGCATATGAGTGAGAAATCCAAAACTAAAGTCTACCCACTTCCTATTTCTTTATCCTCTACCTCTTGCCAAGTAGTAGAGTGCGTTTACTTCACAAGTTTCTTGACTTGGTGAAGTTGTGAGCTTGATCTAGCGATGCCTCGACGTAGATCATCTTCGGCATGGACATCGACGACCTAGCTCCCTTTTTCTCCGACAAAGCCGACTCTAGAGCCCGGATTTGATTTGGACAGCGGAGAGGACCTCGTTGCGGAGCTATGGAGGTGGAGCACCGGATCTACAAAGGTTGTATTTCCGTTAAACTTTTAGTTAAGTGTTAACTAGTTAGTTTTTCGCCTAGACATCTAGCCGACGATCCGTAGTTTAGGGTTTGTAGGCACCGTAAAATTTGAAATTAGCATGGTTGATGCCTTGTGAGACCTCATTAGGGTGCCTAGGAACCCTACAGTAAGGGTCCCATAAAAGCATTTTCTCCTTGCGAGTCATAAGGATCTCGTAGGTGTACTTTCTCCTTAGGAGTTGTGGGGACTCCCAAGTGTGTTTTTCTTTCGTGAGTCGTAAGGATCCCACGAAGGTGTTTTCTTACGAGTCGTGAGGATCCCATAAGGTTTGTTCTTCTCATGCATCGTGAGGACACAAGAGTGTATTTCCCTCGTTCCCAGTTTAATGACTTAGGGGTTATCTGTTTCCAGTTTAATGACTTAGAGGTCATCTGTTTCCAGTTTAAAGACTTAGGGGTCTATTGTGCCCAGTTTAACGACTTAGCGGTCATCTGTCCCCAGTTTAACGACTTAGTGGTCATCTGTCTCCAGTTTAACGACGTGGTGGTCATCTGTTTCCAGTTTAAAGACTTAGAGGTCATCTGTTTCCAGTTTAAAGACTTAGAGGTCAATTGTGCCCAGTTTAACGACTTAGCGGTCATCTGTCCTCAGTTTAAGGACTTAGCGGTCATCTGTCTCCAGTTTAACGACGTGGTGGTCATCTGTTTCCAGTTTTAAGACTTAGAGGTCATCTGTTTCCAGTTTAAAGAATTAGAGGTCTACTGTTTCCAGTTTAACGACTTAGAGGTCATTTGTTCCCAGTTTAATGACTTAGCGGTCATCTGTCTCCAGTTTAACGACGTGGTGGTCATCTGTTTCCAGTTTAAAGACTTAGAGGTCATCTGTTTCTAGTTTAATGACTTAGAGGTCTACTGTTTCCAGTTTAACGACATGGTGGTCATCTGTTTCCAGTTTAACGACGTGGTGGTCGATTGTTTCCAGTTTAACGACTTAGAGGTCATCTGTTTCCAGTTTAACGACGTAGAGGTCATCTGTTTCCAGTTTAACGACTTAGAGGTCATCTGTTTATAGTTTAACGACTTAGTGGTCATATGTTTCCAGTTTAAAGACTTAGAGGTCTACTGTTTCCAGTTTAACGACTTAGAGGTCATCTGTTTCCAGTTTAATGACTTAGAGGTCATTTGTTCCCAGTTTAAAGACTTAGGGGTCTATGGATCGGAAGCTTGGAATTTTAGGGTAGGGGTCGGTATCAGCATTGCTAACACTGAAGCACATGTGCCAGGAGCAATTCATCATTTGCCTTTTCCTGTTGGGAAGTGATGGCTTAGGAGACAGGTTTAGGTCCCTATCACCTAAGGCTTTTCAATTTTATGAGCCGTAAGAGTCCCATAAAAGCATTTTCTCCCTACGAGTCGAAAAGATCTCGTATGTGTACTTTCTCCTTAGGAGTCGTGGGGACTCCCAACTGTGTTTTTCCTTTGTGAGTCGTGAGGATCCCACGAAAGTTTGTTCTCCTCATGTATCGTGAGGACACATGAGTGGGTCTTCCCAAATGGAGCATAATTCCAAGGGAGGAGACCGGCCGCTGGACTGGTGACTGCGGTGGGGCATGGGTGTGAGGAGAATTATTTAAGCCCGTGGATTGTATACGGTAGTCAATTTGGGGACCACCCGTAGGGCTGGGAGAATTTTGGGAAATTGGATTTTGGGTTGGCGTCTGCATCGCTGCACTGGAATATGGTACCAGGAGCGACTCATTATTCGTCATTTGAGAGGTTGGATTTTGGTTGGCGTCTGCATCGCTGCACTAGAATATGGTACCAGGAGCGACTCATCATTCGCCGTTGTGGATTTGAGTTTTGGACGGCGTCTACATCGCTGCACTGGAATATGGTACCAGAAGCGACTCATCATTTGCGATTTTTTTTGTTTTTTTTACCACGATTGCTCTGTCATTTCTTCTTTTCTTATCGCGAAGGTCGCGATTGCCTTATCATTTCGTCTATTTATTCGCGGTTGCCCTATCATTTCTGCTTTATTTTTCATGTTTATTTTTACTCGCTAATTTTTATCGCGAGTTGCCCCATCATTTCGGCTTTTCTTTTGTTTTTATTCACACACTTTTTTTTATTTACATTCCCAGTTTAACGACTTAGAGGTCGATTGTTCCCAGTTTAACGACGTGGTGGTCGTATGCTCCCAGTTTAATGACATGGTGGTCAGTTTGCTTATCCCAGCTTCTCGAACTTTGATCTTGGCGGAGTTGTGTTGATGACCGTAGCTCTGTGGCTTGTCGGTACATCTGACGACTGTGGGGCTTTCCCAAGTTTGTATTGGTTCTCCACCCAATCTTTGAAAATATAGCAGTCTTCGATGGTATGACTCACTATTCTATGATATGGGCAGTATATAGGATTGCCGGTCATGTTCATTTCTTGTGGCCTCTTTGGAACATGCAGTTGCAGACCGTTGTTCAAGGCGTCCGCGAATATTTTGCGGACTTCATCCCTCCTGAAAGAGTATACCTTCTTCTTTCTCTCCATTGGAGTATGTGCCTTTACTGATGCTGGTCCTTCAGGCCGATCAGTCTTTGGTTCGCCCTTTTCAGATAATGGCACATGTAAGAGAGAATCAAGTTCTCGAAGGGCTCCAGTCTCCATTTGTATGAAATCGGCGGTCGTAGCTTGACTGTTTGCCAACACGCCTTTAGACAGTTCTATCTCTCTCGTCTTGTATTGCTTTTCGACCCAATCTTTGAAGACGAAGCAGTCCTCAATGGCATAACCTATCACTCTATGATAAGGGCAATATTTTGGGTCGTCGGTCATATTCTCTTCTTGCGGTCTCTTTGATTCTGGCAGTTGTAGACCGTTTCTTAGGGTGTCCTTGAATATCTTGTGGACTTTGTCCCTTTTGAAAGAATAGAACTTATCTAGTTTCTCTTTCAGAGGAGATTCCCCTTCGGTGTATGTATAGGAGGGACTGGAGGCTGATCGCGGCCGTTCTTCGCGAATGCGCTCCGCTCTTAGGATGAAGGGGTATCAGTTGGCTGCCTCCAGGTATCAATCCCTGGCTCATGAACCAAGATTTGATTCTGCTGTAATTGCAATCGGGCGAATTGGGTCGCGAGATCTGCCGCGACGTTTGCCAATTCGTCGACCTTAGACTGTACCTTAGCTAACTTCTCATCCCTGTCCTGAAGCTGCCTCTGAAGCCATCGGAATAATGCTTGTTCTGTAGTTCCGGTTATCACAACCGAGTCATCCTTATTGCCTGAGCTCAATTCCGCAGGAACCCCGGGCTCTTTTGGCTTATCGGCCTGAGCGAGCTCTTCATCATTTAGACCAAGTCGACATTGGGTAGCGTCCACCACATCATCACTATGGCTGTGAAGTATAGGAGGGTTCGTTTCTTCATGTCTGACCATGTAGACAGTGTGGACCACATATCCAGCCATCTCTTTATATTTGGCGGGGTAACCCCGTTCTTGGAGCCTCATGAAGCTCAGCCTAGCATGAGCCCTAGCCTTTTTGTTGGCTCTGTATCTAAGCCTTTTCTGCCTTAGCTTCTCTATTTTGAGGGCTTGGTGGGCATCTGTTTTCTGGGAAGCCACCATGAGTCGATTGATAGAGAGCTTAAAGAAGATACCCGATTGAGCAGTTATCGAGGGTACTGCTGGAGCTTGCCCGAGATGCCCCGTTGCTTCATTGACGTTGATGGCCTTGCCCCCAGCTGGAGCGATGGAGAGTCATTCGGAAACGGATTTGTGCTTGGGTAGTGGTGCCCTCGAGATCACCACATTTGCCTCTTGCCTTTCGAGATCGGTTTGTCTGTTACCGGAGCTTGAGGAGCTGGGATGGCGTTAGCTGGCACAAACAGAATAGAGCCAAATGGTAGCGGCGACTCCTCCCACTATCGCCCGAGATTGGCTGGAAGGACCGTCCTGGCGTCCATCTTCATCGTGTAGGAGATGGGAGCCATGCTGAGAGCTGAGTTCGTCCTTAGAAACATTGTTGAAAAATGATTGCTTGAAAACCTGCATAAAAGAGCATTATTTTAGTATAAATAAAGATATATATATATATATATATTGATTGAGTTCGCATGAACATTTAACCCGAAACATGGGAGGAGAGATAAGGTCCCACCGGGCGTGCCAGAATCTTTAGGGTGTTTTTCGTCACCCCATTGAGATGGGAATACGCGCGCGCTTGTCAGGCGCATTACAGATTCCCACTGTTTAGGGCAGGCCGGGGTTTATTGATTGTGGGGATCTAAATCTCCGGCAGCCGCGGAGTAAGCTGTCGTTAATTACCCCTCACTTTTGGAGTGAGGGAACCTCCGATTGACGGGTCAAATAGGTCATGCGAACTCAATGTGCAGTATGTGTTTTGAAGGGGTTTTGGATATGTCGGGGCCCCGCAGAGTTTTTACGGGGGTCCCGCTATCCGGATAGCAGGCCGGGGGTCAAGGGGGCTAGCAGCCCCCTTACGGGGTGCAGGGCAGCGCCCCGTTAGAAATTTTTTCTAACGGGAGAGGTATTTGTAGTTTGGAGTGTGTGTGAAATGAGGAAAAACGGTGTCCAAAGGACGCGTGGGCGCCCCCACGTGCTTGGCACGCAGGCACCGGGCGCTATGCGCTGAGCGCCAGCGCCTCACGTGCTTAGCACGCGGGTGCAAAGCGTCAGTGCCCCGCGTGCTTGGCATGCGGGCGCTGTGCGCCAGCGCCCTACGTGTCTGGCACGCGGGCGCTGTGCGCCAGCACCCCACGTGCTCGGCACCCGGGCGCTGTGCACCAGCGCCCCACGTGCCCGGCACGCGGGCGCTGTGCGCCAGCGCCCCACGTGCCCGGCACGCGGGCGCTGTGCGCCAGAGCGCTAGCGTCCCACGTGCCCGGCATGCGGGTGCTGTGCGCCAGAGCGCCAAGGCCCTATGTGCCCGGCACGCGGGCGCTAGGCGTCGCAGCAAAAGGGACTTAGTCCCTACACTGGGAGCTGTGCTCCTGAAATGAAATATTTATTATTTTGTGTGTGTGTGTGTGTGTGTGTGTGTGTGTGTATTTGAGGAGTTGAACTCCTAAGATATTTTGGAGCTGATGAAAGGGGCTTTTCCCTTAAGCCCTGGATCTTCCCCAAAGTGGGGTTCTCGGAAGTGGGTCTCCTTCCTCCTCTGTTGGCCGGATCTTGAAGAACAAGAAGTATGAGATTTTAAAAATCTCTCCTTTTTGAGATCTAATAGGAGATCTGAGTTCCCCTTTGTGGGTTTTGTGGTGAAAAACTATTTAGTTTTGTAAAAGGAAGAGTAAAACTCTTGATTTAATTCAAAAGAAAGAAGAAGGTTTAGAACCTTGAGGAAGGAGAAGGAGGCACAAAAACCCTAGAGTTTTTAGAGAATGAAAAAGTGTATATTTTATTCATCATCTTATTGCCTTATATAGGCTTCCATATTTACATATAGCCTCTTGGGCTTTACAAAATGGCATTTTTCCCATCTCATGGCTCATGTGCTATTTCTTTTTGCACATAAGCCATGGGCTTTAAAAAAATTTGGCTTGATGCCCATTTTTCTTACATTCATGCATAAAAAATTACATCAAAATTATTTATTACATGATTTTTATTTTGGCGTGGAGGAGGGCTGGCTGCTTCATGTTCGGACTCGACCTGGGCATGGGCCCACTTAATCTGGGCTTGGGCCCACTTGGCTTAGGGTTGACCTTGACTTTGACTTGGTCAACCGGGGTGAAATTTTCGACCCCAACCGTCTTGTCCAGCCCCTGAAGGATCAGAGACACGACAGTCGCGGGGCTACACGAACAGCAAGGTTGCGTATCGAGGAATACACCAGCCAACGCGACGGTGCGACAGGTAGAAAACCCTAGTACCACAGACCCTAACGGACTTCTATTAGCAGGAGTTAACTATGACGTTCGGAAACCCTTGCGAGAACTTCTCGATTCGTCTCGACTCGTGAGGAAATTAGTGTCCTTGCGAGAACTTCTCGATTCGTCTCGACTTGTAGGGAAAAGCCTTAGGAAATGGGGATAAGGATCTGTTTTCTAAGCACCGGGGCCCTGCAAGTCAGTCTAAGATGGACTATTGCATACTATTCATGGGCCACACTCTCCAAAGTCAAACATCGACAAGGAGGGAAACAATCGCTTATGAGTCCTCTCGACTTGTAAGGGAGAAAATTCTCTTATGAGATCCATACGACTCTCAAGGGAAAGCACATTTAGGAGTCCTCACGACTCCTAAAGAGAAAATACACCTACGAGATCCTCACGACTCGTAGAGAGAAAAATCTTTATGAGACCCTCATGGCTCATAAAATTGAAAAGTCTTAGGCGGCAGATCTGAACCTGCTTCCTAAGCCATCGCTACCCTACAAAGAGTTCAAGATGAACTATTATCTACAGGCCAAAGTTGCTAAGATCACATGACAATAAAGCAAAGAAAAGAAGGCGATAACACAAGATAGAAAAGAAATGACCATCTGAAGAAGTGGCGCGGATTGTAGGATCATTGGTGATCATAGATCTAAAGAAGTGACCATCTGGAGAAGGAGAAAGTGGTTACCGTGATGCGGTAGCGTAATTAACTGCAGGGGCTTGCGCCTGCAGGAAAGAGTGTCCCCACAATCAAAACCCCTCACAATGAGGGGGAATCTAACGAAGTCTGCTACAACGGCCGTGTCTGTCTAAACCTCCGATGCATGGTTCCATAAATCAACTTGGCATCTTCGGAGAGGTGGACGGATAAAACCAAATAGCATCTGCCCCCAAATTCAGGCAAGACGTTTGTCTTCCCGGTAATTGGCGGTGATAACTTTTGGCGCATCCCCAAACGGTTGAACCAAAACCACATAGACTATGACGTCTTTAAACTGGACTATGATGTCCTTAAACTTTATGGACTATGATGTCCTTAAACTCCATGGACTATGATGTCCTTAAACTAATGGACCGCAACGTCCCTAAATTAAAACCCCATAGACTATGAAGTCTTTAAACTGGACTATGATGTCCTTAAACTCATGGACTATGATGTCCTTAAACTTTATGGACTGTGAGGTCCTTAAACTCATAGACTATGATGTCTTTAAACTTTACAGACTATGACGTCTTTAAACTGTCACGGACTATGATGTCCTTAAACCCAATGGACCGCAATGTCCCTAAACTAAAACAATAGAGCCCATATGCTCTTTTGTTGGATTTAAATGATCCTATTAAGTAGATCTTAGTCTAAAATTAGACTAATGTATCCTTAACAAACGTTTAAGTTGATCTTAGTCTCAAATGAGATTAACGATCCTTAAACCCAACCAGTTATTCGGCGGAACTTCTCCTCAAAACTAGGTAAAAACAGAGAAGAAACCGCGTAGGTCGTAGATTAGAATCTGTTAACAAGATGCCAGAATCTGTTCAATAAATCGATACAAAGGCAGCTACTGAGAAGGAGGCGTTTTCAATAAATCAGCCAGTTGCTTGCGCACTCCTATCAGCTCTTTTTTGCAATCAGCCACCGCGGCCAGCTCCGCTTCGATTTGGGCCCATTGCTGCAGATAGGATGAAAGTTTCTCATCAATTTCCTGTTGAACAGCCTCCTGAATCTGTGCGACCTACTTAGTAAAGTCAAGCTTTTTCCTCAGCACCAGCCCGTCAGAAATACATCGTTGAAGGTTTTCAAAGATGGAGTTCAGCTGCGTAGCATTCGCTTCGACCTGGGTACACAGTTGGAAAGACTCAGCGGAAGTCGCCTCACGTTCCTTTTACTTGAGTATCGCCTCTTGTTCGAAATGGCAAAGGAAAAAGGGCACTTTGCTCAACCCATGCAGCTCGCTGGGAATTCAGAGCCAAAATCTCAGGAGCAGGATGCCTAAACTCAAGCTCATGCAGGCAGGCCTCAATCTTCCTGCAATGATTAACCCAAGACTCAATGACGCCTTCGTTATGGAAGTTCACAAGCATCACCAGCATTGGATTAACCTCGGCAGCAAAATCTACAGCGAATGTAGGGGCCTCCGCGTCAAGCTCCTCGACATATTCGCTCAGCATACGCAGACTGGTCACAGCGCCTTTGGAAGATGGACGTCTAGAAAAGGGCCCTGCCGGCATTAGGATGCGAGAATCGAACGGAGCAGGAGCCTGTACGATTGCTGCAAAACGAATTATGATCAAATGTCGGCTCAAGAAGTAAAGAAAATGCATGAACAATAGGGTTTACTATACCGGCTGCAACAGGGGGCAGAGTTGGGAGAACTGGTGGTGCACCGATTCTCTCATCCCCTCCTTCAATTTGTAGTGCTGCAATCAATTCAAAAAATTAACAACGGCAGGATCACCCGTCAAAGAAAGGAAAGGACATCGATTAAAAACTATACTCACCGGCACCAGCAGGAAAAATGACTTCCGATTGGAAGGAGAAATGCGGGCTCAACACTTGATATAGATGATCAAAGAGAACTCCTGCAAGGTTGTGATGATACATGGTTAGTACAAGAAAGAAGGTGGTCATAATTCAATTAAATGGATCGCCAATCTATACCTTCCAGCGTCGTGGAGGACATATGAGAAGGCGAGGGAGCAACCGTCATGGCAGCGGCCGCAAGTGTTTCGGATGACACAATCTCAACATTCGCTACACCTACAAATAAAATACCGTCAGGAAAAGCTGAAAATGATTGTGAAATAGAAAATAAACAGCGACCCGAAACCAACCTGTTAGGTCATCAGCCAAAATTGCAACGGAAGCATCACTCGGCGTTGCGGTTTCTTCGCTCTCCTTCAGTGGAATGGTTTCAGCACCAGTGGCTTCATCCCCTGATTCTACAAGAGCCGTCGTGGCACTCGCAATGCCATGCGAGGGCGGGGAACCACAGAGGGAAAGAGCGGCGGTTTGGACGGTCCCGAACTCCTGAGAGAGAGTAGCCGCTTCAGGCTCGGTAGTTGACGTCATCTCACCTACTACCTCATCATCAGGACTTGGCCCTGCAGGATATGGTATGTAAGAATTTGAAGATCAAATTCTAAGAAAAGACTCAGCGTTATGTTACCTTGGGATGACTTTTCGGCTTCTTCCCGAGCCGCGTGTACCATTTGTCTATTGACAGTAGACAGGGCAGCTGGGGCGTCCTCAGAAGAAATAGTGACGGATGGAACGGTGCTTGAACCTGCACCTACGGCCAAGCTGACATCACGTTCCCTCACCGCGTGCTTTCTGCTCTTCTTGTCCGCCTTGGCAGTGAGAAAAGGCTTCCTCAAGACCTCCGTCAAAGTGATGTCATCGTCCGAGCCAGGAGCTACCTCTGGAGCCGTTACGACGTCCGTCATCGGCCGCTTAAGTGAAGCCTCTTTTGGCAATACCAGGGGAGCTAGGACTCCGGCAGCCAACATTGGAAGCGTCGCCGTGCCACCCTCCGGGATCGGCACTGCACTCAGGATAACTTGGGTCGAGGTAGTCCCTGCGATAAGATGAAAAAGAAGGGTCAAACTACCCATGAAGAAAAAAGGGAATGAAGGCACAATGGGCCGAAATATACCGAGGCCCAAGGAAGCGCGAAGCCTCTCTTGCTCTTTAAAATTCTTGAGGGAAGCTGCAAGAGCCTCTTCGGCGGAGATACCTGTTGAAGAAGAAATAGTCAGTCAAAGCATAATAATTCAAATAGCCGCGGAAAGATAGGACCGAAGTATACCTGATTGTGCGATGGTGATTAGTGCCGCTTCATCGCGAGCTAGTTGCTTCGAAACCGCGATGGCAACCTCTAGATATGTATCATCCGGCGCTATAAACAAACCTTCGTTGGTCCCATACTCACTTAGGCCCTCGCTGTAAGGGGCATGAGGCTCCTGGCCGAATACAACGTCTGCAGAAAGTATCGACTTCTTTTTCTTCTGCGAGCGAGTGCCGGGAGACGATAACACAAGCTTGCGCTTGGCGGGCAATTTGGGGCGACGAGTCCCTATCTCCGCACCCACGCCGGACTCGGAAGATGCCACAGCTACCGCTTCTACAGGCGTGTGGGGGTAGGGGCAGCTCAAGCATAACACGTGTACCACAGCCGCAATAGCTTCTCTTAAGGGAGGACAAACGATGGTCCGTCGCTTCAAAGGAACGACTGGATTACCAGCAGGGGCGGTGCCCTTGCGATCAAGCAATAATCACTTTTCTTCCCTAATGACAGCGCCCATCGAATGTTGATACCATGCCACATATACATTCAAGATTCGCGGAACGCAACTCGGCTCATTGATGAAGAAATTAGAGCCGGTGTTCAACCGCATAAAATGATGTAATGTGTTGCGAATGCTTACTTCTGTTGCAGCTGGCTCAGCTAGGAAGGCCTCGAATGGGACGCCTTGATTATATCCTGATTGCTGGGCGAAACGGTGCGGGTTGTACTTCATGAACAATGCCGAATCATTCCGCCTAAACACGAGAAAGCCCGGCCTGATGGAATATAAATGAAGAATCTCCTGAGCTTTCAAGGTAGAGGCCCCATCTTTAAAAGTATCGCGCAGAGGCTGCAACGTTTTTGCGGATTCTTCGCCGACGATGAAAACCTTATCGACAAAGGTCATGCCATCCCCAACCGTACGCGGATGAAGGAGCAAGCCCCTAGCCTCCTGCTGTGACGGATTTAAAACAGACACGTCAACTAGGCGCATAATCCGAGGGAAGTTGTAACTGTGGAAGAAACGAAGTCGTTTATGGGCACCAAAAGAGCCAAGTACGTGCAGCTCGATCCATGACGTAAAATAATGCAGCGAGAAAGTGACGGGCTGTACCCCTGGCTGAGTGGTGTCCGCCGCTATGCTGAGACCATGGTATAGGTGTGCCAACCCAGCAATCCCGATAGCCACTTGCATTCCCGCAACCATACGATGGGCTGGATAAAAAACTGATGGCCTCAAACAACGAGGGTGCATTGGAAGCACGAACCAATTTAGCCATAAACCAATAAACCCCAGCACGAACGTCTCTTCATCGATGTCCAGAGCAGCAAGCTCCGTGAAAGGAACGACAGGAGCAGCCGAACTAAAGAAACCTTTTAAATCCGCCTCCGCCGTCGGCTGGTTATCTAAAACAAAACCAAACGGATCGTCAAGCTTGGCGAACAGCGCAGCTTGCTTCGATAAGGCTTCCCCATGAAGAAAACGAGCGATGAAGTCTGCGTAGCTGACTCCATGCCCTCCGGACTCCAGAAATACACTTTCATATATATTCAACACCTTGATCAAGCTCGGGAATTTGTGTTGAATGGCATTCTCCGGGGTAAGGCCCATTACCACTGATTTGGTGGCAAAGATATATTCGTCCGGAGGAAGTAGCTCTTCGTAGTGTTCTCCCCTGACGGGTAAGCCAGAGATCTCTGCAAACTCCTCTAAAGATATTGAGACTTCTCGATCCGACAAAAGGAACGTGTGGGACGGAATATTCCATTGCTCCAGAAAAGCTTTGATCCACCATGCAGGAGGCGCGGAATATTGAAAGAGAGACGCATAAACGGTGGGGTACAACCCAAGTTTCAGTAGCATCGATCTCTTCGCCGACAAAGTGTAGCGGGCCCACTACATATACCTAGCTGGATGACGAGGAGTTAGGCCTATCATGTATGGCTGTCCCCAAGGGCGCGACTTGCCCTGGCATATACGCCATCCTAGAGTATCCAAAGCCGCCGGCGGCTGTACAGGTATCGCGGCCATAGAGGGTTGAAGGAAACCCTCTGAGGTCCAGTTGACCTCCTCCATGGCATAATTCACCGGAGGTGAGTCAGCATAAGGGATCGTCGAAATAGGCTTCGAAGGTGTCGCACAAGAAAAGCAACGCCGACTGTACCATGTTCCCCATAAATGAAGATTCTTTTGCTCTGGGTCGTGATCTTTGATCAATGCGAAGACTTCCCTGTCCACAGGCGCTTCAGGGAATCCGCTTTCTGAATGGACGAATGGGAAATAAATGTCGAAAGACATAGTACCTGCGTGAAAAAGAACAAAAAAATCAGTCGTCAATGCTACAATTTAAGTTCTGTCACTTAGTACTTTAAATTCGTACCGCACTGCAATGTAGTGGAAAGGGACCAAAAGGGACGCACACAATCTAGATGATGTCTCATCATTAATAAAACAGTCTCATCATGTGATGAGACAGTCATTAAATGAGGAAATCCTAAGGGGATTCTCATTTAATAAAGGCCCCTTGGGCCAAGGAGTAAATATCCTTGAGAGCAACGCTCTGCAAACAGATATGACATCTGTCATGATTAATGATGAAGGGAATAAAATTCCTCAAAAATTCTAAAGAGCAATGCTCTGCGAAGAAGATGGAAAAATCCATCAGAAACCCTAAAAGCAAAGCTTTACTGAGTTAAAAACTCTGAGATCTTTAAGATCTGCAAGATGAACTCTAAGAGTTCTTCTTTAATGGGTTAAGTGACCCTAAGAAAGATCTCTTTAGATCTATGATTTCAAGAGAGCAAAGCTCTGTTAAAAAAACCCTAAAATTTCTTTAGATCTATGATCTGAAAAGATCAAAGCTCTGTTAATGGGTGAAACCCTAGATTATGAAGTAATCCCTTCAAAGATTTAATCTTTACCTAAATTTTTTGACAGGGTTCTGCCTCTAAGAGAGTTCTTAAAACAAAAAGCTATGCTCTGAATGAGAAATAATTCTCAGAAAAATAAGAAAGAAGATGAACAGAGGTCATCTCAAGGGCCAAAGGCCCTATTTATAGGCACTGAGAGCCGTTTCAACTTCTAAGTTGATCTAATGGTGAAGATGCTGCCACCGCTGCACTCACGTATGAGCCACGTGAGCGCAACGGTGGGGGGGCATTTGTTTCCCCCCAATCAGAGCAAAGCTCTGTTCAAATTTTAAAGTTTGAAATGAAGCAGCGCTCATGTGCAAAGCACGAGTGCGCTCGCGCCAAGAGCGCCAGTGCTCTGAGGCAGTGCTCACGTGCAAAGCACGAGTGCGCTAGCGCCAAGTGCGCCAGCTCCGAGAGTTAAAGACTCTGATGCAGCGCTCACGTGTAAAGTACAAGAGCGCTAGCGCTGGAACTAAATGTTCCTTACCCTTAGATCAAAGATCCAACAAAGATGACTAAAAATCATCGAATTACCTCTGAAAATTAGAGCACCGTTGGATCAAAGATCCAACAAAGATGACTAAAAATCATCGAATTACCTCTGAAAATTAGAGCACCGTTGGATCAAAGATCCAATGGTGATTAAAAATCACCGAGATACAGAATAAGTTCTGTATGGGAAAAGATTTTTCCAATCTTGTTAAAAACAAGAAGATCGTCTTCTGTAAAACAGAAGCCCTATGATCAAAGATCCAACGGTGGGAAATATCCCCAAATCAATTAGAGAGAAGATCTCTTCAACTGATTCAACAAATCAGCCTCCCCTATATAAATGACCAATGACTTCAAGTCTCGCAGGGAGGAACCCCCCCACAAGCTTTGAGAAATTTCAAAGAAAAGAGCAAGCTCTGAGAAGAAGAACTTTTCTTCAAGGTAAAAACAGAGAGATAAAAAACATCTTATCAAGGAAGAAAAACATAGTTCTTTTTCAGATCATAGATCTATAAGACAGAAGTCTTTCACAAAAAGAGATCATAGCATCTCATCATAAAAAGGGGGGAGAAGAATTTCATTCTCTCCAGATCATAGATCTACAAAGACAAAGTCTTTCACAAAAGAAAATAGAAAAGATTGTAACATCTCCTATAAAAATAAGAACTTTGTTCTTAGAACCATGAGACAAAGTCTCTTGTAAGCGAGAACTTATTTCCCAGATCACAAAATTGATCAGAAACGCTCTGCGCTCATTGTCTGGCGCTCAGCGCCAAGCGCGCCATGTGCTCTTCACGTATGCGCTACTGCATAAGAATTGCCTTAGCGCTCCAAATCTGGCGACCAGCGCCAAGCGCGCCACGTGCTCCTCACGTGTGCGCTGCTTAACAGAAGCGCTCTGCGCTCATTGAATGGCGCTAAGCGCGCCACGTGCTACAGTTAATTACGCTACCGCATCGTGGTAACCACTTTCTCCTTCTCCAGATGGTCACTTCACGTCGTGTGTGTTTATTTTATTTTTGGTTGCCCGTGGATTGTATACGGAGACTAATTTATGTTGTCGCCCGTAGGGCGTGGATTAGTCCAAATCAGTATTTTCTTAGATTTGGGTTTGGGTTGGGTTTAAGGATCGTTAATCTCATTTGAGACTAAGATCAACTTAAACGTTTATTAAGAATACTTTAGTCTAATTTTATGGACCGCAATGTCCCTAAACTAAAACAATAGAGCTCCGCCAAAACAATAGAGCCCAAATCCCCCAGTATCTGTTTACCGCCGAATACAGGGAAGACAAACGTCTTGCCTGAATTTGGGGGCAGATACTATTTGGTTTTATCCGTCCACCTCTCCGAAGATGCCAAGTTGATTTATGGCACCATGCATCGGAGGTTTAGAAGGACGCGGCCGTTGTAGCAAACTTCGTCAGATTCCTCCTCATTGTGAAGGGTTTTTGATTTTGGGGATGCTCTTCCCTGCAGGCGCAAGCCCCTGTAGTTAATTACGCTATCATATCGCGGTAACCAGTTTCTCCTTCTCCAGATGGTCACTTCGTGTCGTGTGTGTTTATTTTATTTTTGGTTGCCCGTGGATTGTATACGGAGACTAATTTATGTTGTCGCCCGTAGGGCGTGGATTAGTCCAAATCCGTATTTTCTTAGATTTAGTTTTGGGTTGGGTTTAAGGATCGTAAATCTCATTTGAGACTAAGATCAACTTAAACGTTTGTTAAGAATACGCTAGTCTAATTTTAGACTAAGATCTACTTAACAGGATCATTTAGATCCAACAAAAGAGCATTTGGGCTCTATTGTTTTAGTTTAGGGACATTGCGGTCCATTGGGTTTAAGGACATCATAGTCCGTGACAGTTTAAAGACGTCATAGTCTTTAAAGTTTACAGACATCACAGTCTATGAGTTTAAGGACCTCACAGTCCATAAAGTTTAAGGATATCATAGTCCATGAGTTTAAGGACCTTATAGTCCGTAAAGTTTAAGAACATCATTGTCCAGTTTAAAGACTTCATAGTCTATGGGGGTTTAGTTTAGGGACGTTGCGGTCCATTAGTTTAAGGACATCATAGTCCATAGAGTTTAAGGATATCATAGTCCAGTTTAAAGACGTCATAGTCTATGTGGTTTTGGTTCAACTGTTTGGGGATGCACCAAAATTTATTGGTTATTGAGACCCTCTATCTCTCTTAAGACGTTGAAGAATTACAATGACATATATCAGAGGTATGAAGAGATATACCCTTGAACCAATGTTGGTTGGGAGATCTGCAGTCAAGTTTGGGACTAAAATCAGTTAACAAGATTTATGAGCATATGGGCTCAATTAATCTGAATTAGGGGCCTATGGCCAACTTGGGCTCAGCCCACTCAGTTAAAATGTTGAACATTTTAATTAGGCTCAGTCCTTTTTCATTTAACAATGCTGAGCATTGGTTTTGGGTTCTGACAACCTTTTTGTCTTTTATTGAGTGCTGAGACTCATTATAGCTCTGGGGATTTATTTAAAGAACAGTTTATATTCCCTCAGCACACACGTGAGGAGCACGTGGTGCGCTTGGCGCTGAGCACCAGTCAATGAGCGCAGAGCGCTTCTGTTAAATAGTGCATACGTAAGGAGCACGCGACGCGCTTGGCGCTGAGCGCCAGTCAAAGAGCGCAAAGTGCTTCTGTTAAGGAGCGCACACGTGAGGAGCACGTGGCGCGCTTGGCGCTGAGCGCCAGTCAATGAGCGCAGGGCGCTTCTGTTAAGTAGCGCACACGTGAGGAGCACGTAGCGCGCTTGGCGCTGGTCACCAGATTTGGAGCGCTAAGGCGCTTCTTATGAAGTAGCGCACACGTGAGGAGCACGTGGCGCGCTTGGCGCTGAGCGCCAGACAATGAGCGCAGAGCGCTTCTGATCAATTTTGTGATCTGGGAAATAAGTTCTCGCTTACAAGAGACTTTGTCTCATGGTTCTAAGAACAAAGTTCTTATTTTTATAGGAGATGTTACAATCTCTTCTATTTTCTTTTGTGAAAGATTTTGTCTTTTTAGATCTATGATCTGAAGAGAATGAAATTCTTCTCCCCCATTTTTTATGATAAGATGCTATGATCTCATTTTGTGAAAGACCTCTGTCTTATAGATCTATGATCTGAAAAATAACTATTTTCTTCTTCCTTGATGAGATGTTTTTTATCTCTCTGTTTTTACCTTGAAGAAAAGTTCTTCTTCTCAGAGCTTGCTCTTTTCTTTGAAATTTCTCAAACCTTGTGGGGGGTTCCTCTCTTTCTCTTTCTTTTTTTTTGGAAAGAAGGATCATTGGTCGTTGGGACGCACCACCTCTCCGACGACACTGAGAGATTACAACGCCATATATCGAAAGTGTGAAGGGATGTACCCTTTGAACCATTTCCCACTCATCAGGGGGAAAGAACAGGCTGGAGCTTAAGCTTCTCGCTGCTGAAAAAAGGCTTCTTTGCGTTCGCGCACGTGCGTCGCACGTGTTGGGCGCATGGAGCTTGCGCATATGTGCATTATGGGGGGAAGCTATGGCCCTAACTTGGAGAACTAAGCTCATTTGAGGATTAAATCCTCCTACATGGTGGGCACACGTGCATTGCACGTGGTACGCACGTAGCGGGCGCACGTGCGTTGCACATAGCGCTTGCGCATATGCGCATTATGGGGGGCGGCTATGGCCCTAACTTGGAGCACTAAGCTCCTTTGAGGATTGAATCCTTGCACGTGGCGTGCACGTGCGTTGCACGTGGCGGGCACGTGGCGGGCGTACGTGCGTTGCACATAGCGTACATGGCGCTTGCGCATATACGCATTATGGGGGGAGTAAGCTCATATGGAGAACTAATCTCCTTTGAGAATTGAATTCTCTACCTTTTCTAAGAGGTATCTCCTCTTATTTATATAGGAGTGGTAGAGAAGAGATCTCTCTTTTTCCCGACGTGGGACTAAAAATGCATCCCCCATGTTGTAGAGCATTACTTTAGATTACATGTGTATAGCACATTTGCTCATAACTTTTGATCCCGGATGAATTATGAGGCCCATAATATATCAAATAAAAGGATTTTTCGAGACACTTTTGATATCATTAGAATTTAGCTATTTCTCATTCGGGAGTTTGTTAAAATACAGCCCGAAAAATACTGATTTGCATTTTCATAAGCGTATCGCTGCCATTTGGTACCTTGGGTTCTTTTGCGCAGAAATTTTTGGCGGGAACAAATTCCCCCCGCTACTTCGCCCAAACAAGTATGTACATAGGTGAAGTAGTGCAGAGTTATGCATGGCCATAGAATTGAGGGCTTAGGAGATAAGTTTAGGGTCCTTGTAGCCTAAGACTTTTCATCTTCATGAGCCGTAAGGGTCTCAAGAAGGTTTTTTCTCCCTACAAGTCGCGAGGATCTCATAGGTGCATATTCTCCCTAGAAATCGTGAGGATTTCTAAGTGTTCATCGCCTCCGTGAGTCATAAGGATCTCACTCGGGTATTTTTCCTTACGAATCGTGAAGACCCGTAAGTAGCTTCTTTATTTCAGTGGCATGTAATTTTGGCAAATGTGGCCCGTAGATAGTCCATCTTGGCCTCCTTGTAAGGTCGCGATGGTTTAGGAAACATGTTTGGATCTGCCGCCTAAGACTTTTCAACTTTATGAGCCGTGAGGGTCTCATAAAGACTTTTCTCCCTACGAGTCTAGAGGATCCCGTAGGTGTATTTTCTCCTTAGAAGCCGTGAGGATTCCTAAGTGCGTTTTCTTTTGAGAGTCGTAAGGATCTCACAAGAGAGTTTTTCACCCTTACAAGTCGAGAGGACTTGTAAGTGATTGGTGAGTTGACTTGTTTCCGAATCGAAGCATTGCTCCGACATTGAGGTCAAGGGTTGGCTTTCTCCGTTTTCTACGGTGTCGGGATCGACTTTCTCCGTTTTCTATGGTGTCAGGGTTGACTTTGCCGTTTTCTACGGTGTCGGGATCAACTTTCTCCGTTTTCTACGGTGTCGGGATCGATTTTCTCCGTTTTCTACGGTGTCGGATCGACTTTCTCCGTTTTCTACGGTGTCGGGAATCGACTTTCTACGTTTTCTACGGTGTCGGGTCGACTTTCTCCGTTTTCTACGTTGTCGGGGGTCGACTTTCTCCGTTTTCTACGGAGTCGGGATCGACTTTCTCCGTTTTCTACGGTGTCGGGGATCGACTTTCTCCATTTTCTACGGTGTCGGGAATCGACTTTCACCGTTTTCTACGGTGTCGGGAATCGACTTTCACCGTTTTCTACGGTGTCGGGTTGACTTTCTCCATTTTCTACGGTGTCATGGTTGACTTTCGCCGTTTTCTACGGTGTCGGTATTGACTTTTTCCGTTTTCTACGGTGTCAGGATTGATTTTCGCCGTTTTCTACGGTGTCGGGATCGACTTTCTCCGTTTTCTACGGTGTCATGGTTGACTTTCGCCGTTTTCTACGGTGTCGGGATCGACTTTCTCCATTTTCTACGGTGTCATGGTTGACTTTCACCATTTTCTACGGTGTCGGAATCGACTTTCTCCGTTTTCTACGGTGTCAGGATTGACTTTCGCCGTTACGTTGTCGGGGTTGACTTTCAGTTGCCTGTGAACCGCAGAGTCTTGGAACTGGGGACTTTGCCGTGGCTCCGGTTGGTAGTGTCACGTTCGTATCCTGCTGGAATGAGGGGGAACGCCGTTGTGAGTCTCTAGGCTGTAGATGTCGCCGTCGAGATTTTACTTTCCGTTTGAAAAAGCCTGGTGGGGAAATGTGGTTCCCTTTTTATTTATGCCCATGGATTGTATACAGGAGTCGGTATGGACTCGCCTGTAGGGCAAAAGTTTCATTTCATATGTATTTTTTGTTTTCTTTCCGCGATACTCTATCATTTCAGCTTTTTATATCGCGAAAGTCGCGATTGCCCAATCATTTCGGCTATTTTTTGTCATGCCCCGCTTCCCAGAGTGCGCTAAGATCGGCACGTGACAGAGCCAACCATGCTACCTGTGGATAGGAAACATCCCTCCACAATCATATTACGGCTGTCTATAAGATATCAAGAACAGTAGAAATAAAATAAACTATCTAGTACATGTCCATATGCCAGAATAAACGAGTCAAGAAATAATATGCGGAAGCAATAAATCCAATAAACAGTAACATGTGGAAAGTACGGAAATAACTAAACTAACTGGATACTAACGGGATCCTAACTGCTCGACCTGACGGCGGAAATACTCCTGATCAGCCTGCGACAAAGGTAGAGGATCTGGGCCACGCAAAACCCAGACGTCAGTGCGTCATAATATCAAACAATAATATAATCAGGAGGTAACAAGACATTCTTGCATGAGTATGAAAAGTAATAAAAGTATTACAGTATCACGAATAAGGGACAGTGAAGGGTATAAGCACATGTGATGTGCAGTGAGTAATCTAAACTGTGCTACTGGGTTATCTATTCTAAAGTCTTCGAAATCAATTAATGTAATTCTCATCGTAACCCATCGATGATTATTCCGTAACGCTCGGAAAAACGGCAAACAATAGGTATTCCGTAACGCCCGGAAAAACGACAAACAATAGGTATTCCGTGACGCCCGGAAAAACGGCAAACAATAGGTATTCCGTAATGCCCGGAAAAACGGCAAACAATAGGTATTCCGTAACGCCCGGAAAAAGGGCAAACAATATGATATCCCTTTGAGTTACGTTCGGTTACATTCTTGATTTCCCCATACCCCCAAGTTATGTGTTCAAGTCAGGTATCGATAAATCTGAATCTAATGCCAACACAGGATCAAGCAGGAACATGTTTGTCTATACAGACAACGGGATATGTCCATCGGGACAACATGTCAGGATTGTCGGCATTAGAAACATGATCAGGTAACATGTAAAGTAGTGATATATCAGGTCATGTCAGGTTCTGTACATGTATCAAGTCATGTCAAATAGTGGTGTATTAGGTCACATCAAGTAGTGTACAGGTATCAAACGGATGCTCATAATAAAACTGTAACAGGTATGGGTGCACAAATAAAGCATGGATGCATAAATGTTTATCAGGGATTACATCATGACTATGTAGGATGCACAAGATCAAGTATGGGATACTAATGTAACAGTAAAATGAGATAATATGGTCTCGGCGTGGAACTAGATATGTAATAAACCCTACGGATACAGACGGATACTATAAAACTGTAAATCGGTAAAATTTGCTGAATATTAAAACACAAGCACTATTATTTATTAAATAGATATTGATATAATAATATTAATATGGATAACATATTCAAACCGATTAATAACTATAAAAGTGGTATTGATTAACCATGCACAAGAAAGTTCCGTTCAGAAATTCGGCGTCACCCTGATTTGTAAAATAGCTTAAAAATAACAAACGTTCTCCAAAATAGACGTGTCTTATACCAAAACAAAGATAATTCAATAAGGTTTTCATTTTTATAAGTTGAAGTATCTCAGGTTGTTCCTACAAAAATCTATGAACATTCGAAGTTGAAAATTTGCTGCTGGAATTTCCCTGGACAGCGGTTTAGAGATATTTTAATTTGCATTTTACATTATTAAACAATTTATTTTGCAAGTAAATATTTCATAGAGTTATATTATTCTGAGTTAGCTTCGTAACGAACTAAAGAACGTATACTAATGATTTTTCTATGATTTATAATGAATTTTATAAGGCAGGGTGTACAATAAATTTCAGATTTGTCGTATCCGCTTTGCAACGATGTTTCATGTGTAAACTATAATATTTTCAAACTATATTTTGTATAACTTTATAAAATGCAGATTATAAACTAATTAAAGATAATAATAAGAAATATTACGACGATATATATTTTTATAGATATAATTATAGCATGTCGCAAGTTGTAAACTTTCATACATTTTATATTATAAAACCGATTAACGTTAAATAACTACGGTGTATAAATTATATAGATATAGTTGTATGATGATGATGATGATGATGATGATGATACGGAAACATATAAATAAATTAGATAAAGTATAGCATGTAGCAAGTTGTAAACTTACCTCGATCGAATCACGCGACGGATATGTACGGTACGTCCGACGTCGGTAAATCGTCGCAACGCACACGCAGCACGTGGGCCGGGTCCAGGTAAGGCAACAGGGTGATCTCATAGGCAAGGTATGTTCACTGGATCACTCGGATCGTCAGTGACGAACACGGCTCCGGCGGCAAGGTACGTTCACTGGATCACTCGGATCGTTAGCGACGAGCACGGCTCCGGCGGTGATCACCGGAATCAAGAAACAAGATCAAGAAAAAGAAAGAAGAAAGAAGAAAGAAGAAGAAGTAAGAAGAAGAGGCTGTGTATTAAATAAGGAAATATAAAAAATAAATAAATAATATATATATAAATATATATATGCAGAGGAGAGAGAGAGAAAGGGGTTGTTAGTTTGTTAGGAAATTAGCTTAGATTTAAATTTAAAAAATCTTTTATTAGTTAACTAAATTTTAATTTGTATCAGTTTATAAAATTAATATTATATAAATAAAATTTGATATTCTGGTAAATACAAACATAGTCCAAAACATGCCCGGGTCGGGTCTAAATTTCAGTTTCAAAATATGAAAAATATACATGTCGACCAAAATTAAAGTTGGATATTCGGGTAATGAAAATGCATACCCCCACAGACGGATGCACGTAGCGTGCACGTAGCCATCCAAATGAGTCCGTTTCACTGAACGGGACGAGAACAAGATGCGCAGATGCCACGACAGGGTTAGTGGTAGCAGGCAGGCCATGCAATATATTTTAAAAATATTTTACTTGACTTTAAATATTATATTAAAGAAATGCAGATGTCAGATATAATGCCAGTATGCAATATGTATAATATGAAAATGCACTGATCCACGTAACAAGCCAGGATAAATCATAAAAAGGAATCAAGACGGGTTTCTAGTAAGCGGGTTGGGTCAGATGCAAATACAGATGTCAAATACACTATTCGCACCCAAAACACAATAAATCAGGAAAACACCATAAATAAAGAAATACTCGAATTAGAACTGGTATAAATGAAGTAGGGTATTACATTATACCCAACTATAAAAAGAATTTCTTCCTCGAAATTCTCAAAACAAGAAAAGATAAACAAATATGAAACTACAGGAAGAGATCTGTAAACTTCTGTCGAATCTCGTCTTCTCGTTCCCAAGTCGATTCTCCGTGCGAGCGATTCCCCCATGAAACAAGTACGAGAGGGATAACCTTGTTCTTAAGGACCTTTTCTCTTCGATCAACAATCGACATCGGTCGTTCCTCAAAGGTCAAGTTTTCTCTTACAGTTAGTTCTGAATGATCCAGCACATGTGTTTCATCTCGAACATACTTACGGAGTTGAGAAACATAAAACACATCATGAACACTCGCCAAAGATGGTGGTAAAGCCAATCGATAAGCCACTTCTCCAACACGCTCAATAATATCGAAAGGCCCCACGAATCGAAGACTAAGCTTGCCTCGACTCCCAAAACGAATCACTCCTCTAGTCGGTGATATCTTCAAGAATACAAGATCACCAACAGCGAACTCTAGAGGTCTTCTCGATGTATCTGCCCAACTCTTCTGCCGATCCTGTGCTGCCTTCATGTGATTTCGGACAGTATTAACTTTCTCTACATTTTGCACGACAAGATCCGGTCCCAACAATCTTCGTTCTCTAATATCGTCCTAACAAACAGGTGAACGACACTTGAAACCATACAACGCTTCGAATGAAGCCATCTGAATAGTCACCTGAAAGTTGTTATTGTAAAAAAAAAAACTCCACCAAGTGTAGATGATCATCCCATATACCCTTGAAGTCTAACATGCAAGCTCTCAACATGTCTTCAAGAATTTGGATCGTTCTCTCTGATTGGCCATCTGTCTGAGGATGATAAGCTGTGCTAAACTTTAATCGCGTCCCCAAACTTTCTTGTAAACTCCTCCAGAAGTGTGATAAGAATAGGGTGTCACGGTCGGACACGATGCTCACAGGTACTCCATGCAATCTCACAATCTCCTGCATGTACTGTTCTTCCAACGCTTCTGTTAATTGACTAACTCGAAATGCTATGAAATGAGCTGCCTTGGTCAATCGATCAACAATCACCCAAACTGCATTGTTGCCCTTTGGACTCCGCGGTAAAGCTGTCATGAAATCCATAGATATATATTTCCACTTCCATTGAGGAATCGGAAGTGGTTGCAATAAACCAGCAACCCTTTGATGTTCAGCCTTAACTTGCTGACACACCAAGCACTTTGCTATAAAGCGACCAATCTCCCTTTTCATGCCTTCCCACCAGAAATGTTGTCTTAGATCGCGGTACATCTTCGTGCCTCCTGGATGTACAGAATACGCGGAACTGTGTGCCACCTTCATAAATTCTTCGCGAATGTCTCCTTTCGGCATACACAAACGGATACCATATCTCAATGAACCATCTTCATGAACCAACAAGTTCGTTCGAAGTCCCGCTTCAACTTGTTCTCGAAACATCCGCAATCTTGGGTCCTGTGACTGCGCTGCTTTAATATTATCGATCAACGACGACTGTACTTGCAGCTGCATCAACTGTCCCAAAGAATGCGGTAGCACAATCTCCAACTCGAATCTACGAAAGTCTTCGATAAGCTCCTTCTGTGCAGTCAACATCCAAATTGCTGGCAATCGACTAAGCGCATCCGGCACAACATTAACTTTCCCCGATGGTACTTAAGATCAAGATCGTAGTCAGCCATCAGCTCTAACCATCTACGCTGCCTCATGCTAAGCTCTTTCTGCGTGAACACATACTTTAGGCTTTTGTGATCAGTGAATACTTTGACCCTTTCGCCCAATAAGTAGTGTCTCCAAATATTCAGAGCGAAAATCACTGTTGCAAGCTCCAAATCATGAGTTGGGTAATTCTTCTCATGGATCTTTAACTGTCTTGATGTGTAAGCTATAACCTTACCATGCTGCATCAAAACGCATCCCAAACCTTTCCCAGATGTGTCGCTATGAATTACCAATCCTCCTGAACTATTTGGCACGGTCAAAATAGGAGCGGTTATCAATCTCTGCTTCAATGCCTCAATAGCTGACGCACATTTATCCGTCCATACGAACGGTACTTCCTTACGCGTAAGCTTGGTCAAAGGCTCAGCCAAACGAGAAAAATTCTCCACGAACCTTCTGTAATATCCGGCAAGTCCAAGAAAACTTCTGATCTCTGCTACGTTCTTCGGAATCGGCCAATCTTGAACTACTGCAATCTTTTCAAGGTCAACGGCGATTCCATCTCCGGATACAACATGCCCCAAAAACATCACTTCTTCAAGCCAAAACTCGCACTTGCTCATCTTTGCATACAATCTTTCTTGCCTCAATGTCTGCAGTGCGATCTTCAAGTGTTCCGCATGCTCTTCAATGCTCCTTGAATAGACCAAAATATCATCGATGAACACTACAATAAACTGGTCCAAGAATGGTGAAAAGATTCGGTTCATCAAGTCCATAAATATCGCCGGTGCATTCGTGACTCCGAATGGCATCACTAAATACTCGTAATGTCCATACCGAGTTCGGAACGCAGTCTTGCAAATATCTTTCGATTTAACTCGGACCTGATGATATCCGGATCAAAAATCCAGCTTCGAGAATACCCTCGCGCCACTAAGCTGCTCGAATAATTCACCAATGCGAGGGATCGGGTACTTGTTCTTAATAGTCACCCGGTTTAATTCTCGATAATCGATGCACATCCTCCTTGTGCCATCTTTCTTCTAGACTAGAAGAACTGGAGCTCCCTAAGGTGAATTACTGCCGCGAATCCAACCTTTCTCAAATAATTCGGTAACCTGCTTCTGGACTTCTTCCAACTCCACTGGTGCCATCGGATAGTACGCCTTTGAGATTGGCACTGCACCAGGAACAAGATCGATTGCGAACTCCACATATCGTTTTGGCGGTAAACCAGAGATGTCGAACACGTCCATGAACTCTTGAACTACAGCTAGCGCTTTCTCCTTATCAACTTCCATTGACGAAAGAACACTGCTTGTCGGCCTAGCCCTAAACTTGACTGGCCCGACAGAACTACTACCTCCAGCAAAAACAAATTCCGGATGTCCGGGAATCTAGAAAATCACTTTCTTTGCCCTACAATCAATGTAAGCATGGAAAGTGCCGAGAAAGTCCATTCCCAAGACAGCATCATAACTACCTGTATTGATCACCAAGAAATCTGCAAATAACTCTCATCCGCAAATAACAACAGAACAATCCTTGCACTCACTACTAGATATGATCTTCCTATTCCCAGTGTGTATGTCCCAACAACTAGACATGGTCGCGCAAGAAATCGAGTGTGCAGCAATAAACTTGGACGACATAAAACAATGGGATGCACCAGAATCGAATAATGCTAATGCGGGAAAATCATGAACAAGTAGGATACTTGAAATGACTTTATTAGAAGCCAAGACACTGAAGAAGATTTAAGCAAGGTAAACATGATTCAAGCTGACGATAAAACATGAACTGAAAAGCAATGAAACCGAGAGAAGCAAGATAATATCATGGCCACAAATCATGGAAATGAATCAAGAATAGGACTCCAAGTTACTTAAATAGAGTACCGCATTGTAACCATGATGCAGTTCATAGTTACAATCACATAACTCCGTTCAAGTTGCCCAAATCCTAGTATCAGAATCAAAGAAATATGACGGGAGAAACAATAGGGAACCAAAAGGATCTCAAGTCGAGATGCAAGGTCATTTGCATATCGTCAAGATAAGGGTCAAGAGAAAGATAAGATTAAAGAATCACGATAACAATGTGGAAAGACATGTTTCTAGTTACGGATTTTCTGATTCGTGTATTGGGTCCAATACCCAACTACAAAAGAATCAAACCCGATTAACCTAAATCCTATGGGTCTGATACCAAACAAACCCTGTCACGCCACGCTTCCCAGAGTGCGCTAAGATCGGCACGTGACAGAGCCAACCATGCTACCTGTGGATAAGAAACATCCCTCTACAGTCACATTACGGCTGTGTATAAGATATCAAGAACAGTAGAAATAAAATAAACTATCTAGTACATGTCCATATGCCAGAATAAACGAGTCAAGAAATAATATGCGGAAGCAATAAATCCAATAAACAGTAACATCTGGAAAGTACGGAAATAACTAAACTAACTGGATACTAACAGGATCCTCACTGCTCGGCCTGACGGCGGAAATACTCCTGATCAGCCTGCGACAAAGGTAGAGGATCTGGGCCATACAAAACACAGACGTCAGTGCGTCATAATATCAAACAATAATATAATCAGAAGGTAACAAGACATGCTTGCATGAGTATGAACAGTAATAAAAGTACTACAGTATCACGAATAAGGGACAGTGAAGGGTATAAGCACATGTGATGTGCAGTGAGTAATCTAAACTGTGCTACTGGGTTATCTATTCTAAAGTCTTCGAGATCAATTAATGTAATTCTCATCGTAACCCATCGGTGATTATTCCGTAACACCTGGAAAAACGGCAAACAATAGGTATTCCGTAACGCCCGGAAAAACGGCAAACAATATGATATCCCTTTGAGTTACGTTCGGTTACATTCTTGATTTTCCCATACCCCCAAGTTATATGTTCAAGTCAGGTATTGATAAATCTAAATCTAATGCCAACACAGGATCAAGCAGGAACGGGTTTGTCTATACAGACAACATGATATGTCCATCGGGACAACATGTCAGGATTGTCGGCATTAGAAACATGATCAGGTAACATGTCAAGTAGTGATATATCAGGTCATGTCAGGTTGTGTACATGTATCAAGTCATGTCAAGTAGTGGTGTATCAGGTCACATCAAGTAGTGTACATGTATCAAACGGATGCTCATAATAAAACTGTAACAGGTACGGGTGCACAAATAAAGCATGGATGCATAAATGTTTATCAAGGATTACATCATGACTATGTAGGATGCACAAGATCAAGTATGTGATACTAATGTAACAGTAAAATGAGATAATATGGTCTCGGCGTGGAACTAGATATGTAATAAACCGTACGGATAAAGACATATACTATAAAACTGTAAATCGGTAAAATTTGCTGAATATTAAAACACAAGCACTATTATTTATTAAATAGATATTGATATAATAATATTAATATAGATAACATATTCAAACCGATTAATAACTATAAAAGTGGTATTGATTAACCATGCACAAGAAAGTTCCGTTCAGAAATTCGGCGTCACCCTGATTTGTAAAATAGCTTAAAAATAACAAACGTTCTCCAAAATGGACGTGTCTTATACCAAAACAAAGATAATTCAATAAGGTTTTCATTTTTATAAGTTGAAGTATCTCAGCTTGTTCCTACAAAAATCTATGAACATTCGAAGTTGAAAATTTGCTGCTGGAATTTCCCTGGACAACAGTTTAGAGATATTTTCATTTGTATTTTACGTTATTAAACAATTTATTTTACATGTAAATATTTCATAGAGTTATAGTATTCTAAGTTAGCTTCGTAATGAACTAAATAACGTATACTAATGATTTTTCTATGATTTATAATGAATTTTATAAGGTAGGGTGTATAGTAAATTTCAGATTTGTCGTATCCGCTTTGTAACGACGTTTCATGTGTAAACTATAATATTTTCAAACTATATTTTGTATAACATTATAAAATGCAGATTATAAACTTATTAAATATAATAATAAGAAATATTATGATGATATATATTTTTATAGATATAATTATAGTATGTCGCAAGTTGTAAACTTTCATACATTTTATATTATAAAACCGATTAACGTTAGATAACTACGGTGTATAAATTATATAGATATAGGTGTATGATGATGATGATGATGATACGGAAACATATAAATACATTAGATAAAGTATATCATGTAGCAAGTTGTAAACTTACCTCGATCGAATCACGCGACGGATACGCACAGCACGTCCGACGTCGATAAATCGTCGCAACGCACACGCGGCACGCGGGACGGGTCCAGGCAAGGCAAGAGGGTGATCACATAGGCAAGGTACATTCAATGGATCACTCGGAACGTCAGCGATGAGCACGGCTCCGGCGGCAAGGTACGTTCACTGGATCACTCGGATCGTCAGCGACGAGCACGGCTCCGGCGGTGATCACCGGAATCAAGAAACAAGATCAAGAAAAAGAAAGAAGAAAAAAGAAAAAGTAAGAAGAAGAGGCTGTGTATTAAATAAGGAAAGATAAAAAATAAATAAATAAAATATATATAAATATATATATATGCAGAGGAGAGAGAGAGTCACGAGAGAGAGAGAGAGGGGTTGTTAGTTTGTTAGGAAATTAGCTTAGATTTAAATTTAAAAAATCTTTTATTAGTTAACTAAATTTTAATTTGTATCAGTTTATAAAATTAATATTATATAAATAAAATTTGATATTCTGGTAAATAAAAATATAGTCCAAAATATGCCCGGGTCAGGTCTAAAATTCGGTTTCAAAATATGAAAAATATAGATGTCGACCAAAATTAAAGTTGGATATCCGGATAACGAAAATGCATACCCCCACGGACGGATGCATGTAGCGTGCACGTAGCCATCCAAACGAGTCCGTTTCACTGAACGGGACAAGAACAAGATGCGCGGATGCCACGACAGGGTTAGGGGTAGTAGGCAGGCCATGCAATGTATTTTTAAAATATTTTAATTGACTTTAAATGTTATATTAAAGAAATGCAAATTCCAGATATAATGCCAGTATACAATATGTATAATATGAAAATGCACTGATCCACGTAACAAGCCAGGATAAATCATAAAAAGGAATCAAGACGGGTTTCTAGCAAGCGGGTCGGGTCGGATGCAAATACAGATGTCAAATACACTATTCGCACCCAAAACACAATAAATCATGAAAATACCATAAATAAAGAAATACTCGAATTAGAACTGGTATAAATGAAGTAGGGTATTACATTTTTCGCGGTGCCCAATCATTTCGGCTATTTTTCTTTTTACTCGCTGTTTTTTATTGCGAGTTGCCTAATCATTTCGGCTGTTTTTGTATGCATATATTTTACTTGCTGATTTTGTTGCAAGTTGCCTTATCATTTCGGCTATTTCATATGCATTTATGACTCGCTGATTTTTATCACGAGTTTAGACTTGGAATTTGATACCGATTTAGGCGTCAGTATTGCTACAACTGGGATATTGCCAGGAGCGAATCATCATTTGCCTTTGTCGGTTCGGACAAAGGTGGCTTAATAGATCGGGTTAAGATCCTGTCGACTAAAGATTTTGACTTTATGAGCCGTAAAGGCCTCATAAAGATGTTTCTCCTTACGAGTCGTGAGGATCTCGTAAGTGCATTTTCTTCTTAAGAATCGTGAGGATTTCTAAGTGTGTTTTCTCTTGTAAGTCGTAAGGATCTTACAAGAGTGTTTTCTCCTTATAAGTCGAGAGTACTTACAAGTGTTGTTCACCAAGCGGGGAAATTTCACGCCGTTGGCAGAAACATGGTGGGGGAGACATTTATTTATGCCCGTGGATTGTATACAAGGGTCAATATTGAACCGCTTATAGGGCAAGTTGAGGTATATGACGGCTTAAGAACAGGTTCAGATCCCTGTAGCTTAAGGCTTTTGAATCCTATGAGCCGTGAGGGTCTCATAGGAGAATTCTCCTTACGAGTCGTGAGGATCTCATAAGTGTAATTTCTCCTCATGAATCGTGGGGATCCCTTAGTGTGTTGTTCCCTTATGAGTCGTAAGGATCTCACGTAGGTATTTTCTCCTTACAAGGTCGAGAGGACCTTGCAAGTGTCTTTTAACGAGATTGCGTCCTTTTGGGTTTTCACAAACTCGTCGGTAGTCCTGCTGTTTTTACTCACGGAGCCCTTTCGGGTTTTCATCCGTGCCCATCTCGCTTATGGACGTACCGCTTTTTTTTTGCATCGGCCCTTAGATGCCGCGGTTTGTAGTAGTTTAAAGACGTTTCGGTCAGGCGTGGTATTTTTTCAAGAACAGACTATTTATTGGCCTAAAGGGTCTTTTGCCATGCATATTCATGAGCAAGTAAGCCTCACCTTAGTAGAATTTGTCTATGATATACGGGCCCTCAAATTTTGGCTCGAATTTCCCCCGTTTGGCACGATTAGGGATCATAGGTCTTTTTACGACTAGCACGAGTTCGCCTTGGCGGAATGTTCTCGGCCTAGTCAATCTTTCGTACGAGCGCGTCATCCTTTCTTTGTAAGCCTTCAGGTTTTGCTGCGTGTTCATACCATAATATTGCATTATTATATTCCCCATTCTTATTCATTTTATAAATAAACAGGTGCTTTTGACGCATGTCTGCTACATATTACAGGTTACAGGTTCTTGGATCTAAAACAGTGAAAAAGATAAAAGATGATGCAAAAGTGAGACTTTGACCAACAAACAGAGAATCTTGATCAAGCCTACACAAAGATCAGTACAAAACAGCGCAAGATTCAGGACTTCATCACGAAGCAACGGTTAAAGTCCACTATAATGTTCACTGGAGATCTGGAGAAGACCTAGAAGCCCAATTGAGAAAGGACATATAGAAACAGGAATCACAAGTCAAGAGAAGCCAGCCCCAGAAGTTGCAGAGCCCAACTCCTTCTTTTGGCCGCGGAACCGCGGCCAAACTAGGCCTCGGGCCGCGGTTCCGCGGCCGAGTATAGCACGTGTCGGTGGGAAATTATTCTAAAACTCTGGCGGTGTGTTGACTAGTCATCCTAGGGGCAATTTTTGTAAGTCCACGTTGCCCACCCCGGTGCTTGCGGGGAGGCGGAAACGTTATGAAAAATTGGATTTTTACAACACTAGGCAACATGGACTAGCTAAAGGAGGGATCTTTGCTAAACAAAACTAACTACCAAGCTAAAAGAGTTAGCTACTCGGAAAGGGGGTTATACCTAAGTCTTGAAGTCCTTCTCTTCTTGCTCCTTGGAGTGAAAGAACGGGTTCTCCTTGTCGCCTTCTCTTGCCGAAGAAAGATCCACCCGAGGGCCTCTACCTTTGGCTCCAACCTCAAACTAGAAGTAACTAAGGTGCTTGGTGTGCTAAACCTAGAACCTTAGAAAGAGTAGAGAGTATTTTTGAAGGGATTATCTCAAGCTCAAATGGTTCTCAACTCATGAGAGGGGAGAGCTAGAGAGAGAGGAAGAGGATGAGAGAGAATGAGAATGATAGAATGAGGATATTTTGCAACCATCCTCACATATATGTGTGAATTATGATAATTAAAAAATTAACTAAAGATAATTGTGATGGTTAAGATGAAGTGACCATTATCATTTCACATTAATGAATTTTGCTAGAATCAAAGAGCATTTTTCAAGTGAAATGATGATGGTCAATTTGTCAATTTGGGTCAACAAGTCAACCATAGTCAAATGGTCAACAACCCTAACCATAACATAATTATAATTAATTAATATTAATAATCACAATTCACACATACACATTAGGGTTAAGAAAAAGACAATGGTCATTAACCCTAATGAAAGTCCTCTGCCTCTGTCTCAGACAACTGTGCATACACACCCGCATCCGTGTTTCGAGGAACACGAATACAAAGAGATAACACCAATCCCCAAAACATATACTATGATCTGGCTTAAACCAAAGCCCGCTAGTATAAGCTGTCCGGACACCAAACGTGCACAAGTGCGCGGATGTGAACAAACCCCGTCGCAAAACCATGCGACCCCTACTCTGTTTTGCCTAAAGGCGAACAACCCTCTGTGTGGGACTCTAAAGACTCGACACTACGCTGGCAGTGGGTTTAACCACAGACCGCAAGCGGCACTAGCTGTACGTAACGGTCCCCAGGTAGATGCCGAGAAGAAGACTGACGAGGTGAACCCATCTGAACTCCTACTGAGCCTGAATGTGACAGTCTCCGTACAGTCCGGTCTGTTCGTCTGATAACATCGCATGGCGGGCCTAGGGGGTGGTAAACGTCAGTCCCCTAATAGCGGTACAAGTCGTGTCGGAGTGTAGCCCAGAACACCCTGAGATAACACTGGAAACCTACCAGTATACCTCGCTTGCCCTAGCCAGGGACTACTTGTGTAATGGCTCTCCTGGACACAGCGCGATGTCAACCCCCAATACCGGGAGAGACGAATCCTGTCTAACCGTCACTGCCTCCAAGTGCTTCGGGACTGCACCCAACTACTACCTGTTTGCACAACTCCTTTGAGCCGTGGTAGGGTAGTAATCAAAGTACAGTGGGAACACACTCGAGGCGAAGTGACAGTGTCAAGTCAGCGGACTAAGCTGTACTCATGTCACCTGGGAACTGATAACTGACGATAGGTATAATACCAACCAACAGTTCCCGACGAGTCCTGTCCAGTGTACTCGTAACCTAACGAGCACCCGCATATTATCTCAAGTACGACGTACTGACGGCTGTGGGACAGACCGTCTCCCGTGCTGGGATGAGAAGCGCATACGCTAGTCTACTCCGGAGTATCGATGCCCTGTCTCGATAATCCCACGACCAGGGACGTGTATATATAAGGATGTGCTTATAGATTACCCAGCCCCACGAGTGTGACTGCCATCACAACGCTAGTAATCAAGCAAAGATCCTAAGGGCTCCACTAATGCGTATAGGTGATACAATAAAAGAAACACATGTACACATTAAAGCAGAGACAAACCAAGTAGCATACTACCATTTCGAGCAAGATTATCTATACAACTGTGAATATCCCAAGCTTCCATCAAGTAATATACATACTAGTATGATACAGTAATGGCCTCTAGGGCATATACACTAACAATCTCCCACTTGCACTAAGGCCATGTACTGGCGTATCGAAGACCTATCATCTCGATCAGCCGCTCGAACTGAGTCTGGGGTAAGGCCTTCGTGAATGGATCTGCAGTGTTATCTTCTGAAGCAACCCTCCGAACCTCGATCTCCTGGCGATCCATGATCTCCCTGATCAGGTGATACCGCCTCAAGATGTGTCTAGATTTCTGATGGGACCTGGGTTTCTTCGCTAAAGCTATAGCCCCGTTGTTGTCGCAATACAGAGGTATTGGATCAACAATGGACGGAACCACCTGAAGTTCTTTCAAGAACTTCCTCATCCAGACGGCTTCTTTTACGGTATCAGATGCAGCGATATATTCCGCTTCCATAGTCGAGTCAGCAACGGTTTCCTGTTTGGAACTCTTCCAACACACCGCCCCTCCATTGAGGGTAAAGACAAAACCCGACATGGACTTGGAATCATCCTTGTTACTCTGGAAGCTGGAGTCAGCAAAGGCCTCAATCTGGAGGTCTTTTCCGCTATACACCAAGAACATCTCCTTAGTCCTTCTCAGGTACTTGAGAATGTTCTTTACCGCTATCCAGTGTTTCTCCCTAGGGTTTGACTGATACCTGCTTACCACACTCAGTGCATAAGCCATATATGGTCTGGTACACAACATCGCATACATTATAGAGCCTACCGCAGAAGCGTAGGGTATAATAGACATGCGATCTCTTTCCAAATCAGTCTTAGGAGACATCTCTTCGGAGAGGGTGATCCCGTGACAAGCCGGTAGATTACCGCGCTTGGAATCTTCCATACTGAATCTTTTTAGTATGGTGTCGATGTACCTGGACTGCGAAAGTCCTAATATCCTCTTGGATCTATCACGATGGATCCGGATCCCCAGAATGTAGGAGGCATCACCCAGGTCTTTCATGGAGAACCTGTGTGACAAGAACCCTTTGACAGATTGTAGCATAGGAATGTCATTTCCTATCAGGAGAATGTCATCCACGTATAAAACGAGGAATACGACAGTTCTTGCTACAAATCTACTATAGATACATGGTTCATTTGGATTTTTGATAAAGCCAAATTCTTTGACCGTCTGATCAAAACAGATGTTCCAACTCCGCGATGCCTGCTTTAGTCCATAAATGGACTTAAGCAACTTGCACACCTTTCCGCTGCTCCCACTCTGAATGAAACCCTCTGGCTGGTCCATATAGACACACTCCTCTAAATTTCCATTTAGAAAAGCGGTCTTTACGTCCATCTTCCAAATCTCATAATCGTGGAAGGCAGCAATAGCAAGAAGGATCCGAATGGATTTCAGCATAGCCACTGGAGAAAAGGTTTCGTCATAGTCCAAACCAGGTCTTTGATGAAAACCCTTTGCAACAAGTCTAGCTTTATAGGTCTCGACCTGTCCATCTACACCAATCTTCCTTTTGAAGATCCACTTGCATCCTACGGGTTTTACCCTATCTGGAGCAACGTCCAGAGTCCATACTTTGTTGGTGTACATGGACTCCATTTCGGTCTGCATTGCATCCAGCCATTTTACCGAGTCAATGCTCTGAATGGCCAGCTGGAAGCTAGTCGGCTCATCACTATCAATGATGCAATCTTCTCTATCCCCGTCTATGAGAAAACCGTAGTATCTCTCGGGCGGATGAGACTGCCTACTACTCCTGTGGAGCGGCGCAGAAATGTCCTGATCTTTCGAACCCTCTGGTTCTACTAAGCTTTCTGTAATAGCTTGTGGTTCTGGAATTTCTTCCAGTTCTAGTGCGCTCCCACTTATTTCCTTTTCTAAGAACTGGTGTTCCAGAAAGTGGGCATTACGAGAAACAAAGACCTTTTGTTCCTCTGCGTAATAGAAAAGATACCCCTGGAGTTCTTTGGGTATCCCACAAACTCGCACAGTACTGAGCGTGCCTCGAGTTTGTCCGCATGCTGCTTTTTGACAAAAGCTGGACATCCCCAAATCTTCAGGTATTGAAGATAGGGTTTCTTCCCACTCCATAACTCATATGGTATGGTAGGCACAGTCTTAGTGGGAACTCGGTTCAAAAGGTATGCGGCTGATTCTAGCGCATATCCCCAGAATGATCGCGACAACTCAGCGTTACTCATCATGGACCGTACCATATTCAATAGGGTTCGGTTCCGTCTCTCCGATACACCGTTATGTTGCGGAGTGTATGGAGAAGTAAGCTGAGAGAGAATTCCATTCTCTTTTAAGTAATCCAGGAATTCGGCACTCAAGTATTCACCACCTCGATCAGATCTCAGTGTCTTAATACTTTTGCCTGTTTGTTTTTCTACTTCATTCTTATATTCCTGGAATTTTCCAAAGGCTTCGGATTTATGTTTCATTAAGAAGACATATCCGTACCTTGAAAAGTCATCCGTAAAAGTAATGAAGTAAGAATAACCGCTTCGTGCATACGTAGACATTGGACCGCACACGTCACTGTGTACGAGTCCCAAGAGCTCGCTCGCTCTTACTCCGTGTCCAGTGAACGGAGTCTTTGTCATCTTTCCTTTGAGACGGGATTGACAAGTTGCATATGATTGATATTCGAATGGATCCAAATATCCTTCTGTATGTAACTTCATCAACCTTCTCTCATTGATGTGACTGAGTCTACAATACCATAAGAAAGCCTGATTGATTTCTGGAGACTTTCTTTTGTGTGTATTCTGGACATTGAAAATCTGTGGTTGGTTTAATACGTATATACCATTGTTTAATGTACCTGACCCAATCAAAACTTGATTAAGGTGAATGTTCACAACATTACTTACAAATGCAAATTCATAACCTTCTTTAGATAATAAAGATACAGAAATGATATTACAAGTTGCATTTGGTACAAAATAACAACTATGCAAAACCAAAAGTGTCCATCTGACAATCCCAGGTGATAGTCCCCTACAGCTTCAGCATCCATGCTAGCTCCGTTTGCAACTCTGAGGGTCATATCACCTGCCTTCAAAACCCAACGCCTTCTCAATGCCTGCAAAGAATTACAGATATGAGATCCTGATCCGGTATCCAATACCCATGAAGTAGAGCTTATTGATAGACAGTTTTCAATAACATACACACCCGAAGCTGAAGCCGCAACTTGCTTCAGATCCTGGGTTCTGGCCTTCCAAGCCCTGCAATCCTTTTTCCAGTGTCCACTCTTGTGATAGTAAAAGCATTCTTTCTTTCCCACAAACTTTCCCGCCACCTTTGTTGCCTTTGCCTTTCCTTTCGTATCCACTTTACTAACACCGCCCCTTGGTTTGGCGGGGGCTTTCTTCTTCTTTCCCTTGGCTTTCGCCCTGGACTTAGAAGAGGAAGATCCTCCTACAAACAAAGTGGATGTTTTCCTACCTTTCTGTAGGGTGCCCTCAGCACTCCTCAACATGTTCAGAAGCTCGGAAAGTTCAACCTCCTTTCCTTGCATGTTGAAGTTTAGGATAAACTGGGCGTAAGTGGAAGGAAGGGACTGGAGAATCAAGTCAATATAGAGTTCATTCTCCAACGTGGTCCCAAGGTCCGCGAGCTCTTCTATATAGACAATCATCTTAAGCACGTGTTCCGCTACCGATGATCCGACGGCCAATCTTGCCGAAAACAGCTTCTTCGACACTTCGTATCTGGCGATACGAGATTGCTCTCCATACAGTTCTTTTGTATGGAGAAATATGGATTCTAGGTCCATATTCTCGTGCCTCCTCTGATGTTCATTGTCCATAGAGGCAAGCACGAGGCACTTGGCCTTCGCGCAATCGATCTCCCATGTCTTACGGATTTCTATATCCGCGACGCTGGAGGTGGGACCTGGGACAGGGGGAGCTTTGGTGGTAAGGAGATACCCCAACTTGTCGTAAGTGATTGCCATTTTGACATTCCTGAGCCAATCTTTGTAGTTTGGCCCTATCAGTATGTTTTTATCTAGTAATAACTTAAGTCCGGTCATGTTGATTGGTCGCTGCAATTAGGAGAGAGAAAAGAAACACTTTAGCATGATGCTCTTGCAAGTTTAGAGTGGTTTTTAGTTTGTCTAAACAGGATGGCTCCCACTGTCTCTCGAATCCCTCCTCAAACCATAAAGGAAGAATTAGTTGGGATCAATCTCACCGTACAATACTTGCTTAACCGTTCAGCCAGGCCAGTGTCGGTACTTCGAGGGAGGTTTTCCAATGCTTTCGCGAAGTTCCTTAATTAAGTAACCTCTTTTCCCTGGGGGCGTAGCCCCGCTAACACCTTTCTAGACACCTACTAGGTTTATAGCATTGATCGTTAAGTGAGAAATTTCTCGAGGAGTAGCATATACTCACAGTAGGATCGGGATTCAAATATCATGGCGTGACAAAACTGAAGGAATCCTACTAGAATCATCACACTCCAAATGGTATGCAGCGCTAGCAAGTTTCAGTTCTTTTGAAACTCCCGATGTGGATTTTTGCCCCATGCTCTTATGACCTTGGCGTGAGGTCAAAATGTCATAAGTCACATGTCAAGTTCTACCCATCATTATCCAGGTTAATTTGAACCCACCCGTACCTACCCTTGACGTAGGCCAAAATGGCAGTACGACTGTCTCAAACCAACGCATTCTATCTATGCAACAGATAAATATCCGGTAGCTACCAATCACTATGCCTTGGCATGAGGTCAAAATACATAGTTTGAATACTACCGAATATTTAACTGAAATGATGGAGGGCTACGAATGGTTTTGGCGAAACCGTGAACGTAGTGAACTTGATATAATCGATGGAACGAGATAGCTTTTAAAAGGAGTGGTTCAAGCTCCGCATTTAAAAGTTGGTTTTTGAAAAGAACCGAGTGGTTTTGAAAGTGTTCCAACGACTTTTACTTGGTTTATTTTCTTACATTAATTTTAATGCGTCCCATCATTTAATCCTACTATTGCAGAAAAAAATGAAAATATGACGTACGCTTATGCCATCCGCATTCACCACGGGGTCCCGTCATCACCCGTTAGGTTACTTAACTAACGACAGAGAGGGGGCTGGACTAGCGCGGATGCAAAACATAAGCAACGCCTAAATAGATATCGTATATAGATATATAGCAATGATAGCCATTCCAGATCACAGATGAATACATTGGATATACTAGGAATCCGCAATCCGTTCGAGCCTGTAATGAAAAGCGGATTACACGGTCGCGATGAATAGCCAATACCCCACCCTAGACCCCTACGGGTGCGGCAAACTACCTGCCAAGTACCCGAAGCGAAGCAACCTCCCTCAACGACGTGAGTAGGCCACTCGGCACTTCGAGATACCCGGTAGTTTGTGCACCCCACCTTGGGTCTATCCTAGGAGCAAAAACAGTAAAAAGAAATTATACAATGGCGGCTACAACCTCAACCCGGATGTGCGGCCAAACAAATAATATTACATCAAATTACATATTACATGAATTGAAAGAATAAGAAAACTCTCATCTCACAACCCCCCGGCTATTCATCCGCGACAATCCAACGAATTCATATACACAAACCATCAATATTACAGATCACAGATATGTATAACCACCACTAATCGACGTATAGCGATTAGCAGACGTTCAATACATATATCACATTACAGATACAACCCATTAACCAAAGTCTACAGAAAATAGACCAAAATACGGATTTGTAACCACCCGAAAAACAAATTTGTTCTCTGGAAAATCTGGGCAGAAACAAACCATCCTAAAAATCCCAAAACTTTAATATAAGAACACTGCAAGAGAGACGAGCCACGGCCGAGTCAACTCGGCCGCGGATCCGCGGCAAGAGCAAGCTCTTGCCGCGAAACCGCGGTGAGTTGGTCGGTTTACTGGTTCATTTTTCTTGGGTGTTCTGTAAAAACCCTGAGCCGATTTTTAAGGTATGATTTATTATTTTTAAAGCAGGTTTAAAAATCGGCAGAAAGTTAGGGTTTTGAAAAAGTGTTTTGCGGTTTTTTTCGATCGAAGTTCTATATACTTTACTAACTAGCTAGTTTGTGTTTAGTTAGGCTTTGATACAACTGTAAGTCTACGTTGCCCACCCCGGTGCTTGCGGGGAGGCGGAAATGTTATGAAAAATCGGATTTTTACAACACTAGGCAACATGAACTAGCTAAAGGAGGGATCTTTGCTAAACAAAACTAACTACCAAGCTAAAAGAGTTGGCTACTCGGAAAGGGGGTTATACCTAAGTCTTGAAGTCCTTCTCTTCTTGCTTCTTGGAGTGAAAGAACGGGTTCTCCTTGTCGCCTTCACTTGCCGAAGAAAAATCCACCCGAGGGCCTCTATCTTTGGCTCCAACCTCAAACTAGAAGTAACTAAGATGCTTGGTGTGCTAAACCTAGAACCTTAGAAAGAGTAGAGAGTATTTTTGAAGGGATTATCTCAAGCTCAAATGGTTCTCAACTCATGAGAGGGGAGAGCTAGAGAGAGAGGAAGAGGATGAGAGAGAATGAGAATGATACAATGAGGATATTTTGCAACCATCCTCACATATATGTGTGAATTATGATGATTAAAATATTAACTAAAAATAATTGTGATGGTTAAGATGAAGTGACCATTATCATTTCACATTAATGAATTTTGCTAGAATCAAAGAGCATCTTTCAAGTGAAATGATGATGGTCAATTTGTCAATTTGGGTCAACAAGTCAACCATAGTCAAATGGTCAACAACCCTAACCATAACATAATTATAATTAATTAATATTAATAATCACAATTCACACATACACATTAGGGTTAAGAAAAAGACAATGGTCATTAACCCTAATAAAAGTCCTCTGCCTCTGTCTCAGACAACTGTGCATACACACCCGCATCCGTGTTCCGAGGAACACGAATACAATGAGATAACACCAATCCCAAAACATATACTAGGATCTGGCTTAAACCAAAGCCCGCTAGTATAAGCTGTCCGGACACCAAACGTGCACAAGTGCGCGGATGTGAACGAACCCCGTCGAAAAACCATGCAACCCCTACTCTGTTTTGCCTAAAGGCGAACAACCCTCTGTGTGGGACTCTAAAGACTCGACACTACGCTGGCAGTGGGTTTAACCACAGACCGCAAGCGGCACTAGCTGTATGTAACGGTCCCCAGGTAGATGCCGATAAGAAGACTGACGAGGTGAACCCATCTGAACTCCTACTGAGCCTGAATGTGACAGTCTCCGTACAGTCCGGTCTGTTCGTCTGATAACATCGCATGGCGGGCCTAGGGGGTGGTAAACGTCAGTCCCCTAATAGCGGTACAAGTCGTGTCGGAGTGTAGCCTAGAACACCCTGAGATAACACTGGAAACCTACCAGTATACTTCGCTTGCCCTGGCCAGGGACTACTTGTGTAATGGCTCTCCTGGACACAGCGCGATGTCAACCCCCAATACCGGGAGAGACGAATCCTGTCTAACCGTCACTGCCTCCAAGTGCTTCAGGACTGCACCCAACTACTACCTGTTTGCACGACTCCTTTGAGCCGTGGTAGGGTAGTAATCAAAGTACAGTAGGAACACACTCGAGGCGAAGTGACAGTGTCAAGTCAGCGGACTAAGCTGTACTCATGTCATCTGGGAACTGATAACTGACGATAGGTATAATACCAACCAACAGTTCCCGACGAGTCTTGTCCAGTGTACTCGTAACCTAACGAGCACCCGCATACTATCTCAAGTATGACGTACTGACGGCTGTGGGACAGACCGTCTCCCGTGCTGGGATGAGAAGCGCATACGCTAGTCTACTCCGGAGTATCTATGCCCTGTCTCGATAATCCCACGACCAGGGACGTGTATATATAAGGATGTGCTTATAGATTACCCAGCCCCACGAGTGTGACTGCCATCACAACGCTGGTAATCAAGCAAAGATCCTAAGGGCTCCACTAATGCGTATAGGTGATACAATAAAAGAAACACATGTACACATTAAAGCAGAGACAAACCAAGTAGCATACTACCATTTCGAACAAGATTGTCTATACATCTGTGAATATCCCAAGTTTCCATCAAGTAATATACATACTAGTATGATACAGTAATGGCCTCTAGGGCATATACACTAACAATTTTGTAATAGCACATATGCGAGTCATTGTAACCCTAATTTTCCTATCCTCTATAAATATGAACTCTAAATATTATATTAGGCTATGCCTCTTTTTTATAAATAAAATTCAGATTCCTTTGAAGTTTTGAGAGCATCATTCTGTAAGTTTCATTTAATTTCTGCCTTAGATCTATAATTAATTCTTGCCCTAGATAAATTATTCTTTTGCCTTAGTTTAATTTAGTGTAGAATTTCTTAAACTGCAGTAGGTAATTAATCTCTTATATCTAAAAAAACAAAATAAAAATCATGTTTTTAATAGATTCCTTAATGAGCGAGTAATTTTCTCGCTTGTTAGGGTTAGGAATAGGGAAGAGTTTGAGAGATGAAGATCTCTCATCTCTTTCGTGCCCAATCATTTGCAATAATTAGAACTTCATGCATGCATCCATGATTCGCTCCCTACGGCACTCTACCCACGAGATAACGGTGAAACCGTAGTATAAAAGACCGGACATGCATGTCTTCCATGAAGGTTAGCGTAATTATTAAGAAAGGACGGATAAGGATCTAGAGGAAGAAACACCGTTTCTTCCTAATCATCATAATCCCCTTTACTAATAATTGCTATAACTTCTAAAAAGATTTAATTTAGGGCATTGAAAGAGGTGTGAAATTTAATCTTACCAAACTTTACCTAGACCTAATCCTAGCAAGTTTCTTAATCCTCATATAACTTAGTTTTTAGATTTAATTAGAAGATCCAACACCCATTGGAATTAGCTCGTAAGAACATTTAGGAAATTAACACCATCCCTGTGGACCGACCCGTACTCACTGGCTAGCTGCAAAGCGACGCCGTTCTTGATTGCGGTAATATATTTTTGATCGTAAAAATCTCTCTAAATCAAATGGCGCCGTTGCCGGGGATGGCGTAAAAATTTCCTTTTTGTAATTTCGGGTTAATTTAAATTTTAAAAAATCATAAAAATCTGAAAATATAAAAAGTAAAAAAATTTATCATTTTTTTTTATTGTTTGAAGGGTTTATCATTTGAATTTTGCAGGAACAGCGAAGAATCTCGGATCTGAAAAATTTCAGAGATCAAAACAGGAAAAAACAGATCTGAAAAGTGTAGGATTTTGTCAACAGAGAAGGAGGATTTTTCTCAGGATCTGAACCGCACAAGCCGCCGCGATTCCGCCGCCGTACCCCACCTCAGACCGCAGTTCCGCGGCCGTCTGGTCAAATCAGAACTTCAGAAAAAGTCTCGGGAACCATGCCGGCTAGTTGACCGCGAAAACACTGCAGGAAGGCGCTTGGGCCGCGGAAACGCGGCAGGGATCTGAGGTCATCTCGTGGAAATCCCACTGTTTGTTTCCTCTTTCTTCCCTCTGAAACCTAAAATATATCTTTTGCCAAATCTTCTGCAGGATTCTTTGCGCATAAAAAAAAAAATCTCCCCCTTCCAATAATTGATTCTCAGCTGGATTCTTTGCGCCGCGCTGAAAAATAATTTTTTTTATTGCAAGTGATTTACTATTTTACATATCTTTAATCGGACTTTAAGGGGCTTTTGACCAATTCAGATTGGGTGGGGATTTTATCACCCTTCCTAGGACCCCAGAAATCACATAAGGCATTTGCATTGACCATATCTTAATTAAAAAATATTAGACTCAGCCCTAAGAACGTCGCGCTCAATAGGACATAGGACTAGTTATAGGTATCGACCGTTTATCCTAACCTGATTTTGCGGTGTCTAGGCAAGTGTGTCTAAGGCAAGTGGTTACTTAATTAGGACCGCTACTTGTAGCGGGGAGCCTCCCACTTACCTGGCACTTACCTGGCCGCAATTGGCGGTGAAGAGGCGGTTTGAGGTCCTATTTCTAGCCCTTTGGAACAGTTAGGAGCTGTCTAGCTGACCAAGGTGACCCTAGATCTAGGCCTGATTGTGCATTTGTGGTTAATTGCATTTGTGTCAAAGTCTCTTATCGAAATTTTTTTTTTGCAGAAAGCTCAATAAAAAAAAAGGAAAAAAAATCTTTCAAAAACTTGCAACTTGTCACTAAAGAAATCCTTGCACTCCACTTACACCACTTTTTCTCATTGACGTTTTCTTACCTCCACATTCTGTCTTTCATTTTTCTGACTACACTACCCCTTTAGTGTATGTCACTTTGGACTAGGGACACTAGCGCCCGATTAGTCCGTGTTTCGTTTGTACCGACCGACGAACCTTTCGACGCCGAAGTCGAAATTCCGTCCACTTACTTACCTCCACCTTCAAATTCTTCTTCCGAAGGTATATCGGGATACAATCCTAACAACACCTTACCGAAGGGAATGATTCCACCTCCGTTAGGTGCGAATAACCCGAATCACCCGCCTATTGAAGCGCCCCAACGAGTCGCGCTCCAGGATCTCTTCTACCCAATCCGCACCGCCCTACCTACTTGTCTTTCCCTCCCACCGGCAAATGGGGACAATTTTGAAATAAAACCCCACTTCATCAATATGCTGCCAAAATTTCATGGATTGGAATCCGAAGATGCCTATATCTTTATCAATAAATTCCAAAACGTTTGCGCCATGATGAAAACAACCCAATTAAGTGATGACGCTATAAGGCTAAGGGTCATTCCTTTCACCTTATGTGACTTAGCCGAGAAGTGGCTATACAACACCGCGTCGCATTCAATTAAGAATTGGGAAGAGTTTGTGTAACACCCGAGCCCAATGCTACTAATTTCAGTTACCGTTCGAACGTAGTGTGGCACTTATTTCATTTATCTTGCTTGATGGTTAATTATTATAAATTCTACCCGGAAATTAATTTCTGCATATAACAATTTTTGGCATCTAAAATAAAATTAAAAATATTCATCTTGGCCTGCTTGACACCCCTAACCCTGTTGTAGCGACCGTGCATTGTGTTCTCGTCCCGTTCAGTGAAACGGGCGAGTTTGGATGGCTACGTGCACGTACGTGTGTCCGTTTTGGGGGTATGCTTTTTAATCATAAAACACTTAATTTTAAAATTTGGATCCCGCTTAAAATCCTATTATTTCAATTTCAAATTTTTGGACTCGACCCGGGCGCGATTTGGAAATGTTTTATTTGGCGCCAAAATCCTAAATTTTAATATTATTAAAACCATCGCATATATTTTTCTAACTAACCTGATATCTTACTGTTCATTACCTATCTTTTAAATCTCTAAGTTAACCATATAATATTTTTACAATCTTTTATATCCTTCTCAATTTATTCTCTCAGCCAATCGCAACCTCCCCTTTAACCCCATGGGCCCCACTTTCTCTCTCTCCCTCTTCTCTCTTTCTCTCTCCACTTTTCTCTCTCTCTCTCCCCCTCATATATTCTCTCGTACTTCTCTTTATCATTCTTTCTCTTCTTTCTTCATGTCTCGTTTCTCATTTTTTTTAACTGTTCTTTTGTTGCCGGAATTCCGTCGTGCCGGTGATGCTTCTCGACATTCCAGCGAGGTACCCCGACCCGTGTGGTTCCTTTGTTCGTCGTTTGGGTTCATTCCGTGAACCTTGCGCCCGTCGCGAGTTTTCCCCGCCGACGGTTAACGTTCCGTTTTCCCGATTCGCGACCCATCGAGGCAAGTTAATCTTGCTACATGCTATATAATTCATTTTATACCTATTTAAATAAATACCATACCTATAGTTTAAATCTAGTGCCCCATGTTTAATTTTATAACGTTTCGATGTTCCGTTTGCATCCGTTTATATCATATTAAATCTAGATCATGAAAACTTATCGTGTGACATACTAGATTACATTATACTGCATCCATATCAATTAAAATATACATCGTCGTAATATTTCTTATTATTATTTTTAATTAGTTTATAATCTGCATTTTATGAAATTATATATTTAAAATATTATAGTTTACAAATGAAACGTCGTTGAAAAAACGGATACGACAAATCTGAAATTTACTGTACACCTTACCGTATAAAATTCATTATAAATCATAGAAAAATCATTAGTATACGTTCTTTAGTTCGTTACGAAGTCAACTCAGAATACTATAACTCTATGAAATTTTTACTTGCAAAATAAATTGTTTATATAACGTAAAATGCAAATGAAAATGTCTCCAAACTGCTGTCCAGGAAAATTCCAGCAGCAAACTTTCAACTTCGAATGTTTATAACTTTTTGTAGGGACAACCTGAGATGCTTATACTTATAAAACTGAAAACCTTATTGAATTATCTTTGTTTTGGTATAAGACACGTCCTTTTTGGAGAACATTTGTTATTTTTAAGCTATTTTACAAATTAGGGTGATGCTGAATTTCTGAACGGAACTTTCTTGTGCTGGTTAATCAATACCACTTTTATAGTTATTAATCTCTTTGAATATGCTATCCATATTAATATTATTATATCAATATTTATATCACATATTGCTTAGTTGTACATCCCACATTACCATTTTATAGTTTTATAACTTTTCGGATACCCGTTTGCTTCCATCGCATTTAAGATACATATAATTGCATCCATAGATCACATTACTACATAATAATGTGATATTAACACTCCATGTTTAATAAATTGCATCCTAATTAATATTGGAACTATAAATGTAACCCTAATCGATAACTGTGCATCCATATCCTTAAAATTATATCTATTTGCATATCATATTACATGTTCCAGATTATTGTTCTGATAGTACTCATGCTTGTTTATTTATACACATGCTTATGTTAGTTTGATTATGACCACCCACGTGACATCTTGTGCTTCCTGACATGATCTGTTACACTTCCTACTTGACATGACATGGTACCGTACACTCTTGACATGACATGACACCTTTATATATTACCTGGCTTGACCTGATGTACCATGGCTTTACCTGTTACCTGATCTTGTGTCTAATGCCAACAAACATAACATGTAGTCCTCATGGACCGTTCCTGTTGTCTATCCAGACAAACCTGTTTACCTGATCCTGTGTTGGCATTAGTTTCTTGATTACTGGATACCTGACTTGACATACACATATAACTTGGGGGTATGGGGAAATCAAAGGTGAAATCTGACTTGTAACTCGACAGTTTTACGATGTGCAAACTTCCTTTGCATATTGATTCGAAAACCTGATTCCTTGTTATCTCTAGGACTTAGGTGACTTGGATGGAGTTATGTAATTGTGGCTATGATACCACGGCATGGTTACAATGCGGTACTCTATTTAAGTATCTTGGAGTTCTAGCCTTGATCTATATTCAAAATCTATCATCATTCTAATGTTGGGTATTTTGAGTTCAGGATTATGGCCGGTAAGAAATTGAAGACATACCAGAGGCGTGTGGACGAAGCCGCCGTGCTTGGAGTGATAAGAGGAATGCTGGAGAATCAAAGAAACAGACCGAGCTGATCCAGCAGCAAGCGGACTCGTTTCGGGAAAGTTTGCAGATCGTTCAACAGTCTGTGAACAATGTTGGAGCTAGACCAGTTGACCGAGTAGGGACCGTAGCAGATTTCAGGCGGTTGGGTCCGTCTACATTTACTGGTTTAAAGGAGCCGTTGCCAGTGGAGCAGTGGCTAGTTGACACAGAGAACTTGCTTTTTGCGGCACAGATTCCAGATGACAAAAAGGTTGTTGTGGTACGCATTCAGCTAGTGGACTACGCCCGAGAATGGTGGCTTGTTGAGGAGACCCGCTTGCCCAAGCCGATCAAGTGGGCAGATTTTTCTAAGAGTTTCCTGGAGAAGTTCTTCCCGTGGACTACACGGGAGGAAATGGAAGAGAAGTTCATCAGACTAAAGCAGAAGGGAGCACCCGTAGATGTGCATGTAGCAGAATGGACGAGACTCAGTAGTTTCGCTGGACCTTTAGTTGCCAACGATGCAGACAGGGCACGGAGGTTCATGCGCAGACTGGACGTGGACATCCAGAGGCAGATTGTTTCCCTGGGTTTGACCACTTTCTCATAAATACTTGCAGCAGCCAAGAGCAGCAGAGTTTATCTGGGATGAAAGGGAGTTTGCAGCAGACAGCAGTTGCGTTAAGGAAGCAGTTCGGTCGGGCCGGTCGAGTTTAGGGCTAGGCCGACAAACAATAATCTTGCATCAATGGAAGTGATGAAAGTAAAGAGCCGGCTGTTGTTCGTGATTCTATGGACGTGTTTGAAGATATATCGGGTTTACCGCCGAGGAGAGATGTGGAGTTCGCAATTGATCTTATTCCTGGTGCAGCGCCAGTATCTAAAGCATATTATCCAATGGCGCCAGTAGAGTTGGAAGAAGTAAAGAAACAGGTTGCTGAATTGCTTGAAAAGGGTTGGATTCGAAGCAGTAACTCGCCTTGGGGAGCTCCAGTTCTTCTAGTAAAGAAGAAGGATGGCACAAGAAGGATGTGCATCGACTATCGAGAATTAAACCGGGTGACTATTAAGAACAAGTACCATATCCCTCGCATTGGAGAACTTTTTGAGCAGCTTAGTGGCGCGAGGGTATTCTCGAAGCTGGATTTGCGATCCGGATATCATCTGGTCCGAGTGAAAACAGAAGATATTTGCAAGACGGCGTTCCGAACTCGGTATGGACATTATGAATACTTAGTGATGCCCTTCGGAGTAACGAATGCGCCGGCAGTATTCATGGACTTGAGGAACCGAATCTTTTCACCGTTCTTGGATCAGTTCATTGTGGTATTCATTGACGATATTCTGGTTTACTCGAAGAGTTTTGAAGAGCATGCTGAGCATTTGAAGATCGCACTGCAGACGTTGAGACAGGAGAAATTGTATGCGAAGATGAGTAAGTGCGAGTTTTGGCTGGAGGAAGTAAGGTTTTTGGGGCATGTTGTGTCCGGCGATGGCATTGCCGTCGATCCAGAAAAGATTGCAGCAGTTCGAGATTGGCCTATTCCAAAGAATGTTGCTGAGATAAGAAGTTTCCTTAGAATAGCCGGATACTACAGGAGATTTGTGGAGAACTTTGCTCGTCTGGCAGAGCCGTTGACCAAGCTTACGCGCAAGGAGGTACCTTTTGTATGGGCGGATAAGTGTGCGTTAGCTTTCGAGACGTTGAAGCAGAAGTTGATAACCGCCCCTATTCTGACCGTGCCAGACAATTCCGGAGGATTGGTGATTCACAGCGACGCGTCTGGGAAAGGATTGGGATGTGTTTTGATGCAGCATGAGAAGGTTGTAGCATACGCATCGAGACAGTTGAAGACCCATGAGGAGAATTATCCAACTCATGACTTGGAACTTGCGGCTGTGATTTTCGCTTTGAAGATTTGGAGACACTACCTTTTGGGCGAAAGGGTCGAAGTTTTTACTGATCATAAGAGCTTGAAGTATGTGTTCACACAGAAGGAGCTTAATATGAGGCAACGTAGATGGTTGGAGCTGATGGCTGACTACGATCTTGATCTTAAGTACCATCCGGGGAAGGTTAATGTCGTGCCGGATGCGCTTAGTCGGTTACCAGCAATTCAGGTGTTAACTACGCAGAAGGAGCTTGTTGAAGATTTTCGAAAATTTGACTTGGAGGTCGTGCTACCGCATTCTTCAGGACAGTTGATGCAACTGCAAGTACAGTCATCGTTGATCGAGAATATTAAAACAGCACAATCGCAGGACCCTAGACTGCAAAAGTTTCGAGGACAGGTTGAAGCCGGACTACGAAAAGATTTATTAATCCCCGAAGATAGTTCGGTTGAGGTATGGTAGCCGTTTGTGTGTGCCAAAGGGAGACATTCGCGAAGAGCTTATGAAGGAGGCACACAGTTCAGCTTATTCTGTACATCCAGGAGGCACAAAGATGTACCGAGATATTCGACAGCATTTCTGGTGGGAAGGCATGAAATGGGAGATTGCTCGCTTTGTGGCTAAGTGCTTGGTGTGTCAGCAAGTTAAGGCTGAACATCAAAGGGTTGCTGGTTTATTGCAACCACTTTCGATTCCTCAGTGGAAGTGGGAACATATAACCATGGATTTCGTGACGGCTTTACCGCGGAGTCCAAAGGGCAACAATGCTGTATGGGTGATTGTTGATCAGTTGACCAAGGCAGCTCACTTCATTCCTTTTCGGGTTGGTCAATCAACAGAGACTTTGGCAGAGCGGTACATGCAAGAGATTGTAAGATTGCATGGAGTACCGGTGAGCATTGTATCCGATCGGGACACTCGGTTTTTATCACACTTCTGGAGAAGTTTACAGGAAAGTTTGGGGACTCGATTGAAGTTTAGCACAGCTTATCATCCTCAAACTGATGGTCAGTCGGAGAGAACGATCCAAACTCTTGAAGACATGTTGAGAGCATGCATGTTGGACTTCAAGGGTTCTTGGGAGGATCATCTGCATTTGGTGGAGTTCTCTTACAACAACAGTTTTCAGGCAACTATCCAGATGGCTCCATTTGAAGCTTTGTATAGTCGTAAATGTCGTTTACTTGTTTGTTGGGACGATGTCGGTGAACGAAGATTATTGGGACCAGATTTGGTTGTGCAGACAGTTAAGAAGGTTAACACTATCAGAAATCATATGAAGGCAGCACAAGACCGACAGAAGAGTTGGGCAGACACGTCAAGAAGACCTCTAGAGTTCGCCGTGGGTGATTTAGTGTTCTTGAAGATATCACCGACTAGAGGGGTGATTCGTTTTGGAAGTCGAGGAAAGTTTAGTCCTCGATTCGTTGGACCCTTTGAGATCTTGGAGCGTGTTGGTGAGGTAGCGTATCGCTTGGCGTTACCGCAGTCCTTGGCGAATGTGCACAATGTATTTCACGTATCTCAACTATGAAGGTATGTTCGAGATGAAACGCACGTATTGGATCATTCGGAACTAACAGTACAAGAAGACTTGACTTTTGAGGAGCGACCGATTGAAATCATGGATCGAAGGGAAAAGGTTCTTAAGAACAAGGTGATCCCTCTTGTGCTTGTTTCTTGGGGTAATCGCTCGCATGGAGAGTCCACTTGGGAACGAGAAGATGAAATCCGGCAGAAGTTTCCTCACCTTTTCTTGTAGTTATCTATCTTTGTATTCTTGGAATTTCGAGGACGAAATTCTTTTTGTAGTTGGGTATAATTGTTGGGGTAAAAATTTACACCCCGGTTGACCAAGTCAAAATCAAAGTCAACTCCAAGCCAAGTTGGCCCAAGCCCAGATCCAGTGGGCCCATGCCCGGGTCGAGCCCGAACATGAAGCGGCCGACCTTCCCCCATGCCAAGATAAAAATTTTGTAATAAATAATTTTGTTGTATTTCTTTTATTTTATTTTTGGATAAATGTAAGAAAAATAGGCATAAAGCCAAATTTTTGTAAAGCCCATGGCTTATGTGCAAAAAGAAATGGCACATGAGCCACGGGACAGGCAAAATGCCATTTTGTGAAGCCCAAGGGGCTATGTGTAAAATGTATGGCCTATAAAGGCAAGGATAATGAAATATCCCAACAACTTTTTCCTCTCTCCAAACAAAAAAAGTCTCAGAGCTGAGCTCTTTCTTCCATCTTCAAGGTTCCAAAACCTTCTTCTTTCTCTTGAATTAAATCAAGAGTTCTACTCTCCTTTTTATAAAACAAATTAGTTTTTCACCACAAAACCCATCAAGGGGAACTCAGATCTTCTATTAGATCTCAAAAAGAAGAGATTTTTAAAAATCCCACATCTCTTGATCTTCAAGATCCAGCTAACAGAGGAGGAAGAAGGAGAACCCCTTTCACTAAACCCAACAAAAAAAACACTCAGGAGTCTAACTCCTTTTTGATTTCTCTTCAGAGAAATCTTTTTTTAGGCTAAAAGCCTCTTGTTCTCTCCTGCGCCCAGCGCAAGTGCGCAAAGCGCACGTGTGCCGACACGTGGCTCGCGCGCTTGCGCAAGTGCGCAAAGCGCCCGCGTGCCGACACGTGGCGCGCGCGCTTGCGCACCTGCGTGCTTGTGCAAGTGTGCAAAGCGCCCGCGTGCCGACACGTGGCGCGCTTGCGCGCCTGCGCGCTTGCGCAAGTGCGCAAAGCGCCCGCGGGCCGACACGTGGCGCGCGCGCACCTGCGCGCCTGCGCGCAGCTGCGCGCCTGCGCGCAGCTGCGCGCCTGCGCGCAGCGCTCTTGCGCAAAGCGCCCGCGTGCCGACACGTGACGCACGCGCACCTGCGCGCCTGCGCGCAGCGCTCTTGCGCAAAGCGCCCGCGTGCCGACATGTGGCGCGCTTGCGCCTGAGCGCACAGCACCTAAGCGCACAGCGCCCAAGGTGCTGCCCCACGCATCCTTTGGATGCCTTTTCCCCTTTATTTATATATATATGTATATATATACATTTGTATAAAAATGTACACATACACGTACTCCGCAACATTCTCCCCCTCCAAAAAATTTTCGGGCCGGGGCGCTGCCCCGAACCCCGCAAGGGGGCTGCTAGCCCCCTTGACCCCCAGCCCGCTATCCGGGTAGCGGGACCCCCGTAAAAACTCTGCGTGGCTCCCGATATATCCAAAAACCCCCTTTCAGAACAGAACACACGTACACTGCACATTGAGTTCGCATGACCAGTTTAACCCGTTAATCGGAGGTTCCCTCGCCCCAAAGGCGAGGGGTAATTAACGGCAGCTTAGTCCGCGGCTGCCGGAGATTCGGATCCCCACAATCATTAAACCCCGGCCTACCCTAGGCAGGGAGAATCTGTAGTACGCCTGACAAGCACGCGCGTATTCCCATCTCAATGGGGTGACGAAAAACACCCTACAATAATGTAACACCCGAGCCCAATGCTACTAATTTCAGTTACCGTTCGAACGTAGTGTGGCACTTATTTCATTTATCTTGCTTGATGGTTAATTATTATAAATTCTACCCGGAAATTAATTTCTGCATATAACAATTTTTGGCATCTAAAATAAAATTAAAAATATTCATCTTGGCCTGCTTGACACCCCTAACCCTGTTGTAGCGACCGTGCATTGTGTTCTCGTCCCGTTCAGTGAAACGGGCGAGTTTGGATGGCTACGTGCACGTACGTGTGTCCGTTTTGGGGGTATGCTTTTTAATCATAAAACACTTAATTTTAAAATTTGGATCCCGCTTAAAATCCTATTATTTCAATTTCAAATTTTTGGACTCGACCCGGGCGCGATTTGGAAATATTTTATTTGGCGCCAAAATCCCAAATTTTAATATTATTAAAACCATCGCATATATTTTTTTAACTAACCTGATATCTTACTGTTCATTACCTATCTTTTAAATCTTTAAGTTAACCATATAATATTTTTACAATCTTTTATATCCTTCTCAATTTATTCTCTCAGCCAATCGCAACCTCCCCTTTAACCCCGTGGGCCCCACTTTCTCTCTCTCCCTCTTCTCTCTCTCTCTCTCCCCACTTTTCTCTCTCTCTCTCCCCCTCATATATTCTCTCGTACTTCTCTTTATCATTCTTTCTCTTCTTGCTTCATGTCTCGTTTCTCATTTTTTTTAACTGTTCTTTTGTTGCCGGAATTCCGTCGTGCCGGTGACGCTTCTCGACATTCCAGCGAGGTACCCCGACCCGTGTGGTTCCTTTGTTCGTCGTTTGGGTTCATTCCGTGAACCGTGCGCCCGTTGCGAGTTTTCCCCGCCGACGGTTAACGTTCCGTTTTCCCGATTCGCGACCCATCGAGACAAGTTAATCATGCTACATGCTATATAATTCATTTTATACCTATTTAAATAAATACCATACCTATAGTTTAAATCTAGTGCCCTATGTTTAATTTTATAACGTTTCGATGTTCCGTTTGCATCCGTTTATATCATATTAAATCTAGATCATGAAAACTTATCGTGTGACATACTAGATTACATTATACTGCATCCATATCAATTAAAATATATATCGTCGTAATATTTCTTATTATTATCTTTAATTAGTTTATAATCTGCATTTTATGAAATTATATATTTAAAATATTATAGTTTACAAATGAAACGTCGTTGAAAAAGCGGATACGACAAATCTGAAATTTACTGTACACCTTACCGTATAAAATTCATTATAAATCATAGAAAAATCATTAGTATACGTTCTTTAGTTCGTTACGAAGTCAACTCAGAATACTATAACTCTATGAAATTTTTACTTGCAAAATAAATTGTTTATATAACGTAAAATGCAAATGAAAATATCTCCAAACTGCTGTCCAGGAAAATTCCAGCAGCAAACTTTTAACTTCGAATGTTTATAACTTTTTGTAGGGACAACCTGAGATGCTTATACTTATAAAAATGAAAACCTTATTGAATTATCTTTGTTTTGGTATAAGACACGTCCTTTTTGGAGAACATTTGTTATTTTTAAGCTATTTTACAAATTAGGGTGATGCTGAATTTCTGAACGGAACTTTCTTGTGCTGGTTAATCAATACCACTTTTATAGTTATTAATCTCTTTGAATATGCTATCCATATTAATATTATTATATCAATATTTATATCACATATTGCTTAGTTGTACATCCCACATTACCATTTTATAGTTTTATAACTTTTCGGATACCCGTTTGCATCCATCGCATTTAAGATACATATAATTGCATCCATAGATCACATTACTACATAATAATGTGATATTAACACTCCATGTTTAATAAATTGCATCCTAATTAATATTGGAACTATAAATGTAACCCTAATCGATAACTGTGCATCCATATCCTTAAAATTATATCTATTTGCATATCATATTACATGTTCCAGATTATTGTTCTGATAGTACTCATGCTTGTTTATTTATACACATGCTTATGTTAGTTTGATTATGACCACCCACGTGACATCTTGTGCTTCCTGACATGATCTGTTACACTTCCTACTTGACATGACATGGTACCGTACACTCTTGACATGACATGACACCTTTATATATTACCTGGCTTGACCTGATGTACCATGGCTTTACCTGTTACCTGATCTTGTGTCTAATGCCAACAAACATAACATGTAGTCCTCATGGACCGTTCCTGTTGTCTATCCAGACAAACCTGTTTACCTGATCCTGTGTTGGCATTAGTTTCTTGATTACTGGATACCTGACTTGACATACACATATAACTTGGGGGTATGGGGAAATCAAAGGTGAAATCTGACTTGTAACTCGACAGTTCACTACCTGTATTGAGTGTACACATTCCTGTTTTGTGCCTAGCGGCATGTCTCGATTTCAACCGAGAATATTATGGCCATGGTCCCGGGTATGTGCGGGATACTATCGAGTGTACACATTCCTGTTTTGTGCCTAGCGGCATGTCTTGGCTGCAGCCGAGAATATTGTGGCCGTGGTCCCGGGTATGTACGGGATACTATTGAGTTACATCGATGATTCATCAATTGACTTCAAAGACTTTAGAATAGAAAACCTGATAGAACAGTTTAGTTTACCCACTGCACGCTATCCTGTACTGGTATGATTCATATTATTGTTATTCTTGCTGTATTCATGTTTATATTACATTGCCTGCTACACTGTTCATATTATATTACTTGATGACATGACGCTCTGACGTCTGGGTTTTGCATGGCCCAGATTCCGTACCGCTGTTGCAGTCCGAGCAGAAGTACTTCAGCCAGCAGGCTGAGCTGTGAGTTCAGTAGTAGTTAGTTTTATTTCCTGCATTTATTTCCTGATGTGAGCCCGCATTATGGGACATACTTTTCAGTTATTTGTATTGGATCATTTGCTTCCGCATTTATTTATTATTGACTTCTGTTATTCTGGATTATGGACATGTTTTAGATAGTTTTATCTTGTTCTTGATATCTCTACAGCCGTAATGTGACTGTGGATGGATACTTCCTACTCACAGGTAGCATGGTTGGCTATGTCACGTGCCCAATCTAGCGTACTCTGGGAAGCGGGGCGTGACATGGTTCTTTTGGTAATGTCGGGACCCGGTTCTTGCTCACGGAGCAAAGTGCCACACGGAACAAAATGCCACGCCAAGTGTCGTGTTAAGTGGGCGGGGCCACCTCTTGAATCCGTAGGGGCCACCTCTTGAGTCTGTGGGACCCACTGTAGAACAATGGGGACTCTTCGGAATACATTCCGAAAGGGGCAGATCTGTACTATAAATGGAATGATACCACTCTTCAATACAGAGGCGCCTTTTAAGTGAACCGGAACTACAGGAGCTTGAGAACTCCGTAGTTAAGCGTGCTCGGGCCAGGGAAGTCTTGGGATGGGTGACCTCCTGGGAAGTGGCCCCTGGTCGGGTCCGGTTCGCTCTAAAGGGAAAAACCGTGCGGCTTTGGCCAGAGCGGACAATACTCTCTGTATTGAGAGTGGGGCGTGACAGAATGGTATCAGAGCTGATCCCTCAATAGTAGGTCTGTGGTTCGAGGACGAACCGTTGTTCAAAAGTGGGGAGAATGTCGGGACCCGGTTCTTGCTCACGGAGCAAAGTGCCACACGGAAAAAGTGCCACGCCAAGTGTCGTGTTAAGTGGGTGGGGGCCACCTCTTGAATCCGTAGGGGCCACCTCTTGAGTCCGTGGACCCACTGTAGAACAATGGGGACTCTTCGGAATACATTCCGAAAGGGGGCAGATCTGTACTATAAATGGAATGATACCACTCTTCAATACAGAGGCGCCTTTTAGGTGAACCGGAACTACAGGAGCTTGAGAACTCCGTAGTTAAGCGTGCTCGGGCCAGTGAAGTCTTGGGATGGGTGACCTCCTGGGAAGTGGCCCCTGGTCGGGTCCGGTTCGCTCTAAAGGGAAAAACCGTGCGGCTTCGGCCAGAGCGGACAATACTCTCTGTATTGAGGGTGAGGCGTGACAGTTTGTGAAAGCCTTTCTTAAAAAATTCCATCCTCATCACAAAACTTCTAGAATCCGTAATGAGATTATACAGTTTTCCCAGCTTCCTTCCGAACCATTTTGGAAGTGTTTTGAAAGATTCAAAGACCTACTCGTTCAATGCCCTCACCATGGGATCGAAAATTGGTAACTTTGCCAAACATTATACGAGGGATTGAACCCGGCAACGAAGCAGTTGCTAGAAGCCATTTGTCAAGGTCACTTTCTATCCAAATCTAGTGAGGAAGCGTGGCAGTTTCTTGAGGATCTTAGTGAACAAACAATTCAGTGGGAGAGCACCAAGACCACATCATCTTCTTCTAGTGGTCAGTCTAGGGCAGGCATACATCACTTAGATATGTCGATTGCTATGAAGGCCGAGATGGCCGCTCTTACGAAAAAGCTAGAAGCGATTGAGACCAAAATCTCATCGTCTTCTCCTGCCCCTGTTGTGCCTCCACGAACTGTGTGTGCTTGTTGTTCGGATCCATCGCATCTCACCGAAGAGTGTCCTTACAATCCATCTACTCAAGGACATGATCAAGTCAATGCCGCCTTTCAGCAACGACAAAGAAACGATCCATACTCTTCGACATACAATCCTGGTTCGAGGAGTCACCCAAATTTCGCTTGGAACCAAAATCAAAAATTCCAAGGAAACAACAATTTTCAAAGGCCTCCTCCTCCACAACAACAAGCACTCCACAAACTCAATTTCAGCAACCTTTCCAACAGCAATCTTACCCTAATCAAGTGAACAATTTTGTGCCTAACAATTTTTACCCGCCAAACAATTTTGTTCCACCTAATAATGACAAGGTTAACTCGCTCGAAAGAAGTCTAGATGCGTTCCTAAAGTAATCTACACAATCTGCAGCAAGATTAAAGACTTCTATTCAATCTTTGGTGCAAAACAGTGCATCACACGATCAAAGCATCAAATCTATTGAGGGACAAATTGCACAACTAAATGCAGCATTGAGCGAGCGAGAAAAAGGAAAGCTCCCATCTCAACCACTGCCAAATCCCGGTCATGCACATGTTGCATATCAATAGCAAAATTATAACGTAAATGCTGTGACCACGTTGAGATCCGGAAAAGTGTTGCAAAATAATGTGGGTATTAACAATGACACCCCTGCCGGTGGTCCTTCTTCATCTTCTTCACCTTCTTCTTCTTCTTCTTCGTTAGAGCCTATTCTTCATCCTTCACCCGGCTCTTCTAGCTCGAACGGACCCACTTCTCACAACACGAACACATCTACACGGGGATCCGTTCCAACTCCACAATCTGATCCGCAAAAATTAGACCCAATAACTTTTCAAAATGTACCTTTTCCAAACCAGTTGAGATCCAATAAACCAACTCCACAAATGGAGAAGATTGTCGAGTTGTTCAAACATGTTAGCATAAATATCCCTCTTTTGGATGCAATCCAACAAGTTCCTTCATATGCAAAAATCTTAAAGGACTTATGCACCAAAAAGAGGAAGTCACAAGTACCAAAGAAAGTTTTCGTGGCTAGTGCTGTTAGCGATGCTCTTGTCCAATCTTTGCCCCAAAAGCACAAGGACCCCGGTTGTCCTACTATTTCGATAACAATTGGGGACAAGAACATCAATAGAGCACTATTAGATCTTGGTGCTAGTGTCAATTTGCTACCTTATTCTGTGAACGAGCAATTAGGCGTTGGAGAGCTTAAGCCCACTCATTGTACTTTCCAAATGGCCGACCGATCAATCACCCATCCTAGGGAAGAGTTGGAGGATGTGTTAATTAGAGTTAGGGATTTCATTTTCCCCGTAGACTTTATTGTTATGGATACACAACCTGTCGCTAACCCTCAGAGTCAAATTCCGGTGATACTTGGTCGACCATTCCTTGCGACTTCTAACGCGGTGATCAATTGTCGTAACGGTTCAATGAATCTATCTTTTGGCAATAAGACAGTTGAACTCAACATTTTCAAGTTGGTAAGTCAGCCTTGCGAGCCTAATTCTAGCATACTTGATGTTTGCTCGATCAATGAGATCACGGAGGAAGACTGTGAGTTCGAAAATTTTATGTTTGATCACAGCAATGTTGACGCCACTAGTGCGTTCCTCCTAGAATCCGACACAGCTTTCATGGAAGACAACGATTATGAGTGTTTCACCTTTGTAGACGATTTTGAAGACTCACCACCCGAGTTTGAGTCTTTTGCTTTTTCGGATGAGTTAGTTGAACCATCCGACTCGGTTGCGTACGCTCGATTTGAACCTTTGATAGAATCCTTCGAGTTTGAAACAGTTACTCCATTGTTACCATCTATTGTTTCACCTCCTAAACTCGAACTAAAGCTTTTGTCGTCGCACCTTAAATATGCTTATCTAGGTGATAATGAGACCTTACCCATCATCATATCGGCTTCTCTAGCTCTTGAGCAAGAGAAGGCTCTTTTAATGGTCTTACAAAATAATCGGCAAGCTTTTGGCTGGTCTATGGCGGACATCAAGGGGATTAGTCCCCTCATAGTCGAACATCATATACACTTGATGGATGATGCCAAGCCGGTAAGGGATCCACAAAGACGCCTCAACCCCATTATGAAAGAGGCTGTCAAGAAGGAGATTGTTAAATGTCTTGATAGTGGTATCATTTACCCTATCTCGGATAGCCAATGGGTTAGCCCCATTCATGTTGTGCCAAAGAAATCGGGCATCACGGTCATTACCAATGAGGCAAATGAGTTAATTCCTACTCGCACCCAAACTGGGTGGCGAGTTTGCATCGACTATAGAAAACTCAATGCCGCTACAAGGAAAGACCACTTTCCTTTACCTTTCATTGACCAAATGCTAGAACGATTGGCTGGGCACGAGTTCTACTGCTTTTTATATGGCTATTCCGGCTATAACCAAGTCCCCATAGCCAAAGAGGATCAAGACAAGACCACATTTACTTGTCCTTTTGGCACTTTTGCTTATCGTCACATGCCCTTTGGGTTATGCAATGCACCCGCTACATTTCAGCGGTGTATGATGGGGATCTTTTCAGACATGGTTGAAAAGTTTTTGGAGATCTTTATGGATGATTTCTCCATTTTTGGTGACTCCTTCGACGAGTGTTTACTACATCTTGACGCAGTTCTTACCCGCTGTAGGGATAAGAACCTAACTTTAAATTGGGAGAAGTGCCACTTTATGGTACGAGAAGGCATTGTCTTAGGACATGTCATCTTGCAAAACGGCATAGAGGTTGATAAAGAAAAAATTGAAGTCATTTCTAATCTTCCTCCTCCTAAATGCGTCAAAGACATCCGAGCTTTTCTTGGCCATGCCGGTTTTTATAAACGATTCATCAAGGATTTTAGCAAGATTGCTAGACCCTTGACTCTCTTATTGGCCAAGGACACAACATTTTATTTCGAGTCAACTTGTATGGAAGCATTCGAGTCGTTAAAACACTCCCTAATTTCTGCGCCCATTCTTTCATCTCCGGACTGGACGCATCCCTTCGAAATTATGTGCGACGCATCAGATTTTGCCATTAGTTCTATTCTTGGACAGCACATTAATAAAATGCCGCACGTGATTTATTACGCTAGCCGTACATTAAATGAGGCCCAACTAAACTACACAACAACAGAAAAAGAGTTTTTAGCTGTTGTGTTTGCACTTGAAAATTTTCGGCCTTATTTAATCGGCTCTCTAGTTATTGTGTACACGGACCATTCAGCTCTTCGCCACCTTTTTGCGAAGAACGATGCTAAATCGAGGCTAATACGTTGGATCCTCTTGCTATAAGAGTTTGACCTTGTCATAAGGGACAAAAGACGATGTGAAAACGTAGTGGCCGATCACCTTTCACGACTTCCTTCTTCGCCTACACTTGAACTTCCAATCAAAGATGTTTTTCCCGATGAGCAACTCTTAACCGTTTCTTGCGAACCATGGTTCGCCGATATTGTAAACTACTTAGCCACCGCCTTGATCCCTAAAGATTGGTCGAAACAGGATAAACTTCGATTCTTGTCCCAAGCAAAGCATTTTTACTGGGATGAACCTTATCTTTTTAAATACTGTTCCGACCAAATCATTCGTCGGTGTGTACCGGAAAACGAGTTTAAGAGTGTGCTGTTTTTTTTCCACGATCAAGCATGTGGCGGGCACTTTGGCCCAAAGAAGACAGCCGAGAAAGTCTTGCAGTGTGGTTTCTATTGGCCACGACTCATCAAGGATGCATATGAATACTGCAAGACTTGCTCCCGGTGCCAACACTTGGGCCGGATATCGCGGAGAAACGAAATACCGCTCCAACCAATTTTGGTTGTGGATATTTTTGATGTTTGGGGAATAGACTTCATGGGACCATTTCCCAATTCTTTTGGGAATATTTATATTCTTTTGGCTGTTGACTACGTTTCAAAGTGGGTCAAGGCTGTGCCTAGCCGAACGAATGACAATAAGGTTGTCGTTCGATTTCTTAAAGAACATATCTTTTCTCGATTTGGGCACCTTCGAGCGATAATAAGTGATAACGGTTCTCACTTTTGCAATAGGACTTTTGAGTCCTTAATGCGCAAATATTCTCTTACCCACAAGCTGTCAACGCCATACCATCCCCAAACATGTGGGCAAGCCAAGGTTTCAAATCAAGCAAATCTTGGAGAAAACGGTTTCTAAAAACCGTAAAGATTGGTCACTCAAACTGATCGATGCACTATGGGCTTTCCGTACTGCATACAAGACCGATCTTGGTATGTCTCCATACCGTCTTGTTTACGGGAAGGCTTGCCACCTCCCAGTAGAGATTGAGCATAAGGCATTTTGGGCTATCAAAGAGTTGAATTTATCATTAGGAGATGCGGGCAGCAATCGAAAGCTGCAGTTAAATGAACTAGAAGAGCTGCGGGATGTGGCTTATGATAATGCCATAATTATTAAAAACCGAACTAAGGTGTTCCATGATAAACACCTTCTGCGAAAAACGTTTAAACCTGGTCAACAGGTTTTACTCTATGACACTCGGTTACATTATCACCCTGGCAAGCTCCGTTCTAGGTGGAAAGGATCATTTGTAGTCCGCACCGTTTATCCGCACGGTGCAGTCGATCTTGAAAATTCAGAGGACAGTACTTTATTCAAAGTAAATGGACATCGATTGAAACCGTTCCTCACAGCGGACCATTCGGAGGAGCTCCTGTTTTTGCAGGAGCCGATTTACACTGATTGATTTTCCTCCACTTTCACCCCCGAATTTCCAATCAATTTTTCCAAAAATTTATTTCAAATAAGTTTGGGGGTGTTTATCATTTGTAAATCTGATAATAAGCAGGAAATTGCCGACATTATCGACCTACTTGGTGCAGCATGACAGTGAGGACACTGTCCAGTTTAAGTTTGGGGGTATGCTCGGTAAGTTTTCTTCCTTCGCATTCATATGTATATTTTTGCATTTGCATATTTATTTGAAAACCCATAAAAATTGAAAATTTTCAAAAATTATAAAAATTATTGTATTCAATTTTGGCCTTATTTGAATTGAGTTTGACAAATAGGTTAACTGGCTAGGAACAACTAGATCTTAGACTTAGTAAAATTAAAAACCCTAAAAATAACCTTCCTTAAAGTTTAACGGTAGAGAGTATATGTCTTTGTAGTTTATTTAGAAATAGGCAAATTTTGGGTTCACTTCTTGGGCTAAGTCGAAACGAAGGAAAAGTATTGATATTTTTATTAGAGTATAAGTTTGAAAAATAATTCCTAACTTAAGTCTAGATTCTGAAAATGTATACCCTACAATTTGCACTAACACGCACCTTGAAACTTGGAATAATAGAGGAGACCTTGAAATGCTCTTGTCTAAAGTCCTTAGTACGAAGAAAATAAATATATATATATATATATACAAGTGTGAATAAAGAAAAAAAAATGAACACTGGTTTTTGTGATTACTTAAGGCTGCAAAAATAGAAAAATATTTAGCTAGGGTGCTTCATCACCTAGTGCCTTAGACCAACTGGTTTGGGAGTCACTGCTAAAAAGCCTTAGGTATTACAAGACTAGGAATTACGCTTTAATATGCAAACGCATTTTATAATCGGTCGTTGGTATCTCAAGAAGTATTAACGGTCGCATGAAGGATGTGTAAGCAAAATTCATTTAAAAATTCACCAATTAATAAGTACTTTGGACAACAGACAGGAGTATGATTGCTTGATTTGAATTTCCAAGTGTAGGGGTGATATATACACATACGTAGGGGTATGTGATTGGGATTTAAATAAGAGAAAGGAGTGAAGAATAGAACTTGTATCTTTAGTAAGAGTTGATAAAAATTCCTAAGTGGAGATGGAACCCTAGAAGGAAAACTTAAGAAATGCCGAAAGCTAAGTAAGTCTATAGAACATATATAATCTTAAGTTAAATGATGAGGAAGTGTGATGAATATGGGTGGATAATTTACAGGTCGACAATAATAGAATTCCTTGCTAGAAAACCTATTTGGAGAACAAAAGTCGAAAAGCCGAATTGATAGGATTTTGTGGGTAGTATCCGCTGAAAACCCTCAGGAGACAATACTCCTCCTACTAGGGACACCTAGAGATTTAACGGCTTATTGCACGAGCTCAGTGCAATCGCGTTTCCCTACGAAAGTGCGGTTAGGTTTTTTTGTCGAGAATAAAACTTGGTTTGCTCGAGTACGAGCAAAAAATAAGTTTGGGGGTATTTGTTCATACCATAATATTGCATTATTATATTCCTCATTCTTATTCATTTTATAAATAAACAGGTGCTTTTGACGCATGTCTGCTACATATTACAGGTTGCAGGTTCTTGGATCTAAAACAGTGAAAAAGATAAAAGATGATGCAAAAGTGAGACTTTGACCAACAAACAGAGAATCTTGATCAAGCCTACACAAAGATCAGTACAAAACAGCGCAAGGTTCAGGACTTCATCACGAAGCAACGGTAAAAGTCCGCTACAATGTTCACTGGAGATCTAGAGAAGACCTAGAAGCCCAATTGAGAAAGGACATATAGAAACAGGAATCACAAGTCAAGAGAAGCCAGCCCCAGAAGTTGCAGAGCCCAACTCCTTCTTTTGGCCACGGAACCGCGGTCAAACCAGGCCTCGGGCCGCGGTTCCGCGGCCGGGTATAGCACGTGTCGGTGGGAAATTATTCTAAAACTCTGGCGGTGCGTTGACTCGTCATCCTAGGGGAAATTTTGTAATAGCACATGTGCGAGTCATTGTAACCCTAATTTTCCTATCCTCTATAAATAGGAACTCTAAATATTGTATTAGGCTATGCCTCTTTTTTATAAATAAAATTCAGATTCCTTTGAAGTTTTGAGAGCATCATTCTGTAAGTTTCTTTTAATTTCTGCCTTAGATCTATAATTAATTCTTGCCCTAGATAAATTATTCTTTTGCCTTAGTTTAATCTAGTGTAGAATTTCTTAAACTGCAGTAGGTAATTAATCTCTTATATCTAAAAAAACAAAATAAAAATCATGTTTTTAATAGATCCCTTAATGAGCAAGTAATTTTCTCGCTTGTTAGGGTTAGGAATAGGGAAGAGTTTGAGAGATGAAGATCTCTCATCTCTTTCATGCCCAATCATTTGCAATAATTAGAACTTCATGCATGCATGCATAATCCGCTCCCTACGGCACCCTACCCACGAGGTAACGGTGAAACCGTAGTATAAAAGACCGGACATGCATGTCTTCCATGAAGGTTAGGGTAATTATTAAGAAAGGACGGACAAGGATCTAGAGGAAGAAACATCGTTTCCTCCCAATCATCCTAATCCCCTTTACTAATAATTGCTATAACTCCTAAAAAGATTTAATTTAGGGCATTGAAAGAGGTGTGAAATTTAATCTTACCAAACTTTACCTAGACCTAATCCTAGCAAGTTTCTTAATTCTCATATAACTTAGTTTTTAGATTTAATTAGAAGATCCAACGCCCATTGGAATTAGCTCGTAAGAACATTTAGGAAATTAACACCATCCCTGTGGACCGACCCGTACTCACCGGCTAGCTGCAAAGCGACGCCGTTCTTGATTGCTGTAATATATTTTTGATCGTAAAAATTTCTTTAAATCACTGCGCCATGAACCGGGTTTCGTCAAGGGCGTCGAGCTTCTCAAGCCGAAGATGAGCGTTCTCTTCATCTGTTGGCTCGTAATGAACCGCCACTCATAGAGAGGGTAGCTCTATCTCCAAGGGGAGTACTACTTCAGCGCCGAATACCAATGCATACGGCGTTGTGTTTGTGGCCGTTTTGAACGTGGTCTGATATGCCCAGAGAGCTTCATGCAATCTCTCGTGCCAGTCCTTTCTGTTTTTGGACACCGTCTTCTTTATGATCTTCGTCAAGGTTTTGTTGAAAGCCTCTGCTAAAACGTTAGCTCGGGGATTATAGACCGAAGTGTATCTCTAGTTTATGTTATTCTGTTGTGCGAAGCGGCTGATCTTGTGGCTTCTGTAGGCTGGCCCGTTATTGGAGATGATCCGTCGTGGAGTGCCGAACCGATATATGACGTATGTCTTGAAGAAATGGAGAATATTCTTCGTCTTCACCTCTCTTAGCGGTACTGTTTCTGCCCACTTAGAGAAATAATCAGTTGTCGCCAATATGAACTGATGTCCTCTGGATGACGCTGGTTTGATGGGCCCGATTATATCGGTTCCCCACATTTCGAACAACCAGCTAGCCACTGTCGGGTGTAGCGAATTTGGACGTTGGTGGATGAAGTCCCCGTGAATTTGGCACGAGTGGCACTGCTTCGCGTATTCGAGACAGTCTTGGATCATCGTGGGCTAATAATAGCCCATCCTTTTGATCTTCAGCTTCATCCTCGGCCCGGCTTGATGAGAACCGCAGAGTCCATCGTGAGTTTCTTGGATGACTTTCTTTGCTTCTTCTGGTCCTAAGCATCTTAGCCATAGAGAGTCGAATGACTCTTGTACAAAGTATCATCGACGAAGGCGAAAGACAGAGCTCGCTTCACGAGCTGATGTCTTAAGGATGCATCTTCAGGTGTTCGAAGGTATCTGAAGTAGTCTATAAAGACTCCTCACCAATCCTTAGCCTCTTCCTGGTCTTTTATTTGGAAGGCCGTTTGCATGGTCGCTTCCTTTTCTTCGGATGACTCTGGAGATATTTCTGCTGGCACAAGAACCCGACGGCTTTGTACCATGATCCTTACGTCATCGAGGTTTTCGTCAGCCAGTTCTTTAGCGAGTTTGGCTAACGCATCTGCTTTGCTATTTTCCACACGCGGTATGCTTTCCAGGGCGTAGGTAGGGATTTGAGTCAGCAATTGTTGCACTCTCTCACCGTACCTTACCAACTCCGGTTTGCACGTTTGATAGTCGCCGTTTACTTGACTAACGACCAGTTGGGAGTCTCCGTATATGAGGAGGTTTTCGATTCCCATTTCGACAGCGATCTCAAGACCTGCTATCAAAGCTTCATATTCAGCTTCATTGTTTGTCCTCGGCTTTGTTAGGGAAAAGGCAAAGCGCATTATCCCTCATTGCGGAGTCACGAAGATAAGGTCTACCCCAGATTTGATTATGGGGGAGCTGTGCTTTCGCTTCTTCATGGAAGATGCCCCCTCGAAATAAAGTTCCCATCGGGTATCACTCTCTTCTTTCTCCCTGTCGATCGTGTCAAACGCGTGCTCGTTTGGCAATTCGCTATTTAGGGGTGAATCAGCAGGTATCGGATGCTCAGCGAGAAAGTCGGCGATGGCCTGGCCTTTTACTGCCTTGAGGGTATGATAAGTTATCGAGAACTCCATCAAGAGGAGGGCCCATTTAGCGAGCCGTCCCGTTAGTATGGCTCTTGACATCAAATACTTGAGAGGATCCACTTTTGATATGAGATGGACCTCATGCGCCAAAGCATAGTGTCTGAGCTTTGTTATCGCGAAGATTAACGCCGGGCAGTGTTTCTCAATAGGGGAGTAGTTGTTTTCTGCCCCCAGGAGAACTCGACTTAAATAGTAGAGGGCTCTCTCCTTCCCTTGGTCGTTCTCCTGTGCCCATAGCGCGTCTAAAGAACCTTCAAGGGCAGTTGTGTATAGGATGAGGGGCTTTCCCTTGACCGGAGCGGTCAGCACTGGCGGATTGGTATTGCTTGATTTCGTCGAGTGCACTCTGGTATTTTCGATCCCAGATGAATGGGTTCCCCTTCTTCATTAGGTGACTGTAGAGGAGGCATTTACCGGAAAGATTAGCTATGAACCGCCGGATGTATGCGAGCTTTCCTTGAAGAGACCACTGTTGCTTGAGAGTTCTTGGTGGAGGCATTTCCATAATCGCCTTGATCTTTGACGGGTCTATTTCGATGCCCCGATGCCGTATGATGAATCCTAGGAATTTGCCGGAAGAAACTCCGAACGCGCACTTGAGAGGGTTCATCTTCAGATTGTATTTTCGAAGACGTTGGAACACTATCTTCATATGCTCCTAATGCTCCTCGTGCGATTTGCTTTTAACCACAAGGTCGTCGATATAGCATTCGACGATTTCATGTATGAGGTCATTGAAAATCTTCGTCATCGCCCTCTGATAGGTAGCGTCGGCGTTCTTCAGACCAAACGACATTACTTTGTATCAAAATATGCCCAGAGGAGTCCGGAAGGCGGTATGCTTCTGGTCTTCGGGATGCATATTTATTTGATTGCACCCTGATGATCCGTCCATGAAGGAGAAGACTTTGTGAGTGGACATGTTGTCTATCATCAGCTCGGTAACCAGTACAGGAAAATCATCCTTCGGGCAAGCTTTGTTGAGATCCCAAAAGTCCACGCATATATGCACCGTCCTATTTTTCTTCACCACTGGGACGATGTTGGCGATCCAGTCGGGGTATTGCACTTCTCGGACGAAACCGGAGTCGATTAGCTTCTTGACCTCGGCGTTGATGCTAATTTCAAGTTCGAGCTGAATTCTTCTCGGTGCTTGTTTGATCGGCTTGACGTCCGGAGATATCACCAATTTGTGCACAGTTACTTCTGGATCTAATCCCGGAATTTCGGAGTAGTTCCATGCGAAACAGTCTTTATACTGCATGAGCACGTATTTTTGCGTAGCCACCTTTTATTCAGACAACAACTCACTGACGAACGTCTGCCTGGATCGTTTGTCGTCCCCAAGTTGATTTTTATCAGGTTATCTGCAGTAGTATGTATTCCATCTTCCAGCTCTTTTGGCGCTGGTGGAAACTCTGAGATCACCTCATCATCATCGTTTTCGAAGCACTAGGGGAGGTCAGCCATGTCCTCGCGTACTCCTTCTCCTGACAGCGTTATCGCATGACAGGTACGAGATAGCTTCCAAGATCGATGTTGATCCGGCTCTACTCTCGCTGCATACGTGGCTTTCAATTCATGCTTCTGTGGCGGGATTACCCTCCAACTGCTGGATAAAGCGAACCTGCCTTGCTGATACTGGTCTTCTACCCAGTCTTTGAATGTAAAGCAGTCTTCGAGAGGATGTCCTATCGCTCGGTGATAGGAGCAATAATCCGGGTGAGAGATCTTGTCTGCTTGCTCGGGGTGTTTGGATTCCTGGAGCGTAATCATTTGATGTTTCATGACAAGACCGAATATCTTCCTTGTCTTGTCTTGGGGAAAAGAATATACTCGACCCATCTTCTTTATAAGAGATGAATCCCGCCTACTCAATTCTCGATTGCATGGCTTCTTGGACCCGCTTTGCTGTTGTCGAACGTCTTTTCCGTTCTTTAGCTTGTCTTTACCTTTGCGTCGGGCCTTCTGTGTGACGGGCTGGCAACGAGGGGCATCGTCATTCTCCGTAGCCTGCTGAAAGAGGCGCTGCGTGCTAGCTTTCTCGTAAATGGCCATTTCGCGATTGTGGTCATCCCGGACCTTTTGACCCGCTTCCCTTATTAGCTTGTCCATAAGTTCTTCGAACGACGGACTTGGCACTTTCATGGCGGGACTTCATTTTGGTTCGGGGTTAGCGTCTTCTAACAGAGTATCTCCTTCTTCATCAAAGTCATGTATAACGTAGCAGCCACGGAATCGGTCCTGTTTCTTGGGTTGAACATATCCAAGCCCGATCGTTTCCATTCTTCTATTGGGCAACTTTCGCTGAGCTTCGGGGACGTTCCAGATCCTGTTATAGAACTGAGCTTGTCGAGCAGTCTGTTTGAAGGGTATGCCTTGGCGCCTCAACAGCCTTTTTAATTCTTCTGTGTAGTATCTGGGAAGACGGATGGGCTGGAGCTTGTCAAGTGTACAATCGGCACCATACCAGATTTCTTTCTCCACTTTGGTTTCCATGGATTGATAAAATAGGATCGCCTTTTCATCTTTTTGCCTGGGAGGAACGTAGAGCGTCTGCAGTTCTTGCACATTATAGGTATCAAGTGCGTCGAGCTCTTTGTAGTGCTGCTGCGGAACCATGGCGATTTGCAAACTCCGTTCATTGCTAGTGAAGGCTTGTATGGACGGTCGAACAGAAAATACTGCATTGACCTCATCTTCAGAGTCGCTGCCGAAGATCAACATAGGGGTAGACGGTCCGGACTTGTTGTATTGGAGTGGCCCCGAATAGACTATCTCTTCTTCCTCCTCGGTATCGCTCCCAAAGACCGGAATGATGGTGATAGTTTTGTTCTTCGGTTTATGGCATCTTTCCGTGTCTTCGAAGTATAGTAAGAAGTATTTTGCATCTTCGTATTTTCGGACTTCATTCATAAAGAATGGGTTCAGCTCCCCTGTCACGGTATACTCGAGACCATCCTTGAAATACTTCATACACTGATGTTGTGTAGAAGGGATGATGTTGTACTCGTGTAACCAAGGCCTGCCGAGCAAAGCGTTGTAGCATGTCTTGGCGTCAATGACATGAAATTTGATGTCAGTAACGAGCAGCCCAAAGCGTAACTTTAGAATTACAGACCCGAGCGTCCGTGATGACTGGGAGTCGAATCCAGAGATAGTGATTTTATCCCGAGCGAGGTGCTGAACGCTCATGCAAATCTCCTTCAACACTCTTACATTGAGAAGGTTGACGGAGGACCCATTTTCGACCAAGATTTTGCCTATCTTGATGTCATGACAGTATCCGGTGACATACAGGGGACGGTTGTGCTCGCATGTCCCGAGGAGGAGATCTTCATCGCCAAAAGTGACGTCAGCAGTGTGCACTTCTTCCAGCTCGTCCTTCCTCTTTTCTTCGGCAAAGAAAGCTTGAAACTGCTCGGGATCTTGTAGTGCCTTGATCAAAGAATCTCTTGGCTCTTTAGATAACAGAATGGGCATCGAGAATGCTTAGCTGCGAGGGTATCTTCTTCAGGTATGCCAGAACGTTGTAATCCACCTTGTTTTTCTTTGGCGGGTCTTTGGATGCCGGTTCTTCGACGACTCGCTCATCGAGGACGATATCCTCAGGAACTTTTTCCTTCCCCTTATCTTTTCTATTTGATCCCTTGTTTACAGGTCCGAGATTCTTTTCGGGTAACGTACGGTTGCTCAGCTGAATATTCTCACAGTTCTTTACCTTTTCCTCTTTTCCTGAGGTGGATTCTTTGAAGAGAGGGCCGAGGGCTATTTTTTCATCAGAATCACTCCCGAAGGTGAGAACTTGCGATCCTCCGGAATCAACCATGTGACAGTTACCGGCAGTTCTTTTGTGCTCATCGGTCGTACTTCTTTGCTCCCGACGAGTTTTGCGCTTCATCCGTTTGAAATGTTGTCGATGAACAACATATCCCTGCCATCAATTTTTAAAGGCCATGCATTCCTCAGTAGGGTGTGTGATCCTCCGATGGTATAAGCAGTAGTTTGGATGTGCATCCAATTCGTCGGGACACGTACTTCCTGAAGTATTTTCTTTAAGACATGGCAGCTTCATTCCCATTGACAAAGCTTTGGCGAACTGCTTCCTTGTCTTAAGCCTGCTTTTGCATGCGGAAAGGATGCTTCCATCCGGTTGGGGTACTCTATGGCTTCTCAATACCGAAGCTTCTTTAACGTGACACCGACGCTTGGCCCTTTCATTTATAGCCGTTTCACGCTCTCGGTCGGATTTGCTCTTCTGACAGGCCTCGTTCAGCAACATGTCAGTCATCTCGTCTGACGGTTCTAGGAGTTTCGGTTTGGGATCTGCCCCCAGTTTCTCTGCATCAGGAGATTCTTCACCATATATTGACGAGTGAGAGATCACGTGGCAGCTCTCCACATAGTTCTCAAGTTCATTTGACGAGTCTCCTTCATTAGCGTTATCGTCTTTATTCTTAAGAACATGCTTAAAGAATTCGTCCAATGTGATTGGGGTCCGTGCCTTCTGGTTATATTCTTCCACTGCATCGATGTATTTCTGCAGACCTGTACGGCTGTCTTCGGGTTGGACGGGCTTCTTGACCTTCTTCTTTTTATTTAAAGACTTTGGAGGCTTTGCCTGAATGTTTTGTCCACCTTCACCAACTTTCAGCGCTGGGCACGGCTTCAGCATCCCCTCAATAATCTCGGGCTCCAGCGGGCTTTTCCACCTGATTGCCGGGCATGTTTGGAGATCTTTTAGCATTCTTTTTGTTTTGGCTGAAAGAGCGATCTCCCAAGGAGTTTCTTCTATAAAAGAGCACGATGTCCCCGGCGTGTCCACCTTTTTAAGAGCGTGCAGCTGGGGCGGGCTTACTTTCCAATTCTCGGACAGTGCGAATTTGCCCTATTGGTATTGATCTTCAATACAGCCTTTGAAGACGAAGCAATTTTCGATTGGATAGCATACTACTCGGTGATAGGGGCAATAATTGGGATCGTTGACATCACCGGGCTGGAGTGGGCGTTTTGGATCCGGCAAGGTGATGAGCCTGTTGTGCACCGCCAACTCGAACAGTCTCCTCGTTTTATCCCATGGAAACGAATAAGGGCGTTTCAGTTTCTCGTTAAAGAATCGCTGTCTATCGTCTTGGCGATCAGTTGATTTTGGACCATTGGGTTGCTGCTGAGCATTGGCGACGAAGGTCGCTTTCCCTTTTACCTTTTCGTTTCGAGGCTCCATCTTCGAAGAAGACAGTCTATGACCCATCTGATCCATTTGGGCCAGCTTGTCAATCAAGGCCTGGAATGTAGTCGGCTTGAAAAACATCATGAACTGGGATATGGTCGCCTGCAGATCAAGGGTACCCACGAGCATGCCTACTGCAGGGGCTTCTTCGATGCGTTGTTCGCATTTAGACCATAGGTTCCGCCATCGGATTGTATACTGAACCCACGTTTCTCCCGGCTTCACCCTCGCATTGATCAATGCTATGATTGGGGTGCGTTCGCTAGCGCTTGCGAACCTTTGTATAAACAGTAACTCCATTTCTGCAAATGTCTTAACGGAGTCATTCGGGAGTTCAGAGTACCATTCAAACGCTGTTTCCGACAAGCTGCCAACAAACTGGCGAAGCAGCAGTTTGTCATCACCCCCAGTATTACCGCACAAGGATCTGAAATGAGCAATATGCTGGTGTGGATTCCCCGTTCCCTTATATACATGGAATTTATGGATCGTATATCCCAGCGGGTACTTTATTTGGTCGTACCAACCCGGATAGGGTCGTCCAGTCTTAACAATTTGGCCGGCCGCTTCGCTCACCTGATGAGCTCGTATCTGTTGAGCGATATAGTCATCCATGACGGCTTTGGAGATCGTCTCCTCTTTGGCTGCTGATAGAGCCGAAAGATGCTTCGATTTCTTCCCTCTGTCGTTTTCAAGGATAATCGGGGGGTCTTCAGCTGGAGGATCCGGCTGTATCATCATCCCGACCATATCTTCGAATAAAAGCGTCATCTGTTTTATGTTGACCGCTTGTTCCGTAACCTCTTTTTCTTTCCTCTCGAGCATTCTTCGGAGGAATTCGGCATCAGTTTCCTGTTCTTGACGCTGTTCCGACGATATTTCGGGGCTTTCTTTTGGCCCAGTGAGTGTGGCCATCTTCGTCAGCATCTATTGGAGCTTTTGTTGTTGCTGCTCCTGAGCCTTTGTTACTGATCGGGTGAGTGGTCGGTGTCCCATAGAAGCACGGCTTTCCTCTTTTCCGGAAGCCATATAAATAGTATGCACTACCGTGCCCCCAGATTTGGGGCGTTTAGGTTCAGTGCCTTTAAGATTCGTTGCAGACACGGGAATCTTCTCCGGCCTCCTTCTTTTGTGTGCGGTCGAAGTTGAGGGGGCCGTTGCAGCGGGCACCCAAGTAGACGACACCTCCTGTGGACAGACAGGGTGGTCCTTCTCTTGCCGAACTTTCATCTTCTTCGGTTGGAGAGAGCGGTCTTGGTTAATCACAGAGTCTTGGACCCTTCGCCAGACCCTATGGATTTTAGAGGACAACCGCTGAGGGGGCTGTTCCGGCTTCTCCTTTGTGATCTTTTCAGCAGGCGGAGGGGACTTTTTCAGCACGGCAGTTGGTGAATTCCTGCGCACCCTGTTAAGTGGTTCAAAGTTGTTCCCAGTTGGAACAGCAGCATCAATTTCCACCATCGAAGCTGGTGGAGTCAATCCAGAGGGGGAACTGCCCCCAGCTTTCCTCACTTGGTGCCAGTGGCGACGTCGAGCATGCCTTGCAGACGGTATTAGCTCAGCTATGGGGCTGGCTTCATCATGCCCCCTGCTCTGGTGAAGGGTTGCCGCCGGTGCCAGCCTCTTGAAAACTGACGTCCGCTGAGAAGAAGCGCCCAACCTGATGAAGATTGACCCTTAGGCAGGGGAAGAAACTTTGGTGATCTTGCCTGAAGCGGGAGTTGGGGCGGACAGTCTAGCGAAGACCGATCCCTTAGCAGGAGAAGTCTCTCTGATAACTTCATTTATTGGAGCAGGGATAGCTATCTGTTTCGGGATAACCCCTTCAGGTATTGCGGGCTTCTTCATGGGCCCGTTGGAGCTTTGGCCTAGTCTGTTAAAGACCGAGGTGTTAAACTTGGACGACCCGTTGAGAGGGGCCGCGGTAGTTGTAAGCCAATCAAAGACCGACTTCTTCGGAGCTTCTTGCGACGGCAGTAGGGCGTTGAAGCTCATTGGTGGGAGCATAGTCCCAAAGAACAGCCCAGTGGTGGCTTGCGTCACCTGTTCCACTAGCATCATGAAAACGGAGGCCGCTTGAGGCCCATAGGTCACTCCTCCAGCAAGAACAGAGTGGGAGTTGTTGCAGTTGGTGCAGTTGGAAGCCATTGATTTTCTGTTTTCTGCATGGAGCAAGACACCAAATCTTAGTACCTCGAATCCAGGGGCAACCATAGCAAACCGCGATTTGTTCACGAACAGGACACACGAAGTGTGGAGTGGAAAGATGAAAAGTTTCCACCGGGCGTGCCAGAATCTGTTCTTCGCCGAAAGATGCAACCGGGACGTTGGGATGTCCGGCCTGAATTTTGGCGGGCAGATGCTATTTGGTTTTATCCGTCCACCTCTCCGAAGATGCCAAGTTGATTTATGGCACCGTGGATCTGAGGTTTAGACAGATGCGGCCGATGTAGCAGACTTCGTCAGATTCCCCCTCATTGTGAGGGGTTTTTGATTGTGGGGACACTCTTCCCTGCAGGCTCAAACCCCTGCAGTTAATTACGCCACCGCATCGCGGTAACCACTTTCTCCTGCTTCAGATGGTCACTTCGTGTCGTGTGTGTTTGTTTTATTTTTGGTTGCCCGTAGATTGTATACGGAGACTAATTTATGTTGTCTCCCGTAGGGCGGGGATTAGTCTAAATCTGTATTTTCTTAGATTTGGGTTTGGGTTGGTTTAAGGACCGTTAGTTTTGTTTTGGACTAAGGTCGACTCAAACATTTGTTGAGGATACGTTAGTATAATTTTAGACTAAGATCTACTCAACAGGATTTTGGGATCATTTAGATCCAACGAAAGAGTATTTGGACTCTATCGTTTTAGTTTAGGGACGTTGCGGTCCATTGGGTTTAAGGACATCATAGTCCATGTTTAAGGACATCATAGTCCATGAGTTTAAGGACCTCATAGTCCAGTTTAAAGACATCATAGTCTAGTTTAAAGACCTTATAGTCTGTAAAGTTTAAGGACATCATAGTCCATGAGTTTAAGGACCTCATAGTCCATAGAGTTTAGTTTAGGGACGTTGCGGTCCATAAGTTTAAGGACAACATAGTCCATGAAGTTTAAGGATATCACAGTCCATAGTTTAAAGACATCATAGTTTATAGAGTTTAGTTTAGGGACGTTGCAGTCCATAAGTTTAAGGACATCATAGTCCATGAGATTAAAGACCCCACAGTCCGTAAAGTTTAAGGACATCATAGTCCAGTTTAACGACGTCATAGTCTATGTGGTTTTGGTTCAACCGTTTGGGGATACGCCAAAAATTATTGGTTATTGGGACCCCCCATCTCTCTAAAGACGTTGAAGAATTACAACGACATATATCAGAGGTATGAAGAGTTGTACCCTTGAACCAATGTTGGTTGAGAGATCTGTAGTCAAGTTTGGGACTAAGATCAGTTAAAAAGATTTATGAGCATATGGGCTCAATTAATTTGAATTAGGGATCTGTGGCCAACTTGGACTCGGCCCACTCAGTTAAAATGTTGAACATTTAATTAGGCTCAGTCCTTTTTTATTTAACAATGCTGAGCATTGGTTTGGGTTCTGACAACCTTTTTTGTCTTTTATTGAGTGTTGAGCGCTCATTATGGCTCTGGGGCTTTTTTTAAAGAACATTTTATATTCCCTCAGCGCCCATATGAGGAGCACGTGGCGCGCTTGCGCTGAGCGCCAGACTTAGAGCGCTAAGGCGCTTCCTGTGAGATAGCGCACACGTGAGGAGCACGTGGCGCGCTTGGCGCTGAGCGCCAGTCAATGAATGCAGAGCGCTTCTCAGCGCCAAGCGCTCCACGTGCTCTTCACGTGTGCGCTATTTCATAAGAAGCGCTCTACACTCATTGACTGGCGCTCAGCGCCAAGCGCGCCACGTGCTCCTCACGTGTGCGCTATCTCACAGGAAGCGCCTTGGCACTCTAAGTCTGGCGCTCAGCGCCAAGCGCGCCATGTGCTCCTCACGTGGGCGCTGAGGGAACATAAAATGTTCTTTAAATAAATCCCCAGAGCCATAATGAGTGCTCAACACTCAATAAAAGACAAAAAAGGTTGTCAGAACCCAAACCAATGCTCAGCATTGTTAAATAAAAAAAGGACCGAGCCTAATTAAATGTTCAACATTTTAACTGAGTGAGCCGAGTCCAAGTTGGCCACAGATCCCTAATTCAGATTAATTGAGCACATATGCTCATAAATCTTTTTAACTGATCTTAGTCCCAAACTTGACTACAGATCTCCCAACCAACATTGGTTCAAGGGTACATTTCTTCATACCTCTGATATATATCGTTGTAATTCTTCAACGTCTTCAGAGAGATGGGGGTCCTAATAACCAATAACTTTTGGCGCATTCCCAAACGGTTGAACCAAAACCACATAGACTATGACGTCGTTAAACTGGACTATGATGTCCTTCAACTTTACAGACTGTGGGGTCTTTAAACTCATGGACTATGATGTCCTTAAACTTATGGACTGCAACGTTCCTAAACTAAACTCTATAAACTATGACGTCTTTAAACTATGGACTATGATGTCCTTAAACTCCATGGACTATGATGTCCTTAAACTTATGGACCGCAACGTCCCTAAACTAAACTCTATGGACTATGATGTCCTTAAAATCATGGACTATGATGTCCTTAAACTTTACAGACTATGAGGTCTTTAAACTAGACTATGATGTCTTTAAACTGTACTATAAGGTCCTTAAACTCATGGACTATGATGTCCTTAAACATGGACTATGATGTCCTTAAACCCAATGGAACGCAACATCCCTAAACTAAAACGATAGAGTCCAAATACTCTTTCGTTGGATCTAAATGATCCCAAAATCCTGTTGAGTAGATCTTAGTCTAAAATTAAACTAACGTATTCTCAACAAACGTTTGAGCCGACCTTAGTCCAAAACAAAACTAACGGTCCTTAAACCAACCCAAACCCAAATCTAAGAAAATACGGATTTGGACTAATTCCCGCCCTGCGGGCGACAACATAAATTAATCTCCATGGGCAACCAAAAATAAAACATACACACATGACACGAAGTGACCATCTGGAGCAGGAGAAAGTGGTTACCGCGATGCGGTAGCGTAATTAACTGCAGGGGTTTGCTCCTGCAGGGAAGAGCGTCCCCATAATAAAAAACCCCTCACAATGAGGGGGAATCTGACGAAGTCTACTACATCGGCCGCATCTGTCTAAACCTCCGATCCACGGTGCCATAAATCAAATTGGCATCTTCGGAGAGGTGGACGGATAAAACCAAATAGAATCTGCTCCCCAAAATTCAGGCCGGACGTCCCAACGTCCCGGTCGCATCTTTCGGCGGAGAACATGGTTCTACCCTCGCCATATACGTTGCTTTTGGCACATGCCTTTGCGATGAGGCTACCCTCCAACTGTTGGATAGAGCGAACCTGCCGAGTTGATATTGGTCTTCGACCCAGTTTTTGAAAGTGAAGCAGTCTTCAAGAGGATGACCTATCGCTCGGTGATAGGAGCAATAATCTGGCTGACAGACCTCGTTCGCTTGTTCGGGGTGCTTGGACTCCGAGAGTGTCATCATCTGATGTTTCACGACGAGGTCGAAGATTCTCCTTGTCTTGTCTCGAGGGAAAGAATATGCTCGACCCATCTTTTTCATAAGAGACGGATTCCGGCTGACCCTTTCTCGATCGCATGGCCTTTCAGATCCATTTTGTCGCTGTCGAACGTTTTTTCCGTTCTTCAACTTGTTTTTGCCTCTGCATCGGGCCTTTTTCTTGTCTTGGGAATGCATGGCGGGCTGACGGTGAAGGGCATTGTCATCCTCCGTAGTCTGCTGAAGGAGGCGCTGCGTCTTGGCTTTCTCGTAAATGGTCATTTCGCGGCTGTAGTTGTTCCGAACCTTTTGACTCGCTTCTCTTATTAGCTTGTCCATATGTTCTTCAAACGACGGACTCGACCTTTTTATGGCAGGACCGCGTTCTGGTTCAGCATCAACGTCTTTTAAAAGAGCATCCTCTTCTTCATCAAGATCCTTTATGACATGGCAGCCATAGAATTGCCCCCGTTTCTTGGACTGGACATATCCAAGCCCGATCATTTCCATTTTCTCGTTGGGCAATTTTCGCTGAGTTCCGGGGACGTTCCAAATCCTGTTGTAGAACTGAGCTTGTCGAGGAGTCTGTTTGAAAGGTACGCCTTGGCATCTTAATAACCTTTTCAATCCCTCGGTGTAGTATCTGGGCAGACGAATGGGTTGGAGCCTGTCGATCGCATGATCGGCACCATGCCAGACTTCTCTTTCGACTTTAGTTTTCATGGATCGATAGAATAGGATCGCCTTTTCTCCTCTTCGCCCGGGAGGGACGTAGAATGTCTGCAGCTCTTGCACACTATATGTCTCCAGCGCATCAAGCTCTCTGTAGTGCTGTCGTGGAGCCATCGTAATTTTTAAACTCTGGTATGCTCCAACGAAGGTTTGCATCGATGGGCAGACGGAGAATACGGCGTTGACTTCGTCTTCAGAGTCACTGCCAAAGACCAGAATAAGGGTAGATGGTTCCGGCCTATTGCATTGGGGCGGCCCCGAACAGACTATCTCTTTTTCCTCCTCAGTATTGCTCCCGAAGACCGGAATAGTGGTGATAGCTTTTTTCTTATTCTCTGGTTTATGGCATCTTTCCGTGTCTTCAAATTCCGGTAGGAAATACTTTACATCTTCGTACTTTTGGACTTCGTTCACGGAGAATGGGTTTAGTTCCCCCGTCACGGTGTACTCGAGACCATCTTTGACATACTTTATACACTGATGTTGTGTAGAATGTATGATGTTGTACTCGTGTAACCAGGGCCTACCGAGCAAAGTGTTGTAGCAAGCCTTGGTGTCAATGACATGAAATTTGATGTCAGTGACGAGCAACCCAATGTATAACGTCGGTATCACAGACCCGAGCGTCCGTGATGATTAGGAGTCGAATCCGGAGATGGTGATTTTATCTCGAGCGAGGTGCTGAACGCTCATGCAGATTTCTTTTAGGACCCTCACATTTAGGAGGTTGAAAGAGGACCCGTTGTCAACTAAGATCTTCCCTATCTTGATGTCATGGCAGTATCCAGTGACATATAAAAGGCGGTTGTGGTCGCACGTACCAAGGAGAAGATCCTCATCGTTGAATGTAATGTTAGCCGTGTGGACTTCTGCCAGCTCATCTTGCATTTTATTCTCTGCGATGAAGGCCTGGAACTGATCGGGCTCTTGTAACTCCTTGACCAAGGAATCCCGTGCTTCTTTAGACAGAAAGAGGGCATCCAGTATGCTTAGTTGTGAAGGTATCTACCTCAAATGTGCTAGGACATTGTAATCCACCTTGCTTTTCTTAGGCGGGTCCTTGGCTGCGCGTTCTTTGACGACCCCATCATCGAGGGCAATCTCCTCATTGATTTTCTCTTTCCCCTTGTATTTTCTGTTCGAACCTTTGTTTGAAGATCCGAGATTCTTTTCAGGCAACGTACGATTACACAGCTGAATATTCTCACAGTTTTTCACTTCTTCCTCTTTTCCTGAGGTGGATTCTTTGAAGAATGGGATAAGGGCTATTTCTTCATCAGAATCGCTTCCGAAGGTGAGAACTTGCGATCCCCCGGAATCAACCATGTGACAGTTGCCAGCAGTTCTTTCACGCTCATCTGTCGTGCTTTTCTGCTCCCGACGGGCTTTGTGCTTTATTCGCTTGAATTGTTGTCGATGGGCGACGTATCCCTGCCACCACTTTTTAAAGGCCATGCACTCTTCGGTAGGGTGCGCAGTCTTCTGATGGTATAAGCAGTAGTTAGGATGTACGTCCGCTTCGTCAAGGTGCATACTGCCAGGAGTATTTCCTCGGAGAGATGGCAGTTTCATTCACATTGACAGGGCTTTAGAGAACCGTTTCCTTGCCTTAAGCTTGCTTTTGTCTGTCGCGGGCGTGCTTCGATCTGGTTGGAGTGCTTCAACCTTTCCATCCTGTCGCCGACGTTTGGCTTTTTCTAATATGGCCATTTCACGCTCTTGATCAGCTTTGCTCTTCTGGCGGGCTTCGTTCAGTAACATGTCAATCATCTCGTCTGACGGTTCCATGAGTTCCGGTTCTGGATCTGCCCCCAGTTTCTCTGCATCAGGAGCTCCTTTGCCATTTATTGACGAATAAGAGATCATGTGGCAACTCGCCACGTAATTCTCGGGCCCTTCTGAAGAATCGCCTCCTTCATCAGCGTCATCGTCTTCAAGAACATGCTTGTAGAACTCATCCAATATAATTGAGGTCCGTGCTCTCTGGTTATATTCTTTTAGTGCATCGATGTATTTCTGCAAACCTGTACGGTTGTTGTCGGGTTGGACTGGCTTCTTGGCCTTCTTCTTCTTCTTTGAAGACTTCAGAGGCTTGGCCTAAAGGTTTTGTCCACTGTCACCAACTATCAGCGTTGGGCGCGGCTTCAGCATCCCATCAATAATCTCATGCTCCAGCGGGCTCTTCCACTTAATCGCTGGACATGCTCGAAGGTCCTTCAGCATTCTTTTAGTCTTAGTTGAAAGGGCCACCTCCCATGGAGCTTCTTCTACAAATGAGCATGATGCCCTCGCTTATCCGTCTTTTTAGGAGCATGCGATTGTGGCAGATTTACCTTCCAATTCTCAAACAGCGCGAATTTGCCTTGCTGGTACTGGTCCTCAATCCAGTTTTTGAAGACGAAGCAATCTTCGATTGGGTGGCCCATTATTCGATGGTAGGGATAATAGTTGGGACTGTTGACGTCACCGGGCTACAATGGGCGTTTCGGATCCGGCAGGGTGATGAGCCTGTTGCGCACTGCTAGTTCGAACAGTCTCCTCATTTTATCCCGGGGAAACGAGTAGGGACGTCTCAATTTCTCGTCGAGGAATCACTGTTTTTTGCCTTGGCTGGCAGCTGGTTTCGGATCACACGACTGTTGCTGAGCGTTGGCGACGAAGGTCGCTTTCCCTTTGCCTTTTTCATTTCGAAGCTCCGTTTTTGAAGAGGACGGCCTGTGGCCCATCTGATCCATCTGGGCCGGCTTGTCAATCAAGGCCTGGAAGGTGGTAGGCTTGAAGAACATCATAAATTGGGAAATGGTAGCCTAAGAATCGAGGGTCCCCACGAACATGCCTATGGCAGGAGCTTCCTCTATGCGCCGTTCACACTTTGACCATAGGTTCCGCCACCGAATGGCGTATTGAACCTAGGTTTCTCCCGGCTTCACTTTGGCGTTGATCAATACCGTGATCGAGGTATGTTCGCTGGTGCTTGCGAACCTTTGTGTAAACAGTAGCTCCATTTCTGCAAATGTCTTGACCGAGTCATTCGAGAGCTCGGAGTACCATTCAAATGCCGTATCTGACAAGCTGCCAACAAACCGACGAAGCAGCAGTTTGTCGTCACCCCTAGTATTTCCGCAAAGAGCCCTGAACTGAGCGACGTGCTGGTGTGGATTACCCGTCCCCTTGTACACATGGAATTTAGGGATCGTATATCCCGGCGGGTACTTTATTTGATCGTACCAACCCGGATAGGGTTGTTCAGTCTTAACGATTTGGCCAGCCGCTTCGCTCGCCTGATGAGCTCGTATTTGTTGAGCTGTATAGTCATCAAGCGCAGCTTTCGAGATCGTCTCCTCTTTGGCTGCTGAAAAGGCCGGAAGAGGGTTTGATGTCTCCCCTCTGTCGTCGTCAAGGATTATTGGAGGGTATTCAGCTGGAGGATCCAGCTGTATCATCATCCCAACCATATCTTGAAATAGAAGCGCCATTTGCTTTATGTTAGCCGCTTGTTCCGCGGCCTCTTTGCCTTTCTTCTTGAGCATTCTTCGGAGTAATTCGACATCGGTTTCCTGCTCCTGGCACTGCTCCGACGATGTCTCCGGGATTTCTTTTGGCCCAGTGAGTATGGCCATCTTCATTAGCATCTCCTGGAGCTTTTGCTGTTGTTGCTCCAGAGCTTTAGTTACCGATCGCGTAAGTGGTCGATGACCCATAGAGGTACGGCTATCCTCTTTTCTGGAAGCCATGTAAATGGTGTGCACTAACATGCCCCCAGAGTTAGTGCATTTGGATTCAGTGCCCTTGAGATTCGTTGCAGACACAAGGATCTTCTCTGGCCTTCTCCTTTTATGGGTGATCGAAGATGAGGGGGCCGTTGCAGCGGGCACCCATATAGACAATACCTTCTGTGGTACGACGGCGCGGTCCTTCTCTTTCCAAACCTTCATTTTCTTCGGTCGGCGGGAGTAGTCTTGGTTAATCACAGAGTCTTGGACCCTTCGCCAGACCCTATGGATTTTGGAGGACAGCCGCTGAGGGGGCTGCTCTGGCTTCGCCTTTGTAACGTTCTTCATAGGTGGAGGAGATCTTTGTAGCACCACAGTCGGAGAGTTCTTGCGCACCCTCCTGAGTGGTTCGAAGATGTTCCCGGTTGGAACAACATCGTCGACTTCTACCGTTGGAGCTGGCGGAGTCAGTCCAGAAGGGGAACCGCCCCCAGCTTTCCTTACATGGCGCCAGTGGCGACGTCGAGCATGTCGAGCGGCCGGTACTGGCTCAGTTACGGGGGTGGCTTCATCGTGCCCCCTATTCTGGTAAAGGGTTACTGTTGGTGCCAGCCTATTGAAGATTGACTTCTACTGAGAAGAAAAATCCAATCCTGTTGAAGACTGACTTTCGGGCAGTGGAAGGAGCCTTTGTGACTTCGCCTGAAGCGGGAATTGGAATGGACAGTCTTGTGAAGACTGATCCTTTAGCAGGAGAAGCCCCTCTGGTGACTTCGTTCACTGAAGCTGGAATGGCTATCCGCTTCGGGATAACTCCTTCGGGTATTGCAGGCTTCTTAACGGGCCCACTTGAGCTTTGGCCTAGTCTGACCGAGGCGTTGGATTTGGACGACCCGTTGAGAGGGGCCGCGGTAGTTGTAAGTCGATCAAAAATTGACTTCTTTGGAGCTTCCTGTAACGGCACTGGAGCGCTGAAGCTCGTTGGCGGGAGCATGGTCCTGAAGAATAACCCAGTGGTGTCCAGTGTCACCTGTTCCACCGTCATTGAGAAAATGGAGAACGCTTGAGGCCCATAAGTCACTCCTCCGGTTGGGGCGGAGAGGGAGCTGTTGTTGCAGCTGGAGCAGTTAGAAGCCATCGATCTTCTTTTTTCTGCACGGAGCAAGACACCAAATCTTAGTACCTCGAATCCAGGGGCAACCATAGCCAACCGCAATTTGTTCACGAAAACACGACACACGAAGTGTGGAGTGGAAAGAGGAAAAGGTCCCACCGGGCGTGCCAGAATCTGTTCGCCGTCGAAAGACGCGACCGGGGTATTGGGACGTCTGGCCTAAAATTTAGGGGCAGATGCTATTTGGTTTTATCCATCTACCTCTCCGAAGATGCCAAGTTGATTTATGGCACCATGTATCGGAGGTTTAGACGGATGCGGCCGTTGTAGCAGACTTCGTCAGATTCCCCCTCATTGTGAGGTTTTTTTTTATTGTGGGGACGCTCTTCCATGCAGGCGCAAGTCCCTACAGTTAATTACGCTACCGCATCGCGGTAACCACTTTCTCTTTTTCCAGATGTTCACTTCATGTCGTGTGTGTTTGTTTTATTTTTTGTTGCCCATGGATTGTATACGGAGACTAATTTATGTTGTCGCCCGTAGGGCATGGATTAGTCCAAATCCATATTTTTCTAGATTTGGGTTTGGGTTGGTTTAAGGATCGTTAATCTCATTTGGGATTAAGATCAACTTAAATGTTTGTTAAGGATACGTTAGTCTAAGTTTTAGACTAAGATCTACTTAACATGTTGTTAGGATCATTTAGATCTAACAAAAGAGCATTTGGGCTCTATTGTTTTAGTTTAGGGACGTTACGGTCCATTGGGTTTAAGGACATCATAGTCCATGGAATTTAAGGACATCATAGTCCATGAGAGTCCATGTTTAAAGACATCATAGTCTGTAGGGTTTAAAGACATCATAGTCTGTAGGGTTTAAAGACATCATAGTATGGGTTTAAAGACATCATAGTCTGTAGGGTTTAAAGACATCATAGTCTGAGTTTAAAGACATCATAGTTTGTGGAGTTTAGTTTAGGGACGTTGCGGTTCATAGGGTTCATGGTTTGTTGGTTTGGGGGTATACCAAGAGTTATTGGTTATTGGGACCCTCCACCTCTCTGAAGACGTTGAAGAATTACAACGATATGTATCAGAGGTGTAGAGAGATGTACCTTTGAACCAGTGAGTGTTCATCAAAGATTTGATGATCTTGTTTGGGACTAAGTCCAATAAAGAGCACATGAGCTCGGTTGATTATGATTTTGGCCAACTTGGGTTTAGCCCAATGAGTCTCTGTCATTTCTCTTTTCTTTTGAATAAAGTGTTGAACACTTACTAAGACACAGTCCTTTCTTTGTGCACATAATGCTAAGCATTTATGTGGGTTCTGACACTCACACTTTCTTTTTGTTTTTTATGAGTGTTGAACACTCTTCATGGCACTGGGCTCTTCGTGCAGAGCGCTCTGTGTTAGAAGTGCCCACGTGAGTGGCACGTGAAGCGCTTGGCGCCAACAAATGAATGCAGAGCACTTTTTATAAGAAGAGCGCCCACGTGAGAAGCACGTGGAGCGCTCGGCGCTGAGCGCCAGACTTTGAGTGCAGAGCACTTTTATACGAATAGTGTAAGTGCACGGCGGCGCCCCGGCCGTCAATCCGACGGCCAAATGCGGAAGCGGTGATAAACTTAAATTTTTGCGAACTTAGCAAACCGGCACCACCGCGTACTAAACACCCGGATCGAACCATTAACTAGTCTAAGCTAACTACAAGACGGGTTAGAGATATACCGAATGATCCGAGTCCTCCGGTCTTCTCGTCGTCGTCCCGATCTCCTGCGGAAACTCCGGTCGTCGCCTCCTCGCCGGAAGGGCACCACATCGCCTGCATCTTTTACGGGCTCCCACCTTAATACCGAGGCGACTCGGACGCGAAGTAGGCTAGCCGACGCGTCCAAGATTTGCTGTAGAATGTGTAGTGTAGAGCCTATGTCTCATTTGGGGTCTGTTGCCTTTGAAGATGATGGAGGAATCAAGATAAGAAAAATGGTGCTTGCATTTTTCTAGCATGAAAATGAGATCAAGAATGCCACCCTCTCAAAGATGAAGCTCTCATCTTTTTCTCTCAAATGTCTTCAACCATCTCCAAATGAGAATGGTGGAGGAATGAATACCAAATGCAAGAGGGAGGTGAGTGTAGTAAAAGGTAAGAGGTGACCATATCCTAAACACCATCATAACAATCTCACATCAACTCCAAATCACTTCTAATCAACAAAAAGCAAGTGATAATGATGGATAAGAATGGTATCAAAAGATGCTTTCATAATTAATACATTTGCAAGAAAATCCTCCACAATGTGTTATTTGCAAACTTGCAAATAACCCCCTCCATCGGAAAAGTCCGGCCGGGAAAGAACAAAGGAAAACCGGCCGGAACGGAATGCAAACTGGCAACTCCAGAAAAATGGTCCCGTAATAAATTACAGGAAAACCCCGATACTGTGCATACACACCCGCATCTGTATTCCGTCCGGATACAAATGCAATGAGACAAAATCTACACTGTCAAATACTAGGATCCGGCTTAAGCCAAAGCCGGCTAGTAAAAACCGTCCGATCACGATCCGTGCAATACCGCACGTATCTGATCGAACCCTGCCATATCTCCATACGGCTTCTACAGTGTTTCGCCCGAAAGCTTGAGTAACTGTAAGTGTGGTGGACTCTAAAGAATCGTCAATACTATGGCTGTGGATTTAACCACTAGCACGTCAGAGGTATAAGCCAATACGTGACGGGCCACCAGCTATTGACAAAAAGGGACGTCGATGAGCGAACTCATCCTGACACCCTACTGAGCCTGTCAGTGACAATATCCGTACAGTCCGGTCCGTTCGTCTATGAGCATCGCATGTCGGGCCTAGGGGGTTGGTAAAAGTCAGACCCCAAAAGCGGTACAAGTCGTGTCGGAGTGTAGCCCAGAACACCCTGAGATACTACTGGAATACCTACCAGTAAATCTCCTGCCTTGGCCAAGGACTTCGTGTAATGGCTCTCCTAGACACAGCGCGACCTCACCCCCAATACCGGGAGAGACGAACCCCTGAAGATCCGCTCACTGCCTCCATGTGGCTCGGGACTGTACCCAACTAAAACCTGTTTGCACGACTCTTTTGAGCCGTGGTAGGGTAGTAATCAAAGCACAGTGGGAACTCACACGAGACAAATGACGATCCCCAGGTCGATGAACTAACCTGTACACATGTCACCTGGGAACTGCTATCTGACGTCAGGTATAAGACCAACTAGCATGTTCCCGGCGAGTCCTGTCCGGTGTACTCATAACCCAATGAGCACCTGTATACATCTTAGGTGAACCAACTGACACCAGTGGCTTGTGAGACCGGCCACCGCCCCTCGTCGGGGTCTCGACTGTATACACTAGTCTACTCTGGAGAATCGATGCCCTGTCTCGAAACTCCTACGACTAGGGACCTTTTAAGGATGTGCTTATAGACTCCAGCTCTCACTTATATGATCGCCCTCATACTGCTGGCAGTCAAGCAAGAATCCTAGGGGCTCTATCAACGTGCAATAGCGACATGTCAGGTCACCTAAAGCAGTACACGATGATAAAGGTAAACCAGATAGCATACTATCATCTCGAGTAAGACTGTCCTACCGGGATAGATCCTCCCTCAATTATTGCAATCACGTGCCTGTGATCCAATAATTGAATCTGAGGGCACTATCTCCAACAATCTCCCACTTGCACTCAAGGCTAATTATTGCGATGTCGCATACTCACAGCCCGTGTGATACCGAACACCCAACTCCTCTACTAGTCAGTCTCACAAATCCCGTTTGTGAAACTATTGCGGTCGAGGAATAGCCTCAGTGAGTGGATCCGCCTTGATGTTTCTTTCTATGTCTCTCTATATCTTATGTTCGCGGAGAAAGCCATCTCCCGAAATGAGCAATACCTGTCTTAGAATGTCTGGATGTCTGATAGGACCGAGCTCATAAATGAACTCGAAATCCAAACTTCTTAGACTGTATCGTCAACTGAACTTAATCAGTATCCTGCGCCATGCCACCCTCAGTATTGCCTTGGACCACCTGTCCAAAATACTGCCCCTCGTCAGAGGGAAAAACTATAACTCTGACAACCTCCTTGTCGTCCAGGTCACCTTGGAAGCCTGGAATGATAACCGTATCCTAAAGGAGGCAGCCGTTATCATATCCCTAGAACATTCACTTATGTTCTAAAACTGCTTCCGACTGTTTCTCCAGGATTGGATCAATGTCAACTTATTGCATCTAGTGCAAGAACAACATTTGGTGTGGTACTTGACATCTCATGATTGACTCAATTGCCTGAGCAAGTGATCTGCCAATCATGCACATCCCTCTCCCCTTTAGTCTGTAAGACACCTTTAGAGAGGGTGACTCCATTACCTGCAGGTACACTACCATGCCAGGAGTCGTCCATTCTAAATACTCATAGAATGCTGTCAAGATACCCAGATTAGGAAACCACCCAAATCTAGATCTAAAACCATAGATCTAGTAACCAGTATGTTTGATATAATGTCCAAGTCCCATGTGGAGAAACCACTGTGTGACGACCAAAGTATAACCGATCGTAGTATAAGAATATCACTTCCTACTTTGTGTATGTCATCCAAAATCCGGATATCACACCCTACTGCCTTCTCAATAGATCCATCCCCTATTCTGATGACGTCAAACCTATGACTGTCACATCAGAAATAGATGATCTATCTCCGCTACATCTGCTTTAGTCTATAAATAGACATGAGCCTGATGTCCACCAATGCTTCCGCTGCTCCCACTGACTACGACAACCCTCTGGCAGAGTCATATAGACGTGCACTTCTAAAGCTAGTTTAGAACGACGCTATACTCATCCTCCTGCCGGGTCTCGCAGCCTGGAACAACAACAATGGCAAGTGTGGGTAAACAAGAACTTCCCTGTCACCGTCCTTGAGGCTACCGGAGTACCTCTCGGGTGCCTGAAGTTACCCACCCTATCTGCGGAGTGGCCAATGGAATGTCAAATCAGATTGAATCTTTAGGTTCCTTATCAAATCTTCAGTAATCGTTTGCGGTTCTGGAATCACTTCCAGTTCTACCATACTCCCACTACTGTTTTTGAAAAAATCCATTTTTAATAAAACTGTGGCGAGTCTAGAACAATATTTCTATTGATCTGCCAGATGGTAGAAAGTCAACCCTCGTCATAGCCTGGGTCAACCCACAAACAGCCATTACAGAAACGTGCCTTGAGTTGTCCAGTGTCTGGTTTTAATCATAAGCCGGACAACTCCCCGTACCTTAACATCGTTAAGATATGAACTGTTCTATATCCAATATAGAACCAGAGGCACTGATTTAATTGAACCAGATTCAAATCATGCAGCTGTCTCCAGTGCATGTCAACTAAATGGAGAGAGGCCGATCAGCGTTACTCAACTTAGGAATGCTTCCAATTATGAGTAACCTGAAAGAGAAGCAATTTCTCTTTATCATTACTATCAACTGAATACCATACACAAGTATCTACATCTTCGATCACTTTGAAGAATCCCGATACTTGCTACACCTGGTTCTCTACTCTATTCAAATACCTATAACTCCTCAAAACTTAGACCCTGTGTTTCAACGAAACACATGTCTAAGAACTAGAGAAGTTAAAAGTAAACAGAATATAGTATGAGGACCAACCCCTCTGTCCTAATGGACACTGGACAATATACAATACTCTGTATAAGTTCGCTGAGTCTTACAACTCTTTCACTGTGTGTCGTAGGTTGAAAACTGTATTTATGGTTAAGAAGAATTACACCGCTGTTTGATGCTCCTTACCTAACCATCCACTGATATAGGTAAATGTCATCGACATAATGTCAAAAGGTATATCTCACTCTATTAAAATAGACGTACAGATATATCAATTTGAAATTGGTGCACAACAGCGGATATTCAAAACCAAATATTTGTCGACCGGCAAACAACCCAGGTGGCTTCCTCAAATATCACCAATTCCAACGAATCCCGATATAATGAGGATGGTCACCTAATTCCCAATAACTTACTCTCACTCATCATCTGTAAAACCATACAGATGTGAGAATCATACCTGGTAAATACATACCCTGGAGCAAGTGTCTAATCGGGAAATCAGTTTTCTTTTAACAGTACACAGTGAAACTGAAACATTGAAATGTTTCGATGGGGTATCCTGGTATTCCTAGTAATGCCTCTACCATTATCCAGATTCACAGCTATAACCGTATAATTCTTTGCCACCTCTCCAAATCCCTTTATATGTCTTTAGTCATTACCTTCTGCACACCCATTTAGGCCAATTGGTTTTCTTCCTTCCCTACCGTTCGGCACCAGCCTATGGTTTGGAAGAAGACTATCCAATAAGCATAATGGGTGTACTGTCCTAATCCTAGGAGCACTCGCAATGCGAGAGAAGGTGAAGATAAAAGACAACCGAATAAACCTTATTCCTATTTCTCCTGGACCAGAATCCATCCCCGAACTGGAACAAGTTCCTTTCGAGTTCGTATATAACCATACGATGGAGTATCCAATAAACTGTGGATCTTCGTAGTGATACGGAGTGTCCTGGAGAAATACAAAGGTGATTTAGGATTGGCGAAGAAATACTTGGTTTGGTCGTGAATATCAGTCGCAATTTACTTTGCCCTCTTACTAATCCCTTGCTTTGTCTTAATCTTAATACCTTCTGTACACCGTTTAGGCTAATTGGATTTCTTCATTCCCTACCGGTCGGTACCAGCCTATGGTTTGGAAGAAGACTGTCCAATTTGCGTAATAGGTGTACTACTCCTAAACCAAGGAGTACTCGCAACCTGAGAGAAGGTGAAAAGAAAAGACAACTGAATAGTCCTATCCGTCTTCTCCAGAACCGGAAACCATCCTCGAATTCCTTCGAGTTCGTATCTAACCATACGATGGTTTTTTCCAATGGAAGTGGACGTTCGTAGTAATACGGGGTGCCCTGGAGAAAAGGGTAAAAGTAGGAGTGGCAATGAGGTCTGCAACTCTGACAATCCAAAAGCCAGTGTCAAGTAGGTTCGGTCAACTTGGTCACTGAGTCATAGTCTAGGGTCGGGTCAATGGTCGCTGCCAGAGAGAGAGAAAAGAAACACTCAGCGTGCACTCTATCCTAGATCAGAATGGTTATCACTTTATCTAATCAAGAAACCTCCCACTGTAACTCAAATTCTTCTCCAAACCTGAAAGAAGAATTAGCCGGGATCACCCGAGGAGTAAACCAACTCATCAGTGGGAATCGGGATCCAACTCTCATCGCATGATAACGTGACGGAATCCGCTCACGTTATCACACTCCAGAAGGTATGCGCATATCTGGCAAGTTTCAGTACTTTTGAAACTCCCGATGTGGATTTTTGCCCCATGCTCTTATGACCTTGACTTTGGCCAACAAATCATAAGCCACATGTCAAGTTCTACCCGTCATTCTCCAGGTTAATTTGAACCCACCCGTACATGCCCTTGACTTTGGCCAACAAGGTAGTACGACTGTCCCAAACCAACGCATCTATTTATGCTGCATATGAATAACCAACAGCTACCAAACACTGTGCCTTGACTTTGGCCAACAAACACAGCTTGAATACTATTGACTACCCATATGAAACGACGGAGGGCTACGAATGGTTTCTGGCAAAAACCTTTAACGTAATGAACTTGATCTCGTTGAAGGAACGGATAGCTTTTTAGAAAATATAGTGACGAAAACCTTTACTAAAGAGGTCACTCCCGGTGAAGGGATCTCGGCTCTTTCCCCATAGAATGGGGTGCAGGATATCCCAAATGAATACCACGATGCAAAGCAAAAGTAATCGGCTATAGTGAAGTTAATGCCCTGACGCAAAATTTTGTCCAAGGGGTCACTCCCGGTGAAGGGATCTCGGCCCTTGCCTCGTCGACCGAGGAGCAGGATATTCCAAATGAATACCACGATGCAAAACAAAAGTGAACGTCCTTGCAATAACAGCTTTTTGAAAAGTGTTCCAACAACATCAGAATAGGTTTGTTTAACTTGCATTGATCTGAATCAACGCAGTCCCATCATTGATCACACCACAAAGAACGAAAATATACTGACGTACGTATATGCCATCCGCATTCGCCACTGGGTCCCGTCATCACCCGTTAGGTTAGCTAACTAACGACAGAGCGGGAACTGGACTAGCGCGGATGAAAAACATATACAACATCTACTAATATATATACCAATATATTATATTTCGCTCAAGGCGTGATAAAAATGCAACATCACAGAAATGTACAGCATCACAGAACAATACAGATATCTGGGATCCCCGGGTTTCACAGAGCCACTACTGAAACCCGACGTTCCCCTGGTCGTGTGGATAGCCTGTGCAATGAAATCCTAGACCCCTACGGGCACGGCAAGTTACCCGCCAAAACCTGAAGCGAGGCAGCCCCCTTCAGCTCCGTGAATGGACCACCCTGCACTTCACGGAATCCGGCAACTTGGGCACCCCTCCTGGGTCAACCTGTACCCCCTACGAGTGCGGCGAATAGCCCGCCAATCCTAGAGTGAAGCCCCCTCCGTCTCAATGCCATGAGATGCGGGCCCGTTGCCCTCTAGAACCCGGCTATCCGTGCACCCCTCCGCGGGGTAATCCTAGTACAGAAAGTAAAATATACATACATCGGGTACATCGACCGCAACCAGGTCGTGCCCCAAAAGAATAATACAAACAGGCAGTGACGGCAGTCCACATGTCGGACGCTCGCCCCGCAATATCAAATGTACATAATACAACAACACTGTACTAACATTGCATCCAGGCTATTCCCCACGACCGATCCGCAACATCACAGCAAAATCACAGAATATCAACGTGAAAGTCACGTTCGCAAATCCGTCTAACCGGGCTATAGCAGTTAGACCGGATTTACCGATCGAGTGACATTCACGGTCGCAGATATAATGTAAATACTGTGAAATAATGTGTTTAAAATATCTGATCGATCAAATTTTAACAAGTGGGCCCCCAAGCATTACTGTAGCAGATCAGGAAATTCTGGGCCCAATATTAATATTCCAAAAACCCTAAATTCCATTCAGGAGGCAACTGCAGAAATATGATACAGTGATCACATAAAGGTGCGGCGGAACCGAGGCATGAACGGGGGTTTTGCCGCGGTTCCGCGCTTCTACTGTCGAATCACTGCATCGAATTTTTGCAGAACCCTTAGAGTTTCCAGTACATCACTTTTCTGTAACCTGAAAAAAAATTTGACACCAAAAAATTTTCAACAGAAAACTGATGTGAACAAAAATGTAGATTTTGGAATTTTGGTCGATCGGAAATGCAAAACACATCAAACAAAGCTAGACGAAGTTAATGGCGAGGCTCTGATACCACTGTAAGTGCACGGCGGCGCCCCGGCCGTCAATCCGACGGCCAAATGCGGAAGCGGTGATAAACTTAAATTTTTGCGAACTTAGCAAACCGGCACCACCGCGTACTAAACACCCGGATCGAACCATTAACTAGTCTAAGCTAACTACAAGACGGGTTAGAGATATACCGAATGATCCGAGTCCTGCGGTCTTCTCGTCGTCGTCCCGATCTCCTGCGGAAACTCCGGTCATCGCCTTCTCGCCGGAAGGGCACCACATCGCCTGCATCTTTTACGGGCTCCCACCTCAATACCGAGGCAACTCGGGCGCGAAGTAGGCTAGCCGACGCGTCCAAGATTTGCTGTAGAATGTGTAGTGTAGAGCCTATGTCTCATTTGGGGTTTGTTGCCTTTGAAGATGATGGAGGAATCAAGATAAGAAAAATGGTGCTTGCATTTTTCTAGCATGAAAATGAGATCAAGAATGCCACCCTCTCAAAGATGAAGCTCTCATCTTTTTCTCTCAAATGTCTTCAACCATCTCCAAATGAGAATGGTGGAGGAATGAATACCAAATGCAAGAGGGAGGTGAGTGTAGTAAAAGGTAAGAGGTGACCATATCCTAAACACCATCATAACAATCTCACATCAACTCCAAATCACTTCTAATCAACAAAAAGCAAGTGATAATGATGGATAAGAATGGTATCAAAAGATGCTTTCATAATTAATACATTTGCAAGAAAATCCTCCACAATGTGTTATTTGCAAACTTGCAAATAACCCCCTCCATCGGAAAAGTCCGGCCGGGAAAGAACAAAGGAAAACCGGCCGGAACGGAATGCAAACTGGCAACTCCAGAAAACTGGTCCCGTAATAAATTACAGGAAAACCCCGATACTGTACATACACACCCGCATCTGTATTCCGTCCGGATACAAATGCAATGAGACAAAATCTACACTGTCAAATACTAGGATCCGGCTTAAGCCAAAGCCGGCTAGTAAAAACCGTCCGATCACGATCCGTGCAATACCGCACGTATCTGATCGAACCCTGCCATATCTCCATACGGCCTCTACAGTGTTTCGCCCGAAAGCTTGAGTAACTGTAAGTGTGGTGGACTCTAAAGACTCGTCAATACTATGGCTGTGGATTTAACCACTAGCACGTCAGAGGTATAAGACAATACGTGACGGGCCACCAGCTATTGAAAAAAAGGGACGTCGATGAGCGAACTCATCCTGACACCCTACTGAGCCTGTCAGTGACAATATCCGTACAGTCCGGTCCGTTCGTCTATGAGCATCGCATGTCGGGCCTAGGGGGTTGGTAAAAGTCAGACCCCAAAAGCGGTACAAGTCGTGTCGGAGTGTAGCCCAGAACACCCTGAGATACTACTGGAATACCTACCAGTAAATCTCCTGCCTTGGCCAAGGACTTCGTGTAATGGCTCTCCTAGACACAGCGCGACCTCATCCCCAATACCGGGAGAGACGAACCCCTGAAGATCCGCTCACTGCCTCCATGTGGCTCGGGACTGTACCCAACTAAAACCTGTTTGTACGACTCCTTTGAGCCGTGGTAGGGTAGTAATCAAAGCACAGTGGGAACTCACACGAGACAAATGACGATCCCCAGGTCGATGAACTAACCTGTACACATGTCACCTGGGAACTGCTATCTGACGTCAGGTATAAGACCAACTAGCATGTTCCCGGCGAGTCCTGTCCGGTGTACTCATAACCCAATGAGCACCTGTATACATCTTAGGTGAACCAACTGACACCAGTGGCTTGTGAGACCGGCCACCGCCCCTCGTCGGGGTCTCGACTGTATACACTAGTCTACTCTGGAGAATCGATGCCCTGTCTCGAAACTCCTACGACTAGGGACCTTTTAAGGATGTGCTTATAGACTCCAGCTCTCACTTATATGATCGCCCTCATACTGCTGGCAGTCAAGCAAGAATCCTAGGGGCTCTATCAACGTGCAATAGCGACATGTCAGGTCACCTAAAGCAGTACACGATGATAAAGGTAAACCAGATAGCATACTATCATCTCGAGTAAGACTGTCCTGCCGGGATAGGTCCTCCCTCAATCATTGCAATCACGTGCCTGTGATCCAATAATTGACTCTGAGGGCACTATCTCCAACAAATAGCGCCCACATGAGGAGCACGTGGAGCGCTTGGCGCCAGACTTGAGTGCTAGGCACTGAGTTTTTTTGTATTCTGCCCAGTTCAATTTTCTGAGAATTGGATTCTCCCTTGTGAAAGACTTCGTCTTATAGATCTGAGATGTGGAAAAAGAACTAAGTTCTTTTGATGTGAGAGTTGAACTCTTAAATATGGAGGAGATGTTATGATCTCTCTTCTTTTTATGAAAGACTTTGTCTTATAAATCTGTGATCTAAAAAAAGAACCAAGTCCTTCTAAAGTGAGAGTTGAACTCTCCAATATAGAAGAGATATTATGATCTCACTTATTGTTATTTACCTTGAAGAAAATTCTTCTTCTTAGTGCTTGCACTTCTTTTTTTCTTTTCTGAGAACTTGAAGTTTATGGGAGGGGTTCTTCTCTTCTTCTTCTTTCGATTTGAAACTTATGGGGAGGTTCCTCTGTACTTGAAGTCTTGGGTTCTTTATATAGGGGAGGTCGATTTGTTGAATCAGTTAAGGAAATCTCTCATTGAGATATCTCTGATTGATTTGGGGATTTTATCCACCGTTGGATCTTTGATCCAAGGACTTCTGTTTTACAGAAGACATCTTTCTTGTTTTTAACAAGATTGGGAAAATATTTTCCCATACAGAACTTATTCTGTATCTTGGTGATTTTTTATCACCATTGGATCTTTGATCCAACGGTGCTCTGATTTACAGAGCACAATCTTTCTTGTTTGGAAAGATTTGAGGAATGTTTCCTCAGCAGAATTTTATTCTGGTAATTTGATGATTCATCATGTTCGTTGGATCTTTGATCCAAGGGTGGAGAACATTTAGTTCTAGCGATGGCGCTCTCGTGCTTTGCACGTGAGGCGCTGCCTCAGAGTCTTTTGACTCTTGGCACTGGCGCTCTCGACGCTAGCGCTCTCGTGCTTTGTACGTGAGGCGCTGCCTCAAAGTCTTTGACTCTTAGCGCGGGCACTCTTGGCGCTAGCACTCTCGTACTTTGCGCGTGAGGCGCTGCCTCAGAGTCTTTGACTCTTAGCGCTGGCGCTCTTGGCACCAGCGCTCTCGTGCTTTACACGTGAGGCGCTGCCTCAGTTCAAATTTCAAATTTTGAACAGAGCTTTGCTCTTTGATTAGGGGAAATATAGATCTTCGTCTAAAATTAGACTAACGTATCTTCAACAAACATTTAAGTTGATCTTAATCCCAAACAAGATTAACGATCCTTAAATCAAACCAAACCTAAATCTACGAAAATACGGATTTGGACTAATCCACGCCCTACAGGCGACAACACAAATTAGTCTCCGTATACAATCCACGGGCAACCAAAAATAAAACAATCACACACGACACGAAATGACCTTCTGGAGCAGGAGAAAGTGGTTACCGTGATGCGGTAACATAATTAACTGCAGGGGCTTGCGCCTGCAGGGAAGAGCGTCCCCACAATCAAAAACCCCTCGTAAACGAGGGAGAATCTGACGAAGTCTGCTACAACGGCCGTATCCGTCCAGACCTCCGATACAGGGTGCCATAAATCAACTTGGCATCTTCGGAGAGGTGGACGGATAAACCCAAATAGCATCTGCCCCCAAAGTCAGGCAAAGACGTTTTTCTTTCCCGGCTTTCGGCGGTAAACAGATTCTGGCACGCCCGGTGGGACCTTTTCCTCTTTCCACTCAACACTTCGTGTGTCGTGTTCGCAAATGAATCGCGGTTTAATATGGTTGCCCCTGGATTCGAGGTACTAAGATTTGGTGTCTTTCTCTATGCAGAAGAGAAAAAGATCGATGGCTTCCAAGTGTAACTGCAATAGCAACTCTCGCTCTGTCCCCGCCAGAGGAGCGGCTTATGGGCCCCAAGCGGCCTCCATCTTTGCAATGCCGGTGGAACAGGTGACTCATGCCACCACTGGACTATTTTTTGGGACCATGCTCCCGACAATAAGCTTCAATGCCTCAATGCTATCACAAGAGGCTCCAAAGAAGTCGGTCTTTGATTGGCTCGCAACCACCATGACCTCTCTCAACGGGTCATCCAAGTCTGTCGCCTCAGTCTTCGATAGGCTGAGCCTAACCTCAAGTGGGCCTGCAAAGAGGTTCACGATACCTGAAGGGGTTGTCCCGAAGCGGATAGCCATTCCAGCTCTGGCAGAAGAAGTTGTCAAAGGGGTTTCTCCTATTAAAGAATTGGTCTTCACAAGACTGGTCGTTCCAACTCCCGCTTCGGGCGAAGTCACCAAGGCTGCTTGTAACACCCTAGTTCGTTTATACCAATTCCAGTTCAAGTATTTCCTTATTTGTGGTATTTTCTTGATTTACTGTGTTTTGGGTGCAAATAATATAGTTGACATCTGTATTGCATCTGACCCGACCCGCTTGCTTGAAACCTGTCTTGATTCATGTTTACGATTTATCCTGACTTGTTACGTAGACTTATGCATTTTCATGTATACTGCATACTGGCATTTTATCTGGCATTGCATTTTACCATATAACATTTTGAGTCACATAAAATATTTTAAAAATACATGGCATGGCCTGCATGATACCCCTAACCCCGTGGTAGCATCCGCGCATCTTGTTCTCGTCCCGTTCAGTGAAACGGACTTGTTTGGATGGCTACACACACGTACGTGTATCCGTTCCTGGGGGTATGCTTTTTCGTTACCCGAGCATTCATTTTTAAATTTGGTCGTCGCATATATTTTTCGTATTTTAAAACTGAAATTTTAGACCCGACCCGGGCCTGTTTTGGAATATTTTTGTATCCCGCCAAAATTCAAATTTATTTAATCTAATATATTTATTTTAAACGACAGTTAAATTATAACAACTAATTTTTTTTTCTATAACTAGAAATATTTTATAAGTAAAATCCTAACTTCTCAAACTAACCCAGACCCCACCATCAGTCTCTCTCTCTCTCTTCACTACGCGACAACTCTATCTCTCCTCCCCTCTCTCTCTCCTCTCGCTTACTCTCTCTCTCTCCTCTTGCATCTCTCTCTCTCCTCTCGCGGTGAGAAGGGATCTCTTCACCTCCCATGAGCTTAGCGTTACCTCCCTTAACCTCCTCCTTATATTTCCCTTTTTCTTCTTCTTATTTAAACCGAGCATCTTCCTCCTTCAACCATCATCACAACCCTCTGCCTTCTCAACCCTAACCCTAATAACTTCATCTCCCCTTCACCTCGTCATCCTCACACCACCTCTCCTTTCCCTCTCCTCTGCATTCTCCCTTCTACACCAACCCCTGCACACCCCAGCAAACAAAACCGAGCCTAAACCCTAACCTAACCCTAACAGCAAACCCTAGCTTCGTCGGAGTTCAGTCGATCTCATCGTCACCTTCACTCCTCTCCTGACCCCTGTGCACCTTAAACCACAGTAAGCAATCCCTTCCCTCTCTTCTTCTTCTTCTTCCTCTTTCTTTCTTTCTTTTCTTTTCTTTTCTTTTCTTTAGATTCTTGATTTCTGTATTTCATAGTTCGCCGGAGCCGGGCTTGACGCCGACGATCCAGACGACCCAGAGAACGTACCTTACCTGCGTGATCACCCTCTTGCGTTGCTTGGACCCGTCCCGTGTGTCGTGCATGCGTGGTGACATTTTGCCGACGTCGGACGTACCGTACATATCCGTTTCGTGATCCGTCTAGGCAAGTTTATCTTGCTACATGCTATGTTACTGTATTTACATCTATTTGAATAAATATAACATTAGTATTTTAAATCATGGATCCCATGTTATAGTTTTACAGTTTTCGGATACCCGTTTGCATCCATATCATTTAATATATATATATATATATATATATATATATATAACTGCATTTATAGATCCCATTAATTCATATTATTATTGTAGTAACACCCCATACTTAATAATGTGCATCCCACTTAGTAATGGAACTATAAATGTAACCCTAATCGGTGTTTGTGCATCCATACCATTAATTGTGTACCTATTTGCATTTCATGTCACATTATTTCATATTATTGTTTTTATTAGTACCCTATGCTTGATATTGCGCATCCTACATAGCCATGGTGTAACCCCTAGTAAATATTGGTGCATCCGTACTTTTATCGTACATCCGTACTCGCTATTGTTTATTATGAGCATCCGCTTGACACATGTACACTACCTGACATAACCTGATATACCACTGCTTGACTTGATACCTGATCTTGTTACTAATGCCGACAATCTTGACATGTTGTCCCGATGGGCATATCATGTTGTCTATTTAGACAAACATGTACCTGCTTGATCCTGTGTTGGCATTAGCTCCAGATTTATCAATACCTGACTTGAACACATAATCTTGGGGGTATGGGGAAATCAAAAGTGTAAACTAAAGTGTAACTTAAAAGGGTATTACTTGACCCGTGGTTCGGGGGGTAACGGGACAGAGCCATTCGTGACTCTTACATATTCTTGCTCCGTGGTCCCGGAGGGTAACGGGACAGAACCACTCTTGGTTCACATATTCCTGATCCGTGGTCCCGGGGGGTAACGGGACATATCCTTTGGGTTACATGGAGGATTACATTGATTGATTTCAAACAAACTTTAGAATAGATATCCCAGTAGCACAGTTTAGACTGATCACTGCATGTCACATATTTTGATACACTTCACTGTTCTATATCCGTGTTTACTTATTACATTCATGTTACTATTTATGATTCATGCCTGCATATCTTGTGTATCCTGTTCATGTATTATTGTTTGATATCATGACGCACCGACGTCTGGGTTTTGCATGGCCCAGATCCTTTATCTCTGTCGCAGGCAGTTCAGGAGTATTTTGACCAGCAAGCCGAGCAGTGAAGATCTTGTTAGTTGCTAGTTAGTTTAGTTTTATTCCGCATTTTTCATTCCTGATGTGAGCCCGAATTATGGGACGTACTTTCCATATTTTCATTGCTACTTGAATTTATTGCTTCCGCATATTATTTCTTGACTCGTTTATTTTGGCTCATGGACATGTACTAGATAGTTTATTTCATTTTACTGTTCTTGATATCTCTAGATGTAACGCCTTGAAAAGTCGTTTTGGTGTTTTCCTGAAAATCGGCGAAAATTCGGTATTTTTCCGAAAACCGTCTTTTTTGTTATTTTGCAGTTTAGGGCTAATTATACCTAAAATGGATAGGTAATTGCTTGTTTTTAGTAGCTAATGAGTTACTTATTAAATTTTGGTCATTTAAAATTTTTTCCCTATTTTTCAATTTTTTAATATTATTTTAAGTCGGTAAGAAAATACATTAAATTAGCGATAAATACAAATTTTTCTGGGCTAATTTTAATCCTTAAAATTATGTTAATTAAAATCTAGTTGTAACATAAATTTTCAGTATTTTATTTTAGGTTTTTACTAATTTTTATTATGGAAAACAAAAATATAATTAATTAAACTTAAGCTTGCAAATATGAATTTGTGGGGGGCCTTTTTGCTTGTTTTCTTTTTTTACAACCTCTCACATTTTCCCTTTTCTCCCATGGGCCGAGCCCACCTGCAGGATTCCCCCCTCCATTTGCTCCATTTCATTTCATGTGATGAATGTTATGGGTTGAATTTTATACATTAATTAAAGTATGGTGTTGACTTGGAAAGGAAAAAGAAATAACACTAGTACACACACACACTCCCCCCCCCCATTCCCCTTGCTGCCGAATCTGCAGCCCCCCACTCCATTCCACTCCATTGTTTCCACCTCCTTTGCATCAAACAAAAAAAGAAATCCCCAAATGCTTCAAAAATCCAATTAAACCTCACAATTCCAAACCCATTCTTCATGCTTCTCCTTAAACATTCTTGCTTGGATCTTGGAGGCTAGGGGGCCATCTTTGAAGGCAAATTATCTTGCTAGATCTCTAGAATTGGAGTTATAATCTTGACCCAATTAACACTTGTGGTTAAATTCCTTAAATTAAATTGATTAGAGTTAAATTTTGTGCTAAATTCTAATTTAGTTTTGTTTTTTTTATATAGTTCATGGCTTGAGTTGTAATTAGGGTTTAGAAATCCATTATTAGGTTAATTAATTTACTTTGCTATCTAGTGTTTTGCTAACCTAAATCTAAGAGGTGAACTTGCTTTTGGGTTTGAAATTAGTGTTAGTTAAGTTTTTCTAGTATGGTTTTTAATTGCAATTGCTAATAAGAAAAAAAATCAAGAAAGGGTTGTGTTTGGAAAATGGTTTTGAAGCATGGTAAATGAGTTGGGATTATGTGATTGTGGCTAACTAGTTGTGTGGTTGGATGTTTGTGTTGGATTGTGATAACCTTATCTTTAATTTTCGATGTTGCACCAATTAGCAAGTTTTGTGCTTACTAGTTTTTATTAAATTATTGTGATGAACTATTTGCGAGATCTTGATGATATTTTCGAGTTATCCTATGACGTTTAGGATGCGTGAGTGCGGATTTTTGAGTATTCGGGTTTTAGTTTTGCCGGGCGACCAAATCGGCATTTTTTGGCAGTTTTTGCGATTTTCGCGTATGTTCCGCGCACCTTGTGCACGTTGTACCTAGCTAGTGAACATTAGTATTTTCGTTTGGGTTTTGCGTCAGTCTTGATAGGTAACCTTATGTTTGGTATTGATGTAAATTCCAGGTTCGGTCGCGGAGACGTCAGACGCGGCACGAAAGGGGAAAGCGGTGATTGGACACAGCTAGCTAGGGATTCCGGTGAGTAGATGTAACATCTACGGGGAACTATCGTTGGATGGCGCAAGCCGCCCGATAGTTTTAGTAACTTAAAAGATTCTTAGTAATGTTAGTAATTAGGGGTGTAATACTTGTATGATTATTTGCTACATTCATGCCCTATATTGACATACCTATACGAAACCTTTTTATAGGACACCTGCACCATTGCCAGGGTTTTTATATGCAGCACGAGCACTATTCATGCTTACACACACACCCTGGTAATTGCCATGCCACCACACTAGATAACCTTTAAATTGAAACCTTTTACTAATTGATACTTAAACTTGTGCTATTGCCTTTAATTCCTTAAAATGAAATCGTAGGATTGCTATTCATGTGCATGTACTTCATCATATTATTCGTTCATGCCTAATCTATCAATCATACATCGCAACTTGATTATTGACACCATATGCATTCATTATCATTGGCATATGCAGTTATGAGGATTTCTTGAGATTTTGTGATATTCTGGATTTCGGGGGAAAGCCGCAAAATTTCTAAACTTATTATATTTTTAAAATATGTAAATTGCGGTTTTCTAGTGATGTAAGTGTCGTCCACCATGAGTTTGCTGTGGTTTTTGAGACCCGTTTCGAGGAGTTGGATGAACCGTCTCGGGTACATGGTGGGCCCGGTAGGGTACCCCGGGGCAAGAAGCTCGTGGTGCTGATGATGAGCCTGGCAGGGGACGGATTACCTACCGGTGACTTCATCGGGCACGGAGGATATCCAGAGGATACCGACCGGGGCCGCGAGAGGACGAGATATTGATATTGAGATGGGTCAGCCGGATGGCTGAGGCCAGAGACACTATGACATGGATTTATGAGATTTGAGACAGCTTTTAGGTGTCGTTGCTGGACACCGGTTCTCGTCGATTCTTTGAGTTTTATGTTGGCATTCTAAAGAGCTTCAAAAACAAAAAGAGATAAAATGTTTCTTATATATACCTATTGAGACCTCAGATATTCATGTTGCATACATATTAGTACACTGATGTTGTATACACACCTGCTAGTGCATCCAGTCATACCTGTATTTTAGATGCTAGGATGCTTGTGTGCATGCTTACGATAGCCTTTGTAGATATTATTTATTACTCACGAGTTGGCAACTCACCCCCGTTGTGCCACAGCCTTTTGCAGGTCCGCTCCCTCAGTACAGTAGCGGCGGGCGCACTTGTTCTTTTGCCTCCTTTGCCTGGACTCGAGGTTTTGCTCTTAGGTGGGTTATATCATTATTTTGTACCACCTTATATATTCTTTGTATCTAGTGCACTCCATCTACTGTATCTACCAGCATTATTGTATATTGACCTAGAGATGAGACTGTGAGATTTGTGGACTTTTATGCTGTATTTTGGGGTCGAGCTCACTCGAGTCGACATGCTGTTTTTCTTATGCTTCATTATGATTATTTCGCATGTTGTTGCTTTATTTTGCGTGGGATTTGTGACCGCCTTATGGCGAAGAGCTAGCTCCCGCTTGGGGATGCCTTATTTGTTGGATTCATATATATTTTTGATGTACCCATTTTGGGGGCCAGTATTTACAAAGGAGACTCTGCCGAAATTTTCGGAAAAATTGATATTGTTTTCAAAAAGGGTTTCATATGACTTATTGATAAACTTGTTTTCAATTGATTGGGTTCTCTTCACTCTTTTGCTTTTTGGTTTGGTTTTCTGGGCTTTGGCTTACTTATTTTACGGACGTGTTTAGACGTTTCGTAAACTTAAGTGCCAGTCACGTTCCGTACCCTACGGGTCGTGACAAAGTTGGTATCAAAGCGATAGGTTTTACCTTTTTGAGTGTAGGATGACCCTTGGTAGATGGAGTAAGTGACTTAAGCAGGGTAACGTAGCGTGCGTATGTCCGCGGCATACTTACGATACGGTACTCCGCCTAAGTGACTTTAGGATACTTGCTTGAAATTCCTTCTTCAATTCCGTGTATCCTATGATTCTATTGCACTGTTCTTACTATCGGTTTTCCTGTGACAGCCACTATGCCGCCGAAGGCTACGAGGGCACAGAGGGCTGCCGCCAGAGACGAGATTCGAGCTGGCTCGTCCGAGACTAGGACTGAGCAGGGTGGTATGCCTACGCCGCAGGGACAGACCGATCCACCTTCCCCAGGCCGTATGGATAGGCTCGAGACTGGTATGGAGGAGTTGCAACAGATGATGGGAGGTATGCAGGAGCTACGTCAGATGGTAGGATCCCTAGTTGCAGCCAGTTATACACCGAGGCCGGATGACGTACTTACTACATCACAGACGACCATGATACCTGCTCCTACTACTACCACCGTGGCCATTTCGGTTTCACTACAGGATTTTATGAGGCTGAGACCTCCAGTATTCACCGGCACCGAGGCAGCGGAGGACCCACAGACGTTCCTTGACAGTTTAGCCAGGATCTGTCGTTCGCTGAGATGTTCGGATGATCGATGGGTAGAGCTTGCGAGTTTCCGACTAGAGGGTCTCGCGCAGACATGGTGGGAGTCAGTCTTGAGAGGTCGAGCTGCTGGTCTGCCGCCTATGACTTGGGTCGAGTTTACAGCGGTCTTTCTAGCCCGTTTCCTTCCAGAGAGCGTTCGTCACGCCAGAGCTCGTAGCTTCGAGGCCTTAGTCAAGACACCTGGGATGACGGTGTCTGAGTATGACATCCAGTTTACACAGTTATCCCGATATGCTCAGTATTTGGTGGATACTGAGGAGAAGATGGTGAAGAGGTTCGTACAGGGACTTGATGCCCAGCTATATCTTGCCATTGGCGCCCAGCACTACGACACTTATTCAGCTGCTATGGATACGGCATTGCGGATGGAGGCACGCATATCACAGACTTCGGCCGTTTCTGGGCCGAAGAGGATTCGCACCGATGTACCGTCTCAGAGGCAGCGCGCCGGATTCTTTCCGAGAGATAGGCCTGGCAGAGGATTTGGGCGGGGACAGTTATATGGTTCTTATCCCCAGGGGCAGCAGCCGTCGCCAGGGTGTTTTGGGTGCGGGAGTTTGCACCATCTTGTCAAAGACTGTCCGGCGAGACGACAGGGAGCAGCGACAGTTCCGCACGTGACCCTACCACCATCGCCACCCCCTCCACAGAGAGCCCTACTTCCTACCACAGGCGATGCTCCACGCCAGTTAGGTGCACCCAGAGGCCGTGGACGCGGCGGTCCTGTTCAGAGAGGACGAGGAGGCAGAGGCTGAGGTCGAGGTCAGCCCGCTATCGGTGGAGGACAGGCCCGAGTTTTTGCTTTGACACCGCAGGATGCGCAGGCATCCAATGCCGTTGTGACAGGTACCTTGCCAGTTTGCTCTTTTGACGCGCGGGTATTATTTGACCCAGGTTCCACACATTCATACGTCTCTAAACACTTTGCACCGATGTTGGGCCGTGAGTCGTCGTCGTTAGATCATCCGCTTGTTGTTGTTACTCCGGTAGGCGAGTCGTTTGTCGCTCGTTTTGTATTTCGATTGTGTTCCGTTCGTATCGGGGAGAGGGATTCATCGGTTGATTTGATTCTCCTCGATATGTTGGACTTTGATGTGCTTCTGGGCATGGATTGGTTAGCCACTTGTTATGCTTCGGTGGACTGCCGTGAGAAGGCAGTCATATTTAGCTTTCCGGGAGAGCCAGTCCTTGTTATTCGGGGAGACCGCAGTGTCACCCTTCCCAGCTTAATTTCGTCTCTTCGCGCTGGTCAGCTCTTGCGGAAGGGATGTCAGGGATTTTTAGCGTATATTTGTGATACTCGAGCTGCAGAGGTTCCGTTGGACCGGGTCCCGGTAGTTTGTGAGTTCCCTGATGTTTTCCCTGATGAGCTACCTGGGCTACCGCCTGAGCGCGATATTGAGTTCTGCATTGATTTGATTCCTGGCTCGGGGCCTATTTCTATACCGCCTTATCGGATGGCCCCGGCAGAGCTTCGAGAGCTGAAGGATCAGTTACAGGATTTGTTAGATAAGGGGCTTATTCGACCTAGTGTTTCTCCGTGGGGTGCTCCGGTCCTGTTTGTCAAGAAGAAGGATGGAAGTTTGCGCTTATGTATCGACTACCGCCAGCTGAACAAAGTTACCGTTCGGAACAGGTATCCGTTGCCACGCATTGATGACTTGTTCGACCAGCTTCAGGGTGCGGGATATTTTTCGAGGATCGACTTGCGATCAGGATACCATCAGCTGCGAGTCCGACAGGAGGATATACCGAAGACAGCCTTCCGTACACGCTATGGCCACTATGAGTTTTTGGTGATGTCGTTCGGACTCACCAACGCCCCAGCAGCATTCATGGATTTGATGAACCGTACATTCAGGCCGTATCTTGACTTGTTCATCATCGTGTTTATCGACGATATCTTGGTGTACTCCCGGAGCAGAGAGGAGCACGAGCAGCACTTGCGGATTACGTTACAGACTCTGAGGGAGCACCAGCTGTTCGCAAAGTTCTCCAAGTGTGCATTCTGGCTGGACAGCGTCGGATTCTTGGGTCACGTGGTTACGAGGGACGGCATTTGTGTGGACCCGAAGAAGATTGAGGCTGTTCAGCAGTGGCCCCGACCTACATCGGTTACTGAGATCCGTAGTTTTCTAGGCATGGCAGGCTACTACAGGCGTTTTGTTCAGGACTTCTCCCGTATAGCTGCACCTTTGACCGGTTTGACCCGGAAGGGAGTTCCTTTCGTTTGGACAGAGGAGTGCGAGCGCAGTTTTCAGCAGCTACGGACTTGTTTGACTACGGCGCCGGTATTATCTTTGCCTTCGGGATCAGGCGGATTCGTGGTCTACTGTGATGCTTCGCGAGTGGGATTAGGATGCGTATTGATGCAGCATGGCCGGGTGATCGCTTATGCTTCTCGGCAGTTGAAGAAGCATGAACAGAACTACCCCACTCATGATTTGGAGATGGCTGCAGTAGTCTTTGCACTGAAGATTTGGCGACATTACCTATACGGCGAGTCGTGTCAGATATTCACCGATCACAAGAGCTTAAAGTACATATTTCAGCAGCGAGACCTGAACCTCAGACAGCGTCGTTGGATGGAGTTGGTGAAAGACTACGACTGCGAGATCTTATATCACCCAGGCAAGGCGAATGTGGTGGCAGATGCGTTGAGTAGGAGGCCCGGGGGTAGTCTATCCTTTTTGCACGCAGTGCAGAGGCAGTCGTCAGCAGATTGGCAGATGTTATGCGACAGCCGAGTTGAGTTCGAGTTCACTCAGACAGGGGGACAGCTCGCGCATGTTCGTGCACGTCCACAGTTGCTTGACCGTATATATAAGGCACAGTGCAGTGACGACCGTTGCTCAGAGATCATGGCACAGATGGGACAGGGCAGATTTTCCGAGTTCGTGATTGACGATCAGGGGATTTTACGATATGGATCTAGACTGTGCGTACCAGATGCTGATGGAATGCGGCGCGACATTCTTGAGGAGGCACACCGATCAGTGTATAGTGTCCACCCCGGTTCCACCAAGATGTACCATGATATGAGAGAGACCTACTGGTGGGACGGGATGAAGAGGGACATTGCGGAGTTCGTTTCGAGATGCCTGACTTGTCAGCAAGTCAAGGCCGAGCACCAGAGGCCCGCAGGAGAGCTACAGCCGTTACCCATTCCAGAGTGGAAATGGGAGCAGATTTTGATGGATTTCGTTGTGGGTCTACCCAGGACCAGTCGAGGGTACAACTCCATCTGGGTGATCGTGGATAGATTGACGAAAGCGGCTCACTTCCTACCAGTGAAAACCACTTTCAGCTTCGCTCAGTATGCTCAGCTCTATATTGACGAAATCGTGCGACTACATGGCGTACCGACTTGTATCGTGTCAGATCGAGGCACTCAGTTCACCAGCCGACTTTGGCAGAGACTTCAGGAGGCTTTGGGCACTCGTTTGAGCTTCAGCACAGCGTTTCATCCGCAGACCGACGGACAGTCAAAGCGGACCATTCAGACTCTCGAGGACATGCTCAGAGCGTGCGTTTTAGACTTTGGTGGTAGCTGGGATCATCATTTACCTCTAGTGGAGTTCTCCTACAACAACAGCTTCCAGGATACTATTCAGATGGCACCTTTCGAGGCATTGTATGGGAGGAGATGCAGATCGCCCGTCTGTTGGACAGAGCTCAGCGAGAATAGCATTTTGGGGCCGCAGCTTGTTGAGGAGACGACAGCAAAGATACAGTTGATTCGAGACCGGATGAGGGCAGCTCAGAGCAGACAGAAATCCTATGCAGACAGGCGCCGTCGCAGATTAGAGTTCGCAGTTGGCGACCATGTTTTTCTGAAAGTCTCTCCGATGAAGGGCGTGATGCGTTTTGGGCAAAAGGGGAAGCTTAGCCCTAGATTCGTAGGTCCCTTCAAGATCTTTGAGCGGGTTGGCGCTGTTGCATATCGTTTGGCTCTTCCTCCCAGCTTTCCCGATGTTCACCCCGTCTTCCATGTTTCGATGCTCCGCAAGTACCTTCACGACCCTTCGCATGCGATTCAGCACCCGACAGTCCAGCTAGAGCGCGACCTTTCTTTTGCAGAGCAGCCGGTGGCCATCCTGGATCGGCAGGTGAAGAAGTTGAGATCGAAGATTATACCAACCGTCAAGGTCCTTTGGCGTAGCCCGAGCAGAGAGGAGGTTACCTGGGAGACCGAGGGCGAGATGAGGAAGAAATATCCCCATCTCTTCGAAGATACGCGTAGTTATATTTTTAAATTCGGGGACCGAATTTCTTTAAGGGGGGAAGATTGTAACGCCTTGAAAATTCGTTTTGGTGTTTTCCTGAAAATCGGCGAAAATTCGGTATTTTTCCGAAAACCGTCTTTTTTGTTATTTTGCAGTTTAGGGCTAATTATACCTAAAATGGATAGGTAATTGCTTGTTTTTAGTAGCTAATGAGTTACTTATTAAATTTTGGTCATTTAAAAATTTTTCCCTATTTTTCAATTTTTTAATATTATTTTAAGCCGGTAAGAAAATACATTAAATTAGCGATAAATACAAATTTTTCCGGGCTAATTTTAATCCTTAAAATTATGTTAATTAAAATCTAGTTGTAACATAAATTTTCAGTATTTTATTTTAGGTTTTAACTAATTTTTATTATGGAAAACAAAAATATAATTAATTAAACTTAAGCTTGCAAATATGAATTTGTGGGGGGCCTTTTTGCTTGTTTTCTTTTTTTACAACCTCTCACATTTTCCCTTTTCTCCCATGGGCCGAGCCCACCTGCAGGATTCCCCCCTCCATTTGCTCCATTTCATTTCATGTGATGAATGTTATGGGTTGTTGAATTTTATACATTAATTAAAGTATGGTGTTGACTTGGAAAGGAAAAAGAAATAACACTAGTACACACACACACTCCCCCCCCATTCCCCTTGCTGCCAAATCTGCAGCCCCCCACTCCATTCCACTCCATTGTTTCCACCTCCTTTGCATCAAACAAAAAAAGAAATCCCCAAATGCTTCAAAAATCCAATTAAACCTCACAATTCCAAACCCATTCTTCATGCTTCTCCTTAGACATTCTTGCTTGGATCTTGGAGGCTAGGGGGCCATCTTTAAAGGCAAATTATCTTGCTAGATCTCTAGAATTGGAGGTATAATCTTGACCCAATTAACACTTGTTGTTAAATTCCTTAAATTAAATTGATTAGAGTTAAATTTTGTGCTAAATTCTAATTTAGTTTTGTTTTTTTTATATAGTTCATGGCTTGAGTTGTAATTAGGGTTTAGAAATCCATTATTAGGTTAATTAATTTACTTTGCTATCTAGTGTTTTGCTAACCTAAATCTAAGAGGTGAACTTGCTTTTGGGTTTGAAATTAGTGTTAGTTAAGTTTTTCTAGTATGGTTTTTAATTGCAATTGCTAATAAGAAAAAAAATCAAGAAAGGGTTGTGTTTGGAAAATGGTTTTGAAGCATGGTAAATGAGTTGGAATTATGTGATTGTGGCTAACTAGTTGTGTGGTTGGATGTTTGTGTTGGATTGTGATAACCTTATCTTTAATTTTCGATGTTGCACCAATTAGCAAGTTTTGTGCTTACTAGTTTTTATTAAATTATTGTGATGAACTATTTGCGAGATCTTGATGATATTTTCGAGTTATCCTATGACGTTTAGGATGCGTGAGTGCGGATTTTTGAGTAGTCGGGTTTTAGTTTTGCCGGGCGACCAAATCGGCGTTTTTTGGCAGTTTTTGCGATTTTCGCGTATGTTCCGCGCATCTTGTGCACGTTGTACCTAGCTAGTGAACATTAGTATTTTCGTTTGGGTTTTGCGTCAGTATTGATAGGTAACATTATGTTTGGTATTGATGTAAATTCCAGGTTCGGTCGCGGAGACGTCAGACGCGGCACGAAAGGGGAAAGCGGTGATTGGACACATCTAGCTAGGGATTCCGGTGAGTAGATGTAACATCTACGGGGGACTATCGTTGGATGGCGCAAGCCGCCCGATAGTTTTAGTAACTTAAAAGATTCTTAGTAATGTTAGTAATTAGGGGTGTAATACTTGTATGATTATTTGCTACATTCATGCCCTATATTGACATACCTATACGAAACCTTTTTATAGGACACCTGCACCATTGCCAGGGTTTTTATATGCAGCACGAGCACTATTCATGCTTACACACACACCCTGGTAATTGCCATGCCACCACACTAGATAACCTTTAAATTGAAACCTTTTACTAATTGATACTTAAACTTGTGCTATTGCCTTTAATTCCTTAAAATGAAATCGTAGGATTGCTATTCATGTGCATGTACTTCATCATATTATTCGTTCATGCCTAATCTATTAATTATACATCGCAACTTGATTATTGACACCATATGCATTCATTATCATTGGCATATGTAGTTATGAGGATTTCTTGAGATTTTGTGATATTCTGGATTTCGGGGGAAAGCCGCAAAATTTCTAAACTTATTATATTTTTAAAATATGTAAATTGCGGTTTTCTAGTGATGTAAGTGTCGTCCACCATGAGTTTGCTGTGGTTTTTGAGACCCGTTTCGAGGAGTTGGATGAACCGTCTCGGGTACATGGTGGGCCCGGTAGGGTACCCGGGGCAAGAAGCTCGTGGTGCTGACGATGAGCCTGGCAGGGGACGGATTATCTACCGGTGACTTCATTGGGCACGGCGGATATCCAGAGGATACCGACCGGGGCCGCGAGAGGACGAGATATTGATATTGAGATGGGTCAGCCGGATGGCTGAGGCCAGAGACACTATGACATGGATTTATGAGATTTGAGACAGCTTTTAGGTGTCGTTGATGGACACCGGTTCTCGTTGATGGACACCGGTTCTCGTCGATTCTTTGAGTTTTATGCTGGCATTCTAAAGAGCTTCAAAAACAAAAAGAGATAAAATGTTTCTTATATATACCTATTGAGACCTCAGATATTCATGTTGCATATATATTAGTACACTGATGTTGTATACACACCTGCTAGTGCATCCAGTCATACCTGTATTTTAGATGCTAGGATGCTTGTGTGCATGCTTACGATAGCCTTTGTAGATGTTATTTATTACTCACGAGTTGGCAACTCACCCCCGTTGTGCCACAGCCTTTTGCAGATCCGCTCCGTCAGTACAGTAGCGGCGGGCGCACTTGTTCTTTTGCCTCCTTTGCCTGGACTCGAGGTTTTGCTCTTAGGTGGGTTATATCATTATTTTGTACCACCTTGTATATTCTTTGTATCTAGTGCACTCCATCTACTGTATCTACCAGCATTATTGTATATTGACCTAGAGATGAGACTGTGAGATTTGTGGACTTTTATGCTGTATTTTGGGGTCGAGCTCACTCGAGTCGACATGCTGTTTTTCTTATGCTTCATTATGATTATTTCGCATGTTGTTGCTTTATTTTGCGTGGGATTTGTGACTGCCTTGTGGCGAAGAGCTAGCTCCCGCTTGGGGATGCCTTATTTGTTGGATTCATATATATTTTTGTTGTACCCATTTTGGGGGCCAGTATTTACAAAGGAGACTCTGCCGAAATTTTCGGAAAAATTGATATTGTTTTCAAAAAGGGTTTCATATGACTTATTGATAAACTTGTTTTCAATTGATTGGGTTCTCTTCACTCTTTTGCTTTTTGGTTTGGTTTTCTGGGCTTTGGCTTACTTATTTTACGGACGTATTTAGACGTTTCGTAAACTTAAGTGCCAGTCACGTTCCGTACCCTACGGGTCGTGACACTAGACAACCGTAATGTGACTGTGGAGGGATGTTTCCTTGCCACAGGTAGCATGGTTGGCTCTGTCACGTGCCGATCTTAGCGCACTCTGGGAAGCGGGGCATGACAGGGTTTGTTTGGTATCAGAGCCATAGGATTTAAGTTAATCAGGTTTAATTCTTTGTAGTTGGGTATTGGACCCAATACACGAATCAGAATACTCGTGATTAGGAACATGTCCTGCCACTTTCCCATCTTGTCATTCTTGAATCTTAACTTCCTTCTGATCCATACCTTGACGATATGCAAACCTCTTTGCATCTCGACTTGAAACTTTTTGTTTCCCTATTGTTTATCTCTAGGATTTGGGCGACTTGAGTGGAGTTATGTGATTGTAACTATGTACCGTGGCATGGTTACAATGCGGTACTCTATTTGAGTAACTTGGAGTTCTTGTCTTGATTCATATCCTTGATCTATGGTTTGAATCTTGTTATCATATTAATCCTTTTCAGTGTTTTGGTTTCAGGAACATGGCAGACAGAAATTTGAGAGCGTACCAGAGGCATGTTGATAACGCCGCTTTGCTTGGAGTAATTCGGGGGATGCTGGAGAACCAGAAACGGCAGACCGAGCTGAACCAGCGGCAAGCCGAAGCTTTTCAGGAAGGTTTGCGGACCATCCAGCAGTCCGTAAACAGTGTTGCGGCCAAACCCGTTGAGCATGTGGGTACCGTGGCGGATTTCAGGAGACATGGTACGTCCGTCTTTATTGTTCTGGAGGAGCCATTTCCAGCGGAGCAGTGGCTGGTTGATACGGAGATTTTGCTCGTTGCGGCACAGATTCCATAGGACAAGAGAGTGGATGTAGTACGCATTCAATTGGTAGACTATGCCCATGAATGGTGGCTTGTGGAAGAGACCCGCTTGCCCAAGCCGATCAGTTGGGTAGATTTTTTGAAGAGTTTCTTGGAGAAGTTCTTCCCGCAGACTGCACGGGAGGAAATGGAAGAAATGTTTATCAGTTTGAAGCAGAACGGCATACCCTTGGATGTACATGCGGCTGAGTTGACACGGCTCAATAGATTCGCTGGACCCTTGGTTGCCAATGATGCTGATAGGGTAAGAAGGTTCATGCGTAATTTGGACGTGGAAATCCAGAGGCAAATTATATCTCTGGGTTTGACCATTTTTCACAAGTACTTACAGTGGGCCGAGAACGGCAGAGCCTGTCTATGAAGACTGGGGGTACGCAGCAGTAAGCAGTTGCGGTATGGAAGCCGGCATTTGCACCGAACCGAGCGCATATACACAGAGGTATTCCGGTGAACCGGCGTGGCGTAGTACCGATGAAGAAGCCCGTCGTTGCTAATCAGAAAAGGAGGATGATTTATGACTTTTGCCGTTTACCCGAACATTAACAGAAGGATTGTCGAAGGAAGCTTGGACTCTGTTTAGTTTGCAGATCAGCTGATCATACTATCAATGCTTGTCCGTCGAAGCTTCGTTTGAAGGATGATGTTCAGAGGCCACCGCAGAAGCAGTTGACTCAAGGACCCAATCAAGCTCGAGCCTTTACCCTGACGGCTGAAGAGGTCAAGGCTTCAGAGGAAGTTGTTTCAGGTACCCTACTTGTTCATGGTTTTCCCGCATTAGCATTATTCGATTCTGGTGCATCGCATTGTTTTATGTCGTCCAGGTTTATTGCTGCACACTCGATTTCTTGCACGATCCTGTCTAGTTGTTGGGACATACACACTGGGAATAGGAAGATCATATCTAGTAGAGAATGTAAGGATTGTTCAGTTGCTATTTATGGACGGGAGTTATTTACGGATTTCTTAGTGATCGATACTGGCAGCTATGGCGTTGTCTTGGGAATGGAATTTCTCGGAAATTTCCACGCTTACATTGATTGTAGGGCAAAGAAAGTGATTTTCCAGATTCCCAGACATCCGGAGTTTGTTTTTGCTGGAGGAAGCAGTTCTGTCGGGCCAGTCGAATTTAGGGCTAGGCCGACAAACAGTGTTCATGCGTCGATGGAAGTTGATAAGGAGGAAGCTCCAGCTGTAGTTCGAGATTTCATAGACGTGTTCGAGGACATCTCGGGTTTACCTCCGAAACGATATTGTAGGGTTCCTAGGCACGCTCAAGAGGTTTCACAAGGCATCTACCATACCAAATTCAAAAAATTAGGTGCCGAGAAACCCTAACCTAGATCGTTAACTAGAGGATAGGCGAAACTAGAAAGCTAGCAAACAACTTTGCTACTAAGTGAATGAAAATAAAACCTTTGTAGATCCGGTCCTCCACTTCTTTAGCTCCGTGTTGACGTCCCTTCGCTGCGATCACCACGATCCCGGACTCTAGCGATGGTTTCGTCGAAGAAATGAGCGGGCTAGGTCGTTGACTTCGGTGCCGAAGATGATCTACGTCGAGGCAACTCAAACTCAAGCTCCATCTTCACTAGGTCATGAAACTTGTGAAGAAAACACCCAATACAACATGGCAAGTGGTAGAGGATGAAGAAATAGGAAGTGAGTTCACTTTGGATTTGGATTTCTCACTTGATTTCATCACTTGACAATTTTCAAGAAAGCTTTTCTTTTCTTGAAGAAGATGAAGAAGAAGAAGAAGGAAAATGAATTATTCTTAAAAATAATAAATCAAGTGAATACTTATCATAATGCAGCCATGGGTGAAGTAAACTCATGTAGAGACTAAACTAGAGTTTAGGCTAATGGTTAGGTTAATGAACAAAACAAAATGGCTAGACTTTTCAAAGATGCTATGAAGCTTCATGAAGCTTTAAGCCAAAAATAAAGAAAAGCACCATTTTGTTTTTACAAAATGAATAAAGAAAATTAAAACCCTAACCATTAACTAAACATAGTTTAAAGAATAGACACACCCAAGTTTGCATGTATCATCAAACATGATACAAACTAGTGCACAAAAATATATCACATATACAACTTGTGCACATCAAGTGAGAAAGTTAATCTTAAGTGAACCAATACTAGTTAATGTAAAGTAATATATCAAATATATAATTATACATTAAATCATTAAATCAATATTTGATTTAATGATCCGGTCATATCGCATATAACCGACTAATATCAAGTGTATCAATGTATCGAATCAACACTTGATTCGGTAACCCGGCTATATCACATATAACCGACCGATGATACGAATCGCGAGAATAGATTACAGTATCACATACTGGTACCATTCTCGGTCCCGCACATATCTCATATGCGCTCCTATTTCGTTTCGCTTGAGCCAGGAAACCTCTGTGTAGGACTCTAAAGACTCGTCAATACGCCGGCAGCAGGTGATGATCATATCAAACACCCACAAGCCGCAAGCGGTCTGCTAAACGTAACGACCACCCGGGTATTGAGCGATCAGAAGATCAACGAGCAAGCCCACTCACACTCCTGTGAATCCAACCAGTAACACTTATCGTACAGTCCGGTCTGTCCGTCTGATATGTCGCATATCTCGCCTAGGGGTGGTAAACGTCAGACCCCAGTAGCTTGATAAGTCGTGTCGATATGTGGTCTATAACAGTTCGAGATACTACTGATAACACTTACCAGTAAATCTCAGCAACCCTGGCCAGGGATTTTCGGTTATAGCCAATCGAACACAGCGCAATATCAACTCCCTATACCGGGAGAGACGAATCCCCTCCTATCGCTCATTGCCTCCATGTAATTCGGGACTGTACCTAAAACACCGTTTTGCATGCCCTCTTGGACGTGGTAAGATGGAAATCAAAGAACAGTGGGAATCACACAAGACTCTATGACGATCTCGAGTCTACAGACTAACCTATACCAGTGTCACCAGAGAACTGCCATCTGACGTAAGGTATAATACCATCTGGGAGTTCTCGACGAGTCCGTCCAGTGTACCCAGTCTCCACTGAGCACCCGTATATCATCTCTGATGTCAAACACCAATGAATATGGGATCATCTATCGCCCATCTGTATGGGTCGAGAAGGTATACGCTAGTCTACTCTTGTATATCGATGCCCCGTCTCGATACACCCATGACTAGGGACCTTGAAGGATGTACTTATGGACTACCATGTCCCCACTAGTATGATCTGCATCATAGTTTAGGTAGTCAAGTACACATCCTACGGTCTTTACCAACATGTAACAGAGAGACAATCAGTGTACACGTTAAGACAAAGAGCAACCAAATAGCATACTATCATGTCGAGCAAGAAAGTCCTCCCTATATATGTCCCAGCATCTACTACAATATACATCCTATGTACAGTAATGGCCTCTAGGGCATACATATAACTAACAATCTCCCACTTGCACTAAGGCCATCTGTAGCAGTGGTTGCAGTATCTCATACTCAACCATCCCATAAAAGTCTCTCTCTGGGAAATGGCCTTTGTGAGTGGATCCGCCATGTTGTCCTCTGAGTCTACTCTCCTAACCTCGATCACCCTGGAGATCAACTATCTCCATGATCAGGTGTTGCTGCCTCAGAATACGTCTGGGTCATTGATGGGACCGGGGTTCCTGGGCCAAAGCCAGACTTCCATTGTCACACAATGGTAGGAACCTAGTTCATCTCATGAACCAATATACACCCAAACTGCCTTTTTGGTAGTATCTTAAGTAGCGATGTATCTAGCCTTTATCGTCTAGTATGCCACGGTATCTAGCTTGGAACTCTTCCAACATACCGTCCCTTTACTGAGGGTAAAGACAATGCCTGTGACTGACTTTTAGTCGTCCTTATCACCCTGGAAGCTTTCCAGTGATTCTCCCCAGGATCAATTGATACCATCTCACTACACCTAGTGAGAATCCTAACATCTATTTAGATCTATCTTATAGATCCAAAACCCAGGATTTAGGAGGTATCGCTTTGATCCTATTTGGAGAATCCTTGTGATAAGCGGAGATTGACCGAGCGTAGCATAGGAAACTACTTCCCTATGAAGAGTATGTCATCCACGTACTCTACGAGGATCACAACCATACTCCCTACTACCTTTTTGTATATACAAGCTTCATCTACTATTTTGATGATGTCAAACTCTTTGACTAACACATCAAAATAGACGTTCCAACTCCGCGATGCCTGCTTTATCATATAAAACATCTTGCACACGTTTCCGCTGCTTCCACTGTCTACGAAGCCCTCTGGCTGTGTACTTATAGACGCTTTCTTCTAAAACATAATTTAGAAAAGCAGTCAAGACACCCAACCGCCAGATATCGCAGTCATGGTATGTAGCCGTGTTAAGTAGGATCTGAATGGACTTAAGCATAGCTACTTAGAAAAGGTTTCATCATAATCCATACCTGGTCAATAATGCAAACCTTTAACAAGTCTAGCTTTGAAAGTCTTAACTTTTCTATGTACACCAAGTAATCTTCTCAGGATATACTTGCTCCTGATGGGGATTTAACCCTTCAGATATAGCAGCCAAAGTCCATACTTTGCTGGTGTACATGGATTCCATCTCAGATCGCTAAGCATCCAGCCATTCTTACAGAGTCCCTACTCTCGATGGCCTGCTCGAAACTAGTTGGGTCATCATCTCATGATGCATTCCTCGCTCCCACTGTCATCGAGAAACCGAAGTATCTCTCAGGCGGATGAGGAACCCTACTAGATCGGAGGAGAGGCTGAGGTTCATCGGGGACTATTGAATCCTTTGGTTCTGTCAAATCATCAGTCGTAGTTTGTATTGCTGGAACTCCTTCCAGTTCTCCAGAACTGACCTTGCCTCAAACTTGACCAGGCCGGACAATCACCAAATCTTAACTTGCTTAAGAGATGGGTTCTACCCATACCATATCTGATATGGAGTGGTAGGCACTGATTTGATTCGAACCCAATTCAATAGGTATGCAGCTTCTCAAGTGCATAACCCCCAAAAGAAAATAGGTAACTCAGTAATACTCATCATAGAGCACACCATATCCTATATGGTGCGATTGCTCCGCCCCGATACACCGTTGTGCTGTGGTGTATACGGAGGAGTAACACTGAGAGAGAATCTCATTCTCCTTTAGAATAGTCCAAGAATTCCATGCACAAGTATTCTCCTCCCTGATCTTATCATAGGACATAATACTTATACCCGTATTTTGGTTCTTTACTTCTAACTTATATTCTGTGAATATCTCAAAAGGTTCGGACTTATGTTTCAACAGGAACATATGACTGAATCTTGAGAGATTATCAGAGAATGTAATGAAGTATAAAGAGCCGGTCCTGGTATGTGTAGACAGGGGACCTTACATACATCATCATGTAACAGTCCCAAGAGTTTACTAACTCTTTCTCTGTTTCTAACAAACAGAGCTATGGTCATCTAATCTTTGTGACATGAATGGCAAGTTTCACAAGATGTAAATTCAAACTAATTTAAAAAATGCATCTAAATGTAACTTCAGCCAGTCGGGTCGCATTAATATGACCTAGTCTACAATACCTCAAGAAGGATCCGTTCATTTCTGAACTCTTCCTCTTGTGTGTGTTCTGTATACTAGGAACTGTAGTTTGATTTAGAACGTCAATGCTTTTAGATAACGTGCCTGAACCGATCAACTTTTGAAACGTTCAAAACATTGTTCAACAATACAAAATTATATCCTTCTTTAATAAATAAAGATATTGATATGATTTTGTATATCAGGTACGGTATCTAATAGCATTTGTTCAGAATCAATGTACTGGTAATACAGGGTGACAGTGACCAACAGACTTGGCCGCAACACTTGCACCGTTTTCTGTCTCATGAAACTTATCACCCGTTCTCAGTTCTCTACCTTTCTGTAACCCATGTAACAAATTACATATGCGGGATCCTGATCAGATATCTAATACCTAGGACGTAGAGGATTCAGAGAAACAGTTCTTTGTAATGAACACACCCGACGGAGATGCATCACATGCACTTTCTTCGTTTGGGCGTCATGGGAATTCTGGTAATCCCCTATTTCCTGCTCGGTCTTATAACAATTATAAGTTGGAGCGGGACCAACGTTCCCCATCTCAGTATAACAAGCGGGTTCGGTCAATACATCCATATTATTATCTTGATTAAGGCGTGACATGGTCGCTACCTGGAGAGAGAGAGAAGAAAACACTCTGCGTGCGCTCTTGCAAGATCAGATTGGTTATTATTTTATCTAATCAGGATGGCTCCCACTGTTTTTATCAAATCTTCCTTCAAACCCTAAAAGGAAAGACTAGCCGGGATTAATTACACGCTACAAGTTCGCCAATCTTTCAGCCAGGCCAGTGTCAGTACTTTGAGGGAGGTTCCCCGTGCTTTCGCACGGACCTAATTAAAGTAAACCTCGTTTTCCCTGGGGCGTAACCCCGTTGACACCTTTCTAGACACCTACTTGATCGGCTAATTGTAATGTATAAAACTCTCCCAGGAGTAACTCTTACTCGCAGCGGGTATCGGGATCCAACTATCTCATAGAAGGTATGCAATCTCATTACAAATTTCAACACTTGAAATTCCCGATAATTTTGCCCCTAGCACCCTATGACCTTGACGGAGGTCAACAAAACATAGGCTACTAGTCAAGTTCAACCCGTCATTTCTTAATTGAATCAAACCCACCCGCACGACCCTTGACGGAGGTCAACAAGGCCGTACGACTACCCTAATCCAATCTGCATCATATGCATAAGCAGATAAATACTAGTTAGCTACCGCACACTACGCCTTGACGGAGGTTAACAAACGTAGCACAATTACTAAGTAGGACTTATCTGAAATGACGGAGGGCTACGACAGGTTTTTCAGAAAACCTATTGCGTAATGAACTTGATATCGTTGTAGAATCGAATGAATTTTAAATGGAGTGTTTTTTAGGCTTTTACTAGTTTCGCTAAAGAGGTCACTCCCGGTGAAGGGATCGTCGGCTCTTTCCTCGTCGAATGAGGTGCATGATCTATCATATATATCACTGTGCAAAGCAAGAACTAGAAAAGCAATCAAAAGACAAACCGAGGGTTGTAGCATCTGCCAGTTATTGCTAAAGGGGTCACTCCCGGTGAAGGGATCTCGGCCCTTTCCTTATCGAATAAGGTGCAGGATGTTCTACAAGGAACACCGCGATGCAAAGCAAGAACTGTAGCTACCTGTTTTTTTTGAAAATTCGATTCCACAACATCTTTTAGGTTTCTTTTATTTCATTAATCTCATTAATGAATATCCTATCATTTAAGTCCACCTAAACATCACAGATAAATATAACGTACGCTTATGCCATCCGCATTCGCCTCGATGTCACGTCTGCACCGTTAGGTTAAGTAACTAACGGCAGAGCAGGGCAGGGCTAGCGCGGGTGTAAAACATAAGCAACGTCTATATAATATATCATATATACTATATACAATATCTATCTGAACATATCACATGATCACATCACAGATAACGCAACAGAAAATATCATATGAAATATTGGATATACTAGGACGTCCGTGTTTTATTTTGAGCCTGTATAAAACACGGATTCCACGGTCGTGATGAATAGCCAATCCCACACCCCTAGACCCCTACGAGAGCGGCAAGCAACCCTACCAATTCTAGAGTTAGGAGACCCGGACTCGACTCCTCGAGATGGTCTCCCACTGGACCCTAGAACCCGGTTACTTGTGCTCCCCTCCTTGGGTCTATCCTAATACGGAAAAGTAAATAATATACAAATGGTGACATCATCCGCAACCTGGAAGTGCCCCAATAAAAGAATATTACATACAAGTTTTTACATGAATGAAAATGAAAAAACACCCATCTCACATAAAAACCCCCGGCTATTCAAACACGACGATCCAATATAACATATCCAGCAACACATAACATCACATGTCATCAACGTAAGTAAGTATGCATACACCGATTGTCATCGACGTATACCAACGAAAATCGGCAATACCACTACATACTACACTTACGGTCACAGAAAAGAAAGTGTAAAACTACAACAGTTGGAATCCGCAACCTCTTTAGACATCGCATGCCTAATCAAATGAATTTCTTAGACATCGCATGCCTAACAATTATAAACCCCGCATTTTAGTCTCATTATCGAAAACTCTTTTCAATTTCAAGTCGGGCAATTCAACATGATTCCTGACATCCTGATCGAATGCTCGTCGCAAACTTTAGTAGACGGCCGCACCCCCGATGCCGTCGACGAAGTGCACCAAGGCGGAACACCGCTGCCGCGAGCACCCGCAACGGATGCTTTTGGCGACGGGGTTCTCCTACAGTCACTTGATCGGGGCTATGGGGCGTGGCTATCTATTAAGTTTACCGGCGAGTATCCGCGTACGCTACGTGATTGCGACGGACTTTTGATCACATCAAAATCCCGTGGCAACCGATCAAGTGAGACTAAACTTCTATGTTTATAATCATTCAAATCAGTTATCTCATAACTACTTGTGGATTCTAAATATTGTATCACATTCCAGATAAATAGAAAATGTTAAACTTTCCGATCGAACAATCAAACACCCAATTTTTCCCGAAACAGCTCAACACTTGAAATAAGTTTAAAAACATCCACTTCATGCCACAGCACCAACGGTCCAGCCGTAGAAGGGTCAAGCCAACGCCTCACATGTGGCACGCCGTACTGCCCCAAACCCTAAGGTTCAAAGGACAGTTCAAGACGGTCACATAATCGAGTTAAGATTTGTTGTCTTCTAGAGGGACCATCGCGTTACTTGCACTACTTAGAACGTTATTAAACTACGGAAAAATCCAACAATTGGAAATTTCCCGGCAGGGGAAAAAGTGGGTATTTATATCCGGTCGAACCTTTTAACATGTTCTAAAATTATCCGGAAAACAATAAACAAAGTTAAATAAACCGATCGAATCATCGAGTCCCCAAAACAACCCAGAAAATTCAACTGTTGAATACAGATTAAAAATTCCCATAAAATACAGCAATAACAGACAAGAATTACTGTGCAAAGCACGTGACAAGATTCACTTATTTGGCCGCGGAACCGCCGCATTTGCCAGGGTGGGGCCGCGGTTCCGTGGCTCTTTAGTCGAGTTACGGTCACGTGCTGCACAGTAACTCCTATAAAACCCTGCTGAATTTTTTGGCAATTTTTAATTCACAAAAATCCACAATTACATAAAATATACAGAGAAGGGTTTGAATTAGGGTTTCGGGGTTCGATTGGTTTTCTAACTTCGTCTACGCATCGCCTAAGGCTTTAGCTAGGCTCTGATACCACTGTAGGATTCCTAGGCACGCTCAAGAGGTTCCACAAGGAATCTACCATGCCAAATTTAAAAAATTAGGTGCCGAGAAACCCTAACCTAGATCGTTAACTAGAGGATAGGCGAAACTAGAAAGCTAGCAAACAACTTTGCTACTAAGAGAATGGAAATACAACCTTTGTAGATCCGGTCCTCCACTTCTTTAGCTCCGTGTTGACGTCCCTTCGCTGCGATCACCACGATCCCGGACTCTAGCGATGGTTTCGTCGAAGAAATGAGCGGGCTAGGTCGTTGACTTCGGTGCCGAAGATGATCTACGTCGAGGCAACTCAAACTCAAGCTCCATCTTCACTAGGTCATGAAACTTGTGAAGAAAACACCCAATACAACATGGCAAGTGGTAGAGGATGAAGAAATAGGAAGTGGGTTCAATTTGGATTTGGATTTCTCACTTGATTTCATCACTTGACAATTTTCAAGAAAGCTTTTCTTTTCTTGAAGAAGATGAAGAAGAAGAAGAAGGAAAATGAATTATTCTTAAAAATAATAAATCAAGTGAATACTTATCATAATGCAGCCATGGGTGAAGTAAACTCATATAGAGACTAAACTAGAGTTTAGGCTAATGGTTAGGTTAATGAACAAAACAAAATGGCTAGACTTTTCAAAGATGCTATGAAGCTTCATGAAGCTTTAAGCCAAAAATAAAGAAAAGCACCATTTTGTTTTTACAAAATGAATAAAGAAAATTAAAACCCTAACCATTAACTAAACATGGTTTAAAGAATACACACACCCAAGTTTGCATGTATCATCAAACATGATACAAACTAGTGCACAAAAATATATCACATATACAACTTGTGCACATCAAGTGAGAAAGTTAATCTTAAGTGAACCAATACTAGTTAATGTAAAGTAATATATCAAATATATAATTATACATTAAATCATTAAATCAACATTTGATTTAATGATCCGGTCATATCGTATATAACCGACTAATATCAAGTGTATCAATGTATCGAATCAACACTTGATTCGGTAACCCGGCTATATCACATATAATCGACCGATGATACGAATCGCGAGAATAGATTACAGTATCACATACTGGTACCATTCTCGGTCCCGCACATATCTCATATGCGCTCCTATTTCGTTTCGCTTGAGCCAGGAAACCTCTGTGTAGGACTCTAAAGACTCGTTAATACGCCGGCAGCAGGTGATGATCATATCAAACACCCACAAGCCGCAAGCGATCTGCTAAACGTAATGGCCACCCGGGTATTGAGCGATCAGAAGATCAACGAGCAAGCCCGCTCACACTCCTGTGAATCCAACCAGTTACACTTACCGTACAGTCCGGTCTGTCCGTCTGATATGTCGCATATCTCGCCTCGGGGTGGTAAACGTCAGTCCCCAGTAGCTTGATAAGTCGTGTCGATATGTGGTCTATAACAGTTCGAGATACTACTGATAACACTTACCAGTAAATCTCAGCAACCCTGGCCAGGGATTTCCGGTTATAGCCAATCGAACACAGCGCAACATCAACTCCCTATACCGGGAGAGACGAATCCCCTCTTATCGCTCATTGCCTCCATGTGATTCGGGACTGTACCCAAAAACCACCATTTTGCACGCCCTCTTGGATGTGGTAAGATGGAAATCAAAGCACAGTGGGAATCACACAAGACTCTATGACGATCTCGGGTCTACAGACTAACATGTACCAGTGTCACCAGAGAACTGCCATCTGACGTAAGGTATAATACCATCTGGGAGTTCTCGGCGAGTCCGTCCAGTGTACCCAGTCTCCACTGAGCACCCGTATATCATCTCTGATGTCAAACACCAATGGATATGGGATCATCCATCGCCCATCTGTATGGGTCGAGAAGGTATACGCTAGTCTACTCTGGTATATCGATGCCCCGTCTCGATACACCCACGACTAGGGACCTTGAAGGATGTACTTATGGACTACCATGTCCCCACTAGTATGATCCGCATCATAGTCCAGGTATTCAAGTACACATCCTAAGGGCTTTACCAACATGTAACAGAGAGACAATCAGTGTACACGTTAAGATAAAGAGCAACCAGATAGCATACTATCATGTCGAGCAAAAAAGTCCTCCCTATATATGACCCAGCATCCACTACAATATACATCCTTTGTACAGTAATGGCCTCTAGGGCATACATATAACTAACAGATATGTGGAGTTCGCGATCGATCTTATTCCTGGTGCAGCGCCAATCTCAAAGGCGTACTATCTAATGGCACCAGTGGAGTTGGAAGAAATCAAGAAGCAGGTTACTGAATTACTTGAGAAGGGTTGGATTCGCAGCAGCCATTCACCTTGGGGAGCTCCAGTTCTTCTAGTAAAGAAGAAAGATGGCACAAGAGGATGTGCATCGACTATCGAGAATTAAACAGGGTGACTATTAAGAACAAGTACCCGATCCCTCGCATTGGCGAATTATTCGAGCAACTTAATGGCACGAGGGTATTCTCGAAGCTGGATTTGCGATCCGGATATCATCAGGTCCGAGTTAAATCAGAGGATATTTGCAAGACCGCGTTCCAAACTCGGTATAGACATTACGAGTATTTAGTGATGCCATTCGGAGTTACGAATGCACCGGCAATATTTATGGACTTGATGAACCGAATCTTTTCACCGTTCTTAGACCAGTTTATAGTGGTGTTCATCGATGATATTCTGGTCTACTCGAGAAGCATTGAAGAGCATGCAGAACATTTGAAGATCGCATTGCAGACATTGAGGCAAGAAAGATTGTATGCAAAAATGAGCAAGTGCGAGTTTTGGCTTGAAGAAGTTATGTTTTTGGGGCATGTCATATCCGGAGATGGAATCTCCGTTGACCCTGAGAAAATTGCGGCAGTTCAAGATTGGCCGATTCCAAAGAACGTAGCTGAGATCAGAAGTTTTCTTGGATTGCATGATATTACAGAAGGTCCATGGAGAATTTTGCTCGTTTTGCTGAGCCTTTGACCAAGCTTACGCGAAAGGAAGTACCGTTCGTATGGACGGATAAATGTGCTTCAGCTCTTGAGGCGTTGAAGCAAAAATTGATAACCGCTCCTATTTTGACTATACCATACGGTTCCGGAGGATTGGTGATTCACAGCGATGCATCTAGGAAAGGTTTGGGATGTGTTTTGATGCAGCATGGGAAAGTTATAGCTTACGCATCGAGACAGTTGAAGACCCATGAGAAGAATTACCTAACTCATGATTTGGAGCTAGCAGCTGTGATTTTCGCTTTGAAAATTTGGAGACACTACTTATTGGGCGAAAGGGTTGAAGTATTCACCGATCACAAAAGCCTAAAGTACATGTTCACGCAGAAAGAGCTTAACATAAGGCAGCGTAGATGGTTGGAGCTGATGGCTGACTATGATCTTGATCTTAAGTACCATCCGGGGAAAGTTAATATAGTGCCGGAAGCGCTTAGTCGATTGCCAGCAATTCGGATGTTGACTGCACAGAAGGAGCTTATCGAAGATTTTCGGAGATTCGAGTTGGAGATTGTGCTACCGCATTCTTCGGGACAGTTGATGCAGCTGCAAGTAAGTCGTCATTGATCGATAATATTAAAGCAGCGCAGTCGCATGACCCAAGATTGCAGAAGTTTCGAGAACAGGTTGAAGCAGGACTTCGAACGGACTTGTTGATTCATGAAGATGGTTCGTTGTGATATGGTAGCCGTTTGTGTGTGCCAAAAGGACACATTCGTGAAGAAGTTATGAAGGAGGCGCACAGTTCCGCATATTCCGTACATCCAGGAGGCACGAAGATGTACCGCGATCTAAGACAGCATTTTTGGTGGGAAGGCATGAGAAGGAAGATTGCTCGCTTTGTAGCGAAGTGCTTGGTGTGTCAGCAAGTCAAGACTGAACATCAAAGGGTAGCTGGTTTATTGCAACCACTTTCGATTCCTCAATGGAAGTGGGAACATATAACCATGGATTTCGTGACAGCTTTACCGCGGAGTCCAAAGGGCAGCAATGCAGTTTGGGTGATTGTTGATCGATTGACCAAGGCAGCTCATTTCATACCATTTCGAGATGGTCAGTCAATGGAAATGTTAGCAGAACGGTACATGCAGGAGATTGTAAGATTGCATGGAGTACCTGTGAGCATCGTGTCAGATCGTGACACTCGATTCTTATCGCACTTCTGGAGGAGCTTACAGGAAAGTTTGGGGACTCGATTGAAGTTTAGCATAGCTTACCGTCCTCGGACAGATGGCCAGTCGGAGAGAACGATCCAAACTCTTGAAGATATGTTGAGAGCTTGCATGTTAGACTTCAAGAGTTCCTGGGAGGATCATCTACATTTGGTGGAGTTTTCTTACAACAATAGCTTTCAAGCAACTATTCAGATGGCTCCATTCGAAGCGTTGTATGGTCGCAAGTTTCACTCGCCTGTTTGTTGGGACGATGTTGGAGAACGGAGATTGTTGGGACCGGATTTGTTCGTGCAAACAGTTGAGAAGGTTAATACTATCCGAAATCATATGAAAGCAGCACAAGATTGGCATAAGAGTTGGGACGATATATCGAGAAGACCTCTAGAGTTCGTTGTTGGTGATCTGGTGTTCTTGAAGATATCACCGACTAGAGGAGTGATTCATTTTGGGAGTCGAGGCAAGCTTAGCCCTTGATTTGTAGGGCCTTTCGAGATTTTGGAGCGTGTTGGAGAAGTGGATTATCGATTGGCTTTACCACAAACTTTAGCGAATGTTCATGACGTGTTTCATGTATCTCAACTCCGTAAGTATGTTCAAGATGAAACACACGTGCTGGATCATTCGGAGCTGACTGTAAGAGAGGATTTGACCTTTGAGGAATGACCAATGTCGATCGTTGATCGAAGAGAAAAGGTCCTTAAGAACAAGGTTATCCCTCTCGTACTTGTTTCTTGGGGGAATCGCTCGCATGGAGAATCGACTTGGGAACAAGAAGATGAAATTCGACAGAAGTTTCCATACTTATTCTTGTAGTTTCTTAATTGTTTATCTTTCCTTGTTCTTGGAATTTCGAGGACGAAATTCTTATGTAGTTGGGTATAATGTAACACCCTAGTTCATTTATACCAATTCCAGTTCAAGTATTTCCTTATTTGTGGTATTTTCTTAATTTACTGTGTTTTTGGTGCAAATAATATAGTTGACATCTGTATTGCATCCGACCTGACCAACTTGATTGAAACCTGTCTTGATTCATGTTTACGACTTATCCTGACTTGTTACGTAGACTTGTACATTTTCATGTATACTGTATACTGGCATTTTATCTGGCATTGCATTTTACCATATAACATTTTAAGTCACATAAAATATTTTAAAAATACATGGCATGGTCTGGATGATACCCCTAACCCCGTGGTAGCATCCGCGCATCTTGTTCTCGTCTCGTTCAGTGAAACAGACTTATTTGGATGGCTACGCGCACGTACGTGCATCCGTTCTTGGGGGTATGCTTTTTCGTTACCCGAGCATTCATTTTTAAATTTGGTCATCGCATATATTTTTCGTATTTTAAAACTGAAATTTTAGACCCGACCCGGGCGTGTTTTGGAATATTTTTGTATCCCGCCAAAATTCAAATTTATTTAATCTAATATATTTATTTTAAACGACAGTTAAATTACTCTCTCTCTCTTCACTACGCGACATCTCTATCTCTCCTCTCGCTTACTCTCTCTCTCCTCTCGCATCTCTCTCTCTGTCTCTCCTCTCGCGGTGAGAAGGGATCTCGTCACCTCCCGCGAGCTTAGCGTCACCTCCCTTAACCGCCTCCTTATATTTCTCTTTTTCTTCTTCTTATTTAAACCGAGCATCTTCCTCCTTCAACCATCATCACAACCCTCTGCCTTCTCAACCCTAACCCTAATAACTTCATCTCCCCTTCACCTCGTCACCCTCACACCACCTCTCCTTTCCCTCTCCTCTGCATTCTCCCTCCTACACCAACCCCTGCACACCCCAGCAAACAAAACCGAGCCTAAACCCTAACCTAACCCTAACATCAAACCCTAGCTTCGCCGGAGTTCAGTCGATCTCATCGTCACCTTCACTCCTCTCCTGACCCCTGTGCACCTTAAAGCACAGTAAGCAATCCCTTCCCTCTCTTCTTCTTCTTCCTCTTTCTTTCTTTCTTTTCTTTTCTTTTCTTTAGATTCTTGATTTCTGTATTTTATAGTTCGCCGGAGCCGGGCTTGACGCCGACGATCCATACAACCCAGAGGACGTACCTTACCTGCGTGATCACCCTCTTGCTTTGCTTGGACCCGTCCCGTGTGCCGTGCGTGCGTCGTGACATTTTGCTGACGTCGGACGTACCGTACATATCCGTTTCGTGATCCGTTTAGGCAAGTTTATCTTGCCACATGCTATGTTACTGTATTTACATCTATTTGAATAAATATAACACTAGTATTTTGAATCATGCATCCCATGTTATAGTTTTACAGTTTTCGGATACCCGTTTGCATCCATATCATTTAATATATATATACCTGCATTTATAGATCCCATTAATTCATATTATTATTATAGTAACACCCCATACTTAATAATGTGCATCCCACTTAGTAATGGAACTATAAATGTAACCCTAATCGGTGTTTGTGCATCCATACCATTAATTGTGTACCTATTTGCATTTCATGTCACATTATTTCATATTATTGTTTTTATTAGTACCACATGCTTGATATTGTGCATCCTACATAGCCATGGTGTAACCCCTAGTAAATATTGGTGCATCCGTACTTTTATCGTGCATCCGTACTCGCTACTGTTTATTATGAGCATCCGCTTCACACATGTACACTACCTGACATGACCTGATATACCACTGCTTGACTTGATACCTGATCTTGTTACTAATGTCGACAATCTTGACATGTTGTCCCGATGGACATATCCTGTTGTCTATTTAGACAAACATGTACCTGCTTGATCCTGTGTTGGCATTAGCTCCAGATTTATCAATACCTGACTTGAACACTAACCTTGGGGTTATGGGTAAATCAAAAGTGCAAACTAAAGTGTAACTTAAAAGGGTATTACTTGATCCGTGGTCCCGGGGGGTAACGGGACAGAGCCATTTGTGACTCTTACATATTCTTGCTCCGTGGTCCCGGGGGGTAACGGGACAGAACCATTCTTGGTTCACATATTCCTGATCCGTGGTCCCGGGGGGTAACGGGACATATCCTTTGGGTTACATGGAGGATTACATTGATTGATTTCAAGCAAACTTTAGAATAAATAACCCAGTAGCACAGTTTAGACTGATCACTGCATGTCACATATTTTGATACACTTCACTGTTCTATATCCGTGTTTACTTATTACATTCATGTTACGATTTATGATTCATGCATGCATATCTCGTGTATCCTGTTCAAGTATTATTATTTGATATAATGACGCACTGATGTCTGGGTTTTGCATGGCCCAGATCCTTTATCTCTGTCGCAGGCAGTTCAGGAGTATTTTGACCAGCAAGCCAAGCAGTGAAGATCTTGTTAGTTGCTAGTTAGTTTAGTTTTATTCCGCATTTTTCATTCCTAATGTGAGCCTGTATTATGGGACGTACTTTCCAGATTGTCATTGCTACTTGAATTTATTGCTTCCGCATATTATTTCATGACTCTTTTATTTTGGCTCATGGACATGTACTAGATAGTTTATTTCATTTTACTGTTCTTGATATCTCTAGAAAACCGTAATGTGACTGTGGAGGGATGTTTCCTAGCCACAGGTAGCATGGTTGGCTCTGTCACGTGCCAATCTTAGCGCACTCTGGGAAGCGGGGCGTGACACTGCTTCCCCTATCAAAAGATCGGCCTTTGTAAGATTGACCGTTCCCTCTCAGAGGACGTCGGTCTTTGACAGACTGACACCAACAACACCCCATCAGAGCAAGGGGCATAACGTGGTCGCTTCTACAACTGAGGTGATCCCATCCGCAAGACATGCTCGACGTCGCCACGGGCGCTGAGTGCGGAAAGCTGGAGGCAGTTCCCCCTCTGGACTTACCCCACCAGCTCCGATGGTGGAAATTGATGCTGTTGTTCCAACTGGGAACAGTTTCAATCCGCTCAGGAGAGTGCACAAAAACTCTCCAACTTCCATATTGAAGAAGTCTCCTCCGCCTGCTGAAAGCATGACACAGGTGAAGCCAGAACAACTTCCTCAATGGTTGTCCTCCAAGATCCATAGAGTTTGGCGAAAAGTCCAAGACTCTGTAATTGATAAAGATTACTCTCGCCGGCTGAAGAGGATGAAGGCTCGGCAAGAAGAGGATCATCCCTTCGTCGTACCACGTAAGGTGGCATCTACATGGGTGCTTGCTGCAACGACCCCTTTAACTTCGGCTTCCCACAAAAAGAGAAGGCCTGAGAATCTACCACCACCGCCGACAAATTCTGAGCGTGATGGATCCAAACGCCCCAATTTTGGGGGCATAGTTGTGCATACCGTCTACATGGTATCCGGAAAATAGAATAGCCTTACTTCCACGGGTCATAGACCACTTACACGGTCTGTGACAAAAGCTCAGGAGCAACAACAGAAGCTCTAGGGGATGCTGACAAGGATGGCCGCACTCACTGGGCAGAAAGAAAGCCCGGAAGCATCGTCGGAAAAACGCCAGGAGCAGGAGACCGACACCGAATTCCTACGAAGGGTGCTTGAAAAGAAAGATAAAGAGGCCGCGGAACAAGCGGCTAATATAAAACAAATGGTGCTTCTGTTCCAAGACATGGTGGGAATGACGATCCAGCCGGATCCTCTAGCCGAAGACCCTCCAATAATTATTGAAGACGACAGAGGGGAGACATCAAACCCTCCTCCGGCTTTATCAGCAGCCAGGGAGGAGACGATCTCCAAAACTACCCTTGATGACTATATAACTCAACAAATATGAGCTCATCAATCGAACGAAGCGGCAGGCCAAGTCGTGAGAACTGGACGACTTTATCCAGGCCGGTACAACCAAATTAAGTACTCGCCAGGATATACGATCCCCAAATTCCATGTGTATAAGGGAACGGGCAATCCGCACCAGCACGTTGCTCAATTCAGAGCTTTGTGCGGTAATACCGGTGTCACGACCCGCAGAGTACGGAACGTGACCGGCACTTAAGTTACGAAGCGTCTCAAGGCGTCCGTAAAATAAGTAAGCCGAAGCTCAGAAATCAAAACCCAATTAAAAGTTAGAGTGGAGGAAAACCAATTTATTTAAGCACATTATCCTATTAAACCACATGAAGTCCTTTTTAAAACAACTTTCCCCTTTTTTTTTTAAAATCCCGGTGAAGTCTTCTTTGTAAAACAAAACCCAAACGGGTACAAACCTGAACATAAATGAATAACATGAATATGGCATCCCCAAGCGGGAGCTAGCTCTTCGCCTCAAGGCGGTCACAAATCCCACGCAATGTAAAATACAATGTGCATAAGTAAGCATGAAAGCACAAGAAATAACATGTCGACTCAAGTGAGCTCGACCCCAAATATAATATATAATCCACAAGTCTCACAACCTCACCTCTAGGTCAAAATACAGTAATCCAAATAAGACTAGTACAGCTGAAATAGTAGCAGATGGAGTACTCTAGATATAATGAACATAAATAAGGTGGTACAAAATGATAACAACCCACATATGAGCAAAAGCCTCGAGTCCAGGCAAAAAGAGCAAAAGTGGCCAAAGTATCCGCCGCTACAGTGCTGACGGAACGGACCTGCAGAAAAGCTGTGGCACAACGGGTGTGAGTTGCCAGCTCGTAAGTAATAAATAACATTTACACAGGCTATCGCATGCATGTACACAAGTATCCTAGCATCCCTAACCAGGTATGGCTATATGTACTAGCAGGTATGTAGGCATCATCAGTGTACTAAAAAATATGTATGTCACATGGATGAAATAACAGGTATGTATGCCACATGAATATACTATCATGTATGTATGCTATATGAGTCAACTCAAGATCTCATCATGTAGGTATAAGAATTGTTCCTTCTTTTGTTTTTGAAACTCTTTTTAAAACATCAGCATAATATCCATGAAATCAAAAAATCCGTGTCCAGCAACGACACATCAAAACTGTCTAAATCTCATATATCCATGTCAAGTATCTCTGGCCTCAGCCATCCGGCTGATCCATGTCAAATGTCCATATCTCAATCTAGCAGCCACGGTCGGTATCCTCTGGATATCCACCGTGCCAAATGAAGTCACCGGTAGGTAATCCGTCCCCTGCCAGGCTCAACGCCATCTCCTGCGATCTTCTTGCCCCGGGGTACCGTACCGGGCCCACCATGTACCCGAGACGGTTCATCCACCTCCTCGAAACGGGCCTCGAAAACCACATCAAACTCATGGTGGACGACACTTTACATCACTAGAAAACCGCAACTTTTATATTTTAAAAGATTATAAGTTTGAAATCTTGTGGCTTTCCCCCGAAATCCAGAAATATCATAAATCTCATGAAATCATCATGAATGCATATGTCAATGATAATGAATGCCTATGGTATCAATTTGCAATGTATAATTTATACTAGGCATGAGCAGATGATATAATAATACATATGCACGAGAATAGCAGTTCTTATGATTTCATTTTAAATATTTATTGCAATAACACAGGTCTAAGCAATTAACATGTTTTGGATTTATAGTTATCTAGTGTCGTGACATGGCAATTACCAGGGTGTGTGTGTCCACATGAATAGTGCTCGTGCTGCATATAAAAACCTGGTAATGGTGCATGTGTCCTACAAATGAGTTTGCGTATATGGAACAACATATAGATCCTAACTGCAGCAAATATCATGCAAGTATTATTCTGATGTCACAAGTAATATCAAGTTTACTCTTTTCAGGTTTACTAAATCTATCGGGCGACTCGCGCCATCCAAACGATCGTCCCCCGTAGATGTTAAATCTACTCACCCGTGATCCCGTGCTAGGTATGTCCGACCACCTGCTTTCCTTTCTCCGCTGCGCTTGAAGTCCCCGCCGGCGAACCTAGAATTTACAAAGTCACATACATCAGGAAAATCCTGCAAAAACACGATATATCGATAAAAAGATACGCGTGCGTGAAACTAAACGCGCGTGCGCACGACACGTCGCGATGCGCACAAACCCACTAGAACCTACTCTGACACGCTGTGTCGCGCAGCGCGCCACAGAACCACGCGTATCACGCGCGTGTCGCACAAGATTTAAAACATCGAAAACACGTTATTAGCTCCAGATTTTTCCTCTGGACCCAACTTGAAAAGTTGCACGTACTAACATACTAAACTACCCAGCAGGACCCTACACCCAAAATCCCCACACCCCACCCCCTACTCTGGCCGTAATTTGCGGCTAGAATGATTAAACCAGCGGCTGAGAGGGGGAGGTAGGTCCCCGTGCTCCGTGTGTGTCCCTGCTTGTCTCACCATGCTACAATTTTCACAATTTTTACCTGAGTGGATCGGGTCAAAAGCAGATTTCAGAAAGGCTGAAAATTCGCTAAAACTGCAAAATTACGCCAAGTCGGATAAGTCGGGTATATTTAAGAAATCTGGGGCAAATCTCTGGTTAACTGGTCTCAACAGCACCTAATAGGGCTACTCTAACCAACACTACCATTACTTTGCCAAAATTCTCTTAATTTACCCAAAATTACCACTAAAGCATGCAATAAACACCAACTAAGCTAGATAACCATAATTTTAGCAATTTAGATTAGTGTAAGGGGGTTATACCTCTAGAGAACCTAAATGAAGGAGAAGAGAAGAAGTAGGAGGGGGTGTGCTGTTGCTACAGCTCCTGGTGCTGCAACTTGGGCTGGAAAAGAGCTGATCTGCACTTGCTGTTCTGAGACTGGCTGAAGTTTACAGAAGCAGCTGTTGTTGCTGTTGTTTGTGATCGTGTGGCTGTTGTTGTGGTGTTGGTTTGTTGGGGTTGTGTTGGTGTAGTTGGTGTGGGGTTGATGGCTGAGGCTACTGCTATTTTTAAGGTGATTGTTTGCTGTTTCAGCTGATGCTGCTGCTGCTGTGTTTTTGTTTTGGTGTTTGCTTTGTGTTGCTGTAGCTGCAGCAGGGGTTGTATTTGTGGCTGTTGGGGGGTGAAGTGTGGTGTTGGGGTAGCTGCTGCTGATGGAGGGTATATTAGGGGCTGGATTGATGATATATGGCTGATGTTTTGGGCTGATGGTGCTGTTTTGGTGGCTGAAACAGCTGCTGTTTCAGCAGCTGAAGGGCTGATTGGTGATGGTTTGGGTGGCTGATGTGTGTGTGAGAGAGAGGGGTTTGAGGTTGGGGCTGTTTGTAATGATGTTAGGGGCTGAAGTGGCTGTTTGTGCAGCAGTTAATGTGCTATTTTGTGAAGAACTGAAGCTGAAGTGTGCTGAAATGAGCTGAGATTGGGCTGATGGTGAATCATCAGCTGATGTAGCAGCAATAGAGGCTGGTTTGGTTGGCTGATTTGATGGTATTTGGGCTGATAATTGTGTGTGTGAGTGAGAGAGGTGTGAGTTTGAGGAGACATGCAAAAAGGTTTGAGTTGAAATGGTGTGACTTAACCTTAAACCATCATTACAACCATCACATCTCTCTCTCTCTCTCAAGCAAGTCAACCTTAAAACACCCTAAACACCCTTGGTCAAAACCAACCACCCTAATTGATCCTAATTAGCCTAATCAAGTGTGTTACACCACCATGGTTAACTTAACATGGTTAACCTACAAGCTCAATTGTATGGCCAACCCTAGTCTTAACCCTAGTTAACGCGCACAAGTGTGTACAGTCGGGATAAAATTCTACTAAAATAACCATAAAACCAGATAATTTACTAGGATCCCGTTTTGGTAAACCTTTTACCAAAAACCCCATATTAACACTTAATTACCACTAACCCTAAACTCAGGTGTTACAGTCTTCCCCCCTTAAGAAAATTCGTCCCCGAATTTTAAAATATGAAACCACGCGTACCTTCAAAAAGATGAGGGAATTTCTTCCGCATCTCTCCCTCGGCCTCCCAAGTGATCTCCTCACTATGCTGCGCCAAAGAACCTTCATAGACGGCTGGACCTTTGATCGAAGTTTCTTCACCTGCCAATCCAATATCTCAACTGGCTGCACGGTGAACGAAAGGCCGGGCTCAAGCTGAACGGTCTGATGCTGAATCGTGTGGGAAGGGTCATGAAGATATCTGCGTAGCATCAACACGTGGAAGACGGGGTGAACATCTGAAAAGCTGGGTGGAAGAGCCAAACGATATGCAACTGCGCCGACACGCTCAAGGATCTCGAAGGGACCTACGAATCTGGGGCTAAGCTTCCCCTTTCGCCCAAATCGCATCACGCCCTTCATCGGAGAGACCCTCAGAAAAACATGATCGCCAACTGCGAACTCTAATCTGCGACGGCGCCTGTCTGCATACGATTTCTGCCTGCTCTGAGCTGCTCTCATCCGGTCTTGAATCAACTGTACTTTCTCGGTCGTCTCCTGTACGATCTGCGGCCCGAAAATACTGCTCTCGCTCAGCTCGATCCAACAAACGGGCGATCTACATCTCCTCCCATACAAGGCCTCAAAAGGTGCCATCTGAATAGTATCCTGGAAGCTGTTGTTGTAGGAGAACTCCACTAAAGGTAAATGATGATCCCAGCTACCGCCAAAGTCCAAAACGCACGCTCTGAGCATGTCCTCGAGAGTTTGAATGGTCCGCTCTGACTGTCCGTCGGTCTGCGGATGAAATGCTGTGCTGAAGCTCAAACGAGTACCCAAAGCCTCCTGAAGTCTCTGCCATAGTCGGCTGGTAAACTGGGTGCCTCGATCTGATACTATACAAGTCGGTACGCCATGTAATCGCACGATCTCGTCGATGTAAATCTGGGCATACTGAGCAAAACTGAAAGTGGTCTTCACTGGCAGGAATTGAGCCGCTTTCGTCAATCGATCCACGATCACCCAAATGGAGTCGTACCCTCGACTGGTCCTGGGTAGACCCACAACGAAGTCCAACGAAATCTGCTCTCATTTCCATTCCGGAATGGGCAAAGGCTGCAACTCTCCTGCTGGCCTCTGGTGCTCGGCCTTGACTTGCTGACAAGTCAGGCATCTTGGTACGAAGTCAGTGACATCCCTCTTCATCCCGTCCCACCAATAGACATCTCTCAAGTCGCGGTACATTTTGGTGGAACCTGGGTGAACGCTTTATGTAGATCTATGTGCCTCCTCAAGAATCTCACGTCGTAGTCCCTCCGAATCTGGTACGCATAAACGAGTCCCGAATCGTAGTACTCCATGATCGTCGATCACGAACTCGGAATCTCTGCCCTGTCTAATCTGCTCCATGATCTCTGAAAGTCGGTCATCACTGGGCTGTGCCTCTCGAATGCGGTCTAGTAACTGCGGACGTGCATGAACATGCGCAAGCTGCCCCCCTGTCGGAGTGAACTCGAACTCAACTCGGCTGTCGCATAAAATCTGCCAATCTGTTGACGACTACCTCTGTACTGCGCGCAAACAAGATAGACTACCCCCAGGCCTCCTGCTCAAAGCATCCGCCACTACATTCGCCTTGCCCGGGTGGTACAAGATCTCACAGTCATAGTCTTTCACCAGCTCCATCCAACGACGTTGTCTGAGGTTCAGGTTTCGCTGCTGAAATATATATTTTAAGCTCTTGTGGTCAGTGAATATCTGGCACGACTCGCCGTATAGGTAATGTCGCCATATCTTCAGTGCAAAGACCACTACAGCCATCTCCAAATCGTGAGTGGGGTAGTTCTGTTCATGTTTCTTCAATTGCCGTGAAGCATACGCAATCACCCTGTCATGCTGCATCAATACGCATCCTAGCCCCACCCGCGAAGCGTCACAATAAACCACGAATCCGCCTGATCCTGAAGGCAATGATAATACCGGCGCTGTAGTCAAACAAGTCCGTAGCTGCTGAAAACTGTGCTCGCACTCCTCCGTCCAAACGAAAGGAACTCCTTTCCGGGTTAAACCGGTCAAAGGTGCAGCAATACGGGAGAAATCCTGAACGAATTGCCTGTAGTAGCCAGCCAGGCCTAGAAAACTACGGATCTCCGTGACCGATGTCGGTCTGGGCCACTGCTGAACAGCCTCAATCTTCTTCGGGTCCACACATATGCCATCTCTCGTAATCACGTGACCCAAGAAACCAACGCTGTCCAACCAGAATGCACACTTGGAAAATTTTGCGAAAAGCTGGTGCTCCCTCAAGGTCTGCAAAGTAATCCGCAAATGCTGCTCGTGCTCCTCTCGGCTCCGGGAATACACCAAAATATCATCGATGAACACTATGATGAACAAGTCGAGATACGGCCTAAAGGTACGGTTCATCAAATCCATGAATGCTGCGGGGGCGTTGGTGAGTCCGAATGACATCACCAGAAACTCATAGTGGCCATAGCGTGTACGGAAAGCTGTCTTCGGTATATCCTCCTGTCGGACTCGCAGCTGATGGTATCCTGATCGCAAGTCGATCCTCGAAAAATAACCCGCACCCTGAAGCTGATCGAACAAATCATCAATGCGTGGCAATGGGTATCTGTTCCGCACGGTAACCTTGTTCAGCTGGCGGTAGTCGATACATAAGCGCAAACTTCCATCCTTCTTCTTGACAAACAGGACCGGAGCACCCCATGGAGAAACACTGGGTCGAATAAGTCCCTTATCTAACAAATCTTGCAGCTGAACCTTCAATTCTCTAAGCTCTGTCGGGGCCATCCGATAGGGGGGTAAAGAAATAGGCCCCGAGCCGGGAATCAAATCAATACAGAACTCGACATCGCGCTCAGGCGGCAATCCCGGCAGCTCATCAGGGAAAACATCGGGGAACTCGCATACAATCGGAACCTGGTCCAATGGAATATCTGTAGCTCTAGTATCGCAAACATAAGCTAGAAATCCCCGACATCCCTTCCTCAACAGCTGATCAGCGCGAAGAGAAGAAATCAATATGTAAGGGGCGGCACCACAGTCCCCCTGCACAACAAAAGCCGACTCGCCGGGAAAACAAAATCTAACTGTCTTCTCGCGGCAGTCCACCGACGCATAGCACGTGGCTAACCAATCCATACCCAAAAGAACGTCGAAGTCCAACATCTCAAGAACGATCAAGTCGACAGGCAACTCTCGCTCGCCAATGCGGACGGTACAGGATCGGAACACGTGCCTAGCAACAAATGACTCTCCTACAGGAGTGGTCACAACAAGCGGCTGATCAAGCAAACCGGACTCTCTACCCAAACTCGGCACGAAGTGTGTGGAAACGTATGAGTGTGTGGATCCGGGATCAAACAACACGTATGCTTCAACAGAGCATACTGATAGGGTACCTGTCACGACGGCATTGGATGCCTGCGCATCCTGGGGTGTCAACGCAAATACTCGGGCTTGACCTCCTCCAATAGAGGGCTGACCTCGGCCTCGGCCTCTGCCTCCTCGTCCTCTCTGGATCGGTGTGCCGCACCCACGGCCTCTGGGTGCACCTAACTGGCGTGGAGCATCGCCTGTGGCAGGAAGTAGAGCTCTCTGAGGAGGGGCGGTGATGGAGGTAGAGTCACATGCGGAACTGTCGCCGCTCCCTGTCGTCTCGCTGGACAATCTCTAACACGATGGTGCAGACTCCCGCACCCAAAGCATCCTGGTGATGACTGCTGTCCCTATGTATACGATCCATACAGCTGACATCGTCCAAACCCTCTGCCGGCCCTATCTCTCGGAAGGAATTTGGCATGCTGCCTCTGATCTGGCGTGCCGGTACGAATCCTCTTCGGCCCGGGAACGGCCGAAGTCGCTGAAATACGTGACTCCATCCGCAACGTTGTATCCATAGCCGCTGAATAGGTATCGAAGTGCTGGGCGCCAATGGCAAGGAATAGCTGGGCATCCAGTCCCTGTATGAACCTCTTCACCTTCTTCGCTTCGGTATCCACCAGATACAGAGCATATCGAGACAACTGTGTAAACTGGATGTCATACTCAGACACCGTCATCCCTGGTGTCTTGATCAAGGCCTCAAAACTACGAGCTCTGGCGTCACGAACGCTCTCCGGAAGGAAACGGGCTAGAAAAACTGCTGTGAACTCGGTCCAAGTCATAGGCGGTAGACCTGCAGCTCGTCCTCTCAAAACTGACTCCCACCATATCTGTGCGAGGCCCTCTAGTCGGAAACTCGCCAGCTCTACCCATCTATCATTAGAGCATCTCAGCGAACGGCAGATCCTGGCCAAGCTGTCAAGGAACGTCTGCGGGTCCTCTGCTGCATCGGTACCCGTGAAGACTGGAGGTCTCAGCCTCATGAACTCCTGTAGCGAAACCGGGATGGTCACGGCGGTAGTAGTAGGAGCAGGTATCATAGTGGTCTGGGATGTAGTAGGTACGTCCTCCGTCCTCGGTGCATGATTGGCCGCAACTAAGGATCCTACCATCTGACGTAGCTCCTGCATGCTCCCTACCATCTGTCGCAGCTCCTCCATACCAGTCTCAAGCCTATCCATACGGACTGGTGAAGGCGGATCAGTCTGTCCCTGCGGCGTAGGCATACCACCCTGCTCAGTCCTTGTCTCGGACGAGCCAGCTCAAATCTCGTCTCGGGCGGCAGCCCTCTGCGCTCTGGTAGCCCTTTGCGGCATAGTGACTGGTACAGGAAACAGGACAATAAGAACGGTGCAATAAAACCATAGGATACACGGAATCGAAGAAGGAATTTCAAGCAAGTATATCCTAAAGTCACTTAGGCGGAGTACCGTAATGCAAGTATGCCGCGGACATACGTACGCTACGCTACCCTGCTTAAGTCACTTACTCCATCTGCTAAGGGTCATCCTACACTCGGAAAGGTGAAACCTATCTCTCCGATACCAACTTTGTCACGACCCGCAGAGTACGGAACATGACCGGCACTTAAGTTACGAAGCGTCTCAAGGCGTCCGTAAAATAAGTAAGCCGAAGCCCAGAAATCAAAACCCAATTAAAAGTTAGAGTGGAGGAAAACCAATTTATTTAAGCACTTTATCCTATTAAACCACATCAAGTCCTTTTTAAAACAACTTTCCCCTTTTTTTTTTTGAAAATCCCGGCGAAGTCTTCTTTGTAAAACAAACCCCAAACGGGTACAAACCTGAACATAAATGAATAACATGAATATGGCATCCCCAAGCGGGAGCTAGCTCTTCGCCTCAAGGCGGTCAAAAATCCTACGCAATGTAAAATACAATGTGCATAAGTAAGCATGAAAGCACAAGAAATAACATGTCGACTCAAGTGAGCTCGACCCCAAATATAACATATAATCCACAAGTCTCACAACCCCACCTCTAGGTCAAAATACAGTAATCCAAATAAGACTAGTACAGCAGAAATAGTAGCAGATGGAGTACTCTAGATACAATGAACATAAATAAGGTGGTACAAAATGATAACAACCCACCTATGAGCAAAAGCCTCGAGTCCAGGCAAAAAGATCAAAAGAGGCCAAAGTATCCGCCGCTACAGTGCTGACGTAACGGACCTGCAGAAAAACTGTGGCACAACGGGGGTGAGTTGCCAGCTCGTGAGTAATAAATAACATTTACACAGGCTATCGCATGCATGTACACAAGTGTCCTAGCATCCCTAACCAGGTATAGCTATATGTACTAGCAGGTATGTAGGCATCATCAGTGTACTAACAAATATGTATGTCACATGGATGAAATAACAGGTATGTATGCCACATGAATATACTATCATGTATGTATGCTATATGAGTCAACTCAAGATCTCATCGTGTAGGTATAAGAATTGTTCCTTCTTTTGTTTTTGAAACTCTTTTTAAAACATCAGCATAATATCCATGAAATCAATAAATCCGTGTCCAGCAACGACACCTTAAAATTGTCTAAATCTCATATATCCATGTCAAGTATCTCTGGCCTCAGCCATCCGGCTGATCCATGTCAAATGTCCATATCTCAATCTAGCGGCCACGGTCGGTATCCTCTGGATATCCTCCGTGCCAAATGAAGTCACCGGTAGGTAATTGATTGAAAGAATTTAAGTTAACCGCAATCAAGACGGTGTCGCTATGCAGCTAGCCGGTTGAGCACGGGTCGATCCACAGGGAGATGGTTGTATTTCCGTTCTTGTTTTAGACGAGTCTATAAAGAATGAGTATATGTTTGTTCAAGTCTAACCTATGTGTTTTATTTGCAAGTATAAAGTTGTTAAGAAAAAGATACGAGATTGTAAGCTAAAGAAATCCGTACTCAAAACCTTTGAGCCGAGTCTTGACCAATTGAAGCTAGAGCAATCGGCAACAACGTGGATTAGGGGATTTAAGCGCGGTATTCGTGGAATACGGCTTATTTACCCTTGTCCTTCCGTTCTTGTCTCTTGCTTTCGCCTCCGGCCAAACCGAACGCAACCGGTCGTGGTTAGGAATCACCGTTACCTTGTTAGGGTAGGGTGCCTAACGGAGCGCTTGCGTATGGTTTGGGCGGAGTTCAATGGAAAATAACGGGAAAAGAAAATGAGAAAAGAAAATCTTAACTTATAATACCGTATTTATTCTTAACAACGATAATTACAACCATTCACAAAAACGAACCAAAAAGAGAGAACAAAAAGAAAAGAACAAAGAAAAGAAAAGATTACAAGCAAGTAATTAAGGTGCATGGAATTAAATTGCAAGTAAGTAAAGCAAGGTAATAAAAAGCAAGTAATAAAAAGCAAGAAAGAAAACTAGAAACTAGAACTCAAGACAAGCATGGGATCAATAGCCAACCCTTAAACTTGCAAGCTCAATCAAGAGGTTGCAAGATCAAGAGAAAGGTAAAGAACTCATGTGAAGTGAAGAACTAATTCCATAAGAAAAATACGACCCTTGAGATCAATAACAAACCCTTAACCTTTCAAGCTCAATGAAGAGGTTGAAAGATCAAGAGAAAGCAAGAATCTCAAGGGGAAGTTAAACAAAAGAGAATGATATAAAAACCCTCATCTTCATTGATCATCCACTCAATGCTTTCACTACATTTTCATGGAGGAAAGATGAAGAAGAAGAAGAAGAACTAAAACTACACTAAAACCTACAAAAGAGGAACAAAGAATTGACCCCTTGGTTTGGCTCAGTTCTGGGGTATTTATAGGAGGATAGTTGAAACCCTAGGGCCAGATTCTGCCCCTAAATGAAATGACCTAACTGCCCCCAAAACACGACACAGAAAGGAGCTAGTACGGCCGCGTTTCCGCGGCCTAAGCCTGCTTAGGCCGCGGAACCACGGCTGTCTTGATGAGTTGGGTTACAATCTTTTGTAGACTTCCCTGGTTTGTAGTTGTCTGCTGTTTGGTATATGACTTTTCTCAGAATCTCTTCACATTTCTTCCAGAATTTTAGTAGATCAAAAGGTGATGTGATGTGGATCTTTTGCCATGATTTCCTCGAGCTCCGCGTAGATTTCTTGGATCTTGTGTTGACATTGAGCTTTGTGCATGAAAATGACAATCGATTTGCCATCTTGTCCCTTAAACTGGTATGTGGCAACACACGGATAGTGAGCGGAGACCCGTGTTTTATCTTTTGTTGGCAGTAATCCGGAATTTGTCGTACTTTTCCATAATATTCACTGTTTAGAGCTGAGACCAGTATCCTGCAATTATGTAGCAAACACTGATTAAAAGCACCTGCCTATAAACAAACGAGCGTAAGAATGGGCGGTATAAAATGCAATATTCTGGTATGAACAGTAATCCATCCCCTGCCAGGCTCAACGCCATCTCCTGCGATCTTCTTGCCCCAGGGTACCGTACCGGGCCCACCATGTACCCGAGACGGTTCATCCACCTCCTCGAAACGGGTCTCGAAAACCACATCAAACTCATGGTGGACGACACTTTACATCACTAGAAAACCGCAACTTTTATATTTTAAAAGATTATAAGTTTGAAATCTTGCGGCTTTCCCCCGAAATCCAGAAATATCATAAATCTCATGAAATCATCATGAATGCATATGTCAATGATAATGAATGCATATGGTATCAATTTGCAATGTATGATTAATACTAGGCATGAGCAGATGATATAATAATACATATGCACGAGAATAGCAGTTCTTATGATTTCATTTTAAATATTTATTGCAATAACACAGGTCTAAGCAATTAACATGTTTCGGATTTATAGTTATCTAGTGTCGTGACATGGCAATTACAGGGTGTGTGTGTCCACATGAATAGTGCTCGTGCTGCATATAAAAACCTGGTAATGGTGCATATGTCCTACAAATGAGTTTGCGTATATGGAACAACATATAGATCCTAACTGCAGCAAATATCATGCAAGTATTATTCTGATGTCACAAGTAATATCAAGTTTACTCTTTTCAGGTTTACTAAATCTATCGGGCGACTTGCGCCATCCAAACGATCGTCCCCCGTAGATGTTAAATCTACTCACCCATGATCTCGTACTAGGTGTGTCCGACCACCTGCTTTCCTTTCTCCGCTGCGCTTGAAGTCCCCGCCAGCGAACCTAGAATTTACAAAGTCACATACATCAGGAAAATCCTGCAAAAACACGATATATCGATAAAAGGATACGCGTGCGTGAAATTAAATGCGCGTGCACACGACACGTCGCGACGCGCACAAACCCACCAGAACCTACTCTGACACGCTGTGTCGCACAGCGCGCCACAGAACCACGCGTATCACGCGCGTGTCGCACAAGATTTAAAACATTGAAAACACGTTATTAGCTCCAGATTTTGCCTCTGGACCCAACTTGAAAAGTTGCACGTACCAACACACTAAACTACCCAGCAGGACCCTACACCCAAAATCCCCACACCCCACCCCCTACTCTGGCCGCAATTTGCGGCCAGAATGATTAAACCGGCGGCCGAGAGGGGGAGGTGGGTCCCCGTGCTCCGTGTGTGTGTCCCTGCTAGTCTCACCATGCTACAGTTTTCACAATTTTTACCTGAGTGGATCGGGTCAAAAGCAGATTTCAGAAAGGCTAAAAAGTCGCTAAAACTGCAAAATTACGCCAAGTCGGATAAGTTGTGTATATTTAAGAAATCTGGGGCAAATCTCTGGTTAACTGGTCTCAACAGCACCTAATAGGGCTACTCTAATCAACACTACCATTACTTTGCCAAAATTCTCTTAATTTACCCAAAATTACCACTAAAGCATGCAATAAATACCAACTAAGCTAGATAACCATAATTTTAGCAATTTAGATCAGTGTAAGGGGGTTATACCTCTAGAGAACCTAAATGAAGGAGAAGAGAAGAAGTAGGAGGGGGTGTGCTGTTGCTACAGCTCCTGGTGCTGCAACTTGGGCTGGAAAAGAGCTGATCTGCACTTGCTGTTCTGAGACTGGCTGAAGCTTACAGAAGCAGCTGCTGTTGCTGTTGTTTGTGATCGTGTGGCTGTTGTTGTGGTGTTGGTTTGTTGGGGTTGTGTTGGTGTAGTTGGTGTGGGGTTGATGGCTGAGGCTACTGCTGTTTTTAAGGTGATTGTTTGTTGTTTCAGCTGATGCTGTGTTTTTGTTTTGGTGTTTGCTTTGTGTTGTTGTAGCAGCAGCAGGGCTGTATTTGTGGCTGTTGGCGGGTGAAGTGTGGTGTTGGGGTAGCTGCTGCTGATGGAGGGTATATTAGGGGCTGGAATGATGATATATGGCTGATGTTTTGGGCTGATGGTGCTATTTTGGTGGCTGAAACAGCTGCTGTTTCAGCAGCTGAAGGGCTGATTGGTGATGGTTTGGGTGGCTGATGTGTGTGTGTGAGAGAGGGGTTTGAGGTTGGGGCTGTTTGTAATGATGTTAGGGGCTGAAGTGGCTGTTTGTGCAGCAGTTAATGTGCTGTTTTGTGAAGAACTGAAGCTGAAGTGTGCTGAAATGAGCTGAGACTGGGCTGATGGTGAATCATCAGCTACTGTAGCAGCAATAGAGGCTGGTTTGGGTGGCTGATTTGATGGTATTTGGGCTGATAATTGTGTGTGTGAGTGAGAGAGGTGTGAGTTTGAGGAGACATGCAAAAAGGTTTGAGTTGAAATGGTGTGACTTAACCTTAAACCATCATTACAACCATCACATCTCTCTCTCTCTCTCAAGCAAGTCAACCTTAAAACACCCTAAACACCCTTGGTCAAAGCCAACCACCCTAATTGATCCTAATTAGCCTAATCAAGTGTGTTAGACCACCATGGTTAACTTAACATGGTTAACCTACAAGCTCAATTGTATGGCCAACCCTAGTCTTAACCCCAGTTAACGTGCACAAGTGTGTGCGGTCGGGATAAAATTCTACTAAAATAACCATAAAACCAGATAATTTACTAGGATCCCATTTTGGTAAACCTTTTACCAAAAACCCCACATTAACACTTAATTACCACTATCCCTAAACTCAGGTGTTACAACCGGGGGCGATGACAAACTATTGCTTCGCCAGTTTGTTGGCAGCTGTCGGAGACGGCATTTGAAAGGTACTCCGCGCTCCCAAATGACTCTGTCAAGACATTTACGGAGATGGAACTACTGTTCACACAGCGGTTCGCAAGCTCACCCCTGTCACGGCATTAATCAACACCAGAGTGAAGCCGGGAGAGACCTGGGTTCAATACGCAATTCGGTGGCGTAACCTATGGTCAAAGTGTTAGTGTATATGCCCTAGAGGCCATTACTATATCATACTAGTATGTATATTACTTGATGGAAGCTTTGGATATTCACAGTTGTATAGACAATCTTGCTCGAAATGGTAGTATGCTACTTGGTTCGTCTCTGCTTTAATGTGTACATGTGTTTCTTTTATTGTATCACCTATACGCATTAGTGGAGCCCTTGGGATCTTTGCTTGATTACCAGCGTTGTGATGGCAGTCACACTCGTGGGGGCTGGGTAATCTACAAGCACATCCTTATATATATATACGTCCCTGGTCGTGGGATTATCGAGACAGGGCATCGATACTCCGGAGTAGACTAGCGTATGCGCTTCTCATCCCAGCATGGGAGACGGTCTGTCCCACAGCCGTCGGTACGTCATACTTAAGATAGTATGCGGGTGCTCGTTAGGTTACGAGTATACTGGACAGGACTCGTCGGGAACTGTTGGTTGGTATTATACCTATCGTCGGTTATCACTTCCCAGGTGACATGAATACAGCTTAGTCCGCTGACTTGACACTGTCACTTCACCTCGAGTGTGTTCCCACTGTACTTTGATTACTACCCTACCACGGCTCAAAGGAGTCGTGCAAACAGGTAGTAGTTGGGTGCAGTCCCGAAGCACTTGGAGGCAGTGACGGTTAGACAGGATTCGTCTCTCCCGGTATTGGGGGTTGACATCGCGCTGTGTCTAGGAGAGCCATTACACAAGTAGTCCCTGGCCAGGGCAAGCGAGATATACTGGTAAGTTTCCAGTGTTATCTCAGGGTGTTCTGGGCTACACTCCGACACGACTTGTACCGCTATTAGGGGACTGACGTTTACCACCCCCTAGGCCCGCCATGCGATTTTATCAGACGAACAGACCGGACTGTACGGAGACTGTCACATTCAGGCTCAATAGGAGTTCAGATGGGTTTCACCTCGTCCGTCTTCTTATCGGCATCTACCTGGGGGGCCGTTACGCACAGCTAGTGCCGCTTGCGGTCTGTTGTTAAACCCACTGCCAGCGTAGTGTCGAGTCTTTAGAGTCCCATACAGAGAGCTATTCGCCTTTAGGCAAAAGAGTAGAGGTCGCATGGTTTTGCGACAGGTCGCATGGTTTTGCGACAGGGTTCGGTCATATCCCCGCACTTGTGCACGTTTAGTGACCGGGCAGTTATTACTAGCGGGGTTTGGTTTAAGCCAAATCCTAGTATACGTTTTGTGATTGGTTTTATCTCAGTTGTATTCGTGTTCCCCGGAACGCGGATGCGGGTGTGTATGCACAGTTGAAAGAGACAGAGGCAGAGGATTCTCATTAGGGTTGTTGACTGTTGACTTTTGCTTAACCCTAATGAGAATTAGAAATATGATTAACAATAATATTAATTAAGTATTATAGTGATATGGTTAGGGTTGAAGGGTTGACCTTGTTGACTTGTTGACTTTTGTTGACCGGTTGACTAGGTTGGACTTGTTGACCACCATCATGATAATGGCTATCATTTGTTTGCATTGACTTTGGCTTGCTTGTTTTGTTCACAAATTGCATTTAATGCAAGAAATGATATTGCCATTTGATATGATAACAACCATCACATAATACTCAATTATCATTATTTGTTATCATGATTTTGGATTATGAGAGGTTGGATGAAAAAAGTCTTGCTCACTTTTCATTTTGCTTTCTCTCTCTTGAGCTCTCTCATCCTCAAGCTCTCCCTCTTCCTCTTGCTCTCTCTCTAGTTCATGGTTCTACTTGTCTTATATGTTGAGAAGCAAGAACCATATAGATAAAACCCAAAACACTCCTCTACTCATCCTAGTTCACAAGGCCTAGCAAGCCAAGTGTTCTAGTTTCTTCAAGTTTGAAGTAGAAGCCAAAAGGTAGAAGCTTTCGGGTGGATCCATCTTCGATGCGAGGAGAAGACGAGGTGAGGGCGATCCGAACACTGCAAGGAGTTGAAGACGAAGGAGTTCAAGTAAGGTATAACCCCCTAACCGAGTAGGTAAAACTCCTAGTTAGGTTGTTAGGTAGTCGTTTAACAAAGATCCGTATTTTGAGTCCATGTTACCACCCTAAGAAAAATCGTTTTTCACCATTTCCGCAACCTCAAAGAACCGGGGACGGGTAGCATGGACTTACATTGGTATCAAAGCCTAGTTAAATACTATCTAACATGTTAGCAAAGTAACTAGAAGTTCGATCGGAGAAAAAGTCACGAAACACGCCCGAAAAATCAAGTTTCTGTCGATTCTGTATTCTGTTCAAAAATTAATAAATCTTACGTCAAAAATCGACTCAGGGTTTTTAAAATACACCCAAGAAATTTGGTCCACTGGCTCGGTCAAAGCGCTGCGGATCCATGGCCGAGTTGACTCGGCCGTGGCACAAATTTCCTGCAGTGTGTTTCTGGGGTTGTTTTGGGATTTTTACAATATGTTTTTTCTGCCCAGATTTTCCAGAAAGAAAAATTTGTTTTTGGGGCTTAAAAATCCGTATTTTGATCGAACTTCTAAAGACTAAAGCTAACGGGTTTATATCTGTGATGTGATATATGTATTGAACGTCTGCTAATCTCTATACGTCGATTAGTAGGGGTTATACATATCTATGATCTGTAATGTTGATGGTATGTGTATATGAATTCATTGGATTGTCGCGGGTGAATAGCCGGGGGGTTGTGAGATGAGAGTTTTCTTTTCTTTCAATTCATGTAATTTGTAATTGATGTAATATTATTTATATGGCCGCACAACCGGGATGGGGTTGTAGCCGTCATTGTATAATTTCTTTTACTGTTTTTGCTCCTAGGATAGACCCATGGAGGGGGTGCACAAACTACCGGGTATCTCGAAGTGCCGAGTAACCTACTCACGGTGTTGAGGGAGGTTGCTTCGCTTCGGATACTTGGCGGGTAGTTTGCCGCACCCGTAGGGGTCTTGGGTGGGGTATTGGCTATTCACCGCGACCGTGTAATCCGCTTTTCATTATAAGCTCGTACGAATTGCGGATTCCTAGTATATCCAATGTGTTCATCTGTGATCTGGAATGGCTATCATTGCAATATATCTATATATGATATCTATTTAGGCATTGCTTATGTTTTGCATCCGCGCTAGTCCAGCCCCCGCTTTGTCGTTAGTTAAGTAACCTAACGGGTAATGACGAGGCCCCGTGGTGAATGCGGATGGCATAAGCGTACGTCATATTTTGGTTGTTTTCTGCAATGGTAGGGTTAAATGACGGGACGCATTAAAATTAATGCAAGAAAAATAAACCAAGTAAAAGTCGTTGGAACACTTTCAAAACCACTCGGTTCTTTTCAAAACCAAATTTTAAATGCGGAGCATGAACCACTCCTTTTTGAAAGCTATCTCGTTCCTTCGATTATATCAAGTTCACTACGTTCACGGTTTCGCCAAAACCATTCGTAGCCCTCCGTCGTTTCACATGAATGGTCAATAAGTATTCAAACTATGTATGTTGGCCAAAGTCAAGGCATAGTGATTGGTAGCTATTGGGTATTCATGTGCACCATAGATAGATATGTTGGTTTGGGACAGTCGTACTGCCATGTTGGCCAAAATCGAGGGTAGGTACGGGTGGGTTCAAATTAACCTGGAGAATGACGGGTAGAACTTGACATGTGACTTATAATATTTTGGCCAAAGTCAAGGTCATAAGAGCATGGGGCAAAAATCCATATCGGGAGTTTCAAAAGAACCGAAACTTGCTAGCACTGCATACCATTTGGAGTCTGATGATTCTGGTAGGATTCCTTCAGTTTTGTCATGCGATGATATTTGGATCCCGATCCTACTGTGAGTATATGCTACTCCTCGGGAAATTTCTCACTTAACGATCAATGCTATAAACCTAGTAGGTGTCTAGAAAGGTGTTAGCGGGGCTACGCCCCCAGGGAAAAGAGGTTCTTAAATTAAGAAACTTCGTGAAAGCGTTGGAAAACCTTCCTCAAAATACCGACACTGGCCTGGCTGAACGGTTAAGCAAGTATTGTACGGTGAGATTGATCCTGACTAATTCTTCCTTTATGGTTTGAGGAGGGATTCGAGAGACAGTGGGAGCCATCCTGTTTAGACAAACTAAAAACCACTCTAAACTTGCAAGAGCATCATGCTAAAGTGTTTCTTTTCTCTCTCCTAATTGCAGCGACCAATCAACATGACCGGACTTAACTTATTACTAGATAAAAACATACCGACAGGGCCAAACTACAAAGATTGGCTTAGGAATGTCAAAATGGCAATCACTTATGACAAGTTGGGGTATCTTCTTACCACCAAAGCTCCCCCTGTCCCAGGTCCCAAAACCAGCGTCGCGGATAGGGAAATCCGTAAAACCTGGGAAATCGACTGCGCGAAGGCCAAGTGCCTCGTGCTTGCCTCTATGGACAATGAACATCAGAGGAGGCACGAGAATATGAACCTCGAATCCATATTTCTCCATACAAAAGAACTGTATGGAGAGCAATCTCGTATCTCCAGATACGAAGTGTCGAAGAAGCTGTTTTCGGCAAGATTGGCCGTCGGACCATCGGTAGCGGAACACGTGCTTAAAATGATTGGCTATATAGAAGAGCTCGTGGACCTTGGGACCACGTTGGAGAATGAACTCTACATTGACTTGATTCTCCAGTCCCTTCCTTCCACATACGCCCAGTTTATCCTAAACTTCAACATGCAAGGAAAGGAGGTTTAACTTTCCGAACTTCTGAACATGTTGAGGAGTTCTGAGGGCACCCTACAGAAAGGTAGGGAGACATCCACTTTGTTTGTAGGAGGATCTTGCTCTTCTAAGTCCAGGGCGAAAGCCAAGGGAAAGAAGAAGAAAGCCCCCGCCAAACCAAGGGGCGGTGTCAGTAAAGTGGATACGAAGGGAAAGGCAAAAGCAACAAAGATAGCGGGGAAGCTTGTGGGGAAGGAAGAGTGCTTTTACTGTCACAAGAGTGGACACTGGAAGAAAGATTGCAGGGCTTGGAAGGCCAGAACACAAGATCTGAAGCAAGTTGCGGCTTCAGCTTCAGGTGTGTATGTTATTGAAAACTGTCTATCAATAAACTCTACTTCCTGGGTATTGGATACCGGATCAGGATCTCATATCTGTAATTCTTTGCAGGCATTGAGAAAACGTAGGTTTTGAAGGCAGGTGACATGACCCTCAAAGTTGCAAACGGAGCTAGCATGGATGCTGAAGCCGTGGGGGACTATCACCTGGGAATGTCAGATGGACATGTTTTGTTTTACGTAATTGCTTTTTTGTACCCAATGCAACTTGTAATATCATTTATGTATCTTTAATATCTAAAGAAGGTTATGAATTTGCGTTTGTAAGTAATGTTGTAAACATTCACCTTAATCAAGTTCTGATTGGGTCAGGTACATTAAGCAATGGTATATACGTATTAAACCAACCACAGATTTTCAATGTCCAGAATACACACAAAAGAAAGTCTCCGGAAATAAATCAGGCTTTCTTATGGCATTGTAGACGGGTCACATCAATGAGAGAAGGTTGACGAAGTTACATACAGAAAGATATTTAGATCCGTTCGAATATCAATCATATGCAACTTATCAATCATGTCTTAAAGGAAAGATGACAAAGACTCCGTTCACTGGACACGGAGTAAGAGCGAGCGAGCTCTTGGGACTCGTACACAGCAACGTGTGCGGTCCAATGTCTACGCATGCACGAAGCGGTTATTCTTACTTCATTACTTTTACGGATGACTTTTCAAGGTACGGATATGTCTTCTTAATGAAACATAAATCCGAAGCCTTTAGAAAATTCCAGGAATATAAGAATGAAGTAGAAAAACAAACCGGCAAAAGTATCAAGACACTAAGATCTGATCGAGGTGGTGAATACTTAAGTGCCGAGTTCCTGGATTACTTAAAAGAGAATGGAATTCTCTCTCAGCTTACTCCTCCATACACTCCGCAACATAACGGTGTATCGGAGAGACGGAATCGAACCCTATTGGATATGGTACGGTCCATGATGAGCAACGCTGAGTTACCGCGATCATTCTGGGGATATGCACTAGAATTAGCTGCATACCTTTTGAACCGAGTTCCAACTAAGACTGTGCCTACTACACCATATCAGATGTGGTGTGGGAAGAGACCCTATCTTAATCACATTAAGACATGGGGATGTCCAGCTTTTGTCAAAAAGCAGCATGCGGACAAACTCGAGGCACGCTCAGTACAGTGCAAGTTTGTGGGATATCCAAAGAACTCCAAGGGATATTTCTTCTATTGCGATGAGGAACAAAAGGTTTTTGTTTCTCGTCATGCCCACTTCTTGGAAACTCAGTTTTTGGAAAAACAGATAAGTGGGAGCGCAATAGAACTGGAAGAAATTCCAGAACCACGAGCTATTACTGAAAGCTTAGTAGAACCAGAGGGTTCGAAAGATCAGGACATTCCTACGCCGCTCCGCAGAAGTAGTAGGCAGTCTCATCCGCCCGAGAGATACTACGGTTTTCTCATAGACGGGGATAGAGAGGATTGCATCATTGATAGTGATGAGCCGACTAGCTTCCAGCAGGCCATTCAGAGCGTTGACTCGGTAAAATGGCTGGATGCAATGCGGACCGAAATGGAGTCCATGTACACCAACAAAGTATGGACGTTGGACATTGCTCCAGATGGGGTAAAACCCGTAGGATGCAAGTGGATCTTCAAAAGGAAGATTGGTGTAGATGGACAGGTTGAGACCTATAAGGCTAGACTTGTTGCAAAAGGTTTTCGTCAAAGACCTGGTTTGGACTATGACGAAACCTTTTCTCCAGTGGCTATGCTGAAATCCATTCGGATCCTTCTTGCCATTGCTGCTTTCCACGATTATGAGATTTGGCAGATGGACGTAAAGACCGCTTTTCTAAATGGAAATTTAGAGGAGTGTGTCTAAATGGACCAGCCAGAGGGTTTCATTCAGAGTGGGAGCAGCGGAAAGGTGTGCATGTTGCTTAAGTCCATTTATGGACTAAAGCAGGCATCGCGGAGTTGGAACATCTGTTTTGATGAGACGGTTAAAGAATTTGGCTTTATCAAAAATCCAGATGAACCATGCATCTATAGTAGATTTGTAGCAAGAACTGTTGTATTCCTCGTTTTATACGTGGATGACATTCTCTTGATAGGAAATGACATTCCTATGCTACAATCTGTCAAAGGGTTCTTGTCACACAGGTTCTCCATGAAAGACCTGGGTGATGCCTCTTACATTCTGGGGATTCGGATCTATCGTGACAGATCCAAGAGGATGTTAGGACTCTCACAGTCCAGGTACATCGACACCATACTGAAAAGATTCAGTATGGAAGATTCCAAGCGCGGTAATCTACCGGCTTGCCACGGGATCACCCTCTCCAAAGAGATGTCTCCCAAGACTGATTTGGAAAGGGACCGCATGTCCATTATACCCTATGCTTCTGCGGTAGGCTCTATAATGTATGCGATGTTGTGTACCAGACCGGATGTAGCTTATGCACTGAGTGTGGTAAGCCGGTATCAGTCAAACCCTGGGGAGAAACACTAGATAGCGGTAAAGAACATTCTCAAATACCTGAGAAGGACTAAGGAGATGTTCTTGGTGTATGGCGGAAAAGACCTCCAGATCGAGGCCTTTGCTGACTCCAGCTTCCAGAGTGACAAGGATGATTCCAAGTCCATGTCGGGTTTTGTCTTTACCCTCAATGGAGGGGCGGTGTGTTGGAAGAGTTCCAAACAGGAAACCGTTGCTGACTCGACTATGGAAGCGGAATATATCGCTGCATCTGATGCCGCAAAAAAAGCCGTCTGGATGAGGAAGTTCTTGAAAGAGCTTCAGGTGGTTCCGTCCATTGTTGACCCAATACCTCTGTATTGCGACAACAACGGGGCTATAGCTTTAGCGAAGGAACCCAGGTCCCATCAGAAATCCAGACACATCTTGAGGCGGTATCACCGGATCAGGGAGATCGTGGATCGCCAGGAGATCGAGGTTCGGAGGGTTGCTTCAGAAGATAACACTACAGATCCATTCACGAAGGCCTTACCCCAGACTCAGTTCGAGCGGCTGATCGAGATGATAGGTCTTCGATACGCCAGTACATGGCCTTAGTGCAAGTGGGAGATTGTTAGTGTATATGCCCTAGAGGCCATTATTGTATCATACTAGTATGTATATTATTTGATGGAAGCTTGGGATATTCACAGTTGTATAGACAATCTTGCTCTAAATGGTAGTATGCTACTTGGTTTGTCTCTGCTTTAATGTGTACATATGTTTCTTTTATTGTATCACCTATACGCATTAGTGGAGCCCTTGGGACCTTTGCTTGATCACCAGCGTTGTGATGGCAGTCACACTCGTGGGGCTAGGTAATCTACAAGCACATCCTTATATATATATATACGTCCCTGGCCGTGGGATTATTGAGACAGGGCATCGATACTCCGGAGTAGACTAGCGTATGCGCTTCTTATCCCAGCACGGGAGACGGTCTGTCCCACAGCCGTCAGTACGTCGTACTTGAGATAGTATGCGGGTGCTCGTTAGGTTACGAGTACACTGGACAGGACTCGTCGGGAACTGTTGGTTGGTATTATACCTATCGTCAGTTATCAGTTCCCAGGTGACATGAGTACAGCTTAGTCCGCTGACTTGACACTGTCACTTTGCCTCGAGTGTGTTCCCACTGTACTTTGATTACTACCCTACCACGGCTCAAAGGAGTCGTGCAAACAGGTAGTAGTTGGGTGCAGTCCCGAAGCACTTGGAGGCAGTGACGGTTAGACAGGATTCGTCTCTCCCGGTATTGGGGGTTGACATCGCGCTGTGTCTAGGAGAGCCATTACACAAGTAGTCCCTGGTCAGGGCAAGCGAGATATACTGGTAGGTTTCCAGTGTTATCTCAGGGTGTTCTGGGCTACACTCCGACACGACTTGTACTGCTATTAGGGGACTGACGTTTACCACCCCCCTAAGCCCGCCATGCGATTTTATCAGACGAACAGACCGGACTGTACGGAGACTGTCACATTCAGGCTCAGTAGGAGTTCAGATGGGTTTCACCTCGTCCGTCTTCTTATCGGCATCTACCTGGGGGGCCGTTACGCACAGCTAGTGCCGCTTGCGGTCTGTGGTTAAACCCACTGCCAGCGTAGTGTCGAGTCTTTAGAGTCCCACACAGAGAGCTATTCGCCTTTAGGCAAAAGAGTAGAGGTCGCATGGTTTTGCGACAGGTCGCATGGTTTTGCGACAGGGTTCGGTCATATCCCCGCACTTGTGCACGTTTAGTGACCGGGCAGTTATTACTAGCGGGCTTTGGTTTAAGCCAGATCCTAGAATACATTTTGGGATTGGTTTTATCTCAGTTGTATTCGTGTTCCCCGGAATGCGGATGCGGGTGTGTATGCACAGTTGAAAGAGACAGAGGCAGAGAATTCTCATTAGGGTTGTTGACTGTTGACTTTTGCTTAACCTTAATGAGAATTAGAAATATGATTAACAATAATATTAATTAAGTATTATAGTGATATGGTTAGGGTTGAAGAGTTGACCTTGTTGACTTGTTGACTTTTGTTGACCGGTTGACTAGGTTGGACTTGTTGACCACCATCATGATAATGGCTATCATTTGTTTGCATTGATTTTGGCTTGCTTGTTTTGTTCACAAATTGCATTTAATGCAAGAAATGATATTGCCATTTGATATGATAACAACCATCACATAATACTCAATTATCATTATTTGTTATCATGATTTTGGATTATGAGAGGTTGGATGAAAAAAGTCTTGCTCACTTTTCATTTTGCTTTCTCTCTCTTGAGCTCTCTCATCCTCAAGCTCTCCCTCTTCCTCTTGCTCTCTCTCTAGTTTATGGTTCTACTTGTCTCATGTGTTGGGAAGCAAGAACCATATAGATAAAACCCAAAACACTCCTCTACTCATCCTAGTTCACAAGGCCTAGCAAGCCAAGTGTTCTAGTTTCTTCAAGTTTGAAGTAGAAGCCAAAAGGTAGAAGCTTTCGGATGGATCCATCTTCGGCGCGAGGAGACGACGAGGTGAAGGCGATCCGAACACCGCAAGGAGTTGAAGACGAAGGAGTTCAAGTAAGGTATAACCCTCTAACCGAGTAGGTAAAACTCCTAGTTAGGTTGTTAGGTAGTCGTTTAACAAAGATCCGTATTTTGAGTCCGTGTTACCACCCTAAGAAAAATCGTTTTTCACCATTTCCGCAACCCCAAAGAACCGGGGACGGGTAGCATGGACTTACACAAAGTGTGAATAGCACATAGAAGAAGCTCCTGCTGTGGGCATGTTCGTGGGGACCCTTGATCCTCAGGCAACTATATCCAAGTTTATGATGTTCTTCAAGCCGACCACCTTCCAGGCCTTGATTGACAAACTGGCCCAAATGGACCAGATGGGCCATAGGCCGTCCTCTTCAAAGACAGATCTTCGGAATGAAAAGGGCAAAGGGAAAGCGACCTTCGTCGCCAACGCTCAACAACAACCGAGTGACCCGAAACCGGTAGCTCGCCAAAACAACAAACCAAGATCCCTCGAAGAAAAGTTGAGACGTTCTTACTCATTTCCCCGGGATAAAACGAGGAGACTATTCGAACTGGCGGTGTGCAACAGGCTCATCACTCTGCCGGATCCGAGACGCCCACTGCAACCGAGCGACGTCAATAATCCCAATTACCGACCCTACCATCGAATAGTGGGCCACCCAATCGAAGATTGCTACGTCTTCAAAAACTGGGTTGAAGACCAGTACCAACAGGGCAAGTTCGCGCTGTCCGAAAACTGGAAGGTAAACCCGCCACAGCAGCACGCTCCTAAAAAGGTGGATACGCCGGGGGCATCATGCTTATTTGTAGAGGAAGCTCCGTGGGAAGTTGTCCTTTCGGGTAAAACTAAAAGAATGCTGAAGGATCTTCAAGCATGTCCGGTGATTAGGTGGAAAAGCCCGTTGGAGCCTAAGATTATTGACGGAATGCTGGAACCGCGCCCAACACCGAAGTTAGTATCGATGGGCAAAACCTCCAGGCCAAGCCTCCGAAGTCTTCAAAGAAAAAGAAAAAGGCCAAGAAGCCCGTGCAGCTTGACGACAATCGTACGGGTCTGCAAAAATACATCGATGAACTGGAGGAATACAATCAAAATGCGCGGACCCCGGTCACATTGGAAGAATTCTTCAAGCATGTTCTTGAGAACGGAAATAGTGGCATTGATGAAGGAAATGATTCTTCAAAAGAACCCGAGGATTATATGGCGAGCTACCACATGATCTCTCACTCGTCGATAAATGAAAAAGAAGCTCCCGACGTAGAGAAACTGGGGGCAGATCCAGAATCAAAATCCATGGAACCGTCAGATGACCTGATCGACAAGCTGCTGAACGAAGCCCTCCAAAAGATCAAAGCTGACGGAGGACGTGAAGCGGCCATATACGAAAAGGCTAAGCATCGGCGTCAAGCTAAAGAAGCCCCAGTGATGAGAAGTCATAAAGTACCCCAGCCGGATCAAAGCGCACCTGCCACTAGCAAGAGCAGAATCAAGGTAGGGAAGTAGTTCGCCAAAGCTCTGTCAATGGGAATGAAGCTGCCATCTTTCGAAGGAAATACTCCCGGGAGTATGTGCCTCGACGAAGCGAATGTATATCCGAATTACTTCTTATACCATCGGAAAGTCACGCACCCTACCAAAGAGTGCAATGCCTTTAAGAAGTGGTGGTAGAGATACGTTGCCCATCGACAATGCTTCAAGCGAATGAAGCGCAAAGCCCGTCGGGAACAGAGAAGCGCGACGGACGAGCGTGAAGGAACGGCTGGCAACTATCATATGGTTGATACCAGTTCGACGAAAGGGAAATCTCAAGTTCTTACCTTCGGGAGCGATTCTGACAAAGAAATAGCCTTCGGCCCTCTCTTTAAGGAATCCACATATGAAAAAGAAGAAGAGATGAAGAACTGTGAGAACATTCAGCTGCGTAACCGTAAGTTACCTGAAAAGAATCTCGGACCTTCAAACAAAGGTTTGAGCAAAAGAGACAAAGGGAAGGAAAAAGTCCCTGAGGAGATTGCCCTCGATGATAGAGTCGTCGAAGAGCTCACAGCCAAGGACCCGCCCAAAAAGAACAAGGTGGATTATAATGTCCTGGAACATCTGAGGAAGATACTCTCACAATTGAGTATTTTGGATGACCTTCTCCTATCTAAAGAGGCACGAGATTCCCTGATCAAGACATTACAAGAGCCCGACCAGTTTCAAGCCTTCCTTGCAGAAGAAAAGATGAAGGACGAGCTGGAAGAAGTCCACACGGCTGACATCACCTTCAGCGATGAAGATGTCCTCCTCGGAACGTGCGAGCACAACCGTCCGCTGTATGTAACCGGGTATTGTCACAATATCAAGATAGGGAATATTCTGGTCGACAACGGGTCCTCCGTCAACCTTCTCAATGTAAGAGTGCTGAAGGAGATTTGCATGAATATGCAACACTTGGCTCGAGATAAAATTACCATCTCCGGTTTTGACTCCCAATCATCACAAACTCTCGGGTCTGTAATACTGACATTACGCTTCAGGCTGCTCGTCACTGACATCAAGTTCCATGTTATTGATGCCAAGACTTGCTACAACGCTTTGCTCGGCAGGCTTTGGTTACATGAGTACAACATACCCCTTCTACACAATATCAGTGTATGAAGTACTTCAAGGATGGCCTCGAGTACACAGTTACAGGGGAGCTGAACCCATTCTCTGTAAATGATGTCCGCAAATATGAAGACGCCAAGTAATTCTTACCAGACTTAGAAGACATGGAAAGATGTCGCAGACGGAGAATAAACAAAAAGCCATCTCCACTATCCCGATATTTGGGAGCGATACCAAGGAGGATGAAAAGATGGTCTACTCGGGACAACCCCAAGGCAACAGGCCATGACCATCAACTCCTATTCTGGTCTTTGGCAGTGACTCTGAAGACAAGGCCAACACAGTGTTCTCCGTCAGCCCGTCAATGCAGACCTTTGCTGGAGCTGACCAGAGTTTAAAAATTACCATGGTTCCGCGGCGGCATTACAAAGAACTTGATGCACTTGATACGTACAGCATGCAAGAGCTACAAACCTTCTACGTCCTTCCTAGGGAAAAAAGTGAAAAGGTGATCCTTTTCTATCAATCCACCGAGACTAAAGTGGAGAGAGAGGTATGGCACGGTGCCGAATCTGCGCTCGACAGGTTTCAACCAATCCGTCTACCCAGGTACTACGCAGAAGGACTGAAAAGGCTATTGAGATACCAAGGTGTACCATCCAAACAGACTGCTCGACAAGCCCAGTTTTATAAAAAGATTTGGGACGTTTCCGGGACTCAGCGGAATATGCCCAATGGGAGAATGGAGGTGACCGACCTTGGATACGTTCGGTCCAAGAAACGGGAGCGATTCCATGGCTGCCATGTTATAAATGATTCTGTTGGAAAAGAGAATGCATTTCCAGATAGTGCTAATATTGAAACAGAGCAAAATCCCGCCGTGGGAATATCAAGCCAGTCATTCGAAGAACATATTGACAAGCTAATAAGAGAAGCGGTTCAAAAGGTTCGGGATGACCATAGCCGCGAAATGGCCATTTACGAGAAACCCAGGACGCAACGTCTCATTCAGCAGGCTACGGAGGATGACGAGGCCTTTCACCGTCAGCCCGCCGTGTGCTCTCGTGGCAAGAAGAAAGCCCGATGTAGAAGCAATAGCAAGATGAAGAACGGGAATGACGCTCAAAAATAGCGAAGCGGATCCAAGAAGCCCGCGATCGAGGAAAAGTCAGCTGGAACCCGTCTTTTATGAAGAAGATGGTTCGGGAATACTCTTTCCCTCAAAACAAGACAAGGAAAATCTTCGACCTTATCATGAAACATCAAATGATGGTGCTCCCGGAGTCTCAGCGCCCCGAACAAATAGACGAGGTGTATCACCCGGCTTATTGTTCCTATCACCGAGTAATAGGACATCCTCTTGAAGACTGCTTCACTTTCAAAAACTGGGTTGAAGACCAGTAACAGCAAGGAAAGTTTGCTCTATCCGACAGTTGGAGGGTAGCCCCTCCATGAAAGCATGAGCCAAGAGCAACCTACACTGGGAGGGAAAGTCCAGATCAACATCGAACTTGGAAATGAACTCGTACCTGTCACGTGATAACATTCTCAAAGGATGAGGAGCATGAGAATTTAGATGACCTCTCCCATTGCTTTGCAAATGAAGATGAAGACGAGGTGATCTCAGAATTTCCACCGGCATCAAAAGAGCTGGAAGATGGGATACTTACCACGGCGGACAACCTGGAAAAAATTGACTTGGGGACGGCAGACGAGCCAAGGCCAACGTTCGTCGGTGAGCTGCTATCTGAGAAACAGGTGGCCGCGTTAAAAGACGTGCTTATACAGTATAAAGACTGTTTCGCATGGAACTATTCCGAGATGCCGGGACTAGATCCAAAAATAGCCGTGCATAAACTGGCAATATCACCGGACGTTAAGCCAGTTAAACAGGCGCCATGAAGAATGCGGCTCGAACTCGAGATCAGCATCAATGCCGAAGTCAAGAAGCTAATCGACTCTGGTTTTATCCAAGAAGTTCAATACCCTGACTAGATCGCCAATATCGTTCCGGTAATGAAGAAAAATAGGACAGTACGCATCTGTGTAGATTTTTGAGATCTCAACAAAGCTTGTCCGAAGGATGAATTCCCAGTGCCTGTTACCGAGCTGATGATCGATAACACATCCACCCATGAAGTCTTCTCCTTTATGGATGGATCTTCGGGGTATAATCAAATAAAGATGCATACTGAAGACCAAAAGCACACTGCTTTCCGGACCCCGCTAGGCATATTCTGCTATAAGGTGATGCCATTCAGTTTGAAGAATGCAGGCGCTACCTACCAGAGGGCCATGACAAAGATCTTTGATGACCTCATACACGAGATTGTCGAATGTTATATCGATGACCTCGTGGTGAAAAGAAAATCGTACGAGGAGCACTGGGAGCATTTGAAGATAGTGTTCCGGCGCCTTCGGAAGTACAACCCGAAGATGAACCTGTTAGTTATATGTATGCCCTAGAGGCCATTACTGTACATGAGATGTATATTGTAGTGGATGCTTGGACAAATATAGGGAGGACTTTCTTTCTCGACATGATAGTCTGCTATCTGGTTTCTCTTTATCGTAACATGTACACCGATTGTCTCTCTGTTGCATGTTGATAAAGCCCTTAGGATGTGTACTTGACTAGCTGGATTATGATGCAAATCATACTAATGGGACAAAGGTAGTCTGTCAGTACATCCTTTAATGTCCCTAGTCGTGGGTTATCGAGACGGGGCATCGATATACCGGAGTAGACTAGCGTATAACTTCTCGACCCATTTAGATGGGCGATGGATGATCCCATATCCATTGGTGTTTGACATCAGAGGTGATATACGGGTGCTCAGTAGAGACTGGGTACACTGGACGGACTCGCCGAGAACTCCCAGATGGTATTATACCTCACGTCAGATGACAGTTCTCTGGTGACACTGGTACAGTTAGTCTGTCGACCCGAGATCGTCATGGAGACTTGTGTGATTCCCACCGTGCTTTGATTTCCACCTTACCACGTTCATGAGAATGTGCAAAATGGTGATTTTTGGGTACAGTCCCGAGTCACATGGAGGTAATGAGCGATAGGAGGGGATTCGTCTCTCCCGGTATTAGGAGTTGATGTTGCGCTGTGCTCGATTGGCTATAACAGGAAGTCCCTGGCCAGGGCTGTTTCAGACATTTACTGGTAAGTGTTACTAGTAGTTTCTCGACCCGTTATGAGCCTCATATCAGCACGACTTATCGAGTTACTGGGGTCTGACGTTTACCACCCACAGACAAGATATGCGACATATCAGACGAAGAGACCGGACTGTATGTTAGTGTTACTGATTGAATTCGTAGGAGTATGAGCAGGCTTGTTTGTCGATCTTCTGATCGCTCAATACCCGGGTGGCCGTTACGTTTAGCAGACCGCTTGTGGCTTGTGGGTGTTTGATATGATCATCACCTACTGCCGGCGTATTGACGAGTCTTTAGAGTCCTACACAGAGGTTTCTTGGTTCATGCGAAACGGAGTAGGAGCACATATGTGATATGTGTGGGACCGAGATTGATGCGTGTATGTGATACCGCATTCTATTCTCGCGATTTATGACATCGATCGGTTATATGAGATATAGCCGGATTATCGGATCAAGTGTTGATTCGATAAGTTGTTACATTTGATGTTAGTCGGTTATATGTGATATAGCCGGATTATTAAATCAAGTGTTGATTTAATAATTTAATGTATAATTGTATATTAGATATACTAGATTACATTAACTAATATTAGCTCACTTATGATTTCTTTTCTCACTTGTGTGCATTAGTGTATATGTGATATATATTAATGTACAACTTTTGTGTCATGCTAGATGCCACATGTGACATGGGTGTATGAGACTTGCACCATGCTTAATAATGTGATGGGTTTATATTTATCTAAGTTAATCAAAATTAGTGGGATTCAGTCATATGGTTAAAGCATGTAGAAGCTTGTGGAACCATTGACCAAGTCCACTAAGTTTGTTTTACTTGTAGATATTTGTTAACCTAACTATTATTAACTAGCCATGGTTTATTCTCTACATGGGTTAGTGTATGACACTAACTCACCCATGGTTGCTATTTTCACCTCATTAGTTCATTCTCTCATTTTTTCTTTACTTGAGCTTCTTCTTCCTCATGAAAAAAACTTACTAGCTTTTCAAAAGGTGAGAAAATATTGTGAAAAAAATAAATCTAAAGCGAGCCCATTTCCTACTTCATCATCCTCTACTACTTTCCATTTAATTTAGGGTGTTTGATTCACTAATTTCACAATTAGTGAAGAGATAGCATGAGCTTGAGTCTCCTCGACGTAGATCATCTTCGGCCTCAAAGATTTCGAGCAAGCTTGTTCATTTCTCCGGGAAAGTACTTTGGCTTCTCTCCATTCTGCCTCGTATATTGATTTGTCCTTCATATTACCGCCATTTTTAAGCAACCATTTCTTTTTATGTTGTGATGATAGTATATCCATAGAGCCATTCCACGTATAATATCATGCATTTTCACCTTATCTAGGTCGTCGATGTCGTCCACTTTCTCTAGCAGGCAAGCTCGTTTTAGGCATTGAACTATGGTATATCCTCTTCTGTAGGCTGCACGGAAAGTTGTCGCAATCATCTATTAGATTCATACCCAACCAATGGTTAATGAGTTCGTATAACTGAATTTCATTATCTTCCGGCCACAGGGCACAACATAAGAAGCACTTTTTTGCGGTATCATTTGGCGAGCGGTCATAACTGATTTTCAAAAGAGGAAAAGGATCATCTCTATTTCTCCACATCTCCTGAATCCCGATCATATTTAAGGAATTGATGGTGTCCTCCCATTCTTGCCAAGTCTTGTTAGCCGACATGGCCTGAGCAATGACAACTAGTGCTAGTAGCAAACCGCCACATTTGTATCCAACTTCTTTTGCACGCCTTCCAACTCTCTGATTAGAGCTTATGATCGATCGCATACCCTCACCGATATTATGCATAAACAAATTCCATGCTTCCTCTGGTTGTAAGCACTGTACTTTAATTTTTTCACATCTCACTTGAACGAGTTGCGAACAAGCCATCATCTGGTTGCACATTGCTTCAGAACGGGTTGTGAACACCACCTTAGTGTTGATTAAGGCGTCACTGATCGTTCCTGGAGAAGGTATCCCGAGCTTTCCAAGATCGACTGGCTCCCAGATGTCATCCAACAAGAGAAGAATCTTTTTCTTCTTCGAGTAGCAATGGAGTGTTTGTGCTTGAAGCTTTACAGACGTGGACCCAAGAGCTAATCCGAGTCTCTCTGTTATATCCTTTTGAAGCTTATCAAGGTTGAGATCTTGAGAAGCGACCACATAGATGACATAATCGAATCCGGCGGTTTCAAGAGACAAACGATTATTGATCCTTTGAAGGATGGTGATCTTTCCCACCCCTCCCATTCCCCATATCCCTACCATCCCCACCTCATCATCTTGAATGTAACCCGACACCTCCCTCAGGTATGTCTCAGTCGACAATGGTGTTGTATCTGGCAAGCTGATCATCCTTCGGATAGCATGAATAACATCAAATCTTTCTTTTTTACCAATGAGCTCCTTCACTTTAAGAACCGCCTTGAAGGCCCTCTTGCTTATTTTATAACTGTTGTGTATGCCTGCCATTCGATCCCTATTGATTTCGCATTGATTCGGCGTTATCATGAAGATTCGAAGTTATCTGCAAGGTAAGAGACCAGGCGTCTGCGGGTCATGACTTCAGACGTCTGGCAGCATTCTGTATACACGGTGTAATTTGGGCAGACGTCTGACTCGAAAGAGGTCAGACTTCTGCGAGTGCTCTGTTGTTCTAAAGCCTGAAATCACACGTCTGAAGATCCTTCTTTAGACATCTGGAAACACTCTGTTATTTCGGAGGCTCTTGGGAAGACGTCTGAGAATTCTTTCTTCAGACGTCTGCGGTGTTTTTGGGCCAGATATTTCCGAAATTAGGAAATTAGTTATTTGGGTAAATCTTTTATATGCTATATATATATTGAAGTATATAGCAACCCTAGATCTGATATCCTTTTGATAGCTTTTGATAATTTGAGAGAACCTTTTTTGTTATTTTGTGAGAGCTACGGTTCGAGACATTTGTGTATTTCGTCCACCGTTTGTACTCCTCCACTTTTGGATATTAATAAAGTTTCGTCTTTGCCTATTTGATTTTGTGTGTTAGTACTTTTATTTCCTTATTTGCTTGTGATTGGTTTATTTCTTCTTCTCTATATCGTTTGTTATTGCTTCGTGGCCGTCTTGTCGCAACAAACCGGTATCAAAACCTTTTGTTGTTGTTTGGGATCTTTTGGATCGAACCATTAGGTCTTCAATATTGCGATATAGGTTAACGGTGGGTAAAGTCAACTACGTCCTCTTCCCCACTTTTTTAGATCGTGATTTTGAAGTTTAGAGTTTGTTAGCACATCGTGTTTTGATTTGATCCCACGTCATGTCTCCGACAATCATGAAGTTCGATATCGAGAAGTTTGATAGAAATATGAGTTTCGGTTTGTGGCAAGTCTGTATGGTTGCCGTTTTAACTCAAAACAATTTGAAGAAGGGGATTTTAGGAAAGAATAAAAAGCCTTCCACTATGACGGAGGAAGCTTGGGAAGAGATGGATGAGAAGGCCCTCACGGCAATTCACTTATGTTTGACAAACGAAATTCTACAAGAAGTTTTGATGGAGAAGACGGCGGCTGATTTGTGGAAGAAATTGGAGGAGTTGTATTTGAGGAAGTCTATCATGAATCGACTTCTGTTGAAGCAGCATCTCTACACACTTCGTATGTCAGAAGATTTTCCAATTAAATCTCATGTCGGTGAGTTTAATTCAATCATTATAGATTTGAGTAAGATTGATATTAAGATTGATGATGAAAATCAGACTTTTCTCTTATTGTGTTCGTTGCGACCTTTATATAAGCACTTTCGTGACGCCATAGTTTATAGACGGGATACGATCTCAATCAAGGATGTCAAAAAGAACTTGATTAATAAAGAGAAGATCGACAAGGAGTTGACTTCTAGCGAAACTGATGGTTCATCTTCCAGTTTATTTATGCGAGGGTGAGTGGAGAAAAGAGATCCGGAAGGTAATAGGTAGAAATCAAGGTCGAAGTCCAAGAATAGGAACTTGACCTGCAATTATTGTAAGAAGAAGAGGCACTTTAAGGTCAATTACTTTAAATTGCAGAACAAGCTGAATGTAGAAGAAAAATTGAAGGAGTCTTCAACTGCGGCTAGTATAGCAGAAAGAGAAGGAGATCTTCTTATGGTTCTTGACAACACACATCGATCCAAGAATAAATGGATCATGTATTTGGTTGTTCTTACCAAATGTGTCCCAAAGGGGATTTGTTCACTACCTATGAGTCCATTGATGTTGGAGTGATTTTAATGGACGACGATAGTTTTGTTTCCCCTCAATAAAATAGCAAAGCTCTGTTCAAAATTTGAAAGAAGCAGCGCCTCATGTGCCTTGCAAGAGGGCGCCAGCGTCAAGAGTTAAAACTCTGAGGCAGCGCCTCACGTGCCTTGCACGAGGGCGCCAGCGCTAAGAGTTAAAAACTCTGAGGCAGCACCTCATGTGCCTTGCACGAGGACACCAACGCCAAGAGTTAAAAACTCTGAGGCAGCGCCTCACATGTCCCGCACGAGGGCGCCGGCGCCAGAACTAAAAGTTCCCTGCCGTTGGATCAAAGATCCAACGGAGATAATAAATCATCAAAATACAGAATTAAATTCTATTGAGGAAATATTCCTCAAATCTTTATAAACGAGAAAGATTACTCTCTGTAAAATAGAGCACTGTTGGATTAAAAATCCAATGGTGATTAAAAATCATCAAGCTACAGAATAAGCTTTGTATGGGAAAATATTTCCCCAATCTTGTTAAAAACAAGAAAAATATCTTCTGTAAAACAGAAGTCCTTGGATCAAAGATCCAACGGTGGATAAAATCCCCAAATCAATTAAAGATCTCTCAACAAGAGATTTCCTTAACTAAGTCAACAAATCTGCCTCTACTATATAAAGAGCCCAAGACTTCAAGTCTTGCAGAAAGGAACCCCCCATAAACTTCAAGTTCAAAAAGAAGAGCAAGCAAAAAAGAAAGTTTTAAGAGAGAAGAAAGAAGGACTTTCTTCAAGGTAAATAAAGATAATAGAGATCATAGTATCTCATCTGCATATCCAAGGGTTTAACCCTCATAAAGAACGTAGTTCTTTCCCCTGGATCCGAGATCCATGAGACAAGTCTCCCATAAATGAGAAGTTAATTCTTGTGGGGATGAATTTATTCTTGGGGATCGAAGATCCAGGGGAGAACAGAGAATTGAATATCTTCAGAAAAATGCACAAAGAAAGAAACAGCGCCAAACGCCTCACGTGCCCCTCACGTGGGCGCTGCTCAGATAAAGAGTGCTTAGCACTCAATAGTTGGCGCTCAACGCCAAGCGCCTCACGTGCCCCTCACGTGGGCGCTGCTCAAATAAAGAGTGCTTAGCACTCAATGGTTGGCGCTCAGCGCCAAGTGCCTCACGTGCCCCTCACGTGGGCGCTGCTTAACATAAAGTGCTCTGCACTCATCAAACAGCGCCTAGCGTCTAGCTAAGCGCCTCACGTGCTCCATACGTAGGTGCCATAAAGAGTGTTTAACACTCCATAAAAAAACAAAAAAGGGGGTTAAAGTAAAGGATGAGCGTCAGAACCCATATCAATGCCCAGCACTGTTTGCACAGAAAAGGGACTGGGCCCAAATAAGTGTTTAACACTTTATTCAAAGATTAAATGGGCTGAGTCCAAGTTGACCAAATCCCCAACTCAGATCAACCGAGCCCATGTGCTCATCATGTTCCAAATTGGTCTTAGTCCCAAACATAACTACTGATCTCCCAACTGACATTGGTTTAAAGGTATATCTCCTCACACCTCTGATACATGTCGTTGTAATTCTTCAACGTCTTCAGAGAGGTGGTGGGTCCCGACAACCAACAACTCCTTGGACCGCAACGTCCTTAAACTAGCTATGAATATAGAGTCCAAATGCTCTTCTTTTGGGTCTGAATGATCCTAAAAATCCTGTTGAGTAGAATGTTCGCCGTCGAAAGACGCGACCGGAACGTTGGGACGTATGGCCTGAATTTTGGGGGCAGATGCTATTTGGTTTTATTCATCTACCTCTCCAAAGATGCCAAGTTGATTTATGGCACCATGTATCGGAGGTTTAGACGGATGCAGCCGTTGTAGCAGACTTTGTCAGATTCCTCCTCATTGTGAGGGGTTTTTGATTGTGGGGATGCTCTTCCCTGCAGGCGCAAGCCCCTACAGTTAATTACGCTACCGCATCGCGGTAACCACTTTCTCCTTCTCCAGATGTTCACTTCATGTCTTGTGTATTTATTTTATTTTTGGTTGCCCGTGAATTGTATACAGAGACTAATTTATGTTGTCGCCCGTAAGGCGTGGATTAGTCCAAATCCGTATTTTTTTAGATTTGGATTTGGGTTCGTTTAAGAATCGTTAATCTCATTTGAGATTAAGATCGACTTAAATATTTGTTAAGGATACGTTAGTCTAAGTTTTAGACTAAGATCTACTTAACAGGGTTTTAGGATCAATTAGATCTAACAAAAGAGCATTTGGGCTCTATTGTTTTAGTTTAGGGACGTTACAGTCCATTGGGTTTAAGGACATCATAGTCCATGGAGTTTAAGGACATCATAGTCCATGAGTGTAAGGACCTCATAGTCCATGTTTAAAGACATCATAGTCTGTAGGGTTTAAAGACATCATAGTCTGTAAGGGTTTAAAACATCATAGTCTGTAAGGGTTTAAAGACATCATAGTCTGTAGGGTTTAAAGACATCATAGTCTGGGTTTAAAGACATTATAGTCTGGGTTTAAAGACATCATAGTCTGTAGGGTTTAAAGACATCATAGTCTGGGTTTAAAGACATCATAGTCTATAGGGTTTAAAGACATCATAGTCTGTGGAGTTTAGTTTAGGGACGTTGCGGTCCATAGGGTTCATGGTTTGTTGGTTTGGGGGTATACCAAGAGTTATTGGTTATTGGGACCCTCCACCTCTCTGAAGACGTTGAAGAATTACAATGACATGTATCAGAGGTGTGGAGAGATGTACCTTTGAACCAGTGAGTGTTTATCAAAGATTTGATGATCTTGTTTGGGACTAAGTCCAATAAAGAGCACATGGGCTCGGTTGATTATGAGTTTGTCCAACTTGGGTTCAGCCCACTGAGTCTCTGTCATTTCTCTTTTCTTTTGAATAAAGTGTTGAACACTTACTAGAACAAAGTCCTTTCTCTGTGCACATAATACTAAGCATTTATGTGGGTTCTGACACTCACACTTTCTTTTTGTTTTTTATGAGTGTTGAACACTCTTCATGGCGCTAGGCTCTTCTTGAGGAGTGCAGAGCGCTCTGTGTTAGAACCGCCCACGTAAGTGGCACGTGGAGCGCTTGGCGCCAACCAATGAGTGCAGAGAACTTTTTATAAGAAGAGCGCCCACGTGAGAAGCACGTAGAGCGCTCGGCGCTGAGCGCCAGACTTTGAGTGTAGAGCACTTTTATTAGAATAGCACCCACGTGAGGAGTACGTGGAGTGCTTGGCGCCAGACTTGAGTGCTAAGAACTGAGTTTTTTTGTATTCTGCCCAGTTCAATTTTCTGAGAATTAGATTCTCCCTTATGAAAGACTTCGTCTTATAGATCTGAGATCTGAAAAAAGAACTAAGTTCTTCTGATGTGAGAGTTGAACTCTTAAATATGGAGGAGATGTTATGATCTCTCTTCTTTTTATGAAAGACTTTGTCTTATAGATCTGTGATTTAAAAAAAGAACTAAGTTCGTAAGAGTTGAACTCTCCAATATAGAGGAGATGTTATGATCTCACTTATTGTTATTTATCTTGAAGAAAATTCTTCTTTTTAGAGCTTGCTCTTCTCTTTTTCTTTTCTGAGAACTTGAAGTTTATGGGGGGGGTTATTCTATTCTTCTTCTTTCGATTTGAAACTTATAGGGAGATTCCTCTGTACAAGACTTGAAGTCTTAGGTCCTTTATATAGGGGAGGTTGATTTGTTGAATCAGTTAAGAAAATCTCTTATTGAGAGATCTATGATTGATTTGTGGATTTTATCCACCGTTGGATCTTTGATCCAAGGATTTCTATTTTACAGAAGACATCTTTCTTGTTTTTAACAAGATTGGGAAAATATTTTCCCATACAGAACTTATTCTGTATTTTGGTGATTTTTAATCACCATTGGATCTTTGATCCAACGGTGCTCTGATTTACAAAGCACAATCTTTCTTGTTTGGAAAGATTTGAGGAATGTTTCCTTAGCAGAATTTTATTCTAATAATTTGATGATTCATCATGTTCGTTGGATCTTTGATCCAAGGGTGGAGAACATTTAGTCCTAGCACTGGCGCTCTCGTGCTTTGCACGTGAGGCGCTGCCTCAGAGTCTTTTGACTCTTGGCGCTGGCGCTATCGTGCCTTGCACGTGAGGCACTGCCTCAGAGTCTTTGACTCTTAGTGCTGGCGCTCTTGGCGCCAGCGCTCTCGTGCTTTGCACATGAGGCGCTGCCTCAGAGTCTTTGACTCTTAGCGCTGGCGCTCTTGGTGCCAGCGCTCTCGTGCTTTGCACGTGAGGCGCTGCCGCAGTTCAAATTTTAAATTTTGAACAAAACTTTGCTCTTTGATTGGGGGAAATAAATGCCCCCACCGTTGCGCTCACGTGGCTTACACGTGAGTGCAGCGGTGGCAGCCTTTCCACCGTTAGATCAACTTGGAAGTTGGATCGACTTCCAGCGCCAATAAATAGGGCTTTTAGCCCTTGAGATGACTGCTGTTCATCATCTTGCTTTCTTGTTCTTGAGAATTTAATTCTCCTTCAGAGCAAATCTCTCTATCTTAAGAAACTCTTCTAGAGTCAAAATCTTGCCAAATTTTTTGGTAAAGATCAAATCATTGAAGGAATCATTTCATATTCTAGGGTTTTACCCATTAACAGAGCCTTGCTCTTCTCAGATCGTAGATCTTAACGTGGATTTTAGGGTTTCTTAACCCATTAAATGAGAACAGATCTTTGCTCTTCTTAGATTAAAAAAATCTTCTTCTAGGGTTTCTTAACCCATCAATGAAGAACTCTTAGAGTTCGTTTTGCAGATCTTAAAGATCTCGGAGTTTTTAACTCAGCAAAAGCGTTGCTTTTTAGGGTTTTTGATAGATTACTCCATCATTTTCACAGAGCATAGCTCTTTTTAGTAGGGAATTTTTATTCCCTTCATCATTAATTTTGACAGATGTCATTTCTGTTGCAGAGCGCTGCTTTCGAGAGAGTTTACTTCTTGGCCCAATGAGCCTCTCATTAAATGAGAATCTTCTTTTAGGATTTCTTATTTAATGAGTGACTGTCTCATCAATGATGAGCCGTCACCTTGATTTTGTGGGTTCCCCTTTGGTCCTTTTCCACTGCATTGCAGTGTGGTACAAATTTTAAGTACCAAGTTTTAGAATTTGGACTGTAGCATTGACAGCTAACCCTTGTTCCTTTTCGCGCAGGTACTATATCTTTTGACACTTCTTTCCCCTTCGTTCGTCCGGAGAGCGCATTTGCTGACGCGCCCATAGACCGGGAAGTTCTTGCACTGATCAAAGATCACGACCCGGAGCGAAAGTCTCTTCATTTATGGGGGTTGTGGTACAACCAAATCATTCAGGGTCGACGCAGCTTCTCTTGTGCGACGCCTTCAAAGCCGATCTCCTCTATTCACTACGCCGACTCACCCCAAGTGAACTACGCCGTAGAGGAGGTTAACTGGACCTCGGAGGGTCATCTCCATCCTTATATGGCTGCAATACCCGTACAGCCTCCAATGGCTTTGGATATCTTGGGGCGACGCATATGTCAAGGCGAGTCATGCCCTTGGGGACAAGCGTACATGATTGGCTTGACTCCCCGCCACTCAGCCAGATATCTGCAATGGGCTCGATACATCTTGTCGGCCAAGAAATCGCTGCTACTGAAGCTCGGGTTGTACCCTGCGATTTATGCTTCTCTCTTCCAGTATTCCACGCCCCCTGTATGGTGGGTCAAAGCTTTTTAGGAACAATGGAACGTCTCGACTCATACCTTTCTCCTATCAGATCGGGAAGTTTCAATCTCTTTGGAGGAGTTTGCGGAGATCTCCGGCTTGCCTGTCAGAGGGGAACATTACGAGGAGATATTACCCCCTGACGAGTACATCTTTGCCACCAAATCGGTAGTGATGGGCCTTACTCCGGAGAATGCTATTCAACATCGATTCCCGAGTTTGATCAAGGTGTTAAATATTTATAAGAGCCTGTTTCTCGAATCCGGAAGCCACGAGGTTAGCTTCACAGATTTCATCGCCCGTTTTCTTCGCCCGGAAGTCCTGTCGAAACAAGGGGCGAAGTTCGCCAAGCTTGGCGATCCTTTTGGCTTTGGCTTGGACAGCCAGCCGATAGTGGAAGTAGATCAAAAGAATTTATTCCTCCCAAATGCCGCGGTCGTCCTCTTTGCGGAACTCGCAGCCCCAGACATCGACGAAGAGGCGTTCTTTTTGGGGTTCCTTGGCCTATGGTTAAGCTGGTTTGTGCTCCCCATGCACCATCGCTATATGAGGCCGTCATTTTCTACCCGGCTCATCGAATGGTTGAAGGGACGTGGGTTGCCGTCGGGATTGCTGGGCTGGCTCATTTGTATCATGGCCTCAGCTTAGCGGCAGACACCACTCAGCTGGGGGTACAACCCGTAAATCTCCCGCTGCATTATTTCACGTCGTGGATCGAGCTGCATGTGCTCGGTGCTTTTGGAGCCCATAAACGGCCTCGTTTCTATGACAGTTATAATTTCCCTCGGGTCATGTCCCTAGTTGATGCTTCTGCTTTGGATCCATCACAGCGAGAGGCTCGGGGCCTGGTCCTTCGTCCGCGTATGGTCGGGGATGGCATGGCCTTTGTCGATAGGGTCCTGACTATCGGCAAGGAGTCCACTAAGGTGGTGCAACCGCTGCGAGACACCCTTAAAGATGGGGCTCCCACGTTGAAGGCTCGGGAGATCTTGTATTTGTACTCGATCAGGCCAGGCTACTTTGTGTTCAGGCAAAACGACTCGGCGCTTTTCATGAGGTATAACCCGCACCGTTTTGCCTAACAGCTGGGTTACAACCAAGGTGTTCCCCTCGAGGCCTTCCTGGCGGAACCGGTTGCTACTGAAGAGGGTATCCGGAGCGCGTTGCACCACTTCATGCGCCTAAACACCGGGTCCAACTTTTTGATCAGTGAGCCGAGCTGCGTTCCAAAAGCCTTGAATGCATATGTGGCATGGTACGAGCACGTGACGGGAGCTGTCATTAGGGAAGAAAAGCGGTTGCTTCTTGATTGCAAGGGTGCAGTCCCTGCTGGTAATCCAGCTGTTCCCTTAAAGCGACGAACCATTGTTCGTCCTTCCTTAAGAGAAGTTGCTGCAGTTGCAGTCCCGCGCGCTCTTCCTGAGAAGCCTCTGCCCCGTGCTCCTGTGGAAACGGTAGCTGCAGCGTCTCCTGAGTCTGGCATGGGTACGGAGGTCGGGACTCGTCGCCCAAAATTGCCCGCCAAGCGCAAGCTCCTGTTGCCGGCTGTCGGCGTTCGCTCATAGAAAAAGAAGAAGTTGCTCTTTTCTGTTGACGTTGTACTCGGCCAGGAGCCTCATGCTCCCTATAGCGAGGGCCTGCGTAAGTATGGCACCAATGAGGGTTTGTTCGACACGCCTGCGACCGACACCGATCTCCAGGCTGCCCTTCTGGCCTCTGAGTGACTGGCCCGTGAAGAAGCGGCGCTGATTACAATTGCGAAGTCAGGTACACTTCAGTTGTATTTTTCCCTTTCAATCCTTCCTTATTATTATGCTTTTACTAATGTTTTCTTCTTCAACGGGTATCTCCGCCGAAGAGGCTCTCGTGGCTTCCCTCAAAACATTCGAAGAGGAAGAGAGGCTCCGTGCTTCTTTGGGCCTTGGTATAATTTAACTCATTGTGTCTTCATTCCGTTCTTCATTCATGCTCTGACCCTTACTTTCATATTATTGCAGGGTCTACCTCGACTCAGGTTATCCCGGGTGCGGTGCCGATCCCACGTGGTGATGCGGCGACGCTTCCAGAGTCAGCTTTTGAGGCCCCAGCTCCCCCAGTATTACCGTAAGAGGCTTTGCTCAAGCAGCCGATGACAGACGCCGTAACGGCTCCAGAGGCAAAGCTTAGTTCGGACGATGACGTCCCTTTGACATAGGTCTTGAGGAGATCACTTCTCACTGCTAAGACGGAAAATAAACGCAAGAAGCATGTAGCGAAGGAACGTGATGCCGCTTTGGCTGTAGGTGCAGGCTCAAACACCACTCCATCTGTCGCTATTCCTTCAGAGGGTGCTCCGGCCGTCCTGTCTACCGCCCATAGACAGGTTGTGCGCACGGCTCGGGAGGCAACCCAGAATCTTTCGCAAGGTAACGCAATGCCCGGTCTTTTTTATTAGAACTCGATCTATAAATTCTTATATATCATATCCCGCAGGGCCAAGTCTTGGCGATGAGATGGCAAGCGAGACGATGGCGACCACAGAGCCCGAAATGGCTACTCTCTCTCGGGAATCTAAGACTGCCCAAACCACTGCTCTTTCCCCTTGTGGTTCCCTGGTATCGGCAGCCATCGCGAGTATCATGACGGCCCTCGTCGAATCAGGGGACGTAGCCATGGACGCCGAGACTATTCCTCTGGAGGAGAGCGAAGAAGCTGCAACTCCTGGTGATGCTTCCGTCGCGGTTTTGGTTGATGACCCGTCAGGTAAGTCTTGAGTCATTGTTCTCCTTTTATTTTACAATCCCGTTCAGCTTCTTCTGACGATTTTTGTTTGTAGGTGCAGTGAACGTAGAAATTGTTCCATCTGAAGTACCTCCGGTCGCCGCCATGGCGGTTGTTGTTTCCTTGCCTTCTCCTATGTCCTCCGAAATGCTGGAAGGTATAGATTCGCGATTTATTTAGTTGGACTATGAACAGCGTCTTCCTTGTATTGACCGTGTATTGTCTCAACTCTGCAGGAGTCCTTTTTGACCATTTGTACCAGGTGCTGAACCCGCATTTCTCCTTCTAGTCGGAAGTCGCTCCGCCCACTGGTATTGGTTAGTATATCCTTCAGCTATTGTTTCTTTCTTCTTTTATGAATAGTCGTACTGTTGTTGAGTCTTCTTTATATTGATCGCAGCATCACGGATCGGAGGAGGAGACGAGGGGATAGCCGCACCTCCGGTACTCCCAATTTTGCCATCCGCCACAGCCGGTATAGTAGACTCCATCACTCATGTATTTCTCTTTACCTCCCGAGTCGATGTTTGACCATGATTTGTTTTGCAGCAATTGCACCGACTCCAGCTCTATTCGAGTCTCGAATCCCAATGCCGGAAGGGCCCTTTGCTAAACGCCCATCTTCCAGGGGTGCTGCGACCAGCCTGTGAATGCTGAGCGAGTTCGTCGAGGATCTTGACGCTGAGGCCCTTGCATTTGCAGCAGACTTTGCTGCTTAGGTTAATCCTATGCTGGAGACGCTCATGAACTTCCATGATAAAGGCGTCTTTGAGTCTTGGGTTAATTATTGCAGAAAGATCGAGGCTTGCCTGCATGAGATTGAGCTCAAGCGTCCCGCTCCTGAAGTATCGGCTTTGAACTCCCAGCGAGCTGCATGGGTTGAGCAGAGTGTTTCTTTTCTTCACCATTTTGAACAAGAGGTGACCCTGAGGCGAAAGGAACATGAAGTAACTTCAAGCAAATCTGCCCGGTTGCGCGCCCAGGTTGAAGCGAATGCTGCACAGTTGAAAGTTGTCTTTGACAATCTCTAGCGATGCATCTCGGATGGGTTGACGCTGAGATGGGCGCTTGACTCTACGGAGCGGGTTGTGCAGAACAGCGAAGCTGCCATGCTGGGAACAGATGAAAAGCTTTTGTCTTGTTTGCGACAGTAGGCCCGAGTCGAAGCAGAGTTGGCCGCGACGACCGATTGCGAGAAAGGATTGAAAGGAGCGCGCGAGCAGCTGGCTGATTTGTTGAAAACGCCTCCTTCTCAGTAGCCGCTTTTGTATCGACTGAAAATTTGTAATCTATGAATAACATGTATTCATTTCATTTTTTTCTTTTATATGATGTATCTTGTATTCAATTGAATTCATGAATAAAAGACACATTTTTTTATCTCCGACTATCGCTTTCTTTTCTCTGCTGTGTTGTTGGGCATGTTACTCCAGCAAGTGTAGCCTGTAGATGATAGATAACAGTTCATCTTGAACTCTTCGTGTAATGACCCCAAAATCTTTATACATTTGTATTATCCCTCTTCAAAAATATACCGTATTTATTTGTACTTGGTATTTTCCTCTTTCTATTAAATTTATTATTATTTTATTCCTCAATCTATTATGTATTTTTTTCTAGGTACAATTTCTTTTTCTTATATTTAAGTTTTTAACTTCTCATTCTTATTTTTTCCTTTCATAAATATTTAACCCAAATCCATTATTCTTATTCTCCATAGCCCATCTAAAAAGCCCATTTTCTTTTTAAGCAACATCATATATTTAATTCTAATTAAATATATGCATGAACAACCTTATAGCTCATTGGTTAAGTCCTTGCATTGTTATTCCATAAGTCGCATGTTCAAATCCCCATTCTTGCAATTATTTTTTATCATTTTTTTTATTCTTCTCATAACCTACAAATGAGACCTTTCATTTCCAAAATGAATGGTGACCTTTCATTTCTCTTTTAATTCTTATGTTAAATGCATATATTATTATACATAATTCACCATTACACCATCTTAATTGTCCTCCATCTTTTCCTTCCTCATATTTTTCTATCTCTCATTTCTCCCTCTTCACCTAAAGTCCAAGAAGAAGAACATGAAGAACTCTTCAAGAAAGTCTCGCTACTAACGCGAGGCTATCGGTGGATAGACAAGCCCGGTGACAATACCGGCTTGTGCATGTAAGTCCCTTCTCTCTCCTTTCCCCCCATCTCTTTTTTTTCCTCTTGTCATGCATCGTGAACCCCTTATTCTTTTCATATCATAATCCATAAGAGAAGATACACATAAACATATACATATACATATACATAAGTTTAGATATATATGATTCTATATGGTTTAATAATATCTTATTATCTCTTGTTCAAATTAAAGTATTTTTAATTCTTTCTTCATGATTATGAATGTTTATTACAAGTTGTGAGAACATAGATTTCAATCCATAATATATCTATGATATCTCATGGAATCGGTTTGGTTATTAAAAGAAAGGATAAAGCTTGCATAAAAATACTAGTTAATCTTTTTGCCGATTTTAGTATACACATCAATACCTTTAGGTTTAAAATAATTTTTAGACATTAATTTTTACTTCTGAAAATTTCATGGAATTTACATATGATAGATTATATTATTTTATACATGCTGTAAAAATTTTAGATCGATCCGCATAACGGTTTGTGAATTACATCGTATTTATTCACTGATCGTAAAACAGAAAACTGCAGCTATCGGTCAATTTTTAGGACACATAACTTGGTATACCGGTATCCAAATTGAGCAAACTCAGATGTTTTTGATATCTACATCGAATGATATAGATTTTATTAGTTTTAGAGTTTTACTGAAAACCTACCTAAGATAAAGAAAACTGCATTACAATATTAAGTGACGGATCTGGACAGAATCTGTCCTGATTCGCACATTGTTTTTAAATTGGACATAACTCGAACACCCGATATCCGTTTGTGACAAAATTTAGATGTGTAGATGCACCATTGATAGAAATATAATTTTCTGTATATTATATTACTTAGAAATGCATGAAACAATCTGATATAGGCTTTACAATACAATATATAGTTGCTGTCCAGAAATCTGAATTTCTGTTTTAAATGCTGATATTAAAATGATCATAACTAGAGCTTCATAAATCCAAATCGTATGAATCTTGGTGTTTTCGATAAGTACATCGAAATACCTACAATTTTCTAATAATTTTCGTAACCTGAAACCTGATACAAATTAACTCAAACTGCGTTTTAAAAATATGTGACGGTGCCGAATAGATTCTGATCTGTTTTGCGCGACGATACGAAAACATATATATCTCTCAAACCGGTAGTCAAATTTAGGTAAAACTGGAACTCACGCATGCAAAACATTTAGAGCCATATTTCTGTTTATATTTCGCATTCGTTCAACTTGATTAATTAGTCGTACATAATATTTCTTTACAGCATTGTTTATGGTAGTTACTCGAATAATATACTTGACTCATTTCATGCTATTCGAACATGTATACATATTTATCTTGATCATTAAATTGTTGTATGTACTTAAAGACGATAATTAAATACTTGAGTTATATTTTGAAAACCATACAAAAATATTTTTATATAAAACCCCCTCAAGTTTATAAATTACCCTAAGGACCCTAACAATTATAAGACCACGATTCATAATTCTGATTGTCTGACTCGGGTTTGAGTCTGATTAATTTGACTTGAATCTGATTCAAGTCAACCTATAATCTACAAGATTCCAATTCAAAATGAACACATGAATCCATGAATACAATTATCAATTTATACAATTTGGCTGAACCGAACCATGGATATATTTCTTTTACATGATTCTCAGTATTCCATTTACATGACTCTACGGTTACAACCGTTTCCTGATATCATGGTTTCGGTCAGTCAGTCAATCAATCTACAATTACTACAATTTACAAGATAACAATACAAATAAGACTTCGCGGGGTTTAAGGGGTAGATTGGTACGGAAGGTGTTAAAGGTGGCACGAGGTGGTCAGATTTAATACACCTAACATGAATCCAGTTGCTGTTGTACCGTGGCATAAACGGTTCCTTGTACTATACGTGCCCTTAGTCTCTGGCATATAGAGACTCCTCTCGTATACACTGGCATCCTTCTGTACCAAGCTACAAAACTTGAATATGTTTCAAGTCAATCTATATTCTTTTATATTCCAACTCAAGATGAATACATGAATTCCAGATTCCAGTTAACAATCTATATAACTTGACCGAACCGAACTATGGATATTCCTTTTATATGTTTTCCAGTATTCCATTTACATGACTCTACGGTTATAACCGTTTCCTGATATCATGGTTTCGGTCAGTCAATCAAGTCAATCAAGCAATCATTACAAGTTTACAAGATAACAATACAAATATGATATCGCGGGGTTTAAAGGGGTAGATTGGTACGGAAGATGTTAAAAGTGGAATGAGGTGGTCAGATTAAGACACCTAACCTATATTCAGTTGCTGTTGTACCGTGGCATAAACGGTTCCTTGTACTATACGTGCCCTTAGTCTCTGGCATATAGAGACTCCCCTCGTATACACTGGCATCCTTCTGTACCAAGCTACAACAACAGCGTTAGCACCATACTACTATAATATGACAATACAATACAACATTAAAAGCTACTCTCTCTCTCTTTTACTCTCTGTCTATTTCTCCATTATCTTTGGGACTTACCGAGCGACCTGTTCGCTGACGACATTCTATTTCCTTCTTCTTTGAATGTCGTCAGGTGCGTCGGACCAAGCTGAGATCGAGCCCACCAGTGAAGACTTGTAGCGGTTCCACGAAGACCTCGAGCTCTAGATATTGTATCTTGTTCTTTCAAGTATTTTTCATTTTCATGTTATGCCACTGTTTAGGCATCGCTTTTCATTTCAGTTGTATTTTCCTTTTCATGCATTGTACAAAGAATGTTATTAATAAAAGTTGCTGTTCTTTTATACTCTTGTCTCTTGTGTATTTATATTGCTTAGTTACGCTTAGCGTATGTACTTCTGAGTATATACGTAGCGGGCCTCGTCACGTCTCTTTCGCCGTAAACTGGGAAGCGGGGCGTGACAGGTTTTGTTGGTGGCCCATGCAGGTCAGAGCTGTATGAATCCCTGTCATGCAGTTCTGGTCTGCGTGAACAACCTAAGCAATATAACACAAGAAACAGCAACTAAAACATTCTTTACAATCATGTTCCTTGAATCTTACCATTTCATATTCCTTGAATCTTATCATCCGTTGAATCTATCCTAACCCTATTCTTTCACTCACAATCACCAAATTGTTTTGAAACTGTTACACTTTCCTTTTACAAATTTCGAGGACGAAATTATTTTTAAGGAGGGTAGAATGTAATGACCCCAAAATCTTTATACATTTGTATTATCCCTCTTCAAAAATATACCGTATTTATTTGTACTTGGTATTTTCCTCTTTCTATTAAATTTATTATTATTTTATTCCTCAATCTATTATGTATTTTTTTCTAGGTACAATTTCTTTTTCTTATATTTAAGTTTTTAACTTCTCATTCTTATTTTTTCCTTTCATAAATATTTAACCCAAATCCATTATTCTTATTCTCCATAGCCCATCTAAAAAGCCCATTTTCTTTTTAAGCAACATCATATATTTAATTCTAATTAAATATATGCATGAACAACCTTATAGCTCATTGGTTAAGTCCTTGCATTGTTATTCCATAAGTCGTATGTTCAAATCCCCATTCTTGCAATTATTTTTTATCATTTTTTTTATTCTTCTCATAACCTACAAATGAGACCTTTCATTTCCAAAATGAATGGTGACCTTTCATTTCTCTTTTAATTCTTATGTTAAATGCATATATTATTATACATAATTCACCATTACACCATCTTAATTGTCCTCCATCTTTTCCTTCCTCATATTTTTCTATCTCTCATTTCTCCCTCTTCACCTAAAGTCCAAGAAGAAGAACATGAAGAACTCTTCAAGAAAGTCTCGCTACTAACGCGAGGCTATCGGTGGATAGACAAGCCCGGTGACAATACCGGCTTGTGCATGTAAGTCCCTTCTCTCTCCTTTCCCCCCATCTCTTTTTTTTCCTCTTGTCATGCATCGTGAACCCCTTATTCTTTTCATATCATAATCCATAAGAGAAGATACACATAAACATATACATATACATATACATAAGTTTAGATATATATGATTCTATATGGTTTAATAATATCTTATTATCTCTTGTTCAAATTAAAGTATTTTTAATTCTTTCTTCATGATTATGAATGTTTATTACAAGTTGTGAGAACATAGATTTCAATCCATAATATATCTATGATATCTCATGGAATCGGTTTGGTTATTAAAAGAAAGGATAAAGCTTGCATAAAAATACTAGTTAATCTTTTTGCCGATTTTAGTATACACATCAATACCTTTAGGTTTAAAATAATTTTTAGACATTAATTTTTACTTCTGAAAATTTCATGGAATTTACATATGATAGATTATATTATTTTATACATGCTGTAAAAATTTTAGATCGATCCGCATAACGGTTTGTGAATTACATCGTATTTATTCACTGATCGTAAAACAGAAAACTGCAGCTATCGGTCAATTTTTAGGACACATAACTTGGTATACCGGTATCCAAATTGAGCAAACTCAGATGTTTTTGATATCTACATCGAATGATATAGATTTTATTAGTTTTAGAGTTTTACTGAAAACCTACCTAAGATAAAGAAAACTGCATTACAATATTAAGTGACGGATCTGGACAGAATCTGTCCTGATTCGCACATTGTTTTTAAATTGGACATAACTCGAACACCCGATATCCGTTTGTGACAAAATTTAGATGTGTAGATGCACCATTGATAGAAATATAATTTTCTGTATATTATATTACTTAGAAATGCATGAAACAACCTGATATAGGCTTTACAATACAATATATAGTTGCTGTCCAGAAATCTGAATTTCTGTTTTAAATGCTGATATTAAAATGATCATAACTAGAGCTTCATAAATCCAAATCGTATGAATCTTGGTGTTTTCGATAAGTACATCGAAATACCTACAATTTTCTAATAATTTTCGTAACCTGAAACCTGATACAAATTAACTCAAACTGCGTTTTAAAAATATGTGACGGTGCCGAATAGATTCTGATCTGTTTTGCGCGACGATACGAAAACATATATATCTCTCAAACCGGTAGTCAAATTTAGGTAAAACTGGAACTCACGCATGCAAAACATTTAGAGCCATATTTCTGTTTATATTTCGCATTCGTTCAACTTGATTAATTAGTCGTACATAATATTTCTTTACAGCATTGTTTATGGTAGTTACTCGAATAATATACTTGACTCATTTCATGCTATTCGAACATGTATACATATTTATCTTGATCATTAAATTGTTGTATGTACTTAAAGACGATAATTAAATACTTGAGTTATATTTTGAAAACCATACAAAAATATTTTTATATAAAACCCCCTCAAGTTTATAAATTACCCTAAGGACCCTAACAATTATAAGACCACGATTCATAATTCTGATTGTCTGACTCGGGTTTGAGTCTGATTAATTTGACTTGAATCTGATTCAAGTCAACCTATAATCTACAAGATTCCAATTCAAAATGAACACATGAATCCATGAATACAATTATCAATTTATACAATTTGGCTGAACCGAACCATGGATATATTTCTTTTACATGATTCTCAGTATTCCATTTACATGACTCTACGGTTACAACCGTTTCCTGATATCATGGTTTCGGTCAGTCAGTCAATCAATCTACAATTACTACAATTTACAAGATAACAATACAAATAAGACTTCGCGGGGTTTAAGGGGTAGATTGGTACGGAAGGTGTTAAAGGTGGCACGAGGTGGTCAGATTTAATACACCTAACATGAATCCAGTTGCTGTTGTACCGTGGCATAAACGGTTCCTTGTACTATACGTGCCCTTAGTCTCTGGCATATAGAGACTCCTCTCGTATACACTGGCATCCTTCTGTACCAAGCTACAAAACTTGAATATGTTTCAAGTCAATCTATATTCTTTTATATTCCAACTCAAGATGAATACATGAATTCCAGATTCCAGTTAACAATCTATATAACTTGACCGAACCGAACTATGGATATTCCTTTTACATGTTTTCCAGTATTCCATTTACATGACTCTACGGTTATAACCGTTTCCTGATATCATGGTTTCGGTCAGTCAATCAAGTCAATCAAGCAATCATTACAAGTTTACAAGATAACAATACAAATATGATATCGCGGGGTTTAAAGGGGTAGATTGGTACGGAAGATGTTAAAAGTGGAATGAGGTGGTCAGATTAAGACACCTAACCTATATTCAGTTGCTGTTGTACCGTGGCATAAACGGTTCCTTGTACTATACGTGCCCTTAGTCTCTGGCATATAGAGACTCCCCTCGTATACACTGGCATCCTTCTGTACCAAGCTACAACAACAGCGTTAGCACCATACTACTATAATATGACAATACAATACAACATTAAAAGCTACTCTCTCTCTCTTTTACTCTCTGTCTATTTCTCCATTATCTTTGGGACTTACCGAGCGACCTGTTCGCTGACGACATTCTATTTCCTTCTTCTTTGAATGTCGTCAGGTGCGTCGGACCAAGCTGAGATCGAGCCCACCAGTGAAGACTTGTAGCGGTTCCACGAAGACCTCGAGCTCTAGATATTGTATCTTGTTCTTTCAAGTATTTTTCATTTTCATGTTATGCCACTGTTTAGGCATCGCTTTTCATTTCAGTTGTATTTTCCTTTTCATGCATTGTACAAAGAATGTTATTAATAAAAGTTGCTGTTCTTTTATACTCTTGTCTCTTGTGTATTTATATTGCTTAGTTACGCTTAGCGTATGTACTTCTGAGTATATACGTAGCGGGCCTCATCACGTCTCTTTCGCCGTAAACTGGGAAGCGGGGCGTGACACTTCGTAAGGTAGCGATGGCTTAGGAAACAGGTTCAGGTCTGCTGCCTAAGACTTTTCAACTTTACGAGCCGTGAGGGTCTCATAAAGACTTTTCTCCCTACGAGTCGTGAGGATCTCGTAGGTGTATTTTCTCCTTAGGAATCATAAGGATTCCTAAGTGTGTTTTCTCTTGAGAGTCGTAAGGATCTCACAACAGAATTTTCTCCCTTACAAGTCGAGAGGACTCGTAAGTTGTTGGTGAGTTGACTTGTTTCCGAGTCGAAGAATGGCTCCGACAGGGAGGTCATTGGTTAACGTATTCTGAATCGGAGCGTTGATTCGTCGGGGAGGTCATTGATTGATTTTCTCCGCTTTCTGCAGTGTCTGGGTTGACTTACTCCGCTTTCTGCGGTGTCTGGGTTGACTTGCTCTACTTATTGCGGTGTCAGGGTGACTTGCTCCGCTTTTTTTTTCGGTGTCAGAATTGACTTGCTCCGCTTACTGCGGTGTCAGGGTTGACTTGCTCCGCTTGCTGCGGTGTCAGGTTGACTTGCTCCGCTTGCTGCTGTGTCGGGGTTGACTTGCTCCGCTTGCTGCGGTGTCGGGTTTGACATGCTCCGCTTGCTGCGGTGTCGGATTTGACTTGCTCCGCTTGCTGCGGTGTTGTAGGGTTTCCTTAACACCTCTATTAGGGTTTAGAAGCATCATACATGCTATAACAATAAATTTTGAGGTGCTAAGCAAACTATACAAAGAATCGAACTAGAATATATGAAGTAACTATTAATAGTATCAACAATTAAGAGTTAAGTTATACTAAGTGATGAGACTACAACCTTTGTAGACCTCTTTGGAAGACTCCTTGGCTTTGAAAAGGTTCGCTTGATCAACTCCTCGTCCACGACGATCCACCCGAAGCACTTTGCTCTAAGCTTGATGCTTCCTTCGATCTTTGAAAAACTTAAAGCACAACACCCTACACAAGATAGCTAAGGTTGTGTAGGATGATGAAGTGGTTGCTATTCTTATTTAATACCTTTTCTTTTCTTTCTCTAACTCTATTTTAACATTTAAAAGAGAGCTAGGGTTTTGAGGAAGAAGATGGCTCTCTCTTTTTCTCTTGGAGTGAAAATGATAATAATGAATAATGAAAATGAGAGAGAGAGAGAGATATCTTATCATAACCATAACTATAGTTAAATATAATATCTAGATATTTCAATTTAGGTTAAAGGCCAAAGGAAAAGAAACCATGGTTGAGTTAAATTCAACCATGGAAATGTGTAGAAAAGTGTAGAAGAAATGACTCATTAATCTTTTCTTTTGCCTTTAATCTTTATTAAAAATATCCATATATTATTTTATCTACAATATGATTCTTATATTGCCATCCTCTTTGTATCATCAACCATGATACTTTTCATGTATGTATGTATGTATGTATGTATGCACATCATCATGTACATATACATGCATGTATCCATAAGAAGAAAAGGATTTAAATAAATAATATAAAAGCCTATATTAAATCAACACTTGATTTAATAAATTGGTCATATCTTATACGACCCGACTAATATTAAATGCCCGATTAAAATACAGTATCATATACTAGTATTTAATCGAGGCTACGCACATATCTCATATGTGCACCACTTCGTTTCGCTAGAGCCGAGAAACTTCTATGTGGGACTCTAAGACTCGTCAATACGCCAGCAGTAGATGATGATCATATCAAACACCTACAAGCCGCAAGCGGTCAGCTAAACGTAACGGCCATCCGGGTATTGAGCGATCAGAATAAGAACAAGCGAACCTGTCAAAACTCCTGTCAATCCATCCGGCAACACTAACCGTACAGTCCGGTCTCTTCGTCAGATATGCTGCATATCGAGTCTAGGGATGGAATCGTCGACCCCAATAACTCAATAAGTCATGCTGGTATATGGTCTATAACAGATCGAGAAACTTACTGATAACACTTATCAGTAATATCTCAGCAGCCCTGGCCAGGGACTTCCCGTTATAGCCAATCGTGCACAGCACAGCATCAACCCCCAATACCGGGAGAGACGAAACCCCTCCTATCGCTCACTGCCTCCACATGCCTCGAGACTATACCCAAAATCCACCTGTTTGTACGACTCAGTAGAGCCGCAGTAGGGTGGAGATCAAAGTACAGTGGGAGGACACACAAGACTCTATGACGATCTCGGGTCTACAGACTAACCTGTACCAGTGTCACCTGAGAACTGCTATCCGACGTATGATATAATACCATATAGGAGTTCTCGGTGAGTCCGTTCAGTGTACCCAGTCTCACTGAGCACCCGTATACTATCTTCGGTGTCAACACACCAGACGGATATGGGATCATCCATCGCCCATCATATGGAACAAGAATGGTATACGCTAGTCTAAACTGGAATATCGATGCCCTGTCTCGATATACCTACGACTAGGAACATTTCAAGGATATGCTTATAAACTACAGATGTCCCACTAGTATGATCCACATCATAATGTCAGTAGTCAAGCCAATATCCTTAGGGCTTTATCAACATGCACCAAATGAATATAAACATGATCAAGTGAACATATGATAAAGTAAAACCAGATAGCATACTATCATATCGAGCAAGACTGTCCCCCGAATATATATATATATACATATCAGTACATACACTATCTCATAATGGCCTCTAGGGCATACATATATCCAACAATCTCCCACTTGCACTAAGGCCAGTTATTGGAATATCTCATACCCAACATCTCAAAAAGTCGCTCATGCTGCGGCTGAGGGAGGGCCTTGGTGAATGGATCTGCAGCGTTGTTCTTTGTGTCTACTCTCTTAATCTCGATCTCGCGGCGATCAACTATCTCCCGGATCACATGATATCGCCTCAGGATGTGTCTGGACTTCTGATGGGACCTGGGCTCTTTGGCCAACGCCATAGCCCCATTATTGTCACACAGAGGTATTGGATCAATAATGGTTGGAACTACTCCTAGCTCCGCGATGAACTTTCTCATCCAGACGGCTTCCTTGGCAGCATCATTTGCAGCAATATATTCAGCTTCCATCGTTGAGTCTGCAACGGTATCCTGTTTGGAACTCTTCCAACTCACCGTCCCTTCATTGAGGGTAAATGCAAACCCTGAGATAGACTTGCTGTCATCCTTGTCACTCTGAAAGCTCGAATCGGTAAAGGCCTCCATTTGGAGATCCCCATTACCATACACCAAGAACAATTCTTTAGTCCTTCGCAAGTACTTAAGAATGTTCTTTACAGCAATCCAGTGATTCTCCCCTGGGTTAGATTGATACCTGCTTACTACACTAAGTGCATAAGCAACATCAGGGCGTGTACATAACATTGCATACATTATCGATCCTACTGCCGAAGCATAGGGAATAATGCTCATGCGAGCTCTCTCTTTTTCAGACTTTGGGCAATCGTCTTTTGAGAGAGTGACTCCATGGAAAGCGGGTAAGGCACCCCGCTTGGAGTCTTCCATACTAAATCTCTTTAGGATGGTGTTTATGTACTTGGTTTAGGACAATCCCAATAACCGTCTGGATCTATCCCTATAGATCCGTATACCCAATATGTATGTGGCATCTCCCAGGTCCTTCATGGAGAACCTTTGTGATAAGAATGATTTGACCGACTGTAGCATAGGAATGTCATTTCCTATCAGAAGTATGTCATCTACGTACAATACGAGGATTGCGACATTTCTTTCTACAGTCTTCTTATAAACACAAGGTTCATCTGGATTTTTGATGAAATCAAACTCTTTGATAACATCATCAAAACAGATGTTCCAATTCCGTGATGCCTGCTTTAATCCATAAATGGATTTAAGTAGCTTACATGCTTTACCGCTGCTCCCACTATCAATGAATCCCTCTGGCTGATCCATATAAACGCATTCCTCTAAATCACCATTTAGGAATGCAGTTTTAACGTCCATCTGCCAGATTTCATAGTCGTAGTGAGCAGCAATAGCAAGTAGGATCCGAATGGATTTAAGCATGGCTACCGAAGAGAAAGTCTCGTCATAGTCCAAACCTGGTCTTTGACGAAAACCTTTCGCTACCAACCTTGCCTTATAGGTCTCTACCTGTCCATCTACACCGATCATTCTTTTAAAGATCCATTTGCATCCCACAGGTTTTATCCCGGAGGGTACATCTTCCAAAGTCCATACTTTGTTGGTGTACATGGACTCTATTTCGGATCTCATGGCATCCAGCCAATTCACAGAGTCACCACTCGTGATAGCCTGATGAAAGCTGGCAGGATCATCATCATCCATGATGCAATCTTCTCTATCACCGTCAACGAGAAAACCGTAGTATCTCTCCGGTGGGCGAGAAATCCTACCAGATCTACGGAGTGGCTGAGGTTCATTAGATTCTGTTATAACTTCAGGTTCAGCCAAGTTGTCATTTGTAACTTGTGTTTTTAGAACTTCTTCTAGATCTACCACATTGCCATTTGTATTGTTTGAAAAAATCTCATCTTCTAAAAAGGTGGCATACTGAGAAACAAACACTTTTTGTTCCTCTTTATGGTAGAAAAGATACCCAAACGAATGTTTAGGATATCCTACAAATATACATTTGACTGATCGTGTCTCGAGTTTGTCTGGATTCTGCTTTTTAACAAAAGCCGGACAACCCCAAATCTTAACTCTTTTAAGAGATGGTTTCTTCCCATGCCATATCTCATATGGAGTGGTAGACACGGTCTTGGTTGGAACTTTGTTTAACAGAAAAGCTGCTGTTTCCAATGCATGCCCCCAAAACGAGAGAGGTAACTCAGCATCACTCATCATGGATCGTACCATATCTAATAGGGTACGGTTCCTTCGTTCTGACACACCGTTGTGCTGTGGTGTGTAAGGTGGAGTGAGCTGAGAGAGAATCCCATTCTCTTTTAGGAAGTCTAAGAACTCAGTACTTAAGTACTCTCCACCTCGATCTGATCGAAGTATCTTGATACTCTTTCCTGTTTGGTTTTCTACTTCATGTTTATACTCCTTGAATTTCTCGAAAGCATCAGATTTATGTTTTATCAAATATACATGACCAAATCTTGAGAAATCATCAGTAAAAGTTATGAAGTATGAAAAACCGTCTCTTGCATGTGTAGACATTGGTCCGCATACATCACTATGTATGAGGCCTAGGAGCTCAGTAGCTCTTTCTCCGTGTCCTGTAAACGGGGTTTTGGTCATTTTACCTTTGATACAAGACTGGCAAGTTGCATAAGATTTATACTCAAATGAATTTAAATATCCATCTTTATGAAGCTTGTTTATTCTTGTTTCATTAATATGACTAAGTCTACAATGCCAAAGAAAAGCTTCATTTATCTCTGAAAATTTTCTTTTATTTTTGTGTTGTACGTTGAAAACTGTGTGTTGATTAAGGACGTATATCCCGTTATTTAATGTACCATAACCAATCAACTCTTGATTCAGTCTAATGTTCATAACATTGTGTTGCACAGCAAAATGATACCCTTCATTGTCTAACAAGGAAACAGATATAATATTACAAAGCATACTTGGTACAAAATAACACGGGTTCAAGACCAATATACAACCCGAAGGCAAACCTAGGTGATACTCTCCTACTGAAACTGCATTTACATTGGAACCATTTCCAACTTGGAGAGTATGATCACCTGTCTTCAGAACTCTGCTATTTCTCAACGCCTGCACAGAATTGCAAATATGAGAACCCGAACCGGTATCCAATACCCAGGAAGCAGAGTTAATAGAAAAACAGTTTTCAATTACGAACACACCTGAAGCTGAAGCATCACCATGCTTCTTCTTGAGTGCTAGGTACTCAATACAGTTCCTCTTCCAGTGTCCCGTCTTCTTGCAATGGAAACATTCACCTTTCTCTGATGCCCCAACCTTGGACTTGCCTTTTCCCTTCACCTTTTTGACTCCACCCTTAGGTTTGGTGGGTTTCTTCTTCATCTTTCCCTTGGCCTTAGCCTTTGGGTAAGAGGAGGAGGATTGCCCAACACTCATAACGGGAGTCTTCACTGACTTCAGTGTGCTCTCTGCACTCCTTAACATATTAAGGAGTTCAGGCAGTTCCTTCTCCATGTTGTGTATGTTGAAGTTAACGATGAACTGAGCAAAGGTGGAGGGGAGAGACTGCAGAATAATATCTGTATACTGTTCATTGTCCATTGTCCACCCAAGGTTCTCAAGCTCTTCTATGAGAGCTATCATTTTCAGAACATGGTCTCCTACTGCTGTGCCAGCGGTCATGCGCATCTGAAACAGTTTCTTAGACGCTTCGTATCGTAATACGCGGGATTGCTCTCCATACAACTCTTTTGTATGGAGGAATATGGCTTGTACGTCCATATTCTCGTGCTGCTTTTGATGTGTGTTATCCATCGATGCAAGCGCGAGGCATTTTGCCGTGGCACAGTCAGCGTCCCATGTCTTGCGGATTTCCCTATCCGCAACTGAAGATTTAGGACCTAGGGGGGCAAGGCTGGAGCTGTAAGGACATATGATACTTTATCATAAGTCAAGGCTATGTTTAAATTCCTCAGCCAGTCTTTATAGTTGGTCCCATTCAGCTTGTTTTTATCTAATAAAAGCTTAAGTCCTGTCATGGGTATCTGCCATTAAGAGAGAGAAAAGAATACACTTAGCGAAAGCTCTTGCAAAGATCAGATTGGTTATTATCTTGTCTAATCGATGTCTCCCACTGTTTTTATCAAATTTTCTTTAAAACCTTTTAAAAAGAAAACTAGCCGGGATTAATTACATTCTACAACTTCGCCAACCTCTCAGCCAGGCCAATGCCGGTACTCGAGGGAGGTTCCCCGTGCTTTCGCACGGACCTAATTAAAGTAAACCTCGTCTTCCCAGAGGCGTAGCCCCGTTTGGCACCTTTCTAGACACCTACCGAGTCAGCTAATTGTAAAGTGCAAAATTCTCCCGGGAGCAACATTTGCTCGCAGTGGGATCGGGATCCTACTATCATATAGAAAATATACAATCTCATTGTAATTTTCAACTCTTGAAATTCCCGATATTATTTTTACCCCTAGTACTTATGACCTTAACTAAAGTCAACATATCATAAGTGCTAGTCAAGTTCTTCCCGTCATTTCGTGATTAACTAGACCCACTCATATGACCCTTAACTAAAGTCAACATAATCATATGAATGTCCTAACTAATCTGCATTATATGCAGTGTAGGAAGACATCACTCAGCTACCGTACACTGCGCCTTAACTAAAGTCAAAATACGCAGCACGAATACTAAGTACTCTACTTCCTAAAATGACGGAGGGTTGCGGATAGTTTTTAAGAAAACTTTTGACGCTTTGAACTTGATATCGTTGTAGAATCTAATGGGTTTAAAAGGAGTGGCTTAAGCTCCGCATTTTGAAACTTGTTTTTTTTACAAAAAAGGCCGAGTGTGTTTCAAATCTGATTCTACGACATCTTTTTAGGTTCATTTATCTTTTACATTAATCTCATTAATGTAGTCCCATCATTTAAATCCTAAGCCATTACAGAAAGAAACGAAAATATAACGTACACTTATGCCACTCGCATTCGTCACAGTGTCCTGATATGCACCGTTAGGTTACTTAACTAACGGCATACCGGGACGGGGCTAGTGCGGGTGAAAAACATAAGTAACGTCTAATATATATCATATATATATAATATTTCATTCGTCTCAGATATGCATTAAAAGATCACATCAGATAATAAAAGCAGCAGAAGCACATAAAGGATATCTAGGAGGTCCGTATTTTATATTTAGCCAGCAATAAAAAATACGGATTCCACGGTCGCGATGAATAGCCAAGCCCATACCCCTAGACCCCTACGAGAGCAGCAAGCGACCCTACCAATTCTGGAGTTTAGGAGACCCGGTCTCGACTCCTCGAGATGGCCTCCCACTGAACCAAGAACCCGGTCACTTGTGCCCTCCACCTTGGGTCTATCCTAATGCGGAAAAGTAAATAATATACAACACTGGTGACAACAACCTCACCCCGGAAGTGCCCCAAATAAAAGAATATTACATACAATTTAATTTTACATGAATTAAAAGAATACTCTCATCTCACATAAAAAAGAAAACCCCCGGCTATTCATTGTGACAATCCTGCATATCAAATCTCATCGACACATAATATCAAATATCATCAACGTAAGTATGCATACACCGATCGTCATTGATGTATAGCAACGAAAATCGGTAATACATACTACACTTACGGTCACAGAGAAATAAAATGGAAAAATACAACAATTGAAATCTTTAACTGCCTTTAGACAACACAAATCCGGAATATCACATATACAAGATTTCATGCCTAAATAATGTAAAGCTCGCATTTGGGTCTCATTCAAGAAAACACCTTTTCAAAACAAACCGGATAATTCAACAAGATTTCCGTTTATCCCGAGACCGAACTGCTAGATTTACACGCAACAAACAAATTTGTAGATTTCAATTATTGTATCACATACTATTAAACTAAGCGACGTTGGAACATCCGATCAAACGATTTAAACAACCACAAACTGCTCTGAAAGCTCAACACCTGAGCAGATTATAAAAATACCAGTAACATCAGAAAACATATATGGGCCAGCACAAGAAAATACGGCCCATGAATCACCTATACCACCGCGGAACCGCCGCAACAAGCCACTTTGGGCGCGGTTCCGCGGCCGTATAGTCGATTTAGGGCATCGTTTTTCTGGTGAGCCCATATATTTCCCTGCTTAATTTTTTACATATTTTTAATTTGAAAAATTCCAAGTTTTGAAAAAATTTCCAGAGAGCACCCCCCGGGTGTCGTATTTCGTTCGTTCGATGTTTTCAACGTCGTCTAGGTTACTACAAAGATCTAGCTTGGCTCCGATACCACTGTAGGGTTTCCTTAACACCTCTATTAGGGTTTAGAAGCATCATACATGCTATAACAATAAAATTTTGAGGTGCTAAGCAAACTATACAAAGAATCGAACTAGAATATATGAAGTAACTATTAATAGTATCAACAATTAAGAGTTAAGTTATACTAAGTGATGAGACTACAACCTTTGTAGACCTCTTTGGAAGACTCCTTGGGTTTGAAAAGGTTCGCTTGATCAACTCCTCGTCCACGACGATCCACCCGAAGCACTTTGCTCTAAGCTTGATGCTTCCTTCGATCTTTGAAAAACTTGAAGCACAACACCCTATACAAGATAGCTAAGGTTGTGTAGGATGATGAAGTGGTTGCTATTCTTATTTAATACCTTTTCTTTTCTTTCTCTAACTCTATTTTAACATTTAAAAGAGAGCTAGGGTTTTGAGGAAGAAGATGGCTCTCTCTTTTTCTCTTGGAGTGAAAATGATAATAATGAATAATGAAAATGAGAGAGAGAGATATCTTATCATAACCATAACTATAGTTAAATATAATATCTAGATATTTCAATTTAGGTTAAAGGCCAAAGGAAAAGAAACCAAGGTTGAGTTAAATTCAACCATGGAAATGTGTAGAAAAGTGTAGAAGAAATGACTCATTAATCTTTTCTTTTGCCTTTAATCTTTATTAAAAATATCCATATATTATTTTATCTACAATATGATTCTTATATTGCCATCCTCTTTGTATCATCAACCATGATACTTTTCATGTATGTATGTATGCACATCATCATGTACATATACATGCATGTATCCATAAGAAGAAAAGGATTTAAATAAATAATATAAAAGCCTATATTAAATCAACACTTGATTTAATAAATTGGTCATATCTTATACGACTCGACTAATATTAAATGCCCGATTAAAATAAAGTATCATATACTAGTATTTAATCGAGGCTCCGCACATATCTCATATGTGCACCACTTCGTTTCGCCAGAGCCGAGAAACTTCTATGTGGGACTCTAAGACTCGTCAATACGCCGGCAGTAGATGATGATCATATCAAACACCTACAAGCCGCAAGCGGTCAGCTAAACGTAACGGCCACCCGGGTATTGAGCGATCAGAATAAGAACAAGCGAACCTGTCAAAACTCCTGTCAATCCATCCGGCAACACTAACCGTACAGTCCGGTCTCTTCGTCAGATATGCTGCATATCGAGTCTAGGGATGGAATCGTCGACCCCAATAACTCAATAAGTCATGCCGGTATATGGTCTATAACAGATCGAGAAACTTACTGATAACACTTATCAGTAATATCTCAGCAGCCTTGGCCAGGGACTTCCCGTTATAGCCAATCGTGCACAGCACAGCATCAACCCCCAATACCGGGAGAGACGAAACCCCTCCTATCGCTCACTGCCTCCACATGCCTCGAGACTATACCCAAAATCCACCTGTTTGTACGACTCAGTAGAGCCGCAGTAGGGTGGAGATCAAAGTACAGTGAGAGGACACACAAGACTCTATGACGATCTTGGGTCTACAGACTAACCTGTACCAGTGTCACCTGAGAACTGCTATCCGACGTATGATATAATACCATATAGGAGTTCTCGGTGAGTCCGTTCAGTGTACCCAGTCTCACTGAGCACCCGTATACTATCTTCGGTGTCAACACACCAGACGGATATGGGATCATCCATCGCCCATCATATGGAACAAGAATGGTATACGCTAGTCTAAACTGGAATATCGATGCCCTGTCTCGATATACCTACGACTAGGAACATTTCAAGGATATGCTTATAAACTACAGATGTCCCACTAGTATGATCCACATCATAATGCCAGTAGTCAAGCCAATATCCTTAGGGCTTTATCAACATGCACCAAATGAATATAAACATGATCAAGTGAACATATGATAAAGTAAAACCAGATAGCATACTATCATATCGAGCAAGACTGTCCCCCGAATATATATATATATACATATCAGTACATACACTATCTCATAATGGCCTCTAGGGCATACATATATCCAACAGGTGTTGGGGTTGACATGCTCCGCTTGCTGCGGTGTCGGGGTTGACTTGCTCCGCTTTCTGCGGTGTCGGGGCTGACTTACTCCGCTTTCTGCGGTGTCAGGGTTGACTTGCTCCGCTTGCTGCGGTGTCGGGGTTGACTTGCTCCGCTTGCTGCGGTGGAGTCTTAGAACTAGGGATTTCGCCATGGCTCTGATTGGCGGTGACACATCCATATCCTGCTGGAATGGGGAGGAACGCCGTTGTTGATCTCTAGGCTGTAGATGTTGCTGCTGAGATCTGACTCTCCCTTTGACAGAGTCTGGTGGGGAAATATGGTTCCCTTTTCGTTTATGCCCATGGATTGTATACAGGGGTCAGTGCGGACTTACCTGCAGGGCAAAAGTTTTATTTTATATATGTTTTTGTTTTCTTTCCACGATGCTCTATCATTTCAGCCTTTTATATCGCGAAGTTCGCGATTGCCCAATCATTTCGGCTATTTTCGCGGTGCCCAATCATTTCGGCTATTTTTCGCGGTACCCAATCATTTCGGCTATTTTTCTTTTTACTCACTGCTTTTTATTGCGAGTTGCCCAATCATTTCGGCTATTTTTGTATGCATATATTTTACTTGCTGATTTTGTTGCAAGTTGCCCTATCATTTCGGCTATTTTATATGCTTTTATTGCGAGTTTGGACTTGGAATTTGATACCGATTTAGGCATCAACATCGCTGCGACTGGAATAAGGCCAGGAGCGAATCATCACTTGCCATGAAAGGACTTGGAATTTGTTATCGATTTAGGCATCAGCATCACTACAACTGGAATATGGCCATGAGCGAATCATCATTTGGCTTTGTCGGTTCGAACAAAGGTGGCTTAGCAATCAGGGTTAAGGTCCTGTCGACTAAGGCTTTTGACTTTATGAGCCGTAAGGGTCTCATAAAGATGTTTCTCCGTACGAGTCGTGAGGATCTCGTAAGTGCGTTTTCTCCTTAAGAATCGTGAGGATTCTTAAGTGTATGGTTTCTTATAAGTCGTAAGGACCTTACAAGAGTGCTTTCTCCTTAGAAGTCGAGAGGACTTACAAGTTTTGTTCACCATATGAGGATATCCCTCGTCGCTGGTGGGACTCTGTTGGAGAAACGTTTATTTGTGCCTGAAGACCCCGTGCTGTAGCCACTTGTATATATTTTATTTTCATTTCAGTTATGCCATTGTTTAGGCATTACTTTCCACTCATGTATTTACATTTCAGTTGTATTGTAAAAGAATGTTAAATAAATAAAGTTGTTGTTCATTTAAATCTTTTCTCTTGTGTATTTTTATTTTATATTGCTTAGATATGCTTAGCGTATTTACTTCTGAGTAAATACGTAGCGGGCCTCGCCGCGTCCCCTTCCCGTACACTGAAAAGCGGGGCGTAACAATAGCAATAAGATCGGGGAGTATCACGAAATATCTACACTTACAAACGTCACAGAACAAGCATGCATGTAGCCAATAGAACCCATAATCCATAAAGCCGTATGTTTCAAAAATTCAAGCAAATGAATATACTAAAACACCCCTGGCAAACTAAAAATCTATTTCTATTGCAATTCACCGTATCCGCGAACCCCGAAACTGCCCAAAATACCAAAAATAAGGAACAAAATATACATCGACACTCCTAGAGGGTTACCAGGGGGTTGGGGGGACTCCCAACCCGAGATCACCTTAGGGTGGTCTCGGGTGGGGTGACCCCTACCCATCCCTCCCCGTTAGCTCCCTTGCCATATATTGGCGCTTCCCGGCTCAAAAACCAAATTTATACCATGCCAAAATGGGATTCAATTATAATGGAATTGATTTATAAGGTGAATTAGAAACTAAGTTTTGAAAAAAATGGAAATTATGAGTTGAATTGCTACAAACCAAGTTATAATCTTTAGTTAGGCTCTGATACCATTTGAAGGAACTAATGCACTCTAAAATGTAATTTTAAAAGATGAAACCATAGGGTTTTAAAAAATCTAGAGAGCAATTAGTCGTACTATTAGGATTTGAGCTAAAAATTATAACTAGTAACAAACAAAAGAGAGCAATTACCCTACTAAATTGAAACCACAACCTTTGTATCATGTTCAAGTACTCCCAAGTTGTATTGGACTCCATTGTAAGCTTCAAGAAGCTCCATAGAACATGCTTGCTCACCCATCTCCTCCATCAAAGATGATCCATCTTGAGGGCTCCTGAACATTGGCTCCAAACTCAAACTAGATTTAAGCTAAGTAGTAAGGTTGCTAAGCTTACTAGTTAGGAGTTGTAATTCAAGCTTACTACTAATTTCTATCTCTTTGTTTCCTTTTTCTTTTTTCTAAAGTGTAAAGAGTGGAGGAAGAAGGAGATGGGGGCTCTCATGAAAAAGAAGAGAGAGTGAATGAAAAATCCTTAACCATTTTTAAAGAAAATGGTTACCAATACTTTCTCCCAAAACAATCCAAGCTCTTGGATCAAACCAACCATCCAAGTGTCCATCAGCTCCTTTTGATTACACATGTCACCATAATACAATATGGTGAGGGTATGATGTGCCCTAGGCATTACATAAGCTTTAGAAAAAGAAATAAAAAGAAAAAAATTAAATTAATCACAATACACACACACACTTATAATTAATTTCTAATGTATTTAAAATACAAAAAGAGACAAAATTTAATTAGTGACAAAATAATAGTAAATACATACTATATAAAATATGTATTAATATATTAAATCGGCATCGGATTCAATATCCGTCTTTTCAAAAAGATCGGTTAGTATTTCAACCGTCCGATTACCGTTGGTGTATCCAATACACTAGTTTTAATCAAACTGTTACGACTCTGTTTTTAATGTACAGAATTTTAAAAAAATTATTGTACAGAATAGAGTATTTGCAAGTCTTAGCACAAATTATAAATTTAATTTGTTTAAGAATAACAAGAAAGCACTTGTAGCTCATTAATAAAGCCTTGCACTGCTGTGATATAGCCCCTGTGTTCAAATCCCCTCAGCCACATATTATTTTTAATGATTTTTCTTTTAAACTTTTTGGAAGCCCAAAAGTTTACACGTGCAATATACGTAAAATGAAAAGTCAGATTAAATCAAACATGTACTGAATGATATATGAAAAGACACCAACACGTGGCACCAATCCAAGCCCCAACCCACCCCAATCGACCGGCAAGATGAGTAAAAAGGGCCGGCGACGCCGGGCTTGACAGTCGAGAATGCTCCAAATTTTTGAACCCTAAACCCTTGGCCTCCCCCCACTACTCCTCTTATGTTTGTTTTTTCTGCAATTAACCCGAGGATTAAAAATCACCATTAAAACCAAATTTTAATGCATTTTAATTCTCAAAACCCTAATTCTATCCTATAAATACAACCCCATACTCTAGCACTCTCCATTCTGAAATTCATTGTCAAAACTCTCAAATTTTTTCAAGTCAAAGAAATGTACAAGTGGAGTTAGCCTAAGGTCACCTTCCGGCGACGATTCGGAACAATTCCGGCGACACCGCGACTCCATGAAACTTCCATCTTGTTCCCATACCTCCCTCTTTTCTTTTCAACCAGTAAGTCTCCTTTTCTCTCCTCTCTTCTTAATTCAAAAAGTTCTCTTTCCAAAACTCGTCGGAAGTGGAGTTATTCCGACTTCCGATTCTAAATTTGTTAAAAACATAACTTTTCTTAATAACCAAACATTCATATTGTTATATCTTACTTAGTAACCATAAAAAAATATTGAGAACAAGATTCAATTCAAAATGCCATGCTATGTAACTTGTATTTCACTTTTACGGTTAAATACCACAAACTTATATTCAACATCTTTTAACATATTTGCTCATATTACCTTTAGAAAATCCTCACGAGATAATTTCCTACCTCTCACAACACACATCTTGACATAGCACAATTCGCTTTTAAACAATATTTTGGGACAAATACGAATTTACATTTAAATACCATAAACTATCAAAAAACCGTATTTCTTTAAATTGTTTTAATTAAATTCCTTACGATTATATCTCTACAACCCACTTTTAGGGAATCCGAATAGGATGGTGCGGATTATCACACGTCCATCGGACTAGTAAGGCGAGATGCAGTCCTCCTCACGGAGCATACGATCTCGATGGAATTTTTAATACAATTTTTAAGAAAACGTGATTTTCTATTTAATAAATAAATTCTATTTTTAATATATATATATATTATCAAAATATCTATTTTAAATATATAATATATTTCATGTTTTCTAAACAAAAAAATCACAAGTTTCATGAAAATACAATCAAGAATCCATACAATTCCAATTTACACTAAAATACCATATACTATTCAAGCTAGGTATTTAGTCACTAGAATACCTCATCATATACAAATTACATCCATGAAAACCCTAAATACGATAAATAAATACTTGAGCTTTATTTTGAAAGTATACTAAAATTATTTTTCATAAAACCCCCTCAAGTTATATTAATTTACAATAAAGACCTAGTAAATATAGGTTTAAGCGGGACCAATTCTCTTGAGCCTCAGGGAGCCAGAGAAAATGGGTGCTTGCCTATTTAATGTAGATAACTAAAACGAGGTTATCAATGGTAATTGTCTTGGAAAAGTCACAAATCTTGTCGACCATGTGCAGCAGTTACCGATAACTCCAAAACCTAATTCAGGAATCCAATTCTGTTTAAGTGTCTGACTCAATCTGAGTCTCAGTCTAATCTGAATACAATCTAAACTTAAACACAATCCAAATATAACTCCAATACAACATGAATCCATATATACTGGAACTTGAACATGAATACCAAAATATTATCCAATATCAACATGACTTTATTTGACCGAACCATGGATATATATTGACTTGACTACATGACTTATCTATTTACATCCTTATCCGTTTACATGAACAATTTATACCATAGTCTCGGCAAGTCTTATATTTACAAATCAATACAATCAATACAATATATATTATGGGGTTTTAAAGGGGTAGACTAGTACGGAATGTGTTAAAAGTGGCACGGTGATGGTCACTATAATACACCTAACCCGAACATCCGTTGCCGTTATCCCGTGAGTTTTGACGGGGCCTTGTACTCCATATACCTTAGTCCATAGAACAACTTGGACTCCTCTCGTATACACCGGCACATTCTGTTCCAAACTACAAACAACTACGTTAGCATAACAAACATACATTATACAGTTATATTCTCTTTATCTGTCTGTTTACCGCCGAAAACAGAGACGAAACCGCGTAGGTCGTCTTGCCTGAATTTGCGGGCAGTTGCTATTTGGATTTATCCGTCTACCTCTTCGAAGATGCCAAGTTGATTTATGGCACCATATATCGGAGGTTTAGACGGATGCGACCGTTGTAGCAGACTTCGTCAGATTCCCCCTCATTATGAGGGGATTTTGATTGTGGGGACGCTCTTCCCTGCAGGCGCAAGCCCCTGCAGTTAATTACGTTACCGCGTAGCGATAACCACTTTCTCCTGCTCCAGATGTTCACTTCGTGTCGCGGTATTTGTTTTATTTTTGGTTGCCCGTAGATTGTATACGGAGACTAATTTATATTGTCGCCCGTAGGGCGGGGATTAGTCCAAATCCGTATTTTCTTAGATTTGGGTTTGTTTGATTTAAGGATCGTTAATCTCATTTGAAATTAAGATCAACTTAAATGTTTGTTAAGGATACGTTAGTCTAAGTTTTAGACTAAGATCTACTTAACAAGGTTTTAGGATCATTGAGATCCAACGAAAGAGCATTTGGGCTCCATCGTCTTAGTTTAGGGACATTGCGGTCCATTGGGTTTAAGGACATCATAGTCCATGTTTAAGGACATCATACTCTGTGTTTAAAGACATCATAGTCTGTAGGGTTTAAAGACATCATAGTCTGTGTTTAAAGACATCATAGTCTGTGGGGCTTAAAGACATCATAGTCTGGATTTAAAAGCATCATAGTCTGTAGGGTTTAAAGACATCATAGTCTGTGTTTAAAGACATCATAGTCTGTAGAGTTTAGTTTAGGGAAGTTGCGATCCATTGGGTTTAAGGACATCATAGTCTATGGAGTTTAAGGACATCATAGTCCGTAGTGTTTTGGCTTATTGGTTTGGGGGTGCGCCAAGAGTTATTGGTTATTGGGACCCTCCACCTCTCTGAAGACGTTGAAGGATTACAACGACATATATTAGAGGTGTGGAGAGATGTACCCTTGAACCAGATTCCAGATTGAGGAGTTATCAGTTTTGAGCATAGTGGCCCAGTTTGCTTAGAGATTTAATCTCAGGAAGGACTTAACCAATTTGGGGTTGAAGTTGGTCCCTTATAGTGTTAAACACTAATGTACCTTCAGCGCTCACGTGTTCCCACGTGATAATTTAAGGCAGTGTTAAACACTGAAAGTTGAGGGCACTCACATGTGGCACGTGAGGCTCTAAAGCAGTGTTAAACACTTCTTAAAGGTTAGTGTTGTTCGCTTTGTTTTATTACCTTTTCTTTTTATAAGTGTTAAACACTTTATTCTCGTGGCCATCACGTATGAGCACGTGAGGCGCCTCAGAATTAGACATTGCCTCCTTGGGTTTATTCCCTTTTCTTTTTATAAGTGCTAAGCACTATCTGGGGGCGGGTCACGTGTGAACACGTAATCTATTTCAATCTTTCTTTTATGTTCATTAAAGGTGGTCACGTGTGGACACGTGATCCCTAATATGCATGGAGTTCTAGTTTTGAAAATTTCAGGTCCCTTATTTTTATAAGAATTTAATTTTTTGGAGTTAGTTTTTCTCTTAGGTTTTGGATCTGCATGGCAGTATCTCCCCGATGAGAATTAAATTCTCAACTTGTGGGGAGATCTGCTTCTGTAGATCTTTCACCATAAGGAAGAACTAAGTTCTTATATGAAGGGTAAAACTCTTATTTTATCAGAGGAATTAAATTCTATATACTTTTTGGGAGAATTAAATTCTCTGAACTTAGATCTTCCCCTAGGTTTTGGATCTGCATGGCAGAATCTCCCCGATAAGAATTAAATTCTCAACTTGTGGGGAGATCTGCTTCTGCAGATCTTTTACCAGAAGAAAGAACTAAGTTCTTTGGAAGAGTTAAACTCTTGTGGAGACGAAGAAGAAGTAAGATGTTCTCTATGTTTTTGTTCCTTCTTACCTAGGGCTTCTTCTTTTCTTTTGAACTTGCAGTTTATGGGGGTTCTTCTCTCTCTTTTTCTTCTCCTTTTTTCTTTAGTCTCGAGTCCTTTGTATAGCAGAGGCAAGTTTGTTGATTTTTTGTTAAGGAAATCTCTCATTGAGAAATTTTTGATTGATTCGGGGATTTTTTTCCACCGTTGGATCTTTGATCCAGGGGCTCCTATTTTACAGAAGATATTTTCTTGTTTTTAACAAGATTGGAAATATTTTCCCATACAAAGCTTATTCTGTATCTTGGTGATTTTTTAATCACGATTGGATTTTAAATCCAACGGTTCCCCATTTTATAGAAGGTGATCTTTCTTGTTTAGAAAGATTCGAGGAAATCTTTTCCCAATAGGGTTTTGATCCCTTTAGAATTCAATTCCATCGGCTCAGAAGGTGTTTGAGACCTATCACATGCATCACGTGGCCCTTCAAAAAATTAACTTGGTTTGTTGTATGCAGCAGTCCAAACAGAGGGAAGGCAGCACGTGGTAACACGTGAGCTTCTTTGCTCTTTGTTTGTTTTATAACTGGGTCCTACACGTTTTGTGTGAAAGACGATCACGTGCTTGCACGTGAGGCTTTAATTGTCGCTTACTAAGTGGAGCCGCTTACTCTGTATACAGACGTATCATGTGCTTCCACGTGATGCTCCACTAGCAAGAAGTTTTTCCTTTTCCTCTCTGAGTCTCTTTATAAGGGATCGATGATCACGTGCTTACACGTGATGCTTCCATTAGTAGGGAATTTTCCCTTCCCCTTTTCTTTCTGAATTTTTATAAGGGAACACTGTCCATTCTATTTCTAGCTCTCTTTTGGGACTTACCGAGCGATTGTTCACTGACGACATTCATATTTCTTCTTTCTTTGGAATGTTGTCAGGTGGACCCGACTCTCTGGAGATCGAGCTCACCAGGAGGATTTAGAGTAGTTCATTGAGGACCCAGAGCTCTAGTTCACTTGTATATACCTTTACTTTTAGTTCATGCCACTGTTTATGCATCACTTTCCAGTATTGTATTTACTTCCAGTTGTATTGTAAAGAATGTTTAATCAATAAAAAGTTGTTTTTGATTTATATCTTTTGTCATTTCTTGTGTACATTTATTATATTCTTTATTTACGCTTAGCGTGTTTACTTCGAAGTAAATACGTAGCGGGCATCGCCACGTCTCCTTACCCGTACACTGGGAAGCGGGGCGTGAAAGGTTTTGTTGGTGGCCCATACAGGTCCCTCAGTAGTAGGTCTGTGGTTCGAGGACGAATCATTGTTCAAAGGTGGGGAGAATGTCGGGACCCGGATCTTGCTCACGGAACAAAGTGCCATGCCAATTGTCATGCCAAGGGGCGAGGGCCACCTCTTGAATCCGTGGGGGCCACCTCTTAAGTCCGTGGGACCCATTATAGAACAATGAGGAATCTTCGAAACACATTCCGAAAGAGGACCGAACTGCATTATAAATGTAATGATACCACCCTCAATTACAGAGGCGCCTTTTAAGTGAACCGGCACTACAGGAGCTTGAGAACTCTGTAGTTAAGCGTGCTCGAGCCTGGGAAGTTCTGGGATGGGTGACCTTCTGGGAAGTGGCCCCTGGTCGGGTCCGGTTCGCCCCGAAGGAAAAAACCGTGCGGCTTCGGCCAGAGCGGACAATACCATCTGTACTGGGGCGTAGGGCGTTACACAAACCCAAGCGCGTACCAATGTACAATATTTCGCTAAAACTGGAAACTCTTTATGTGGGACTCTAAAGACTCGATAATACGCTGGCAGTGGGTTTAACCACAAGCACATTAGCGGCACTGGTTGTACGTAACTCCTACACAGTTATTGTCGAAAAGGAGATCGACAAGAAAGCTCGTCCGAAACCCTACCGAGCCTACCATACAGTTCGGTCTTTTCATTTAAAAGTATCGCATATCCGCTCTAGGGGTGGATAACATCAAACCCTTAATAACCCGATAAGTCGTGTCGGTATCAAGCCCTATCACCAATCGAGAAACTACTGATCACAATCAGTAAATTCCATCGACCTATGCCTAGGTCTTATGGTGGCGTCCAACCGTACACTGCGCGACATCAACTCCTAATACTGGGAGAGACAAATCCCCTTAATCGCTCACTTCCTCCAAGCGCTTTGGGGCTGCACCCAAAAGCTACTTGTTTGCACGCTCTTTAAACCCGTGGTAGGGTAGCAAAGTAAGAACACACTCGAGACAACTGACGATTTCGGGTCGAATACTACGTTGTACTAATGTCACCTGAGAATTGCTATCTGACAATAGGTATAATGCCATCTAATATGTTCTCGGCGAGTCCGTCCAGTATAACTCATAACCCAATGAGCACATGTATACAATCTTTGGTGACTGACTAACACCAATGGTTATGAGACCAACCATCGTTCCTTGTCGGGGTCAAGAAACGTATACACTAGTCTATTCTGAAATATCGATGCTCAGTCTCAATATTCTTACAACTAGGGACATTTAAGGACGTGCTTATAGACTACCCTGTTCTCACAAATGTGATCGCCATTATAACCCTAGCAGTAAAGCATGAATCATATAGGCTCTATCAATATGTAATGGTGATATGATATACCACACAAGACATGTACACAATGATAATGTCAAACCAGATAGCATACAATCATCTCGAGTAAGACTGTTCTAACTGTATACTCAATCATCATAATCGTCTACTTATGATTACAATAATTGTCTTGAGGGCACTATATACAATAACGATCTCGCCTTATCTCTATATCAAGTATTTTCTTGGCCGCTCCCAAATCCTTAGTCTCGAACTTACCTTTTAACAGTTCTTTCAAATTTTGAATATCAACCATATATGTTGCTGCTATTAACATATCATCAAAATAATGTAGCAAGTATATGAAAGAACCATCGACGAGTTTCTTACAATAAACACAACTGTCGTCCTTACTTATCTTAAACCTAATATATATCATGAAAGAGTCAACTTCTTATACCAACGTCTAGGTGACTGCTTCAAACCGTAGAGAGACTTCTCTAGCAAACAAACGTGGTCTTCTTTGCCTACAACTTCAAAACCCTCAGGAGTACTTAAACGTAGAGAAGGGTGAAAGGATATACATCACATATTTGGAGACTGCTTTGGAGCGGACAGTGAAGGATAGATCTCTGAAAACGACGATGATTTCGTGTCTTTGCTGATTCTTTATCAGCTTTCGTTATTTTGGCTACCCGTCGCGTCCCCGACCATCCATAGAGATGCTTTTGCTTCCGTTGAGCTATCGGTAGTGCCGAGTGTGAACTGGGCTAAAACGGTGCACGAGTTGATAATGGAGGGTGTCATGGTTAAGTGCAATTCGAAGACTGGCTCTGTATAGTTGCCTGGGTATCAGATCCTTCTCATCGTAAGTATGATCCTTTTCACCGTAAGTATATGCAAATTATTATAGAGATTATATTATATTTGTACGCAAAGTACAAACTATATAAATTAATATTGTTGGTAGATGTATTTTTGATTATTTAATATTAATAATGCGAATGTAATGTATGTTTGTTTGCAGGTATGGTTTTATACCCTGACGGGTTTAAGGAATCCGAAATACATACATGCCAACAAACCCGGCCTATATGGGGGGGAATTCAGCACCTTTTTGAATATGACGGGATTGGAGAAGGCTACGAGGAGAAAGAGGTCCATGTTTATGCCGAATGAGGACGTGGATGCATCGAAAAGAATTAGAGCTTCTGAATTTGTAGACGACACAAGCGATGTGCATGAGAAGAGCAGTGGAGATGATGACGTACCAAGTATGTTGGTAAGTTGTATATTATCTATTTACATTCAAAAAGTATCTTGTGTGTATATGTCTGTGTATATGTATATATAGGTATTTGTATTTGTATTAGTATGTATATTTATAGGTACTTGACTGTAACTTGTAACAAGTTGCATGTAACTTTTAAGCAAGTTGCTTGTAACTTTTAAGCAGTTGGCTGTGACTTCTAAGCAGTTGCTTGTAATCTTTAATAAGTTGCCTGTAATCTTTAATAAGTTGCATGTAATCTCTAATAACTTGACTATAATATCTAACAAGTTGTCTGTAATCTTTAATAAGTTGCCTGTATGTCACGCTTCGTTTCCCAAAAGACGGTAGTAGGCACATGACGAGGTCCGCGACGTATTTATGCCGAGAAGGGTTTTTCTTGAGATATTTACATTAAGCGTATTATAAGCGATATAAATATATAACAAGAATAAAGTAAGAGAATAAAATCCAATTCTAATTATTACATTCAAATCCCACAATATGCAACAGCTAACAAGAGTCTGAAATTAAGATACAATGAAATGGAGTAACGACGCCCGAACAAATAGGCATACTGGAAAGTAAAAGCTGAAGGTAAGAAAACTAATAATCCTCCTGGGATGAAAGCTGAGAGTGATCCTCATCGGTCGGCTCAGTCTCCTCTGTCACTAAGCACGAACATTCCCAAAGAAAGAAAAAAAATAAGGAATGTCCGTCAGCGAATTCGCGCTCAGTAAGTCCCCAAATCAAATAGGGTTATAATGAAAAGTAATTTAACAGTAAAACATGTAGGTAGTTATGCGTTATACATGGCCATGTAATGGATAACTTGATAAAGTGATTAAACATAACAAAGTAATTTAACGGATCTGCCATTAAAGCTAAACTAACAAATTGAAAAGGGGGTAGAAACGTTATACCGAATGATCCGAGTCCTTCGGTCTTCAACCATCATCCCATGCTTTGTTGCGGCTGCTCCGAACTCCTGAATCTCCAGTCTTCTCGTCCAGGTGGCACCACGTCGACGGATCTTTAAACGGGCTCCCGCCTCTGAACCGAGGCAACTCGGTCGTCAAGTTTGCTAAAAGAGACGACCAAGATGATGTAGAGAATGAGTAGAACACTTTGTCTCGTTACGTTCAAAGCTATGGACGAACGGTTAATGAAGTTGCCTTTTGGATCGGGTGGAAATGTGAAATGAGTATCTATCAAATTTCCATACACTCAAACTATCATCTTTTTTCTCTCAAGCAACCATGTCCTCACAAGAGGGGAAGGGCCGGCCACATATACAAGAGGGGGAGGTGAGTGTAGGAGAGGGGAAGGTGACCTGTAGATCAATGAAGAGGATGAGTCACTTAACACCTAGTATGAACACATTTAATGATACATTGAATCACTAACCTTGTCATCAAAACCATTAATGCAACATTTAAAGCACTAATGACTCACTATCCTAGTCACCATCCTAGTCACCATCTAGAAGCTTCCACACTCATCTCAAGAAAAGATAAATCCGTCTTTAACCGAATGTTAAAAGACGGGTGATAGAAAACTGAAAACTGGCAACTTCCAAAAGTGATCCTGAAACGAATTTCAGGATAACCCCGTAACAGTATAAACATACCCGCATTTGTATTACGACCGAATACAAATGCAACTGAGACAAAGATATTATATCTACACAGTATAATACTTGGATCCGGCTTAAACCAAAGCCGACCAGTATTATCTGCCCGAAAAATGACACATGCGAAAACGCACGTGCATTTTCCAAACCTTTCCATAAAATCATACGGCCTCTACAACGTTTCGCCCGAACTTGGGAAACTGTCTGTGGGGGACTCTAATGACTCATCAACACACTGGCACTGGGTATAACCACTAGCACGTCAGAGGTACGATCTGTACGTAATGTTTGCCTATGTAGTGATTGGAAGGAAGCTGACGAGCGAACTCATCCATAAACCCTACTGAGCCTAACAGTGACAATATACATACAGTCCGGTCCGTTCGTCTAAAGAGTATCGCATATCGAGTCTAGGGCGGTGGATAAAGTCAGACCCCTAATAACGTGATAAGTCGTGTCGGTATGAAGCCCATCACCATCTGAGAAACTACTGATCCAAATCAGTAATTCTCCACTACCTCGGCCGAGGATTTCTAATGATGGCCACCCGTGCACTGTGCGACATCAACCCCTAATACCGGGAGAGACGAATCCCCGACGATCCGCTCACTGCCTCTATGTGGCTCGGGACTGTACCCAAAATATACCTGTTTGCACGTCTCCTTTGAGCGTGGTAGGGTATAAATCAAAGCACAGTGGGAACTCACACAAGACAAATGACGATCTCAGGTCGACAAACTAACCTGTACACATGTCACCTGGGAACTGCTATCTGACGATATGTATAATACCAACTAGCATGTTCCCGGCGAGTCCTGTCCGGTGTACTCATAACCCAATGAGCACCTGTATACATCTTAGGTGAACCAACTGACACCAATGGCTTGTGAGACCGGCCACCGCCCCTCGTCGGGGTCTCGACTGTATACACTAGTCTACTCTGGAGTATCGATGCCCTGTCTCGAAACTCCCATGACTAGGGACACTTTAAGGATGTGCTTACAGACTCCAGCTCCCACGTATATGATCGCCATCATACTGCTGGCAGTCAAGCAAGAATCCTATGGGCTCTATCAACATGCAAAAGCGAACTAAAGCATGTATACGATGATAAAGACAAACCAGATAGCATACTATAATCTCGAGCAAGACTGTCATATCGGTATAGGTCCTGCATCAATCATTGCAATCACGTACCTGCGATCCAATAATTGACTTTGAGGGCACTATATCCAACAATCTCCCACTTGCACTTAAGGCTATTATTGCGATGTCGCATACTCATAGCCCGTGTGATACCGAACATCCAACTCCTCTACTAATCAGTTTCATAAAGCTAGTTTGTAAAACTCTTGTGTTCAAGAAATAGCCTCAGTGAGTGGATCTGTCCTGATGTTTCTTTCTATGTCTCTCTTAATCTCAAGTTCGCGGAGAAAGCCATCTCCCGAATCGAGTAATTCCTGTCTTAGAATATGTCTGAATATCTGATGGGACCTAGTTCATAAATGAACTCCTAATTCAAACTTCTTAGAGTGTATCGATAACTGAACCTAATCAGTATCCAGCACCATGCCTCCCACAGTATCCTCTTGGACCACCTGTCCACTATACTGTCCCTCGTCAGAGGGAAAACTATAACTCTGGCAATCACTCTGTCATCTATGTCACCTTGGAAGCCTGGAATGATAACCGTCTCCCGAAGGAGGCTGCCGTCATCAAATCCGTAGAACATACGCTCATGTTCTTAAAACTGCTTCCTTATGTTTCTTCAGGATTGGATTAATATAAACTTATCGCATCTAGTGCAAAAACAACATCTGGTGTGGTACTTGACATCTCACGATTGACTCAATTTCCTAAGCAAGTGATCTGCCAATCATGCATATCCCTCTCTCCTTTAGTCTGTAAGACACCTTTAGAGAGGGTGACTCCATCACCTGCAGGTACACCACCATGCCAGGAGTCATCTATTCTAAAATACTATTAGAATACTGTCAAAGTACCCACATTGGGAAACTACCCAAATCTAGATCTAAAACCATAGATCTAGTAACCAGAATGTCTGATATTATATCCATGTCTTTTGTGGAGAAACAACTGTGTGACTACCACAGTATGGCCGATCATAGTATAGAAATTTTACTTCCTACTCTGTGTATGTCATCCAAATACCAGGACATCACACCCTACTACCTCCTCAACAGATCCATCCCCTATTCTGATGAAGTCAAATCCATGACTGTCACATCAAAATTAGATGATCTTATCTCCGCTATATTTGCTCAAGCCTATAAATAGACATAAGCTCCTTGCCCACTATGCTTCCGCTGCTCCCACTGACTACGACAACCCTCTGGCAGAATAATATATACGTGTACTTCTAAAACTAGTTTAGAACGACGTTATATTTATCCTTCTGCCGGGTCTCATAGTCTGGAACAACAGTAGTGTCAAGTCTGGGTAAACTAGAACCCCCTTGTCACCGTCCTTGAGGCTACCGGAGTACCTCTCGGGTGTCTGAGGTTACCCACCATATCTGCGGAGTGGCTAATGAAATGTCAAACTTGATTGAATATATAGGTCCTATTAAATTTTCCGTAATCGTTTGCGGTTGTGGAATCACTTCCAGTTCTACCATACTCCCACTACTGTTTTCTGAAAAAGTCTATTTTAATAAAACTGTGGCGAGTCAAGAACAATATCACTATTGATCTTCCAGATGGTAGAAATGTCAACCCTCGTCAAAACCAGGGTCAACCCACAAACTGCCATTACAGAAACGTGCCTTGAGTTATCCAGTGTCTGGTTTTAAGCATAAGCCGGACAACTCCCCGTATCTTAACATCGTTAAGATATGAACCATTCTATATCTAATATAGAAATAGAGACACTAATTTAATTGGAACCAGATTCAAATCATGCAGCTGTCTCCAGTGCATATCAACTTAATGAAGAGAGGCTAATCAGCATTACTCAACTTAGGATTACATCCAATTATGAGTAACCCGAAAGAGAAACAAGTTTCTCAATACCATTACTATCAACTGAATACCAATCACAAGAATCTACATCTTCGATCTCTTTGAAGAATCCCGATACTTGCGATACCTGGTTCTCTACTTTATTCTTATACCCACAACTTCTCAAAACTTTAGACATTGTATTTCTACGAAACACTTGTCTAAAAACTTAGAGAAGTCACAAGTAAACAGAACATAGTACGAGGACCTACCCCTTTGTCCTGACGGACACTGGACAACATACAATACTCTGTATAAGTCCGCTGAGTTGAATAACTCAAAACCTGTGCATCGTAGGTTGAAAACTGTACCCAGGCGATTTTCTCAAATATCACCAATTACAACGAATTCCGATATAATGAGGATGATCACCTAATTCCTAATAACTTACTCCCACTCATTATCTGTAAAACCTTACAGATATGAGAATGAAACCTGGTAAATACATACCCTGGAGTAAGTATGTTATCGAGAAATCAGTTTACAATTAACAATGCACAGTTAAACTGAAATATGAAAATATTTCGTAGGGATATCCTGGTATTCTTAGTAATGCCTCTTCCATAATCCAATTCATGACTTTAACCGTATATCTCTTTGCCATCTTCCAAATCCCTTTATTTGTCTTTATTCATTACCTTCTGTACACCCCTTAGGCTAAGTGGTTTTCTTCCTTCCCTACCGTTCGGTACCAGCCTATAATTTGGAAGAAGACTATCCAGTAAGCATAATAGGTGTACTCTCCTAATCCTAGGAGTACTCGTATCTTGAGAGAAGGTGATGATAAAAGACAACTGAATAATACCTTATTCTATTTCTCCCGAACTGGGAAAAAGCAAAGGTGAAATAGGAGTGGCGATGAAGTACGCGGTTTGGTCGTGAATGATAACAGTCGCAATTTAGTTTGCCCTCTTTCTAATCCCTTTATTTTGTCTTTACATATTACTTTCTGCATACCCTACTTAGGCTAATTGGTTTTCTTCATTCCCTACCTTTCGGCACCTGCCTATGGTTTGGAAGAAGACTATCCAATAAGCGTAATTGGTGTACTCTCCTAAACCAAGGAGCCCTCGCAACCTGAGAGAAGGTGATAATAAAAGACAACTGAATAAACCAATTCTATTTCTCCTGAACCTGGATCCATCCTCGAAGAAGTCACTTCGAGTTCGTATATAACCATACGATGGATCTATCCAATGGAAGTGGATGTCCGCAGTAATACGGGGTGTTCTGAGAAAAGCAAAGGGAAAAAGATGGAGCGGCAATGACTTATACAACTCTAGACAATCCAAAAGCTAGTATTTTAAGAAGGTTCGGTCAACTTGGTCACTGAGTCATAGTCTAGGGTCGGTCAAAGGTCGCTGCCAAAGAGAGAGAGAGAAAAGAAACACTCTGCGTGCACTCTAATCTAAATCAGAATGATTATCACTTTATCTAATCAGGAAACCTCCCACTGTAATCTCAAATTCTCCTCCAAACCCGAAAGAAGAATTAGTCGGGATCACCCGAAGAGTAAACCAACTCATCAGTGAGAATCAGGATCCAACTATCATCGCATGATAACTTGATGGAATCTACTCAAGTTATCACACTCCAGAAGGTATGCACATACTTGGCAAGTTTCTTTATGTTTGAAACTCCCGATAAGATTTTTGCCCCATGCTCTTATGACCTTGGCGTTAGGTCAAAATATCATAAGTCACATGTCAAGTTCTAGCCGTCATTATCCAGGTTAATTTGAACCCACCCGCACATGCCCTTGGCGTTAGGTCAAAATGGCAGAACGACTGTCCCAAACCAACTCATCTATCTATGCAACAATTGAATACCCAGCAGCTACCAAACACTATGCCTTGGCGTTAGGTCAAAATACATAGCTTGAATACTACTGAATACCCAAAAGAAATGATGGAAGGCTACGACTGGTTTTTGGCGAAAAACCTTTAACGTAATGAACTTGATATCGCTGAAGGAACCTGATAGCTTTTTATAAAAATATAGTGGCGAAAAACCTTTGCTAAAGAGGTCACTCCCGATGAAGGAATCTCGGCTCTTTCCTCGTGGAATGAGGTGCAGGATATTCCAACTGAATACCGTGATGCAAAGCAACTTGTAATCGACTATATTGAAGTTATTACCCTGACGCAAACTTCTGCCCAAGGGGTCTCTCCCGGTGAAGGAATATCAGCCCTCGCCTCGTCGAATGAGGTGCAGGATATTCCAAACTGAATATCACTATGCAAAACAAAAGGAAACGTCTTTGTAATAACACTTTTTAAATTGGTTCCAACAACATCAAATATAGGTTTGTTTTACTTGCATTGATAAGAATCAACGCAGTCCCATCAATCAATCACACCAGAAAAGAACGAAAAATAAAATGTACGTATATGCCATCCGCATTCGTCACTGGGTCCCGTCATCACCCGTTAGGTTACTTAACTAACGACAGAGCGGGGACTGGACTAGCGTGGGTGTAAAACATATACAACATCTAATAGTATATATACCAATATACAATAATCGCTCCAGGCGTGATAATATGCAACATTACAGAAAAGTAATAAGCATCACAGAACAATACAGATATCTGGGATCCCCGGGTTTCACAGAGCCGCTGCTGAAACCTGACGTTCCCCTTGTCGTGTGGATAGCCTGTGCAATGAAACCTAGACCCCTACGGGTGCGGCAAGTCATCAGCCAAAACTTGAAGCGAGGTAGTCCCCACAACATAGTGAATGGAACACCCGGCACTTCACGGAATCCGGTAAATTGAGCACCCCTCCTTGGGTCAACCTGTACCCCCTACAAGTACGGCGAATAGTCTGCCAATTCTAGAGTGAGGTCCCTTTGCCTCTCAAAGCCATGAGATACGGACCCGTTGCCCTCCAGAACCCGGCTATCCGTGCACTCCGTCGCGGGGTAATCCTAGTACATAAAAGAAAAATATATACAACGGGTACATCGACCTTAGCCCGGTCGTGTCCCAGAAAGAATATTATACAAACAGGCAGTGACGGCAATCCACATGTTGGACGCTCGCCCCGCAATATCAAATGTACAAATAAATCCAAACAGCACTATCATTGCACCCTGCTATCCACCACGACATATCCGCAACATCACAGCACAACACAGAACATCAACGCGAATGTCACGTTCGCAAACCCGTCTAAAAGAACTATAGCAATCAGACGCGGTTTACCGATCAAATGACATTCCCGGTCGGAGATATAAAGTAAGTACTGTAAACTAACAAGTTTAAAATTTCGATCGACTAAATTTCCCGAAGTGGGCCCCACGTATATCTGCTGTACAGTAACAAAATCTGGGCCCAAAAGAACTATACCAAAAACCACAATTCCCACAAATGAAGACACTGCACAAATTTGAAACACTGAACCCACAGACTGGCCGCGGATGCGCGGTCAAACCCTAGGTTTGACCGCGGATCCGCGGCGGTCTTGTAGGGTCACGTGACCAAATTTGTACAGTAAGCTTAAACAACCCTGCACAACTTTCTGTGATATGCAAAATAATTTTTGGACCTGATTTAAAATCGACAGAAACTGTGACATGGAATTTTGCGGTTTTTTGAAAATCCGTTCGATCGATAATTTAAACGCGTTAACACAAGTTAGTATAGCTTAATGGTGAGGCTCTAATACCACTGTAAGTCTACGGTAGCGCCCCGGCGGTCTAACAGACGCCAAATGCGGAACAAAAACTTTTTACGAACTGGCGCTATCGTGTACCGTAACCCGGATCTGCCATTAAAGATAAACTAACAAATTGCAAAAGGGATAGAAACGTTATACCGAATGATCCGAGTCCTTCGGTCTTCAACCATCATCCCACGCTTTGTTGCGGCTGCTCCGAACTCCTGAATCTCCAGTCTTCTCGTCCAGGTGGCACCACGTCGACGGATCTTTAAACGGGCTCCCGCCTCTGAACCGAGGCAACTCGGTCGTCAAGTTTGCTAAAAGAGACGACCAGATGATGTAGAGAATGAGTAGAACACTTTGTCTCGTTACGTCCAAAGCTATGGACGAACGGTTAATGAAGTTGCCTTTTAGAACGGGTGGAAATGTGAAATGAGTATCTATCAAATTTCCATACACTAAAACTATTATCTTTTTTCTCTCAAGCAACCATGTCCTCATAAGAGGGGAGGGGCCGGCCACTTATACAAGAGGGGGAGGTGAGTGTAGGAGAGGGGAAGGTGACCACAAGATCAATGAAGAGGATGAGTCACTTAACACCTAGTATGAACACATTTAATGATACAATGAATCACTAACCTTGTCATCAAAACCATTAATGCAACATTTAAAGCACTAATGACTCACTATCCTAGTCACCATCTAGAAGCTTCCACACTCATCTCAAGAAAAGATAAATCCGTCTTTAACCGAATGTTAAAAGACGGGTGATAGAAAACTGGAAACTGGCAACTTCCAAAAGTGATCCTGAAACGAATTTCAGGATAACCCCGTAACAGTATAAACATACCCGCATTTGTATTATGACCGAATACAAATGCAAGTGAGACAAAGATATTATATCTACACAGTATAATACTTGGATCCGACTTAAACCAAAGCCGACCAGTATTATCTGCCCGAAAAATGACACGTGCGAAAACGCACGTGCATTTTCCGAACCTTGCCATAAAACCATACGGCCTCTACAACGTTTCGCCCGAACTTGGGAAACTGTCTGTGGGGGACTCTAATGACTCATCAACACACTGGCACTGGGTATAACCACTAGCACGTCAGAGGTACGACCTGTACGTAACGTTTGCCTATGTATTGATTGGAAGGGAAGCTGACGAGCGAACTCATCCATAAACCCTACTGAGCCTAACAGTGACAATATACATACAGTCCGGTCCGTTCGTCTAAAGAGTATCGCATATCGAGTCTAGGGGGGTGGATAAAGTCAGACCCCTAATAACGCGATAAGTCGTGTCGGTATGAAGCCCATCACCATCTGAGAAACTACTGATCCAAATCAGTAATTCTCCACTACCTCGACCGAGGATTTCTAGTGATGGCCACCCGTGCACTGTGCGACATCAACCCCCAATACTGGGAGAGACGAATCCCCGACGATCCGCTCACTACCTCCATGTGGCTCGGGACTGTACCCAAAATATACCTGTTTGCACGTCTCCTTTGAGCGTGGTAGGGTATAAATCAAAGCACAGTGGGAACTCACATGAGACAAATGACGATCTCAGGTCGACAAACTAACCTGTGCACATGTCACCTGGAAACTGCTATCTGACGATATGTATAATACCAACTAGCATGTTCCCGGCGAGTCATGTCCGGTGTACTCATAACCCAATGAGCACCTGTATACATCTTAGGTGAACCAACTGACACCAATGGCTTGTGAGACCGGCCACCGCCCCTCGTCGGGGTCTCGACTGTATACACTAGTCTACTCTGGAGTATTGATGCCCTGTCTCGAAACTCCCACGACTATGGACACTTTAAGGATGTGCTTACAGACTCCAGCTCCCACGTATATGATCGTCATCATACTGCTGGCAGTCAAGCAAGAATCCTATGGGCTCTATCAACATGCAAAAGCGAACTAAAGCATGAATACGATAATAAAGACAAACCAGATAGCATACTATCATCTCGAGCAAGACTGTCATATCGGTATAGGTCCTGCATCAATCATTGCAATCACGTACCTGCGATCCAATAATTGACTTTGAGGGCACTATATCCAACAAATACAATAACAAGTGTAAGCATGAATAGCATGGCGGATCAGCAGTTATTCAGAAATTCTATGTCAAAATTTACTAGGGCAATGATACAATGCAGGAAATGCGATATGCAATTCTTAAAATTATAACCGAAGCTCTAAACTATAAAATAGCCCATCTGAAACAAAAAAAAAATTATTGTCAGGGATCAATGTCATTATTCTTGTCATGTTTGTGTGGTACCCACGGCCATCTTCCGGTGGATCCTACGTCATATGCGGATTCAAGAGATGGCCCCATAAGCTCAAGAGATGACCTCCACCATCGTCATGGCGTGCACTTTGCTCTGTGTAGCACTTTATCCCATGTGGCACTTTGATCTACACACGACCCGTGTTTCATTTCATACTTGTGCATGGATTCTAGAGATGGCCCCGTGGATTTAAGAGGTAGACCCCACCTGGCCAGGGCATGGCACTTTGTTCCACATGGAACTTAGTTTCAAACATGATGCCAAATCAATCAAATTCAAGCTCATGTTAATTTCACATGTTTATATATTCAAGTATTCAAGTAAGCGTGTATTCACAGTTCAGGTTCATATCATGTATATAATATATCTAAACACATGATTCATGTTGGTGCAATAAAATGAGGAAGTCACATGGCATGAGATTATACAAGTGAAATATCCAAGCATAAATCAGAAATAGTATCTTAAAGAAGTGTTTTGAACTACAAATTACTCAAGTCAATTGAATTCAGAGATTAAAAAAGAAACATATCCCTAAGTGTTATACAAACGCGAGTTCAAGTCTTGACTAATTACGATTACTGTTTTGGGAGATATACCCGTTTTCGTATCGTTGCGCAGAACAAATCAGAATCTGTCCAGCCCAGACATATATTTTTAAAACACGTTTGAATTAATTTCCATAGGTTTTTAGGTTTCGAAAAATATTAGAAAATTGTAGATATTTCAGTGTATTTATCCAAACAACCAAGTTCTGTATGATTTGGATTTCTGAAGCTCTAGTTATGGTCATGTTAATATCCGTTTTTTAAAACAGTATTTAAAATTTCAGGACAGCAACCAAGGGTTGTATTCCAGGTCATATATCGGGTTGTTCCATTCGTTTCTGAGTCACCAATTATGAAGGAAAGTTATAGGTCTTCCAATTATGTATCTATACATCTAAAGTTTGTCACAGACCGACATCGGAAGCTCAAGTTATGTTATGTTTAAAAACAGTGTGCGAGTTAGGACATATTCTATCCAGATTCGTCACATAATTTTGTAACGTGGAATTCTATAATTTACGTTGGTTTTCAGGAAAACAGTAAATTAGGAAAATTTAGATCTTTCGATCTAAATGTCAAAAACACCTGAGTTTGCTCAAAATGGGCATCGGAAGACAGAGTTATGGTTCTCCGAAGGTGGCCGATAAAAACAATTTTCGGTTTATAAAAATAGTGACTAAAAGTGACGTAAATCCTAAACCGTTGTTCTGTTCGATCTGAAATTTTCGTAGCGCATGTAAATATAAACTATCCACTACCTTATTAATTTATTATAAAAATTATATCATAGAATTTAACTATAATATGTTTCAAAAATGCATTAGGATAAAAAAGGGTGGGCTTTCAAAAATATGGTCTCAAAAAGATAGGTTTAATTTTAATAGTAAACATATGGATTAGAGTGTGATCCTTTCATTGATAATAAATAAATAACAAGAGCTACTGTATATGAATCAAGCATATGAGTTTATCATGAAATCTACGGGGAGACAACCACTAGCATAATATTTCATGGAATTATTTAAACGAGGGATTAACCAAACATAACAAGTATCGACATGATGGTAACATGAAAATGAGGAGGTAACATATAGTAAGAGGGAAAAGGAGAGGAGCAGGATGAGGGGACTCACATAATTGCAAGGCGGTCTAACTACCATCCCCGCCGATTTGTCCCGAGCGGCGAAATGAACTCTAGCGCCTTCATGATTCGAAAGGGAACAAGAAGACATAAGAGGAAGGCTCTAACTTTGATGGAACTTTTGATTTTGTGTGAAGAATGAGAAGGAGGAAGGAGGAAGAGTAAGATATAAAGAGGTTTATGGTCATATAAATTTTACTTAATTATAATTCATAACCATTCTAATTATTATGTGAATTAATTTTGGGGGATTTGAGAAAAAGAAATTGAAAGGTCATTTGTAGGTTATGAGAGAATTTTAAAAAAATGATAAAAATAATTACAAGACCCGGGGTTTGAACCTATAGTTTATGGACTAGTAATGTAATGACTTAACCAATGGGATACAAGCTTACTAATGAATATAATTAAATAGAAACAAATATATACAGAGTTTCAAAAGAGAATAATTTAAAAGATAAATGGAATAAATCATTTTCTTAAACTGATTTTTTTTCTTTCAATAAAACAAGTTCTCTTTTTAAAATTTTCCTTTCAAAAGAAAATCAAATAAATTCTTTATATTTAAAAGAAATCAAAATAAATCTTTTTTTTAAAAAATCTTTCAAAACCTTTTCTTTTTACAAAACGGATCATTTTGAAACAAATATATTTTTATTTATTTAAAAACATTATAGTAAAAACAGGGTCGTTACACGGTAACCTCTAATTAATTGCATGTAACCTCTAATAACATGATTATAACATATAGTGAGTTGCCTGTAACTTCTAATATGTTGCTTGTAACCTCTAATAACTTAGTTATATAACATATTGTAATCTTCATTGGTGCAGATTCTGGAGAAACGATTTGTTGAGAAGCCAGATGAGAAGAACAATGTGAAGGGCATGTCTTTTGAAGCACATGCGATGCATTGGAAGAATGCTTGTGCGAAAAAAGAGATGCATTATAAAACGTCCCTTTTCAAGCAGCAAGCGACATTGAAGATAGCGGAAACCGAGATTTAACATCTGCATAGAATACTCTATAGGTTGGGATGCCAAGAGTTTGTCAATTCTGGGCTAGTGAAGGACAAGGAAGTGGAAGAGGTAGAAGAAGAAAAGGAGGAGAGAACCGAAATGAATGAGGTAGAGGAAGAAAAGGAGAGTGAGGATGAGGAAGAAGTTGGCGGGTCTGATGGCTGTTTCAATGACAGTTTGGCTATTATTTTATCCCCGGCGGTTGCTAGAATTGTGGAGGAAGTTGTTGCGGCTGCTTCTAATGAAGGGAACATTTGTGCTGTGGTTGAGGAGCCCATTATTGAGAGTGCTGATGATGTGTTGCAGTCTTCCGCGATCACCCCTGTACCGACAACCAGGGGGAAATTGGTAGCTTTTAAGTCCACCATCAATAGTCTCGAGAGACGCGTAAAGAATAGACGGGACCGAAAATCATCCAGGTATCTAAATGAGGACGAGTACGTGACTATGAAAATTTTGAAGATATGGGTCGTGAGGAAAAAAGGAACATGGGGATTGCGGAGGCCTAAACTGTGATTGAAATTTCCAACGCCGACGGCACCGTCGACAAGGCACGTGCATTCACCGCGGCCGAAGCATTGACCAAGATGCATAAGACCTTCGGTTATTACAGGGAGATGCACCCTAAAAAGGTGGAAGATCCTAAGTCTCATAGTGGGAAACAGTTGTAAAATGATCATAACTGTGTTGTTTATTGCTTACAATATTATGATCCTATTATGTATCGGTACTATCCTTATAAACTATAATTCTTATGTGTGGAAATTATCTGAATGTTGTATGCAATACCCTTTAGTGTTTTAACTGAAACTCTTTTTGTTGTCTGCAGGCATGTGGGCGAAGGTATACGGGGATGTGTCATTTGTCACTTATCCTGTAATAGAACACATTGATGAGCTCGGGAAAGTGCGTAGGGATGCCGTTGACGCTTTTTTGAAGGTGTGTATTTTGTCGAAGGCAATACCCTTAAACCATACTAACCGCGTTTCGGTTCCCGCTTTGAACTCTTCGATTTCTTAACCGAGCAGCAGGTGGGAGATATGTTACATTTTAGAGGTTGCAGCCAACTTATTAGTGGTTATAGGCAAACACTTTAAAGTTATAGACAATTTTTATAGATGTTACAAGCAACTTATTAGAAATTACAGGCAATTGTTATAGATGTTACATGCAATTCAGTAGATGTTACAAGTAACTTAGTAGATATTATAATTAAGTTAATATATATTACATGCAACTTAGTAATGCAACTTATTAGAAATTACATGCAACTTACCAAAATTTACAGGCAAGCGGTTAGAAATTACATGCAACTTATTAGAAATTACATGAAACTTACTAAAAGTTACAGGCAAATGGATAGAAATTACATGTGACTTATTAGAAATTACATGCAACTTATTAGATGTTACAGGCAACTTATAAATATGTAAACTCTTTATAGGTGATGGACTCCTTTATCAAGATGGCTGAGAACTTGATGAAGTCTTTGGTCCCTGACACAGTAGTACCTCTATTTGCCTTCGTGAGGCCGTGGATAATGGTAACACCTACTAATCTTACCAGGTTCTCCGATTACATTCATCGATTTATTAACAAGTTAAATACTTATGGCAGAGGATGATTGTTGATCCTCATGACTCCGGAAAGATGCACTTCAATAGTAATGGATGTAATATATACGTTGACAATGCATGACATTCCACCTCTACTTGTATTATGACCCAGACATGTCATAACTCTTATTAGACGTTGCTCGTTATAGGCTTTGCCGAAAAGAAATTATGGCATTATTCTTCACTTGGACATGCCCCCCATTGGGAGGAAGGGGTCAGGCTATATTTACGGTACTTACTCAATTTTGGGGCAAAGAAATTCGATAAGTATGGGAATTTCAATGTATTTCACTTTACTAGTGTTCCTTGCCCGATACAAAAGAATTCGTAAGCAGTATTTTATTTACAAGTTTTTTTAAACATTTTTTTTACTGCTAAGGGTTATAACAATATGTGTTTGTTAATGTTGTTGGTTAACAGTTCTAATTGCGGCGTGTTCGTCTACTTATTCATAAACCCATTGATCGAGGGTCGGCGAATTCTGGACGTCCTAGAGGGAAAAGGGTCGATGCAACGGTTGCCGATACTTACGGCACAAATTCTATTGGCGAACGAGGAAAAATGTCTTGATATTGTTTCGGTTTCTATTTGGCCGAAATTTGAACTCTTTGTTATTCGTACATGTATTCATCTATTTGTATTTGGCCGATATTCACTGATATTATTATTTTTTTGAGTGAGAATGACAAATTGCTTATATGTTACTGGTTTATCTAATGATTGTAAAAGATTATTGACGTATTTACTTTAATATCGCCGATGTTGGCCGATATTATGATACAAATGATATTTTTGTTGATATTATCTGTTTTATATAACCGATATTGGTCGATATTGTGATATGAATGATATTTTTGTTGATGCTATCAGTTTTATATAACCGAAATGGCTTGAGAAGTTACATGCAACTAATTAGAAGTTACAGACAAGTGCTTAAGTTACCTTGGCGTTTTCTGATAAAGCGCCTGGATACCGTGAAGCTAAGCTCCATTTTTTTTTCTTTGGAAGTTATATGCAACTAATTAGAAATTTCATGCAAGTGCTTAGAAATTACATGCAACTAATTAGAAGTTATAGACAAGTTGTTAGAAATTACACGTGAGTACTTAGAAGTTATAAGCAACTTATTAGAAATTACAGGTAAGTAGTTAGAAATTAAAAGTAAGTGCATAGAAATTACAGGCGACTAATTAGAAGTTACATGCAACTACTTAAAAATTACAGGAAACCGCTTACAAGTTACATGCAACTGCCTAGAAGTTACATGCAACTTATCAGAAGTTTACAGACAAATACCTAGATGTTACAGGCAACTGCAAATAAAGGGATTTATAAAACAGTTTCTAAATTTCATTCAGATGCATACTTGAAAAATAGAAAAATTTATAGTAAAATTATAATACAAAAGGTCCACGAAACTTAACGGTGGATACAAAATACTAAACAAAATACTAAACAACCAACACGTAGTTTTTTTACACTTAATCGATAGGATTAGTGCACGTCGCTTTATTGTGACCCTCGTCGCCATACCTATCGCAATTTATCTTATTCTTTTGAACATCCTTATTATTTATGCGTCTTGTAAGCGATCTTTCCGACCGTTTTCTCGTCAAAGGAGGCTGGATCTCAATTTTCTCTTCCGTGACCGTTAGTTTGTTAAATATAGATATTGAGTAAATTGTATTCCCGTAACTAGCCGTAAAATATTTGATCGTCAAGAAAGGGTCACAGTAGTTATAGATTGATTGCCTCAAGAAATTGATAACGGCGCAAGCATGCCTACAAGGAATCCTAGTAACATCACATTCTCGGCATGTACATGATCGAGCCGACACATTGATCCGAACAGTTTTAATGTCAAACACATAATAATGCTCTGTATCAGCTTGATGAATAGAAAAAGCTTTAGCATGGTCCAAATTTTTCTTCAGAATTTCCTCCGACTTAGGACATAACACTCCATTCCACCATTCGGCTTTTTCTTGTCGACTATTGAAGCGATCCATCAAATATAACCTTATGTGGTCCACCATTTGAAGAATAGGAAAAGTGCACGCCTCATGTATCCAGTTATTATATGATTCAGTAACATTGGATGTAACATGACCATACCTGTATTCAACAAATATATAAATAGATGTTATATGCAACTTTAATAGATGTAACATGCAACTTATTAGATGTTACAGGAAACTACCTATAGGTTACAAGCAAGTCAGTAGATGTTACAGGAAACTTAATAATTATAATCAAGTTAATAGATTTTACAGGAAACTGCTCTGATGTTATATGTATATATGTCAATCATGTTCATAGTCAAATCAGGTGTATTGAAAAGCAAGAATTGATATTGTACCTTATTTCAGGGAAATAACAATTAGTCCAATATTGAGAACTGTAATGTTCAACCATTGTGTTGTAGGAAACCATCAATTCCTTATTCAATAGATTCATCTTCCACAAGAACTCATCCGTCGTGTATTGGTAACACGTTGTCTCAATCAGATGGGCGCAAGTTTCGGCTTCCGAATTCTTCATACCAAGTCCCTTAAGCCTGTTTTTAAAATCCTTCTTCAAGTGAAAAATGCAAAATGAATGCAATGCGGTAGGAAAGCACATCCTAACCGCTTCTTTGATTTCTTTGTCGGAGTTTGATACAAACATAAAGGTATACGATGGGTGGTAGGCCCTCGGACCATCAAACAACACGACTCTCAACTGACCTAAAAACCATGTCCAATTTGTGATATTCTCTTGATCGCAAATAGTAAAAGCTCACGGAAACAAGCTATTATTTCTGTCATAAGCACTCGCCGCCAGTAGAAGGTTTTTGCCCTGTTCTTGATGAATGTTCCATCAAGAAATATGAAAGGCCGACAACCATCTAAAAAAACGTTAATACAAGCACCATAGCTAACAAATAGCCTCATGAATCTGTCATCTACTGATTTGTCGATGCTAATTACTCTCCCGGGATTGGTTTCCATGCATTTGCTTTGATACCTGTCACGCCCCGCTTCCCAGTATATGGGCAGAGGACGCGACGAGACCGCTACGTACTTACTGTGAAGTAAATACGCTAAGCGTATCTAAGCAATATAAAAGTAAATGCACAAGAGACAAGATATAATCAAACCAACAACTTTATTTATTCACATTCTTTCTGTACAATACATGGAAAGTAAATACAACTGATAAAAAACCAATGCCTAAATAATGGCATAACAGAAATGAAAAATACTGAATGGAAAGTGTACAATGAACTAGAGCTCGGGGTCTTCACTGAATTGGTCCAAGTCTTCAGCAGTGGGCTCGATCTCTGACGTGTCCAGATCACCTGACGACATTCAAAGAAGAAAGAAAGAGAATGTCGTCAGGGAACAGATCGCTCGGTAAGTCCCAAAGATAAGGGAGAAATAGAATAAACAGAAGAAAAATGTAGCTTTTAAAGTTGTAGTATTTTGTTATAATATTGTGTTAATGCTGTTGTTTGTAGCTTGGTACAGAAGGATACCAGTATATATGAGAGGGGTCTCTATATGCTAGAGACCAGGGCAAACGGAATATAGAGTACAAGGCTCCGTTATACAACCCGGAACAACGGCAATTGGATACGGTTAAGTGTCTTAAATCTTGCAGTCTCATGCCACTTTTAACACCTTCCGTACCAGTCTACCCCTTAAACCCCATGTTATCTTGATTGTATTGTTGTATTGTATTGTCTTGTATTGTAAACTATATAGATTGTATGTTTGGATGACTGACCGAAACTATGATATCAATAAACGGATGTAACTGAAGAATCATGTATGTAACTGTAGAATCATGGATATAACTGTAGAATCATAGATGTAACTGTATAATCATGTAAATGGAATGTATATCCATGGTTCGGTTCGGTCAAGTTGATAGACAGAATATATGGAATAATGGATTCATGGATTCATGTTGAATTGTAATAATGTAAATTGTAGATTGTAGATTGTACTTGAATCATATTCAAGTTAGATTATTAATAAGAAAACTCAGTCTGAGTCAGACAATTAGAAAAGAAATTGAAGTCCTGATTGTTTTGATGTTATCGGTAACCGCTGCACATGGGCGGCAGGATTTATGTCTTTTTCAAAGACGATTACCGTATTGATAACACCGTTGTTAAGTTGTCTACCTTAGATAGGCAAGCACACATATCTCCGGCTCCCTGAGGCTCAAGAGACTGGTCCCGTTTAAACCTATGTTTACTAGGGTCCTTAGGATAATTTATAGAACTTGAGGGGTTTTATGTAAAAATACTTTTGTATACTTTTCAAAATACACCCCAAGTATTTATTTATCGTCTTTAAAGTGTAATAAATGCAGCTTTTATTTTTGTGATATTTCTAGTGAGAATAACCTAATTTTCATAATATATGGTATTAAAATGTAATATTGACTTTTATGGAATTCATGGTATTTTAATGAAAATTGATTCTTGTGATTTTTGAAAAGAGTTGGAATATATATGTTATTATAAAATAGATATTTTAATGTTACTTATATAAATATATTTATAAAAATAATTTTAATATATTATATTTCTAGAAATCGCATTTTCTTAAGATTTCGTATTTTAAATCTTTCGAGACCGAATGCTCCTTGCGGAGCTCTGCATCTCACACTACTAAACCCGAGGATATGCGATAATCCGCACCATCCCGATCGGGTTACCCAAATTAGGTTGTAGCGGCACTTTGCAAAGATTTGTGTAAATACTAAATCGTTTAGAAAATGGTTTTATTAGTAATGGTATTTAAATGAAAAGGTGTCGATTTCCCGTATTCTATGTTCCCGAGGGTATTGTGCTATGTTGCATATGAGTGTGTGAGGAGGTAGGTCATTATCTCGTGATCTACTTAAAGGTATAGCAAGGTTTTGATGGTTTAAATGTAGAAATGAAACTATATGGTATTTTAATGTAAAAAAAAATACGGTAAAGTGGAAATAGCAATTACATTTGATATAGACTTGTTCAATATGATTAGTTAGTGTTTAATAGTCAACACGAATTGGTTTAACAAGATTGTATTAAGGAAATGTTGGGTTTTGAGAAAGAAACGAATCGGAAATCGGATTTACTCCGATTCTGTCGGGTTTTGAAAGTTCGTATTTCTAGAAAAGAGTAAAGGAGAGAAATTGGGACTTACGGGTTTTGATCAAAGACAAGAGGAAGATGGATCGGAAGGAGTCGCCGGTGCGTCATTTCGTCACTGGGATCTCCTAAGGTCGTTGCCGGAAAATCCGCCGGAACTTCGCCTTTCGCTCACTTCGATTGCACACTAGGTTTCTAAAGATTTCTTGAGAGTTGGCTCAGAGTTTTGGGGTAAGGGGGTAGAGTATAGGGGTGATATTTATAGGGTTAGGGTAGATGAAGAGTTTAAATTGAAAAAAGTAATAAAATATATTAAAAATGGAGTAAATGGGGATTTCAAAGGTCTCTGGAACTGGTCTGAACTTTTAAAGTGTGTAGGGGGTAGAGTAGCCCAAAAGACACAACAATGGTGAAGGGGACTCGGCGGTCCGGCCGAGTCCGGACGGCGGCGCCGACCCGAGTCGGCCGGTCCGCCAGCCGATTCGGCCGAGTCCGGCCGGGTCAGGCGATGGGGAAGGGCGCCGTCAGTTGGTGTGCTTACTGGTGTATTCACTTTTTCATGTGTAGTAGGAAAATTGGGAGTTAGCACGTGTTGACTCTTGAACTTCTAAAAATTTAAAAAGAAAATATTATTAAAAATAATGTGGGGTATGGGATTTGAACTCTGGTGGCTTGGTTCAGCAGTGCAAGATATTACCAATGAGCCACAAGCTCTTTCTTGTAATTATGGAGCTAAATAATTACTTATATCTTGTGCTCAGGCTAAAATACCCCTTTATGGATTTTGAAAAAAATATTTTGAAAAATTTTGTGTAGGAAATTTAGGGTTGTTACAATACCACCTTAAAAAGTCATAAGACTGACAATAATTGCCGAAGAGGGTCTCTTGTGCCAATTTCCTTGCATGCCATGCAATATCGTATAAAATCTTGACTCCAAACCTTTGATGGAAGTCCTTCTTAGCCTCGATTGGCCGATAGCCCAGTCATGACCTCAAAACCTCTATAACATGTCGGCTACCAATTTCTTTGTAGCCCGGGGATGTTTGTCGCTTGAAATTCCTCCGGAACATATATGCGACGGGTAGTACTTCTTGATAGTCCATAGAGAACTGCTGGTAACACCCAGTCCCTATAAATAATTACTGTACTTTAATAAATAACTTCCAAATATTTTCCCCAAATTTTTCCTACAAATTTTCTAACCTAATTTTAAACCTTACCCTAATTAAAACTAAATCCCTTTTCATTTTCTTTTGCATTTTCTTAGCCCAGCCCATACCCTAACCCTTTCTTTTTCCTCATCTATTTTTAAACCTAAGTCTCCAGCCCAGGGCCGGCCTATGAACCCACACCCACTCCCCGATCCCGACCCGAATCACTCCCTCTCCCTCTTCTTCTCCTCCCCCGTTCTCTTTTCCCGCCCACGCTTTCCCCAACGGCTCCCGCTTCCCAGGCCCGCTCGCCATGACCCAGCCACGCCCCTCTTCTCGCAATCGCCGCGACCCCTCGCCTGCATCTCCACACTCCCCTTTACCTCTCTCAAACTCTCTCTCTCTCTCTCTCTCTCTCTCATTTTCTCTCTACCTTTCTCAAACTCTCCCTCTCTCTCTCCTCTCACCACCTCACCAAAACCCATCGAGCTCCTAAACCTCGACGATGACCTCTTTCCTCTAAACCTCGCCGACGACCACTACCAGAACCACCGAGCACCCGAGCAACCGCCGTCGATCTCCTCCATAACACCCAACCGAGCCCCTCCAAACCCAACGAGCCCCTGCACAGCCGCCATTACTGCCTCCACCACCATCGACGAACCTCCTCGTCGACCCTCGACCTCCCAGCACCACCAAACCCCCGCTCCTCTCCTCCACTCGCCGACGAACTTCCTCCGTCGACCTCATCGGCCAACTTCGAGCTCCATCAAACCCCCGAGCCTCAAACCCACTGCAACCCTCGCCAAGCTTCTGTTCCATCGCCGACGACCACCTCAGCCACCCTGGCTGCCTCCCTCCAGTGCCCGAACGCCTCCGACACCCCCCACCACCGACCGCGGCCTCTTCGCCCCAGCAACCCAAGCCGTCGATGCCGAGCCATCGAACTCGAGTCAAAGTCGAGTTTGCCGAGCCGCGCTCGCGTTATGATTGAGCTGTTTCCGCTGCCGTACCATCGTCGATACGTCGTCAGTCAAGTTTAATACTTGCTTCATGCTAATTATACCTATTCAATTCGATTGCACTTCAATATCATATATACATTTCGATTGCGAATCAAGTAATGCAAGTGTTCGATGCAAAACACGAACTGAAAACCCCCTTTAAATTGACGGAAACTAATCACGACTGATGGCTCGAGTGATAATGAATGCTGTTTATGATTTGGCTTGAAAATACGGTTTTTAACAACGTGATATGTTTTTCCCTTTTAGACCCGTCAAAACTGAAATTTCCTGTACCTGAACTTTGTAAAAATCATAGTTAATTGGTTACATACCGGAATGTTGCGTTCGAGGGCTCATATCGAAGCCGACTCAACGACCTAGAACCCCATAAGAGTTTTAATCTGTTTCTATGCTTAAAAGGTGACTGGGACTGGTTCGGAATGCGACTCTGGACTGCAGTCCAGAGCAGCTCTGGCTGTCGATTCTTGTTTTGTAATAATTTCACTCTACTGTATGAAAATGTTGTGATGCGGAACCCTATACTATAGCGAAGATAAATCTATTAGCTAACCATTGAAAGTAGTTTCACTCGTTTGTACTGTCGGTTACTATTTAAAGTATATTTTAATTCAACAGAACATATAGCTGTCCCAAACAGGGACAGAACATATACCCCTTCATTTTACAATGCATAACTTCCAGTACGCCATGGATATTACTAATCCGCCAATTGAGTTGGGAACCTAACTGATAACCCTAAATATTGTTAAACTATAGTGTCGCCTAATTATGATCCCAACTGGGAGTAAAATGTGTTACGAAACGGACTTCCAATTCTGAAACCGGATTTCCAGCAGTGAACACTTAAATTGGAATGGCCGTATCTAGCAAACCTGAAACCCGATTGACGCGAAACCAATTTTTACGGATAGATAATTAAACATACCGCCTACACCTTTTACATTGTTTTGCTTAATTCTGCATGTATGATTTATAGTGAATTTTGCAAGTGGTAGGACACTGGCTGATGAGATTTTATTCATATCATAATCATTGCATTCTCATTATATCATGTAGAGGTCACATACATTGGTAACCTAGTGATCGTGTACATTATCCAGTATTAGACATTAGTGTTTTGATTGTGGCAAGTACGTTAGTGTTAAAGCGTGAATGAATAAGTGAAGTGACACGTACTTGTACACAATCAGCAGACCCGGTTGATTTATTGCATTGCCGACGTCTATGTGACATATATAAGTATAACTATAACTGGAATGGGACGGTTATGGAGCACTCATATTAGTGTCATAGATAAGGCGTCAAACGCTATCCATTTGTCTTGGGTACCAGTCGAGACATGCTTGATGGAGATCCTGTCTCCAGTTCTCGCGTAGACTTGTCATGGACCGACTAGTATTTGAGTTTATGGCTGGTGTTTGATGTAGACCACGGGGTGTGGGGGAGTTTGAGTGTGAGTTCAACGGAATCTCGGGAGTCCCATTTCCGGCATATACAGCGATTCTGGGAGTCATATGGGTGATATTACTGATTATTAACGAGCGACTCGGGCTCGTGTTTCCTTGCCCCTGGGGCCCTACCCTTGGATGGAGGATACTAACGAGTGGTTGACTCTCACACTTGGACTGATGATAGGTTTAACGACCTGGACAGTGAGACTTAGAGACTGATAGGTTTAGTGACATGCATTGATTTCTGACTCGATACACCTGCCTTGCCTTACTGTTTACCCGCTTTACCGTTTACCTGTACTGGCTCCTTCATGCTCATATCATCACTTCATGCTTGTTGTTTCATATTCATCATTATTATACATGTTACATATGTATTTCTATTTATTGCTATTGTGTCGCTCTGACGACCTGAGTATGCATGCTCAGAGAGAGAAGTAGCTTTAGCTTGGACCAGGACCTGACGTACTTCGAGGACATTCCAGATATCTAGATCAGCGACTCATAGCTATACTTCCTTGATCTCTATCTGGTTAGTTTTTTGTATTTGTTTTGATTTAGTGACTACATTTCTCATTACCTGTGCATTGATTACTGGTTACCACGTAAAGCTAGAAGCCGAAGTGTGACTACGGCAGGATGTTTTCTCGACCGTAGGAGCATGGCTGGCCTTGTCAACCCCTCGTATTCCTTATTTTAGGAAGCGGGGCGTGACACTGCTCATACATGATAAACATGCAAACCTTAGCATAACTTAACAGTTAAAAGAATCAACAATTTGCAAACAACGATAATTACACTTTTATATTACTAACATATATGTTAACTCTATACTGTTGGGTTAAAAATTTACACCCCGGTTGACCAAGTCAAAATCAAAGTCAACCCTAAGCCAGGTGGGCCTAAGTCCAGGTCAAGTGGGCCAATACCCGGAGCGAGCCCGACCATGCAGCGGCCGGCCTCCCCCATGCCAACAACAAAATCATGTAATAAATAATTTTTTATGTAATTTTTTATACATTATTGTATGCAAAATGGGCATAAAACCAATATTTTGTAAGCCCATGGCTTATGTGCAAAAATGAAATGGCACATGAGCCATGGGATGGGCAAAATGCCATTTTGCAAAGCCTAAGGGGCTATATGTAAATATGTAAGCCTATAAAAGGCAAAATGATGATGAATAAAGGAACACTTTTCATTCTCTCAAAAACCTAGGGTTTGTGCATCTTTCCCCTTTCTGAAGGTTTCAAACCTTCTTCTTTTTCTGAATTAAATCAAGAGTTTTACTCTCCCTTTTCCAAAACTAAATAGTTTTTCACCATAAAACCCACCAAGGGGAACCAGGATCTGTCATTAGATCTCAAAAAGAAGAGATTTTTAAATCTCACATCTCTTGATCTTCAAGATCCGACCAAACAACAGGAGGAAGAAGAAGAACCCCCTTAATCAGCTTCAAAACATTCTAGGAGTTTAACTCCACACACACACACACACATACACACATATAATAAATATTTCCTTTCTGAAGCATAGCTTCTGTTTCTGGAACTAAAAGCCCCTTTTTCTCGCCAGCGCCCTGCGCTCGAGCGCAGAGCGCCCTGCGCTCGAGCGCAGAACACCCACGTGCCGACACGTGACGCGCTTGCGCTCAAGCACCCAGCGCTCGAGCGCAGAACGCCCACGTGCCGACACATAGCGCGCTTGCGCCTAAGCGCACAGCACCTAAGCGCACAGCGCTCAAGGCGCTGGCCCCACGCATCCTTTGGATGCCTTTTCCCCCTCTTTTTTTTATATACATATGCATACATATGTACACACACACATACACCACGACACTGTCCCTGTTAGAAAAAAATTTCTAACGGGGCGCTGCCCCGCATCCCGTAAGGGGGCTGCTAGCCCCCTTGACCCCCAGCCCGCTATCCGGGTAGCGGGACCGCCGTAAAAACTCTGCGTGGCTCGAGATATATCCAAAACCCCCTTTCAAAACACAACACACGTACACTGCACATTGAGTTCGCATGGCCAGTTTAACCCGTCAATCGGAGGTTCTCTCGCTCCAAAGGTAAGGGGTAATTAACGGCAGCTTAGTCCGCGGCTGCCGGAGATTCGGATCCACACAATCATTAAAACCCGGCCTACCATAGGCAGGGGAATCTGTAGTACGCCTGGCCAGCGCACGCGTATTCCCATCTCAATGGGGTGACGAAAAACACCCTACATATACCTCCGAATACAAGGCGATGCATGCACTCTCCATAGGCATCTTTTATCTCTTTGGAAATGTTCTACTGTTATCCAAGAGCCATCGTTCTTTATGTAGTTAAAGTTGAATTGTTTCGCATTGGCAAAGAGTCATTCTAATTCGTAATAACCCTTGAATATTTAAGATGTGCTCTGAATTGCGTCATGCCATGCAACCGGGATATTGTTCCTCATTATTTGATCATCTTGCCTTACCGGTGTCAAGCTTGACTCCAACTCATATACTCGATCATGTGCAATTGCTAGAGCGGAAGACGATACGTGTTGACTGTTACACAAAAAACGTTTTTGTCAACATATTATTATTTGCATCCATGTAGATATTACAAGCAACTTATTAAATATTAAAGGCAAATCTTCTTGGATATTAGGGAAATACGCTTAGAAGTTACAGGCAACCGTTTAGAGGTTACATGCAACTTTTTTAGAATTTACAGACAACTGCTTAGAAGTTACAGATAACTGCTTATAAATTACAAGCAAATTCTTACGAGTTAGAGGCAACTGCTTAGAAGTCAGAGGCAAGTGATTAGATATTACAAGCAAATGTTTAGATGTTACAGACAACTGCTTAAAAGTTGGAGACAACTGTCTTGTATATTCCTGTAAACAAAAATCAAATCAAATAAAAACAAACCTGCTCATAATGACCAGAGTATCAACAGATGCTTGCATATGGATGACCTTCTCGTTCGTCTCTTGATGGATACAGACCATATTTACAGTCATCTTCGGTAACATCATAACCATATGATCACCATATTTCTCCATTTTGTATGAAAGTTTTAACTTATCAACCGATATATCAAGTTGAAACGAGATTATTCCTTTCAATTCGAACCATACTGTCACCTCCGAGATGGTTAAGATCGAACCTTTTCTATTGGATCCACCCACAAAACACATTAATGTCCAAGCTTGGGTCATCCTCAATAAGCAATAGAGTAAATGAAAATTTAGTTTGTTGGGATAGTAAATGAAAGTGGAGTAAATGAGAGAAGATAATGGATAATGTAGAAAATGAACAGGATAATTCTTGTTCGGTTGGCAACATAGGGTTTTTGGAGGGAAAGTGGTGAATTTGGAGGGAAAATGGATAGGTTAGAGTATTTAATGCTCGGTCCTTTAAGGAAAAAACAACAAAACAAAATTCAGGATAGAAGTTACAGGCAATCCGATAGAAATTGCATGCAACCTGATAGAAGTTACAGGCAACTGAAAATCGGAATTTTTTTCCAAAAAAATACGGTTGTCAACTTGTACTAAGACACATGGGTCTCTAAGGTATTCTTGGGATATACTAAAATACACATGGTTGCTTATATTGCATGGAAAGTGATGGGCCTAAGGGTTTTTTCACATGATGAAAAAGCCCAGGGACTTTTTGACAGGTATTTTTGGTCCGGGAGCTTTTCAACAATTTACCCTAAATTCGAATCTTGTGAGCAGCAAAAAGTTTTGTTGCAAAAGGGAGAAATGCTGACCAGGAGAGTCGAACAATCTCGAAAAGCATTTACCAGTAGGCCACCTATAAACTTTGCTAAGTTGGGCAGCTTGATGATTTATATTTAAATTACCAACCCATATGACAATATATATAGCGAATTCTTCATTCAGATGAGATGATTGCCTAACCTGGCCTCTATAAGGATCCACCTCATAATATTTTGATTTTAATTTACTAGAATGAGAATTCTAAACAATATGATCATGGGAATGCCATGCAGGGGAACCAACCACCAAGGATTCAGCCGAACTGAAAGAAACACTCTTCGTTGAAGAATTAATGGAATCCGTTGAAAAGTTAACGGAATCCGAAGCCACCACGACAACAGAGAAGATTAATGCAGAAGAGACCACTGCAGAATGATACATTGATCCATAATTGTTGATGGCTCAAAGATTAATCTTAATGAGTGGGGAAAATTTTGTTGTAATGATTTTCACTGGTAACAACCTTGTTTCTATATCAAAGGATGATTTTCACTGGTAACAACCTTGTTTCTATATCAAAGGAAAATATTACAGATCATTATTATCCTTGAATTCCATATTTACAAACAGACTCATAAATTCAATTACAAATTCGATATGTTAATTATTTTGCATTATACATGTGCATTTTCTATCAACATGAAATTAGCATGTCTTCATATGAAAAAAAACATATTAGAGATCTTTAAGTGGCCGAAGATTCATGGGCGAAATGTACTTGGTTTTTCCATCAACGAAATGCTTCGCAATAATCAAATTCGCAGCCTCCCTTGGATTATAAGGATCCCAAAATACATATCGTGATTGACCGTCACAAAGGCTAGAAGCGGGCTTGCATGGGATAATACCTGCAAATCTTCCTCCATTGCCACAAGAAGCAGCACTTGCTGTTTTAAATCCTGCAAGATTTTAGAGTTTTAAGCACTTTTGCTTGAAACCAAACAAATTTCCTTATCAAATACCGAGGATATGCACAAGCTAACATTAAAAGGCTAAATTTTATGTTTTTTTTGTGTTGCAGCATGGATAATATTAAAAAAAACGAATAAAACAAAAAAAATATTTTATTTTTGAAAATTTCATGACATTTTTGTGCCATATATAACAAGCAAAAAAGTTGAAAAACTGAGGAAAAAACAAAAAATTTAACATTTTTAAAATATCACTATATTCGTATGCTATAGTGTGCAAAATGTTGAAAATTTGAAGGGAAAAAAACAAAGAATTTTGGGATTTTTATACATTTTTTTCTCGTGTGCTATAACAATCAAAATATTGAAAAACCAAAGAAATTGTTTCTAAGATTTTTAAAAATTTAGCGGGTTTAATAGCAAGGAATTAAAAGCTGCAAAAATGACAAAGTATTTGCAAAGTTAATCTTTCATATACTTTACATATGGATTTAAAAAATATGAGATATTACAATTTACAAATCATATAACAATAAACTTTTAAACATGAATTTTGTTGACTTTAGATTTTGTACCAGCGCATTGCACCGGCCTTGCTAGTTTTCCTACCATTGGACTGGTTGGCTTTATATTACGTTCGCGTATCTTTTACACAAAAGCTTAAAAAATTATTGTATGGTGTTTTGCTAACCAAGGAAAACCACATCGATAAACTTATAATAGCACCAAATTAGCATCCTTCCAAATTTAGCTTGAGATCAATTGGGTCCACAATTAACCCCAATATAGCATTACAATTTCATACCCACAATAGAAAGTACAGGACCAAAATCTCTTAGCGGATCCACATGCACCCCAGAACAAGATCCGTTAGAGGTTGGCGCCAACTCAATTTCAAACAGCATACATAACTGAAATAACTAACATTTTCTAATTTCAGCCGTCTCCAACCTGTTCATCTTTCTATAAAACAAACCCCCTTCTTCTAATTGCCTTATTCTTCAATCAACATCTCTCTCTCTCTCTCTCTCACACACACACACACAAACCTACACATGGGTTGCAACCCATCAAAAGAGTCTCAAGTGGCCACCGGGAACACGATGAGCACCAGTAATCTCCCGAAAAGGCAATCAAATGTCTCAAAGAAAGAAACAACCGAAGCGGTCACTGAACAGGTTTTACCTGGTAAGGCTGTAGAAACTGTAGGTGTGACCGAAACTACAGAAGTCGAGGATGTGCAAGTGAATGCAAATGACGGGGAGGAAGGAATGTTTATTGCTGCGGATTCTCCCGGTCGATATTTTTTGTCGAGGAAGGATGAGGAGTGGTTGAAGGAGTTATTGGGACATCTATTAAGAATTTACCAGACTCTGAGGGGGCAGGGTTGGTGGTAACAGAGGCGATTGTAGCAGTTGAAGGGGAAGTGGTAGAGACGGAAAATGATGTTTCTGTGGGAGAAGTGGGAAACGGAGAAGAGACCGCGGAGGTGAAGAAAGAAGAGGGTAAATATCCTTATAATTAATTTATTTCTTCTTTAACTTTTTTTTTCTAGAAAACTGGATAGTGTCCGTTCGACCCTAGTCAAAAAACTTTTTTAGTAAGAATGAAATTAGACAAATTACAAAATATGATAAGAAATATATGGAAAGCATTTTCAGAAGAATAAAATATGTATCCCTAAAAACGAGTAAAAAAGGGAAGAAAAAAAATCTACATCCATTCTTTAGGAAATGTACTTTTTTGGGTTTTTAAATTTTCTATTATATATTGATAATATTTTATAAAGAGCTTAAGATATATTAAAGTTGATAAAAATGAACAAAATGTATGTTTTTTATTGAATTTCTTCCCAACAAGAAAAAATATATATTTATGATAATAGTGTGCCACAATTTTATGAGAGGTGATAAAATATTTTGCAAGAAGAAATAAGAACAACTCCAATTCAGCTTAATTGCAGATATATTGATTTTAATTTACTAGAATCAGAATTCTAAACAATATGATCATGGGAATGTCATGCAGGGGAACCAAGCACCAAGGATTCAGCAGAGTTGGAAGAAACAATCTTCTTTGAAGAATTAACGGAATCCGTTGAAAAATTAACGGAATCTGAAGCCATGACAACTAAGAAGATTAATGAAGAGGAAAGCACTGAATGATTCATTGATCCATAATTGTTGATGGCTCAAAGATTGATCTTAATAAGTGGGGAAAAAATTGTTGTAATGATTTTCACTGTACCCTTGTTTCTGTATCAAAGGGATTTTTTTTTGTTTTTTAAAAGAAATTGTGCTAATGCACCTAAATTCATTATCAAAGGAAAATATTACAAATCATTATTATCCTTGAAGGGCATCTTTACATACAGACATGTAATATATAGAAACTCATAAATTCAATTAATTCAATATGATGATTTCTTTGCATTTTACATGTACATTTTCTATATATCAACATGAAATTAGTAGAATGTCCTAACATGAAAAAAGATTTAGAGATCTTTAAGTTGCTGAAGATTTATGGGCGAAATGTACTTGGTTTCTCCATCAACCAAATGCTTCGCAATAATCAAATTCGCAGCCTCACTTGGACGGTAAGGATCCCAAAATACATATTTTGATAGATCGTCGCAAAGGCTAGAAACAGGCCCGCATGGGATAATACCTGCAAATCTTCCTCCATTGCCACAACAAGCAGCACTTGATGTTTTAAATCCTGCAAGATTTTGGAGTTGTAAGAACTTAATTAGTATCCTTATGAACTAAATTCATGGTGCTTTTTGCGCAAAATCAAACAAATTTCCTTATCAAATACGCACAAGTTAACGTCAAAATGGAAAAGTTTGCATGCCAATGCATCATGAAACCATAAATGCACATATCGGATAGAAGAGGTAATTGATCAATATCTACATATATTATAATTAAAGATAGATAAAATTACAGGAATACACCTCCAACTATTACTAATATTTCATATAACAAATTAATAACCATTTACGGAATTAAACCAATATAAGCTACCTATGTCTAAATCTTAGATAAGTTTTTTCGGTTAAATTCCTTGAGTAATATAAAATCCTGTTTGTTTTCTGAAAGAAAAATTTTAATGCTATTTTGCATATCGGGAAAACATCATTTGAGAGCCATACAGTAAGTTTTAAGGTACTTAGGCGAGTTTCTTTCTTATAAATCAAACAAAAGTAATGAATAGCTAAATTTTGTCAAGTTAATTACTGTACAGGTTGGTTATGCAAAATTTCTGCTGTTTATTCTTTTTTTAAAAACTTTTCGAGAAAAAATTGGTTGTTTATTCTGCCAATTTGAAGGTTCTATATTTTCATTAAATTCAGTCCATGGAAGCTATTGCTAAATTTGCTGGAAGTTGGAGGTAGTTTTCTGTAACTTAGTCTTACTACTCATCTTGTATAATAGTATATATTAATCTTCTAGGCCTTAGAACTTGTTACTGAACTCATCAATGTAAAAAACCAAATAGCATCTACTCTCACCGCTTGTGTGTTTTTATTCCTTTCTTCATAGTAAATTATGTAATTTTCTTAATATTAAAGATTCAAAGTAAATTTTAAAACTAATAACGAGCAAGAGAGAAGAATATATACTTACTGATGATGCTCGATATTGGCGACGCCTGGGATCAGGACACGTGGCGGATGGCATGTCCCATAACTCGGAAGAAAGGGCTCACCGAAGCTGACCAGGTCTCCCCTATACCTGACCTGCAATCACGAGCTAGCCCTCCTCGGGGCTCTCCGCAGAATGGCCTCCTCGGCCCCTCAGCTCGCCCCGAGCTGCCACAAGAAGACTCCTCGGCCTTCTCGCTCGTCCCCGACTCCCCGGCCGAGACCATCTTCCTCGGTCCTTCGACAAGCTCCACCGCTCACAGGCGTAACCGCCACTCCGCGAATCTCGCCATGCGCGGGTTCTCCGTCAGCAGCATCCCATGTTCCATGCCTCCGCGATCCCCATTAATGGGCGATCCGCTCTCTACACGGGCGTGACGTCGGGAGCGTAACTGTTGGCGAGATTCTCGCCCCTGCTGCTACGTGCCATCACCGCTATATAAACCCCCATCACAGAGGGGTAAAGTAAGCCATTTTTTTACTCATTTAGCCATTACGCTGCTCGGATCTAATACTGACTTGATCGTCGGAGGGTCCTCGGTAGCGTCAAACCATCCCGGGACTTCTTTGCAGCCACTTGGCATCCAATTCCTCTAATTATCAAATCTCCTAAAAACCCATTGAGACTCACACACAACAGGGATCCCCTCCAGAATCCACCGGGAGATCGACGGAAGACAACATCTGAAGGAGGTCTGAAAAGAACCTCCATCACTTACCATGTTGTCGGTAATTAGCAATGAGCTCCATAACCAAATCATAAACATTTGCAAGAACCAGGGAGGTTTTCATTCATCTCTATGAGCAGGTCTCTCAACTTCCCATTATATTGTTGTGCTAGTTTATTTGGTAAGCCGACACATTCGTTCTCGTTGAGCTGATTGATCGTCTTCTGATACGGGATGCAACCGATTGGCCCCACGTTTCCCACCACAAATTTTCGCGCATGGAAGAGAATAAAGCCTCTGCAACAGAAAGACATTAAAATTATGCTAATAAATGTAAAGATAGAGAGTCACTAGATCATCATTTAATTTGTAAATGTGTCTCTTCCCTGCACCACAACTCCGAAACTATAATCGAGGGTTGAGGAAATTTGAAGGCATACATGAAGAAATCAAGTCTACATGAATCAGATTTGTAAATGATGGATAGCATATGAACAATTAAAAAAATTGAGTAGGAGAAAAATTTAAAATGATTGGAAATTAGAAAAGAAGAAAGTTAGGAAAAATTACATTAAGTTGGCCCCTTAGGGTGGTGATCATCTGGTCGGCGAAGCCACCGGGAGTTTGAGATATTCTTTCTCCAGTAGAAATAAGCGGAAGGAGATAATTGTTAAGAAAATCATTCGATCCAATGGTGACTGAGAAAATGGACCTCTTCATTATAAATTCTCTAGCTTCGGCTTTGCCCAATAATCCATCTATTCGTTGCCTTGTTATGTTGAAGTAATCAACTTGAATGTCCATTCCAAGCCTATTAACCTGCAATAACAGGAAAATAACATTCATTTAAATGCAAAAAAAAATGTGAAGTTTATAGATTTATAGTTCTAGAAATTAAAATATCATTCAAGTTTCGGGAACTAAATGGCATGCAACAAAATTTTGAAATTTACTTTTGTAACTTTTAATCCTTTTATAATTAAAAATTCAAATTTGTTATATAGAGCGGGTTGAATTTTAAATAAGAAACGATGCGCATGCACAAGTTGAAATTAAAAGAAAGAATCTTCATTTCTTTTTTCCGTAAGCTACAGGATAGTTTTTCGACAACCTCAAATTCACAAACTCGTTTGAAGGGGGTTTCCGTTACGATGATAAAAGCAAAGATATTATCTTTTGCATTAATTCATATATATTCAGAAATCTACCTGCACATCCCTTAACTTCAGCATATCTACAAATAAAAGGGGAAAAGAAAGATTAAGCAAAAATGTTCAAAAGTGATATATAACTGGTGATTACGATTGAAAAGATTTATTAAGAACTCAGCGATGGACTTGGTTAATTTAAGGTAAGAGAAGCATGCAAATATTCTGCCGGTGCTATTCATTATTCCTCCACCTCCAGATGCGTAATTCACTCCTTGAAGTATGATTGTTCCTTTCGTGTTTGGGGATAGAAACGGTTGTGCATAGCTTTTCTGCCCTAACATTTCTCCTACACAGAGGAAATAAATTTTTGAATCAATCATAAATAATTGTATTTTGCATTCATCTTACCTTTTTATGATATATAGCCGACTTAGTTTATTTGTACTGGTATATGACTAATGCAATACCTGAGATTTCCTCAAAGTTGAAGTAATATTTCATTTGGAAATGTCCGGATTACATTGAACATGTTGTCCTTTTCTTTTTTCTCTCTTCATTGGCCAAGACCCTTAAAAACACTCAAATTCAGCTCTAAACAGCTCAAAATGAGTGTCAAATTTTAACTCTAGAACTTGTTTGTGTTGCTTACTGTTGAATTTGAACGTTTCCAATGGTTTTGGTTGATGAATAGAGGGAGTGTTTTGCGCTAATAAATCACTCAAGGGGGTATAAGCACTATATATCAGGGGTAAACTACAGGTGGATTTTGTGCAATTAACCCTTGTTCGAATCCTAGTCATCAGATAGATTCAATTACTAAAATAAAATCAAGGCTTGTTTACAAATAAATGTAATTTCCTTCATAATAAAAATAATTTATTTTCCAATATGAAATAAATAAATAAAAATTGAGAAAAAGATAAAAGTGCAAACCAACAATGTCGGCGATGGTCCTTCCATTGGTGTATCAACCCGTCGGTTGTCTGCCAGAGGCCGCGAAATCTATCCCGTTCGGTGGAATATCTGCCTTCGAGAGCGTGGATAACTGATGGAGGCCTTGATCTCCTTCAGATGCCGTCCTCCGTCGATCCGTCGCGAGCGTTGCTGGATGGTTGAGATTGGATTCAGAGGTTGCATCCTTGAGTGTGTGGATCTCAATGGGTTGAGTTTGAGGTAGAAACCGAGCTACCTGCAAAGAAGTCCCGGGGTGGGTGACCACCGTAAGACCCTCCGACGATCAAGTTAGCCAAGAAATTTGAGCAGAGTAGCGGCCAATTGGGTGCAAGTTGTCTTACCTGAGTCGTCTGGGAGAAGGGTTTTATAGTGGTCGCATGGAGCGAGCAGGCGCGAGATCTTCGCCTTCGGCGCCCCTGACGTTACCCGTGCGTGAACGACGGGATCCCTTCATTAATGATGGGATACGCTCATTAATGGAGGGGACGTACCAGCGTGGGACGCGGGACGTGGGGCGGCGGTTATCTCGCTTTGGTGAAGTACGCGGAGCCGTTGCGGAGGCGCTAGGGCTCCGCAATCTCGGTTGATTGAGGGAGGTCGAGGAAGCTCGGCACATTAGGGGCTCGGAGACGAGCAGGAGGCCGAGGAAACTCGACGTGCTTAGAGCTCGAAGACGAGCGGGAGGCCGAGAAAGCTCGGCACGAGAAAATGCTCGGAGGCGAGGAGACTGAGGAAGATCGGAGACGAGTTGTTGGTAGTCTCTTAGACGAAGGTGGAATGTCTTTCAGAAGGGTCTCCCGAATTTCGGGGAACTCCCCCGAGAAAGGGCCCCGGGGAATGTCCCCGATGCGGCTCACTTATTCCACCCCCCGTCGAATCCGGGACACGTCATCCACCACGTGTCATAATCTGGGGGGACACCACTTGTGAGCATCATCATTAGCCCCCCACTCTCGGTCCGACCTATCCAAGGGTTGGGTCGAGAGTGGTTTGCTCGGTCTTTCTTCTGCTCAATTTGGCGCTATGGAATCGTAATGCGGATCGTCCGGGAACGGCCTGGCGTTTGGCGGTTACGTCGTTTCGATCCTTGGGCCCACGTGTCGCCTCGTCGTTCGCCTGAATCTTCGCGCGTATCCCCGAAGACGTCAGCGGATCAGTGAAATGATTGCGCTTTTAGAGGGAGCGCGCCGCTTCGCTCGTACGTCTGCTGGGCTGCAGGCCACGTGTCCGACGTGGATTGGCGGAAGCGACAGGCTGTCGCTGCCACCTGCAACCGAAGGGACGTCCCCAATGGCTGATCTCCATGTGGCGCCCCGTCGGTCATTGGGCGCGGCGTTTCGTTTTGGCGAGAATCAGTCTGGATCGTTGGATGTTCTTCTTTGGGGGTATATAAATAGGAGGGGACCCCCTAAGGCCGATACTTCCACCATAATTTACCCTCATTGTCAGAGATTATCCGGCACTGAATTTGGCACGAGTGACACCGCTTTGCATATTTGAGACAGTCATGAATCATCATGGGCCAATAGTAACCCATTCTTTTGATCTTCAGCTTCATCTTTGGCCCAGCTTGATGGGAACCGCAGAGTCCGTCATGAATTTCTTGAACGACCCTTTTTGCTTCTTCTGGTCGCAGAAACCTTAGCCACAGGCAATCAAACGATCTCTTATATAGATTATCATTGACGAAGGCGAAAGACAGAGCTCGCTTCCTGAGCTGATGTCTTGATGACGCGTCTTCGGGCATTCGATGGGATTTGAAGTAGTCTATGAAGACTTCTCTCCAATCCTTCGTCTTTTCTTCATCCTCTAATTGAAAGGTCTCTTGTTCGGTTGCTTCCTCTTTTTTAGACGTCTTCGGAGATATTTCTGCTGGTGAGAGAATCCGGCGGCTTTGCACAATGATCCTTACGTCATTGAGGTTTTCGTCGGTTAGTTCTTTAGCGAGCTTGGCTAACGCATCCGCCTTACTATTTTCCGCACGCGGTATGCTTTTCAGGGTGTAAGAGGGGATTTGCGTCAGCAATTGCTGCACTCTCTCGCCATATCTGATCAGTTTCGGTTTGCATATCTGGTAGTCGCCATTTACTTGGCTAACGACCAGTTGAGAGTCTCCATATATGAGGAGGCTTTCGATGCCCATATCGACAGCAATCTCAAGACCTACTATCAAAGCTTCATACTCAGCCTCAATGTTTGTTCTCGGCTCTGTTAAAGAAAGGGAAAAACGCATTATCTCTCCTTGTAGAGTCACAAAGATAAGGCCCACCCCAGCTTTAATCATGGGGGTGCTTTCCTTTCGCTTCTTCAAGGAGGACGCTCCATCAAAGTAGAGTTCCCATCGGGTATCATTCCCTTCTTTCTCCCTGTCAATTGCGTCAAACGCGTGTTCGTCCGGTAACTCGCAGTTCAAGGGAGAGTCGGCAGGGATCAGATGTTCAGCGAGAAAGTCAGTGATGGCCTGGACTTTTATTGCCTTGAGGGGTCGATATACTATCGAGAACTCCATTAAGAGGAGGGCTCATTTAGCAAGCTTCCTGTTAGCATAGCTCTTGACATCAAATACTTGAGAGGATCCACCTTTGATATGAGATGGACCTCATGTGCCAATGCATAATGTCGAAGCTTCGTTACCGCGAAGATCAGTGCCAGGCAATGCTTTTTCGATGGGGGAGTAGTTATTTTCTGCCCCCAGGAGAACTCGACTCAAATAGTAGAGAGCTCTCTCCTTTCCCTGATCGTTCTCCTGTGCTCATAGCGCGCCTAACGAACCTTTAAGGGCTGTTGTGTACAGGATGAGGGGCTTTCTCTTGACCGGAGCGGTCAGCACCGGCGGGTTCTGCAGATATTGCTTGATTTCGTCCAGTGCGCTTTGGCATTTGCGATCCTAAACGAACGGGGTCCCCTTCTTCATTAGATGATTTTAGGGACGACACTTGCCGGAGAGATTGACTTGGAGTTTGATACATGTTTAGGCATCGGTATTGCTACAACTGGGATAGTGCCAGGAGAGAATCATCATTTGCCCCTGTCGATTTGGACAAAGGTGGCTTAGTAGACAGGGTTAGGATCCTGTCGGCTAAGAATTTTGACTTTATGAGCCGTAAGGGTCTCATAAAGGGTTTTCTCCCTACGATTCGTGAGGATCTCGTAGGCGTCCTTAAGAATCATAGGGATTCCTAAGTGATGTCTTCTCTTGTAAGTCGTAAGGATCTTCCAAGAGTGTTTTCTCCTTATAACTTGAGAGGAACTACAAGTGTTATTCACCATATAGGGATACTTCTTGCCATTTGTAGAACTTGGCAAAGAAATATTTACTCGTGCCCCTGGATTGTATACAAGGGTCAATGTGGACCGCCTATAGGGAAATTTGAGAGATATGACGGTTTAAGAACAGGTCTAGATCCCTGTAACTTAAGGCTTTTGAATCTTATGAGCCTTGAGGGTCTCACAGGGGGGATTCCCCTCACGAGTCGTGAGGATCTCGTAAGTATATTTATTTTAACAAGGTCGTGCCCTTCCAGGTTTTCACAAGCTCGCCAACAGTCCTGCTGTTTTTACTCACGGCGCCCTTTCGGGTTTTCATCCGTGCCCATCTTTCTTGCGGACGTACCGTTTTTCTTTGTTTTTTCTAGCGAGATCGCGTCCTTCCGGGTTTTCACAAGCTCGCTGCAGTCCTGCTGTTTTTACTTACGGCGCCTTTTCGGGTTTTCATCCATGCCCATTTTGCTTGTGGACGTAACGTTTTTTTAGCGGGGTATTCCACTAGATTGTAGGACCTGTTTGTAAGCCTCTTAATATCCTTCCTGTCCTTTGAGAAGAAAGGACCATTCTATATAGAGATTCTTCCGCCAGTGAGAAATATGCCCCCTGTGTATATGTCGGGGGAACGAGTACCCACGCCGTCTCTATTTTGGCGACAGGTTGCTTCAGAGCCGCTTATTTTTGTTGAGCGTAGGCGACAAACGCCATCACTCGTCATCATCGGATGAGAAAGAGTCTTGAACCATTTGATCCAATCGAGCCATTTTATCCATGAGTTATTGGAAGGTCAGGAACGCCTTTGAATTTGGGTCAAGTGTGGCTATGAGCATTCCCATGGTTACAACTTCATCGATGCGTTGCTCGCATTTGACCAGAGATTTCGCCATCGGGTAACATATTGAACCCAAGTCTCATTCGGTCTAACCTTTTCGTTGACCAGCGCCGTCACGGTAGTATGTTCGTTCTCATTAGCGAATCTCTGACAGAAGAGCATATCCATTTCGTTGAAGCTCTTCATGAAATCATTTGGGAGTTCCGCATACCATACGAAGGTGATGCCCGACAAACCGCTGACGAACTGTCAGAGGAGTAGTATGTCATTTCGTCCAGTAGTTCCGCATATGGATTTAAATTAGCTGTGCGCTGGCGAGGATTCCCAGTTCCTTTGTACATGTGGAGTCGGAATATGTATTCTGGCGGGTACTGTATTTGATCGTAGCACGCCGGATAAGGTCGACCAATCTTGATTGGCCTATTTGATGCTTCACTGCCATAGTGAGTTTTGATTTGCTGAGAGACATATTCGTTCAGCTTTGCTTTTGGAATCATTTCCTCTTCGGCCGTTGATGAGGTTTGCAGAGGATTTGAAATATCATCCTTATCTTTAAGACCGACTACCGGCGGTTCATCTGCCAGTGGTTCCAATTGAACCATTATTCTAGCTATATTCTGAATCAGAAGGGCTATCTGGTTCATTTTAGTGGACATTTCTGCCGCTTCTTCATCTCTTTTTTTAGAGTGCGCTTTAGGAAATCAATATCCGACTCCTTCTCTACTCTTTCTTCGGGTGCGTCCTCAGGATTTTCCTTAGGCGATGGATTAGTGTCTGCTGCCGCCTGAGCGAGCATCTCCTGCAACTTTTCACGTTGCAGTTGAACTTTTTTCAGGGACCGAGTTTGAGGTCGGTGACTAGTAGAAGTTCGAACTTCGTATTTGGAATTCACCACATAGACTATGTGAACTACCATTCCCCCAGGCTTGGGGTGTTTGAAGTTTGCTCCGGACACTCGAGCTTTAATAGGCCTCTTTTTTTTGTAAGAAGCCGCTTTGGTTTTTAGGAGGAACCGCTGTATAAGGATTCGTCTTGGGATGAGTCCACTTGTATTTGAAAGGGGATTTGTCAGAATTTGGCTGACGTCTAGAGGAAGAGCCGTGGTTGACGACAGAGACCTTCACCTGCTTTCCCACCTTATATATAGATGAGGAAAGTTGTTTTAGGGAGCGAACTAATTTCGGCTCTCGTGGGATCTCCATGGGATGCGAAGATTTCTTCAATATTGCGGTAGGAGAATTTTGTCTGACCCCTTGCAACGGTTTGAAGCTGTTCCCAGTTGGAACAACAACACTTACCACTGGGGTTGAAACAGGACCATACGAAGAACTGTCCCCAGCTCATTTTGTATGATACCGATATCGACGTCGACTATTTCTTACGGCCGGGATTTAATCAGCTTCAGGATTTTGCCGAGCCTGCCCCCTGTTTCCTTTGAGAGCTTGAATATTCTTCCCCCTGCGTCGACCTTGGTCCTTGGTAGGCGCCAGTTGTTTGAGGACTGATTCTGTCGGCAAAGATGCAGCTTGGGGAACCAGCCTGTGGAAAACAGACTTCCTCTGGGCTTCCTCCATCGGCGTTGAGGCACCGAAGGTGGGAGGTGGGAGTATCGACCCAAAGAGAAGCCTGTTGATTTCTTGAAGAGCCGGATTGCAGAGATTTAAGGCTGCATGTGGCCCATACTTGACTCCACCGGATATGACAGAGCCTGAGTTGCTAGGGTAGAAGCAAACGCCTTTCTTCATAGAGACGAGACCACCGGCTTCAGTATCCCATCACCCAAGGGCAACCATAAACATATATACCGCGATTATTTGATCGCGGAAAAATACGACACAGGAAGTGTGGAGTGAAAAGAGGAAAATGTCCCACCGGGCGTGCCAGAATCTGTTTACCGCCGAAAACAGAGACGAAACCGCGTAGGTCATCTTGCCTGAATTTAGGGGCAGATGCTATTTGGTTTTATCCGTCCACCTCTCTGAAGATGCCAAGTTGATTTATGGCACCGTGTATCGGAGGTCTGGACAGATGCGGCTGTTGTAGCAGACTTCGTCAGATTCCCCCTCGTTGTGAGGGGTTTTTGATTGTGGGGACGCTCTTCCCTGCAGGCGCAAGCCCCTGCAGTTAATTACGTTACCGCATAGCGATAACCACTTTCTCCTGCTCCAGAAGGTCACTTCGTGTCGTGTGTGTGTGTTTTATTTTTGGTTGCCCGTGGATTGTATACGGAGACTAATTTGTATTGTCGCCTGTAGGGCGTGGATTAGTCCAAATCCGTATATTCTTAGATTTGGGTTTGGGTTGATTTAAGGAAAGTTAATCTCGCTTGAGACTAAGTTCAACTTAAATGTTTGTTGAAGATACATTAGTCTAATTTTAGGCTAAGATCTACTCAACATGATTTTGGGATCATTCAAACCCAACAAAAGAGCATTTGGGCTCTTTTGCTTTAGTTTAAGGACGTTACAGTCCATAGATCACCATTTTTGGTATGAGGGTTTAGTTTAAGGACGTTGCGGTCCACAGCTAGTTTAAGGACATTACGGTACATAGCTAGTTTAAGGACATTATGGTCCATTGGGGTATGCTCATGGGTTTGAGAGTGTATCCAAGAGCTGTTGGTTGTCGGGACCCTCCACCTCTCTGACATCGTTGAAGAATTACAACGACATGCATCAGAGGTGTGGAGAGATGTGCCCTTGAACCGAACTCCAGATTAAAGGGAAAGATCATGGTGGAATGAACACCATTTTAGATACCATCTGTCAGGGGATCACTTAGAACTAAGATCGATTTGGGGAGGCATGAGCATAGGTAGACTCAGTTGAAAAAGGGTTTTGACCTCGGAAGACTTGGTTATGTTTAGGCTAAGGTCGACTTCTCATAGTGTTAAAACTAACATTTGCTTGGCGCTCACGTGCTCCCACGTGATGCTCTAAAGCAGTGCTTAAACACTGAAACTCTGGGGCGATCACGTGTGACACGCGAGACGCCCGAGAATTGGCGCTATATACTTGGGTCCAAATCCTCATCTGTATGTAAGTGTTAAACACTTAAAATCTTGTGTCCATCACGTGTGGACACGTGAGGCGTCCCAAGTTGGGTACTGCCTCCCTTGGATTTATCTTCCTATTCTTTTCTAGGTGCTAAGCACTATTGGGGGTCATGTGGGGTCACGCGACTCGATCTCAGTCATTACTTTTTGGTCCTCAGAGGTGCTCACGTGGGAACACGTGAACGGTCGTTATAGCGTTGAATGCTAATATGCATGGAGCTCTTGATCTAAGTCTTGAGAATTTCAATTCCTTTGTTTTATAAGAATTAAATTCTTATGCAGGGTTAAACCCTAGTTTTATCAGAGGAATTAAATTCCTATGTCTTTGGGAGAATTAAATTCTTCAAACCTAATTCTTTCCTCTAAGTTTGGGACTGCATAACAGAATCTCCCCGATGAGAATTAAATTCTCTCAACTTGTAGGGAGATCTGCTTCTGCAGACCTCAACCAGAGGAATTTAATTCCTCAGATTTTTGGAAGAGTTAAACTCTTGTAAGAGGAGATAAAATGATCTCTAGGTATTTTCTCTCACTTAGGGTTTCTTTTTTCTTCAAAGAGAACTCCTCTTCTTCTTTGTTTTCTCAAACCTTATGGGGAGTCTCCTCTTCTTCTCTTTTCAGACTCAAGTCCTTTATATAGTAGAGGCAAGTTTGTTGATTTAGTTAAGGAAATCTCTCATTGAGAGAATTTTTAATTGATTCGGGGATTTTATCCACCGTTGGATTTTTGATCCAGGGACTTCTGTTTTACAGAAAACATTTTTCTTATTTTTAACAAGATTGGGAAAATATTTTCCTATACAGAGCTTATTCTGTAGCTTGGTGATCTTTAATCATCATTGGATCTTTAATCCAACGGTGCTCTGTTTTACAGAGCATAATCTTTCTTGTTTAGAAAAATTGGGGAAATATTTTCCCATACAGAGCTTATTCTGTAGCTTGGTGATTTTTAATCACCATTGGATCTTTAATCCAACGGTACTCTGTTTTACAGAGCATAATCTTTATTGTTTAGAAAAATTGGGAAAATATTTTCCCATACAGAGTTCATTCTGTGGATTGGTGATTTTTAATCACCATTGGATCTTTAATCCAACGGTGCTCTGCTTTATAGAGCGTAATCTTTCTTGTTTAGAAAGTTTGGAGAAATATTTTCCCATACAGAGCTTATTCTGTGTCTTGGTGATTTTTAATCATCATTGGATCTTTAATCCAACGGTGCTCTGCTTTACAGAGTGTAATCTTTCTTGTTTAGAAAGATTCAAGGAAATATTTTCCAAATAGGGTTTTGATCCCTCTTATTTAGAATTTAATTCTATCGGTTCAGAAGGCATTAGGAACCCTCACGTGTAGCACGCGACCCATAGCATTAGACCGGTTTGCTTATATGCAGCAGTCCCAGAGAAAAGCATCACGTGTTGGCACGTGAGCTTTTCTAGCCTGTTATTTGTTTTGGGAAGGCGCCTATATACTTTGTATATAGATACTCACGCGCCTGCACGTGAGGCTCAATTTCAGCCTTATTTGTTGAGCGCAATGCCTATAATCTTTGCCCCCAAGGCGCATCATGTGCGGGCACGTGATGCTCCATTTGGGAAATTTCTTCCACCGCTTTTTGTTCATTATTTTTTTTTATATGGGAACAGGCGGGATGGCCGGGTCGGGCGTAGTAACCGTACCCTCTTGCATCCATGAATGGAAGGAGAAGTTCATTTTCATCGGGTCGCCCGAGGGCGAGGATTGGCTCTTGCCTACACAGTGGCACAGGGCCGACTGCCCGAGGGCAAAACGGTCATCCTCACCCGAAGCAAGGATGGTGTCCTTATGGGAGCCGATCCAGCGGGCCGACGTTTTTCTTTCTGAGCAGGCCCTGAGCTGGGCTGGGCTCAGCCCTGCGCACTTTCTGGGTAAGTTAGGGCTGTCGTAAACGATCTATTTAGATTTTGATGAATTTTCTTTGCCCTTTTCAGCGTCACTAACTCTCTTTGTATATTCTCCTTTCTGCTGAGCAAATGGACCGATCCAAATTCTTAGCTGCCATGGCCGTAAAGACAGGAAAGAAGACAGGGGGCGCTAGCTCGTCCCTTTTCGGTTCGAGCTCGGCCCCGAAACCAACTGCACCGGCGAAGCCTTCCGCTGCGCCCTGAGCCCCGGAAGTCAGCCGCGGGGAGAGCCAGAAGCATGCACGGGGACCAGAGCCCCGGGCGAGGGGGCGAAGGATGAGACCGACCTCACCGATGTCCCCCTCAAGAGGCGCAAAAGGACAGTCTCTCGCTCGCCACCCTCCGAGATCCCCGTGAAGGAAGGGAACGTCTGTTTTGAGGTGCCTTCGGGGCTTTCCGTTGCCGATAGCTTGCTTTTGGACATAGAACGATTGGCCGGGAGCAAAATTCCTCGGGGGGGCCTAAAGGCCCAAGTGGTCGCCATTGCTTAGGAGGCGGTCCAGGTCGGTATCCATTTTGCTTAAGGATTTCGTTAAGCATTTTTCCTCAGTTTGAACATTTTTAACTCCTTTTGCTGCTTTTCTCAGGTCCTCCAACACTGTGCCCTTATCGTCAATATGGAGTCCGAGGAGATTGCCCTGGCCATAAAGAAGACGGGCGAATCGTCTTCGCGGGAGGAGGATCTGCGTCTGGAGCTGCAGCAGGCGAAGGAGAGGATAGCCGTCCTCGAAACCCGGGTGGTCGCTGAGGAGTTGACGAACTCCAAGTGTAAGGAGTCAATCCGACTTCTGAGTGAATCCAACGAGGCCATCCAGGCTAAGTTAGAGGAGGCTAGCAAGCTCTACGCCATGATGAAGAAGTCGCGGGATGCCTGCAAGAGGGACACCCAGACGACACTTGATGCGGTGAAGCTTGCCAATCTTCGAGCTTCGAAGTCCGTGGATAGGTATAAGGCGTCGGACCAGTTCTATGCTGACCTCGCCGACACCTCGGCCATTTTTTGGCACCAGGATCTCGACGCCATCAAGGCGTTAATGCCAGGGTTTGCTGACGGCGAGCTTCGGCTCCAGTACCCCCTCTCTGAGAATACGCCGCAGGTGGAAACTGCCGGGAATGCCGCCAGGGGAGAGGCTGCCGTTTGAAGTGCTAGGGGTGAGGCTGTCGGTGGAAGCACCGACCCAGAGGTCGCCATTTAGGTTCCCGACGCTGGTGTCGAGCAGGGCGAGATCCTCCCCGGTCCTGCGGCCTGAGCTTTCCTGCCTTTTCCTTTTTTAAGTTTTGTAAACCTCCGGGCGTTTTGTAAGGCCGAGGAGCCCAGAATACCTTGTAAAAATTTCTGGAATATAAATAAAGCTGAGCTTATTTTCCTCTGCATAACCGTGTGATTTTTAGATGCCTGACTTTTTAGATGACGATCGCGCGTCGAGTGTGAGCTGAGTAATTTCCAAATGTAGGAAGGTCGGTGCCCTTCCGCTCTACGGAGTCGAGGTGGCGATCGATCATTTAGGATGAATCCAACGACATTCAAGTGTAGGAAGGTCAGTATTAGTCCCTTCCTCAGCATCGGATTGACGACCACATCTAGCACAAGTTGTAAAACAGCTAAGTTAGAATAGGCCTGCATGGCTTGATTCCTCTTTATGCGGTTTCTAGGCTCATGTCTCCGTAGGGCAGAAATCTACCCGTCGGAGATTAGCCGAGCAGGGAAGCTGCTCGATGGTCTCGTGAGAAGGGCTTTGGATCCTTAGCGTAGATGGGAAGGAGTCTATCCGATAGGGAAGGACCAGACAGGAAAGCTGCTCGGTGGCCTCGTGAGGAGGGTTTTGGATCCTTAGCGTAGATGGGCAGGAGTCTACCTGCTGGGGATGGACCAGGCAAGAAAGCTGCTCGGTGGTCTCGTAAAGAGGGTTTTGATCCTTAGCGTAGATAGGTAGGAATCTATCCGCTACGGATGGACCGGGCAGGGAAACTGCTCAGTGGCCTCGTGAGGAGGGCTTTTTGGATTCTTAGCGTAGATGGGTAGAAATCTACCCGCTAGGGATAGACCGGACAGGGAAGCTTCTCGGTAGTGTAGGATGTTTTTTGTCACCCCATTAAGATGGGAATACGCGCGCGCTTGTCAGGCGTGCTACAGATTCCCCCTGCCTAAGGTAGGCGGAGGTTTATTGATTGTGGGGATCCGAATCTCCGGCAGCCGCAGACTAAACTGCCGTTAATTACCCCTCGCCTTTGGGGCGAGGGAACCTCAGATTAACGGGTTAAACTGGTCATGCAAACTCAATGTGCAGTTTACATGTGTGTTGTTTTGGAAGGGGGGTTTGGATATATCGGGAGCCACGCAGAGTTTTCACGGGGGTACCGCTACCCGGATAGCGGGCTGGGGGTCAAGAGGGGCTAGCAACCCCCTTGCGGGGTGCGGGGCAGCGCCCCGGCCCAAAAAACGTTTTGGGAGGGAGAGTGTTGTAGAGTATGTGTATGTGTACATATGTGTACATATGTATATATATACATGTATATATATATAAAGAGGGGAAAAGACATCCAAAGGATGCGTGGGGCCAGCGCTTTGAGCGCAAGAGCGCTAGCGTGCCACGTGTCGGCACGTGGGCGCTTTGCGCTTGAGCGCTGGGCGCTTGAACGAAAGCGCACAAGCGCGCCACGTGTCGGCACGTGGGCGCTTTGCGCTTGAGCGCAAGCGCGCCACGTGTCGGCACGTGGGCGCTTTGCGCTTGAGCACTGGGCACTGGAGCGCAAGCGCGCCACGTGTCGAGACACGTGGGCGCTTTGCGCTTGAGAGCTGGGCACTGGAGCGCAAGCGCGCCACGTGTCGGCACGTGGGCGCTTTGCGCTTGAGCTGTCACGCCCCGCTTCCCAGTGTACGGTGAAGTGGACGTGACGAGGCCCGCTACGTATGTACTCAGAAGTACATACGCTAAGCGTAACTAAGCAATATAAAATAATCACAAGAGACAAATGATATTGAAATAACAGCAACTTTTATTAATATCATTCTTTGTACAATGCATGAAATGAAAATGCAACTGGAATGGAAAAGCAATGCCTAAACAGTGGCAGAATAATAAAAGGAAATACTAGAAAGAACAAAGTACAATTATCTAGAGCTCTGGGTCTTCTTGGAACTGCTCCAAATCTTCACTTGTGGGCTCGGTCTCAACTTGGTCCAACGCACCTGACGACATTCAAAGAAGAAAGAAATAGAATGTCGTCAGCGAACAGGTCGCTCGGTAAGTCCCAAAGAAAAGAAGAATGAGAATGGCAGAGTAGCAGTATTTTCTAAAGTATTATGTTGTTGAATATTATATTGTTTAACGCCGTTGTTTATAGCTTGGTACAGAAGGATGCCAGTGTATACGAGGGGGATCTCTATATGCTAGAGATCAGGGCAAATGGAGAGTACAAGGAACCGTTATGCCACGGTACAACAGCAACAGTATTCATGTTAGGTGTCTTAATCTGACCACCTCGTGCCACCTTTAACACCTTCCGTACCAATCTACCCCTTTAAACTCCATAGTGTTTTAACAGTGTTGTAGTATTGGAATATGTAAACTGGATGACTGACCAAAACCATGATATCAGTAAACATGTTGTAACTGTATAATCAGGAAAATGGAATATCAGGATAATGGATGAATATCCATGGTTTGATTCAGTCAAAATGAATATATTGTTAACTGGATTCAGGGATTCTTGTATTCAAATTTGTATTGGAATATGATTGAATATAGGTTGACTTGAATTATATTCAAGTCAGAATTAGTCAGACTCCAACCCGAGTCAGACTAAAAGAAAGATAATTTGAAGTTCAATATTAGTTAGGGGCCTTATTGTAATTTGTGAAACTTGAGGGGGTTTTATGTAAAAAGTACTTTTGTATAGTTTTCAAAATATACCTCAAGTATTTAATAATCATCTTTATTATTATAATGAATGTGAATTTTATTTGTGTTATTCTAGTGAATATATCATAATAGAAGAATTAATTGTTTATTTGAAATTCGTGGTATTTTAATGTAACTTTTAATCTTGAATTTTAGGAAAAAGTGGAAACTTTATATTATAACAAAATAGGTGTTTAAATGATAATTATATATAATTAAACACATAAATAATTTTCTTTTATATGAATATTTTATTTACAAAAAGTCTCACGTTCCTTAAATATCGTATTTTAAACCTTTCGAGACCGAATGCTTCTTGCGGAGGTCTGAATCTCGCACTACTAGCCTGCGGGTGCACGATGAACCGTACTATCCCTAACAGGTTTCCCAAAGATGGGTTGTAGCGGCACTTTGCTTAGGTTTTATAAATACTTTTCATTTAGGAAAAACGGTTTTATAAATATAGGGTGTTTATTTGCAAAAGAGTATAGTTTCCGTATTTTAGTTATTAGGGTTTCCTAAGCCAACTAGCCTATTTCTATGGTCTAAACGATGAGTCATTAGAAGCCTCAAATCGCCTCTTCACCGTCAATTGCGGCCAGATAAGTGCCAGGTAAGTGGGAAGGAACCACAGTCGTGGGCCTAATTAAAAACCACTAGCCTTAGACACACTTGCCCAGACCCACAAGACAGTTTAGATAAACGATCGATGTCCATGACCAATCGTGCTTTCATTTTATATAAGATTTTATTTAGAAAAGTTTACAATTTAAAGATTTAACTAAAGGTTATAAAGGTTATGGTATTTTAGTGAAAAGTCATGTAATTTCGTATTCTGTATTTTTGATATTTATCATTTAGGGTTATATTGAGTGTGTGTAAGGGTAGGTCATTACCCCGTGACTTATATTAGGTTTTGGTGAAGTTTAAAGGTGAAATAAGCTATGTTAAACCTAAAGGTATTAAAGTGCAAGAATACGGTATTCGTAAACGTTATCATTTCATGTGTGAAATTTTATTCAAATTGATTGAAACAAGTTTAGTTATCACAATAAACATGTTTAGGAGTGAGGTACTTGATTACATTAAGAAAAATGAACTTCATGGTATTTTAATGAAAGAAATACGGTTTTGTAAAGAACTTATCATTTCATGTGGAAAAGTGTGATTAAATTGGTTTAAGGGTGATTAATAGTCAACATGCATATGGGTAGATAATATGTATTAGGTGACAAGTGGAATTTTAAAGAAAAATCGAATCGGAAATCAGTTTGTCCGATTTCCGTCGGGTTCCAGAAATTCGTATTTTTACATTAAAGAAAAAGAAGGTAGAAGAGGTGGGACTTATAGGTTTAAACTCTTCTAAAGAGTAAAGAGAACTAGGGAGGAAGGCCGAGGGGTGATTACGTCGCCGGTTGCTCCAAAAAGCGTCGTCGGAATTCCGTCAGAGCTTCGCCGGGAACTCGATTTCGAAGCACACTTCTTGTGGAAACTTTTGAGAGAGTGGCTCAAGATTTTGGGGGGTGAGAGGGTAGTGTGTAGGGTAGGTATTTATAGGGTTAGGCTAGGGTTAGGGTAGATGAAAAGTTAAAAATAAAAATATGATAAAATGTAATAAAAATGTATTAAAAGTGGAGTAATTGGGGGTTTTAAAGATCTCTGGAAGTGGTATGAGGCTGAAACTTTTCAGGTGCGTAGGGAATACCAAAAGACACAACTTTCATGTTGTGACCCTCGCCGGAATCGGCCGAATCGGGGGTGACTCGGCCGTGACTCGGTCGGATCACTGAGTCGGCCGAGTCAAGACCGAGTTAGCCGATTCCCGACCGATTCCGGTGACCTGGATCTCCCCCGACGGTTCATCTACCCTATGCAAGTGTTACATCTTTGGGTGTAGTGGGGTTTTTGTGAGATATGCACGTGTAAACTCTTGGTATTCTAAAGGTTTTTTAAAAAATCCATATTAAAAATAATGTGGGGTATGAGATTCGAACTCTGGTGGCTTGGTTCAGCAATGCAAGGTATTACCAATGAGCTACAAGCTCTTTCTTGTAATTATTGTAAGGAATTAAATATTTAAGTTGTTTCCAGCAACAACAATACTCCAATTGTACACTATTTTTAAAGCAAATTTTTGGTATACAAAATTGGAGTTGTTACAATCTACCCTCCTTACAAAAATTTCGTCCTCGAAATTTACAACTTTTATTTGAGGACTAGTTTATAAAAAGGTGCGGATATCTTGCACGCATCTCATCTTCCCTCTCCCACGTGGATTCTCCTGGAGTGTCTTTCCTCCACATTACCCGGACCAAATTAACTTCTTTATTCCGAAGTGTCTTCACTTTCCTGTCCAGGATCTCCACAGGTTGCTGCTCACAAGACAAATCGGGCTGTATCGTGAGCTCTGAATGATCAAGTACATGGCTGGGGTCACTCACATACCTTCTGAGTTGAGATATGTGGAACACGTTATGCACTCCTTCCAATGAAGGTGGAAGCGCTAATCGGTATGCCACTTCACCGACTCGTTCGAGTATATCGAACGGTCCAATGTATCTCGGACTCAACTTTCCCCGTCTCCCAAATCTGATCACTCCGCGGTTCGGAGATATCTTCAAGAATACATGATCTCCTGGTTGGAACTCCAAGTGTCGTCTCTTCGCATCAGCCCAATGTTTCTGTCTATCTTGGGCTATGCGTATTCTTTCTCTGATAGTACGAACCACATCAACGGTCGCTACTATCATCTCTGGTCCAAGGGGTTCCCTATCTCCGATGTCGTCCCAACTTAATGGCGATCGACACTTCCTTCCATATAATGCTGCAAAAGGTGCTATTCCTATGCTTGCTTGGTAGCTGTTGTTGTACGCGAACTCCACAAGATGCAAGTGATCTTCCCACGGTCCTTTGAAGTCGAGCATACATGCTCTGAGCATATCCTCCAAATCTGAATAGTTCGTTCCGACTGACCATCTGTTTGTGGATGATAAGCCGTGCTGAAGTTCAGACTTGTTCCCAAGCTAGCTTGCAGACTCTGCCAAAATTGTGATCGGAACCTGGTGTCACGATCGGAGACAATGCAGACCGGTACTCCATGAAGTCTCACAATTTCCTGTATGAGTTCATGGGTATCAGAGATAGTACATTATGAAGAGTTTTTAAATCTAAAATAGATTATTACCTCCATGTACTTCTTTGCTAATGTCTCAGTTGATTGGCCAACTCGAAATGGGATGAAGTGAGCCGACTTTGTGAGTCGATCCACAATGACCCAAATCGCATCGTTACCCTTTGTGCTGCGAGGAAGAGCAGTTACAAAGTCCATCGTGATGTGCTGCCACTTCCATTCTGGGATTGGTAACGGTTGAAGTAGTCCAGCTGTCCTATGATGTTCAGCCTTTACCTGCTGACACACCAAACATTTTGCGACACTCCTGGCTACTTCACGCTTCATTCCATGCCACCAATAATTCTGACGTAGATCTTTGTACATTTTGGTACCTCCAGGATGTACTGAATAGGGATAGCTGTGAGCTTCTTTCATTAACTCTTCCCGAACAGGACCTTTTGGTACACACAATCTGCTACCATATCTCAAAGATCCGTCTTCATGGATAATGAAATCTGTTCTGATTCCATTCTCCACTTGTTCTCTGATCTTTTGCAACTTCGCATCGCTGGCTTGAGCTGCTTTGATCTGATTGACAATAGTTGATTGAACTTGTAGATTCATCAAATTTGGAACATCACCTGGCATGACTAGTTCGATCTCCATCTGATGTAGGTCTTGCTGAAGCTTCCACTGTGCGGTGAGATTCATTGCTAATGGTTGGCGACTAAGAGCATCAGGTACTACGTTCACCTTTCCTGGATGATATTGCAAATTGATGTCGAAGTCCGCCATAAGTTCTAACCATCTTCTCTGCCGCATATTCAATTCCTTCTGAGTAAACACATACTTCAGACTTTTGTGATCTGTGTAGATGTTCACTCGTTCACCAAGTAAGTAGTGGCGCCAAATCTTGAGAGCAAAAATAACAGCTGCCAACTCTAGATCATGCGTCGGATAATTGCACTCATGAGTCTTCAGTTGTCTTGAAGCATAAGCCACAACCTTACCGTGCTGATGTAGAACACATCCTAATCCCTTACCGGATGCATCGCAATGCACTTAGAATCCTCCAGATTGATCCGGTATGACGAGAATAGGTGCAGATGTCAGTCTTGACTTGAGTTCTACGAAAGCTTGCTCGCATGCTTCTGACCACACAAATTCCTCATCTTTTCGTGTGAGCTTGGTCAAGGGTGTTGCTATCTTCGAAAAGCCTTCAATGAATCTTCTGTAATATCCAGCTAAACCCAAGAAACTCCGAATATCCTTCACTGATTTTGGTGTAGGCCATTCGCTGACTGCTGAAACTTTTGCTGGATCCACAGAAATCCCTTCTCCTGATACGATGTGTCCAAGAAAACCAACTTGTTTTAGCCAAAACTCGCACTTGCTGTACTTGGCATAAAGCTTATGTTGTCGAAGTGTTTCCAGGACAATTCGTAAGTGCTCCGCATGCTCTTTCCGATTCTTAGAATATACCAGGATGTCGTCGATGAAGATGACAACGAACCTGTCTAAATACTCCCGGAAAACTTGGTTCATAAGGTTCATGAAGATTGCTGGTGCATTGGTCACTCCAAATGGCATTACTAGAAATTCGTAATGTCCATAACGAGTTCTGAAAGCTGTTTTGTGAATATCAGCCTCATTGACCTTCACTTGATGATATCGTGAACGAAGATCTAGTTTAGAGAAGACACAAGATCCACTTAGCTGATCGAATAAATCGTCGATGCGCGGGAGTGGATACTTGTTCTTTATAGTAACTTCGTTCAAGGCCCTATAGTCGATGCACATTCTGTATGAACCTTCCTTCTTCTTCACCAACAGTACAGGTGCTCCCCAACTTGAAGTGCTGGGACGAATCCATCCTTTCGCCAGTAATTTGTCCAACTGTGTTCGTACTTCCTTCAATCCTTCCGGACTAAGTCTATAGGGTGCTTTGATTACTGGTTGTGCTCCTGGTACTAAGTCAATACTGAATTCAAGAGCTCGATCAGGAGGCAAACCTGATATATCGTCAGGGAATACATCATCGAACTCTCGAACTACCTCCGGTCTTGTTTCTTCTTCTGCATGAGCTGCTGCAACTACTGCTTCCCTTGGCTTTGCTTTGTAAGTGCTTGGTTCTAGTGTACGATCTCCACTCTTGAAATAGAAGACCGGATGATCTGGAATCTCAAATACTACCCTCCTTTGACGACAGTCGATGGTAGCATAAAAGGTTCCAAGCCAGTCCATTCCTAGAACCACATCGAAGTTTGGTATGTCCAGTACTTTGAAGTCGGCGTAAAACTCTCGACTGCAGACGATGACTGGACACATGCTGTATCCCATAGTTGCCTTTAGAACACCATTTCCAGAACTGACGTTCCAGCTGGATACAAGCGGTGAGACTGGAATCGCATGGGTTCGGACAAACCGTTGCGACATAAAGCAGTGGGATGCCCCAGTATCAAACAGTGCAAGTGCAGGTAGTGAAGCTACTAGGATTGTACCTAAGGTATATGGGATAGGTTTTAGGTATAGGGAAAGTGTGTAGGTAAACAAAACTAAAAGATAAATTTGAGAAAGTAGGTTTACCAGTAATGACTTGGCCAGTTGCCTCAGCTTCTTCAACAGACATCATGAACGCCTGGCGCTTCGGCACATTCCTCCTGGCCTGAGGAGCATTCCTCTGAACGTTCCTTTGTGCTTGATGGAACTGTCGAGGAGGTGGTGCAGCTTGTGGTCCCCTAGGTGGTGCAGGCAGTGCAAGTCTGGTAGCAGGTGCCGGAAGAGCTGGTCGATGCTGATAAGTATTTGCTGGCCGGGATGCAGCAACCGAGTTCTGCCTTTGAGGACAAGATCCAATATCATGAGTGGCTGATCCGCAGATCAAGAAAAGGCGGTTGGCTCGACGGCAATCCTTCATCATATGCCCCTTTCTCTTGCAGTAGGTGCAAAAGGCTGGGCTAGGACGATGAGTTGGTACTCCGGGTCGCCTTGGCACGAAGGGTGGTCTGGACATGGCTCCACCTGCCATCTGGTTGGCAGGGCGCTTGACTCCTACAGAGTGAGGTCTTCCCCTCTCTTTTATCACTGCCTCGTAACTGCGGGCAGCTTCAAGGGCTTCCTCATGAGTCAAAAACTTTCCGGTGGCTAGAGCAGCCTTGATCTCGGTGTCCAAACCTTGCTGAAAACGACGGGCTCTGATCTCGTCCGTCGGTATCAGGTGTGCCGCGAATCGGCTCAACATAGTGAACTCAGCATCATATTCATCTACTGATTTCTACCACATTGATCCTTGCTGTAGATGAATAAATTGCTGCTCCATAGCGAACCTGGCGGTCACAGGAAAATATTTCGCGTCAAACTTCTCGCGAAATGTTTTCCATTCAATCGGCTGTGCCAGACAGGTTTCTTCCGCCTTCCACCAATTATGAGCGTTATCCGTGAGCTGTAGCTTCGCTACACGGACCCAAGCATTATCTGGCACTTAAGCTGCTGCCAGATCGTCTTCAATACTTTGTGCCCATTCTTCTGCTTCGAGAGGGCTTCCTTTACCCGAGAATTGCTTTGGGTGCAAAGCTCTGAATTGTTTTATTCCCGGTGCATCTGCCTCAGGACGACTCAGAAGTTGTTGCTGTCCTTCTAGCAGACTGCGGATCGCATCGAATAGCATGGTTTGCTCAGTGGATGGTGCGGAAACAACTGGAGTGAGAGGTAGTGCTGAAGGGGTATTGTTGGCGTTGGTGCTGGTGTTGTTCAGGGAATTGTTCGGGGAATCCATAACCCTGAAGAAAAATTTGGATTAGGACAGATTCAAATACATGAAATGATAAGATTCAAGGAATAAAGACTTGTAAGATTCAAAGAACATGAATTGTAAAGAATGTTTTAGTTGCTGTTTCTTGTGTTATATTGCTTAGGTTGTTCACGCAGACCAGAACTGCATGACAGGGATTCACACAGCTCGGACCTGCATGGGCCACCAACAAAACCTGTCACGCCCCGCTTCCCAGTGTACGGCGAAGTGGACGTGACGAGGCCCGCTACGTATGTACTCAGAAGTACATACGCTAAGCGTAATTAAGCAATATAAAATAATCACAAGAGACAAATGATATTGAAATAACAACAACTTTTATTAATATCATTCTTTGTACAATGCATGAAATGAAAATGCAACTGGAATGGAAAAGCAATGCCTAAACAGTGGCATAATAATAAAAGGAAATACTGGAAAGAACAAAGTACAATTATCTAGAGCTCTGGGTCTTCTTGGAACTGCTCCAAATCTTCACTTGTGGGCTCGGTCTCAACTTGGTCCAACGCACCTGACGACATTCAAAGAAGAAAGAAATAGAATGTCGTCAGCGAACAGGTCGCTCGGTAAGTCCCAAAGAAAAGAAGAATGAGAATGGCAGAGTAGCAGTATTTTCTAAAGTATTATGTTGTTGAATATTATGGAATATTGTTTAACGCCGTTGTTTGTAGCTTGGTACAGAAGGATGCCAGTGTATACGAGGGGGATCTCTATATGCTAGAGATCAGGGCAAATGGAGAGTACAAGGAACCGTTATGCCACGGTACAACAGCAACAGTATTCATGTTAGGTGTCTTAATCTGACCACCTTGTGCCACCTTTAACACCTTCCGTACCAATCTACCCCTTTAAACCCCGTAGTGTTTTAACAGTGTTGTAGTATTGGAATATGTAAACTGGATGACTGACCAAAACCATGATATCAGTAAACATGTTGTAACTGTATAATCAAGAAAATGGAATATCAGGATAATGGATGAATATCCATGGTTTGATTCAGTCAAAATGAATATATTGTTAATTGGATTCAGGGATTCTTGTATTCAAATTTGTATTGGAATATGATTGAATATAGGTTGACTTGAATTATATTCAAGTCAGAATTAGTCAGACTCCAACCCGAGTCAGACTAAAAGAAAGATAATTTGAAGTTCAATATTAGTTAGGGGCCTTATTGTAATTTGTGAAACTTGAGGGGGTTTTATGTAAAAAGTACTTTTGTATAGTTTTCAAAATATACCTCAAGTATTTAATAATCATCTTTATTATTATAATGAATGTGAATTTTATTTGTGTTATTCTAGTGAATATATCCTAATAGAAGAATTAATTGTTTATTTGAAATTCGTGGTATTTTAATGTAACTTTTAATCTTGAATTTTAGGAAAAAGTGGAAACTTTATATTATAACAAAATAGGTGTTTAAATGATAATTATATATAATTAAACACATAAATAATTTTCTTTTATATGAATATTTTATTTACAAAAAGTCTCACGTTCCTTAAATATCGTATTTTAAACCTTTCGAGACCGAATGCTTCTTGCGGAGGTCTGAATCTCGCACTACTAGCCTGCGGGTGCACGATGAACCGTACTATCCCTAACAGGTTTCCCAAAGATGGGTTGTAGCGGCACTTTGCTTAGGTTTTATAAATACTTTTCATTTAGGAAAAACGGTTTTATAAATATAGGGTGTTTATTTGCAAAAGAGTATAGTTTCCGTATTTTAGTTATTAGGGTTTCCTAAGCCAACTAGCCTATTTCTATGGTCTAAACGATGAGTCATTAGAAGCCTCAAATCGCCTCTTCACCGTCAATTGCGGCCAGATAAGTGCCAGGTAAGTGGGAAGGAACCACAGTCGTGGGCCTAATTAAAAACCACTAGCCTTAGACACACTTGCCCAGACCCACAAGACAGTTTAGATAAACGATCGATGTCCATGACCAATCGTGCTTTCATTTTATATAAGATTTTATTTAGAAAAGTTTACAATTTAAAGATTTAACTAAAGGTTATAAAGGTTATGGTATTTTAGTGAAAAGTCATGTAATTTCGTATTCTGTATTTTTGATATTTATCATTTAGGGTTATATTGAGTGTGTGTAAGGGTAGGTCATTACCCCGTGACTTATATTAGGTTTTGGTGAAGTTTAAAGGTGAAATAAGCTATGTTAAACCTAAAGGTATTAAAGTGCAAGAATACGGTATTCGTAAACGTTATCATTTCATGTGTGAAATTTCATTCAAATTGATTGAAACAAGTTTAGTTATCACAATAAACATGTTTAGGAGTGAGGTACTTGATTACATTAAGAAAAATGAACTTCATGGTATTTTAATGAAAGAAATACGGTTTTGTAAAGAACTTATCATTTCATGTGGAAAAGTGTGATTAAATTGGTTTAAGGGTGATTAATAGTCAACATGCATATGGGTAGATAATATGTATTAGGTGACAAGTGGAATTTTAAAGAAAAATCGAATCGGAAATCGGTTTGTCCGATTTCCGTCGGGTTCCAGAAATTCGTATTTTTACATTAAAGAAAAAGAAGGTAGAAGAGGTGGGACTTATAGGTTTAAACTCTTCTAAAGAGTAAAGAGAACTAGGGAGGAAGGCCGAGGGGTGATTACGTCGCCGGTTGCTCCAAAACGCGTCGTCGGAATTCCGTCAGAGCTTCGCCGGGAACTCGATTTCGAAGCACACTTCTTGTGGAAACTTTTGAGAGAGTGGCTCAAGATTTTGGGGGGTGAGAGGGTAGTGTGTAGGGTAGGTATTTATAGGGTTAGGCTAGGGTTAGGGTAGATGAAAAGTTAAAAATAAAAATATGATAAAATGTAATAAAAATGTATTAAAAGTGGAGTAATTGGGGGTTTTAAAGAGCTCTGGAAGTGGTATGAGGCTGAAACTTTTCGGTACGTAGGGAATACCAAAAGACACAACTTTTATGTTGTGACCCTCGCCGGAATCGGCCGAATCGGGGGTGACTCGGCCGTGACTCGGTCGGATCACTGAGTCGGCCGAGTCAAGGCCGAGTTGGCCGATTCCCGACCGATTCCGGTGACCTGGATCTCCCCCGACGGTTCATCTACCCTATGCAAGTGTTACATCTTTGGGTGTAGTGGGGTTTTTGTGAGATATGCACGTGTAAACTCTTGGTATTCTAAAGGTTTTTTAAAAAATCCATATTAAAAATAATGTGGGGTATGGGATTCGAACTCTGGTGGCTTGGTTCAGCAATGCAAGGTATTACCAATGAGCTACAAGCTCTTTCTTGTAATTATTGTAAGGAATTAAATATTTAAGTTGTTTCCAGCAACAACAATACTCCAATTGTACACTATTTTTAAAGCAAATTTTTTGTATACAAAATTGGAGTTGTTACATGAGCGCTGGGAGCTTGAGCGCAAGCGCGCCACGTGTCGGTACGTGGGCGCTTTGCGCTTGAGCGCCGGGCGCTGGAGCGCAAGCGCGCCACGTGTCGACACGTGGGCGCTTTGCGCCAACGCGTAGGGCGCTCGAGCGCCAGCGCGCCACGTGTCGGCACGTGGGCACTTGGCGCTGGAGCGCTTGGGCGCTGGGGAGAAAAATGGGGCTTTTAGTCCCAGAACCAGAAGCTATGCTTCAGAAAGGAAATATTTATTATATATATATATATATATGTATATATATGGAGTTAAACTCCTAGGATGTTTTGAAGCTGGTGAAGGGCTTCTCCCCTTGAGCCCTAGTTCTTCCCCAAAGTGGGGTTTCTGGAGATGAGTCTCCTTCTTCTTTCTTTGTTTGGCCGGATCTTGAAGATCAAGAGATGTGAGATTTTAAAGATCTCTTCTTTTTAAGATCTAATGACAGATCCAAATTCCCCTTTATGGGTTTTGTGGTGAAAAACTATTTAGTTTTATAAAATGAAAAGTAAAACTCTTGATTTAATTCAAAAGAAAGAAGAATGTTTTAAAACCTTAAAGAAGGAGAAAAGATCTCAGATCTAAATTTTTGGAGAGAGAAAAGTTGTGAGATATTTTCATTATCCTTGCCTTTATAGGCTATACACTTTACACATAACCCCTTGGGCTTCACAAAATGGCATTTTGCCTATCCCATGACTCATGTGCCATTTCTTTTTGCACATAAGCCACGGGCTTTACAAAAATTTGGCTTTATGCCTATTTTTCTTACATTTATCCATAAAATAAAATTAAAAAAATACAACAAAATTATTTATTACAAAATTTTTATCTTGGCATGGGGGAAGGCCGGTCGCTTCATGTTCGGGCTCGACCCGGGCATGGGCCCACTTGGCTTAAGGTTGACTTTGATTTTGACTTGGTCAACCGGGGTGTAAATTTTTACCCCAACAAATTGCCCCCCATCAATAAATGCACACCACATATGTTGGTCGTGTGCATGAAATTGATGGATCTTCTTTTACTTGGAGGCGACCTGATTTGGTTCCCGCTTTTTGGGAAGCTGGCACTGCCCTTTTTATGACATGGACGGTCGTTGCTTGACATGTCTCCGAGACGGAGTGTCCGTGATAGATGTTTCCCTGGCCCAGAGTGATCTGGTCCCCGCTTTGTAGGAATCCTGCGCTGCCCCTTTTACGACATGGACGGTCAATGCTGCCCTTTTTGCGACTTGGACGGTTGATACTGCCCTTTTAGCGACTTGGACGGTCGATGTTGCCCTTTTTGCGACTTGGACGGTCGGTGCTGCCCTTTTAGCGACGTGGACGGTCGGTGCTGCCCTTTTTGCGACTTGGACGGTCGGTACTGCCCTTTTTAGCGACGTGGACGGTCGCTGCTGCCCTTTTTGCGACTTGGACGGTCGGTGCTGCACTTTTTGCGACTTGGACGGTCGATGCTGCCATTTTTGCGACGTGGAAGGGTGGTACTGCACTTTTAGCGACGTGGACAGTCGATGCTGCCCTTTTTGCGACTTGGACGGTCGGTGTTGCCATTTTAGCGACGTGGACGGACGATACTGCCCTTTTTGCGACGTGGACGGTCGATGCTGCCCTTTTTGCGACTTGGACGGTCGATGCTGCCCTTTTTGCGACTTGGACGGTCGATGCTGCCCTTTTTGCGACTTGGACGGTCGATACTGCCCTTTTTGCGACTTGGACGGTCGATACTGCCCTTTTTGCAACTTGGAAGGTCGGTTCTGCCCTTTTTGCGACTTGGACGGTCGGTTCTGCCCTTTTTGCGACTTGGACGGTCGGTTCTGCCCTTTTTGCGACTTGGACGGTCGTTGCTGTCCTTTTAGCGACGTGGACGGTCGATGCTGCCCTTTTGCGACTTGGACGGTCGGTTCTGCCCTTTTAGCGACGTGGACGGTCGATGCTGCCATTTTTGCGACTTGGACGGTCGGTGCCGCCTTTTTAGCGACGTGGACGGTCGGTGCCGCCCTTTTAGCGACGTGGACGGTCGGTTCTGCCCTTTTTGCGACTTGGACGGTCGGTGCTGCCGTTTTAGCGACGTGGACGGTCGGTGCTTCCCTTTTTGCGACTTGGACGGTCGATGCTGCCATTTTAGCGACGTGGACAGTCGATACTGCCCTTTTTGCGACGTGGATGGTCGATGCTGCCCTTTTTGCGACATGGACGGTCGATGCTGCCCTTTTTGCGACTTGGACGATCGATGCTGCCCTTTTTGCGACTTGGACGGTCGGTTCTGCCCTTTTTGCGACTTGGACGGTTGTTGTAGCCCTTTTAGCGACATGGACGGTCGATGCTGCCCTTTTTGCGACTTGTACGGTCGGTTCTGCCCTTTTAGCAACGTGGACGGTCGATTCTGGATTTGACCTGCTCCGTTTCTTGCAGTGTCAGGGATGAAGTTGACTTGTTTCCGAGGTGGAATTTGACTCTGCCAGGGAGGTCATTGGTTGTTTTGCTGATTTGATGTGATTTGAATTGACATCAGTACCGCTACACTGGAATATGGTACCAGGAGAGAATCATCGTCTGTCTTTGAGAGGATTTGGGAATTGGTTTTTTTTTTTTTGGCATCTGCATTGCTGCACTGGAATAATGCCAGGAGCAACTCATTATTTGTCCCGAGAGGATTTGGGAATTGATGGCTTAGGAGGCAGGTTTAGATCCCTACCACCTAAGGCTTTTCAATTTTATGGGCCGTAAGGGTCCCATAAAAGTATTTTCTCCCTACGAGTCGAAAGGATCTCGTAAGTGTATTTTCTCCTTAGGAGTCCTGGGGACTCCTAAGTGTGTTGTTCTTTTGTGAGTCGTAAGGATCTCACGTGGGAATTTTCTCCTCTCAAAGTCGAGAGGACTTTCAGAGTGCATTTTATCTCCTTTTCACGAGTTTGCGCCCTTTCGGGTTTTCACAAACTCGCCGGCAGTCCTGCTGTTTTTACTCACGGAGCCCTTTCGGGTTTTCATCCGTGCTCGTTTGCTAGTGGACATACCGTATTTTTTTTAGGGATGGTGGGACTTTAAAAGTAGTCTCACCGGCAGGACTTGGGAGAGATTGGGATTGTTTTACGCCCGTGGATTGTATACGGTTTTGCAGTATGTATGATCCAGACCGTAGGGCCGGAAAAATTTCGAGATTTTGTTGGCGTCTGCATCGCTGCACTGGAATATGGTACCAGGAGCGACTCATCATTCGCCATTGGGGTATGGGAGTTGGAATTTGGTTGGCGTCCGCATCGCTGCACTGGAATAGGGTACCAGGAGCGACTCATCATTCGCCGTTGGGGTATGGGAGTTGGAATTTGGTTGGCGTCTGCATCGCTGCACTGAAATATGGTACCAGGAGCGACTCATCATTCGCCACTTGGGGACTTGGAATTTGGATCTTGTTTGGCATCGGCATTTCTGCACTGGAATAATGCCAGGAGCAACTCATCATTTGCCCCGGGAGGACTTGGAATTTGGTTTTTGGGTCGGCATCAGCAGCGCTAACACTGAAGCGAAACGCCAGGAGCGACTCATCATTTGCCGTTGCCCGTTGGGGAACGATGGCTTAGGAGACAGGTTTGGGTCCCTGTCACCTAAGGCTTTTCAATTTTATGAGCCGTAAGGGTCTCATAAAAGCATTTTCTCCCTACGAGTTAAGAGGATCTCACAGGTGTATTTTCTCCTTAGGAATCGTGAGTATTCCTAAGTGTGTTGCTCCTTTGTGAGTCGTAAGGATCTCACGCAGGGATTTTCTCCTCACAAGGCCGAGAGGACTTTGCGAGTGTATTTCATCTCTTTTCACGAGTTTGCGCCCTTTCTGGTTTTCACAAACTCGCCGGTAGTCCTGCTGTTTTTACTCACGGAGCCCTTTTGGGTTTTCATCCGTGCCTGTTTTGCTTGTGGACATGCCTTTTTTTCTTTTTTCTATTTTTTTCTTCCTTTTTTTGCCGCTGGTGGGACTTTAAAAGTTGTCTGACCGGCAGGATTTGGGAGAGATAGGGGTCGTTTACGCTCGTGGATTTTATACGGTTTTGCAGGATGTATGATCCAGACCGTAGGGCTGGTATACTCAATTCGCCTACGACTTGGAGCATTCACACGTAGTATTTCTTGAGATATCGGCCATTGATGGGTGGCATGGGCCTTTCTCCCTCGGCACTTATTAGTTGGTAGGATCCCCCGTCGAACACTTTCTCAATGACGTATGGTCCTTCCCAGTTTGGCTCGAATTTTTCCTTGGCATGTCGATTGGGGATGATCGGTCTTTTGAGGACCAACACCAATTCTCCTTTCTTGAAAGAACGGAGACGGGTTATCTTGTCATAGGCCCGTGACATTTGGGATCGGTATAGTTCCAAATTTTGCTGCACCGCGAGCCTCTTTTCTTTGAGGGCGTCGAGCTCTTCAAGCCGAAGGAGCACGTTTTCCTCCTCCGTCAACTCGTGCTGAACGACCATTCTTAAGCTTGGGACTTTCGACCTCGAGGGGGAGGACCGCCTCCACTCCGAAGAGCAATGAGCATGGAATGGACTGAGTTGGAGTACAGTGCGTGGTACGATATGCCCACAACGCCTCATGAAGCTTGAGATTCCAGTCTCTCTTATTAGCTGAAGCATTTTTCCTCAGGAGCTTGCATAGAGTCTTATTGAAGGCTTCGGCTAGCCCATTGGCTCTTGGATTATAGATGGAGGAATATCTCCAGTCTATCTTGTGTTGAGTAGCGAATCTTGAGACTTTGAAGCTCTTAAAAGAAGGCCCGTTGTCAGAAATGATTCTTCTTGGTGTACCGAAGCGGTATAGAATATTATGCTGGAAGAAAGTCAGAATATCTTCTGTCTTGACTTCTTTTAGAGGGACAGCTTCAGCCCATCTGGAGAAGTAATCAGTTGCGGCCAGTATGAACCGGTGGCCTTTGGATGACGGAGGATCAATTGGGCAAACTATGTCGGTTCCCCAGACTTCGAAGGGCCACGACGCCACCGTAGGATGCAATGGATTGGGATGCTTGTGGATGAAATCACCGTGAATTTGGCAGATAGAACATTTCTTTGCATGCTCTCCGCAATCCCGTATCATGGTGGGCCAGTAATACCCAAGCCGTTTAATTTGCAGTCGCATCTTGGGGCCAGATTGGTGAGCACCGCAAACGCCTGAGTGAACTTCTTTCATGACTTTTTGGGCTTCGGCCGATGACAGGCACCTGAGCCTGAGTTGGTCATATGACTTGCGGTATAGCATGTCATTACAAACACGTATCGGAGAGCTCTCTTCTTCAGCTAAACCCTCGTAGACCTTCCTTCGGGCTTGTCGTATCGGAAGTACTCTATGAAGGGTTCTCTCCAATCGGGCTCGTCTTGAACGATCGAAGCTTCTTCGGCGGGACTGCTCTTCTATTCCGCGCTTTCCTCTTCTCATAGAGAGACAGGGGGTAGAATTTGCCAGCTCCTGACTGTGATCAGAATTTCGTCTATGTCAGGATCAGCCAGCTCCTTGGCTAAGCGAGCGAGTACGTCATCCTTTCCGTTCAACGCTCTAGGGACTATCGTTAGTTCAATGTGAGTGAAACGTTTCATGAGCTCCACCACCCGGCTTCTGTATCTAACTAAATCGAGTTTGTATATCTTATAGTCGCCGCTTACTTGGTTGACGACAGGCTGGGAGTCACCGTAAACCCATAGCCGAAGGATTTTCCATTCCTATGGCGAGCTCCAAACCAGCTATCAGAGCTTCATACTCGGCCTCATTATTGTGCGAGGCTCGGTGAGAGCAAAAGAACGTCGTAGGGTTCCCATTGATGGCGTGATGAACACTAATCCTATCCCCGATTTTACCTCCGGGACGCTTGATCTGCCGGAGCTCTTTATTGATGAGGCCCCATCGAAGTAGAGATCCCAACATGGATCATCTTTCTCGAGGTGCAGCACTTGTTCGTCGGGTAACTCACAATTTAGCGGCGACCCTTCTGGTATGGGATGAGCAGCGAAAAAGTCTGCAAGAGCTTGCCCTTTTACTGCTTTCTGAGGAGTATAAACTATGTCAAACTCAAGTAGCATAACAGCCCATCTTGCCATTCTGCCGGCTAGGCTCGCTCTGGTCATCAAGTGTTTGAGCGGGTCGACCTTGGAGATCAGCATAACCCGATGAGCAAGCAGATAGTGCCTCAGCTTCTTCACAGCAAATATCAGAGCCAGGCATTGCTTTTCGATTGGGGAATAGTTGTGTTCCGCCCCGACTAGAGTTCGACTGAGGTAGTAGAGGGCATTTTCTTTTCCCTCCTCGTTATTTTGGGCAAGGAGCGCACCGGGTGACTCATCTAGCGCGGCAGTGTAGAGAATCAGCGGTTTATTTGGAATGGGGGCGGCCAGCACTGGAGGGTGCAACAAGTATTGTTTGATGCTTTCGAGCGCTGCTTGACATTCGGCATCCCAGATAAATGGAGCTCCTTTCTTCATGAGCTTTGAGAAGGGCCTACACCTTCCCGATAAATTTGAGATAAACCTCCGTATATAAGCAAGCTTGCCTTGAAAAGATCTTAGCTGTGTCAGACTCTTCAGAGGGGTCATCTCCATGATGGCCTTTATCTTTGATGGGTCAACTTCGATCCCTCGATGCCGGACTATAAAACCCAGGAATTTTCCCGATGACACGCCAAAAGCGCACTTCAAAGGATTCATTTTCAGATCGTACTCCCTCAGTCTGGTGAGAACGGTCCTAAGATCTTGGATGTGATCGGCCTTGGCTTTAGTTTTGACGACCAGATCATCAACATAACATTCGACGACCTTATGGATTAGGTCGTCAAAGATATTAGTCATTGCCCTTTGATATGCAGCACCTGCGTTCTTCAGTCCAAACGGCATCACCTTATAGCAATATATTCCGATCGGGGTTCGAAATGCTGTGTATTTCTCATCCTCAGGCGACATCTTGATCTGATTATATCCAGAAGAGCCATCCATAAAGGTGAACAGCTCGTAATTTGAGGTATCATCGACCATCATTTCCATGACCGGTAGCGGGAAGTCATCTTTAGGACATGCCTTGTTGAGGTCCCTGAAATCGACACAAACTCGGATTTGTCCATTTTTCTTCTTCACTGGGACTATGCATGTGATCCAGTCCGCATATTTCTCTTCCCTGATGAAATCGTCATCGATGAGCTTCTTGGTTTCCTCGATGACCTTTTCTTCTAGTTCCCTTCTCATTCGTCGAGGAGCTTGTTTGACTGGCTTAGCATCAGGATATATAGCCAGCTTATGCACGTCCACTTCAGGGGAAAGGCCAGGCATTTCTTTGTATGTCCACACGAAGCAGTCGAAGAACTCATGCAGCAGGGCAATTATCTGCTCTTTCATTTCCTCCGATAAGAGTGAGCTGATGTAGGTCGGCCTTGGATCATAGGGCGTTCCTAAGTCAATCTCGGTTAGCGCGTCAAAGGTTGCTTGTCCGCCATCTTCGAGCTCTTGAGGAGCTTCTTCTGGCTCGGTTAGCTTGTCTTCATCATTTGACTCTTCGCTAGCTTCCCCAATATGGGTCATATAGCATGCCTTAGAATCAGGCTGGATGAAACCTATGCCCCTCCTATCTAGAATTCGTCCATCGATGAGTGCTCGGACCTGAGGTGGATGCCATAGCCCTTCGTAAAACTTTACTTCGGACTCCGTTTTGATATAACCGGCATCCGCACTTTTTAAAGTAATCCCGCATCTTGGGCGCATAGTACCTGGGATTGAGGACGACTCTTATGCCTCTCTCATATGGAAGGCATGTGTTCATACCATAATATTGTATTATTATATTCCCCATTCTTATTCATTTTATAAATAAACAGGTGCTTTTGACGCATGTCTGTTACATATTACAGGTTACAGGTTCTTGGACAGAGAACAGTGAAAACGATAAAAAGACGATGCAAAAGTGGACTTTGACCAACAAACAGAAGACTCTTGATCAAGCCTACATCAAAGATAAAATTCACAAAGTACAAGGCAATTCAAGGTCCAAGATTACAAAGCGAACGGTTAAAAGTCCACCGCAATTATTCACTGGAGATCTGGAAGAAACATAGAAGCTATTTTAATAAAAGAACCAAATAATAAGGAAGCCTAAAGATAGAAGATCCAACAAAGGAAATTTCAAGGCCCAATACTTCCTTTTAAATAGACAGAGACATAAAATTTTACCAAAGCTTGAAGTCTACTTTGACTAGGTCTTCCTAAGGATATTTTGGTAAATGTAGACGTGCGAATCAATTGTAACCTAGGGTTTCCTATCCTCTATAAATGAGAACTCTAAATCATTGTAAAGGCCATGCCTCCCTATGCCTCTTTTTATCAATAAAATTTAGATTTCTTTTGGAGAGCATCGATGCCTCTTTTTATTTCAGAAATTCAGATCTGACAAGTCTTGTGTTGATGTTTGGAGAGCCATCTGTAAAGTAAGTAGGTAATTTCAATTCTTGCCCTAGGTAATTTTTCATTCTCTGCCCTAGATAAATGTTTTTAAATTCCCGAATGAGCGAGTAGTCTCCTCGCTTGTTAGGGTTAGCTTTGGGGAAGGCTTTTGAGAGATGAGATCTCTCATCCCTTTCTTGCCCGTTATATATTTTAATAGGTATGCTCGGTACGTCTTCTTCCTTCGCATTCATATGTACATATTCTTGCATTTCCATATTTATTTGAAAACCCATAAAAATTGAAAATTTTCAAAAATTATAAAAATTATTGTATTCAATTTTGGCTTATTTGACTAGAGTTTGACAGATAGGTTAACTGACTAGGAACAACTAGATCTTAGACTTAGTAAATTAAAAACCCTAAAAATAACCTTCCTTAAAGTTTAGCGGTAGAAAGTATATGTCTTTGTAGTTTATTTAGAAATAAGCAAATTTTGAGTTAACTTTTTGGGCTAAGTCGAAACAAGGGAAAAGTATTGATATTTTTATTAGAGTATAAGTTTGAAAAATAATTCCTAGCTTAAGTCTAGATTCTGAAAATATATACCCTACAATTTGCACAAACACGCACCTTGAAACTTAGAATAGTAGAAGAGACCTTGAAATGCTCTTGTCTATAGTCCTTAGTATGATGAAAAATAAAAAATATATATATATTCAAGTGTGAATAAAGAATAAAAAAATGAACACTGGTTTTTGTGATTACTTAAGGCTGTAAAAATAGAAAAATATTTAGCGAGGGTGCTTTATCACCTAGTGCCTTAGACCAACTGGTTTGGGAGTCACTGCTAAAGCCTTAGGTGTTGCAAGACTAGGAATTACGCCTTAATGTGCAAACATATCTTGTAATCGGTTGTTGGTACCTCAAGAAGTATTAACGGTCGGATGAAGGGTGTGTAAGCAAAATTCAATTAAAAATTCACCAATTAAGAAGTGCTTTGGACAACGGACAAGGATATGATTGCTTGATTTGAATTTCCAAGTGTAGGGGTAATATATACACACACATAGGGGTATGTGATTGGAGTTTAGATGAGAGAAAGGAGTGAAGAATAGAACTTGTATCTTTAATAGAGTTGATAAAAATTCCTGAACGGAGATGGAACCCTAGAAGGAAAAAATAAGAGATGCCGAAAGCTAAGTAAATTCACAAGAATATATATAATCTTAAGTTAAATGATAAGGAAGTATGAAGAATATGGGTGGATAATTTATGAGTCGAAGATAATAGAGTTCTTGTTAGAAAACCTAATTGGAGAATAAAAGTTAATGGGCCAAATTGATAGGATTTTGTGGGTAGTATCCGCTGAAAACCCTCAGGAGACAACACTCCTCATATTAGGGACACCTAGAGGTTTAACGGGTTGTTGCACGAGCTAAGTGCAATCGCGTTTCCCTGCGAAAGTGCGGTTAGGTTTTTTGTCGAGAATAAAAATAAGTTTGCTCGAGGACGAGCAAAAAATAAATTTGGGGGTATTTGTTCACACCATAATATTGTATTATTATATTCCCCATTCTTATTCGTTTTATAAATAAACAGATGCTTTTGACGCATGTCTACTACATATTACAGGTTACAGGTTCTTGGACAGAGAACAGTGAAAACGATAAAAAGACGATACAAAAGTGGACTTTGACCAACAAACAGAAGACTCTTTTGAGTGATTAGGAAATTCAAAACATCCCTGTGGACTGACCCGTATTCACTGGCTAGCTGCAAAGCGACGCCGTTCTTGATTGCGGTTAATAGATAGTTTTTGAGATCAATCAAATGGCGCCGTTGCCGGGGATGACGTGTTATTTCCTTTTTGCAATTTCGGGTTAATCAAATCAAAAAAATCTGAAAAATCTGAAAAATCAAAAAAATATAAAAATATATCATCTGTTATTTTTGGGAAGGGTATTTTTGTGTGAATTTTGTAGGATCTATGAACAAATTCGGATCTGGAAATCTACAGAGATCAAAACAGCAAATATCAAATCCGAACAAACAGAAAATCACAACAACCGAGGAACAGAAGAAATTTGGAGGACCGAGTCTACAAGTCAACCGCGGAGATCTGGTGACAAAAAAAATTGCTGAACCGTCCAACCGGCCGCGGAACCGCCGCACGACCCCCCTTTTGGTCGCGGAACCGCCGCGGCCTGGTCGATTCAGGGCTTGAAAAAAAAATCTGTAATTCTTCCGATCTCCTCCTCTGCAAATCTCGATATATCTTCTGTAAAATCTCCTGCAGGATTCTTTGCGCCGCGCATAAAATAAAAAGATTTGATTGCAAGTGATTTACTATTTTGCATATCTTTAATCGGACTTTAAGGGGCTTTTGACCAATTCAGATTGTGTGGGGATTTCATCACCCTTCCCAGGACCCCAGAAATCACATAAAGCATTTGCATTGACCAATCTTTAATTAAAAAATACTAGACTCAGCCCTAAGGACTTCGAGCTCCATAGGACAGAGGACTAGTTATAGGCATCGGCCGTTAATCCTAACCTGACTTTGCGGTGTCTAGGCAAGTGTGTATAAGGCAAGTGTTTACTTAATTAGGACCGCTACTTGTAGCGGGGAGCCTCCCACTCACCTGGCACTTACCTGGCCGCAATTGGCAGTGAAGAGGCGGTTTGAGGTCCTATTTCTAGCCCTTTGGAACAGTTAGGAGTTGTATAGCTGACCTAGGTGACCCTAGATCTAGGCCTGATTGTGCATTTTTGGTTGATCGAAAGTGTGTCTTAGCCCTTTATCGAATTTTTTTTTGCAAAAAGTTACAAATAAAAAAAAAGGAAAATTTTTATAAAAAGACTTGCAACTTTTGTCGCTAAGAAATCCGTGCACCCCAATCTTCTTTATCTTCTCCCTTTTACATCATGGGTACCCTACCTCACAAATCTCTTGCCGAACTTTGGTACCCTGAACCAAACTTTGCCTCTTACGCGAATTGTTTCAGTCGATTTAAGGACGACCCCTCCATGCCAAAAATTTCTTTGAAAGATCGAATAGAAGCGTCTAGGAGAAACAGTTCGACTTTGCAATCCACTTTGTTTCAACCATGTCAACCTTCACCACCTTCGTACGTTGATACCACTTTTTCGAGTCATGTTGTAACTCCTAAGCCGATGTCCATTGCTGAGCACATTGCTCAGTCTCGTAGCCGATCTTTCACCCCTCTCCGCACATCCAGTTCTAGGGATCAACAAGTCCATTCACCTTTTTATCCACATATTGATCCTACGCCTGTCCAACCATCCACTTCCTACCAGTTGTTGGGGTAAAAATTTACACCCCGGTTGACCAAGTCAAAATACAAGTCAACCCCAAGCCAAGTGGGCCCAAGCCCAGACCCAGTGGGCCCATGCCCGGGTCGAGCCCGAACATGAAGCGGCCGGCCTCCCCCCATGCCAAGATAAAAATTTTGAAATAAATAATTTTGTTGTATTTCTTTTATTTTATTTTCGGATAAATGTAAGAAAAATAGGCATAAAGCCAAATTTTTGTAAAGCCCATGGCTTATGTGCAAAAAGAAATGGCACATGAGCCATGGGATAGGCAAAATGCCATTTTGTGAAGCCCAAGGGGCTATGTGTAAAATGTATGGCCTATAAAGACAAGGATAATGAAATATCCCAACAACTTTTTCTCTCTCCAAAAAAGTTTCAGAGCTGAGCTCTTTCCTCCTTCTTCAAGGTTCCAAAACCTTCTTCTTTCTTTTGAATTAAATCAAGAGTTTTACTCTTCCTTTTTCAAAACTAAATAGTTTTCCACCACAAAACCCACAAAGGGGAACTTGGATCTGTAGTCAGATCTTAAAAATGAGAGATTTTAAGATTTCACATCTCTTGATCTTCAAGATCCAGCAAGCGACAGGAGGAAGAAGAAGAACCACTTCCATTAAACCCAAAACACACTCAGGAGCCCGACTCCCCTCTGATTTCTCCTTTGAGAAATCCTTTTTTTCAGGCTAAAAGCCTCTTGTGCCTCTCCGGCGCTTGCGCAAGTGCGCAAGGCGCCAGCGTGCCGACACGTGGCGTGCGCGCTTGCACACCTGCGCGCTTGTGCAAGGACGCAAGGCGCCCGCGTGCCGACACGTAGCGCGCGCGCTTGCGCACCTGCACGCTTGCGCAAGAGCGCAAGGCGCCCGCGTGCCGACACGTGTCGCGCGCAGCTTGCGCACCTGCGCAAGTGCGCAAGGCGCCCACGTGCCTACACGTGGCGCGCGCGCTTGCGCACCTGCCCGCTTGCGCAAGGGCGCAAGGCGCTCGCGTGCCGACACATGGCGCGCGCGCTTGCGCACCTGCGCAAGGCGCCCGCGTGCCGACACGTGGCGCGCGCGCTTGCGCACCTGCGCACAGCACCTAAGCGCACAGCGCCCAAGGTGCTGCCCCACGCATCCCTTGGATGCCTTTTCCCCCTCTTTTTATGTATATACATATACATATACATATGTATACAAATTCACACATATACATACTCCGCCACATTCTCCCCCTCCAAAAAATTTTCGGGCCGGGGCGCTGCCCCGAACCCCGCAAGGGGGCTGCTAGCCCCCTTGACCCCCAGCCCGCTATCCGGGTAGCGGGACCCCCGTAAAAACTCTGTGTGGCTCCCGATATATCTAAAACCCCCTTTCAAAACAAAACACACGCACACTGCACATTGAGTTCGCATAACCAATTTAACCCGTTAATCGGAGGTTCTCTCGCCCCAAAGGCGGGGGGGTAATTAACGGCAGCTTAGTCCGCGGCTGCCGGAGATTCGGATCCCCACAATCATTAAACCCCGGCCTACCCTAGGCAGGGGGAATCTGTAGTACGCCTGACAAGCGCTCGCGTATTCCCATCTCACTGGGGTGACGAAAAACACCCTACAGATTCTGGCACGCCCGGTGGGACCAATCACTCCTCCCATATTTCGGGTTAAATGTTCATACGAACTCAATCAATATACATATCGATTGCCTATACTGAAATGATGTTTTTTTTTCCGTGCAGCAATCAACCTTCAACGACAATGTCTTCCCAGACGAATTCAACTTCCAAAGCGACCCCGATTCCGTACGTAGTCAAGATCAACGCTCGTGTGGTTCTCCCCGCAAGCCTCAGTCGACAATGGGAGGAACCGCCCCGCCAGTTTGGCTCTGTCATCATCTACCCTGACGGAAGCGCTCATCTGGCAGAGATCCCAGCGGAACAGGTGGCCAAGCCGGTCTCAAGGGGTAAGAGGCCGAATGTCGTGATCGCCAAGGCACCACAACCAAAACTTAAGATGGTGTCTGAACGAGTCCCTGGCGCTCTAGCTTGGGGCAAGACTTCCGATGTGAAGGGCAACATTAAAAGTTGCGGACGAGCTCAGGCGATGACTCCAACAAATGCACAATCGGGCGTATCTCCAAGGCCCTCCATCAACCGGTATGCGGCGTCTTCCCAAAAAGCCGAAGTCTGCAAGGTGCTTAGAACAGAAAAGTTAAGGCAGAAGCGGCTCAGGTATCGAGCCAACAAGAGGGCCAAGGCTTCGGCCAAATGGAATCTTGTGAAGTTCCAAGTGCAGGGTTGCCCAGCGACGACGGCTGAGTCGGACGTAGGAATCAGCAATTCCTTCGAGCCTCTGAAGTGGGTTCAGAAAAATGCCATGACCGCCAGAATCAAGAAGACAGCGGTCCGAACAGTGCCACAAAGAGACGTGTCCCGGCCCCAACAGAAAAAGTATGACACTGTCTCTTCAAGAGTCTATCAAGCACTCTGTACCGCACGAAAGCAGCGGGGCAAACCCAGAAAAGAAGCGCCAGCACCATTCAAGAACCTGGTTAGGCCAGCCACCTTCAATCGACTACCAGCTACCGAAACAAGGGGGTCAAGACAGCGATCCACGAAATCAACTGCCAATGATAGAAAGACGGCCGGATATATCATCCATACGGTCTATATGGCGGGCGGGCGCCCCAGCGACAACCTTCGCAGCAAAAGCAAGGACGGGGCCACCACATCCCAAGCCCAATCTAGCCTGAATATGGTTGCCGCCGCCCAAGAACAGCCGCCCCTGCTGGATGAAGAAAACCCTCTCGATGAGGATGATAGGCAGAAAGACCCCTCGGTCCATGCAGAGTCAAGCTCGGACAGCGAGGAAGAGCCGACTTTCCGCCCCAGGACTACGGAGCAAGAGCTGCTTCAAGAGCTTCGAAAACAGCTCAGGAGCAAAGATAAAGAGATGGCCAAGCTCTATTCGAAGATTGACGACTTAACGAATGTGGTGATGCAGCTTACGGCTCAAATTGCTCGAGCGCCTCCTAATCAAGCGCAAGCCGCTACTAATCAGCCGGGTGAGGACAATCCGAGGCAGCCAATGCCTGTTCCTTTGGGACCAAGACTGGTCGAGCCAAATGAAAGCCGGCTACATTCCGCTTCTGGGGACGCCTTGGCCCCAGATAGCACCATCCCGCTAACACAGGATCGGATAATGGATTTGGTCACCAGTAAGGTCAAAACATTGGTGGCCGAAGCTGAAGCTCAGAAAGAAATCGGCAGTAGTGGGCGGCCATATCCCGCGCAGTACGATCTGATTGAGTTCCCAAGCGGCTACGTCATTCCTAAGTTCGGAAGATTTGATGGAACGGGGAATGCAAATCAGCACGTCGCCCACTTCAAAGCATCGTGCGGAAATACAGGGGGCAATGACGCGCTCCTTCTTCGTCAGTTTGTCAACAGCCTGACCGGCGTCGCCTTCGACTGGTATGCGAGTATACCGGACGGGTCCGTCATTACCTTTGCCCAAATGGAGTCCCTGTTTCGGCAAAGGTTCATGAGTGTCAGTGATAAAATCTCCATTGCCGACCTTGTGAGGACTAAGCCGGGGAAGAATGAAAGCAACACTGACTTTATCGCCCGATGGCGTAATCTCACGGTCAAGTGCGAACCGCCGCTGGAGCAGGACCAGTCCGTCAGCCTTCTCATTGGGAACCTCAGCAATTGGATCGTCCCATTCTTGTGTACAGCGGGCCTCAAGACATTTCAGGAGCTAACCAAGAAAGTCCAAATGCTGGAACGCTCAAAGCAAGAGTCCCCGCCGGACACTCAGAGAGACAAAACCTGGAAAAGCAAGCGGGACGACAACCGTAGAAGCGGGAGTTCCAGCAGTACCAATGTCTTCAATGCCTCCGACAATGAAGAAAAGCGAAGGGCGGACGAATCCAAAACCAACCGGTCTCGAAAGCCATTGCTGGGAGGAGATGGGCCTTCCCTAGAGGAGAAGAAGAACAAGGTTTACTCTTTCAGAAGGGAAAAGGTCCGTAAGATATTTAAAGATGCCTTGAACAACGGCCTACAATTGCCGGAGTCGAAAAGACCCCAAGAAGCAAAAATGACCGACAATCCTCTGTATTGCCCGTACCACCGAGTAGTGAGCCATGCGATCGAGGATTGCTATATCTTCAAAGACTGGGTCGAGAAGCAGTACAAGGCTGGAGAGATCGAGCTATCCAAAAGCGTGTTGGTGAACAATCAAGTTGCAACCGCCAACTTTATACAGACGGAAGCCGAAGCCTTCTGGGAGCAGACAGCCGAACCCGCGGCCCCGACAAACGAAACCGACTCATCGCAGCCTCCGTGGTGTACGCACATATCTAATAAGACGAAGAAGATGCTAAAGCTACTTCAGAAAGAACCCAGGACGGAATGGGAAGGGCAAAAGAAGCCTACCAGTCCAGCTGCCAATGCAGCTCCATCAGGCTCAAAATCCAATAAGCTCAAGAAGAAGAAAAGTGTAGCTCGGCGCGAAAAGGAGCCTGCAGGGAGATCGACCATTCAAAAATATATCGATTCCCTCGAAGAATATGAACAAAGGGAAAGAACATTGATTCAATTGAATGAGTTCTTCCCTGTACAAGCGGCTGAAATTCCGGAGGAGTTAGAAGAAGACTCCAATGAAGAGATCCCAGTAATGACCTGCTATGCTATCCATCTTGGCAGCGACTCCGAGGATGAGCTCTGTTTTCCCGAAGAGGACGAGGAGCTCACCACAAAGGCCAATCAAATCCAGCTCAGAAGCGGCAGGGCTCTACCGCAAAATCAGGGCAACGCCCCAAAAGGGAAGGAAAAACAAGTCGCTAATGAAGAAAATGGCTGAGAACCGGCCGACGAAAACATAAATCCTTCCTCGGTGGACTATAATGTCTTGGCACATCTCCGGAAGCTTCCATCTCTCCTGAGCATCTACGACGCCTTGGTCCTATCTAAGGAGCTTAGAGACGTTCTCATTCACGCTCTACAAAACCCCGAGCGGTATCAGGCTCACTTTGCGGAAATTAATATGAAAGAAGCCCAGCACGCTTTGCATGCCGCCGCAGTCATATTTAAGGATGAAGACTTGCTACTGGGAACGGCTGAGCATAATCGGCCGCTTTACGTGACCGGGTACAGCGACGGAGATCGAATTAATCGTATATTGATTGATCCGGGGTCCTCAGTGAACATCATGAACTTGCGAACTCTGAAGAGTTTATCAATGGACGTCCGACACCTGTCGAGGGAAAGGATTGTCATTCAAGGGTTCAACCAAAATTGCCAGCAAGTTCTAGGGTCTATAGCTTTGCCAATCAAATTTGGGGATCTGCAAACTGAAGCTAAGATATACGTGATCGACGCCGACACATCTTATAAGATTCTCTTGGGGCGGCCGTGGATCCATGATTACGGCATCATTCCGTCGACTCTCCATCAATGCATGAAGTATACTAAAAATGGCGAAGAAAGACGTATTGACGGAGACATCCAGCCGTTCGGTGTGCATGAAGTCCGATACGAAGATTCTCGGTACTTTACGAACCACCAAAATGCTAAGCCACAACTGACTGAGGATAGAACGGCCCCAAGACTCAAAAGCAAATCTGCGCCGGCTATCACTTTCAAAAGCAAAAATACCCAAGTACGCCCACATTTCGGCAGCGACACTGATGAGTCCGACGCTGGAAGCCCGTCCTTCCGCCAAACTCGCCCTCATTTCGGCAGCGATACGGACGAATCTGTTACTGAAGGCCCATCTAGCAGCAAAGTCCGCCCTCATCTTGGCAGTGACACTGAAGAGTCAGAAGAAGAGGACCTGCCGTGCGACAGCTGTGCAGATCGACCCCCCATGTAGCAAGCGAAACTACGAGAGACCTTCGAAGTCGCAGAAGGGTCCCTGGCTATCACAAGGGTGCCGGAACGGATGTGCAAAGAGCTCGACGCATTGTCAGTCTCTACCGTGGTCCAGCTGAAAACTTTCTACGTGCCCGGGAGGAAAAATAGACAGAAGGGCATCCTGTTTTACAAGTCAAACCCCGTTGTGCATCCGGACGATCTTTCTGTCGCGTGCCTTCCCTATGAGAGAGGCATTAGAGCCGTCCTCAATCCCAGATACTATGCGCCCGAGATGCGGGAATACTTTAAGAAGTGCGGATGCCGGTTATATCAAACGGAGTCCGAAGCAAAGTTTTACGAAGGGCTATGGTATCCGCCCCAGGTCCGAGCACTCATCGATGGACGAATTCCAGATAGACGGGGCATAGGCTACATTCAACCTGATTCCAAAGCGTGCTACATGATCCATGTTGGTGAGGCCAGCGAAGGATCGAATAATGATGACGAGATAGCCGAGCCAGAAGAAGCTCCTCAAGAGCTCGAAGATGGCGGACAAGCAACCTTTGATGAGCTAACCAAGATTGACTTAGGAACGCCCGATAATCCAAGGCCGACCTACATCAGCTCACTCTTGTCGGAGGAAATGAAAGAGCAGATAATTGCCCTGTTGCGTGAGTTCGTTGACTGCTTCGCGTGGACATACAAAGAAATGCCTGGCCTTTCCCCTGAAGTGGCCGTACATAAGTTGGCTATATCTCCTGATGCTAAGCCAGTCAAACAAGCTCCTCGAAGAATGAGAAGGGAACTAGAAGAAAAGGTCATCGAGGAAACTAAGAAGCTCATCGATGCCGGCTTCATCAGGGAAGAGAAATACGCGGACTGGATCGCATGCATAGTCCCAGTGAAGAAGAAAAATGGGCAGATCCGAGTTTGTGTCGATTTCAGGGATCTCAACAAGGCATGTCCTAAAGACGACTTCCCGCTACCGGTCATGGAAATGATGGTCGATGACACCTCAAATTACGAACTGTTCACCTTTATGGATGGCTCGTCTGGATATAATCAGATCACGATGTCGCCTGAGGATGAGAAGCACACAGCATTTCGAACCCCGATCGGAATATATTGCTACAAGGTGATGCCGTTCGGATTGAAGAACGCAGGTGCTACATATCAAAGGGCAATGACCAATATCTTTGATGACCTAATTCATAAAGTCGTTGAATGCTATGTTGATGATCTGGTCGTCAAGACTAAAGCCAAGGCCGATCATATCCAAGATCTCAGGACCGTTCTCACCAGACTGAGGGAATACGATCTGAAGATGAACCCTCTGAAGTGCGCTTTTGGCGTGTCATCGGGAAAATTCCTGGGCTTCATAGTCCGACATCGAGGGATCGAAGTTGACCCATCAAAGATAAAGGCCATCATGGAGATGCCCCCTCCGAAGAGTCTGACGCAGCTGAGATCTTTTCAAGGCAAGCTTGCTTATATACGGAGGTTTATCTCAAATTTATCAGGGAGATGCAGGCCCCTCTCAAAGCTCATGAAGAAAGGAGCTCCTTTTATCTGGGATGCCGAATGTCAAGCAGCTTTCGAAAGCATCAAACAGTACTTGTTGCACCCTCCAGTGCTGGCCGCTCCCATTCCAAATAAACCGCTGATTCTCTACACTGCCGCGCTGGACGAGTCACTCGGTGCGCTCCTTGCCCAGAATAATGAGGAGGGAAAGGAAAATGCCCTCTACTACCTCAGTCGAACTCTAGTCGGGGCGGAACACAACTACTCCCCAATCGAAAAGCAATGCCTGGCTCTGATATTTGCTGTGAAGAAGCTGAGGCACTATTTGCTCGCTCATCGGGTTATGCTGATCTCCAAGGTCGACCCGCTCAAACACTTGATGACCAAAGCAAGCCTAGCCGGCAGAATGGCAAGATGGGCTGTCATGCTACTTGAGTTTGACATAGTTTATACCCCTCAGAAAGCAGTAAAAGGGCAAGCTCTTGCAGACTTTCTCGCTGCTCATCCCATACCAGAAGGGTCGCCGCTAAATTGTGAGTTACCCGATGAACAAGTGCTGCACCTCGAGGAAGATGAGCCATGTTGGGAGCTCTACTTCGATGGAGCCTCGTCAATAAGGACCTCCAGTAAATCAAGCGTCCCGGAGATAAAAGCAGGGATAGGATTGGTGTTCATCACACCATCAATGGGAACCCTACGGCGTTCTTTTGCTCTCACCGAGCCTCGGACAAACAATGAAGCTGAGTATGAAGCTCTGATAGCTGGTTTGGAGCTCGCCATAGAAATGGAAATCCTTCGGCTACGGGTTTACGGTGATTCCCAGCTTGTCGTCAAGCAAGTAAGCGGCGACTATAAGATATACAAACCCGAGTTGGCTCGGTACAGAAGCCGGGTGGTGGAACTCATGAAACGGTTCACTCATATCGAACTAACAAGAGTCCCTAGAGCATTGAACGGAAAAGCGGATATACTCGCTCGCCTAGCCAAGGAGCTGGCTGATCCTGACATGGACGAAATTCTGATCACAGTCAGGAGCCGACAAATTCTACCTCCAGTCTCTCTATGAGAAGAGGAAAGCGCGGAACAGGAGAGCAGTCCTGCCGAAGAAGCTTCGATCATCCAAGATGAGCCCGATTGGAGAGAACCCTTCATAGAGTACCTCCGATACGACAAGCTGCCCGAAGAAAAATCTACGAGGATTCAGCTGAAGAAAAGAGCTCTCCGATACGTGTTTGTAAATGACACGTTATACCGCAGGTCATATGACCAACTCTGGCTCAGGTGCCTGTCATTGGCCGAAGCCCAAAAGGTCATGAAAGATGTCCACTCGGACGTTTGCGGTGCTCACCAATCTGGCCCCAAGATGCGACTTCAAATCAAACGGCTTGGGTATTACTGGCCCACCATGATACGGGATTGCGGAGAGCATGCAAAGAAATGTTATATCTGCCAAATTCACGGTGATTTTATTCACAAGCATCCCAATCCATTGCATCCTACAGTGGCGTCGTGGCCCTTCGAAGTCTGGGGCACCGACATTGTTGGCCCAATTGATCCTCCGTCATCTAAAGGCCACCGGTTCATACTGGCCGCGACAGACTACTTCTCCAGATGGGCTGAAGCTGTCCCGCTAAAAGAAGTCAAGACAAAAGATATTCTGACATTCTTCCAGCATAATATTCTATACCGCTTTGGTACACCAAGAAGAATCATTTCTGACAACGGGCCTTCTTTCAAGAGCTTCAATGTCCCAAGGTTCGCTACTCAGCACAAGATAGACTGGAGATATTCCTCCATCTATAATCCAAGAGCCAACGGGCTAGCCGAAGCCTTCAATAAGACTCTATGCAAGCTCCTGAGGAAAAATGCTTCAGCCAACAAAAGAGACTGGAATCTCAAACTTCACGAGGCATTGTGGGCATATCGTACCACGCACCGTACTCCAACACAGTCCACTCCATACTCATTGCTCTTCGGAGTGGAGGCGGTCCTCCCCCTCGAAGTCGAAGTCCCAAGCTTAAGAATGGCCGTCCAACATGAGTTGACGGAGGAAGAAAACGTACTCCTTCGACTTGAAGAACTCGATGCCCTCGAAGAAAAGAGGCTCGCGGTGCAGCAAAATCTGGAGCTATACCGAGCCCAAATGTCACGGGCCTATGACAAGATAACCCGTCTCCGCGCTTTCAAGAAAGGTGAATTGGTGTTGGTCCTCAAAAGACCGATCATCCCCAATCGACATGCCAAGGGAAAATTCGAGCCGAACTGGGAAGGACCATACGTCATCGAGAAAGTGTTCGACGGAGGATCCTACCAACTAATAAGTGCCGAGGGAGAAAGGCCCATGCCACCCATCAATGGCCGATATCTCAAGAAATACTACACAAGAATGCTCCAAGTCGCAGGCGAATTGAGCACATCGGCCCTACGGTCTGGATCAGACATCCTGCAAAACCGTATACAATCCACGGGCGTAAATGACCCCTATTTCTCCCAAATCCTGCCGGTGAGACTACTTTTAAAGTCCCACCAGCGGCAAAAAAAAAAACAAAAAAAAAACAAAAAACAAAAAAAAAACGGTATATCCACAAGAAAAACGGGCACGGATGAAAACCCGAAAGGGCTCCGTGAGTAAAAACAGCAGGACTACCGGCGAGTCTGTGAAAACCCGAAAGGGCGCAAACTCGTGAAAAGAGATGAAATACACTCGCAAAGCCCTCTCGACCTTGCGAGGAGAAAACCCCTGCGTGAGATCCTTACGACTCACAAAGGAGCAACACACTTAGGAATCCTCACGATTCCTAAGGAGAAAATACACCTGCGGGATCCTTACGACTCGTAGGGAGAAAATGCTTTTATGGGACCCTCACGGCCCATAAAATTGAAAAGCCTTGGGTGGTAGGGACCCAAACCTATCTCCTAAGCCATCGTTCCCCAACGGGCAACGGCAAATGATGAGTCGCTCCTGGCATTTCGCTTCAGTGTTAGCGGTGCTGATGCCGACCAAAAACCCAAATCCCAAGTCCTCCCAAGGCAAATGATGAGTTGCTCCTGGCATTATTCCAGTGCAGCAATGCTGATGCCAAACAAAATCCAAATTCCAAGTCCCCAAATGGCGCATGATGAGTCGCTCCTGGTACCATATTCCAGTGCAGCGATGCAGACGCCAACCAAATTCCAAATCCCATACCCCAACGGCGAATGATGAGTCGCTCCTGGTACCACATTCCAGTGCAGCGATGCAGACGCCAACAAATCCCTGAAATCTTTCTGGCCCTACGGTCTGGATCATACATCCTGCAAAACCGTATACAATCCACGGGCGTAAAACAATCCTAATTTCTCCCAAATCCTCTCGGGGCAAATGATGAGTTGCTCCTGGAATTATTCCAGTGCAGCAATGCAGATGCCAAACAAAAACCAAAATCCCAAAATCCTCTCATGACAGATGATGATTCGCTCCTGGTACCATATTCCAGTATAGTGATGCTGATGTCAACCCAAATCAAAATCAACAAGTCAACTTCCATCTCGACACCGCAAGAAGCGGAGCAAGTCAAGTCTACCCCTGACACTGCAAGAAGCAGAGCAAGTCAAATCAAGCATCGACCGTCCACGTCGCTAAAAGGGCAGCACCGACCGTCCACGTCGCTAAAAGGGAAGCACCGACCGTCCACGTCGCTAAAAGGGCAACATCGACTGTCCACGTCGCTAAAATGGCAGCACCGACCGTCCAAGTCGCAAAAAGGGCAGCACCGACCGTCCATGTCGCAAAAAGGGCAGAACCGACCGTCCACGTCGCTAAAAGGGCAGCACCGACCGTCCACGTCGCTAAAAGGGCAGCACCGACCGTCCACGTCGCTAAAAGGGCAGCACCGACCGTCCACGTCGCTAAAAGGGCAGCACCGACCGTCCAAGTCGCAAAAAGGGCAGCACCGACCGTCCACGTCGCTAAAAGGGCAGCACCGACCGTCCAAGTCGCAAAAAGGGCAGCAACGACCGTCCAAGTCGCTAAAATGGCAGCATCGACCGTCCACGTCGCTAAAATGGCAGCATCGACCGTCCAAGCGGCAAAAAGGGCAGCACCGACCGTCCACGTCGCTAAAAGGGCAGCATCGACCGTCCACGTCGCTAAAAGGGCAGTACCGACCGTCCAAGTCGCTAAAAGGGCAGCAACGACCGTCCAAGTCGCTAAAAGGGCAGCACCGACCGTCCAAGTCGCAAAAAGGGCAGCGCAGGATTCCTACAAGGCGGGAACCAGACAACTCCGGGCCAGGGAAAACGTCTATCACGGACACTCCGTCTCGGAGACATGTTAAGCAACGACCGTCCATGTCGTGAAAAGGGCAGTGCCAGCTTCCCAAAAAGCGGGAACCAAATCAAGTCGCCTCCACGTGAAAAAAAGATCCATCAATTTCATGCACACGACCCACATATGGGGTGTGCATTTATTGATGGGGGGCAATTTGTTGGGGTAAAAATTTACACCCCGGTTGACCAAGTCAAAATACAAGTCAACCCCAAGCCAAGTGGGCCCAAGCCCAGACCCAGTGGGCCCATGCCCGGGTCGAGCCCGAACATGAAGCGGCCGGCCTCCCCCCATGCCAAGATAAAAATTTTGAAATAAATAATTTTGTTGTATTTCTTTTATTTTATTTTCGGATAAATGTAAGAAAAATAGGCATAAAGCCAAATTTTTGTAAAGCCCATGGCTTATGTGCAAAAAGAAATGGCACATGAGCCATGGGATAGGCAAAATGCCATTTTGTGAAGCCCAAGGGGCTATGTGTAAAATGTATGGCCTATAAAGACAAGGATAATGAAATATCCCAACAACTTTTTCTCTCTCCAAAAAAGTTTCAGAGCTGAGCTCTTTCCTCCTTCTTCAAGGTTCCAAAACCTTCTTCTTTCTTTTGAATTAAATCAAGAGTTTTACTCTTCCTTTTTCAAAACTAAATAGTTTTCCACCACAAAACCCACAAAGGGGAACTTGGATCTGTAGTCAGATCTTAAAAATGAGAGATTTTGAGATTTCACATCTCTTGATCTTCAAGATCCAGCAAGCGACAGGAGGAAGAAGAAGAACCACTTCCATTAAACCCAAAACACACTCAGGAGCCCGACTCCCCTCTGATTTCTCCTTTGAGAAATCCTTTTTTTCAGGCTAAAAGCCTCTTGTGCCTCTCCGGCGCTTGCGCAAGTGCGCAAGGCGCCAGCGTGCCGACACGTGGCGCGCGCGCTTGCGCACCTGCGCGCTTGCGCAAGGGCGCAAGGCGCCCGCGTGCCGACACGTGTCGCGCGCGCTTGCGCACCTGCGCAAGTGCGCAAGGCGCCCGCGTGCCTACACGTGGCGCGCGCGCTTGCGCACCTGCGCGCTTGCGCAAGGGCGCAAGGCGCTCGCGTGCCGACATGTGGCGCGCGCGCTTGCGCACCTGCGCAAGTGCGCAAGGCGCCCGCGTGCCGACACGTGGCGCGCGCGCTTGCGCACCTGCGCACAGCACCTAAGCGCACAGCGCCCAAGGTGCTGCCCCACGCATCCCTTGGATGCCTTTTCCCCCTCTTTTTATGTATATACATATACATATACATATGTATACAAATTCACACATATACATACTCCGCCACATTCTCCCCCTCCAAAAAATTTTCGGGCCGGGGCGCTGCCCCGAACCCCGCAAGGGGGCTGCTAGCCCCCTTGACCCCCAGCCCGCTATCCGGGTAGCGGGACCCCCGTAAAAACTCTGTGTGGCTCCCGATATATCCAAAACCCCCTTTCAAAACAAAACACACGCACACTGCACATTGAGTTCGCATGACCAATTCAACCCGTTAATCGGAGGTTCTCTCGCCCCAAAGGCGGGGGGGGGTAATTAACGGCAGCTTAGTCCGCGGCTGCCGGAGATTCGGATCCCCACAATCATTAAACCCCGGCCTACCCTAGGCAGGGGGAATCTGTAGTACGCCTGACAAGCGCTCGCGTATTCCCATCTCACTGGGGTGACGAAAAACACCCTACACCAGTCCTACCCGATTTTCCCACCTTCACTAGACACTGCTTCTACACAGCCATTTGGGAGTTTCACTTATCCAAACAATTTCGAATCTTTTACCGAAACCCCTTCACAACCCATGTCTAGTTTGGAACAGTCATTGGAGGCTTATATCTTAGCAACAAACAAAATGATTAAGAATGTGGATGCGTCCGTAGCCGCCCTTATACAACCTAGTGAACCGGTAGCTAGTTTTCCACTAGCTCCAAATTTTTCAATGTATGAGGAGGCGGTGGGACAGAGGGAAAATTTGAGAGGAGCGAGTGAGTTCTACACATTTCCAACTCAAACCTACCCATACCCAATTGAAACCCAAAACTCCGGTTTTCCATCGATTGTCCCAAACGATTCACAAGTTGAAAATAAAATCGAGCTGTATGACTTTGTAGTGCTTGATTTGTCAGATTGTGAAGAACCCCTTTCGAGTGAAACCACACTTAATCCTTTCGATCTTTACACCTCCAATCTAGAACCTGAATCGATAAATATCCATGCTTTTGATGAGGTATCAGAAAATATTGATTTTCACTTGATTGAGGATATAGACGCCGGGAATATTTTGGATGATGAACCCGTTGATTTGATTGAAATTTTATGTCCAACTCATCATCCTGGGTCATTAATTGTTTCTCCCGAACTTCATATGCGTCTTGATTATGATGATAATGGCATGGATGAGACAAATATTGAGGAAAATTATGAGGAGAGTATTGCGGAGAGTCTTGAGGATAATATTGAGGTTGAACCATTTTTGTTTGATGTGTCGGATTTTCCAATTCATCCTCTTGAACCTTTACCTAAATCGCCCTCCCTCCTTTCCATCGCTCCAACCATGCCTAATATCACGCTTGAAGACTGTGAGCTTGAAAATTTTTCCTTTGAATCTGACACAGTTCTCACAGCCGATAACACTTACGAGTGTTTCACTTTTTCGGACGATGTTGAAAACTCACCTCCCGAGTTTGAGTCCTTTACATTTTCAGATGAGTTAGTTGAACCATTAGACTCGGTTGCTTACAGTCATTTCGAACTATTGATGGAATCCTTCAAATTCGAGACAGATTACTTAGGTGAGAATAAGACTATCCCTAAATCACTCCCTTTAGTCCTTCCTATCATTTCGACCACGCAAGACTCCGTCGCATTTCCATCTTCAACGGATGGTTTACCAAGTTCGAAGTACCCATGTTTTCTTGCGAATCTTGAGGGATTTGACCCCATTTCACGACGAGTTGATAGATTAGCACAATCACTTTTAACACTTCGGTCATCACAAATTGCGCTAATTTATTCACTCGATTTACACCCTCAAGATCGTACTCCACTTCTTTCTCTTTTCCGCCATTCTTCTCCCCCACCGAGATCGTATCCCGTTTCTACCTCCACACGGTCTCGTGTACTTCTCATCTATTTTCTTTCCACTCCATTCTTTCACCAACTCGACCATTATCACGATAAGATTTTTGAATGGTTGGTGCTAACCTTTGGCTTGTGTAAGGCCAAGCTTAAGTTTGGGGGGAACCTTATTGTATATATGTATATATATATATTTTGTTTTCTTTTATAATAATAAAAAAAATTATAAATAAATAAACAGGGGAGTGCCGACATTTTGATCCTCTTGGTGTAGCATGACAGTGAGGACACTGTCCAGTTCAAGTTTGGGGGTATGCTCGGTACGTCTTCTTCCTTCGCATTCATATATACATATTTTTGCATTTGCATATTTATTTGAAAACCCATAAAAATTAAAAAATTTCAAAAATTATAAAAATTATTGTATTCAATTTTGGCTTATTTGACTAGAGTTTGACAGATAGGTTAACTGGCTAGGAACAACTAGATCTTAGACTTAGTAAATTAAAAACCTTAAAAATAACCTTCCTTAAAATTTAGCGGTAGAAAGTATATGTCTTTGTAGTTTATTTAGAAATAAGCAAATTTTGAGTTAACTTTTTGGGCTAAGTCGAAACAAGGGAAAAGTATTGATGATTTTATTAGAGTATAAGTTTGAAAAATAATTCCTAGCTTAAGTCTAGATTCTGAAAATATATACCCTACAATTTGCACAAACACTCACCTTGAAACTTGGAATAGTAGAAGAGACCTTGAAATGCTCTTGTCTATAGTCCTTAGTATGATGAAAAATAATAAAAAAATATATTCAAGTGTGAATAAAGAATAAAAAATATGAACACTGGTTTTTGTGATTACTTAAGGCTGTAAAAATAGAAAAATATTTAGCGAGGGTGCTTCATCACCTAGTGCCTTAGAACAATTGGTTTGGGAGTCACTGCTAAAGCCTTAGGTGTTGCAAGACTAGGAATTACGCCTTAATGTGCAAACACATCTTGTAATCGGTTGTTGGTACCTCAAGAAGTATTAACGGTCGCATGAAGGGTGTGTAAGCAAAATTCAATTAAAAATTCACTAATTAAGAAGTATTTTGGACAACGGACAAGGGTATGATTGCTTGATTTGAATTTCCAAGTGTAGGGGTGATATATACACATACGTAGGGGTATGTGATTGGAGTTTAGATGAGAGAAAAGAGTGAAGAATAGAACTTGTATCTTTAATACAGTTGATAAAAATTCCTGAGTGGAGATGGAACCCTAGAAGGAAAACTTAAGAGATGCCGAAAGCTAAGTAAATTCACAAGAATATATATAATCTTAAGTTAAATGATAAGGAAGTATGAATAATATGGATGGATAATTTATGAGTCGAAGATAATAGAGTTCTTGTTAGAAAACCTAATTGGAGAATAAAAGTTAATGGGCCAAATTGGTAGGATTTTATGGGTAGTATCCGCTGAAAACCCTCAGGAGACAACACTCCTCCTACTAGGGACACCTAGAGGTTTAACGGCTTGTTGCACGAGCTAAGTGCAATCGCGTTTCCCTGCGAAAGTGCGGTTAGGTTTTTTGTCGAGAATAAAAATAAGTTTGCTCGAGGACGAGCAAAAGATAAGTTTGGGGGTATTTGTTCAAACCATAATATTGTATTATTATATTCCCCATTCTTATTCGTTTTATAAATAAACAGGTGCTTTTGACGCATGTCTGCTACATATTACAGGTTACAGGTTCTTGGACAGAGAACAGTGAAAACGATAAAAAGACGATGCAAAAGTTGACTTTGACCAACAAACAGAAGACTCTTGATCAAGCCTACATCAAAGATAAAATTCACAAAGTACAAGGCAATGCAAGGTCCAAGATTACAAAGCGAACGGTTAAAAGTCCACCGCAATTATTCCCTGGAGATCTGGAAGAAACATAAAAGCTATTTTAATAAAAGAACCAAATAATAAGGAAGCCCAAAGACAGAAGAGCCAACAAAGGAAATTTCAAGGACCAATACTTCCTTTTAAAAAGACAGAGACATAAAATTTTACCAAAGCTTGAAGTCTACTTTGACTAGGTCTTCCTAAGGATATTTTGGTAAATGTAGACGTGCGAATCAATTGTAACCTAGGGTTTCCTATCCTCTATAAATGGGAACTCTAAATCATTGTAAAGGCTATGCCTCCCTATGCCTCTTTTTATCAATAAAATTTAGATTTCTTTTGGAGAGCATCGATACCTCTTTTCATTTCAGAAATTCAGATCTGACAAGTCTTGTGTTGATGTTTGGAGAGAGCCATCTGTAAAGTAAGTAGGTAATTTCAATTCTTGCCCTAGGTAATTTTTCATTCTCTGCCCTAGATTAAATTTAATTCCTTGCCCTAATTAGATAGTTAGATCTTTAATTCAATTGCCCTAGATTAATTTAGTTTTTAGATTTAATTAATCCATTCACACCGTTTGGAATTAACTCATAAGAGCGGTTAGGAAATTCACAATATCCCTGTGGACCGACCCGTACTCACCGGCTAGCTGCAAAGCGACGCCGTTCTTGATTGCGGTAATAGATAGTTTTTGAGATCAATCAGCACGCGACAGACAAATCGTCCGGGTGCACAACGGGGTTTGACCCATAAAACAAGATGTCTTTCTGCCCACTTTTCCTTCCGGGGACGTAGAAAGTTTTCAGCTGGTCCACGGTGGAGACTGACAATGCATCGAGCTTTTTGCATATCTGCTCCGGTACCCTTGTGACAGTTAGGGACCCTTCTGCAATTTCGAAGGTCTCCCGTAGTTTCGCTTGTTGCATGGGGGTCTAATCTGCACCACTGTTGCACGACAGGTCCTCTTCCTCCGACTCTTCAGTGTCGCTGCCAAGATGAGGGCGGACTTTGCTGCTAGATGGGGCTTCGGTAATAGATTCATCCATATCGCTACCGAAATGAGGGCGAGTTTTACGGAAGGACGGACTTCCAGCGTCGGATTCATCAGTGTCGCTACTAAAACGCGGGCGCATTTGGGCGTTTTTGCTTTTGAAAGTGACAGCCGACTCAGATTTTCTTTTGAGTCTTAGGGCCGCTCTATCCTCAGTCAGCTGTGGCTTAGCATTTTGGTGGTTCATAAAGTACCGAGAATCTTCATATCGGACTTCATGCACACCGAACGGCTAGATGTCTCCGTCAATGCGTCTTTCTTCGCCATTTTTAGTATACTTCATGCATTGATGGAGAGTTGATGGGACGATGCCGTAATCGTGGAGCCACGGCCGTCCCAAGAGAATCTTATAAGACGTGTCGGCGTCGATCACGTATATCTTAGCTTCAGTTTGCAGATCCCCGAATTTGATTGGTAAAGCTATAGACCCCAGAACTTGCTGGCAGTTTTGATTGAAGCCTTGAATGACAATCCTTTCCCTTGACAGGTGTCGGACGTCCATCGATAAATTCTTCAGTGTTCGCAAGTTCATGATGTTCACTGAGGACCCCGGATCAATCAATATGCGATTAATCCGATCCCCGTCGCTGTACCCGGTCACGTAAAGCGGCCGATTATGCTCAGCCGTTCCCAGTAGCAGGTCTTCATCCTTAAACGTGACTGCGGCGGCTTGCAAAGTGTACTGAGCTTCTTTCATATTAATTTCCGCAAAGCGACCCTGATACCGCTCAGGGTTTTGTAGAGCATGAATGAGAACATCTCTAAGCTCTTGAGATAGAACCAAGGCATCGTAGATGCTAAGGAGAGACGGAAGCTTTCGGAGGTGAGCCAAAACATTATAGTCTACTGGGGAAGGACTTGAGTTTTCATCAGCCGGTTCTCTGCCATCTTCATCATTAGCCACCTGTTTTTCCTTCCCTTTTGGGGCGTTGCCCAGATTTGGCGGTAGAGCCCTGCCGCTTCTGAGCTGGATTTGATTGGCCTTTGTGGCGAGCTCCTCATCCTCTTCGGAAAAACAGAGCTCCTCCTCAGAGTCGCTGCCAAGATGGATGGCGTAGCAGGTCACTACTGGGATCTCTTCTTTGGGGTCTTCTTCTGACTCCTCCAGAATTTCAGCCGCTTGTACCGGGAAGAACTCCTTCAATTGAATCAGAGTTCTTTCTTTCTGTTCATCTTCTTCGAGGGAATCGATATATTTTTGAATGGTCGATCTCCCTACAAATTCCTTTTCGCGCCGAGCTGCACTTTTCTTCTTCTTGAGCTTTTTGGATTTTGAGCCTGATGGAGCCGTATTGGCAGCTGGACTGGTAGGCTTCTTCTGCCCTTCCCATTCCGTCTTGGGCTCTTTCCGAAGTAGCTTTATCATATTCTTCGTCTTATTAGATATGTGCGTACTCCACGGAGGCCGCAATGAGTCAGTTTCGTTTGTCAGGGCAGCGGGTTTAGCTGTCTGCTCCCAGAAGGCTTCAACTTCTGTCTGTATAAAGTTGGCGGTTGCAACTTGATTGTTCACCAACACGCTTTTGGACAGCTCGATCTCTCCAGCCTTGTACCGCTTCTCGACCCAGTCCTTGAAGATATAGCAATCCTCGATCGCATGGCTCACTACTCGGTGGTACAGGCAATACAGGGGATTGTCGGTCATTTTTTCTTCTTGGGGTCTTTTCAACTCCGGCAATTGTAGGCCGTTGTTCAAGGCATCTTTAAATATCTTACGGACCTTGTCCCTTCTGAAAGAGTAAACCTTGTTCTTCTTCTCCTCTAGGGAAGGCCCATCTCCTCCCAGCAATGGCTTTCGAGACCGGTTGGTTTTGTATTCGCCCGCCCTTCGCTTTTCTTCATTGTCGGACGCATTGAAGACATTGGTACTGCTGGAAATCCCGCTTCTATGGTTGTCGTCCCGCTTGCTTTTCCAAGTTTTGTCTCTCTGAGAGTCCGGCGGGGACTCTTGCTTCGAGCGTTCCAGCATTTGGAATTTCTTGGTTAGCTCCTGAAATTTCTTGAGGCCCGCTGTACACAAGAATGGGACCATCCAATTGCTGAGGTTCCCAATGACAAGGCTGACGGACTGGTCCTGCTCCAGCGGCGGTTCGCACTTGACTGTAAGATTACGCCATCGAGCGATAAAGTCGGTGTTGCTTTCATTCTTCCCCGTCTTGGTCCTCACAAGGTCGGCAATGGAGATTTTATCACTGACGCTCATGAACCTTTGCCGGAACAGAGACTCCATTTGGGCAAAGGTAATGACGGACCCGTCTGGTATACTCGCGTACCAGTCGAAGGCGACACCGGTCAGGCTGTTAACAAACTGACGAAGAAGGAGCGCGTCATTGCCCCATGTATTTCCGCACGATGCTTTGAAGTGGGCGACGTGCTGATTTGCATTCCCCGTTCCGTCAAATCTTCCGAACTTAGGAATGACGTAGACGCTCGGGAACTCGATCAGATCGTACTGTGCGGGATATGGCCGTCCACTACTGCCAATTTCTTTCTGAGCTTCAGCTTCAGCCACCAATGTTTTAACTTTGCTGGTGACCAAATCTATTATCCGATCTTGTGTTAGCGGGATAGTGCCATCTGGGGCCAAGGAATCCTCAGAAGCGGAATGTGTCCGGCTTTCGTGCGGCTCAACCAGTCTTGGACCCAAAGGAACAGGCATTGGTTGCTTCGGATTGTCATCACCCGGCTGATTAGTAGTGACTTGTGCTTGATTGGGAGGCGCTCGAGCAATTTGAGCCGTAAGCTGCATCACAACATTCGTTAGATCATCAATTTTCGAATAAAGCTTGGCCATCTCTTTATCATTGCTCCTGAGCTGTTTTCGAAGCTCTTGAAGCAGCTCCTGATCTGCGGTCCTGGGGCGGAAAGTCGGCTCTTCCTCACTGTCCGAGCTTGACTCTTCATGGACCGAGAGGTCTTTCTGCCTATCTTCCTCCTCGAGAGGGTTTTCATCATCCGGCGGAGGCGGATGTTCTTGGGAAGCGGCAACCACATTCAAGCCAGATTGGACTTGGGATGTGGTGGCCCCATCTTTTCTTTTGCTGCGAAGGTTGTCGCTGGGGCGCCCGCCCGCCATATAGACCGTATGGATAATATATCCAGCCCTCTTTTTATTGTCGGCAGCTGATTTCACAGATCGCTGTTGTGACCCCCCCTGTTTCAGTAGCGGGCAGTCGATTGAAGGCGGATGGCCTGGCCGGATTCTTGAATGGTGCTGGCGCTTCTTTTCGGGATTTGCCCCGCTGCTTTCGTGCGGCACAGAGCACCTGATAGACTCTTGAAGAGATAGTGTCACACTTATTCTATTGGGGCCGGGATACGTCTCTTTGTAGCATTGTTCGAACCGCTATCTTCTTGATTCTGGCGGTCATGGCATTTTTCTGAACCCACTTCAGAGGTTCGAAGGAATTGCTGATTCTTACGTCCGACTCAGCCGTCGTCGCGGTGCGACCCTGCACTTGGAACTTCACAAGATTCCATTTGGCCGAACCCCTGGCCCTCTTGTTGGCTCGATACCTGAGCCGCTTCTGCCTTAACTTTTCTGTTCTAAGCACCTGGCAGACTTCGGCTCTTTGGGAAGACGACGTAGACTGGACGATAGAGGATTTTGGAGATATGCTCGATTGTGCATTTGTTGGAGTCATCGCCTGAGCTCGTCCGCAACATTTGATGTTGCCCTTTGTACCGGAGTTCTTGCCCCCCGCTGGAGCACCAGAGAATCGTTCAGACACCGTCTTAAGTTTCGGTTGTGGTACCTTGGCGATCACGACATTCGGCCTCTTGCCCCTTGAGACCGGCTTGGCCGCCTGTTTCGCCAGGATTTCTGCCAGATGAGCGCTTCCGGCAGGATAGATGATGACGGAGCCAAACTGGCGGGGCAGTTCCTCCCACTGTCGACTGAGGCTTGCGGGGAGAACCACACGAGCATTGACCTTGACCACGCATGGAATCGGGGTCACGTTGGAAGCTGAATTCATCTTGGGAGACATTGTCGTCGAAAGTTGATTGCTGCACAGAAAAAAAACATCATTTCAGTATAGACAATCGATATGTATATTTATTGAGTTCGCATGAACATTTAACCCGATATATGGGAGGAGAGAAAGGTCCTACCGGGCGTACCAGAATCTGTAGGGTGTTTTTCGTCACCCCATTGAAATGGGAATACGCATGCGCTTGTCAGGCATGCTACAGATTCCCTCCGCCTAGGGTAGGCGGGGGTTTATTGATTGTGGGGATCTGAATCTCTGGCAGCCGCAGTTTAAACTGCCGTTAATTACCCCTCGCCTTTGGGGCGAGGGAACCTCCGATTAACGGGTTAAACTGGTCATGCGAACTCAATGTGCAGTGTACGTGTGTGTTGTTTTGGAAGGGGGTTTTGGATATATCAGGAGCCACGCAGAGTTTTCACGGGGGTCCCGCTACCCGGATAGCGGGCTCGGGGTCAAGGGGAGCTAGCAGCCCCCTTGCGGGGTGCGGGGCAGCGCCCCGGCCCAAAAAATTTTTTGGGAGGGAGAGTGTTGTAGAGTATGTGTATGTGTACATATGTATACATATGTATATATATAAAGGGGGAAAAGACATCCAAAGGATGCGTGGGGCCAGCGCTTTGAGCGCAAGAGCGCTAGCGCGCCACGTGTCGGCACGTGGGCGCTTTGCGCTTGAGCGCAGGGCACTGGAGCCCAAGCACGCCACGTGTCGGCACGTGGGCGCTTTGCGCTTGAGCGCTGGGCACTGGAGCGCAGGGCGCTGGAGCGCAAGCGCGCCATGTGTCAGCACGTGGGCGCTTTGCGCTTGAGCGCTGGGCGCTGGAGCGCAAGCGCGCCATGTGTCGGCATGTGGGCGCTTGGGCGCCGACGAGAAAAAAGGGCTTTTAGTCCCAGAACCAGAAGCTATGCTTCAGAAAGGAAATATTTATTATATATATATATATATATATATATATATGTATGTATGTATGTATATTGAGCTAAACTCCTAGGATGTTTTGAAGCTGATGAAGGGCTTCTCCCCTTGAGCCCTAGTTCTTCCCCAAAGTGGGGTTTCTGGAGATGAGTCTCCTTCTTCTTCCTTTGTTTGGCCGGATCTTGAAGATCAAGAGATGTGAGATTTTAAAGATCTCTTCTTTTTAAGATCTAATGACAGATCCAAGTTCCCCTTTATGGGTTTTGTGATGAAAAACTATTTAGTTTTATAAAATGAAGAGTAAAACTCTTGATTTAATTCAAAAGAAAGAAGAAGGTTTTGGAACCTTGAAGAAGGAGAAAAGATCTCAGATCTAAATTTTTGGAGAGAGAAAAATTGTGAGATATTTTCATTATCCTTGCCTTTATAGGCTATACACTTTACACATAGCCCCTTGGGCTTCACAAAATGGCATTTTGCCTATCCCATGGCTCATGTGCCATTTCTTTTTGCACATAAGCCATGAGCTTTACAAAAATTTGGCTTTATGCCTATTTTTCTTATATTTTATCCATAAAATAAAATAAAAGAAATACAACAAAATTATTTATTACAAAATTTTTATCTTGGCATGGGGGAAGGCCGGCCGCTTCATGTTCGGGCTCGACCCGGGCATGGGCCCACTGGATCTGGTCTTGGGCCCACTTGGCTTGGGGTTGACTATGATTTTGACTTGGTCAACCGGGGTATAAATTTTTACCCCAACAGGTGGCCTAATGAGGAGGGCTTTGGATCCTTAGCATAGATGGATAGGAATCTACCCGCTAGAGATGGACCGGGCAGGGAAACTGCTCGGTGGCCTCGTGAGGAGAGCTTTGGATCCTTAGCGTAGATGGGTAGGAATCTACCCGCTAGGGATGGACCGGACAGGGAAGCTGCTCAGCGGCCTCGTGAGGAGGGCTTTGATCCTTAGCGTAGATGGATAGGAATCTGCCCACTAAGGATGGACCGGGCAGGGAAGTTGCTCGGTGGCCTCGTGAAGAGGGCTTTGGATCCTTAGCGTGGATGGATAGGAATCTACCTGCTAGGGATGGACCGGGCAGGGAATCTGCTCGGTAGCCTCGTAAGGAGGGCTTTGGATCCTTAGCGTAGATGGGTAGGAATCTACCCGCTAGGGATGGAACAGATAGGAAAGCTGCTCGGTGGCCTCATGAGGAGGGCTTTGATCCTTAGGTAGATGGGTAGGAATCTACCCGCTAGGAATGGACCGGGCAGGGAAGCTGCTCGGTGGCCTCGTGAGGAGGGCTTTGGATCCTTAGTGTAGATGGATAGGAATCTACCCACTAAGGATGGACCGGGCAGGGAAGCTGCTCGGTGGCCTCATAAGGAGGGCTTTGGATCCTTAGCATAGATGGATAGGAATCTACCCGCTAGGGATGGACCGGACAGGAAAGCTGCTCGGTGGCCCCGTGAGGAGGGCTTTGATCCTTAATGTAGATAGGTAGGAATCTACCCGTTAGGGATAGACCGGGCAGGGAAGCTGCTCGGTGGCCTCATGAATTGGGCTTTGGATCCTTAGAGTAGATGGGTAGGAATCTACCCGCTAGAGATGGACCAAGCAGGGAATCTGTTCGGTGGCCTCGTGAGGAGGGCTTTGATTCTTAGCGTAGATGGGTAGGAATCTACCCGCTAAGGATGGACTGGGCAGGGAAGCTGCTCGGTGGCCTCATGAGTAGGGCTTTGATCCTTAGCGTAGATGGGTAGGAATCTACCTGCTAAGGATGGACCGGGCAGGGAAGCTTCTCGATGTCCTCGCGAGGAGGGCTTTTAGAGACTCCCTTGCATCTCCATGGGGCGTCGTTCAAATTTCCATAGCGGCATTGGCGGGAGTGATGGCGTCATTCAACCTTCTGTGACGGCGTTGGCGGGAGTGAGGGCGTTGTTCAACTTTTCGTAGCAGTGTTGCCACCCTTGAAGACAGGCATGGCCGACACGTGTCCGTTCCATATCGGGAATTTGAGACGTCCCGCGATTTGCGTCGCTTGTGCGCATAAATTACAACCTTTGGAGATTTTGGTTGAGGCTATAAATAGAGAGGGCGTGTTGGTTTCTCTCTAGCCTTGTGTTTCTGAAATTGACCGGTCGTCCGTGTGTGCTCATCGGGAAGATCATTTTGGGGTCGATTCCGGGCATATCCGTGGGGGTCCAAGAGAACACGTCTGAGTTGTCTCGGTGGAATCGTATCAGGTCTTTGCGGTGGTTCTCGATTAAGAGGGAGCCAATCCGAACGGTTCGGTCGTCGACCGCTTCGACGAGTAGGACTTCTGTCAGTGCTTCTACCGGGGATCCTCTGACTTCCCTTTGGTCATCGTGCGTGTCCAGAGACCCCTGGAAATCACACGCATCTTCAAAATTGTCGCTCGTCTCTCCGGTGGACGACACGGAGGCGAGACAAACCCTAGCAATCTGCTGGTCTCCATATGCCCGACCTATCCCCCTTGGTTTAATGGAAACTTGATCGCAAGGTGGTAGGTCAAGATTTGAGCTCGGAGGGCGTTTAATGTCGGGCGCCCCAGGAGGATGTTGTAGGATGAGGGAATTTTAGCGACGATGAATTCCACAGGTAATGTCCTCGTATGGCCTGCCTCTCCGATGTTGAGGAGGAGGGTGACCACTCCCTCGGCCAGGATGGAGTGGTTTGTGAACCTCGAGAAGACATGGGAGGTGGACCGTAGGTCGGACGGTCCCAGGCCATATGCTTAAAACGGCCGTAGAAGGATGTTTACCGAGCTCCCGGAATCGACCAATATCCTCTGTACCTCGTAACGGTGGACCTGAGTTGTTATGACGAGGGGGTCGTTGTAAGGAAAGGATATACAGTAGATGTCTTCATCGGTGAAGACGATGGGATCGTCCGTTCTACATTTCTTTCGGGGTGTTTCGCTTGTACTCTCGACTGGTAGGAGCTGGCGATTTTCGCCGGCTTCACGAACAGGTTCCGTGATAACAGCCGAGGTAACGACCATGATTTGCCCGATCGTTAATTCACCGGGAGGGGGATGATTCTCTTGCACCCAGTCTGCCTGCCGCTTGTCCCGTAGGTACTTCTCCAGGTGGACAGAGCGGATCAACTCCTCGATATAGTCATGGAGTTGTTTGCAGTTTTCAGTCGGGTGACCCTGCGACCTATGGAAGGCGCAGTACGGTCCCCGGATACGTTTAGCCGCCCTTTGGGTGACTGGAAGGAGCTTGAAGAATCTCTCGCCCTTCGTTTCCTCCAACAGCTCGGTCTAGGAGATGTTAAGAGAAGTGTACTCCTGGAACTTCGGGGAGTAAGGTTTTGGCCGGTCGACCCTCTTCTTTTCTTCTCTTTCCCTCTTCTTCTGGTCGGCTTGGTCGCCCCGGGGCAGGTTGGCGTTCACCTCCGACTTAAGTTGGATCTTCCGCTCGGTCCAAGTTTTTACCTCGGCCATGGTCTTAGGTTGCGCTAATGCAAAATAGCGGAGCCACTCTTTATGCCTGAGACCCGACCTTAGTGCAGTGATGACAGTTTCATCCCGGTGCTCGGGGACCTCGAGGAGAGCGTTGTAGAAACGAGTGGCATATCCCTTAAAGGATTCCTTGTCCCCGCTCTTTATGGTGAACAGGTAGTCGACTGTTCTCTTTTGTCATCGATTCCTGACAAAGTTGTCGAGGAATTGGGTGGCCAGCTTACCGAAGGTCAAGATGGAGCGTTGCGTTAGTCCTCGAAACCAGTCCCGGCCAGCTCGAATGAGGGTGGCGGGACAAGCTCTGCATTGGGCCGCGTCGGAGTTATCCTGGAAGCTCATGCCTGCCTCAAAGGCATCTAGATGGTCCTTCGGGTCAGATGTCCCGTCGAAGAAGGCCACCTTGGGCGGTTTGTTCCTGGACGAGACGTGCTCGGCCAGCAGTTCTTCCGTAAAGGGCTTCGTCAGTGAATCGGCGGAGTATCGGGCCCTTTCGCCGGATGCTTGGCCGTCCCGGTGTATGCCCTAGATTTTCTTCTCGAGAGCCTTCAGTCGGTGGTGGTAGCCGAGGATTCCGCACAGTCAGAGTGGTGATTGTCCCCGCTCCGGGTCAGCGCTAGTGTGCGGCTTCGATTCCGCTCTATCGGATTTCGCAAATCTTCGGGCGAGATCCTTCTCGAGTAGCTCCGGCGTTCATCGTTCGCGCGACCCCGGAGGGAGGGGAGGTGTCGGTCATGCCTGGAACCAGGCAAGCTGACCGATACCTCCTCGAGGGGGCAAGAACGCATGGTGGGCATTGGAACGACGGCCCAGTCTTCCCTGGGACCGCGGCGTGGAGTTGTCCGGCATCCAGCGGGTCATGGAATCAGTCGCCGCGTGTGGATTAAGATGGCCGGAGTCAGCCCGCCGGCGTTCAGTGGCGCTGTGAAGAGGACGAGGTAGATCGAGGGCTTGAGCGTGCCCGTCCGTCCTTCGATGGACGTCATTATCCCGGGGAGGGGGAACTGCGGCCTGGTGGGTGTGGCCCGCTGCTTGGACGCGAACGAAAGTATCCGCCAGCGATGTGAGCATGTCTATCCGAGCGGATAAGGCGCCAATGGCATTAGGTGGCTCGTATTTGGATCGTTACGCTCATCGCTCGCCATTTGGATCAAGGGCGGAGGATCAACTTTTGTTGGTGGAATAAGATAAGTCTTAGTTTCTCACAGATGACGCCAACTGACGGAGGCCTTGATCTCCTTCAGATGCTGTCCTCCATCGATCCGTCGCGAGCGTTGCTGGATGGTTGAAATTAGATTCGTAGGTTGCCTTCTTGAGTGTGTGGATCTCAATGGGTTGAGTTTGAGGTGGAAGCCGAGCTACCTGCAAAGAGGTCCTGGGGTGGGTGACCACCGCATGACCCTCTGACGACCAAGTTAGCCGATAAATTTAAGCAGAGTAGCGGCCTATTAGGTGCAAGTTGCCTTACCTGAGTCTTCTGGAAGAGGGGTTTTATAGTGGTCGCATGGAGCGAGCAGGCGCGAGATCTTCGCTTTCTGTTACGCTCCTGACGTTACGCGCGCGTGAACGACGAGATCCCTTCATTAATGATGGGATATGCTAATTAATGGGGGGACTCGCCAGCGTAGGACGCGGGACGTGGGCGGCAGTTATCTCGCTTTGGCGAGATACGCGGAGCCGTTGCGGAGGTACTAGGGCTCCGCAATCTCGGTTGATCGGGGGAGGCCGAGGAATCTCGGCACATCAGGGGCGCGGGAGGCCGAGGAAGCTCGGCATGCTTAGAGCTCGGAGACGAGCGGGAGGCCGAGGAAGCTCGGCACGAGAGAAGGCTCGGAGGCGAGCAGACTGAGGAAGCTTATAGACGAGCTGTTGGTAGTCTTTTAGACGAAGGTGGAATGTCTTTCAGGGGGTCTCCCGAAAGGTCAGGGAACTCCCCCGAGAAGGGGCCCCGGGGAATGTCCCTGATGCAGCTCACTTATTCCACCCCCTGGGAATCCGGGACACGTCATCTGCCACGTGTCGTAATCTGGGGGGACACCACTTGTGAGCATCATCAACAACCAATTATTATTCCCGGCATCGACTAACGAGTCTCCAAACACGAAAGATGCTGACGTGGCATCGTATTCACATCGTATAATTCACAAGTAATAAAAGTAACATCAAAGCTATTGCCAAGGTTTCATAGGTACTCGGTATATGAAACAATCTCTGTGGTTGGTTTAAGTCTTGAAACAAATAAGCAAGAGAGGTTACTGAGAATATAGGATTGCTTATCATATTCAGTGAGGTTTTAAATAGCTGTGATAAGTTCTAGAAGATTCTATATGTAGAAAAGCAGGAACTAGATTCATATAGAGGTTGATCAGTTATCTTCTCTAACTTGGTGGTTAACAATGAAATAGCCATGTCTAATTTTTTAGTCTACATTATAGGGAATCCTTACATTTTAGCTCGATTAGCAGGAAGCCATGGTTTGGAAAAACCTGCATTTTGCCCCTTATCTTAACCGCCGTTAACTTTAATTCCCACAGTATCCCTTGGTTACAATACAGTAATGACCGGTTAATAAAACAATGAAAGAAAAACGATATAAGTTCAAGGGCATTTTGGGAATAACCAACAACAACAACTGAGCCTTTTATCCCAAGCATATGGGATAGGCTACAAGAACTAACATAAGAATCATGCCAGGTCCAGCACATGAATCCTCCGCCTCCACTCACTCCTATCGAACAATATACTTTTATTGAGGCCTTTAGCAACCATATCTTTTCGTATCACCTCTATCCATGTTTTTTTTGTCTCCCTTTCGCCCTTTTGACATTGCCTATATCAATAGTATCCATTCATTGAACTGGTGTTTGCATAGGTCTGCGTCACATATGACCAAACCATCTTAACCGGGTTTTCCCGCATCTCCTCCTCCACAGGTGCTACACCAATTTTTGCACGAATATCCTCATTTTGCATATTATCTTTTCTAGTATTACCATATACCCAACGAAGCATTCGCATCTCCGCTACGTGTTTCTTCTGTGTATGATGCTTCTTTGGAGCCAAGCATTCTGTACCATATAATAAGATATGCCTGTTTCCCCCAATCAGAGCAAAGCTCTGTTCAAAATTCAAATTTTAAAATGAAGCAACGCTTCAGATCCAGCGCCAAATGCGATGCGCCCTAGGCAGCGCACCACGTGCAAAGCACGTGTGCGCTAGCGCTAAGTGCGCTGCGCTCTGAGTGGCGCACCACGTGCAAAGCACGGGTGCGCTAGCGCTAAGTGCGCTGCACTCTAACCAGCGCACCACGTGCAAAGCACGGGTGCGCTAGCGCTGGAACTAAAAGCTCCCTACCGTCAGATCAAAGATCAAATAATAATGATAAATCATTAATTAATCAGAATTAAATTCTGTTAAGGAAAGATTTCTCAAAATCTTTCCAAATAACAAAATTGTGCTCTGTAAATCAGAGCACCGTTGGATTAATGATCCAATGGTGATTAAAAAATCACCAAAATACAGAATAAATTCTGTTTGGAAAGATTTCCCAATCTTATTAATAACAAGAAGATTGCCTTCTGTAAATCAGAAGCCCTTGGATCAAAGATCCAACGATGAGAAATTCCCCAAATCAATTGAAGAAAAGATCTCCTTAACTGATTCAACAAATCATCCTCCCCTATATAAAGGACCCAAGACTTAAAGTCTTGTACAGGAGAACCCCCCATAAGCTCTGAAATTTCAGAAAGAAAAGCATATCTCTCTGCAAAAGAAGATTTTTTCTTCAAGGTAAAAAGAATGGTGATGAACAAAGAGATAAAATCATCTCATAATTAAAAAGAAGAATTCTCTTCTTAAAAGATCATAGATCTATAAAGACCAAGGTCTTTTATAAAGAGATCAAAAAGATCTCATCATAAAACAAAGAAGAATTTACTTCTCACAGAACATAGATCTATAAGACTAAAAGTTCCTCAAAAAGATCATGAACATCTCATTATAAATAGGAGAGGAGAATAATTCAATTCTCTTAAGGATCATAGATCCATAAAGGCAAACCCTTTCATCAATATAAGAGATTGAAACAAAATAAGAACGGTTGTTCTTAGATCCTGAGACAAAGTCTCTTTTTATAGAACACAAATTGTTTCTCAGATCATAAAATTGATCATATGCGCTTTGCGCTCTTGAACTGCGCTTCTGCGCTCTCTGAATTGGCGCTCAGCGCCAAATGCGCCACGTGTCAATCGCGCATATACTGCTTAACAACTAGCGCTTTGCGCTTCTGAAATAGCGCACTGCGCTCATGGGCTGACGCTCAGCGCCAAGCGTGCCACGTGTCACTCACGTGCGTGCCACTAAACTAGAAGCGCAATGCACTCATAAACTGGCGCAATGCGCCCATCATCTGGCGCTTAGCGCCAAACGCGACACGTGTCCTTCACGTATGCGCCACGTGGCAGAAGCGCACTGCACTCTTTGAATGGCGCAAAGTGCCAAGCGCACCATGTGTTGCGCTGACAGAACAAAAAATATTTTCTAATAAATCCCAGAGCTATGATGAATGCTCAGCATTCAATAAAAGATAAAATGCTCAGCTTTGTTAAAAGGGCCAAGCCCAAATAAAGGCTCAACAGCCCAAAATAAAAATGTTAAATATTTTAACTTGATTGGACTTAGCCCAAGGTTGGCCATAAGTCCTCAACTCATATTAATTGAGCTCATCTGCTCATAAATATTTTAACAGATCTCAGCCCCAAATAGGACTACAGATCTTTCAACCAACTCTAATTGGTTCGAGGGTACATCTCTTTACTCCTCTGATATTTGTCGTTGTAATCCTTCAACGTCTTCAGAAAGGTGACGGGTCCCGACAACCACACATTTCATAGGCTATGACGTCTTTAAACTGGACTGTGGGGTCCCTTTAAACCCACGGACTACGATGTCCTTAACCTCGGACTGTGGAGTCCCTTTAAACCTACGGACTACGATGTCCTTAACCTTAAACCACCATGTCCTTAAACTGGTAATGGACCACCATGTCCTTAAACTGGTAATCGACCGCAATGTCCCTAAACTAAACAATAGAGTTCAAATGCTCTTTTGTTGGATCTAAACGATTAAGTTGATCTTAGTCTAAAATTAGACTAACGTATCCTTAACAAATGTTTAAGTTGATCTTAGTCTCAAATGAGACTAACGTATCTTTAAACTCAACCCCCAAACCCAAATCTAAGAAGATACGGATTTGGACTAATCCACGCCCTACGGGCGACAACATAAATTAGTCTGCGTATACAATCCACGGGCAACCAAAAACAAAACAAACACATACGACACGAAGTGACCATCTGGAGAAGGAGAAAGTGGTTACCGCGATGCGGTAGCGCAATTAACTGCAGGGGCTTGCGCCTGCAGGGAAGAGCGTCCCCACAATCAAAAACCCCTCAACAAGGGGGAATCTGACGAAATCTGCTACATTGGCTGCATCCGTTTAAACCAGCGCGGTCGCGTCTCCGTGTTCGGAGGGGAACAGATTCTGGCACACCCGGTGGGACCTCTTCCTCTTTCCACTCCACACTTCGTGTATCGTATTTCGTGAACAAAACGCGGTTTGATATGGTTGCCCTTGGGTTCGAGCTACTAAGATTTGGTGTCTTGCTCCGTGCAGAAAATAGAAGATCAATGGCTTCAACCTGCACCAGCTGCAACTGCAACTCCCGTTCCACCCCATCTGGGGGTGTAACCTACGGCCCCCAAGCGGCCTCCCTTTTCATAATACCGGTAGAACAGGTAACGCAGGCTACCACCGGATTGTTCTTCGGGACCATGCTCCCACCAGTGAGCGTTAACATCCCACTGCCACAAGAAGCGCAGAAGAAGTCGGTCTTTGATCGGCTCACTTCCACCACGGCCCATCTCAACGGGTCATCAAATGCCAAGCCGATAACATCAGTCTTCGATAGGCTGAGCCTGAACTCCAATGGGCCCGTCAAGAAGCCCACGATACCTGAAGCGGCCATCCCAAAACGGATAGTCATTCCTACTCTCGAGGTCACTAAAGAAGCTTATCCCATCAAAGGATAAGTCTTTACAAGGTTGGCCACTCTCGCTCCGGCCCAAAGGTCTGTCTTTGACAGATTGGATGCTGCTTCTCAACGGACATCGGTCTTCAAGAGGCTGACACCGGCAACAACCCTCCGCCAAGATGGGGGGGATGATGAAGTCATCCCCATAGCTGAACCAACACCATCCACGTGACATGCTCGCCGTCGCCACTGGCGCCGAGTAAGGAAGGCTGGGGGAAGCTCTCCGTCTGGACTTACTCCACCAGCTCCAACGGTGGAAATCAATGCTGCTGTTCCAACTGGGAACAGCTTTAAACCGCTAAGGAGGGTTCGCAAGAACTCTCCAACTCCCACGCTGAAGAGAACTCCTCCACCTATGGAGATTACTACCGAAAAGAAGCCGGAGCAGCCCCCTCAGCGGCTGTCCTCCAAAATTTATAAAGTCTGGCGACAGGTCCAGGAATCGGTGATCGACCAGGACGACTCTCGCCGATCAAAGAAGCTTAAAGCTCGACAAGGAGAAAACCATCCTGTCAAGCCACAAAAGGCGACTGCCGTCTGGGTGCCCGCTGCAACGGCTCCCTCAATGTCAACCGCTCACAAGAGAAGGAGGCCGGAGAAAGCCCCTGTGACCGTGGAAAACCGCAATGACACCAAACCTAAACGCCCCAAGTCTGGAGGCATGGTGGTGCACACTGTTTATATGGCTTCCGGAAAAGAGGAAAGCCGTGCTTCTATGGGTCATCGACCGCTTACCCGATCGATAACAAAGGCTCAGGAGCAACAGCAGTAGAAACTTCATGAGATGCTGACTGCAATGGCCGCACTCACTGGGCCGAAAGAAAGTCCAGAGACCTCAGTGCAACGTCAGGAACAAGAAACTGATGCTGAATTCCTCCGAAGAATGCTCGAGAGGAAAGAAAAAGAGGCCGCAGAACAGGCAGCCAACATAAAACTAATGGCTTTTTTGTTTCAAGATATGGCCGGGATGATGTTACAGCCGGAACCTCCAGCTGAAGACCTCCCGATTATCATTGAAGAAGACAAAGGGGAGACATCGAACCCTCCTCCGGCTATTTCAGCAGCCAAGGAAGAGACCATCTCCAAGGCCGCTCTGGATGATTACATCGCTCAACAAATACGAGCTCATCATGCGAGCGAAACGGCCGGGCAGATCGTTAAGACTGAACGACCCTATCCGGGCTGGTATGACCAAATAAGGTACCCGCTCGGATATACGATCCCTAAATTCCATGTATATAAAGGGACGGGCAATCCCCACCAGCATGTCGCCCAGTTCAGGGCTCTATGTGGCAACACTGGATGTGACGATAAACTGCTACTTCGCCAGTTCGTCGGCAGCTTGTTAGAGACAGCGTTCGAATAGTATTCCGAATTTCCAAATGACTCTATCAAGACATTTACAGAGATGGAGCTGCTGTTTACACAGAGATTCGCAAGCGCTAGCGAGCGTACTCCGATTACCGCACTGATTAACGCCAGGGTAAAGCCAGGCAAAACATGGGTGCAATATGCAATACGGTGGCAGAATTTATGGTCAAAATGTGAGCAGCGCATCGAGGAAGCGCCTGCGGTGGGCATGTTCGTGGGCACTCTTGATCCGCAGGCGACCATATCCCAGTTCATGATGTTTTTCAAGCCGACTACTTTCCAGGCCTTGATTGACAAGCTGGCTCAAATGGACCAGATGGGTCATAGACCATCTTCCTCGAAAACAGAGCCTCAAAATGAGAAGGGAAAGGAGAAAGCGACCTTTTTCGCCAATGCTCAACAGCGGCCCAGTGGTCCAAGACCAGTTGATCACCAAAATGATAGAACACGATTTCTTGGAGATAAAATGAGACGCCCTTACTCATTCCCTCAGGACAAAACGAAGAGGTTATTCGAGTTAGCACTGCGCAACAGGCTCGTCACTCTGCCAGAGCCAAGACGCCCAACGCAACCAGGCGACATTAACAATCCTAACTACTGCCCTTATCACCAAATGTTGGGTCATCAGATCGAAGATTGTTACATCTTTAAAAGCTGGATAGAAGATCAGTACCAACAGGGCAAGTTCGTATTATTCAAAAACTGGAAGGTGAACCCGTCCCAGCCGCACGCTCACAAAAAGGAGGACACACCGGGGGCATCATGCTCTTTTGTAGAGGGAGCTCCATGGGAGGTCGTTCTTTCAGCCAAGACTAAAAGAATGTTGAGGGATCTCCAAACATGCTTGGCAATCAGGTGGAAAAATCCACTGGAACCCGAAGTCATCGAGGGAATGCTGAAGCCACGCCCAACTCCAAAGATTGGCGGTGATAGTCAAAGCGCTTACACCCAGCCGTCAAAGTTTTCGAAGAAGAAGAAAACCAAGAAGCCCGTGAAATCTGATGACAAACGCACGGACCTGCAAAAGCAGATTGACGCGCTGGAAGAATATAATCAAAAGGCGCGGACCCCAGTCACACTCTAAGAATTTCTCAGCCACGTTCTTGAGGACGGAGATGATGACAATGGAGAAGACTCGTCGGATGAGCCTGAAGATTATGTGGCAAGCTGCCATGTGATCTCTCGTCAAGAGACGATGAAGAAGCTCCTTACGCAGAGAAATTGGAGGCAGATCCTGAGCCGGAACTTCTAGGACCATCGAACGAAATGATTGATGCATTCCTGAACGAAGCCCGTCTTAAAAGCAAAGCTGATCGAGAGCATGAGATAGCCATATTTAAAAAGGCCAAACGCCGGCGACTGGATGAAAGGGTTGAAGCACTCCTACCAGATCAAAGTACATCCGCCGCAAATAAAAGCAGGATCAAGACAAGGAAACGATTCGCTAGAGCCCTATCAAAGGGAATGAAGTTGCCCTCTTTCAGAGGAAATTCTCCCGGAGATATTCATCTTGATGAAGCGGATGCACATCCTAACTTCTGCTTATACCATCAGAGGATTACACATCCTACCGAAGAGTGCGTGGCCTTTAAAAACTGGTGACAGGGGTATGTTGCCCACCGACAACACGTTCAACGAGTGAAGCGCAAGGCTCGTCGGGAACAGAAAAGCACGACAAATGAGCACATGAAAATTGCAGGAAACTGTCACATGGTCGACGCCAGCGGATCACAAGTTCTCACCTTCGGGAGCGATTCTGATGAAGAAATAGCCCTTGGCCCTCTCTTCAAAGAACCCACCTCCGAGGCGAAAGAAATGAAGACCTGTTAGAACACTCAGCTGCGCAATCGTACGTTGCTTGAAAAGAATCTTGGCCCACGAACAGTGGGTCGGATAGAAAAGATAAGGGGGAAAAAATCCCTGAAGACATCGCCTTAGATGATCAAGTCGTCAAAGATCTGACAGCCAAGGACCCGCCCAAGAAAAGTAAGGTGGATTACAACGTTCTGGCACACTTGAGAAAGATACCCTCGCAGCTCAGCATTCTCGATGCCCTTCTACTATCCAAAGAAGCGAGAGATTCTCTTATCAAGGCGTTACAAGAGCCCGAACAGTTCCAAGCTTTCCTCGTCGAAGAAAAGATGAAGGACGAACATGAAGAAGTTCACACTGCTGACATCACTTTCGGCGATGAAGATCTTCTCCTCGGGACATGTGAGCATAACCTTCCTCTTTATGTCTCCGGATACTGTCATGATATTAAGATCGGCAAAATCCTGGTTGACAATGGGTCCCCCATTAACCTTCTCAATGTAAGAGTGTTGAAGGAAATTTGCATGAGCGTTCAACACCTCACTCGGGATAAGATCACTATCTCCGGGTTTGACTCCCAGTCATCACGGAAGCTCGGGTCTGTGATTCTGACACTGCGCTTTGGGCTGCTAGTCACTGACATCAAGTTTCACATCATTGACTCTAAGACCTGCTATAACGCTTTGCTCGGCCGGCATTGGCTACACGAGTACAACATTATCCCTTCTACACAGCATCAGTGTATGAAGTACTTCAAGGATGGTCTCGAGTACACTGTGACAGGGGAACTAAACCCATTCTCCGTGAACGAAGTCCGCAAATATGAGGATGCCAAGTACTTCCTGCCAGATTTTGAAGATACAGAAAGATGTCGCAAGCTGGAGGACAAGAACAAAGCTATCACCATTATTCCGGTCTTCGGGAGTGATACCGAGGAGGAAGAGGAAATAATTTATTCAGGGCCTCCCCAACGCAACAAGCCGGGACCGTCCACCCCTATTCTGGTCTTCGGCAGTGACTCAGAAGATGAGGTCAATGCCGTATTCTCTGTTCGGCCATCAATACAAGCCTTCGCCGATGAAGATCAAAGTTTGCAAGTTGCCATGGTTCCGCGAGAACATTACAAAGAGCTCGATGCACTTGAAACTTATAGCGTGCAAGAACTACAGACATTCTATGTCCCTCCCAGGCGAAAAGGTGAAAAGGAGATCATATTCTACCGATCCGGAAAAACCAAAGTGGAGAAAGAAATTTGGCATGGTGCTGATTCTACAATTGACAGGCTCCAGCCCATCCGTTTGCCTAGATACTACACAGAAGGATTAAAAAGGCTGTTGAGGCGCCAAGGCGTACCCTTTAAACAGACTGCTCGACAAGCTCGGATCTACAACAGGATCTGGGATGTCCCTGGAACTCAGCAAAAACTGCCCAACGGGAGAATGGAAACAATCGGGCTTGGATACGTTCAATCCAAGGGACGGGAGAGAGTCCATGGCAGCTACGTCATACATGACTTTGATGAAGAAGGAGATGCTCTGTAGGAAGATGCTAACCCTGAACCAAAACGAGCTCCCGTCGTGAAAATGCCAAGCCCATCGTTCGAAGAACAGATGAACAAGCTGATAAGAGAAGCAGGTCAAAAGGTTCGATACGATCATAACCGCGAAATGGTCATCTACGAGAGAGCCAGGACGCAACGCCTTTTTCAGCAGGCCGTGGAGAATGATGATGCCCTTCGTCGCCAGCCCATCGTACAAAAGACCCGACGCAGATGCAGAAATAAACCCAAGAACGGAAAATATGTTCGACGGCAGCGTAGCGGGTCCAAAAAGACACGCGAAGCAGAATCGAGCAACCAGGATTCGTCTCTTATAAAGAAGATGGTTCGAGCATATTATTTTTCCCGAGACAAGACAAGGAAGATATTTGACCTCGTCGTGAAACATCGGATGATTACCCTCCCGGAGTCCAAGCACCCCGAGCAAGCAAACGAGGTCTCTCACCCGGACTATTGTTCCTATCACCGAGTAATAGGACATCCTCTCGAAGACTGCTTCACCTTCAAGAATTGGGTCGAAGACCAATACCAACTCGAAAAGTTCGCTCTATCTAGCAGCTGGAGGGTAACCCCGCCGCAGAAGCACGAACCGAAAGACACGTATGCAGCGAGAGTAGAACTAGATCAACATCGGTCGTTGAAGCGATATCGCACCTGTCACGTAATAACGTTGTCGGAAGAAGAACCCAAGAATATGGATGATCTTTCTTGGTGCTTCGAAAACGATGAAGATGAGTTAATCTCAAAATTTCGACCGGCGCCAAAAGAGCTCGAAGATGGAATACATGCTACTGCAGATGACCTCAGAAAAATTGACTTGGGAACGGCGAACGACCCCTGGCCGACATTCGTCAGTGAGCTGTTGTCTGAGGAAAATGTGGCTACGCTAAAAAACGTGCTCATGCAGTATAAAGATTGCTTCGCATGGAACTATTCCGAAATGCCCGGATTAGATCCAGAGATTGCTGTGCACAAATTGGCAATATCTCCGGACATCAAGCCGATTAAACAAGCACCGAGAAAGATGCGGCTCGAGCTTGAGATGAGCAGCAACACTGAGGTCAATAAGCTAATCGACTCCGGCTTCATCCAAGAGGTTCAGTATCCTGACTGGATCACCAACATCGTCCCAGTGATGAAGAAAAATGGGACGGTGCGCATATGCGTAGACTTCGGGATCTCAACAAAGTTTGCCCGAAGGATGACTTTCCAGTACCGGTCACCGAGTTGATGATAGATAACACGTCCACTCACGAAGTCTTCTCCTTCATGGACGGCTCATCAGGATACAATCAGATAAAGATGCATCCCGAAGACCATAAGCATCACACCGCTTTTTGGACTCCTTTGGGCATATTCTGCTACAAAGTGATGCCTTTCGGTCTAAAGAACGCTAGTGCCACATATCAGAGGGCCATGACGAAAATCTTCGATGACCTCATACATAAAATCGTCGAATGCTATATCGATGACCTCGTAGTTAAAAGAAAATCATACGAGGAACATTTAGAGCATCTGAAGATCGTGTTTCAGCGCCTTCGGAAATACAACTTGAAGATGAACCCTCTCAAGTGAGCGTTCGGAGTTTCCTCGGGCAAGTTCCTAGGATTCGTCGTCCGACACCGAGGCATCGAGATAGACCCGTCGAAGATCAAGGCAATCATGGAAATGCCTCCGCCAAGGACTCTCAAGCAATTGCGGTCTCTCAAAGGAAAGCTTGCGTATATCAGGCTGTTCATAGCTAACCTTTCCGGAAAATGTCGTCCTTACAGTCACCTAATGAAGAAAGGGACCCCGTTCGTCTGGGATCGCAAATGCCAGAGCGCACTGGACGAAATCAAGCAATACCTGCAGAATCCTCCGGTGCTAACCGCCCCGGTTAAGGGAAAGCCTCTCATTCTATACACAACAACCCCCCGAGGGTTCTTTAGGCGCACTGTGGGCATAAGAAAATGACCAAGGGAAAGAGAAAGCCCTTTACTACTTGAGTCGAGTTCTACTGGGGGCAGAAAGCAATTACTCCCCCATCGAAAAACACTGCCTGGTGTTAATCTTCGTGATAACGAAGCTCCGGCACTATGCGTTGGCGCATGAGGTCCACCTCATATCAAAAATGGATCCTCTCAAGTATTTGATGTCAAGAGCTATACTAACAGGACGACTTGCTAAATGGGCCCTGCTCTTGATGGAGTTATCGATAACTTATCGTCCGCTCAAGGCAGTGAAAGGCCAGGCCATCGCCAACTTTCTCGCTGAGCATCCGATACCTGTCGATTCTCCTTTGAACTGTGAATTTCCCGACGAGCACGCGTTTGACACGATCGACGGTGAGAGAAAAGAGAGTGATACCCGATGGGAACTCTACTTCGACGGGGCATCTTCCATAAAGAAGCGCAAACAAAGCACCGCTATAATCAAATCAAGGGTAGGCCTCATCTTCATAACTCCACAAAGGGGGATAATGCGCTTCGCCTTCTCTTTAACAGAGCCGAGGACGAACAATGAAGCCGAATATGAAGCTTTAATAGCAGGTCTTGAGATCGCTGTCGACATGGGAATTGAAAACTTCCTCATATACGGAGACTCCCAACTGGTCGTTAGCCAAGTAAACGGCGACTACCAGACGTGCAAACCGGAATTGGTAAAGTACGGCGAAATGGTACAACAATAGCTGACTCAAATCCCTTCCTACATTCTGGAAAGCATACCGCGTGCGGAAAATAGCAAAGCGGATGCGTTGGCCAAACTCGCTAAAGAACCGGCCGACGAGAACCTCGATGATGTGAGGATCGTTGTAAAAAGCTGTCGGGTTCTAGCACTGGCAGAAATACCTCCGGAGTCTTCCGAAGAAAAGGGAGCTACCGAGCAAACGGCTCTACAAATAAAAGACCAGGAAAAGGCTAAGGATTGGAGAGAAGTCTTTATAGACTACTTCAAATCCCGTCGAACACCTGAAGATGCGTCCTCAAGACATCAGCTCATGAAACGAGCTCTGTCTTTCGCCTTCGTCATTGATACTCTGTATAAGAAATCATTTGATTCTTTATGGCTAAGATGCCTGGGACCTGAAAAGGAAAAGAGGGTCGTCCAAGAAATTCACGACGGACTCTGCGGATCTCATCAAGCTGGGTCAAAGATGAAATTGAAGATCAAAAGGATGGGTTACTACTGGCCCATGATGATCCAAGACTATCTTGAATACGCGAAGCAGTGCCACTCGTGCCAGATTCACGGAGACTTTATCCACCAGCATCTAAATCCGCTACATCCAACGGTGTCTAGCTGGCCATTCGAAATGTGGGGAACTGACATAATCGGCCCCATCGAACCAGCATCGTCCAGAGGACATCGGTTCATACTGGCAACAACCGATTACTTCTCCAAGTGGGCAGAAGCAGTACCGCTAAGAGAAGTGAAGACGGAGAATATCCTCCATTTCTTTAAGACACATGTCATTTACCGATTCGGCACTCCACGACGGATTATCTCCGATAACGGGCCAGCCTATAAAAGCCACAAAATCAGTCGCTTCGCACAACAGCATAACATAGACTGGAGATGCTCTTCGGTCTATAATCCCCGAGCTAACAGTTTAGCTGAGGCTTTCAGTAAGACCTTGACAAAGATCGTGAAAAAGACGGTGTCCCGAAATAAGAGGGACTGGCATGAGAGGCTGCATGAGGCTCTCTGGGCGTATCGAACTACGTTCAAAATGACCATAAACACAACGCCGTATGCATTGGTATTCAGCACAGAAGCGGTACTCCCCCTCGAGATAGAGTTACCCTCTCTACGAGTGGCGGTTCACTACGAGCTAACAGAAGAAGAAAATGCTCACCTTCGGCTTGAGGAGCTCGACGCCCTTGATGAAACCCGGCTCATGGCGCAACAAAATCTGGAGGCTTATAAAGCAAAGATGACGCGCTCATATGAGAAACTGACTAGGCCGAGAACATTCCGCCAAGGCGAACTCGTACTAGTGGTCAAAAGACCTATGATCCCTAATCCTGCCAAACGGAGGAAGTTCGAGCCGAACTATGAAGGCCCGTACATCATAGACAAGGTTTACCAGGGTGGGGCCTATCTACTCATGGACATGCATGGTGAAAGACCTTCCAGGACAATAAATGGTCACTTCCTGAAAAAGTACTACGCCTGACGAGTCACGGCCTAGCTTAACGATAGATGACGACGCCTATGTCCGCTCGCTATCTTCCTAAGCCCAAACTCTATAAGTAGTAGCCGGGCTGCGGACCGAAACGTTCTTAAACTAACGATAGACCACTATGTCCTAAAACTGGCAATTGACCGAGACGTCGATAAACTAATACGGACCACAGCATCCCAAGGCTGACATAAAAAAATGATAAAAGAAAAAATAAAATGGTATGTCCATAAGAAAAATGGGCACGGATGAAAACCCGAGAGGGCTCCGTGAGTAAAAACAGCAGGTCTACCGGCGAGTTTTGTAAAAACCCGAAAGGGCACAAGCTCATTAGAAGACGCTTGCAGGGTCCTCTCGATCCTGTAAGGAGATACCACCTGCGTGAGATCCTTACGACTCACAAGGGAGAAACACACTTAGGGATCCCCACGATTCCTAAGGAGAAATTACATTTGCGAAATCCTCACGACTCGTAAGGAGAACCCTCCTTTGAGACCCTCACGGCTCATAGGATTCAAAAGCCTTAAGCTAGAGGGATCTGAACCTGTTCTTAAGCCATCACAACCTCCAATGCTGCCCTACAAGCGGTTCAATATTGACTTGTATACAATCCACAAGCGCAAATAAACATTTCCCTAACAAAGTCCCACCCGCGACTAGGGATATGTTTACACAGTGGACAACCTTCGTAAGTCCTCTCGACTTATAAGGAGAAAGCACTCTTATAGCATCCTTACGACTTATAAGAGACCATACACTTGGGAATCCTCATGATTCTTAAGGAGAAAACGCACCTACGAGATCCTCACGACTCGTAGGGAGAAGTACCTTTATGAGACCCTTACAGCTCATGAAGTCAAAAGCCTTAGTCGACAGCATCTTAACCCTGTTTACTAAGCCACCTTTGTTCGACATCGACAAAGGCAAATGATGATTCGCTCCTGGCAATATCTCAGTTATAGCGGTGCTGATGCCTAAATCGGTATCAAATCCCAAACTCGCGGCGAAAATTCAGCGAACCACAAATGCATATGAAATAGCCGAAATGATGGGGCAACTTGCAATAAAATCGGCAAGTAAAAATGTATGCATCCAAAATAGCCGAAATGATTGGGCACCACGAAAAATAGCCAAAATGATTGGGCAATTGCAACTCTCGCGATATAAAAGCTGAAATGATAGAGCATCGAGGAAAGAAAAATATATAAAATGAATTTTTTTTCCCTATAGGTTATATCACATCGATCCATGTATACAATCTAGGGGCACAAACAAAGAGGGAACCACACCTTCCCCCCAAGCTCCATCGGAAAACGAAGCCGAATCTCGACGGTTCACGGACAGCCTAAAGATCATCAACAGTGTTCCTCCTCATTCCAGCAGGATTCAGACGCTACAATCAACCTTGGAGTCATGGCAAAGCCCCTACTCCGAATCTTGACAGTTCACAGACAAGCTAGAGACCACTTCCATATTCGTTTCATTACAACAGACGCTACGTCATCCAAATGACCCCGTCGCGGAAACACGTCATCCACATGACCCCGTCGCGGAAATACGTCATCCACATGACCCCGTCGAGAAAATACGTCATCCACATGACCCCGTCGCGGAAACACGTCATCCACATGACCCCGTCGCGGAAACACGTCATCCACATGACCCCGTCGCGGAAATATGTCATCCACATGACCCCGTCGCGGAAATACGTCATCCACATGACCCCGTCGCGGAAATACGTCGTCCACATGACCCCGTCACGGAAATACATCATCTAAATGACCCCGTCGCGGAAATACGTCGTCCACATGACCCCGCCTCGGAAATACGTCATCCAAATGACCCCGTTGCGGAAACACGTCGTCCACATGACCCCGTCGTTGAAACACGTCATCCACATAACCCCGTCGCGGAAACACGTCATCCACATGACCCCGTCTCATCCACATGACCCCGTCGCGGAAACACGTCATCCATATGACCCCGTCGCGGAAATACGTCATCCACATGACCCCGTCGCGGAAATACGTCATCCACATGACCCCATCGCGGAAACATGTCATTCACATGACCCCGTCGCGGAAATACGTCATCCAAATGACCCCGTGGAACACGGCCAAAGTCAACCTTGACCCCGTGGGAAACGCCCGGAGCAACTTCTGACTCCGTGAAATGCAGATAATGTCAACCTCATTAATCACTTACGGGTCCTTTCGAATCGTGAGGAAGAAAACTCTTTTGTGAGATCCTTACGACTCTCAAAAGAAAATACACTTAGGAATCCTCACGATTCTTAAAGAGAAGTTACACTTACGAGATCCTCACGACTTGTAAGGAGAAATAACTTTATGAGATCCTCACGGCTCATAAAATTGAAAAGCCTTAGGCAGCAGATCTGAACCTGCTTCCTAAGCCATCACTATCTCTCGAAGAGTTCAAGACAGAATGCTCTCTATCTTCTACAGGCTACGCTTACTAAGGTAACATGCCGGCAACACAGAAAGGACAAGAAAGAAAGAAATAACACAAGACGGTACGAAAGAAATGTATCTTTTATTTATAAGTTCAATTGAGTACAAGTTACATCATTTGAAAGGATAAAGAAAAATGGATACATTTTATTCAAAATTTACAAATGGTGCAAAAACAACTATTGGGAGGGAAGCGTTTTCAATAGACCAATCAGTCGCTCGCGCACTCCCCTCAGCCCCTTTTCACGGTCAGCTGCCGCGGCCAACTCTGCTTCGACCTGGGCTCGTTGCTGCAAGTAGGATGAAAGTTGCTCTTCGACGACCCGCTGGGATGCCCCACAATTCTTTGCATCTAGCTCGATGAGGTCAAGCTTTTGCCTCAGCGTGAGCCCGTCAGAAATACATCGTAGAAGGTTTTCGAAGATAACTTTCAACTGTGCAGTGTTTGCATCAACTTGAGAATGCAATCGAGCAGATTCGCCTGAAGTCTCTTCGCACTTCTTACGCTTTAAGGCCGCTTCCTATTCAAGATGGAGGAAGTAGGGAGTACTCTCCTTGACCCATGCAGCCCGCTGGGAGTTCACAGCCAAGACCTTGGGGGCAGGACGTCTAAACTCGAACCCATGCAGACAAGCCTCGATTTTTCTGCAGTGATTGGACCAGGACTCCACGACGCCTTCGATATGAAAGTGCACGAGCGTCGCCAGCATGGGATTAACCTCAGCAGTGAAATCTGTAGCAAGGGCAGGAGTCTCCACATCTAGCTCCTCAAAGTGATCAATCAACATGCGCAGGCTATTTACAGCACCTTTGGAAGAGGGACGTCGAGAGAAGGGGCCTGCTGGCATTATAACTTGAGACTCAAACGGAGCTGAAGTCGATGTCACAGCTACAAAGCAAATCACAGTCAAATAACGGTTCAAGAAATAAAGGAGGTTCATGAACAACAGAGTTTGCTATACCGGCTGCAGCACATGGCAAGACCGGGAGTACCGATGGTGCAACTGTTCTTTCGTCTCCTCCTTCGAGCTGTAGGGCTGGAATTAAAACAAAAAAGAATTAGAAATGATTTGACTACCCATAAAAGAAAAGAAGAGACGTTAGCTAAAGGCTGTACTCACCAGCTCCGCTAGGAGAGCCAATCTCTGACTGAAAGGAGAAGTGTGGGTGTAGCACCTGATACAGGTGATCAAAAAGGACTCCTGCGAGGATGTAATAATGCAATATCAGTACATAAAGTATACTTCCTACAATGAAACTGATGGGTCACAAATCCGCACCTTCCAGCATTTGAGAAGGTACGAGAGAAGGTGAAGGAGCGGTCACCGTCAGAGCAGCAACTGGAGATGCTTCCTCGGGTGGCACAACCCCAACGCTCATCACACCTGCATTAGAAATAAGAGAAATGCTGTCAAAAGAAATTGAAAGGGATTGCAGAATAAAGAAGAGAGTAATGACCCAAAATCTACCTGGTGAGTCGCCGGTCGAGACCGCGACAAAGGCGTCACTGGATGCAGCGAATGCTTCACCCTCCTCTATCGGAATGGTCTCGCCACCCGTAGCCTCATCCCCCGACTCCACGAGAATCGTCGTGACACTCGCAGCGCCCGGCAACGGCAAGGACCCGCAAGGGGAAAGAGTGACGATTGGAGCAGTGCCTGACTCTTGAGAAAGAGTGGCTACCTCGGGCTGAGCGATTATAGCCATCTCACCTATCGCTACCTCGGGCTCAGCGATTGTAGCCATCTCACCTATTGCTACCTCGGGCTCAGGAATTGTAGCCATCTCACCTACCGCTACCTTGGGCTCGGCGATTGTAGCCGTCTCACCCACCACTTCCTCGGCAAGACTCGGCCCTGCAAGATAGGATATATAAGAACCTGAAAATTAAAACTTTGACAAAAGAACCCAACGTCACGTTACCTTGGGTCGGTTTTTCGATTGCTTCCCGAGCCGCACGTGCTGCCTGTCTGTAGGCGGTAGATAAGGCAGCCGAAGCATCCTCCGAAGGAGTAGGGGCAGGGGTAGTAGCATTCGAACCTGCACCCGCGGCCAAGGCATTGTTACGCTCCCTTGTTGCGCGCACTCTACGCTTCTTTTCCGCCCGGGCCGTAAGAGCGGATCTTCTCACGACCTCCGTCAACGGGACGTTATCGTCCGCGCCAATAGTTACCTCTGGAGCCATTATGGTATCCGTCATCGGTCGTTTAAGTAAATCCTCTTTCGGAAGTGCTGAGGAGGGCGGGACTTCGATTGCTGACCCTGAAAGCATTTCCATGTCGCCCTGCGGGATCGGCACTGTACTGAGCATGACCTGAGTCGAGGTAGTCCTTGCGATAAGACAAAAAAGAGGGGTCAGATTATCCATAAGAAAGGCGAATGAAGGAATAATGAGCCGAAATATACCAATGCCCAGCGAAGCACGAAGCCTCTCTTCCTCCTCAAAAGTCTTGAGGGAAGCAGCGAGAGCCTCTTCATTGGAAATGCCTATTAATGAAGGAAAAGCGTCAGTTACAACATGATAATAAAAATATAATGAAATGACAAAAGGTACGATTGATGTTTACTTGATTGCGTGAGGATGGCCAGTCCCGCTTTATGGCTTGTTAATCGCTCGGAAGCTGCAATAGCAGCCTCGAGGTCGGTATCGTCCGGCGCTACGAATAGACCCTCGTCGGTCCTATATTCGCCCAAACCCTCACTATAAGGAGCATGAGGCTCCTGACCAAATACAACGTCGGCAGAGAGGATCGACTTCTTCTTCCATTTTTGCGAGCGAGCTCCGGTCGCCGCAAGCACAAGTTTACGTTTATTGGGCACCTTGGGGCGACGAGTCCTGATATCTGAACCCACGCCAGAATCGGGGGAAGCTACGGTCGCCGTTTCTACAGGAGCCCGAGGTATCGGTAGCTCGGGCTTGTCATGCGGGACTTCGATCACAGCGGCTTCTCTTAAGGGAGGTGGAACAATGGTCCGTCGTTTCAGAAGGATATTTCGATCACCGGTAGGGGGTGCACCCTTGCGATCGAGCAGCAGTCGCTTCTCCTCCCTGATGACGGTGCCCATTGAATGCTGATACCAGGCCACGTACACATTAAGGGACTTCGGGACACAGCTCGGTTCACTGATAAAGAAGTTGGACCCTGTGTTCATGCGCATAAAATGATGCAGCGCGTTTCGCATTCCCTCTTCGGTGGCAGCAGGTTCTGACAAGAAAGCCTCAAGCGGGACTCCCTGGTTGTAGCTTAACTGCTGGGCGAAACGATGCGGATTGTATCCATGAATAACGCCGCATCATTTTGCCTAAACACTAGAAAGTCCAGTCTGATGAAATATAAATGAAGGATTTCCCGAGCTTTCAAAACAGAGGCTCCATCTTTAAAAATGTCCCGCAATGGCTGCACCGTTGTTGCGGACTCTTTGCCGATGGTCAGAATCTTGTCGGTGAAGGTCATGCCATCTCCAACCGTGCGAGGACGAAGGAGAAAACCTCTAGCTTCCCGCGGTGACGGATTTGCAATAGATGCGTCGACTAATCGCATAATCTGGGGGAAGCCGCACCTGTCGAAGAAGGAAGGCCTTTTATGGATACCGAAAATTCCAAGTACATGTAGCTCGAGCCATGATATGAAGTAATGCATCGAGAAGTTCACATGCTACACTCCTGGTTCAGTAGTATCCGCCGCTTGGCTGAGGCCGTAATACAAATGAGCTAAACCGGCAACCCCGACAGCCACTTTCACCCCGATAACCATTCGGTGAGCTGGGTAGAAGACAGACGGCCTCATACGGAGAGGATGCATCGGAAGCGCAAACTAGCTCAGCCATAACCCAAGAAACCCCAAAAAGAACGTTTCTTCATCAATCCCAGGGACTGCAACCTCTACAAAAGAAACGACTGGGGTGTTGGGAAGGAAGAAACTCTTTTGATCTGCGTCCGCCATTGGCAGGTTGTCCAAACCTAAGCCGAAAGGATCGTCAAGTTTGGCGAATTTAGCGGCCTCCTTCGAAAGAACTTCCGGGTGGAGAAAACGAGCGATGAAATTCGTGAAATTAACCCCGCGGCTCCCAGATTCGAGGAAAAGGCCCTCATAAATATTCAACACTTTGATCAAACTAGGAAATTGGTGTTGAATGGCGTTCTCCGGGGTAAGGCCTGTCATCACTGGCTTGGCACCAAAAACGTATTCATCCGTAGGAAGCAGTTCCTCATAATGCTCCCCCATAACCGGTAAGCCTGAAACTTCTGCAAATTCTTTTAAGGAAATTGATACTTCTCGGTCCAGCAAAAGAAAGGTGTGAGTAGGAATATTCCACTGCTCCAAAAAGGCCTTAACCCACCAGGCGGGAAGCGTAGAATACTGGAAGAGAGAAGCATAAATGGCGGGATACAACCCAAGCCTCAACAACTGCGACTTCTTCGCTGACAGAATATAACGGGTCCATTGCAGATAGCCAGCTGGATGACGAGGAATTAGGCCAATCATATATGGTTGTCCCGACGGTCGCGCCTCGCCTTGACAAATACGTCGCCCCAGGGTATCCAAAGCCATTGGAAGCTAAAAAGGTATCGAAGCCATAGCAGGCTGAAGAAGACCTCCCGAAGTCCAGTTGACTTCTTCTACGATATAGTTCACCGGGGGTGGGTCGGCGTAATGGATCGCCGTGATGGGCTCTGAGGGTACCGCACAAGAAAAGCTCTGCCGACCCTTAATAATTTGATTGTACCATGTCCCCCATAGGTGAAGATTCTTATGTTCCGGGTCATGATCTATAATCAATGCTAAGACTTCCCGGTCCACAGGCGCTCCAGGGAATCCTCCCTCTGAACGAACAAACGGGAAAAAGGGATCGAAAGACATGTCGCCTGCGCAAAAAGGGACAAAAGTAAATTGTTAGTGCTATAATTTAAATTCTGACACTTGGTACTTTAAAATTCATACCGCACTGCAATGCAGTAGAGAGGGACCAAAGGGGGCCCACAAAATCTAGATGACAGTTCATCAATTAATAAAACAGCCTCATCATTTGATGAGGCTGTCAATTAAATGAGGAAATCCTCAATTGATTCTCATTTAATGAGAAGTCCCCCGGCATAAGGAGCAAATCTCCCCTTGAGAGCAGTGCTCTGTGACAGAGTGACACTTGTCAAACTCTAATCATGAAGGAATAAAAAATTCCTCAAGAGCCTGGCTCTGTAAAATGATAGAATAACCCAACAGAAAAATTGAAATCAATTTTTTTACATGAATGAAAAATTCTGAGATCTTCAAGATCTATGAACGAACTCTAAGAGTTCTTTATGAGCAAAGCTCTGTTCATAGGTTAAGAAATCCTGAAAAAAGATCTCTTTAGATCTATGGTTTCGAGAGAGCAAAGCTCTGTTAATGAAACCCTAAAAGGGTTTTCTTTAGATCAAAAATTTATGAAGAGCAAGGCTCTGTTAATGGGTAAAACCCTAGATCGTTAAAAAAATTTAATCTTTACCTAAATTTTGGCAGAGTTTTGACTCTTGAAGATTCTTAAAATGAAGAGCTATACTCTGTGGGAGAATAAAAATTCTCAGAAAACAAGAAGAAGATGAACAGAATCATCTAAAGGGGCAAGGGTCCTATTTATAGGCATAAATAGCCGTTTCAACTTCTGAGTTGATCCAACGGCAGAGATTCTGCCACCGCTGCACTCACGTGTGGGCCACGTGAGCGCAATGGTAGGGGGGCATTTGTTTCCCCCAAAATTCCAATTTTAAAATGAAGCAACGCTTCAGATCCAGCGCCAAATGCGCTGCGCCCTAGGCAGAGCACCACGTGCAAAGCACGTGTGCGCTAGCGCCAAGTGCGTTGTGCTCTGAGCAGCGCACCACGTGCAAAGCACGGGTGCGCTAGCGCTGGAACTAAAAGCTCCCCACCGTCAGATCAAAGATCTAATAATAATGATAAATCATTAATTAATCAGAATTAAATTCTGTTAAGGAAAGGTTTCTCAAAATCTTTCCAAATAACAAAATTGTGCTCTGTAAATTAGAGCACCGTTGGATCAATGATCCAATGGTGATTAAAAAAACACCAAAATACAGAATAAATTCTGTTTGGAAAGATTTCCCAATCTTATTAATAACAAAAAGACTACCTTCTGTAAATCAGAAGCCCTTGGATCAAAGATCCAACGATGGAAAATTCCCTAAATCAATTGGAGAAAAGATCTCCTTAACTGATTCAACAAATCAGCCTCCCCTATATAAAGGACCCAAGACTTCAAGTCTTGTACAGGAGAACCCCCCCCCCATAAGCTCTGAAATTTCAGAAAGAAAAGCATAGCTCTCAGCAAAAGAAGATTTTTTTCTTCAAGGTAAAAAGAATGGTGATGAACAAAGAGATGAAATCAACTCATAATTAAAAAGAAGAATTGTCTTCTTAAAAGATTATAGATCTACAAAGACCAAGGTCTTTTATAAAGAGATCAAAAAGATCTCATCAAAAAACAAAGAAGAACTTACTTCTCACAGATCATAGATCTTTAAGACTAAAAGTCTTTCTCAAAAAGGTAATGAACATCTCATTATAAATAGGAGGGGAAAATAATTCAATTCTCTTAAGGATCATAGATCCATAAAGGCAAACCCTTTCATCAATATAAGAGATTGAAACAAAATAAGAACGGTTGTTCTTAGATCCTGAGACAAAGTCACTTTTAATAGAACACAAATTGTTTCTCAGATCATAGAATTGATCAGATGCTCTTTGCGCTCTTGAACGGCGCTTCTGCGCTCTCGGGATTGGCGCTCAGCGCCAAATGCGCCACGTGTCAATCGCGCATGTACTGCTTAACAACTAGCGCTTTGCGCTTCTGAAATAGCGCACTGCGCTCATGGGCTTACGCTTGTTCATATCATAATACTGCATTTTATATTCCCCATTCTTATGCGTTTTATAAATAAACAGGTGCTTTTGACGCATGTCTGCTACATATTACAGGATACAGGTTCTTGGAGCGAAAACAGTGAAAAAGACAAAAGAGAATACAAAAGAGGGACTTTTGACCAACAAGCAGAAGGATCATAGTCAAGCCTAGATGAAGAACAATTCACAATTGTACAAGGCAACGCATGGTCCGAAATGTCAAAGGAAACAGTTAAAAGACCACTACAACTTTCACTGAAAGATCTGGAGAAAACCCAGAAGCCAAATGGAGAAAAGAACTATATAAGTAGAAAGACCAAAGCATCAAGAAGCAGCCCAAAACTTTTGATGAGATGATCTCACCAATAGGCCGCGGAACCGCGGCCCCACCACAACCCATGCCGCGGTTCCGCGGCCATTTATTGCACGTGTCGGCGCAGATTTTTGGTGGCGGTGCGTCGGTGACTTTGTTGGGATTTCTTGGGGGTATTTTTGTAATTGCACATGTGTGAATCCCGTAACCCTAAATTTCCCTGTTTCCCTATAAAATTGTAATCAAAATACTGTAATAGGGATGCCTCTTTTCAAGAAATAAAATTCAGATTCAATTGGAATTGGAAGAGCATCATTTCTTGTAAGTAATTTAATTTTTCTGCCCTAGTTTACAATTCATTCTTTGCCCTAGCTCTATAATTTAATTCTTGCCTTAGATAAATCATTCCTTTGCCTTAGTTAATTCTAGTATAGAATCTCTTAAAACTGCAGTAGGAAATTAATCCAATAGATTTAATAATGAACCTCAAATTGATGTTGTTAATAAATCCCCTAATGAGTGAGTAATTTCCTCGCTTGTTAGGGTTAGGAATAAGGGAGGGAATGAGAGATGAAGATCTCTCATCTCTTTCGTGCCCGATTATTTTTTAACTAGAACTTCATGCATGCATGTATGATCCGCTCCCTATGGCACCCTACCCACGAGGTAACGGTGAAACCGTAGTATAAAGGACCGGACATGCATGTCTTCCATGAAGGTTAAAGCAAATACTAGAAAAGGACGGACAAGGATCTAGAGGAAGAAACTCCGTTTCTTCCCAATCATCCTAATCCCTTTTTCTAATAGTTGCTATAACTTCTAAAAGATCTCATTTAGGGCATTGAAAAAGGTGTGTCATCAAATCTTACCAAACCCCACCTTTGACCTAACCCTAGCAAGTTTCTTTATCCTCATATAACTTAGTTTTAGATTCAATTAAAACAAAACCAAACAACCATTGGAATCAACTCGTAATAACACTTAGGAAAATTACACATCCCTGTGGACCGACCCGTATTCACCGGCTAGCTGCAAAGCGACGCCGTTTCTGATTGCGGTAAAAATATTTTTGATCTTAAAATTTTTGGAGCCCTGATCTTTCCTCCCGACCGCGAAACCGCGGCCTGACAGCGCCCCAAACCGCGATTCTGCGGCTGCCACGTGGCCGAAGTGCGAAAAATCTTCTCCGTTTGTTTCCTTTCCTTCCTCTCTGTCAACCTACATATATCTTTTTGCAAAAATTTTCTGCAGGACTTGTTTGCGCTAAAAATATTCTCTCCCCTTCTAAATAACAATTTTCTGCAGGTTTCTTTGCGCCGCGCTAAAAAAATTGATTGCAAGTGAATTTAATGTTTTGCATAATTTAATCGGACTTTAAGGGGCTATTAACCAAACTCAGATTGGGTGAGGATTTCATCACCCTTTCCAGGACCCCAGAAAGCACTTAAAGCATTTGCATCGACCACTTTTAATTAAAAAATACTAGACTCATCCCTAAGGACTTCGAGCTCAATAGGAAAAAGGACTAGACATAGGCATCGACCGTTTATCCTAACTGACTTTGCGGTGTCTAGGCAAGTGTGTCAAGGCAAGTGGTTACTTAATTAGGACCGCTACTTGTAGCGGGGAGCCTCCCACTTACCTGGCAATTACCTGGCCGCAATTGACGGTGAAGAGGCGGTTTGAGGTCCTATTTCTAGCCCTAGTTAGGAGCTGTCTAGCTGACCTAGGTGACCCTAGATCTAGGCCGGATTGTGCATGTGTGGTTGATCGCATTTGCGTCTCAAGTCTCTTTTCAAAAACCTCTTTGCAAAACTCTCACAAACATAAATAAAAAAAAGAAAAATCTTTTCAAAACTTGCAACTTGTCGCTAAAGAAAACTTGCACCTCACTTACACCACTTCCTTTCATTGACGTTATCTTACCTCCAAATTCTGTCTTTCATTTTTTTCTGACTACACTACCCTTTAGTGTATGTCACTTTGGACTAGGGACACTAGCGCCCGATTAGTCCGTGTTTCGTTAATACCGACCGACATACCTTTCGACACCGAAGTCGAAATTCCGTCCACTTTCTTACCTCCACCTTCAAATTCTTCCTCCGAAAGCATGTCGGGAGTCAACCCCAACGATACCTTACCGACGGGAATGATTCCACCTCCGTTAGGTGCGAATAACCCGAATCAACCGCCTGTTGAAGCGCCCGCACGAGTTGCGCTCCAGGATCTCTTTTACCCTGTCCGCACTTCTTTACCTACCTGTCTTTCACCCCCACCGGCAAATGGGGACAATTTTGAAATAAAACCACATTTCATCAATATGCTGCCAAAATTTCATGGTTTGGAATCAGAAGATGCGTATATTTTTATTAATAAATTTAAAAACGTTTGCGCTATGATGAAAACGACCCAATTAAGTGATGACGCTATAAGGCTAAGGGTCATTCCTTTCACCTTATGTGACTTAGCCGAGAAGTGGCTATACAGCACCGCATCACATTCCATTAGAAATTGGGACGAGTTTGTGAAAGCTTTCCTTAAAAAGTTCTATCCTCATCACAAAACTGCTAGAATCCGCAATGAGATTATACAATTTTCACAGCTTCCTTCCGAACCATTTTGGAAGTGCTTTGAGAGAATTAAAAATCTACTCGTTCAATGCCCTCATCATGGGATCGAAAGTTGGCAACTTTGCCAAACGTTATACGAGGGATTGAACTCGGCAACGAAGCAGTTGCTAGAAACCATCTGTCAAGGTCACTTTCTCTCCAAATCTAGTGAGGAAGCGTGGCAGTTTCTTGAGGATCTTAGTGAACAAACAATTCAGTGGGAGAGCTCCAAGACCACATCATCTTCTTCTCGTGGTCAATCTAGGGCAGGCATCCATCAAGTAGAGATGTCAATTGCTATGAAGGCCGAGATGGCCGCTCTTACGAAAAAGCTAGAAGCGATTGAGACCAAAATCTCGTCGCCTTCTCCTGCCCCTGTTATGCCTCTACGAACTGTGTGTGCTTGTTGTTCGGCTCCATCACACTTAACCGAAGAGTGTCCTTACAATGCATCTACTCAAGGACATGATCAAGTCAATGCTGCCTTTCAGCAACGACAAAGAAACGATCCATACTCTTCTACATATAATCCGGGTTGGAGGAGTCACCCAAATTTCGCTTGGAACCAAAATCAACAATTCCAAGGAAATAACAATTTTCAAGGGCCTCCTCCACAACAACAAGCACCTCCACAAACTCAATTTCAACAGCAACCTTACCCTAATCAGGTGAACAATTTTGTGCCTAACACTTCTTACCAGCCAAACAATTTTGTTCAACCTAATAATGACAAGGTTAGCTCGCTCGAAAGAAGTCTAGATGCGTTCCTAAAGCAATCTACACAGTCTACAGCAAGACTAGAGACTTCTATTCAATCTTTGGTGCAAAACAGTGCCTCACGCGATCAAAGCATCAAATCTATTAAGGCACAAATTGCACAACTCAATGCAGCATTGAGCGAGTGCGAAAAAGGAAAGCTCCCATCTCAACCACTGCCCAATCCCGGTCACGCACATGCTGAAAATCAACAGCAGAATCATAATGTAAATGCTGTGACCACGTTGAGATCGGGAAAAATATTGCAAAACAATGTGGGTATTCACAATGACACCCCTGCCGGTGGCCCTTCTTCATCTTCTTCACCTTCTTCTTCTTCGTTAGAGCCAATTCTCCATCCTTCACATAGCTCTACTTCATCTAGCTCGAACGGACCCACTTCTCACAACACGAACAGATCTACATGGGGTTCCGTTCCAACTCAACAATCTGATCCGCAAAAATTGGACTCAACAACATTTCAAAATGCTCCCTTTCCGAACCGGTTGAGATCCAATAAACCAACTCCACAGATGGAGAATATTGTAGAGTTATTCAAACATGTCAGTATAAATATCCCTCTTTTGGATGTAATCCAACAAGTTCCTTCATATGCAAAAATCTTAAAGGACTTATGCACCAAAAAGAGGAAGACACAAGTACCAAAGAAAGTTTTTGTGGCTAGTGCTATTAGTGATGCTATTTTAAACTCTTTACCCCCAAAGCAAAAGGACCCCGGTTGTCCTACTATTTCGATAACAATTGGAGACAAAAACATCAATAGAGCACTATTAGATCTTGGTGCTAGTGTCAATTTGCTACCTTATTCTGTGTACGAGCAATTAGGCGTTGGAGAGCTTAAGCCCACTCACTGCACTCTCCAAATGGCCGACCGATCAATCACCCATCCTAGGGGAGAGTTGGAGGATGTGTTAATTAGAGTTGGGGATTTCATTTTCCCCGTAGACTTTATTGTTATGGATACACAACCTGTCGCTAACCCCCGGAATCAAATTCCGGTGATACTTGGTCGACCATTCCTGGTGACTTCTAATGCTGTGATCAATTGTCGTAACGGTTCAATGAATCTATCTTTTGGCAATATGACAATTAAACTCAACATCTTTAAGTTGGGAAATCAGCCTGCCGAGCCTAATGCTAGCGTACTTGATGTTTGCTCGATCAATGAGATCGCGGAGGAGGACTGTGAGTTCGAAAATTTCATGTTCGATCACAGCAATGTTGACGCCACTAGTGCGTTTCTCCTAGAATCCGACACAGCTTTCACTGCAAACAACGATTGTGAGTGTTTCACCTTTGTAGACGAATCTGAAGACTCACCACCCGAGCTTGAGTCTTTTGCTTTTTCGGATAAGTTAGTTGAACCATCAGACTCGGTTGCGTACACTCGATTTGAACCTTTGATGGAATCCTTCGAGTTTGAAACAGTTACTCCATTATTACGGTCTATTGTTTCACCTCCTAAACTCGAACTAAAGCTTTTGCCATCACACCTAAAATATGCTTATCTGGGTGATAATGAGACCTTAACCGTTATCATATCGGCCTCTCTAGCTCTTGAGCAAGAGAAGTCCCTTTTAATGGTCTTAGAAAATAATCGGCAAGCTTTTGGCTGGTCTATGGCGGACATCAAGGGGATTAGTCCCCTCATTGTTGAACATCATATACACTTGATGGATGATGCTAAGCCGGCAAGGGATCCACAAAGACGCCTCAACCCCATTATGAAAGAGGCCGTTAAGAAGGAGATTGTTAAATGTCTTGATAGTGGTATCATTTACCCTATCTCGGATAGCCAATAGGTCAGCCCCATTCATGTCGTGCCAAAGAAATCGGGCATCACGGTCATTACCAATGAAGCAAATGAGTTAATTCCCACTCGCACCCAAACGGGGTGGCGAGTTTGTATCGACTATAGAAAGCTCAATGCCGCGACAAGAAAGGACCACTTTCCTTTACCATTCATTGACCAAATGCTCGAACGATTGGCGGGGCACGAGTTCTACTGCTTTTTAGATGGCTATTCCGGTTATAACCAAGTCCCCATAGCCAAAGAGGATCAAGACAAGACCACATTTACTTGTCCCTTTGGCACTTTTGCTTATCGTCGCATGCCCTTTGGGTTATGTAATGCTCTCGCTACATTTCAGCGGTGTATGATGGGGATCTTTTCAGACATGGTTGAAAAGTTCTTGGAGATCTTTATGGATGATTTCTCCATTTTTGGTGACTCCTTCGACGAGTGTTTACGACATCATGACGATGTTCTTACCCGCTGTAGGGATAAGAACCTAACTTTGAATTGGGAGAAGTGTCATTTTATGGTACGAGAGGGCATTGTCTTAGGACATGTCATCTCGCAAAATGGCATAGAGGTTGATAGAGCCAAACTTGAAGTCATCTCTAATCTTCCTCCTCCTAAATGCATTAAAGACATCCGAGCTTTCCTTGGCCACGCCGGATTTTATAGACGGTTCATCAAGGATTTTAGCAAGATTGCTAGACCCTTGACTCTCTTATTGGCCAAGGACACAACATTTGACTTCTACTCAACTTGCATGGAAGCATTCGAATCTTTGAAACTCTCTCTCATTTCTGCGCCCATTCTTTCATCTCCAGACTGGACACAACCTTTCGAAATTATGTGCGACGCATCAGATTTTGCCATTGGTGTTGTTCTTGGACAGCACATTAACAAGATGCCGCATGTGATTTATTACGCTAGCCGTACATTAAATGAGGCCCAACTAAACTACACAATAACAGAAAAAGAGTTTTTAGCAGTTGTGTTTGCACTTGAAAAATTTCGGCCTTATTTAATCGGCTCTCCAGTTATTGTGTATACGGATCATTCAGCTCTTCGCCACATTTTTGCAAAGAAGGATGCTAAGTCGAGGCTAATACGTTGGATCCTCCTGCTACAAGAGTTTGACCTTGTCATAAGGGACAAAAAAGGATGTGAAAACGTAGTGGCCGATCACCTTTCACGATTTCCTTCTTTGCCCACACCTGAGCTTCCTATCACTGATGCTTTTCCCGATGAGCAACTATTGACCGTTTCTTGCGAACCATGGTTCGCTGATATAGTAAACTACTTGGCCACGGGCTTGATACCTAACGATTGGTCGAAACAGGATAAACTTCGATTCTTGTCCCAGGTAAAGCATTTTTACTGGGATGAACCTTATCTTTTTAAATACTGTTCCGACCAAATCATTCGTCGGTGTGTACCGGAAAATGAGGTTAAGAGTGTGCTGTCTTTTTGCCACGATCAAGCATGTGGCAGGCACTTTGGCCCAAAGAAGACAGCCGAAAAAGTCTTGCAGTATGGTTTCTATTGGCCACGACTCTTCAAGGATGCTTATGAATACTGCAAGACTTGCTCCCGGTGCCAACACTTGGGCAGGATATCGCGGAGAAATGAAATGCCGCTCCAACCAATTTTGGTTGTCGATGTTTTTGATGTTTGGGGTATAGACTTCATGGGACCATTTCCCAATTCTTTTGGGAATGTTTATATTCTGTTGGCTGTTGACTACGTTTCAAAGTGGGTCGAGGCTGTGCCTAGCCGAATGAATGACAATAAGGTTGTCGTTCGATTTCTTAAAGAACACATCTTTTCTCGATTTGGACACCCTCGAGCGATCATAAGTGATAATGGTTCTCACTTTTGCAATAGGACTTTTGAGTCCTTAATGCGCAAATATTCTATAACCCACAAGCTGTCAACGCCATACCATCCCCAAACATGTGGGCAGGCCGAGATTTCAAATCGGCAAATAAAGCAAATTTTGGAGAAAACGGTTTCAAAGAACCGTAAGGATTGGTCCCTTAAACCGATCGATGCACTATGGGCTTTCCGTACTGCATACAAGACTGATCTGGGTATGTCTCCATTCCGGCTTGTTTACGGGAAGGCTTGCCACCTCCCGGTAGAGATTGAGCACAAGGCATTTTAGGCTATCAAAGAGCTGAATTTATCTTTAGGAGATGCGGGCAACAACCGAAAGCTGCAAGTAAATGAACTAGAAGAGCTGCGGGATGAGGCATATGATAATGCCGCAATTGTCAAAAACCGAACTAAGGTGTTCCACGATAAACACCTTTTGCGAAAAACTTTTGAACCTGGTCAACAGGTTTTACTCTATGATACTCGGTTACATTATCACCCAGGCAAGCTCCGTTCTAGATGGAAGGGACCATTTATTGTACGCACCGTTTATCCGCACGGTGCGGTCGATCTTGAAAATTCTGTGGACGGCACACTATTCAAGGTTAATGGACATCGATTGAAACCGTTCCTCACGGCGGACCATTCGGAGGAGCTCCTGTTTTTGCAGGAGCCGATTTACACTGATTGATTTTCCTCCACCTTCACCCCCGAATTTCAAATCAATTTTCCAAAACTTTATTTCAAATAAGTTTGGGGTTGTGTATCATTTGTAACTACATAATTCCAAAATAAAAAAATTAATAAAAATAAAAAATTTTGAAAAACAAAATAAAAAATATATTTTTGGACCTAATTGTAAAATTTCAGATTAATTATTACAATTAATTATTTACAAATAAATTCCCCTTTTTGAGGGGGTTTTCTACAAAAATTCCATTTCACCCCTCCTATTTAAAGGGCCCGAGCCCCCTGTTCTCCTAACCCTAAAACTTTCTCCCCATTTAGAACCCTAGACGCTTCAACCATCTTCTTCCGAAGTTAATCGGAGCGCCGCCACCAGATGACCGCGGTTCCGCCGCGCCAGCAAGCTCCCTCCCGCCGCCCTTCCGCCGCCGTCCTGACACGTCACCCCCTGGAATTTCCAGGGGAGGTAAATCTGTTCCTCTCCACTCTGGTTTTTTCATTTAAATTTCTGTAAAATTACTATGGAACACAGAATGCAATTTGAGAGGGATTTCTCCCCAGTTTTCTCACATGAAATTTACGGTACCTATTTCTCACGCGAAATTGAGCGGAGGGGATGGAATTTTTTGATTTACAATCACCCCTCTGCATTTGCTATACCAGATCTAGTTGCCTATTTTTATGAATCCATGGAAAAAAATTGCCTAGCGGACTTAGGGTATATCAAGTTGAATTGGGGGGATCGCGTTATTAACATTGATCGGGATTTAATCCACGAGGTCACACTCATTCCTCGTTTGCCCGCGCATGACCACCCCCTACAGTTTGAGGATTACATGTCCTTGATGGGCAATGATTGCGCGAGAGAGCCGCGAAAGGGTATCCAAGCACGATCCCTCTTCGCGAATGTTTTTACTGTGTGCCGGTGGACACAAAACAACATCTTTGGTAGTTCTCACAACACGACCTTTTTCACCCCTTCATTACATGTCATGCACACACTGATGACGAAGAACCCAAGGTTTGACATGTGCACTGTTTTACTTCACTCTATAGGTGCGGGGAAAAGGGCTACAAACTACCCTTGTCCTATGCTAGTCACCCAGCTCTGCCGTTATTTCCTCCCCATCGAGGAATTTGACTCTTACATGATGGAAGGGTTCCCGGTTCGACCACTTATTGAAGGCGTTACTTCGTCCTATTCTAGACTGACAGATGTATGGTCACGAACTGAACCAGCCGAAAATGTCCCTGCTCGCACCCCTAGCTCTAGTTCGACATCGAGTGAGGGTGAGCTAACCCCTCAAGAGCATGCACGCTTAATGAGGAGAGCTGTGAGGGGAATTGATACGTTGAGGGGCGAGTTTAGGACGACGGCACGAGAGCACGACCGTCGTTTGACAGAGATTAAGAGGGGTTTTCAGACCCTATTGGCTAGAGAGGAGCGATCACGTTCACGCTCAAGGGCGCGACGTGGGGCCGGGCAGTGAGGGCACTGCTTTGCTTAAGTTTGGAGGAGATGGTGGTGTATATAGTTATCTTTTGCATGGCATATTTTCATTATGTATATATTTTTCTTTTCTTTTTGCATATTTAATTTCTGCATTGCATCTTTATATAAAAAAAATCATAAAAATTTGAAAAATAATAAAAAATTAGAAATTGAAAAATTATAAAAATTAATGTATTCAATTTTGGTTAATTGACTTGAGTTTGATAAATAGGTCAACTGGCTAAGAAAAACTAGATCTTAGACTTAGTAAATTAAAAACCCTAAAAATAACCTTCCTTAAAGTCTAACGGTAGAAAATATATGTCTTTGTAGATTATTTAGAAATAGGCAAATTTTGAGTTCACTTCTTGGGCTAAGTCGAAATAAAGGAAAAATATTGATATTCTTATTAGAGTATAAGTTTGAAAAATAATTCCTAGCTTAAGTCTATACTCTGAAAATGTATACCCTACAAATTGCACAATCACGCACCTTGAAACTTGGAGTAGTAGAAGAGACCTTGAAATGCTCTTGTCTAAAGTCCTTAGTACGAAGAAAATAAAAAAAATATGAATAAAGAAAAAATGAACACTGGTCTTTGTGATTACTTAAGGCTGCAAAAAAAAAATAGAAAAATATTTAGCAAGGGTGCTTCATCACCTAGTGCCTTAGACCAACTGGTTTGGGAGTCACTGCTAAAAGCCTTGGGTGTTGCAAGACTAGGAATTACGCTTTAAAGTGCAAACATATCTTGTAATCGGTTGTTGGTACCTCAAGAAGTATTAACAGTCGCATGAAGGATGTGAATTCACCAGTTAATTAGTGCTTTGGACAACGGACAAGAGTATGATTGCTTGATTTGAATTTCCAAGTGTAGGGGTGATTTATACACACACGTGGGGATATATGATTAGAGTTGAGATAAGAGAAAGGAATGAAGAATAGAACTTGTATCTTTAGTAGAGTTGATAGAAAAATTCCCAAGTGGAGATTGAACCTTAGAAGGAAAACTTAAGAAATGCTGAAAGCTGAGTGAGTCTATCGAACATATATAATCTTAAGTTAAATGATGAGGTAGTGTGAAGAATATTGGTGGGTAATTTATGAGTCAATGATAATAGAATTCCTTGTTAAAAAACCTAATTGGAGAACAAAAGTCAATGGGCCTAATTGATAGGATTTTGTGGGTAGTATCCGCTGAAAACCCTCAGGAGACAACACTCCTCCTACTAGGAACACCTAGAGGTTTAACGGCTTGTTGCACGAGCTCAGTGCAATCGCGTTTCCCTGCGAAAGTGCGGTTAGGTTTTATCGAGAATAAAATAATAAGTTTGCTCGAGGACGAGCAAAAGATAAGTTTGGGGGTATTTGTTCATATCATAATACTGCATTTTATATTCCTCATTGTTATGCGTTTTATAAATAAACAGGTGCTTTTGACGCATGTCTGCTACATATTACAGGATACAGGTTCTTGGAGCGAAAACAGTGAAAAAGACAAAAGAGAATACAAAAGTGGGACTTTTGACCAACAAGCAGAAGGATCATAGTCAAGCCTAGATGAAGAACAATTCACAATTGTACAAGGCAACGCATGGTCCGAAATGTCAAAGGAAACAGTTAAAAGACCACTACAACTTTCACTGAAAGATCTGGAGAAAACCCAGAAGCCAAATGGAGAAAAGAACTATATAAGTAGAAAGACCAAAGCATCAAGAAGCAGCCCAAAACTTTTGATGAGATGATCTCACCAATGGGCCGCGGAACCGCGGCCCCACCCTAACCCATGTCGCGGTTCCGCGGCCATTTATTGCACGTGTCGGTGCAGATTTTTGGTGGCGGTGCGTCGGTGACTTTGTTGGGATTTCTCGGGGGTATTTTTGTAATCGCACATGTGCGAATCCCGTAACCCTAAATTTCCCTGTTTCCCTATAAAATTGTAATAAAAATACTGTAATAGGGATGCCTCTTTTCAAGAAATAAAATTCAGATTCAATTGGAATTGGAAGAGCATCATTTCTTGTAAGTAATTTATTTTTTCTGCCCTAGTTTACAATTCATTCTTTGCCCTAGCTCTATAATTTAATTCTTTCCTTAGATAAATCATTCCTTTGCCTTAGTTAATTCTAGTATAGAATCTCTTAAAACTGCAGTAGGAAATTAATCAATAGATTTAATAATGAACCTCAAATTGATGTTGTTAATAAATCCCCTAATGAGCGAGTAATTTCCTCGCTTGTTAGGGTTAGGAATAAGGGAGGGAATGAGAGATGAAGATCTCTCATCTCTTTCGTGCCCGATTATTTTTTAACTAGAACTTCATGCATGCATGCATGATCCGATCCCTACGGCACCCTACCCACGAGGTAACGGTGAAACCGTAGTATAAAGGACCGGACATGCATGTCTTCCATGAAGGTTAAAGCAAATACTAGAAAAGGACGGACAAGGATCTAGAGGAAGAAACTTCGTTTCTTCCCAATCATCATAATCCCTTTTTCTAATAGTTGCTATAACTTCTAAAAGATCTCATTTAGGGCATTGAAAGAGGTGTGTCATCAAATCTTACCAAACCCCACCTTTGACCTAACCCTAGTAAGTTTCTTTGTCCTCATATAACTTAGTTTTAGATTCAATTAAAACAAAACCAAACAACCATTGGAATCAACTCGTAATAACACTTAGGAAAATTACACATCCCTGTGGACCGACCCGTATTCACCGGCTAGCTGCAAAGCGACGCCGTTTCTGATTGCGGTAAAAATATTTTTGATCTTAAAATCCTACACTAATCAACGCTCAGCGCCAAGCGCGCCACGTGTCACTCAGGTGTGCGCCACTAAACTAGAAGCGCAATGCGCTCAAGAACCAGCGCTCTGCGCTCATAAACTGGCGCAATACGCCCATCATCTGGCGCTTAGCGCCAAGCGCGACACGTGTCCTTCACATATGCGCCACGTGGCAGAAGCGCACTGCGCTCTTTGACTGGCGCAAAGCGCCAAGCGCACCATGTGTTGCGCTGACAGAACATAAAATGTTTTCTAATAAATTCCAGAGCTATGATGAATGCTCAGCATTCAATAAAAGACAAATGCTCAGCATTGTTAAAAGGGCCAAGCCCAAATAAAGGCTCAACGGCCCAAAATAAAAATGTTAAACATTTTAACCTGATTGGACTTAGCCCAAGGTTGGCCATAAGTCCTCAACTCATATTAATTGAGCCCATCTGCTCATAAATATTTCAACAGATTTCAGCCCAAATGGGACTACAGATCTTTCAACCAACTCAAATTGGTTCGAGGGTACATCTCTTTACTCCTCTGATATTTTTCGTTGTAATCCTTCAACGTCTTCAGAGAGGTGACGGGTCCCGACAACCACACATTTCATAGACTATGACGTCTTTAAACTGGACTGTGGGGTCCTTTTAAACCCACGGACTACGATATTCTTAACCTCGGACTGTGGAGTCCCTTTAAGCCCACGGACTACGATGTCCTTAACCTTGGACCACCATGTCCTTAAACTGGTAATGGACCACCATGTTCTTAAACTGGTAATGGACCACCATGTTCTTAAACTGGTAATCGACCGCAATGTCCCTAAACTAAACAATAGAGTTCAAATGCTCTTTTGTTGGATCTAAACGATCCCGTTAAGTTGATCTTAGTCTAAAATTAGACTAACGTATCCTTAACAAATGTTTAAGTTGATCTTAGTCTCAAATGAGACTAACGTATCCTTAAACTCAACCCCCAAACCCAAATCTAAGAAGATACGTATTTGGACTAATCCATGTCCTACGGGCGACAACATAAATTAGTCTCCGTATACAATCCACGAGCAACCAAAAACAAAACAAACACACACGACACGAAGTGACCATCTGGAGAAGGAGAAAGTGGTTACCGCGATGCGGTAGCGTAATTAACTGCAGGGGCTTGCGCCTGCAGGGAAGAGCGTTCCCACAATCAAAAACCCCTCAACGAGGGGGAATCTGACGAAGTCTGCTATATCGGCCGCATCCGTTTAAACCTTCGATACATGGTGCCATAAACCAACTTGGTATCTTCGTAGAGGTGGACGGATAACACCAATTAGCATCTGCCCCGAATTCAGGCAAGGCGGACCTGCGCGGTCGCGTCTCCGTGTTCGGAGGGGAACAAGGCCGAATATCGCTCCAATAAAACTTCCCTTTCAATTGTAACAGAAAGTTACGATCGCACAAAATCTTTGTTTCACTCCTCCATTTCAACCAACCAGCTTAGATCTTTTGATTAACGTCGCTATCGATCTACCCAACCTTTTGGATGATAGAACCTAGATATCTAAACTGATCACTCGGTAGTATCTCTTGTCCTTCTAGTGTTATACCAATGTGGTCTCAACTTCTCTGTTTGCTAAATTTGCAATGCATATATGTTGTCTTGGACCTGCTCAATCTGAACCCCCGAGATTCCAACGTTTGCCTCCATAACTCCAATTTGGCATTAATCCCTGCATTCGTCTCATTTACTAGAACAATATCATCAGCGAATAGCATACAATAAGGTACCTTATCTTGGATGGTTCTAGTAAGCTCATCTATCACGATGGTAAATAAGAATGGACTTAATACAGATCCTTAATGTAAGCCAATTGTAATCAGAAAACCACTCGTTAGGCTGCCGCAAGTTCTGACATTTGCAACTACTCCATCGTACATATCCTTGATTATATTAATGTACTTGACGGGGACCCCCTTCTTCTTCATTCTCCTCCATAATACCTCTCTAGGTATTTTGTCGTACGCTTTTTCTAAATCAATAAATATCATATGCAATCTTTTCTTCTCTCTCGAAAACGCTCGATAAGTTGACGAAGCAAATGAATAGCCTCTGTCGCCGATCGTTCAGGCATGAACCCAAACCGGTTCTCTGTTATCTTAATGTAAATCCCCAGTTCCGAATATAATTTTTCCGTATTTTTCCAGATTTTATTCCAAAATTCTTTCATTTTTATATATTTTATTATATTTTATTTTTCATAACCTAAAAATCTAAAGCCCAAATCCTAATTCTACCCGATCCGACCCATGCCTGACCCGACCCGCACCCGCTTCCCCCTCTTCTTCCTCCACTCGTTTCCTTTTTCCCGCCACTTCTCTCGCAATGCCACCCTCTCCTCGTACTCGCCCGCTTCTCGCGCCCATCTTTCCCATGACCCGCGCTCACTCGAGACCCGCTCCCCCAATGGCTCCAAGGCCTCGACGGCTCCCCAACGACTCCCCGCTCCTCGTGCTCTCCCACGATGGCCGCACCCATCTCCCCACGACCCGCACGTCTCCAACGGCCATGACTTCCCTCGTCTCTCTCTCTCTCTCTCTGCCTCACTCTCTCTCTACTTCACCATCTCTCCCTCGCCTCTCTCTCTGCTTCACTCTCTCTCTCTCTCTCGTTCTCCCCCAAACCAACAACCGCCGACGTCCACCACCGCCATCTCCACCGCGACAACCACCGTCACCACCGACGACTCCCCTCACCACTGGCAAGACACTCTTCCACCTGATCACCACGCCGACCACCAAGGCACCCAGCAAATCCGAGCACCCCTCTTCCTTACACCCCCGACCGCTTCTCAGCCCAAATTCACTGCCAAACCCTACGCCCATCACCGTCGAACCCTGCGCCCATCACCGTGGCCACCACCAGCACCACCCCGCCGACGAGCTCGATCCCCGTCTCTTCCTTTCCTCCCCTTCATCAACGACCGAGCTACTCCCCTGCTCACCACCTCGGGGCTGCGAGCTCCGAGCACCCCAACACCGAGCCCCTGCACTCACTGCCTCTAGCAGCCACCCGAGCTCGCTGCCGTCGCCGCTGCTTGTGCTGTGCATTGCCCTTACGCGTGCCTTCACCGTCACCGTTGCTGCCTCTCGTCGTCGTCGCGATTTTCTGAGGAAAGTGAACGCCAATCACTTGTTTATGTATGCTAATTACTATTTTTTTTGACTTGGAAAAGAAATGAGGTTATATAATGCGGAGTATGTGCCCATATATATATACACACACGTATACATCGATAAAAATTATAATTCGATTATTTTAACGAACCCTCTTAGTTTGATTATATTGAATGGAACCCGACTAGGAATTTGCTATCCCGTATCAACATCATTTACAATTTCACCAAATAACAACTAGTTTGATAAATTAACCGAAACCGATGTTTAACTGATACCCGTACATAACTTATGTGTTCGACACGATACATACATGAAAACCCTATCTTAAATTACTGGAATTTATGATCGTCGAATCCCTTACTGATTAATGAACGTCGTGTAAGGTTTTGCGTTAAAAATATCGTGTTTATAATCCTGTAACGTCGCCCCTAAAGGCAACACTAAAACTGAATTTTACCACGCAGGTTACCTCAAGAAAATAATTGTAAATTAAATACTGGTTGGGACGTAACGTTCTATGGATCATATAGAAGACGTCTCGATAACCTAAAAACCCCTATAGTTTAGTTCTCGATGTTTATGGATTTCTGCAACGATAATTGGCTGCGAATGCGGCACCGAACTGCAGTCCGGGGCAGCTTTTCATTTGGATACATGGCTTTAGAACACCTGTATACCCCTTATTTAAACTGAAAATGCACGGAGCTCTATATGGTCGCGTAGATAATTTAGTTATATAACACATGAATCTGGTCTCGTGCTGTTTCACCATCATTTGATATTTAATTTGCATTTAACGTACCTAGGTGTTCTGCAGTTTCTGCAGTGACTCCTCTTGCATAGCTACACTAGACATGACATAACTTTTAATACAGAACTGCTATCGATAATCCGTTTGATGCGTTGGAAACTTAACTGATAGAACTATATTTCATTCAACCGGAGAAACATCTTAATCTGAACACAATCACTAATAAAACGCGCGCGAAGTTGGGCTTCCAGTTCTGAAGCTGGAATTCCAGCAATCGGTCGCTACCTTACAATGATGATAATTCCCTAACCTGAATCCCGATTGACATGAAATAAATTTTAATGTTTAGATAATCAAGTGTGCTTCATACTCACTTTATATTATTTTGGTTGATTCTATACGTGTGATTTATCGTAAATTTTTCAAGTTGTATGTCATTGGTCGTCATAAAATAGTGAATACCTGTTCAGTGCATTTCTGCATATTTTCATGCTTGATTTATTCCTTTTGCATAGTGATCGTTCACATTGAGACCTAGCTACTGTTTTTCGATGTCGATATATATCAGTGTTAGTGATTGTGTTGTGACAAATACGACAGTGATATTGATAAGTGGAAAAGTGATTGAAAGTGACAGCGATACGTATTTGTTCACAACCTATCTAATACCTGAGTGCATACTATAACCTGTGGAATGGGGAAATCAAGGTGGAATTAAACTCGTATTTAGCGAGGTACAGTGATTTAGAGGACAATCATTCGCTATTAGTGATATATATATACATACTTTAGGTCGTGGGCCTAGCGGCACGGCTGACAGGGTTATGTCCCGGGCACAGCGGATCGTAGTCTCGGGCATGCACGAGACCCTTATTAAACACGAGCATCCTCTCCACTAATTGATTTTATTGACTTAGTGACTGATAAGTAGTGACATACACTCTGCCTAGCTTACTAACATGGTACCTACATTGCACTATTCATATTCAGTCAATGTTTATTTTACTCATGTTCTGCAATTCATTGTACTCCTCATGTTTAATAATATTGCATGCCCATCATATATATATTTATTTCTATATGTGTCGTCCTAACGACCTGAGTGTGCATGCTCAGAGGACGAAGTGGATCCAGCCTAGGAGCAGGACCTGCCCTTCGAGATCGCGGAGATCTAGACTGCTTCATCAGCGCCATCTCTTTTGCTTTCTGCACTTTGTTTTGTTGGTTAGTTATTTATTCCGCGAAATAAACGTATCTCGAACTCTTTTATTGCAATGTAATAAAGTTGTGAACTATGATTTTTCTTTACTCAAGTAATGTTTACTGACTACCATGTAATGCTAGAAGTCGAAGTGTCACTACGGCGGGATTATTCTCTGGCCGTAGGAGCATGGATGTCCTAGTCACCCCTCATATTCTGTATTTTGGGATGCGAGGCGTGGCATGGTTTTGTTGGTATCAGAGCGCCGGGTTTCTGGATGAAATTACAGTTCCGTCGAGGGACCTCTAGATTGAGTTACACCCTTAGAGTATGCTTTATTACATTTCTTCCCCACTTTCTAATCGTCGTTGAATCATTTTGTAGCCTTGCTTGAATCTGATTTCTTTTAACCTTTTCAGGAATATGGACTCCTCAGGCAACTCTTCAGGTGCTGGTCCCAACGATCGTACCGAGAAGATCCTTAGCACACTGACGACCCTGGCTCAAGCTCAAGAGAGGAAGACCGATCTCCTGGCCGAGGATTGAAGGCGGTACAGGAGACCGCAATTACCGCCCTAGAGAGATCTACGGCTGTTCCCGCCTCCTCCGAGGGCGCGCTCGTACCGACTACACATGCTAAGGTTGGTCCCGTTTCAAATTTCAGGAGGCTTCATCCAGCAATGTTTACGGGATCAACAAGTCCACTTGAGGCTGAATAATGGCTCATCAACGTAGAGAACCTCCTGACCACCGCTCGAATTCCTGACGACGACAGAGTGAACATGGTGAAGATTCATCTAGAAGACGAGGCCCGCATGTGGTGGTCCATAGAGGAGAGCCGGCTAGAGAAACCTATTGGATGGGACACGTTCTCCACATGCTTCCTGGATCACTACTTTCCGGCTACTGCCAAGGCCGAGATGGAGGAGAAATTCATTATGTTGAAGCAGAATGGGCGCTCAGTGGATGTCTACGCCGTGGAGTTCAATCGGCTGAGTCGCTTCGCACCATACATGGTAGCCACCGAAGCCGCCACGGCAAGACGGTTCCAGCAAGGGTTTGATATTGAACTATAACAACTTATCGCGTCTCTCAACCAACCAACCTTCGCCTATGTTTTGAACGCTGCCCGAGTACAGGAAAGATTGGTAGAGAAAGCCAAAGGCTAACGATCGATGGACAGGAGATCCCACGTGGTTCCAGCACGGACTACCATCCCCCCGTGGAGCGATCCCAGTTCACAGGTCGGGTGTCACACAGATGAAGCGCACCTTCTCACCTCAGCAGCCGCAGCGGAGGGCACTATTTTGCGATTATTGCCAGAGGCCGGGACACATGCAGAGAGATAGCCGCAGAGCTAAGGGGCAGTGTCTGATTTGCGGATCTAGCGAGCACAGGGTCAACGGGTTTCCCCAGAGATCAGAGCTAGATGGAGGGTTCGAGCAACAAAAACTGTCGTACGACACATCAGCTCATAGGGGTCCACCTCGGGTGTCCCAACAACGGTTTTTCGATCAGAGGCAGACTGGTACAGGTCGGAATCAAGGACGAAATTTCACCCTGTCCGCCGAGCAGGAAGAGGCTTTTGGAGATGTGGTTACAGGTACCATCCTTGTTTATTCTGTACCAGCTAGAGTTCTTTTCGATTTGGGTGCTTCGCATTGCTTTATTTCCACGTAGTTTGTTGACACACACTCTATACCTCACGAGCCGTTGACCAAATGTTGGGAGATACATACGGGTAACGGTATTATTGTGTCCAACCAAGAGTGTAGATTATGTCCGGTGGTAGTATGCGGCAGAGAATTCTATGTGAATTTCCTTTTAATCGGGACGGACAACTATGACGCGATTCTCGGGATGGATTGGATGAGCACCTTCCATGCGATCATCGATTGCCGAGCTAGGAAAGTGACCTCTCGCATCCCCAATCACCCTGAATTTGTTTTCGATGGCGAAAGCGAGTCTTTGGAGCCAGCCAAGTTCAGAGCCAATCCAAAAGCATCGACGGCTATGGAGATTGATGAGAGTCCAGCCCCAAAGATCGTTCAGTATTTTCTTGATGTGTTCCCTGAAGATTTACCAGGTCTACCACCTTCCCGCATCTTGGGATTCTCTATTGACTTGATTCCAGGGACGGCGCCAGTTTCCAAGGCTCCTTACAGGATGGAGCCAGTTGAGTTGGCAGAATTGAAGAAACAAATTGGAGAACTCCTGAAGAAAGGATTTATTCGCCCAAGCGCTTCGCCGTGGGGTGCACCAGTCTTGTTGGTGAAGAAAAAGTACGGATCACTACGGATGTGCATAGACTACCGGGAGCTGAACAGAGTCACAATAAAGAACAAATACCCCATTCCGCGTATCGACGACTTATTTGATCAGTTGGGTAGGGCCACGGCATTTTCGAAGCTGGATCTTCGTTCGGGCTATCACCAGATCAGAGTAACAGCCGAAGATATATACAAGACGGCTTTCAGGACCCGATACGGGCATTATGCATTCCTTGTGATGACATTCGGTGTTACCAATGCTCCAGCTATATTTATGGATCTGATGAATAGAGTATTTGAGAAATACTTGGACACGTTTGTCTTTGTATTCATCGACGACATACTAGTCTACTCTAAGACCCGAGAGGAGCATACCGAACACTTGCGAACGGTACTACAAATTCTTCAGGAAGAGAAGCTATACGCAAAATTGAGTAAGTGCGGGTTCTGTCTCGACAAAGTGCAGTTCTTGGGACACGTTACGGGCGAAGGCATCTCAGTGGACCCAGCGAAGATAGAATCTGTTAGAGATTGGACGACACCAAAGTCAGTGGCCGAGATTAGAAGCTTCCTGGGATTGGTAGGATATTATCGGCGGTTCTTTCAAGACTTTGCGTGAGTCGCTAAACCTTTGATAAAGCTGACACGGAAGGAAGTACCGTATGTATGGACGGAGGAGTGTACTTGGGCGTTTGAGGTACTGAAGCAGAAATTGACCACGGCACCTATTCTTACAGTGCTAGATAATTCAGGTGGTTTAGTGATACACAACGATGCTTCAGGGAAAGGCTTAGGCTGCGTCCTGATGCAGCACGGTCGGGTAGTTGCTTACGCCTCACGACGGCTGAAGAATCACGATAGGAACTACCCAACACACGACTTGGAGTTAGCCGCAGTGGTTTTCACATTGAAGATCTGGAGACATTACCTGTTAGGAGAAAAGGTGGAGGCGTACACGGATCATAAGAGTTTGAAATACGTGTTCACTCAGAGAGAACTGAATATGAGGCAACGCCGATGGCTAGAATTAATGGCGGACTACGACTTGGACTTACAGTATCATCCAGGGAAAGTAAATGTCGTACCAGACTCTCTCAGTCGCAAGCCAGTGGTCATGATGTTGACCAGTCAGACGAGCATCATCGAGGATTTTCATAAGCTCGAACTAGAGGTTGTTACATCGAGTGTAATCAGGCAGTTCTGGCAGTTACAGGTGCAGTCTTCTCTTGTAGATCGTATTAAGGCTGCGCAAGCTGATGATCCTCGATTGCAGAAATTCAGAGAGCAGGTGGAAGCCGGGCTGAGGACGGACTTACTCATATATCGAGACGGTTCTCTGAGATTCGGCAGCAGACTCTGCGTCCCCAAGGGGGATGTTCGAGAAGAGGTACTAGCTGAGGCTCATAGTTCGGTTTATTCTATGCATCCAGGAGGCACGAAAATGTATCAAGATCTGAAGCAGCACTATTGATTGAACGGGATGAAGCGAGAGATTGCACGGTTTTTATCCAAGTGCTTAGTATGCCAACAAGTAAAGGCAGAACACCAGAGAACAGCTGGACTATTGCAACCGCTTCCAATACCTGAGTGGAAGTGGGAGCACATCACTGTTGATTTTGTGGCTGCCTTACCACGGAGCCCTAGGGGCAACAACACCGTCTGGGTTATCATCGACCGTCTTACGAAAGCTGCACACTTTATACCCTTCCGCGTGGAACAGTCGACAGAATCGCTTGTGGAGAAATACATGCAAGAGGTAGTGCGACTTCATGGAGTTCCGGTCAGTATAGTGTCAAATCGAGACACCAGATTTGTTTCACACTTTTGGAGGAGCTTATAGGAGAGTCTGGGTACACGTCTCAAGTTTAGCACGGCTTACCATCCACGGACGGACGGACAGTCCGAGCATACTATTCAGACTCTCGAAGACATGTTGAGGGCTTGCATGCTAGACTTCCAGGGTCTTGGGAGGATCATCTTCATCTGGTGGAGTTTTCTTATAACAACAGTTTCCAAGCTAGCATCCAGATGGCTCCATTCGAATCACTTTATGGACGGAAATGTCGATCCCCTGTTTGTTGGGATGACGTGGAAGAGCGAAGATTACTGGGCCCCGAACTTATTTATCAGACGGTAGACAAGGTCCAGATGATCAGACAGTGCATTAAGACGGCTCAGGACCGACAGAAGAGTTGGGCGGATGCCAGCAGGAGAGCACTAGAATTCGAGGTCGGAGATCATGTGTTCCTGAAGATTTCTCCTACCTGCGGTGTTATCAGGTATGGAGATCACGGAAAACTCAGTCCCCGATTCATCGGGCCATTCGGGGTATTGGAGTGAGTTGGGGAAGTGGCATACTGTCTTGCCTTACCCCCATCGTTAGAGGGCGTACATAACACATTTCATGTGTCACAGTTGCGGCGCTACATTCGAGACGACAGTCATGTTCTCGATCATTCTGAGTTGACCTTGGGTACCGATTTATCTTATACGGAGCAGCCCACCACCATTCTAGATCGTCGGGAAAAAGTGCTGAAGAACAAAGTCATTCCCCTGATTCGAGTTTCTTGGGGTGGTCGTTCTCCAGGGGAGTGTACCTGCGAACGCGAGGAGGACATCCGTGCATGTTTTCCGCATCTGTTTGTGTAGTGCTGTTGTTCCGTTGTTTTCGTTTTAAATTTCGAGGACGAAATTTTTGTAAGGAGGGTATGATGTAAATCCCCAGTTACGAATATAATTTTTCCGTATTTTTCCAGATTTTATTCTAAAATTCTTTCATTTGTATATATTTTTATATATTTTATTTTTCCTAACCTAAAAATCTAAAGCCCAAATCCTAATTCCACCCAACCTGACCCATGCCCGACCTGACCTGCACCCGCTTCCCCTTCTTATTCTTCTACTCGTTTCCTTTTTCCCGCCACTTCTCTCGCAACGCCACCCTCTCCTCGTACTCGCCCGCTTCTTGCACCCGTCTTCCCCATGACCCGTGCTCATTCGAGACCCGCTCCCCCAACGGCTCCAAGGCCCCAACGGCTCACCCATGACTCCCCGCTCCCCGCGCTCTCCCGCGACGGCCGCACCTATCTCCCCATGACCCGCACGTCTCCAACGTCCATGACTTCCCTCGTCTCTCTCTCTCTACTTCACCCTCTCTCCCTCGCCTCTCTCTCTTCTTCACCCTCTCTCTCTCTTGTTCTCTCCCAAACCAACAACCGCCGACGTCCACCACCGCCATCTCCACCGCGACAACCACCGTCACCACCGACGACTCCCTTCACCACTGGCAAGACACTCTTCCACCTGATCACCACGCCGACCACCAAGGCACCCAGCGAACACGAGCACCCCTCTTCCTTACACCCCGACCGCTTCTCAACCCAAAATCACCGCCGAACCCTGCGCCCATCACCGCGGCCACCACCAACACCACCCCGCCGACGAGCTAGATCCTCGTCTCCTCCTTTCCTCCCCTTCCTCAACGACCGAGCTACTCCCCTGCTCACCACCTCTGGACTGCGAGCTCCGAGCACCCCAACATCGAGCCCATGCACTCACTGCCTCCAGCCGCCACCTGAGCTCGCTGTCATCGCCGCTACTTGTGCTGTGCCATGCCCTTACGCGTGCCTTCGTCATCACCGTTGCTGCTTTTCGTCGTCGTCGCGATTGTCTGAGGCAAGTGAACACTAATCACTTGTTTTTGCATGCTAATTAATTTTTTTTTAATTGGAAAAGAAATGAGGTTACATAATGCGGAGTATGTGCCCACACACACACACACACACACACACACACACACACACACATACACGTATACATCGATAAAAATTATAATTCGATTATTTTAACGAACCTTCTTAGTTTGATTATATTGAATGGAACCCGACAAGGAATTTGCTATCCCGTATCAACATCATTTACAATTTCACCAAATAACAACTAGTTTGATCAATTAACCGAAACTAATGTTTCAACTGATACCTGTACATAACTTATGTGTTCGACGCGATACATACATGAAAACCCTATCTTAAATTACCGAAATTTATGATCGTCGAATCTCTTACTGATTAATGAACGTCTTGTAAGGTTTTGCGTTAAAAATATCATGTTTATAATCCTGTAACGTCGCCCCTAAAGGCAACACTAAAACTGAATTTTACTGCGTAGGTTACCTCAATAAAATCATTGTAAATTAAATACTGGTTGGGACGTAATGTTCTACAGCTCATATCGAAGAAGACTCGATAACCTAAAACCCCCTATAGTTTAGTTCTCGATGTTTATGGATTTCTGTAACGATAATTGGCTGCGAATGCGGCACCGGACTGCAGTCCGGGGCAGCATTTCACTTGGATACCTGGCTTTGGAACACCTGTATAACCCTGCTTTAAACTGAAAATGTGCGGAGCCCCATATGGTCGCATAGATAATTTAGTTAGATAACACGTGAATCTGGTCCCGTGCTTTTTCACCGTCATTTGATATTTAATTTGCATTTTAACGTACCTAGGTGTTCTGCAGTTTCTGCAGTGACTCCTCTTGCATATCTACACTAGACAGGACATAACTTTTAATACAGAACTGCTATCGATAATCCGTTTGATGCGTTGGAAACTTAACTGATAGAACTATATTTCATTCAACTGGAAATCTGAACACAATCACCGATAAAAGGCGCACGAAGTTGGGCTTCCAGTTCTGAAGCTGGAATTCCAGCAATCGGTTGCTACCTTAAAATGATGATAATTCCCTAACCTGAATCCCGATTGACATGAAATAAATTTTACCGTTTAGATAATCAAGTGTGCTTCGTACGCCTTTTATATTATTTTTGTTGATTCTATACGTGTGATTTATCGTAAATTTTGCAAGTTGTATGCCATTGGTCGTCATAAAATAGTGAATGCCTATTTAGTGCATTTCTGCATATTTTCATGCTTGATTTATTCCTGCTGCATAGTGATCGTTCACATTGAGACCTAGCGACTGTTTTGCATTGTCGATATATATCAGTGTTAGTGATTGTGTTGTGACAAATACGACAGTGATATTGATAAATGGAAAAGTGATTGAAAGTGACAGCGATACGTATTTATTCACAGCCTATCTAATACCTGAGTGCATACTATAACCTGGGGAATGGGGAAATCAAGGTGGAATTGAACTCGTATTTAGCGAGGTACAGTGATTTAGAGGATTATCATTCGCTATTAGTGATATATATATATATATATACATACTTTAGGTCGTGGGCCTAGCGGCACGGCTGACAGGGTTATGTCCCGAGCACAGCGGACCGTAGTCTCCGGCATGCACGAGACCCATTTTAAACACGAGCATCCTCTCCACAAATTGATTTCATTGACTTAGTGACTGATAAGTAGTGACATACACTTTGCCTAGCTTATTGACGTGATACATGTTTCCCCCAATCAGAGAGCAAAGCTCTATTTAAAATTTCAAAATTTGAAATTTGAAATAAGGCAGCGCCTCATAAAAGCGCTAGTGCCAAGAGCGCCAGCGCTAAGAGTCAAAGACTCTGAAGCAGCACTCACATGCAAAGCACGAGAGCGGCGGCGCCAAGAGCGCCAGCGCTAGGCGTCAAAGACTCTGAGGCAGCGCTCACGTGCAAAGCACGAGAGCGCTAGAGCCAAGAGCGCCAGAGCCAAGAGCGCCAACGCTAATGACTCTGAGGCAGCGCCTCACGTACAAAGCACGAGAGCGATAGCGCTAAGTGCGCTAGCGCCATGAGTCAAAGACTCTGAGAAAGCGCCTCGCGTGCAAAGCACAAGAGCGCTAGTGCTAGAACTAAACGTTCTCCACCCTTGGATCAAAGATCCAACGAATATGATTAAAAATCATCAAATTACCAGAATAAAATTCTGTTGAAGAAATACTCCTCAAATCTTTTCAAACAGGAAAGATTGTGCTCTGTAAATCATAGCACCGTTGGATCAAAGATCCAATGGTGATTAAAAATCACCAAGATACAGAAAAAGTTTTGTATGGGAAAATATTTTCCCAATCTTGTTAAAAATAAGAAAATTGTCTTCTGTAAAACAGAATCCCTAGGATCAAAGATCCAATGGTGGGGAAACATCCCCAAATCAATCAGAGAAAGATTTCCTTAACTGATTCAACAAATCAGCCTCCCCTATATAAAGGACCCAAGACTTCAAGTCTTGCACAGAAGAACCCTCCCATAAACTTCAAAAAAGAAAAAAAAAAGAGCTGGCTCTTAGAAGAAGAAATTTTCTTCAAGGTAAATGATAATGAATGAGATCATAACATCTCCTCAATTCTTGAGAGTTTAACTCTCGCATCATAAGAACTCGGTTCTTTTTCTAGATCATAGATCCATAAGACAAGTTTCTTTTTTTTACAAAAAACAAAGAGATCATAGCATCTCATCAAAAAGAGAAGAACTTATTTCTTAAATCCATGAGACAAAATCTCTCATAAACCGAGAATTTAATTCTCAGAGCACAGAACTGATCAGAGCTATCAGAGAAGAGCCTTAGCGCTCCAATTTAAAAAGAAGCGCCTTAGCGCTCCAAGTCTGGCGCTCAGCGCCCAGCACTCCAAGCGCTATTTTAAAAGAAGCGCTCCAGCGCTCCAAATCTTACGTTCAGCGCTAAGCGCGCCACGTGCTCCTCACGTGGGCGCTATTCTAAAAGAAGCGCTCCAGCGCTCTAAATCTGGCGCTCAGCGCCAAGAGCGCCATGTGCTCCTCACGTGGGCATTATTCTGAAAGAAGCGCTTTGGCTCTCCCACGCTCCAAGTCTGGCGCTCAGCGCCATGTGCTCCTCACGTGGGCGCTATCTCAGAAGAAGCGCCTCAGCGCTCCAAGTCTGGTGCTCATCGCCAAGCGCTCTGTACATAAAGCGCTCTATACATAAAGGTTCTGTATATAAAGCGCTCTGCGCTACAAAGAGTGTTCAACACTCAATAAAAGACAAAATAAAAAGGGGTGTCAGAGCTCAAATTAATGCTCAACATTATTGAACAAAAAAGGCACCGAGCCCAAACAAGTGTTTAACACTTTAATCAAAACTGAGTAGGCTGAGCCCAAGTTGGCCACAAGCCCCTAACTCAGACCAACCGAGCCCATGTGCTCACAATTTCCCTAATTAGTCTTAGTCCCAAACCTGAATACAGATCTCCCAACCTATATTGGTTCAAGGATACATCTCTTCATTCCTCTGATATGTGTCGTTATAATTCTTCAACGTCTTCAGAGAGGTGGCGGGTCCTGACAACCAGACATTCCATGGACTATAATATCCTTAAATTTATGGACCGCAACGTCCCTAAACTAAACTCTATAGACTATGATATCTTTAAACTATATGGACTATGATGTCCTTAAACTATATGGACTATGATGTCCTTAAACTCCATGGACTATGATGTCCTTAAATTTATGGACCGCAACATTCTTAAACTAAAACGATAGAGCTAAATGCTCTGTCGTCAGATCTAAATGATCATGAACCCCCGTTGAGTAGATCTTAGTCTAAAATTAGACTAACGTATCCTTAACAACGTTTAAGTTGATCTTAATGTCAAAAGAGGTTACCGATCCTTAAAACAAACCCAAACCCAAATCTAAAAAAATATGGATTTGGATTAATCCACGACCTACGGGCGACAACATAAATTAGTCTCCGTATACAATCCATGGGAAACCAAAAAAAAACAAACACACACGACACGAAGTGACCTTTTGGAGCAGGAGAAAGTGGTTGCCGCGATGCGGTAACGTAATTAACTGCAAGGGCATACGCCTGCAGAGAAGAGCGTCCCCACAATCAAAAACCCCTCACAATGAGGGGGAATCTGACGAAGTCTGCTATATCGGCCGCATCCGTCTAAACCTTTGATATACGGTGCCATAAATCAACTTGGCATCTTCGGAGAGGTGGACGGATAAAACCAAATAGCATCTATCCCCAAATTCAGGCAAGACGACCTACGCGGTTTCGTCTCTGTTTTCGGCGATAATCAGATTCTGGCACGCCCGGTGGGACCTTTTCCTCTTTCCACTCTACACTTCATGTGTCGTGTTCGCGAAAGAATCGCGGTTTAATATGGTTGCCCCTGAATTCGAGGTACTAAGATTTGGTGTCTTTCTCCGTGCAGAAAAGAAGATGGCGTCAATGACTTCCAACTGCGCCAACTGCAACAATTGCAACAACTCCCGCTCCGTCCTCGCAGGAGGAGTGACCTACGGGCCTCAAGTGGCCTCCATTTTCGCGATGCCAGTGGAACAGGTGACGCAGGCCACCACTGGGTTGTTCTTCGGGACTATGCTCCCACCAATAAGCTTAAATGCCCCAGTGCTATCGCAAGGAGCTCCGAAGAAGTCGGTCTTTGATTGGCTTACGACTACCGCGGCCCCTCTCAACGGGTCGCCCAAATCCAACTCCTTGGTCTTTAACAGACTGGGCCAAGGCTCCAATGGGCCCGTGAAGAAGCCCACAATACCTGAAGGGGTTATCCCAAAACGGATATCCATCCCTGCTCCAGTAAATGAATTCGTTAGAGAGACTTCTCCTGCTAAGGGGTCGGTCTTCACAAGACTGGCCATTCCAACTCCCGCTCTAGGCGAAGTCACCAAGGCTGCTTCCCCTGCTCGAAAGTCTGCCTTCGACAGGTTGGCCATCCCCTCTCAACGGACATCAGTCTTTGACAGGCTGACACCAACAGCAGTTTCTCATCAAAGCATGAAGCACGATACAGCTACCCCGACAACGGAAGCGATCCTATCGGCAAGACACGCTCGACATCGCCACTGGCGTCGAGTGAGGAAAGCTGGGGGCAGTTCCCTTTCTGGACTGACTCCACCAGCTCCAGTGGTGGAAATTGATGCTGTTGTTCCAACTGGGAACAGCTTTGAGCCACTTAGGAGGGTGTGCAAAAACTCTCCAACTGCTGTGTTAAAAAGATCTCCTCAACCTGTGGAGAATGCTACAAACGAAAAGCTAGAGCAGCCCCCTCAGCGGCTGTCCTCCAAAATTCACAAGGTCTAGCGAAGAGTCCAAGACTCTATGATTAACCAAGACTACTCCCGCCAACCAAAGAAAATGAAGGTTCGGCAAGAGAAGGACCACCCTTTCGTGCCACAGAAGGTGTCATCTACTTGGGTGCCCGCTGCAACGGCCCCCTCAACTTCGACCGCCCACAAAAGAAGAAGGCCGGAGAAAATCCACGTGTCCGCGACAAAGCTCAAAGGCATTGAATCCAAACGCCCTAAGTCTGTGGGCATGGTGATGCACACAATTTACATAGATTCCGGAAAAGAGGATAGCCGCATCTCCACGGGCTATCGACCACTCACCCGATCAGTAACAAAGGCTCAGGAGCAACAACAGCAAAAGCTCCAAGAGATGATAACGAAGATGGCCGCACTCACTGGGCCAAAAGAAAGCCCGGAAACATCGTCGGAGTAGTGTCATGAGCAGGAAACCGATAACGAGCTCCTCCGCAGAATCCTCAAGAAGAAAGACAAAGAGGCCGTGGAACAAGCGACCAACATAAAACAAATGGCGCTTTTATTCCAAGATATGGTCAGGATGATGATACAGCCGGATCCTCCAGCTGAAGACCCTCCGATTATCCTTGAAGACGACAGAGGGGAGACATCAAACCCTCTTCCTGCTTGTTCAACAGCCAAAGAGGAGACAATTTCGAAAGCCACCATTGACGACTATATAGCTAAACAAATACGAGCTCATCAGGCGAGCGAAGCGGCTGGCCAAATCGTCAAGACTGGACGACCCTATCCGGGTTGGTACGACCAAATAAAGTACCGCCGGGATACACGATCCCTAAATTCCATGTGTATAATGGAACGGGTAATCCACACCGGCATGTTGCTCAATTCAGGGCCTTGTGCGGTAATACTGGGGGTGACGATAAACTATTGCTTCGCCAGTTTGTTGGAAGCTTGTCGGAGACAGCATTCGAATGGTACTCCGAGCTCCCGAATGACTCTGTCAAGACATTTGCGGAAATGGAGCTACTGTTTACACAAAGGTTAGCAAGCGCTAGCGAACGCACCCCAATCACGGCGTTGATCAATACCAGGGTGAAGCCAAGCGAAACATGGGTTCGGTATGCAATATGGTAGCGGAACCTATGGTCGAAGTGCGAACAACGCATCGAGGAAGACCCTGCAGTAGGCATGTTCGTAGGTACCCTCGATCCGCAGGAGACCATATCCCAGTTCATGATGTTTTTCAAGCCGACTACCTTCCAGGCCTTGATTGACAAGCTGGCCCAAATGGATCAGATGGGCCATAGACCGTCTTCCTCGAAAATGGAGCCTCGAAACGAAAAAGGGAAAGGGAAAGCGACCTTCGTCGCCAATGCTCAGCAGCAGCCCAATGGTCCAAAACCAGCTGATCGCCAAAACGATAGGCAACGATTCTTCAACGAGAAGCTAAAACGCCCTTATTAGTTTCCCCGGGATAAAATGAGGAGACTGTTCGAGCTGGCGATGCGCAACAGGCTCATCACCCTGTCGGATCCGAAACACTCACTGCAGCCCGGTGACGTCAACAGTCTCAACTATTGCCCCTACCTCGAATAATGGGCTATCCAATCGAAGATTGCTTTGTCTTCAAAAACTGGATTGAGGACCAGTACCAGCAAGGAAAATTCGCGGTGTCTGAAAACTAAAGGGTAAACCTGCCACAACTACACGCTTCGAAAAAGATGGACATGGCATCATGCTCATTTATAGAGGAAGCTCCATGGGAAGTTGTTCTTTCGACAAAGACTAAAAGAATGCTGAAAGAGCTCCAAGCATGTCCGGCAATTAGGTGGAAGAGCCCGCTAGAGCCCGAGATTATTGAGGGGATGCTGAAGCCGTGCCCAACGCTGAAAGTTGGTGAAGGTGGACAAAACATTCAGGCCAAGCCTCCAAAGTCTTTAAAGAAAAAAAAGAAGGCCAAGAAGCCCGTCCGACCCGAAGACAGCCGTACAGGTCTGCAGAAATACATCGATTCACTGGAAGAATGTAACCAGAAGGAACGGACCCCAATCACGTTGGATGAATTCTTCAAGCATGTTCTTGAAAATGAAGCCGATGACGCCGATGAAGGAGACAATTCTTAAGAAGAGCCCGAGGATTATGTGGCAAGCTGCGACATGATCTCTCACTCATCAATAAATGGTAAAGAAGCTCATGATGCAGAGAAACTGGGGGCAGATCCAGAACCGGAATCAAAATCTCTAGAGCCATCGGACGAATTGATTTACAGACTGTTGCTCGAAGCTCTTCAGAAAAGCAAATCTGACCGAGAGCATGAAACGGCCATATATGAAAGGGCCAAGTGTCGGCATTATGTTGAAGAAGCTCCGGTACTGAGAAGCCATAAAGTACCCCAACCGAATAGAAGCACTTCGGCTGCCAACAAAAGCAGGTTTAAGACAAGGAAGCAGTTCGCTAAAGCCCTGTCGATGGGAATGAAGTTGCCACTTTTCAAAGAAGACACTTCAGAAAATACGTTCCACGAAGAACTAGATGCACATCCAAACTACTGCTTATACCATCGGAGGATCACGCACCCTACCGAGGAATGCATGTCCTTTAAAAATTGGTGGCAGGGATACGTTGCTCATCGATAGAATTTCAAGCGGATGAAGCGCAAAACTCGTTGATCAGTCGAAAATACTGCATCTTTAAACCGGCAATTTCCCTATCATTTGCGCTCATCTAGAAGTGTTCGGCATTCATATAGCACATATTAGCAAAACAGTCGTTAAATATCAGATTGCATGTGTTAGATTTTAAAATCGGCACTATAAGGGAAATTGACTGTATTTCATAGCATGACATCATTCCTATATATCGCAACTTGTGTTTCGAAGTCTGTGCAGGAAATTCCAAGAGATCGGTCAAATTTACAAAACGAAGACTGTTAAAAAGACGCCAACTCATGGATTTGGAATATGGTATAAATATAGAGGGAATTACACAATTCAACATATCAGATAGCTATCCCAAAGGCAGCCCAAAGCATCTGAAGAAAGGAGGCACATTAAGCCCCTCACGTGACCGCGGATCCGCGGCATAAGGAGGCACGTGTCGCGGATCTGCCGCAGCTCTGACACGTCATCATGCAATTTCAGCTGCAGAACTCTTGTTACAGCTCCTACACTTCATCAAGCTACTGCAATCTCCAGATTACTCCAGAACATTCTGCCAGATCAGCAAGCCATTGGGTTCCTAACTAAACACCCCAAGCTTCCTTAACAAGCTTCACCTAAACTCCATTAAGGACCTAGAACCTTCCCCCTAACCTCCTAGCTTAGGGTAGAAGCTAATCCCCTAACTAACTACTTCTAGAAGCCTCTTTCTCTAACTAACTTTTGGAGGGAAATTCAAAATTCAAATTCCTAGAGCTAGGGTTTGGGAAACCTATAAATAGACCCCTAGGCTCACTTGTCCTTGGTTGTTCATTAGTTGTTGAATCCTTAGTTGATCAATCCCTAATCTCTCCCATTCTAGTTCTTCAACCAATTCTTACCACCTCAAAACCCTAACCCTAATCCAATCCAAAATCAAGAAACCTCAAGATCTTTTGAGTGCAAGCCAAGCAAGTCTTCAAGATCCTTTAGAAGCGGAACCGGACTTCAACGGAGCACGAGATCCAAGCGATCCAAGACTCAAGGAGCCGAGCGACGCAAGAATCGACGATCAAAGTTCCATCCTCTTGTAGTTCTTGAGAGTAGTAACTAATTGTTGAAATAAATAAAGGTGAAGATTCTTTAAACTTGCTTATTTTCAATTCGAGCATTATGCTTATATTTCGATTCTTGAATATATTCTTTGTGATGATGCTTGAATAAAACTCCGCTCGTGGAGGAATCGAAACAATTGTAGAATGATGATGTTGACGAATCTTTAAATGATTTCTTAAGTCTTATAACAATTGTAAATTCTTGAAATTCGATGGATCGATGATCTAGATTGATGTGAATGTGTTCTTGATTCCTTTCGCACGATCTAGAGATCAACGATCGATCATCCGACTTTCAAGAAGCTATCTAGTGAATGTGATTCATCGAAATGACAAAGAATAGGATGAGGAACCCTAATTCTTCACAAGATCCTTGATCCTCGATGAATCTACATCGATTTAGCATCAACTTGTTAATGGATAAGAAATCGTATTCTTGAATCTTCTTCACATCTATAATTTACTCGATTCCTACGAGCTTTACTTCAAATCTTGAAACCTAAATTGATTGGAATTCTATCGATACTTGATTCTCGATGTTTATCGTTTTCTTGATTCTTGAATTAGAATAGTGATACTTGAAACTCATCGATAAAAATGTTGAATCGTTTTCTTTTCTATTAAATTTTCAATTCAAACAAATCAAAATACGAACGAATCGCACAATCCCTGTAGACGATCCCACTCGCTAACGCGCTACAATCCGACACCGTTATTGATTGCGGTCAAATATTTTTGGTTGTGATTCTATACATTTTTTCTAAACCGACAACGGAAAATAAGATCAATCAAATGGCGCCGTTGCCGGGGATCGCGCGCTAATTCGTTCTATATTGAAATTTGAATTGAAAGATTTATTCCATTACAATTTTGAGATCAAAATTCGCGCAAAACACTAAACGGTTTGTTGTGGTTTATTGCAAGGAAATATGGAGCTTGCTGTGAAATTGGAAATTTTTTTGGAGAATTCCAGAGGACTCAGGGGGTGAAAATAAGCCTTCTGTGAAAATTTTGTGCAGGGATCCTACTGTTCCACCGCGTTTCCGCGGCCCTAGCCCTCTATTGCGGCGGTTCCGCGGCCTCCTCAAGGCGTAGCTGCACTAAATTTGCTCAGGTGATCTCTATCTTTCTTATCTCCTTCCCAAATCTGCTCAAATTAACATTTTGTGCAGGATTCTTTGCAAAAATCACAGCGCCGCGCAAAAAGAAAAATTAAATTGTGCTTGTTTTGATTTTGTGGTTGTTTGCATAATCAATACGGACATTAAGGGGAAAAGACCAAATCCAGATTAGGTGGGGAGTTCATTACCCTTCCTAAGCCCCAAAAATCACAAACTTGCATCCGCATTTACCCCAATTAACTAAAAGAAATCTAGAGATGGCTCTAAGGACCGTCGCGCTCACTTAGGACAGAAGAAGGCCGTGGGTAATTCATTGCTTATCCGCGTTTCTCTTGTGGTGTCTAAGGCAAGTGTGTCGAAGGCTAGTGGTTACTTAATTAGGCCCACTACTTACGTAGTGGAGAACCTCCCACTTACCTGGCACTTACCTGGCCATAGGAGAGACAAAGAGGCAGTGGAGGATTTATCCTGCGTCTTGTCTTTTGGAAGTTAGGAGCGGTCTAGAGATTTGACCTAGGCGACCCCTAGAATTAGGGTTTTGTGTGTTGCATTTGTTGTGTTGCATCATATTTTCAAAAATCCATCCAATTTTCAAAACAAACACCGCATTCATTCATTCATTTCCCCTAATTATAAGTCAACGCTGCCACTTGTACTAACCCTTTTTAGTGCAAGATAGGCTGGACACGGGATTATAGTGCCCGTTTAGTCCGCGTACCTTTTATCGACTCCGAAGTCGGTATTTCTCCATTTACTTCTTCTTTACCCACCACCACACCCACATCGATGGATCCGCCTCCATCGAACTACACTAATCTGCCGTCGTCCGTTGGTGCGCAGAATCCACCCCGCATCTCTCTCTAAGAGAGGTGTTATCCATTGCGAGGTCCTCTTTCGACCTGCTTATCCATTCCACCAGCCAACGGGGATAATTTTGAAATTAAACCCCAATACATCAACCTTTTACCCAAATTCCACGGACTCGAGACTGAGGACGCTTACATTTTCATTACCAAATTTGAAAACGTATGCGCAATGATGGGTACGTCATAACTTTCAGTGGATGCTATGCGTCTACGACTTCTTCCATTTACTTTGTGCGATATAGCCGAGAAGTGGCTATATAACACTACCGCACACTCTATTACGAATTGGGAAGAATTCGTTGCGGCATTCCTTAAGAAATTCTACCCTATGCAAAAGACAGCTCGAATCCGTAGCGAACTTAATCAATTTACCCAGCTCCCTACTGAACCATTCTCTAAATGCTTTGAACGTTTCAAGGATCTTTTGGTTCAATGTCCTCATCACGGCATCCCGAGATGGGATCTTTGCCGAATCATATATGAGGGCATTAACCCAAACACTAAACAGAACCTTGAAAACATGTGCCAAGGTACTTTTATGACCAAGGATGATGGGGAAGCTTGGAAATTTTTAGAAGAGTTCGCTGAAAAATTACTACAGTGGGAGAGTGGAACCCAATCATTGAATAGGGGTGGCGTATGTTCCCGCCAAAAATTTCTGCGCAAAAGAGTCCAAGGTATCAAATGGCAGCGATACGCTTAAGAAAATACGAACCAGTATCTTCCGGCCTGTATTTTGATAAACTCCCCAATGAGAAACTGTTAAATTATGATGTTATTGAAAGCATCTCGAAAAAACATTCGATTTGATATATTATGGGCCTCATAATTAATCCGGGATCAGAAATTATGAGCAAATGTGTTATGCACATGTGATCTAAGAAAGAAGATGCGAACCGGTATTTTCCGAGCTGTATTTTGACAAACTCCGGAATGAGAAACAGCTAATTTCTGATGGTATTGAAAGCATCTTGAAAATATCTTCGATTTGATATATTACGGGCCTCATAATTCATCCGGGATCAAAAGTTATGAGCAAATGTCTATGCACATGTGATCTAAGGAAGAAGATGCGAACCAGTATTTTCCGAGCTGTATTTTAACAAACTCCGGAACGAGAAATGGGTAAATTCTGATGATATTGAAAGCATCTCGAAAAGACCTTCAATTTTATATATTATGGGCCTCATAATTCATCCGAGATCAAAAGTTATGAGCAAATGTGTTATGCACGTGTAATCTAAAGTAATGCTCTACTACATGGGGAATGCATTTTTTAGTCCCACATCGGGAAAAGGAGAGATGATTTCTCTACCACTCCCATATAAATAAGAGGGGATACCTCTTAGAAAGGGTAGAGTTAAATTCTCAAAGAATTCAATACTCAAAGGAGCTTAGTTCTCCAAAGGAGCTTAGTTCTCCAAGATAGGAGCTTGCTCCTCCATAATGCGCATATGCGCAAGTGCCATGTACGCTACGTGCAACGCATGTGTGCCCGCCATGCGGCACCACGTGCAACGTACGTGCGCACCACATGAGAACATTTAATAATATTAAAAGGAGCTTGTTCTCCATATATAGAAGCTTTGCTTCTCCTTACAATGCGCATGTGCGCTACGTGCAACGCACGTGTGTCCGCCATGCGGCACCACGTGCAACGCACGTGCGCACCACATGAGAACATTTAATAATATAAAAAGGAGCTTGTTCTCCATATATAGAAGCTTTGCTTCTTCTCATAATGCGCATGTGCGCTACGTGCAACCCACGTGTGCTCACCACGCGCGCACCACGTGCAACGCACGTGCGCACCACATGAGAACATTTAATAATATTAAAAGGAGCATGTTCCTCATATATAGAAGCTCTGCTTTTCCTCATAATGCGCATGTGCGCCACGTGCAACGCACGTGTGCCTGCCACACGCGTACTACGTGCAACGCACGTGCGCACCACATGAGAATATTCAATTAAAAGGAGACTCATTCTCCATAGGAGCTTGCTCCCCCCCATAATGAGCATATGCGCAAGATCCATGTGCACTACATGCAAATATGAGCGCCCAACACGTGCGACGCACGTGCGCGAACGCAAAGAAGCCTTTTTCAGCAGCGAGAAGCTTAAGCTCCAACCTGTTCTTCCCCCCTAATGATTGAGACATGGTTCAAAGGGTACATCCCTCCACACCTTCGATATATGGCACTGTAATCTCTCAGTGTCGTCGGAGAGGTGGTGGGTCCCAACAACCAATGATCCTTCTTTCTAAAATTTAAAAAAAAAAGAAGAAGAATGAAGATTGGGGAGAAATCAAGAACTTCAAACAGAGAGAACTCTGAAGAAATTTCAAGAAAAAGGTAAAAACCTTCATAAAATAGAAGAAATTTCTTCTAATAGATCATTGATCTAAAAACCAGATCAATGATCTTCATATAATAAACAGTGCTTTGCACTTTTTATGAACCACTGGTTCTTTAAAACAAGAAAAACAAGAAATACTTGTTTTCTTTGATCTAAATTAGATCAAGAAATCAAACAGTGCTTTGCACTTTTTCATGAACCATGGGTTCTAGAAAAGATTCTCAAATTATAGTGCCTTGCACTTGCAAAATGCGCTGTTGCGCTCCTGGATTGGCGCAAGCCATCAGAGAGCGCCACGTGTCAACATCTGAACCATCTGCGCTATGCGCTGTTGAAATAGAGCCTTGCTCTCTGGAATTGGCGCAACTCACCAGAGCGCGCCACGTGTCAGCAGCGCAAGTGCAGCGCATTGGCGCAGCGCACTGCGCTTGCGTGACACGTGTCGTCACCACAAGCATTTGCGCTCTCTGATTGGCGCAAAGCGCCTGACAAATGCAATGCATTTCCTAAAGGACCAGACCCAAATCAAAAAGACCTAGTAGGCCTAATTAAATTGCAGTGCAATAAAAGGGGCAGAGCCAAAACAAAATAGATGCTCTGCATCATTTATAAAAGGGTAGAACCCAAACAAAACAAAAATAATGCAGTGCATTATTTAAAAAGGGGCAAAGCCCTAACTCAGGCCTAATAGGCCAAAGACAAATAAAAATGTTGAACATTCAACTGGACTTAGCCCAGTCATGGCCATAAGTCCTCAAATTAAATTGACTGAGCACGGCTGCTCCCTAAATCAATTTACATCCGGTTCGAGGGTACATCTCCGAACTCCTCTGACACCTATCGTTGTAATCCTTCAACGACGTCAGAGAGGTGATGGGTCCCGACGACCACACATTAATACGGACTGCGGGGTCCTTAAACTCGTGGACCGAAACGTCCTTAAACTAATATTGGACCGAAACGTCCTTAAACTAATATGGGACCGAAACGTCCTTAAACTAATGTCGGACCGAAACGTCCTTAAACTAATAATGGACCACCACGTCCCTAAACTGGCAATGGACCGCAATGTCCTTAAACTACCTATGGACCACTACGTCCCTAAACTGGAACGATAGAGCCCCCAAATGCTCTTTTGCCGGATCTAAACGATCTCGTTAAGTCGACCTTAGTCCCAAACTGGACTAACGTATCCTTAACAACCGTTTAAGTTGATCTTAGCCTCAAATACGGCTGACGTATCCTTAAACATTCAAACGGACTATAAAACTCCGAATCAACCTTAGTTCAAGGGTACATCTCTGAACTCCTCTGACATCTGCCGTTGTAATCCTTCAACGACGTTAGAGAGGTGACGAGTCCCGATGGCCAGATATTAAATCGATCATCACGTCAAGTTGATCTTAGTCCAAAACAAGACTAACGTATCCTTGACGAACGTTTAAGTTGATCTTTAGCCGCAACGCGACTAATGCATCCTTAAACTAAAAACACCAAACCCAAATCTAAGTAAATACGGATTTGGACTAATCCACGTCCTACGGGCGACGGCATTACTCAGTCTCCGTATACAATCCACGGGCAACCACAAACAAAACAAACACACACGACACGAAGTGAAATTCTGGAGAAGGAGAAAGTTGTTACCGTGATGCGGTAGCGTAATTAACTACAGGGGCTTGCGCCTGCAGGGAAGAGCGTCCCCACAATCAAAAACCCCTCACCCTGAGGGGGAATCTGACGAAGTCTGCTACATCGGCCGCATCCGTCTAAACCTCCGATACACGGTGCCATAAATCAACTTGGCATCTTCGGAGAGGTAGACGGATAAAACCACATAGCATCTGCCCCGAATCTCAGGCAAGACGCAAAGTCTAGGTCACCGTTCGGAGGGGAACAGCGTACACCAAATTGATGTGTCCATAGGTGTTCGAGCTGAGATGGCAGCAATGCAAAAGAAGCTCGAGGCTATGGAACACAAATTTTCAGCAGCCTCCCTAAACCCAATGTCGCTCCCCAAAACTGTATGTGGCTGTTGTTCTGATCCGTCTCATTTAACGGAAGAATGTCCATTAAACTCTGCATTTCAAGGTCGCGAGCATACTAATGCCGCATTTCAAAGACCTAGAAATGATCCATATTCTTCCACGACAATCAAGGTTGGAGGAATCACCCGAATTTTGCTTGGAACCAACAACAACAATCTCAATACACGGTTCCAAGCCAAAATAATTTTCAAAGGGCTCTTCCACCACAACAGCAACCACTTCAACTCACTCAGCACCCCTACCAGTCATAAAATTTCCACAACCAGGTCAACACTCCTGCAAAGTCTAATCCTATGCAGTTGACCGGTTCTGACGAGCTCTCTCAATTCACTCAAACTATGAAATCACTCTTGTCAAATTTCATAGAGGTTTCGGCTGAGTTTAGATCTCCCGTCAGTGAGATAAAGAAAAACTCAGCGTCCCAAGCTGAGAGTATCAGATCGATGGAAGCTGAAATCGCACGACTTAAAGCCGAAATGAGTGCGAGAGAAAAAGGGAAACTTCCGTCTCAACCCCTACCGAATCCTGGGCATTACAATGTAAATGCCGTCACAACGTTGAGATTAGGAAGAGTGCTGAACAACCATGTCGGGGAAGGAATTGATGATATTGAAAATCCTATCAATAACACCCCGGCTGAGACCTTTCCTCACACACACACTTCTACTTCTGATCCTTGTTCTTCTACCCCACCGCCTTCTCGCGAGCCTATTCTCCATTTCCCATTAGGCTCGACACCTCAGTATAGCCCTTCTAGTTCTCCACAGACGGTCCCCACTCCTCTTTTGGGATTACGTCTACCCCCTCTTCCTTCTCCTATGATGGACCCAGCGCTTATTGCGAAAGCTCCTTACCCGAATCGGTTAAGGGGTAACAAAACGAGTCCTCACATGGAGAAAATTATGGAAATGTTCAAACAGGTTAACATCAACATCCCTCTCCTAGATGCGATTCAACAAGTCCCCGCTTATGCGAAAATGCTTAAGGACTTGTGCACTAGGAAGAGGAAGACTCAAGTGCCGAAGAAGGTCTTCATGTCTAATAATATTAGCACTGCTTTTATCCCTCAGCTACCAAAGAAACGTAAGGACCCAGGATGTCCTACGATATCGATTTCTATTGGGGGTAAAAACATAAATCGTGCTCTTTTAGACCTTGGCGCAAGTGTTAACCTACTTCCATATTCTGTATATGAGCAACTAGGGATTGGAGAGTTGAAACCTGCTCACTGCACTCTCCAAATGGCAGACTGTTCAATCACCAAACCAGGGGGTGAACTAAAGGATGTGTTGATAAAGGTCAGGGAATTTGTATTCCCTGTAGACTTCATTGTACTCGACACACAGCCTGTAGCAAACCCCCGGGGCCAAATTCCGGTGATTTTGGGTCGTCCTTTCCTTGCCACTTCCAACGCTGTTATAAACTGTAGAAATGGTTCAATGAACTTATCATTTGGAAATATGACCATTGAACTAAATATCTACAATGTTGGAAGTCAGCCATCAGAACCCTCTGCTCATATTCTTGATGTGTGCTCTGTCCACGAGATCGCTCCCGATAGTTGCGGAGTTGAGGAACTTTGCTTTACAGATCTCGACGACACTACCACATCTCTGTTTGATCTTACAAATGATCTTAGTGAGGACACTTTTCCCACACTTGAGTCCTAAACTCCTGACTTTTCTCCACCCGAGTCTGTATCTTTCACAGGCTCTGAGCTTCTTTGTAATTCTAAAAATCTCTCAATGATCCCACCTTCTATCATTTCTCCGCCTGAATTAGATCTCAAAATTTTACCTTCTCATCTTAAATATGCTTATTTAGGTGAGAATGGGTCTCTACCGGTTATTATATCCGCTTCTCTAGCATCAGAGCAAGAGAATGCACTTTTATCGGTATTGAGATCTAATAGAGAGGCGTTTGGTTGGACTATGGCGGACATCAAAGGGATTAGTCCCTTGATTGTTGAACATTATATACATGTGATGGATGATGCCAGGCCAACCCGAGAACCACAGAGACGGTTGAATCCCGTCATGAAGGAAGCGGTGATGAAAGAGATCGTCAAATGCCTTGATAGTGGTATTATATACCCAATCTCCGATAGCCAATGGGTGAGTCCTATACATGTTATCCCTAAGAAATCCGGCATCACTGTTATTACCAATGAGGCAAATGAGTTGATTCAGATACGCGCCCAAACTGGGTGGCATGTATGTATTGATTACAGAAAACTCAATGCCGCCACGAGGAAAGACCACTTTCCTCTACCATTGATTGATCAAATGCTGGAACGCTTAGCTGGACGAGAGTATTATTATTTTATGGACGGATACTCAGGCTATAATCAGGTCCCCATAGCCAAAAAGGATCAAGATAAAACCACTTTTACTTGTCCTTTTGGTACCTTTGCTTACAGTCGCATGCCCTTTGGGTTATGCAATGCTCCCGCTACCTTTCAGCGGTGTATGATGGGGATATTCTCTGACATGGTAGAGAATTTTCTGGAGATCTTTATGGACGATTTCTCGATTTTTTGAGACTCTTTTTCTGATTGCCTATCGAATCTTGACGCAGTTCTTACTCGTTGCAAAGAGAAGAACTTAACTTTGAATTGGGAAAAATGCCATTTCATGGTCCAAGAGGGAATTGTACTTGGACATGTTATTTCACAGAAAGGCATTGAGGTTGACAGAGCTAAGATAGATGTCATTCAAAACCTTCCTCATCCCAAAAGCGTCAAAGATATTCGATCTTTCCTTGGCCATGCGGGCTTTTATAGAAGATTCATTAAGGATTTTAGCAAAATTGCTAGACCTTTAACTCTTCTCCTGGCCAAGGATACGATCTTCCACTTTGACTCGGATTGTGAGGCAACTTTCGACTCACTTAAACACTCTCTCACTTCAGTCCCCGTTCTATCGTCTCCAAATTGGGACTACCCCTTTGAGCTGATGTGTGATGCATCCGACTTTGCAGTAGGTGCAGTCTTAGGACAGCACATTGAAAAGATGCCACACGTGATCTACTATGCGAGTAAGACCTTGAATGATGCTCAAATCAATTATACAACTACCGAAAAAGAACTTTTGGCAGTTGTATTTGCATTAGAAAAATTCAGGCCTTACTTGATTGGCTCACCTATAGTTGTGTACACTGACCATTCCACCTTAAAACATCTTCTGGCGAAGAAAGATGCAAAGGGTCGGCTAATACGTTGGATCCTTCTGTTACAAGAATTTGATCTTGTTATCAAAGATAAGAAAGGATGTGAAAACGTAGTAGCCGACCATCTTTCACGCATCTTTTCTTTCCCTGTGACTCTGCCGATTAATGATTCGTTTCCAGACGAACAACTCTTGAGCGTATCCAATGAACCATGGTTCAGGGATATTGTGAATTATCTTGTCACGGGACTTATACCTAGCGATTGGTCAAAACAGGACAAATACCGTTTTCTGTCCCAAGTAAAACACTTTTACTGGGATGATCCATATTTGTTTAAGTATTGTCCTGATCAGATCATTCGCCAGTGTGTCCCGAAAGAAGAGTTCAAGAGTGTTCTTTCTTTTTGTCATGATCAGGCTTGCGGGGGTCATTTCGGTCCTAAAATGACGACGGAGAAGGTTTTGCAATGTGGATTTTATTGGCCGACCTTGTTCAAGAACGCATTTGACTATTGCAAAACCTGCACACAGTGTCAGTACACGGGTAGAATTTCCCGGAGAAATGAAATACTTCAGCAACCCATCTTGGTTGTTGAAATTTTCGATGTTTGGGGCATTGATTTTATGGGTCCCTTTCCCAACTCCTTTGGGAATTTGTACATACTGCTGGCGGTTGATTATGTCTTAAACTGGGTTGAAGCCATTCCATGTCGCACTAATGACAGGAAAGTTGTCATTAAGTTCTTAAAAGAGAATATCTTTTCGCGATTTGGACACCCACGCGCTATTATTAGCGATAATGGAACACATTTCTGCAACAGGTCTTTCGAGACTCTGATGCGGAAATACGCAATCAACCACAGACTTTTTACACCCTATCATCCCCAAACGAGCGGGCAGGCTGAGATCTCAAATAGACAGATCAAACTAATCCTGGAGAAGACTGTTGCTAAGAATAGAAAAGACTGGTCGACCAAACTGACGGATGCTCTTTGGGCATTCCGAACTGCATTTAAAACCGACCTAGGGATGTCTCCATATAGGATAGTGTTTGGGAAGGCATGTCACTTACCCGTCGAGATTGAGCATAAAGCATTGTGGGCTATTAAGGAAATAAATTTTAATCTAGACCAAGCCTGCAACTTTCGGAAGCTGCAAATAAATGAGCTAAGCGAACTCCGCGATGAAGCTTATGATAACGCTGTAATCATAAAGAATAGGACCAAGGTTTTTCACGATAAAAACATTTTGAGGAAAACATTTTCACCAGGTTAACAAGTCCTTCTTTATGATTCACGATTACACCTTCACGCGGGTAAGCTTCGATCTGGGTGGAAGGGACCTTTTGTTGTGCGGTCTGTATACCCGCACGGGGAAGTAGAAGTAGAAAATGTTAAAAATGACACATTTTTCAAAATGAATGGACATAGACTAAAGCCGTATTTTTCCACTGACCCCACGGAGGAGTTCCCGTTCTTATAGGAGCCATTTTATTTGGATTAAAAATTCCTCCGTCTCACCTTCATATCCTGTATATCACTACATCATCTTTTGAATGGAGGTGAGTGAAAAGAGTAAGTTTGGGGGAGATTCTTCACTTATATATTTTGCCCCCACTAATAAATTCCTCCCAGACTTACAGGTTTTGTAGATATAACGGTTGACAACAGTGAGGACACTGTTGAAAACAAGTTTGGGGAAGGTTTGTGCTTATTTTTGCATCATTTGCATATCATTTGCATAAGCACAAAACATTTCTTTAAAAATTTAAAAAAATTCAAAATCCATAAAAATTTAAAATTTTCAAAATATAAAAATATTTTAATATTTAAACATTTTTTGTTCATAAATAAAATAATAAAAGATTAGATAGTGAAAAATTATATCCATGAGATTAGAAAAAATTTAAGAAAACCAAGAAAATTAGAAGTTTTCTTAAACGAACTAGTAATAAGTAGTTATGAGCCGTTGTCCCAAGGGTTAGTAAGATGAAGGAAGTCACTAATATGAGGATAAAAATAAGTCTGAAAAATAGTTTCTATTCTGGAAGCCAAACATTTTGAACGTGGATACCCTGCTATTCGCACTTACACACGTCTTGAAGCCTGGGATAGTAGAGGATATCTTGAAATGCTCTTGTCTTAAAGCCGATGTATGAAGGAAATAAAAAAATGAAGAAAATATAAAATGGTGAGAAAAATGGACACTGGTTTTGTTATCGCCAAGGCAGCAATAAAAAAATATAGTGAGGGTGCCTCTTCACCTAGTGCCCTAAGGCCAACTGGTCTGGGAGTCACTGCTAAGCCTTAGGTGGTGCAAGACAAGGAAAATATACCAAATAAGCAAGCACATGAGTAATCGGTCGGTTAGTACCTCAAGAAGTATTAACGATCGCATGAAAGTGTGTGAGCAATCTCATCTAAATATTCATTAATTAAAAAGTATTGAGGCTGATGGGCAAGAGTATGATAGCTTGAATTGAATTCTCCGGGTGTAGGGATGTCTTTACACACATGCAGGGTTATATGATCGATGTTTGGAAGAAAGATAGGAATGAGGAATAAGACGATGTTTTATTGAGGGAGGACGTGATTTCTGACATATTTTCATGACTATTAAGATAGGGCTCATGACAACCGAAAAGCTAGTTTAAGTTGGAAACCCTAATTTTCAAGGCCTTTCTTTTTCAATTCTTTTATTTGAATGTAAATTTCATGATCTTCCTTTTATTATTGGATTTTTTGGGTGCAATCCGCTGAAAACCCTCAGGAGACAACACTCCTCCTACTAGGGACACCTAGAGGTTTAAAGGCTTGTTGCACGTGCTCAGTGCAATCGTGTTGCATACGAAAGTGTGCTAGTTAGTTTTTCTCTTTCTTTATTTTCTCCTTCTCTTTTTAATAAAACAGTTCACTCGAGACGACCGAAAATAAGTTTGGGGGAATTTGATCAGTCGAAAATACTGCATCTTTAAACCGGCAATTTTCCTATCATTTGCACTCATCTAGAAGTGTTTGGCATTCATATAGCACATATTAGCAAAACATTCGTTAAATATCAGATTGCATGTGTTAGACTTTAAAACCGGCACTATAAGGGAAATTGACTGTATTTCATAGGATGGCATCATTCCTATATATCGCAACTTGTGTTTCGAAGTCTGTGCAGGAAATTCCAAGGATCGGTCAAATTTACAAAACGAAGACTGTTAAAAAGACGCCAACTCATGGATTTGGAATCTGGTATTAATATAGAGGGAATTACACAATTCAACATATCAGATAGCTATCCCAAAGGCAGCCCAAAGCATCTGAAGAAGGGAGGCACATTGAGCCCCTCACGTGACTGCGGATCCGCGGCATAAGGAGGCACGTGCCGTGGATCCGCCGCAGATCTGACACGTCATCATGCAATTTCAGCTGCAGAACTCTTGTTACAGCTCCTACACTTCATCAAGCTACTGCAATCTCCAGATTACTCCAGAACATTCTGCCAGATCAGCAAGCCATTGGGTTCCTAACTAAACACCCCAAGCTTCCTCAACAAGCTTCACCTAAACTCCATTAAGGACCTAGAACCTTCCCCCTAACCTCCTAGCTTAGGGTAGAAGCTAATCCCCTAACTAACTACTTCTAGAAGCCTCTTTCTCTAACTAACTTTTGGAGGGAAATTCAAAATTCAAATTCCTAGAGCTAGGGTTTGGGAAACCTATAAATAGACCCCTAAGCTCACTTGTCCTTGGTTGTTCATTAGTTGTTGAATCCTTAGTTGATCAATCCCTAATCTCTCCCATTCTAGTTCTTCAACCAATTCCTACCACCTCAAAACCCTAACCCTAATCCAATCCAAAATCAAGAAACCTCAAGATCCTTTGAGTGCAAGCCAAGCAAGTCTTCAAGATCCTTTAGAAGCGGAATCGGACTTCAACGGAGCACGAGATCCAAGCGATCCAAAACTCAAGGAGCCGAGCGACGCAAGAATCGACGATCAAAGTTCCATCCTCTTGTAGTTCTTGAGAGTTGTAACTAATTGTTGAAATAAATAAAGGTGAAGATTCTTTAAACTTGCTTATTTTCAATTCAAGCATTATGCTTATATTTCGATTCTTGAATATATTCTTTGTGATGATGCTTGAATAAAACTCCGCTCGTGGAAGAATCGAAACAATTGTAGAATGATGATGTTGACGAATCTTTAAATGATTTCTTAAGTCTTATAACAATTGTAAATTCTTGAAATTCGATGGATCGATGATCTAGATTGAGGCGAATGTGTTCTTGATTCCTTTCGCACGATCTAGAGATCAACGATCGATCATCCGACTTTCAAGAAGCTATCTAGTGAATGTGATTCATCGAAAGGACAAAGGATAGGATGAGGAACCCTAATTCTTCACAAGATCCTTGATCCTCGATGAATCTACATCGATTTAGCATCAACTTGTTAATGGATAAGAAATCGTATTCTTGAATCTTCTTCACATCTACAATTTACTCGATTCCTACGAGCTTTACTTCAAATCTTGAAACCTAAATTGATTGGAATTCTATCGATACTTGATTCTCGATGTTTATCGTTTTCTTGATTCTTAAATTAGAATAATGATACTTGAAACTCATCGATAAAAATCTTGAATCGTTTTCTTTTCTTTTCTATTAAATTTTCAATTCAAACAAATCAAAATACGAACGAATCGCACAATCCATGTGGACGATCCGCACTCGCTAACGCGCTACAATCCGACACCGGTATTGATTGCGGTCAAATATTTTTGGTTATGATTCTATACATTTTTTCTAAACCGACAACGGAAAATAAGATCAATCACTCGTCGAGAGCAGAGAAGCATGATATATAAGCGCAAAAGAACTGCCGGTAACTGTCATATGGTTGATTCCGGAGGATCGCATGTTCTCACCTTCGGAAACGATTCTGATGAAGAAATTGTCCTCGGCCCTCTCTTCAAGGAATCTATCTCCGAAACAGAAGAGATGAAGACCTGCGAGAACATTCAGCTGCGTAATCGCACGTTACCCGAAAAGAATCTTGGACCCACAAACAAGTGATCGAAAAAAAAGATAAGGGGAAAGAAAAAGTCCCTGAAGATATCGCCCTCAATGACCGAGTCGTCGAAGAGCTTGCAGCCAAGGACCCGCCAAAGAAAAACAAGGTGGATTATAACGTTCTGGCACACTTGAGGAAAATACCCTCGCAGCTAAGCATTCTCGATGCCCTTCTGCTATCTAAAGAGACGAGAGATTCTTTGATCAAGGCACTACAAGAGCCCGAGCAGTTCCAAGCTTTCCTTGCCAAAGAAAAGATGAAGGACGGGCTGGAAGAAGTGCACACGGCTGACATCACTTTCGGTGATGAAGATCTCCTCCTCGGAACATGCGAGCACAACCGTCCCTTGTATGTTACCGGATACTGCTATGACATCAATATAGGGAAGATCTTAGTTGATAACGGGTCCTCTGTCAACCTCCTAAATGTGAGGGTTTTAAAAGAAATCTGCATGAGCGTCCAGCACCTAGCTCGGGATAAAATCACCATCTCCGGGTTCGACTGCCAGTCATCATGGACGCTCGGGTCTGTGATACTGACGTTACGCTTTGGGCTGCTTGTCACCGACATCAAATTTCATGTCATTGACGCCAAGAATTGCTACAATGCTTTGCTCGGCAGGCCTTAGTTGCACGAGTACAACATCATACCTTCTACACAACATCAGAGAATGAAGTAATTCAAAGTTGGTCTCGAGTATACCGTGACAGGGGAGTTGAACCCATTCTCCGTGAATGAAGTCCGAAAGTACGAAGATGCAAAATATTTCTTACCAGACTTTGAAGACACGGAAAGATGCCATAAGCCGGAGAATAAGCAGAAAGCTATCACCATTATTCCGTTCTTTGGGAGTGATACCGAGGAGGAGGACGAGATAGTCTATTCAGGACAGCCCCAATGCAACAAACCGGGACCGTCTACCCCTATTCTGGTCTTTGGCAGCGACTCTGAAGATGAGGTCAACGCAGTATTCTCGGTTCGTCCATTAATACAAGCCTCCACTATCGATGAACGGAGTTTGAAATCACCATGGCTCCGCAAAAGCACTACAAAGAGCTCGACGCACTTGATACCTATAGTGTGCAGGAACAGCAGACATTCTACGTCCCTCCCAGGCGAAAATATGAAAAGGCAATCCTCTTTTATCAATCCGCGGAAACCAAAGTGGAGAAAGAAATATGGCATAGTGCCGATTCTGCACTTGACAGGCTCCAGCCCATCCGTCTGTCCAGATACTACACAGAAGGATTAAAAAGGCTGTTGAGGTGCCAAGGCGTACCCTTCAAACAGACTGTTCGACTAGCTCAGTTCTACAACAGGATCTGGAACGTCCCTGGAACTCAGCGAAAATTGCCCAACAGGAGAATGGAAACGATCGGGCTTGGATATGTTCAATCTAAGAAACGGGAGCGATTCCATGGCTGCTACGTTATACATGACTTCGATGAAGAAGGAGATGCTCTGTTAGAAGATATTGCAATTGAACGAAAACGAGAGCCTGCCGTAAAAATGCCAAGTCTGTCGTTTGAAGAACAGATGGACAAGCTAATAAGGGAAGCAGGTCAAAAGGTTTGGGATGACCACAACCGTGAAATGGCCATTTACGAGAAAGCCAGGACGCAGCGTCTCATTCAGCAAGCTACGAAGAATGATGATGCCCTTCGTCGCCAGCCCGTCATACAAAAGACCCGACGTGGAGGCAAAAACAAACTAAAGAACGAAAAAACGTTCGACAGCGGCAAAGCGGGTCCAAGAAGCCACGCGATCGAGAATTGAGCAGTCGAGATCCGTCTCTTATAAAGAAGATGGGTCGAGCATATTCTTTTCCCCAAGACAATAAAAGGAAGATATTCGATCTTGTCATGAAATATCAAATGATTACGCTCCCGGAGTCCAAACACCCCGAACAAGCAGACGAGGTCTCCCACCTGGATTATTGCTCCTATCACCGAGCGATAGGACATCCTCTCGAAGACTGCTTCACATTCAAAAACTGGGTAGAATACCGGTATCAGTAAGGCAGGTTCGCTCTATCCAGCAGTGGGAGGGTAACCCCACCACAAAAGCATGTACCGAAAGCCACGTATATGGCGAGAGTAGAACCAGATCAACATCGATCTTGGAAACGATCTCGTACCTGCCACGTGATAACGGTGTTAGAAGAAGGAGAGCGCGAGAACATGGATGATCTCTCCTGGTGCTTCGAGAATGAGGATGAAGAGGAATTGATCTCAGAACTTCTACCGGTGCCAAAAGAGCTGGAAGATGGAATACATACTACTGCGGACAACCTAAGGAAAATCTACTTGGGGATGACAAATGACCCACGGCCAACGTTCTGTAGGGTTGCTATGCATGCGCATAAGGGTCTATGGCGCATCAACCATGCCCGATTAAAAAATTAGCCGTGCCGAACAACCCGAAGCCGGATCTTTAAACTAGAGATTAGGCGAAAACTAACATGCTAAACACTTTAACACTAAGTGAGAGGGATTACAACCTTTGTAGATCCGGTCCTTCACTTCATAAGCTCCGTGTTGAGGTCCCTTCGCTGCGATCATCATGTTCCGGACTCTCGAGAGGTTCCACGAAGAGAAAGATGCAGCCTTTGCTTCCGATCTTCGATACAAAGATGATCTACCTTGAAGTTTCGTTAACACAAGATAACACTCATAATATGAAGTGAACACCCTCATCTAAATGGCAAGGATAGATGAGGATGATGAAGTAGGATTTTTGCTCTCTTTTATTATCTTTTTCTCACTCATTTATCATCACTTAGAAAAAGCTAGAAAGCTTTTTCATGAAAAGAAAGAAGGAAGAAGATGAACAATATCATAGAATCACTTTGTGATGAATAATGAAAGGATTAATATGATGAATAATGCAACCATGGTTGACTTAACCATTGTAGAGAATTAACCAAGGGCTAGGGTTTGGGTTAGGTTAAGAATGAGTCACTTGAAAATATCTTTTCCAAAACAAAAAAGAAAACCTTCTAGAAACTTCTAGAAAACCTTAACCCTAATCAAACCTTAACCATGTTTAATCTCCACTAAACAAGTTGCATTAATAACCATATCATGTTACAATATTACATATCATATATATAATATTTATTGTAACAAAATAAAATAATACAATTAACATATATCGCATATATATCAATGTATTACCCGAGTGAGAAAAAGAATCTTTTAGTGAGCTAATATTAGTTAATGTAATTTAATATATCATATAAATTATTATACATTAAATTATTGAATCAACACTTGATCCGACAATCCGACTATATCGCATATAACCGACTAATATCTCAATTACCAATTCATCGAATCAACACTTGATCCGATGACCCGGTTGATATCAAATATCGCAAGAATAGAATACGGTATCACATATCGCATTATCCTCGGTCCCGCACATATCATATATATGCTCCTACTCCATTTTTCCTGAGCCAAGAAACCTGTGTAGGACTCTAAAGAATCGTCAATACGCCGGCAGTAGATGATGATCATATCAAACACCCACAAGCTGCAAGCGGTCAGCTAAACGTAACAGCCACCCAGGTATTGAGCGCTCAGAAGATCAACAAGCAAGCCTGTACATTCTCCTGTGAATCCAAACAGTAACACTCCCGTATAGTCCGGTCTCGTCGTCTGATATGTTGCATATCTCGCCTAGGAGTGGTAAACGTCAGACCCCAGTAGCTTGATAAGTCGTGTCGATATGAGGTCTATAACAGTTTGAGAAACTACTGATAACACTTACCAGTAAATCTCAGCAACCCTGGCCAGGGATTTCCGGTTATAGCCAATCGAACACAGCGCAACATCAACTCCCTATACCGGGAGAGACGAATCCCCTCCTATCGCTCATTGCCTCCATGTGATTCGGGACTGTACCCATAAGCCACCTTTTTGCACGCCTTCTTGGACGTGGTATGATGGAAATCAAAGCACAGTGGGAATCACACAAGACTCTATGACGATCTCGGGTCAACAGACTACTCTGTACCAGTGTCACCAGGGAACTGCCATCTGACGTAAGGTATAATACCATCTGGGAGTTCTCGACGAGTCCGTCCTGTGTACCCAGTCTCCACTGAGCACCCGTACACCATCCTTGATGTCAAACACCGATGGATATGGGATCATCCATCGCCCATCATATGGGTCAAGATGCGTATACGCTAGTCTACTCTGGTGTATCGATGCCCTGTCTCGATACGCCCTCGACTAGGAACAGTTATAGGATGTACTCGTCGACTACCGTGGCCCCACTAGTATGATCTCATCATAGTCCCAGTAGTCGAGTACATATCCTAAGGGCTTTATCAACATGTAACATAGAGACAATCAGAGTACATGTTAAGATAAAGTACAACCAGATAGCATACTATTATGTCGAGCAAGAAAGTCCTCCCTATATATGTCCTAGCATCCACTACAATATACATCGTATGTACAGTAATGGCCTCTAGGGCATACATATTACTAACAATCTCCCACTTGCACTAGGGCCATCTGTTATCACATACCCAACAATTAGCTGCGGTTGAAGTATCTCATACTCAACCATCCCATAAAAGTCTCTACTGGGAAAAAGGCCTTTATGAGTGGATCCGCGCTGTTGTCCTCTGTGTCTACTCTCTTAACCTCGATCTCCCTGGAGATCAACCATCTCCATGATCAGGTGATACTGCCTAAGAATTATATCTGGATTTTTGATGGGACGGTAGTTCCTTGGCTAAAACCACAACTCCATTGTCACACAATGGTAGGAACGAAGTTCATCGCATGAACTTATATATATATCCAGACTGCCTCTTTGGTAGTATCCTTGGTAACGATGTATCTTGCCTTTAATCGTCTAGTAAGTCAAGGCATCTAGCTTGGAACTCTTCCAACATACCGTCCCTCCACTGAGGGTAAAGACAATGCCTGCGACTGACATTCAGTCGTCCTTATCACCCTGGAACCTTTCCAGTGATTCTCCCCAGTATCGATTGATACCATCTCACTAGTGAGTATCCTAACATCCAATTAGATCTATCTCATAGATCAAAAACCTAGGATTTAGGAGGTATCAGTTTGATCCTATATGGAGAATCCTTATGATAAGCGGAGATTGACCGAGCGTAGCATAGGAAACTCCTTCCCTATCAAGAGTATGTCATCCACGTACTCTACGAGGATCACCACCATACTCCCTACTATCTTTTTGTATATACAAGGTTCATCTACCATTTTGATGAAGTCAAACTCTTTGACTACCACATCAAAACAGATGTTCCAACTCCGCGATGCCTGTTTTATCATATAAAACATCTTGTACACGTTTCCGCTGCTCCCACTGTCTACGAAGCCCTCTGGCTGTGTACTTATAGACGTTCTCTTCTAAAACATCATTTAGAAAAGCAGTCATGACACCCAACCACCAGTTATCGTAGTCATTGTATGTAGCCGTGGCATGTAGGATCTGGATGGACTTAAGCATAGCTTTGAAAGTCTCAACTTTTCCATGTACACCTAGTAATCTTCTCAAGATATACCGCTCCTGATGGGGATTTAACCCTTCAGATAAACCAACCAAAGTCCATACTTTGTTGGTGTATAAGGATTCCATCTCAGATCGCTGAGCATCCAGACATTCTTACAGAGTCCCACTCCTGATGGCCAGCTCGAAATAAGTTGAGTCATCATCCCATGATGCAATTCTCGCTCCCACTGTCATAGAGAAACCGAAGTATCTCTCAGGTGGGTGAGGAACCCTACTAGATCGGCGGAGAGGCTGAGGTTCGTTGGAAACTATTGAATCCTTTGGTTCTACCAAATCATCAGCTGCAGTTTGTATAGCTGGAACCATTCCAGTTCTACATAACAGACCTTGCCTCGAGCTTGTCCGGATTTTGCTTTTAAACATAGGCCGGACAACCCCAAATCTTAACCAACTTAAGATATGGGCTCTTCCCTTTCCATATCACATATGAAGTGGTAGGCAACTGATTTGATTTGAACCCTATTCAATAGGTATGCAGCTTCTCAAGTGCATAACTCCCAAAAGGAAATAGGAAACTCAGTAGTACTCATCATAGAGCACACCATATCACATAGGGTGCTATTGCTCCGCCCCGATACACCGACGTGCTGTGGTGTATACGGAGGAGTAATACTAAGAGAGAATCTCATTCTCCTTTAGAATAGTCCAGGAATTCCGTGCTCAAGTATTCTCCTCCTTGATCTCATCAAAGGACATAATACTTAGACATAATACTTATACCCGTATTTTTGGTTCTCTACTTCTAACTCATATTCTGTGAATATCTCAAAAGGTTTGGACTTGTGTTTCAATAGGAACATATGTCTGAATCTTGAGACATTATCAGAGAATGTAATGAAGTAAAAAGAACCGGTCTTGGCATGTGTAGATAGGGGACCTTCATACATCAGCATGTATCAATCCCAAGAGTTTACTAACTCTTTCTCTGTTTCCAATAAACAGAGCTGTGGTCATCTTATCTTTGTGACATGACCGGCAAGTTTCACAAGATGTAAATTCAAACAAATTTAAATATGCATCTATATGTAACTTCAGCTAGTCGGGTCGCATTGATATGACCTAGTCTACAATGCCTCAAGAAGGATTCATTCATTTCTGAACTCTTCCTCTTTTGTGTGTTCTGTATACTAAGAACTGTAGTTTGATTTAGAACGTCAATACTTTTAGATAACGTGCCTGAACCGATCAACTCTTGATATAGGAAATGTTCAAAACATTATCCAACAATACAAAATTATATCCTTTCTTTACTAATAAAGAGACTGATATGATGTTGTATATCAGGTTCGGTATCTAATAACATTCGTTCAGAATCAATGTATTCTGGTAATACAGGGTGATAGTGACCAACAGACTTGGCTGCAACACTTGCACCGTTTCTATCTCATGAAACTCATCACCCGTTCTCAGCTCTCTACCTATCTGTAGCCCATGTAACAGATTATATATGCGGGATCCTGATCCGGTATCACATACCCAGGACGTAAAGGATACTGAGAAACAGTTCTCTGTAATGAACACACCCGAAGATGATGCATCAACATGCACTTTCTTCGTTTGGGCGGCACGGGAAATCTGGTATTCCCTAATTTCCTGCTCTGTCTTATAACAATTATAAGTTGGAGCGGGGCCAACGTTCCCCAGCTTAGTAAAACAAGCGGGTTCGGTCAATATATTCGTATAATTATCTTGATTAAGGCGTGATATGGTCGCTACCAGGAGAGAGAGAGAAGAAAACACTCAGCGTATGCTCTTGCGAGATTAGATTGGTTATCTAATATATCTAATCAGGATGTCTCCCACTGTTTTAATCAAATCTTCCGTCAAACCCTAAAAGGAAAGATTAGCCGGGATTAATTACACGCTACAAGTTTGCCAATCTTTCAGCCAGGCTAGTGTCGGTACTTTGAGGGAGGTCCCCCGTTCTTTCACACGAACCTAATTAAAGTAAACCTTGTTTTCCCAGAGGCGTAACCCCGTTAACACCTTTCTAGACACCTACTTGATCGGCTAATTGTAATGTGTAAAACTCTCCCAGAAGTAACTCTTACTCGCAGCGGGTATTGGGATCCAACTATCTCATAGAAGGTATGCAATCTCATTGCAAATTTCAACACTTGAAATTCCCAATAATATTTTACCCCTAGCAGCTATATGACCTTAGCATGGTCAACAAATCATAAGTGCTAGTCAAGTTCAACCCGTTATTTCCCGATTGAATTAAACCCACTCGCACGACCCTTAACATGGTCAACAAAGTCGCACGACTACCCTAATCCAATCGCATCATATGCTTATACAGATAAGCACTAATCAGCTACCGCACACTACGCCTTAACATGGTCAACAAACGTAGCACGAATACTAACTAGTACTTATCTGAAATGACGGAGGGCTACGACAGGTTTTTAGGAAAACCCTTTGCGTAATGAACTTGATATCGTTGTAGAATCGAGTGATTTTAAATGGAATGTTTTTTAGGCCTTTTCTAGTTTTGCTAAAGGGGTCACTCCTGGTGAAGGGATCGTCGGCCCTTTCCTCATCGAATAAGGTGCAGGATATATCATATATACCGTTGTGCAAAGCAAGAACTATATAAGCAATCAAAAGACAGACCGAGTTTGTAGCATCTGCTGGTTTCACTAAAGAGATCACTCCCGGTGAAGGGATCTCGGCTCTTTCCTTATCGAATAAGGTGCTGGATGTTCTACAAGGAACACCGCTATGCAAAGCAAGAACTAGAGCTACCAGTTTTTAAACAAGTTTCTACAACATCTTTAGGTTTCTTTTAGTTTCATTAATCTCATTAATGAAGTCCCATTTTAATATGCTTCACAAGCATCTCTTTTGAAACGAAATCTGCAATATAACATATATCTCATATATATAATATAAACATTCGTCTCAGGCAATAATATGATCTCATCACAGAACATTGCAGCAGAAGAACATATATAAAATATTGGATATACTAGGACGTCCGTGTTTTCAATACGAGCCTGTATAAAACACGGATTCCACGGTCGCGATGAATAGCCAAACCCACATCCCTAGACCCCTACGAGAGCTGCAAGCAACACTGCCAATTCTAGGGTTAGGAGACCCGGTCTCGACTCCTCGAGATGGTCTCCCACGGGACCCCAGAACCCGGTTACTTATGCTCCCCGCCTTGGGTCTACCTAATGCGGAAAAGTAAATAATATACAACGGTGACATCTTCCGCAACCTGGAAGTGCCCCAATAAAATAATATTACATACAAATGAATTTTACATGAATGAAAAAGAAAAAACTCTCATCTCACATAAAGCCCCCGGTTATTCAAAACGCGACGATCCAATATAACATATCACAACACACATAATATCTCATATCATCAACGTAAGCAAGTATGCGTATCCCGATTGCCGTTGATGTATAGCAACGAAGCCGGCGATACACCACATACTACGCTTACGGTCACAGAAAAGAATGTGTAAAACTACAACAGTTGGAATCCGCAACCTTCTTAGACATCGCATGCCTAACCAAATGAATTCCTTAGACATCGCATGCCTAACAATTATAAACCCCGCATTTTAGTCTCTTTATCGAAAACTCTTTTAAATATCAAGTCGGGCAATTCAACAAGATTCCCGATATCCTGATCGAATGCTCGTCGCAAACTTTAGTAGACGGCCGCACCCTCGGATGCCGTCGACGAAGTGCACTAAGGCGGAACACCGCTGCCGCGAGCACCCGAATGGATGCTTTTGGCGACGGGGTTCTCCTACAGTCACTTGGTCGAGGCTTTGGGGCGTGGCTGTCTATTAAGTTTACCCGGCGAGTATCCGCGTACGCTACGTGATTGCGACGGACTTCTGAACACATTAAAATTCCATGGCAACCGATCATCTGAGACTAAACTGCTATGTTTATAATATTCAAATTAGTTATCTCATAACTACCTGTGGATTCCAAATATTGTATCACATTTCAGATAAATAGACAATGTTAAACTTTCCGATCGAATAATCAAACACCCAAGTTTTCCCAATTTATCTCAACACTTGAAATCGGTTTAAAAATATCCATCACATGCTACAATACCAATGGTCCAGACGTAGAAGGGTCAAGCCAACGCCTCACATGTGGCACGCCGTACTGCCACAAACCCTAAGGTTTAGAGGCAGTTCAAGACGGTCACATAATCGAGTTAAGGTTTGTTGTCTTCTAGAAGGTCCACCGCGTTACTTGCACGAGTTAGAACATTCTTAAACTCGAGAAAGAATCCAACTTTTGAAAAAATTTCCGACAGGGGAAAAAGTGAGTTATTGATATCCGTTCGAACTTTTTAACAGTTTCTAAAATTATCCGGATAAAACTAAACGAAGTTAAATTATCCGATCGAATCAACAATTCCCCAATACAACCCTAGAAAACTCAACACTTGAGTGGAATTAAAAAATTCACAGAGAAAAATAACAAGAAAGGACCAAAGAATAATTAAGTGAAAATACAGGGACTAAGTCAACTTTTGGCCGCGGAACCGCCGCCAAACCCATGGTTTGGCCGCGGTTCCACGGTCAAAATATTGACTTAGTGGACCGTACTTCACAGTAATTCTTAGTTTTTCCTGCTTGTTTTTTTAAGCATTTTTAATTCATAAAAAACCACATTTTTGAAAAATGTACAGAGAAGGGTTAAATCGGGGTTTCGGGTTTCGATCGGACTTTAAACTTCGCTCAGACTTCGCCTAAAGCTCTAGCTTGGCTCTGATACCACTGTAGGGTTGCTATGCATGCGCACAAGGGTCTACGGGGCATCAACCATGCCCGATTAAAAAATTAGCCGTGCCGAAAAACCCGAAGCCGGATCTTTAAACTAGAGATTAGGCGAAAACTAACATGCTAAATACTTTAACACTAAGTGAGAGGGATTACAACCTTTGTAGATCCGGTCCTTCACTTCATAAGCTCCGTGTTGAGGTCCCTTCGCTGCGATCATCATATTCCGGACTTTCGAGAGGTTCCACGAAGAGAAAGATGCAGCCTTTGCTTCCGATCTTCGATACAAAGATGATCTACCTTGAAGTTTCGTTAACACAAGCTAACACTCATAATATGAAGTGAACACCCTCATCTAAATGGCAAGGATAGATGAGGATGATGAAGTAGGATTTTTGCTCTCTTTTATTATCTTTTTCTCACTCATTTATCATCACTTAGAAAAAGCTAGAAAGCTTTTTCATGAAAAGAAAGAAGGAAGAAGATGAACAATATCATAGAATCACTTTGTGATGAATAATGAAAGGATTAATATGATGAATAATGCAACCATGGTTGACTTAACCATTGTAGAGAATTAACCAAGGGCTAGGGTTTGGGTTAGGTTAAGAATGAGTCACTTGAAAATATCTTTTCCAAAACAAAAAAGAAAACCTTCTAGAAACTTCTAGAAAACCTTAACCCTAATCAAACCTTAACCATGTTTAATCTCCACTAAACAAGTTGCATTAATAACCATATCATGTTACAATATTATATATCATATATATAATATTTATTGTAACAAAATAAAATAATACAATTAACATATATCGCATATATATCAATGTATTACCCGAGTGAGAAAAAGAATCTTTTAGTGAGCTAATATTAGTTAATGTAATTTAATATATCATATAAATTATTATACATTAAATTATCGAATCAACACTTGATCCAACAATCCGACTATATCGCATATAACCGACTAATATCTCAATTACCAATTCATCGAATCAACACTTGATCCGATGACCCGGTTGATATCAAATATCGCAAGAATAGAATACGGTATCACATATCGCATTATCCTCGGTCCCGCACATATCATATATATGCTCCTACTCCATTTTTCCTGAGCCAAGAAACCTGTGTAGGACTCTAAAGAATCGTCAATACGCCGGCAGTAGATGATGATCATATCAAACACCCACAAGCTGCAAGCGGTCAGCTAAACGTAACAGCCACCCAGGTATTGAGCGCTCAGAAGATCAACAAGCAAGCCTGTACATTCTCCTGTGAATCCAAACAGTAACACTCCCGTATAGTCCGGTCTCGTCGTCTGATATGTTGCATATCTCGCCTAGGGGTGGTAAACGTCAGACCCCAGTAGCTTGATAAGTCGTGTCGATATGAGGTCTATAACAGTTTGAGAAACTACTGATAACACTTACCAGTAAATCTCAGCAACCCTGGCCAGGGATTTCCGGTTATAGCCAATCGAACACAGCGCAACATCAACTCCCTATACCGGGAGAGACGAATCCCCTCCTATCGCTCATTGCCTCCATGTGATTCGGGACTGTACCCAAAAGCCACCTTTTTGCATGCCCTCTTGGACGTGGTATGATGGAAATCAAAGCACAGTGGGAATCACACAAGACTCTATGACGATCTCAGGTCAACAGACTACTCTGTACCAGTGTCACCGGAGAACTGCCATCTGACGTAAGGTATAATACCATCTGGGAGTTCTCGGCGAGTCCGTCCAGTGTACCCAGTCTCCACTGAGCACCCGTACACCATCCTTGATGTCAAACACCGATGGATATGGGATCATCCATCGCCCATCATATGGGTCAAGATGCGTATACGCTAGTCTACTCTGGTGTATCGATGCCCTGTCTCGATACGCCCTCGACTAGGAACAGTTATAGGATGTACTCGTCGACTACCGTGGCCCCACTAGTATGATCTCATCATAGTCCCAGTAGTCGAGTACATATCCTGAGGGCTTTATCAACATGTAACATAGAGACAATCAGAGTACATGTTAAGATAAAGTACAACCAGATAGCATACTATCATGTCGAGCAAGAAAGTCCTCCCTATATATGTCCTAGCATCCACTACAATATACATCGTATGTACAGTAATGGCCTCTAGGGCATACATATTACTAACACGTTCGTCAGTGAGCTGCTGTCTGAGAAACAAGTGGATACGCTAAAAGACGTGCTCATGCAGTATAAAGACTGCTTCGCATGGAACTATTCCGAGATGCCGGGGCTAGATCCAGAGATAGCGGTGCATAAATTGGCGATATCTCCAGACGTCAAGCCAATTAAACAAGCACCAAGAAGGATGCGGCTCGAGCTTGAGATGAGTATCAACGCCGAAGTCAAGAAGCTAATCGACTCCGGCTTCATCCAAGAAGTTCAATACCCTGACTGGATTGCCAACATCGTCCCAGTGATGAATAAAAATGGGACAGTACGCATCTGCGTGAACTTTCGGGACCTCAACAAAGCTTGCCCGAAGGATGATTTTCCCCTACCGGTTATCGAGCTGATGATAGACAACACGCCCACTCGCGAAGTCTTCTCCTTCATGGACGGATCATCAGGGTACAATCAAATTAAGATGCACCCCGAAGACCAGAAGCATACCGCTTTCTGGACTCCTTTGGGAATATTCTGCTACAAAGTGATGCCCCTTGGTCTAAAGAACGCCGTCGCTACCTATCAGAGAGCCATGACGAAGATCTTTGATGGCCTCACACATGAGATCGTCAAATGTTATATTGACGACCTCGTGGTTAAAAGAAAATCGTACGAGGAACATTGGGAGCATCTGAAAATTGTGTTTCAACGCCTTCGAAAATATAACTTGAAGATGAACCCTCTCAAATGCGCGTTTGGAGTTTTCTCGGGCAAATTTCTAGGATTCATCGTACGACACCGGGGCATCAAAATAGACCCATCAAAGATCAAGGCGATAATGGAATGCCTCCGCCAAGAACCCTCAAGTAACTGCGATCTCTCCAAGGAAAGCTCGCGTATATCCGGCGGTTCATAGCCAATCTCTCCGACAAATGCCGCCCCTACAGCCATTTAATGAAGAAGGGGACCCCTTTCGTCTGGGATCGTAAATGCCAGAGCGCACTAGAGGAAATCAAGCAATACCTACAGAATCCTCCGGTGCTGACCGCTCCGGTCAAGGGAAAGCCTCTCATCCTATAAAAAACCGCCCTTGAAGGTTCCTTAGGCACACTATGGGCACGGGAAAATGACCAAGGGAAGGAGAGAGCCCTCTACTACTTGAGTCGAGTTCTCCTGGGGGCAGAAAACAACTACTCCCCCATCGAAAAACACTGCCTGGCGTTAATCTTTGCGATAACGAAGCTCAGACACTATGCGTTGGCGCATGAGGTTCACCTCATATCAAAGGTGGATCCTCTCAAATATCTGATGTCAAAATCCATATTAATAGGAAGGCTTGCCAAATGGGCCCTCCTCTTAATGGAATTCTAGATATTGTGTCGACCTCTCAAGGCAGTGAAAGGCCAGGCCATCGCCGACTTCCTCACTGAGCATCCGATACCTGCCGATTCGCCCATAAATTGCGAATTGCTAGACGAGCACGCATTTTACACGATCGACAGGGAGAGAGGAGAGAGTGATACCCGATGGGAACTCTATTTTGATGGGGCATCTTCCATGAAGAAGCGAAAGCACAGCCCCCCATAATCAAATCCGGGGTAGGCCTCCTCTTCGTGACTCCACAAAGAGGAATAATGCGTTTTGCCTTCTCCTAAACAGAGCCGAGGATGGACAATGAAGAAGAATATGAAGCTTTGATAGCAGGTCTTGAGATCGCCGTCGACATGGGAATCGAAAACCTCCTCATATACGGAGACTCCCAGCTGGTCGTTAGTCAAGTAAACGACGACTATCAAACGTGCAAACCAGAGTTGTTGAAGTACGGCAAGAGTGTACAACAATTGCTGACTCAAATTCCTTCCTACGTTCTGGAAAGCATACCGCGTACGGAAAATAGCAAAGCGGATGCGTTAGCCAAACTTGCTAAAGAACTGGCTGACGAAAACCTCGATGATGTAAGGATAGTTGTGCAAAGCCGTCGGGTTCTTGCACCGCCAAAAATATCTCCGGAGTCGTCCGAAGAAAAGAGAGCGACCAAGCAAACGGCCCTACAAATAAAAGACCAGGAAAAGGCTGAGCATTGGAGAGAAGTCTTTATAGACTACTTCAAATCCCGTCGAACGCCTGAAGATGCGTCCTCAAGACAGCAGCTCATTAAACGAGCTCTGTCTTTCGCCTTTGTCAATGACACGCTGTATAAGAGATCGTTCGACTCTCTATGGCTGAGATGCCTGGGACCGGAAGAAGCAAGGAGATCCGTCCAAGAAACTCACGACGGACTCTGCAGTTCTCATCAAGCCGGACCAAAGATGAAGCTGAAGATCAAAAGGATGGGCTACTATTGGCCCACGATGATTCAGGATTGTCTCGAATACGCGAAACAATGCCACTTGTGCCAAATTCACGGGGACTTCATCCACCAGCATCCAAACCCGCTACACCCAACAGTGGCTAGTTGGCCGTTCGAGATGTGGGGAATCAACATAATTGGGCCCATAGAACCAGTATCGTCCAAAAGACATCGGTTCATATTAGCGACAACTGATTACTTCTCTAAGTGGGCAGAAGCAGTACCGCTAAGAGAGGTGAAGACGGAGAATATTCTCCATTTCTTCAAGACACACGTCATCTATCGGTTCGGCACTCCGCGACGGATTATCTCCGATAACAGGCCATCCTACAGAAGTCACAGAATCAGCCGCTTCACACAGCAACATAACATAGACTGGAGATACTCTTCGGTCTATAATCCCCGAGCTAACGGTCTAGCTGAGGCTTTCAACAAAACCTTGACGAAGATTATAAAGAAGACGGTGTCCAAAAATAAGAAAGACTGGCATGAGAGACTGCATGAAGCTCTCTGGACGTATCGAACCACGTTCAAAATGGCCACAAATACAACGCCGTATGCATTGGTATTCGGCGCTGAAGCGGTACTCCCCTTGGAGATAAAGCTACCCTCTCTACGAGTGGCAGTTCATTATGAGTTAACGGACGAAGAGAATGCTTATCTTCGGCTCGAGGAGCTCGACGCCCTTGACGAAACCCGACTCATGGCACAGCAAAACTTGGAGGCTTACAAAGTGAAGATGACGCGCTCATATGAGAGATTGACTAGGCCGAGAACATTTCGCCAAGGCGAACTCGTGCTAGTGGTCAAGAGACCTATGATCCCCAATCATGCCAAATGGGGGAAGTTCGAGCCGAATTTTAAGGGCTCGTACATCATAGACAAGGTCTACCAAGATGGGGCTTACTTGCTCATGAATATGCATGGCGAAAGACCCTTTGTAACAACCGAGTTCATTTATACCAATTCCAATTCCCGTATTTACTTATCTGTGGTATTTTCTTGATTTAACGGGTTTTGGGTGCGAATGGTATTTCACACTTTACATTGCATTCGACCCGACCCGCTTGCCTGAACCTGTTTGATTCTTATTTATAGATTACCTTGACTTGTTGCATGGACACGTGCACCTCATGATTAGTACATACTGGCATTTATCTGGCATGGCATCTCTTACCGTGTAACATTTTAAGTCACGTAAAATATTTTAAAATTGCATTTCATAACCTGCATGATACCCTTAACCACGTGGTAGCATCTGCACATCTTGTTCTCGTCCCGTTCAGTGAAACGGACATGTTTGGATGGCTACGCGCACGTACGTGCATCCATTCTTGGGGGTATGCATTTTCTTTAACTGAGCATTCATTTTGAAATTTGGAAGTCGCATATATTTTTCATATTTTAAATCTGGATTTTTAGACCCAACCCGGGTGTGTTTTGGAGTAAGTTTGTAATTGCCAAAATCTCAAAACGGACAAATATTATATTCTTTATATATTTATAAACTATTATTATTCTTTTAACTAATATATATTACTAAATCATTCTTATACTAACAGTTTAGTTTTATATATATATATATATATATATATATATATATAAATTAAGCAAATCTCTCTCTCTCTCTCTCTCCTGACTCTCTCTCAATCTCTCGTGACTCTCTCTCTTTCTCTCTCCTCTAAGTAGAATTTTCCTTTAACCCTATGTTTTTACTGCTCACGTCCCGATCATCTTCTTCTTTTCTCCTTTTCATTTTTTCCCAGCGTGCAACCCTTCCGTGCGACCCCGACCACCTCGCCTCGCCTCCCTCCTCTCATCGTCGACTTCCCCTCCTCGACCTCCTCACATCCCCACGACTCATCTCCCCGCTTCAACCCATCTCCCCGCATATCTCCGTCCACGACCCGACGAAACCCGACCCTACACCTCGTCGCCAGAGCTCGCCCCGTCGACACCTTCCTCCATTTTCTCTTTCCCTTCTCCTCTCCTTTTCCTCTCCTTTTCCCGACCAACCCTCGAACAACCCAAGATCCCCGACACCCTTCCCTCTCCTGCAACCTCCGCCTCGCCCGCACCTCGCCGCCGGCGATCTCCCATCCTCGCAGACACTTTCTCCTCGCTTTCTCTGCTCGATTTCCTTCTCCCCCTATCTTTTCCCCTGCACACCCCGACACCACTGCAAACCGACCCTAGAAAACCCTAGAACCCTAACCGAAGCCTTGTCGCAGCCACTGCCATCGCCGCGGATCTCGCCGTCGACGGCCCATCATCGTCGTCGTCGTCTCTCCCGTCTAGTATCTATCTACGATCATCAGAATCCCAGTCTTCTGCTTCATTCTTATTCTTATTCTTCTTTTTTCTTTTCTACATTCTTGGTTTTCCGGTCATCGCCGGAGCCATGCCGACGACGACGATCCGGACGAACCATACCATCACCACTTCCATGTCACGACCGTGTCGCAGCCAGATCGTCTCCAGATCGCGACCAGACCATCACCAGATCGTCTCCAGATCACGACCAGACCACCACCAGATCGTGTCCAGATCGCGACCAGACCATGCACCAGATCGCAACTAGACCAGACCACCACCAGATCGTGTACAGATCGCGACCAGACCATGCACCAGATCGTGTCCAGATCGCGACCAGACCATGCACCAGATCGTCTCCAGATCGCGACCAGACCACCACCAGATCGTGTCCAGATCGCGACCAGACCATGCACCAGATCGCGACTAGACCCAGTACCGTGTCGTGCCGTTTCACACACCATATCGTGTCATGTCGCACCAGGCCACCTGCATATCGACCTTTGTTCTGAGGCAAGTAAAACTTGCTACATGCTATTATATTTACTTAGCCCATAGTACTCTTCAAATAGTTTATAACTGGTCAAACACCCATTTGCTTCCATCTCGTCTAGTATACATATTATTGCATCCATAGATCACTTGAATATATTATATTATAACATTGACATTCCACATTTGATAAATTGTAGTTTAATTAGTATTGGAACTCTAATCTTAACCCTAATCATAACTGTACATATATATGCCTTAATCTGTACCTGATTGCATATTGCATTACAGTGTTCCATTTTATTGTTCCATTAGTACCCCATGCTTGTTTTGTATACCCATGCTTATGTTAGTTGGATTATGAGCACCCACATGACATCTTGTGCACCCTGACACGACTTGTTACACCTACTACTTGACACGACATGGTACCGTGCACCTCTTGACATGACATGATACCTATATACTACCTGGCTTGACCTGATGTACCATGGCTTTACCTGTTACTTGATCTTGTGTCTAATGCCAACAAACCTGACATGTTGTCTTTACGGACAGTTCCTGTTGTCTATCCAGACAAACCTGTACCTGCCTGATCCTGAGTTGGCATTAGCTCCAGATTATTTAATACCTGACCTGAACATATATAACTTGGGGGTATAGGAAAATTAATAATGAAACCTGACTTGTAACTCGACAGTTTGCTACCTTTACCGACCAGTTTTAGAGGCTAGGCCAGCCTTGGGATGATGCTGCTGACATCATCCATCATTATCCACTACCTTTTTAGATGCTAGGCCAGCCTTGGGATGATGCCATGGACATCATTCATCGTTACCCTTTTCCTTTTAGTGCCTAGCGGCATGTCTCGGTTTCAGCCCGAGAATCTTCACCATGATCCCGGGCATGCACGGGATACTATTGAGTTACATCGATGATTCATCAAATTGATTTCAAAGACTTGAGAGTAGTTAACCCAATAGACCAGTTTAGGTCACTCACTGCACACTACCTTTCACTGCCCTGATTTATATTGCTGTTACACCTGCTTTACCTTTTATAATCATACTTGCATGTCTTGCTACCCTATTTATATATTATTGCTTGATGTTATGACGCGCTGACGTCTGGGTTTTTCATGGCCTAGATCCTCTACCTTTGTTGCCGACTGATCAGGAGTATTGCCGCTGTTAGACCGAGCGGTGAGGATCCTGTTGGTATGCAGTTTTACTTTCCAGGTGTTTTATTTATTGGATCTTTTGCTTTCGCATATTATTATTTCTTGACTCGTTTATTCTGGCTTATGGACATGTACTAGATAGTTTAGTTTACTTTCCTGTTCTTGATATCTCTACAGCTGTAATGTGACTGTGGAAGGATTTTTCCTATCCACAGGTAGCATGGTTGGCTATGTCACGTGCCTATCTTAGCGCACTCTGGGAAGCGGGGCGTGACATGGTTTGTTTGGTATCAGAGATATAGGATATAGGTTAATCGAGTTTGATTCTTTTGTAGTTGGGTATTGGACCCAATACACGAATCAGAATACTCGTGATTAAGAGCATGTCCTGCCACCTTGTAATCGTGATTCTTGAATCATATCTTTCTCTTGATCCTTGTCTTGACGATATGCAAACGATTTTGTATCTCGTCTTGAACCCTTTTTGGTTCACTATTGTTTCTCCCTGTTCCTTGATTCCGATACTAGGATTTGGGCGACTTGAATGGAGTTATGTAATTGTACCCATGAACTGCAGCATGGTTACAATGCGGTACTCTATTTAAGTAACTTGGAGTTCTGGTCTTGATTCACTTCCTTGTTTCATGATCGTTGTATTACCTTACTTCTCTCGGTTTCATTGTTTACCAGTTCTTGTTTTATCACCAGCTTGAATCATGTTTACCGCGCTTAATCCTCTTCAGTATCTTGACTTCGGATGAAGTCGTTTCGGTATTCTACTTGTTCATATCTTTCCCGCATTAGAATTATTCAATTCTGATGCATTCCTTATTTGTTGTTGTCTTGGGAATGGATTTTCTCGGCACTTTCCACGCTCACATTGATTGTAGAGCAAAGAAAGCAAATTTCCAGATTCCCGGACATCCGGAGTTTGTTTTGCTGGAGGAAGCAGTTCTGTCGGGCCAGTCGAGTTTAGGGTTAGACCGACAACTAATGTTCTTGCGTCGATGGAAGTTGTTACGAAGGAAGCGCTGGCTATATTTCGAGAATTCATGGACGTGTTAGAGGACATCTCAGGTTTACCGTAAAATGAGATATGGAGTTCGTGATTGATCTTGTTCCTGGTGCAGCGCCAATCTCAAAGGCATACTACCCAATGGCACCGGTGGAGTTGGAAGAAGTCAAGAAGCAGATTACTGAATTACTTGAGAAAAGTTGGATTCACAACAGTAACTCGCTTTGGGGAGCTCCAGTTCTTCTAGTCAAGAAGAAAGATGGCACAAGGAGGATGTGCATCGATTATCGAGAATTAAACCGGGTGACTATTAAGAACAAGTACCCGATCACTCGCATTGGAGAATTGTTCGAGCAGCTTAGTAGCGCGAGAGTATTCTCGAAGCTGGATTTACGATCCGGATATCATCAGGTCCGAGTTAAATCAGAAGATATTTGCAAGACTGCGTTAAGAACTCGATATGGACATTACGAGTATTTAGTGATGCCCTTCGGAGTAACGAATGCACTGGCGATATTTATGGACTTGATGAACTGAATCTTTTCACCATTCTGGACCAGTTCATAGTGGTGTTCATTGATAATATTCTGGTCTACTCAAAGGAGTATTGAAGAGCATGCGGCACACTTGAAGATCGCACTGCAGATATTGATGCAAGAAAGATTGTATGCAAAGATGAGCAAGTGGGAGTTTGGGCTTGAGGAAGTGAAGTTTTTGGGGCATGTCGTGCCTGGAGATGGAATCGCCGTTGATCCCGAAAAGATTGCAGCAGTTCGAGATTGGCCGATTCCGAAGAATGTGGCGAAGATAAGAAGCTTTCTTAGACTTGCCGGGTATTACTGAAAGTTCATGAAGAACTTTGCTCGTATGGCTGAGCCTTTTACCAAGCTTACGCGCAAAGAAGTACTATTTGTGTGGACAGATAAGTGTGCGTCAGCTTTTGAGGCATAGAAGCAGAGATTGATAACCGCTCCTATTCTGACCGTGCCAGACAATTCCGGAGGATTGGTGATTCACAGCGACGCATCTGGGAAAGGATTGGGATGTGTTTTGATGCAGCATGGGAAGGTTACAACTTACGCATCGAGACAGTTGAAGACCCATGAGAAGAATTACCCAACTCATGACTTGGAGCTAGCAGCTGTGATTCTTCGCTTTGAAGATTTGGAGACACTACCTTTTGGGCGAAAAGGTCGAGGTTTTCACCGATCATAAAAGCTTGAAGTATGTGTTCATGCAGAAGGAGCTTAATATGAGGCAACATAGATGGTTGGAGCTGATGGCTGACTACGATCTTGATCTTAAGTACCATCCGGGGAAAGTTAATGTCGTGCCGGATGCGCTCAGTCGGTTACCGGCAATTCAGATGTTGACTACACAGAAGGAACTCATTGAAGACTTTCGAAGATTTGATTTGGAGGTTGTGCTAGCGCATTCTTCGGGACAGTTGATGCATCTGCAGGTACGTTCGTCGTTGATCGAGAATATTAAAGCAGTGCAGTCGCAGAACCCTAGATTGCAAAAGTTTCGAGAACAGGTTGAAGCTAGACTTCGAACTGACTTACTGATCCATGAAGATGGTTCGTTGAGATATGGTAGCCGTTTGTGTGTGCCAAGGGGGGATATTCGCGAAGAACTTATGAAGGAGGTGCACAGTTCAGCATATTCCGTACATCCAGGAGGCACAAAGATGTACCGAGATCTACGACAGCAATTCTGGTAGGAAGGCATGAACGGGAGATTGCCCGCTTTGTAGCAAAGTGCTTGGTGTGTCAACAAGTTAAGACTGAACATCAACGGGTTGCTGGTTTATTGCAACCACTTCCGATTCCTCGGTGGAAGTGGGAACATATAACCATGGATTTCGTGACGGCTTTACGCGGAGTCCAAAAGACAACAATGCAGTTGGGTGATTGACCAAGGCAGCTCATTTTATACCATTTCAAGTTGATCAATCAACAGAAGCTTTGGCAGAACGGTGCATGCAGGAGATTGTAAGATTGCATGGAGTGCCGGTGAGCATCGTGTCCGACTGTGACACCCGTTTCTTATCACATTTTGGAGGAGCTTACAGGAAAGTTTGGGGACTTGATTGAAGTTTAGCACAGCTTATCATCCTCAAACAAATGGCCAGTCGGAGAGAACGATCCAAACTCTAGAAGATATGTTGAGAGCTTGCATGTTAGACTTCAAGGGTTCATGGGAGGATCATTTACATTTAGTGGAGTTTTCTTACAACAACAGTTTCCAGGCGACTATTCAGATGGCTCCATTCGAAGCTTTGAATGGTCGCAAGTGTCGTTCACCTGTTTGTTGGGGCGATGTCGGTGAACGAAGATTATTGGGACCAGATTTGGTTGTGCAGACAGTTGAGAAAGTTAACGCTATCCGGAATCATATGAAAGCAGCACAAGACCGACAAAAGAGTTGGGCAGATACGTCGAGAAGACCTCTAGAGTTCGCCGTGGGTGATTTGGTATTCTTGAAGATATCACCGACTAGAGGGGTGATTCGTTTCATAAGTCGAAGAAAGCTCAGTCCTCGATTCGTCGGACCTTTTGAGATTTTGGAGCGTGTTGGTGAGGTAGCGTATCGTTTGGCGTTACCGCAATCCTTGGAGAATGTTCATGACGTGTTTCACGTATCTCAACTCTGTAAGTATGTTCGAGATGAAACACATGTGTTAGATCATTCGGAGCTGACTGTACGAGAAGACTTGACTTTTGAGGAGCGACCGATTGCGATCGTGGATCGAAGGGAAAAGGTTCTTAAGAACAAAGTTATCCCTCTTGTACTTTTTTTTAGGGCAATCGCTCACATGAAGAGTCAACTTGGAAACGAGAAGATGAAATCCGGCAGAAGTTTCCATATCTATCCTTGTAGTTTCTTGATTGTTTATCCTTTCTTGTTCTTGGAATTTCGAGGACGAAATTCTTTTTGTAGTTGGGTATAATGTAACAACCGAGTTCATTTATACCAATTCCAGTTCCCGTATTTACTTATCTATGGTATTTTCTTGATTTAACGGGTTTTGGGTGCGAATGGTATTTCACACTTTACATTGCATTCGACCCGACCCGCTTGCCTGAACCTGTTTGATTCTTATTTATAGATTATCTTGACTTGTTGCATGGACACGTGCACCTCATGATTAGTACATATTGGCATTTATCTGGCATGGCATCTCTTACCGTGTAACATTTTAAGTCACGAAAAATATTTTAAAATTGCATTTCATAACCTGCATGATACCCCTAACCCCGTGGTAGCATCCGCACATCTTGTTCTCGTCCCGTTCAGTGAAACGGACGTGTTTGGATGGCTACGCGCACGTACGTTCATCCATTCTTGGGGGTATGCATTTTCTTTAACTGAGCATTCATTTTGAAATTTAGAAGTCGCATATATTTTTCATATTTTAAATCTGGATTTTTAGATCCGACCCGGGCGTGTTTTGAAGTAAGTTTGTAATTGCCAAAATCTCAAAACGGACTAATATTATATTCTTTATATATTTATAAACTATTATTATTCTTTTAACTAATATATATTACTAAATCATTCTTATACTAACAGTTTAGTTTCATATATATATATATATATATATATATATATATATATATATATATATATATATATATATATATATATATATATATAATTTTAAATTAAGCAAATCTTTCTCTCTCTCTCTCTCTCAATCTCTCGTGACTCTCTCTCTTTCTCTCTCCTTTAAGTATTATTTTTCTTTAACCCTATGTTTTTACTGCTCACGTCCCCATCATCTTCTTCTTTTCTCCTTTTCATTTTCTCCCCGCGCGCAACCTTTCCCTGCGACCCCGACCACCTCGCCTCGCCTCCCTCCTCTCATCGTCGACTTCCCCTCCTCAACCTCCTCACATCCCCACGACTCATCTCCCCGCTTCAACCCATCTCCCCGCATGTCCCTGTCCACGACCCGACGAAACCCGACCTTGCACCTCGTCGTCGGAGCCCGCCCCGTCGACACCTTCCTCCATTTTCTCTTTCCCTTCTCCTCTCCTTTTCCTCTCCTTTTCCCGACCAACCCTTGAACAACCCAAGATCCCCGACACCCTTCCCTCGCCTGCAACCTCCACCTCGCCCGCACCTCGCCGCCGGCTATCTCCCATCCTCGCAGACACCTTCTCCTCGCTTTCTCTGCTCGATTTCCTTCACCCCCTCTCTTTTCCCCCGCACACCCCGACACCACTGTAAACCGACCCTAGAAAACCCTAGAACCCTAACCCAAGCCTTGCCGCAGCCACTGCCATCGCCGCGGATCTCGCCGTCGACGGCCCATCATCGTCGTCGTCGTCTCTCCCGTCTAGTATCTATCTACGATCACCAGAATCCCAGTCTTCTGCTTCATTCTTATTCTTCTTCTCTTTTCTTTTCTACATTCTTGGTTTTCCGGTCATCGCCGGAGCCATGCCGCCGCCGACGATCCGGACGAACCATACCATCACCACTTCCATGTCACGACCGTGTCACAGCCAGATCGTCTCCAGATCGCGACCAGACCACCACCAGATCGCGACCAGACCATGCACCAGATCGTCTCCAGATCGCGACCAGACCACCACCAGATCGTGTCCAGATCGCGACCAGACCATGCACCAGATCGTCTCCAGATCGCGACACGACCAGACCACCACCAGATCGTGTACAGATCGCGACCAGACCATGCACCAGATCGTCTCCAGATCACGACCAGACCACCACCAGATCGTGTCCAGATCGCGAGCAGACCATGCACCAGATCGTGTCCAGATCGCGACGAGACCATGAACCAGATCGCGACTAGACCCAGTACCGTGTCGTGCCGTTTCACACACCGTATCGTGTCATGTCGCACCAGGCCGCCTGCATATCGACCTTTGTTCTGAGGCAAGTAAAACTTGCTACATGCTATTATATTTACTTAGCCCATAGTACTCTTCAAATAGTTTATCACTGGTCAAATACCCGTTTGCATCCATCTCGTCTAGTATACATATTATTGCATCCATAGATCACTTGAATATATTATATTATAATATTGACATTCCACATTTGATAAATTATAGTTTAATAAGTATTGGAACTCTAATCTTAACCCTAATCATAACTGTACATTTATATGCCTTAATCTGTACCTGATTGCATATTGCATTACAGTGTTCCATTTTATTGTTCCATTAGTACCCCATGCTTTTTTTGTATACCCATACTTATATTAGTTGGATTATGAGCACCCACATGACATCTTGTGCACCCTGACATGACTTGTTACACCTACTACTTGACACGACATGGTACCGTGCACCTCTCGACATGACATGATACCTATATACTACCTGGATTGACATGATGTACTATGGCTTTACCTGTTACTTGATCTTGTGTCTAATGCCAACAAACCTGACCTGTTGTCCTTACGGACAGTTTCTGTTGTCTATCCAGACAAACCTGTACCTGCCTGATCCTGAGTTGGCATTAGCTCCAGATTATTTAATACCTGACCTGAACATATATAACTTGGGGGTATGAGGAAATCAATAATGAAACCTGACTTGTAACTCGACAGCTTGCTACCTTTACCGACCAGTTTTAGAGGCTAGGCCAGCCTTGGGATGATACTGCTGACATCATCCATCGTTATCCACTACCTTTTTAGAGGTTAGGCCAGCCTTGGGATGATGCCATGGACATCATTCATCGTTACCCTTTTCCTTTTAGTGCCTAGCGGCATGTCTCGGTTTCAGCCCGAGAATCTTCACCATGATCCCGGGCACGCACGGGATACTATTGAGTTACATCGATGATTCATCAAATTAATTTCAAAGACTTGAGAGTAGTTAACCTAATAGACCAGTTTAGGTCACTCACTGCACACTACGTTTCACTGCCCTGATTTATATTGTTGTTACACGTGCTTTACCTTTTATAATCATACTTGCATGTCTTGCTACCCTGTTTATATATTATTGCTTGATGTTATGACGCGCTGACGTCTGGGTTTTGCATGGCCCAGATCCTCTACCTTTGTTGTCGACTGATCGGGAGTATTGCCGCTGTTAGACCGAGCGGTGAGGATCCTGTTGGTATGCTGTTTTACTTTCCAGGTGTTTTATTTATTGGATCTTTTGCTTCCGCATATTATTATTTCTTGACTCGTTTATTCTGACTTATGGACATGTACTATATAGTTTAGTTTACTTTTCTGTTCTTGATATCTCTACAGCTGTAACAACCATAATTTTCTTATACACTTTTCTATACAATTTTTTTTAAAAATCCATAAAGGGGTATTTTAACCTAAGCACAATATATATATAAGTAATTATTTTATTTTTAAATAAATCCATTTTTAGTGTACATAAAATTGTTTTAAAATTAAAGTATACTTGGGGTATTTAATGTTGCTGTTACCACTTTAAGTAGTTATTTTCCCACAATATTTACAAGAAAGAGCTTGTAGCTCATTGGTAACACCTTGCACTGCTGAACCAAGCCACCAGAGTTCAAATCCCATGCCCCACATTATTTTTGTATTTATTTTGTTTTAATTTCTTTTGGAAGTCAACGGTCAAAAGGCCATAACTCACAAAATATGTACTGGACATAAAAAAGTAAATATACCAAATTTTACCCCCGAAGTTTCCCCAGCCTCTGGTGGCCTGACTCGGCCCAACTCGGCGCCGCCGGCCGGACTTGGCCGGACGGCCGAGTCACCAACAGAGAAAAGTTGTGTTATGACTTGGTCAACCCTCCTGCACACTTATTATACCTGGATCGGTTTTAAATTGCCCAATAAATCCCTTTTACTCCTATGTTTAATGAATTTTTAATGATTTTATATAATTTTTATATTTTTTATTAAAACCATAACCCTAGCCTAACCCTATATAAACCCCCATACCCTCTACCCTCTCATCACTTTTTCTAAGTCCACTCTCTCAAAATCTCAAGAGAACTTGGTACGTTTGAAAACGAGCGAAAGGCGAAGCGCTGACGAAATCGACGGCGGAATCCCGGCGATCGTGCTGGGACCTCTCAACGACGATTCGACGCACCGGCAAACCCCTTCCTCTCACTCTCTAGCGTTGTCCAAAACCGTAAGTCCCCATTTTCTACCTTTCTTTTCCTTCATAATAATACGACTTTATAAATCCGACAGAAATCGGAACAACCCGATTTCCGATTCGGTTTTCTATCAAATCTCACTTATCACCAATTCCATAATGCTTAAACATCATCATGTTGACCACTAATCACTTAAAAATTAATTTGAACAAGTTTTCACACATGAAATGATAGCTTTTGCAATATACCGTATTTTTGCACTTAAATACCATCATATTTAGTTTATCACATTTAACCTCTTAACCTTGCTAAACCTTAAGTAGTTCACGAGGTAATGACCTACCTCCTCACACACTCATATGTAATCATAATACGCTGCCTTGAAAATTTAGAATACGACAAAACAAGATTTTACATTAAAATACCATTTTCTTTATAAAACATTTTCTAAAAGTTTTAGGTTAATACATTCTTAAACCAATATCTTTTAATAGGAAAATACGATATGTCGTGGACATCGATCGTTTATCTAAACCTGACTTTGTGGTGTCTAGGCTAGGCAAGTGAGAAAAGGTAACTTTAAAAGGCCCATCTCACGATTTGTGAGCGGATCCCTCTTTTTCTCATTTGTACTTACCTGGCCACAATTGGCGGTGAAGAGATGATTTGAGGCTTCTAATGACTTGTCGTTTAGACCATTTAGAAATAGGTTGGTTGGCTTAGGAAACCCTAGAATCTAAAATACGAAAATTTACACCCTTCTACAAATAAATACCTTATCTTTATAAAACCGTTTTCTAAATGATTAGCATTTATTAAATCTTTACAAAACGCCACTACAAACCACCTTTGGGGAACTCGTTAGGGTTAGTACGGTTTATCGTGCACCCTCGGGCTTAGTAGTACGAGATTCAGACCTCCGCAAGGAGCATTCGGTCTCGAAAGGTTTAAAATACGATATTTAAGAAAAATGAGATTTTTGGAAAATAAAATATTTATTAAAAATTATTTTTGTATAAACATATGTATATTTATCATTTAAACACCTATTTTATTATAAGATAAAGTTTCCACCTTTTCCTAAAAAAATTACAAGATTAAAAGTTACATTAAAATACCATGAATTTCAATATTACAAATTAATACCTTTATTTATGTAATTAGGATATTTTCACTAGAAATATCACAAAATAAAATCACACTCATTATAACTATAAACAAGAATAATAAATACTTGAGGTGTATCTTGAAAACTATACAAAGGTATTTTTACATAAAACCCCCTCAAGTTTTATAAATTACAATAAGGACCCTAACAAATATAGAACTTCGACTTACATTTCTTTTAGTCTGACTCGGGTTTGAGTCTGATTATTTCTGACTTGAATATGATTCAAGTCAATCTACATTTTTAATATTCCAACTCAATATGAACACATGAATTCCAGAATCCAGTTAACAATCTATACATCTTGACTGAATCAAACCATGGATATACATCCATTGTTCCGTTATTCCATTTACCTGATTATGCAGTTACAATCTGTTTACTGATATCATGGTTTTGGTCAGTCATCCAACTTATACAAAGCAATGCAACAATACAATCAAAACACTACAGGGTTTAAGGGGTAGATTGGTACGGAAGATGTTAAAAGTGGCACGAGATGGTTAGATTTAAGACACCTAACATGAATCCAATTGCCGTTGTTCCGGGCCTTCTAACGGAGCCTTGTACTCTATATTCCGTTTGCCCTGGTCTCTAGCATATAGAGACCCTTCTCGTATACACTGGCATTCTTCTGTACCAAGCTACAAACAATAGCGTTAATACAACATTACAACAATACAATACAACATTAAAAGCTACTCTCTCTCTCCTACTCTTTATCTATTTCTCCCTTATCTTTGGGACTTACCGAGCGACCTGTTCGCCGACGACATTCTATTTCTTTCTTCTTTGAATGTCGTCAGGTGCTTTGGACGCAGCAGAGATCGAGCCCACCGGTGAAGACTTGGAGCAGTTTCACGAAGATCCCGAGCTCTAGACATTGTACCTTGTTCTATTCAGTACTTTCATTTCCTGTTATGCCATTGTTTAGGCATCGCTTTCATTTCAGATGTATTTAATTTTCATGCATTGTACAAAAGAATGTTATTAATAAAGTTGCTGTTATTTCTATATCTCTTGTGATTTATTTTTATATTGCTTAGATACGCTTAGCGTATGTACTTCTGAGTATATACGTAGCGGGCCTCATCGCGTCCCCTTCGCCGTATACTGGGAAGCGGGGCGTGACAACAGCCGTAATGTGACTCTGGAAGAATTTTTCCTATCCACAGGTAGTATGGTTGGCTATGTCACGTGCCTATCTTAGCGCACTCTGAGAAGCAGGGCGTGACACCCTTCAGGCCAATAAACGGTCGGTTCTTGAAAAAATACTACGCCTGACCGAAACGTCTGTAAACTACTACAAACCGCAGCATCCTAGGGCTGACGCAAAAAAAAACAATAAAAAATAATTTAAAAAACGGTATGTCCATAAGCGAGATGGGCACGGATGAAAACCCGAAAGGGCTCCGTGAGTAAAAACAGCAGGGCTACCGGCGAGTTTATGAAAACCCGAAAGGGCGCAATCTCGTTAAAAGACACTTGCAAGGTCTTCTCGACTTTGTAAGGAGAAAATACCTGCGTGAGATCCTTACGACTCACAAGGGAGCAACACACTTAAGGATCCCCACGATTCCTAAGGAGAAGTTACACTTACGAGATCCTCACGACTCATAAGGAGAATTCCCCTATGAGACCCTCACAGCTCATAGGATTGGAAAGCCTTAAGCTACAAGGGTATGAACATGTTCTTAAGCCATCATACACCCCAATATTGCCCTACAAGCGGTTCAATATTGACCCTTGTATACAATCCACGGGCACAAATAAACGTCTCCCGCACCAAGTTCCGCCAATGACGTGAAATCCCCCTGTTTGGTGAACAGAAATTGTAAGTCCTCTCGACTTATAAGGAGAAAATACTCTTATGAGATCCTTACGACTTATAAGAGAGAACACCACTTAGAAGTCCTCACGACTTCTAAGGAGAACATACACCTATGAGATCCTCACAACTCGTAGGGAAAAACACCTTTATGAAACCCTTACGGCTCATGAAGTCAAAAGCCTTAGTCGACAGAATCCTAACCCTGTTTACTAAGCCACCTTTGTTTGAATCGACAAAGGCAAATGATGATTCGCTCCTGGCAATGTCCCAGTGGTAGCAATGCTGATGCCTAAATCGGTATCAAATTCCAAGTCTAAACTCGCGATAAAAATCAGCGAGCCAAAAATGCATATGAAATAGCCGAAATGATAGGGCAACTTGCAAGAAAATCAGCAAGTAAAATATATGCATACAAAATAGCCGAAATGATTGGGCAACTCGCGATAAAAATCAGCGAGTAAAAATAAAAAATAGCCGAAATGATTGGACACCGCGAAAAATAGCCGAAATGATTGGGCAATCGCGACTTTCGCGATACAAAATACTGAAATGATAGAGCATCGCGGAAGGAAAACAAAAAAATATATACAAAAAAATATATACATATAAAATGAAACTTTTGCCCTGCAGATAAGTCCATACCGACCCCTGTATACAATCCATGGGCATAAACGAAAAAGGATCCACATGTCCCAACAAACTCTATCAAAGGGAGAGTGTTCCCCTCCGAAAGGCGGCGCACAGGACCGCGTTGTCCTGACGCTGAGATTCGGGGCAGATACTATTTGGTTTTATCCGTCTACCTCTCCGAAGATGCCAAGTTGATTTATGGCACCGTGTATCGGAGGTTTAGACGGATGCGGCCGATGTAGCAGACTTTGTCAGATTCCCCATCGCTTGAGGGGTTTTTGATTGTGGGGACGCTCTTCCCTGCAGGCGCAAGCTCCTGCAGTTAATTACGCTACCGCATCGCGGTAACAACTTTCTTCTTCTCCAGAATTTCACTTCGTGTCGTGTGTGTTTGTTTTGTTTGTGGTTGCCCGTGGATTGTATACGGAGACTGAGTAATGCCGTCGCCCGTAGGACGTGGATTAGTCCAAATCCGTATTTACTTAGATTTGGGTTTGGTGTTTTTAGTTTAAGGATACGTTAGTCGCGTTGCGGCTAAGATCAACTTAAACGTTCGTTAAGGATACGTTAGTCCTGTTTGAGACTAAGATCAACTTAACGTGATCGTTTAGATCCGACAAAAGAGCGTTTGGGCCCTATTGTTCCAGTTTGGGAGATTCATAGTCCAATTTGGGACTAAAGTCTGTTTGGAGGATACGTTAGCCATTTTTGAGGCTAAGATCGACTCAAACGTTTGTTAAGGATACGTTAGTCTAGTTTGAGACTAAGATCAACTTAACGGGACCGTTTAGATCCGACAAAAGAGCATTTGGGCTCTATTGTGCCAGTTTAGGGACGTGGTGGTCCAATACCAGTTTAAGGACATGGTGGTCCGATATTAGTTTAGGGACGTCTCGGTCCGATATTAGTTTAGGGACGTCTCGGTCCGATATTAGTTTAAGGACATTTCGGTCCAATATTAGTTTAAGGACATTTCGGTCCACGAGTTTAAGGACCCCGCAGTCCATTTGGATGTGTGGTCGTTGGGACCCGTCACCTCTTTGACGTCGTTGAGGAATTACAACGAGGGATGTCAAAGGAGTTCGGAGATGTACCCTCGAACCGCTCGTGAATTGGTTTAGGAGAGCCATTTTGCTCAATCAATTTAATTTAAGGACTTACAGCCAGGATTGGGTTAAGTCCAATTTTTTTTATTTATTTTGGGCTTTGCCCGACTAGAAAATCAATCCAAACAGGGCTCTGCCCCTTTATTATTTTGCAATTTGATTTGGGCCAGGCCCTTTTAAATAATGGGTTGCATTTGTGCAGAACATCAAGAATTTTTCAGATTTAAGAACAAAAGTGCATAGCACTTTTGATCTAAATTTGGATCAAAGGAAAACAAGTTTTTCTTCTTGTTTTCCCTGATTTCACAGAACCAAGGGTTCATAACAAGTGCAAGGCACTATTTATTTATTTTCATTTATTTCCCTTTTTTTTTTTTAAATCCTTTGTTCTTCAGAGATTTTTCTCTTAAAAAAGGGTTTTTACCTTTCTTTTTTTTTGTTCTTGAATAATCTCCAAGAGTTCTCTTTTCTTCTTTTTTTTTTGCTAGAAGTCGATTATCGAAGTTGATGCCCATCGAATGAGGTCTGGGGTCCTATTTATAGTGCTCACAAATTTGTTGAATTTGTTAACAAGATCTTTTCTGAGTGATTTTGGGAATTTTCCCACCGTTGGATCTTTGATCCAAAGGCAGAAGAAAATCTTCTGGTTTTGGAAAGAATAGAAAAGATTTCATTAAATTTTCATTCTGTTTCTGCACAACTCCCCAATGAATGACACGTGTCGCGCAGTGGAAGGCTTGCGCAACAGTGCTTGCGCAACTGCGCAGACACGTGTCGCGCAGCGGTGCACTTGTGCAACAGTGCTTGCGCAACTGCGCAGACACGTGTCGCGCAGCGGTGCGCTTGCGCAACTGCGCAGACACGTGTCTCACTGTGGACCGCTTGCGCATTGCGCAACGCACGGAATTTGAAGCGTTGCTTCAGAAAATTTGAATTTTCAAAATTCAAATGTGCCTTGCTCAGATTGGGGGAACAAATGCCCCCCCACCGTTGTGCTTACGTGGCGCGACGTGAGTGCAACGGTGGCGAGATCTTAGCCGTTGGATCAAGGGGGGTCAGTTGAAGGGGCGCAGGCGCCTATAAATAGGACTCTTGGTCCTTGGTAATTTTTTCTTACCATCTTCAAGAATTTTAACTCTCAGAGCCTTGCTCTTGCTTAAAAATTTTCAGAGCCTTGCTCTTGATTTCTCTCAAGAACTTTCAAGTTCAGAACTTAGAATTTCTAGGTAAAAAAAATCAGATTAATTCAAATTAAATTTAATTGACAGAGCCTTGCTCTTGTAGATCTTGGATCTAAAGAAAACCCCTTTGGGGATTTTTCAACAGAGCCTTGCTCTTGGGATCTTTGATCTAAAGAAAACCCCATTGGGGCTTCTTCACCAGAGCCTTGCTCTCAAGATTTACAGAGGTCCTGTTCATGGGTTTTGACCCATGAACAGAGCTTTGCTCTTGGATGAACTGAAATTTTTTTTTTTTATGAGTTTTCATGGATTTTTCAGGATTCAAAAACTTCAATTCTTCTAAGTGTTGATGGATTTTCGATTATTACCACAGAGCCATGCTCTTTTAAGGAATCTTGTTCTCCTGAGACTAGAGTTTGACAAATGTCACTCTGTGACAGAGCTTTGCTCTAAAAGAGGAGATTTTCTCTGTCTCTAGGGACTTCCCCACCAATGGGTGTATCCTATTGGGAACTTTTTATGAATTGACAGTCCCATCTAATGATGGGATTGTCTTATTAAATGATGCACATCATCCAGATTTTGTGGGTCCCCCTTTGGTCCCCTACCCACTGCATCACAGTGTGGAGCAAGATTTTTAATTTTTTTTAAATGCTAAGCGTTAGGCCACTAATGATATATATTTTTTTTTGTCTTTCCACAGAAAACATGTCTGACGACTTGTCTTTTCCCTTCGTTCGCTCGGAAGGAGGGTTCCCCCATTCGCCAGTGGATCGGGTGGTGTTCGCTCTTATTAAAGATCGCGATCCTGAGTGCAAAAAGCTCCATCTGTGGGGAAGGTGGTATAGCCAGATCATCCAAGGCCGTCGCAGTTTTAGTTCCGCCGCGCCCTCTGAGCCCATAGTTACGATCGCTTATGCGGACGAACCCCCGGTGAAGTATGCTGTGGAGGTTAAGAATTGGAATTCCGATGACCTCCTTCAGCCTGCAATTGGCGCCATCCCCGTGCAGCCGCCGCCGGCGATAGATATTCTGGGGAGGCGAATCTGTCAGGGCGAAGCACGCCCTTGGGGACAGGCTTATAACATTGGAATGATCCCGCGACCCCCCGCCGGATATTTGCAGTGGGCCTGGTACATTCTATCGACGAAGAGGACCCACCTAACGAAGATTGGTCTATACTCGGCCGTCTTCGTCTCGCTTTTCGAGTACCCCTCTCCAACGTGGTGGATAAAGGCCTTCGTTGAACAATGGAATATCCCCACCCATACCTTCCTGATGGCGGATAAGGAAGTCTCTATCTCTTTGGAGGAATTTGCCGAAATTTCAGGTCTGCCAATTGCCGAAATTTGCAGAATCTGTTCCCCTCCGAAAGGCGGCGCACAGGACCGCGTTGTCCTGACGCTGAGATTCGGGGCAGATGCTATTTGGTTTTATCCGTCTACCTCTCCGAAGATGCCAAGTTGATTTATGGCACCGTGTATCGGAGGTTTAGACGGATGCGGCCGATGTAGCAGACTTTGTCAGATTCCCCCTCGCTTGAGGGGTTTTTGATTGTGGGGACGCTCTTCCCTGCAGGCGCAAGCCCCTGCAGTTAATTACGCTACCGCATCGCGGTAACAACTTTCTCCTTCTCCAGAATTTCACTTTGTGTCGTGTGTGTTTGTTTTGTTTGTGGTTGCCCGTGGATTGTATACGGAGACTGAGTAATGCCGTCGCCCGTAGGACGTGGATTAGTCCAAATCCGTATTTACTTAGATTTGGGTTTGGTGTTTTTAGTTTAAGGATACGTTAGTCGCGTTGCGGCTAAGATCAACTTAAACGTTCGTTAAGGATACGTTAGTCCTGTTTGAGACTAAGATCAACTTAACGTGATCGTTTAGATCCGACAAAAGAGCGTTTGGGCCCTATTGTTCCAGTTTGGGAGATTCATAGTCCAATTTGGGACTAAAGTCTGTTTGGAGGATACGTTAGCCATTTTTGAGGCTAAGATCGACTCAAACGTTTGTTAAGGATACGTTAGTCTAGTTTGAGACTAAGATCAACTTAACGGGACCGTTTAGATCCGACAAAAGAGCATTTGGGCTCTATTGTGCCAGTTTAGGGACGTGGTGGTCCAATACCAGTTTAAGGACATGGTGGTCCGATATTAGTTTAGGGACGTCTCGGTCCGATATTAGTTTAGGGACGTCTCGGTCCGATATTAGTTTAAGGACATTTCGGTCCAATATTAGTTTAAGGACATTTCGGTCCACGAGTTTAAGGACCCCGCAGTCCATTTGGATGTGTGGTCGTTGGGACCCGTCACCTCTTTGACGTCGTTGAGGAATTACAACGAGGGATGTCAAAGGAGTTCGGAGATGTACCCTCGAACCGCTCGTGAATTGGTTTAGGAGAGCCATTTTGCTCAATCAATTTAATTTAAGGACTTACAGCCAGGATTGGGTTAAGTCCAATTTTTTTTATTTATTTTGGGCTTTGCCCGACTAGAAAATCAATCCAAACAGGGCTCTGCCCCTTTATTATTTTGCAATTTGATTTGGGCCAGGCCCTTTTAAATAATGGGTTGCATTTGTGCAGAACATCAAGAATTTTTCAGATTTAAGAACAAAAGTGCATAGCACTTTTGATCTAAATTTGGATCAAAGGAAAACAAGTTTTTCTTCTTGTTTTCCCTGATTTCACAGAACCAAGGGTTCATAACAAGTGCAAGGCACTATTTATTTATTTTCATTTATTTCCCTTTTTTTTTTTTAAATCCTTTGTTCTTCAGAGATTTTTCTCTTAAAAAAGGGTTTTTACCTTTCTTTTTTTTTTGTTCTTGAATAATCTCCAAGAGTTCTCTTTTCTTCTTTTTTTTTTGCTAGAAGTCGATTATCGAAGTTGATGCCCATCGAATGAGGTCTGGGGTCCTATTTATAGTGCTCACAAATTTGTTGAATTTGTTAACAAGATCTTTTCTGAGTGATTTTGGGAATTTTCCCACCGTTGGATCTTTGATCCAAAGGCAGAAGAAAATCTTCTGGTTTTGGAAAGAATAGAAAAGATTTCATTAAATTTTCATTCTGTTTCTGCACAACTCCCCAATGAATGACACGTGTCGCGCAGTGGAAGGCTTGCGCAACAGTGCTTGCGCAACTGCGCAGACACGTGTCGCGCAGCGGTGCACTTGTGCAACAGTGCTTGCGCAACTGCGCAGACACGTGTCTCACTGTGGACCGCTTGCGCATTGCGCAACGCACGGAATTTGAAGCGTTGCTTCAGAAAATTTGAATTTTCAAAATTCAAATGAGCCTTGCTCAGATTGGGGGAACAAATGCCCCCCCACCGTTGTGCTTACGTGGCGCGACGTGAGTGCAACGGTGGCGAGATCTTAGCCGTTGGATCAAGGGGGGTCAGTTGAAGGGGCGCAGGCGCCTATAAATAGGACTCTTGGTCCTTGGTAATTTTTTCTTACCATCTTCAAGAATTTTAACTCTCAGAGCCTTGCTCTTGCTTAAAAATTTTCAGAGCCTTGCTCTTGATTTCTCTCAAGAACTTTCAAGTTCAGAACTTAGAATTTCTAGGTAAAAAAAATCAGATTAATTCAAATTAAATTTAATTGACAGAGCCTTGCTCTTGTAGATCTTGGATCTAAAGAAAACCCCTTTGGGGATTTTTCAACAGAGCCTTGCTCTTGGGATCTTTGATCTAAAGAAAACCCCATTGGGGCTTCTTCACCAGAGCCTTGCTCTCAAGATTTACAGAGGTCCTGTTCATGGGTTTTGACCCATGAACAGAGCTTTGCTCTTGGATGAACTGAAATTTTTTTTTTTATGAGTTTTCATGGATTTTTCAGGATTCAAAAACTTCAATTCTTCTAAGTGTTGATGGATTTTCGATTATTACCACAGAGCCATGCTCTTTTAAGGAATCTTGTTCTCCTGAGACTAGAGTTTGACAAATGTCACTCTGTGACAGAGCTTTGCTCTAAAAGAGGAGATTTTCTCTGTCTCTAGGGACTTCCCCACCAATGGGTGTATCCTATTGGGAACTTTTTATGAATTGACAGTCCCATCTAATGATGGGATTGTCTTATTAAATGATGCACATCATCCAGATTTTGTGGGTCCCCCTTTGGTCCCCTACCCACTGCATCACAGTGTGGAGCAAGATTTTTATTTTTTTTTAAATGCTAAGCGTTAGGCCACTAATGATATATATTTTTTTTTGTCTTTCCACAGAAAACATGTCTGACGACTTGTCTTTTCCCTTCGTTCGCTCGGAAGGAGGGTTCCCCCATTCGCCAGTGGATCGGGTGGTGTTCGCTCTTATTAAAGATCGCGATCCTGAGTGCAAAAAGCTCCATCTGTGGGGAAGGTGGTATAGCCAGATCATCCAAGGCCGTCGCAGTTTTAGTTCCGCCGCGCCCTCTGAGCCCATAGTTACGATCGCTTATGCGGACGAACCCCCGGTGAAGTATGCCGTGGAGGTTAAGAATTGGAATTCCGATGACCTCCTTCAGCCTGCAATTGGCGCCATCCCCGTGCAGCCGCCGCCGGCGATAGATATTCTGGGGAGGCGAATCTGTCAGGGCGAAGCACGCCCTTGGGGACAGGCTTATAACATTGGAATGATCCCGCGACCCCCCGCCGGATATTTGCAGTGGGCCTGGTACATTCTATCGGCGAAGAGGACCCACCTAACGAAGATTGGTCTATACTCGGCCGTCTTCGTCTCGCTTTTCGAGTACCCCTCTCCAACGTGGTGGATAAAGGCCTTCGTTGAACAATGGAATATCCCCACCCATACCTTCCTGATGGCGGATAAGGAAGTCTCTATCTCTTTGGAGGAATTTGCCGAAATTTCAGGTCTGCCAATTGCCGAAATTTGCAGAATCTGTTCCCCTCCGAAAGGCGGCGCACAGGACCGCGTTGTCCTGACGCTGAGATTCGGGGCAGATGCTATTTGGTTTTATCCGTCTACCTCTCCGAAGATGCCAAGTTGATTTATGACACCGTGTATCGGAGGTTTAGACGGATGCGGCCGATGTAGCAGACTTTGTCAGATTCCCCCTCGCTTGAGGGGTTTTTGATTGTGGGGACGCTCTTCCCTGCAGGCGCAAGCCCCTGCAGTTAATTACGCAACCGCATCGCGGTAACAACTTTCTCCTTCTCCAGAATTTCACTTTGTGTCGTGTGTGTTTGTTTTGTTTGTGGTTGCCCGTGGATTGTATACGGAGACTGAGTAATGCCGTCGCCCGTAGGACGTGGATTAGTCCAAATCCGTATTTACTTAAATTTGGGTTTGGTGTTTTTAGTTTAAGGATACGTTAGTCGCGTTGCGGCTAAGATCAACTTAAACGTTCGTTAAGGATACGTTAGTCCTGTTTGAGACTAAGATCAACTTAACGTGATCGTTTAGATCCGACAAAAGAGCGTTTGGGCCCTATTGTTCCAGTTTGGGAGATTCATAGTCCAATTTGGGACTAAAGTCTGTTTGGAGGATACGTTAGCCATTTTTGAGGCTAAGATCGACTCAAACGTTTGTTAAGGATACGTTAGTCTAGTTTGAGACTAAGATCAACTTAACGGGACCGTTTAGATCCGACAAAAGAGCATTTGGGCTCTATTGTGCCAGTTTAGGGACGTGGTGGTCCAATACCAGTTTAAGGATATGGTGGTCCGATATTAGTTTAGGGACGTCTCGGTCCGATATTAGTTTAGGGACGTCTCGGTCCGATATTAGTTTAAGGACATTTCGGTCCAATATTAGTTTAAGGACATTTTGGTCCATGAGTTTAAGGACCCCGCAGTCCATTTGGATGTGTGGTCGTTGGGACCCGTCACCTCTTTGACGTCGTTGAGGAATTACAACGAGGGATGTCAAAGGAGTTCGGAGATGTACCCTCGAACCGCTCGTGAATTGGTTTAGGAGAGCCATTTTGCTCAATCAATTTAATTTAAGGACTTACAGCCAGGATTGGGTTAAGTCCAATTTTTTTTATTTATTTTGGGCTTTGCCCGACTAGAAAATCAATCCAAACAGGGCTCTGCCCCTTTATTATTTTGCAATTTGATTTGGGCCAGGCCCTTTTAAATAATGGGTTGCATTTGTGCAGAACATCAAGAATTTTTCAGATTTAAGAACAAAAGTGCTAAATTTGGATCAAAGGAAAACAAGTTTTTCTTCTTGTTTTCCCTGATTTCACAGAACCAAGGGTTCATAACAAGTGCAAGGCACTATTTATTTATTTTCATTTATTTCCCTTTTTTTTTTAAATCCTTTGTTCTTCAGAGATTTTTCTCTTAAAAAAGGGCTTTTACCTTTCTTTTTTTTTGTTCTTGAATAATCTCCAAGAGTTCACTTTTCTTCTTTCTTTTTGCTAGAAGTCGATTATCGAAGTTGATGCCCATCGAATGAGGTCTGGGGTCCTATTTATAGTGCTCACAAATTTGTTGAATTTGTTAACAAGATTTTTTCTGAGTGATTTTGGGAATTTTCCCACCGTTGGATCTTTGATCCAAAGGCAGAAGAAAATCTTCTGGTTTTGGAAAGAACAGAAAAGATTTCATTAAATTTTCATTCTGTTTCTGCGCAACTCCCCAATGAATGACACGTGTCGCGCAGTGGAAGGCTTGCGCAACTGCGCAGACACGTGTCGCGCAGTTGTGCACTTGCGCAACAGTGCTTGCGCAACTGCGCAGACACGTGTCGCGCAGCGGTGCGCTTGCGCAACTGCGCAAACACGTGTCGCACTGTGGACCGCTTGCGCATTGCGCAACGCACGGAATTTGAAGCGTTGCTTCAGAAAATTTGAATTTTCAAAATTCAAATGAGCCTTGCTCAGATTGGGGGAACAAATGCCCCCCCACCGTTGTGCTTACTTGGCGCGACGTGAGTGCAACGGTGGCGAGATCTTAGCCGTTGGATCAAGGGGGGTCAGTTGAAGGGGCGCAGGCGCCTATAAATAGGACCCTTGGTCCTTGGTAATTTTTTCTTACCATCTTCAAGAATTTTAACTCTCAGAGCCTTGCTCTTGCTTAAAAATTTTCAGAGCCTTGCTCTTGATTTCTCTCAAGAACTTTCAAGTTCAGAACTTAGAATTTCTAGGTAAAAAAATCAGATTAATTCAAATTAAATTTAATTGACAGAGCCTTGCTCTTGTAGATTTTGGATCTAAAGAAAACCCCTTTGAGGTTTTTTCAACAGAGCCTTGCTCTTGGGATCTTTGATCTAAAGAAAACCCTATTGGGGCTTCTTCACCAGAGCCTTGCTCTCAAGATTTACAGAGGTCCTGTTCATGGGTTTTGACCCATGAACAGAGCTTTGCTCTTGGATGAACTGAAATTTTTTTTTTTTTATGAGTTTTCATGGATTTTTCAGGATTCAAAAACTTCAATTCTTCTAAGTGTTGATGGATTTTCGATTATTACCACAGAGCCATGCTCTTTTAAGGAATCTTGTTCCCCTGAGACTAGAGTTTGACAAATGTCACTCTGTGACAGAGCTTTGCTCTAAAAGAGGAGATTTTCTCTGTCTCTAGGGACTTCCCCACCAATGGGTGTATCCTATTGGGAACTTTTTATGAATTGACAGTCCCATCTAATGATGGGATTGTCTTATTAAATGATGCACATCATCCAGATTTTGTGGGTCCCCCTTTGGTCCCCTACCCACTGCATCACAGTGTGGAGCAAGATTTTTATTTTTTTTAAAATGCCAAGCGTTAAGCCACTAATGATATATATATTTTTTTTTGTCTTTCCACAGAAAACATGTCTGACGACTTGTCTTTTCCCTTCGTTCGCTCGGAAGGAGGGTTCCCCCATTCGCTAGTGGATCGGGTGGTGTTCGCTCTTATTAAAGATCGCGATCCTGAGTGCAAAAAGCTCCATCTGTGGGGAAGGTGGTATAGCCAGATCATCCAAGGCCGTCGCAGTTTTAGTTCCGCCGCGCCCTCTGAGCCCATAGTTACGATCCCTTATGCGGACGAACCCCCGGTGAAGTATGCCGTGGAGGTTAAGAATTGGAATTCCGATGACCTCCTTCAGCCTGCAATTGGCGCCATCCCCGTGCAGCCGCCGCCGGCGATAGATATTCTGGGGAGGCGAATCTGTCAGGGCGAAGCACGCCCTTGGGGACAGGCTTATAACATTGGAATGATCCCGCGACCCCCCGCCGGATATTTGCAGTGGGCCCGGTACATTCTATCGGCGAAGAGGACCCACCTAACGAAGATTGGTCTATACTCGGCCGTCTTCGTCTCGCTTTTCGAGTACCCCTCTCCTCCAACGTGGTGGATAAAGGCCTTCGTTGAACAATGGAATATCCCCACCCATACCTTCCTGATGGCGGATAAGGAAGTCTCTATCTCTTTGGAGGAATTTGCCGAAATTTCAGGTCTGCCAATGAAGGGAGAGCACTACGAGGAGTTGCTTCCTTCTGACGAGTATGTCTTTTCCACCAAGCAGCTGGTATTTGACTTAACCCCGGAGAATGCCATTCAGCATCAGCATCCGGGTTTGGTGAAGGTGTTGGAGATCTATAAGGAACTCCATTTGGAATCGGGCGACAGGGGCGTCAGTTTCGCAGCTTTCATTGCTCGCTTTATCCGCCCGGAGTTCTTATCAGAGCAGAGCTAGAAGTTCGCTCAGTTTGACGACCCATTTGGTTTCGGTTTGGATCGCCGGCCCGTATCGGAAAATAACCAGAGGGATTTCTATCTCCCCAATGCTGCCATCGTCGCTTTCTCGGAAATCGCCGTCCCCGGCATGGATGAGGAAACCTTCTTTATTGGGTTCTTGGGCTTGTGGTTATGCAACTTTGCGCTCCCCATGCACCCGAGCTTCATGCGGCCCTCTGTCTTTTACCCGGCGCATCGGATGGTGGCCGGTCTGCAGTTGTCGGTAGGAATTGCTGGGTTAGCTTACCTTTATCATGGACTCAGCATAGCGGCGGACGCCAATGATCCTGGGGCACAGCCTGCTAACTTCCCAATGCATTACTTCGTTTCTTGGATGGAGATGCACGTACGAGGGGTGTTTGGCACCCACAAGACTCCTCCATTCTTCGAGAAGTACAGACTCCCGAGAGTCATACGGTTAGTCGGGGCTTCAATTGTGTTTGCATCCCCGCGGATTCTAGGGGACTCCTCCTGCGCCCACATTTGGTCGGAGCAACGATTTCTTTCGTGGATAAGGTTATCACCATAGGCTCGGAGACTACTAAGTCGGTGGTGCCCCTACGTGACGAGTTTAAGGGCGGGGCTTCTGTACTGAAGGCTCGGGAAATCCTCCATATCTACTCCATTCGGCCGGGCTACCTAGTGTTTCGGCAGAATGAGACGGCTTTGTTTATGAGGTATAATCCGCATCGATTTGCCCAGCAATCAAGCTACAACCAGGGGATCCCGATGGAAGCCTTCTTGGAAATGCCCGTGGTTGGCCCAGAGGGGATAAAGAATGCGATGCATCACTTTATACGGCTTAACACGGGTTCCTATTTCTTCATTAGTGAACCCAGCTGTGTCCCTAAGATGCTTAATTCATATGTGGCCTGGTATGCGCACGCTATGGGCCCAATCATTTTAATGGAGAAACGCCTGCTGGTTGACCGTAGGGGTGCGCCTCCTGGCGGTGATCGCAAGGCTCCCTTGCAGCCAAGGACCCAAGTCACCCTCCCGATAAAAGATGCTGGAGCTGACCGACCACGCGTGTTGGCCCCTCCGCGTGGATTGCCACTGTCTACTACGGTGGATGCACCAACGACGCCCCGTGCTCCGACAAAGACGGTTAAAGTGGTATCGCCAGAGTCAGGCGCAGGAGCGGATATCGGGACTCGCCGCCCGAAAGTGACCGCCAAGCGCAAAGCTGCTCCGAGTGGATCTAAAGCTGGCGGACAGAAGAAGAAGAAGTCCACCATATCCCTCGATGCGATCCTCCGCTCAAAGCCTGCGGCTTCTCCTGCCGAGGCCATATGCGAGTACGGCAGCAATGAGGGCTTTGTGGTGGACCCTGAGGACACCAATTTAGCTGCCGCCATCGCAGCTTCGGACCGATCGGCGAGGCTTGAAGCGATGTTAAGCAAACTCGCTGAGTCGGGTAATCATCAGCCGCTTTACTTGTCATTTCATTGCATTTTTTATCATTACCTTTAACTGATATTTGCTCCCTTTTCAACAGGTGTTTCTACCGAAGAGGCTATTGCTGCCTCCCTGAAAACCTTCCAGGAAGAGGAGGAGAGGCGTGCCCTGGCAGGTGTTGGTATGCTCCACCCCTTTTCTTTTTTTTTATAGGGAAAGTTTGTTATTTCTTCTGGTGGTCAATTTAACCTTCTTTTGTTTCTTTACAGGGGCTATATCAGTTGATGCGGGGATCCTTCCCGAGCTTGCCACCGAAGCCCCGGCTCCGTCGAAGCTGCCGCAAGAGCCTCGGCTTGACGCAACGACGAGGGATGCTCTGAAAAATCTGGAGGCATCCCTCTATACGGATGAGGATGCCTCAATTAAGGCCGCCCTAGTGGCATCCGTCTCAACGGCTCGGGAGGAGCGGAAGCGGTTGAGACGTGAAGCAAAGACGCGGAAAGCTGCTTTGGCCACGGGAGCGGGCCCAGCACCATTCCTTGAGCTAGTACTCCTTCCGAAGAGCCCCCTGTTGCCCTGTCTACTGCTCGTCGGCAAGTGGCGCGCGCGGTTCGGAGCGCCAATGATAAATCTGCTTCAGGTAGTACTCCTTTCAGAACCTTGTTGTACGAATTGTAAAGCTATTGGCTCATACGTATTCCATCTTGCAAGGTCAAGTCCAACTGAGGGGGAGGCGGAGACGACCGTCGAATCCAGGGGAGCGGAGGAAGCGGTACTTGCTGAACCCGAACCGACAGTGAGCAACGTTGTCGGGGTCATGGGGCCTGGAGCCGAGATTGAGGGACCTGCCGCGGAGAGGGTCATTGATGTCGCACCTGAAGTGGCGGCAGATGAGATGATTGTCTCAACCGAGCCGAAGGCGGTAGAGGGCGAGGTGCTTGAGGCTGGGGACCTCGTGGTGCCGATGGATGAGACAACTGTGACCGTAGGACCCGAAGGAGTAGCGGGTGAGGTGGCCACGATTCCTGAGGACGAGCCAGCCGCTCCTTCTCTGGAATCTGGCAATACTCCAATCATAGCCCTCCCCGCGTATGGTTCCTTGCCGTCTCCCGGGCTTGCGAGCACAACAACGGCTCCCATCGAGTCGGGTGACGAGGCTACGGGTGGTGGCCTGATGTCAATGGAGGAAGGAATTGCCTCCGTCTCGGCTGGCAGTTCGTCGGGTAAGTTTCGGGTTACTATCGTTTCCCTTTTTTTATATATCTTGCGATCTCTTCTAACAAGCTTGTCTTTGCAGGTGCGGCCAGTGCCGACGCTCCATTGCTTGAAGGAGCACCGTCAACTACTGCTTTGGCGGTGGTCACTTCCCCGTCTTCCCTCGTGCCATCGCGGATGTTGGAAGGTATGGATTTGCGACTTACAGGTTAATCTTTTAAACGTGTAGTTCATGGACTAACGTCATACCACTGCATCTTTTCAGGAGTGCTCTTTGATCATCTATATCAAGTGTTGCTCCCACACTTCTCCTTCCCATCCGAACTTGCTTCTCCCTCTAGTGGCGCTAGTGAGTGTACGTTCAATACAATATCTTTGTTCATCCCCTTTTTCTAGCAATTGAATGATTTCTGACCTTTCCCTTTCTTTATTGCAGTGCCACAAATCGAAGGAGGGGATGCCAGACCTGCCGCGCTACCGGCCCTTCCGGCTCTGCCGTCCGTTGCTGCTGGTATAGAAAATTCCTTTTTTTTTTGGTAACCCTTAAATATCTCTTGAACCATCGTTTAACCATGTTTTGTTTTGCAGCTATTGTTCCGGCTCCGGTCCCTTTTGAGTCTCGCGTCCTTCTACCGGCAGGCCCTTTCTTGAGACGCCCGTCTTCAAAGGGTGCTGTGATGAGTCTGGGCATGCTGAGCGGGTACATCGAAGAGCTCAACATGGATGCTCTCCCTTCTGCCGTAGATTTCGCTGTGGATGTTAATCCAATGTTTGCGGCGCTCGTAACTTTTCATAACGAAGGCGTCGTCGAATCTTGGGTTAATCACTGCAGGGAGATCGAGGCCTGTCTATACCGGCTGGAGTCGACGCGCCCTTCTCCCGAAGTTTTAGCCCTGAGCACCCAACGCACAACTTGGCTCGAGCAAAGCACTTCGCACTCCCGCCACTTGGAGCAAGAAGCAGTTCAAAGACTAAGGGAATGCCAAAAGACCTCGAACGAAACGGCCCATCTGCGCGCTGAGGTTGAGGCAAATGCTGCCTAAGTGAAGACTATCTTTGAGGGTCTCTTGGAGCGCATCTCCCATGGGCTAAACTTGAAGCGGAAGCTTGACGTAGCTGAGCGCGATATCCTAAGTCGGGAGGCTGCCTATCAAGTCGTGAGGGAGCAGCTTGCGTCGGTCTTGCAGCAACGAGCCCAAGTGGAGGCAGAGCTGGCGGTGGTAGCCGAGCAAGAGAAGGCATGGAAGGACATATGCGAGCGATTGCTACATCTGTGCAAGACGCTTCCTTCCCAATAATTCTCCTTGTATCATTTGACTTTGTAAAGTATATGTATATATTTTTTATTCTTTAGCACAATGTATCCTGTACTCAATCAATATTTATGAATAAAAGATGCACATTTTTGTAATGTCTTGTGTCATTTCTCCATCTTTTCTTTCTTTTATCATCAGTACGCCACCTTAGTAACCATGATTGACGGACGATTGGGACGAGTATCCCGACCTTCTTAAGAAATAACGATGGCTTAGGCCGCAGATTCAGATCTGCTGCCTAAGACTTTTCAACTCTATAAGCCGTGAGGGTCTCATAGAGACTTTTCTCCCTACGGATCAAGAGGATCTCGCAGGTGGATTTTCTCCTTAGGAATCGTGAGGATTCCTAAGTGCGGTTTTCTCTTCTAAGTCGTAAGGATCCTATAAGAGAATTTTCCCTCTTATGAGTCGAGAGGATTCGTAAGTGGTTGTTTCTCTCCTCGTCGAAATTCGACTTCGGAGAGTGAGACCCGTGAATAGTATGCAAGAGACCAGTTTGGATTGACTTGCAGGGCCCCAATGCTTAGGAAACAGGCTTCTTTTATGCCCACTGCCTAAGGCTTCATCCCACGAGTCGAGCCGCCTCGACAATTTTTCATAAGTCGAGACGAATCGAACGTTTCTCGCAAGAACATCTTAACGTCGCATTTAACCTCTGCTCTTTACGACAGAAGCCCGTTAAGGTTGGTGGTACTTAGGGTTTTGGCCATCGTACCGTCGCATAAGCTGATATAGTCCTCGATAGGCAATCGTGCTGTTCGAGTAGCCCTGCGACTGCCGTGTCTCTGATCCCTTCGGGGGCTGGACAAGACGTCTTCAAGCAATCCTCCTTGGCAGTTTGACCGTCGGAAGAGCAAGCGCTAGGAATTTGCCATGCCGCTTTTTACTTGAGGTTAAGCTCATTTTGGAGAGCCCCGATGAGTCATAACCACTCCGCGCTGGTGTGGGATGATCTCCGATAGTCTTTCAGGCTTTATATGACTTGCCGTTAAGACCCTAAAGCTAGGAATTTGGCCTTTGCTTCGTTTGCTGGCATTGCGTCCTCTGTATCGAGACGAATGTCGTGGTGGGAACTAGGGATTTTGCCGTTGCTCCGTTTGTTTGATGACGTTGCGTCTGCTGTATCGAGACGAACGTTGGGGTGACATCTAGTCTGCTGTATCGAGACGGACGTCGAAGTAGTGACCACTCTGTGCTGGTGCAAGATGATCTCCGGTTGTCTTTCCGGTTTTATATGTGTTACCGTCAAGACGTCGAAGCTAGGAATGTGGCCTTCGCTTCGTTTGCTTTGGTGTGTCTAAATCCTGTTGGAGGACGAACGCTGGGGTTAACATTTCGTCTGCTGTATCGAGACGAACGTCAAGGTGGTGACCACTCTGTGCTGATGCGAGATGATCTCCGATTGTCTTTCCGGTTTTATGTGAGTTACCGTAAAGACGTTGAAGCTAGGAATGTGGCCTTCGCTTCATTTGCCTTGTCATGTCTGAATTCCTGCTGGAGGAAGAACGCTGGGGTCAACATCTCGTCTGCTGTATCGAGACGGACGTCGAGGTGGTGACCACTCTGTGCTGGTGCGAGATGATCTCCGGTTGTCTTTCTGGTTTTATATGAGTTACCTTAAAGACGTTGAAGCTAGGAATGTGGCCTTCGCTTCATTTGCCTTGTCATGTCTGAATCCCTGCTGGAGGAAGAACGCTGGGGTCGACATCTCGTCTGCTGTATCGAGACGGACGTCGAGGTGGTGACCACTCTGTGCTGGTGCGAGATGATCTCCGGTTGTCTTTCTGGTTTTATATGAGTTACCGTAAAGACGTTGAAGCTAGGAATGTGGCCTTCGCTTCATTTGCTTTATCATGTCTGAATCCCTGCTGGAGGAAGAACGCTGAGGTTGACATTTCGTCTACTGTATCGAGACGAACGTCAAGGAGGTGACCACTTCATGTGAGATGGTCTCCGATTGTCTTTCCGGTTTTATGTGAGTTACCGTAAAGACGTTGAAGCTAGGAATGTGGCCTTCGCTTCATTTGCTTACACTGCGTCTGGTGTATTGAGACGAATACTGAGGTGGAGCTAGGATTTTGCCATCACTCCGCTTTGTTTCGACCGTGAGGTCTTTTGTTGACGTTGCATCTGCCTCCAGCTGGACTGCGGAGGAACGCTGTTGTTGACATTGCGTCTACTGTATCGAGACGAATGCTGAGGTGAAGCTGGGATTTTGCCATCGCTCCGCTTGATGGTGTAACATCTGTGTCCTGTTGGAATGAGGAAGCACACCGTTGTTGGTCTCTAGGCTGTAGACGTTGACGTCGAGACCCTGAAGCTCGGGATCTTCGTTTGCTTCATTTGTTGACATCGTGTCTGTAATATTGCGACAAATGTCGAGAAGGTCTCTAGGTTATCTATGAACCGTCGAGATTTGGCTTCGCTTTCTGGTGGAGCCTGTTGGGAAGGTATTGTTCCCTTTTATCTGTGCCCCTGGATTGTATACAGGGATCGATGTGATTTCACCTGTAGGGCAACAAGTTTCATTCTTTCATTTTTTTTATTCTTTCCGCGATGCTCTATCATTTCAGCTTTTTATATCGCGAAAATCGCGATTGCCCAATCATTTCGGCTATTTTTCACGGTGCCCAATCATTTCGGCTATTTTTTTTTCTTTTTACTCGCTGTTTTTTATTGCGAGTTGCCCAATCATTTCGGCTGTTTATTCTATTTTTACTCGATGTTTTTTATTGCGAGTTGCCCAATCATTTCGGCTGTTTATTTTATTTTTACTCGCTGTTTTTTTATTGCGAGTTGCCCAATCATTTCGGCTATTTAATATGCATTTTCAGTTCGCTGATTTTTATCGCGAGCGTAGAATCTTGGAATCTGGTGCCAATCTCAGCATCAGCATCGCTACAACCGGAATATTGCCAGGAGCGAATCATCTTTTGCCTTGGAAGGACTCGGGATTTGACACCGTTTTAGGCATCAGCATCGCTACAACTGGGATATTGCCAGGAGCGAATCATCATTTGCCTCTGTCGATGCCGAACAAAGGTGGCTTAGTAAACAGGGTTAAGGGTCCTGTCGGCTAAGGCTTTTGACTTCATGGGCCGTAAGGGTCTCACAAAGGTATTTCTCCCTACAAGTCGTAAGGATCTTGTAGGTGTGTTTTCTCCTTAGGGATCGTGAGGATTCCTAAGTGTATGTTCCCCTGTAAGTCGTAAGGATCTTACAAAAGGATTTTCTCCTTATAAGTCGAGAGGACTTACAAGTGTTGTTTGCTGTACAAGCATATCCCTAGTCGCGGATGGGACTTTGTTAGGGAAATATTTATTCGTGCCCGTGGATTGTATACAAGGGTCATTATGAGCCGCTTGTAGGGCAATGTCGAAAATTGTGGGGGTTGCTTAAGCACAGGTTTATGCCTCTGTAACTTAAGACTTTCAAATCTTATGAGCCGTAAGGGTCCCACAAGAGAGTTCTCCTTACGAGTCGTGAGGATCTCGCAAGTGTATTTTCTCCTTAGGAATCGTGGAGATCCCTAAGTGTGTTGTTCCTTTGTGAGTCGTAAGGATCTCACGCAGGTGGTTTCTCCTTACAGGGTCGAGAGGACCCTATAAGTGTTTCTTAACGAGGTTGCGCCCTTTCGGGTTTTCACAAACACTCGCCGGTAGCCCTGCTGTTTTTACTCACGGAGCCCTTTCGGGTTTTCATCCGTGCCCATTTTGCTTGTGGACATACCGTTTTTTTTTATTCTCTTTTTTTTTCTTTTTTCCTTTTTTTTCTTTTCTTTTCTTTTTCTTCTTTTTTTTTTTTAAACGAGGTCGCGCCCTTTCGGGTTTTCACGAACACTCGCCGGTAGCCCTGCTGATTTTACTCACGGAGCCCCTTCGGGTTTTCATCCGTGCCCATTTTGCTTGTGGACATACCGTTATTTTTTTTTTTTTAACGTCAGCCTGAAGATGCTGCGGGTTGGGAGTAGTTTAACGACGTTTCGGTCATTTGCAAGTTTTAGGACATTGCGGTCTGCCGTTAGTTTAAGGACGTTTCGGTCCGTTGTTAGTTTAAGGACGTTTCGGTCCGTTATCCAGTTTTAGGACGTAGTGGTCCATTAGGCTTTCTCTATGAATGAGCATGATGCCCCCGGCGTGTCCATATTTTTCGGAGCATGCGGTTGTGGCGGGTTCACCTTCCAAATTTCGGACAACGCGAACTTGCCCTGTTGGTATTGGTCTTCAACCCAGTTTTTGAAGACGTAGCAGTCCTCGATCAGGTGACCTACTGTTTGGTGGTAAGGGCAATAGTTAGGATTATTAACATCGCCTGGCCGCAACGGACGTTTTGGAGCCGGCAGATTGATGAGTCCGTTGCACACTGCCAGCTCGAACAGTCCTCTCGTTTTATTCTGAGGAAACGAGTAATGACGTCCTAGCCTCTCTTCGAGGGATGGGCGTGGACGCACGTTGTTTTGGCGAGCGACCGGCTTTGAGTTGCTCGACTGTTGCTGAGCGTTGGCAACGATGATCGCTTTTCCTTTCTCATTTCGGGGATCGGGTCTTGGAGGAGACGGTCTATGGCCCATCTGGTCCATTTGGGCTAATTTGTCGATCAAGACCTGGAAGGTGGTCGGCCTGAAGAACATCATGAATTGCGAGATGGTCGCCTGCGGATCGAGAGTGCCCACAAACATGCCTACCGCGGGTGCCTTTTCTATGCGTTGTTCGCATTTCGACCATAGGTTTCGCCATCGTGTTGCGTATTGGACCCACGTTTCGCCTGGCCTTATCCTGGCATTTATCAGTGCTGTTATCGGGGTGCGTTCACTAGCACTTGCGAATCTCTGTGTAAACAGCAGTTCCATCTCTGCAAATGTTTTGACAGAGTCGTTAGGTAGCTCCGAATACCATTCAAAGGCTGTTTCTGCTAAGCTGCCGACGAATTGACATAGCAACAATTTGTCATCGCCTCCAGTATTGCCGCATAAGGCCCTGAATTGAGCGACATGCTGATGCGGATTCCCTGTCCCTTTATATACGTGGAATTTAGGGATCGCATATCCTAGCGGGTAATTGATTTGGTCATACCAGCTCGGATACGGTCGTCCGGTTCTAACAATTTGCCCAGCCGCTTCATTTGCCTGATGAACCCGGATCTGTTGAGCTATATATTCATCTTGGTCAACTTTGGAGATTGCCTCTTCCTTGGCTGTTGATAAAGCCGGCGGAGGATTTGACGTTTCTTCCCTGTAGTCTTCAAGGACGATCAGAGGATCTTCAGCGGGAGGGTCCGGTTGTAACATCATCCCTACCATATCTTGGAAGAGGAGCGCCATCTATTTTATGTTAGCCGCTTGCTCTGCAGCTTCTTTGTCCCTCTTTTCGAGGACTCTGCGCAAAAAGTCAGCGTCGGTTTCTTGTTCTTGACGCTCATCCGAAGACATTTCAGAGCTTTCTTTTGGCTCAGTGAGTGCAGCCATTGTAGTCATCATTTCCTAAAGCTTTTGTTGTTGCTCCTGGGCTTTCGTCACGGATCGGGTGAGCGGTCGGTGGCCCGTAGAAGTGCGGCTTTCCTCCTTTCCAGAAGCCATATAAACAGTGTGCACCACCATGCCCCCAGACTTGGGGCGTTTGTGTTCGGTGTCTTTGCGATTTGCCGAAGACACAGGGGCTTTTTGCGGCCTCCTTTTTTGAGTGATTGGAGTTAAGGGAGCCGTTGTAGTGGGCACCCAAGTAACTTTTGCTTTTTATGGTTTGACAGAGTAATCCTTCCCCTGCCGAACCTTCATCTTTTTCTGTCGTCGGAGGCAGTCTTGATCGATCACCGACTCTTGGACCCATCGCCAGACTTTGTAAATTTTAGAGGACAGCCATTGAGGGGGCTGCTCTAACTTCTTCTCTGGAGTATTCTTCACAGGTGAAGGAGTTCGTTTCAACATCGCAGTAGGAGAGTTTCTGCGCACCTTGTTGAGCAGTTCAAAGCTGTTCTTGGTTGGAACAGCAGCATCGATCCTCACCATCGGAGTTGGAGGAGTAAGTCCAGAGGGGGAGTTGCCCCCAGCCTTCCTCACTCGGTGCCAGTAGCGACGTCGGGCATGTCGTGCTGATGGAGTTGTTTCAGCTATAGGGGTGACCTCCTCATGCCCCCTGTGTTGGTCAGAATATACTGGTACCAGCTTTTTAAAGATCGACGTCCGTTGAACGGGGACGGCCAACTTGTCAGAAGCGGACTTCTGAACATGGGAAGCAACCTTGGTGATTTTTCCAGGAACGTGAGTTGGAATGGCTATCCGCTTCGGGATAACGCCTTCTGGTATGGCAGGCTTCTTCATGAGCCTGTTAGAGCTCTGGCCTAGTCCGTTAAAAACTGAAGCAGTGGAGTTGGACGACCCGTTGAGAGGGGTCGCGGCAGTGGTAAGTCGATCGAAGACCGACTTCTTTGAAGCTTCTTGCAGTGTCATTGGGGCGTCGAAGCTCATTGGTGGGAGCATAGTCCCAAAAATAGTCCAGTCGTGGCTTGAGCCACCTGCTCCACCGGCATTTTGAAAAGGGAGGCCGCTTGGGGCCTATAAGTCACTCCTCCAGCAATGACGGAGCGAGAGTTGCTGCTGCAGGCGATGCAGTTCGAAGCCATTGATCTTCTGTTTTCTGCACGGAGCAAGACACCAAATCTTAGTACCTTGAATCCACAGGCAATCACAGCAAACCGCGATTTGTTCGCGAACATGACACACGAAGTGTGGAGTGGAAAGAGGAAGAGGTCTCACCGGGCGTGCCAGAATCTGTTCCCCTCCGAAAGGCGGCGCACAGGACCGCGTTGTCCTGACGCTGAGATTCGGGGCAGATGCTATTTGGTTTTATCCGTCTACCTCTCCGAAGATGCCAAGTTGATTTATGGCACCGTGTATCGGAGGTTTAGACGGATGCGGCCGATGTAGCAGACTTTGTCAGATTCCCCCTCGCTTGAGGGGTTTTTGATTGTGGGGACGCTCTTCCCTGCAGGCGCAAGCCCCTGCAGTTAATTACGCTACCGCATCGCGGTAACAACTTTCTCCTTCTCCAGAATTTCACTTCGTGTCGTGTGTGTTTGTTTTGTTTGTGGTTGCCCGTGGATTGTATACGGAGACTGAGTAATGCCGTCGCCCGTAGGACGTGGATTAGTCCAAATCCGTATTTACTTAGATTTGGGTTTGGTGTTTTTAGTTTAAGGATACGTTAGTCGCGTTGCGGCTAAGATCAACTTAAACGTTCGTTAAGGATACGTTAGTCCTGTTTGAGACTAAGATCAACTTAACGTGATCGTTTAGATCCGACAAAAGAGCGTTTGGGCCCTATTGTTCCAGTTTGGGAGATTCATAGTCCAATTTGGGACTAAAGTCTGTTTGGAGGATACGTTAGCCATTTTTGAGGCTAAGATCGACTCAAACGTTTGTTAAGGATACGTTAGTCTAGTTTGAGACTAAGATCAACTTAACGGGACCGTTTAGATCCGACAAAAGAGCATTTGGGCTCTATTGTGCCAGTTTAGGGACGTGGTGGTCCAATACCAGTTTAAGGACATGGTGGTCCGATATTAGTTTAGGGATGTCTCGGTCCGATATTAGTTTAGGGATGTCTCGGTCCGATATTAGTTTAAGGACATTTCGGTCCAATATTAGTTTAAGGACATTTCGGTCCACGAGTTTAAGGACCCCGCAGTCCATTTGGATGTGTGGTCGTTGGGACCCGTCACCTCTTTGACGTCGTTGAGGAATTACAACGAGGGATGTCAAAGGAGTTCGGAGATGTACCCTCGAACCGCTCGTGAATTGGTTTAGGAGAGCCATTTTGCTCAATCAATTTAATTTAAGGACTTACAGCCAGGATTGGGTTAAGTCCAATTTTTTTTTTTTATTTTGGGTTTTGCCCGACTAGAAAATCAATCCAAACAGGGCTCTGCCCCTTTATTATTTTGCAATTTGATTTGGGCCAGGCCCTTTTAAATAATGGGTTGCATTTGTGCAGAACATCAAGAATTTTTCAGATTTAAGAACAAAAGTGCATAGCACTTTTGATCTAAATTTGGATCAAAGGAAAACAAGTTTTTCTTCTTGTTTTCCCTGATTTCACAGAACCAAGGGTTCATAACAAGTGCAAGGCACTATTTATTTATTTTCATTTATTTCCCTTTTTTTTTTTAAATCCTTTGTTCTTCAGAGATTTTTCTCTTAAAAAAGGGTTTTTACCTTTCTTTTTTTTTTGTTCTTGAATAATCTCCAAGAGTTCTCTTTTCTTCTTTTTTTTTTGCTAGAAGTCGATTATCGAAGTTGATGCCCATCGAATGAGGTCTGGGGTCTTATTTATAGTGCTCACAAATTTGTTGAATTTGTTAACAGGATCTTTTCTGAGTGATTTTGGGAATTTTCCCACCGTTGGATCTTTGATCCAAAGGCAGAAGAAAATCTTCTGGTTTTGGAAAGAACAGAAAAGATTTCATTAAATTTTCATTCTGTTTCTGCGCAACTCCCCAATGAATGACACGTGTCGCGCAGTGGAAGGCTTGCGCAACAGTGCTTGCGCAACTGCGCAGACACGTGTCGCGCAGTTGTGCACTTGCGCAACAGTGCTTGCGCAACTGCGCAGACACGTGTCGCGCAGCGGTGCGCTTGCGCAACTGCGCAGACACGTGTCGCACTGTGGACCGCTTGCGCATTGCGCAACGCACGGAATTTGAAGCGTTGCTTCAGAAAATTTGAATTTTCAAAATTCAAATGAGCCTTGCTCAGATTGGGGGAACAGAGAGTCAGGTCTCAGCGGCAATATCTGCATCCTAGAAGACCAGCAACGGTGTTCCTCCTAAGTCGATCCTGACACCGTAGAAAATGGAGAAAGTCAACCCGACGCCCTAGAAAACGGAGAAGTCGATCCTGACACCGTAAAAACGGAGAAAGTCAACCCCGACACCGTAGAAAACGGAGAAAGTCAACTGGACACCGGAGAAAACGGAGAAAGTCGATCCTGACACCGTAGAAAACGGAGAAAGTCAACCCTCAACCTCCCCGTCGAAGCAACGCTTCGACTCGGGAATAAGTCAACTCATCAACCACTTACGTGTCCTTTCGACTTGTAAGGGAGAAAATTCTCTTGCGAGATCCTTACGACTCTCAAGAGAAAGAACACTTAGGAATCCTCATGATTCCTAAGGAGAAAATACACCTACAAGATCCTCACGACTCGTAGGGAGAAAAGTCTTTATGAGACCCTCACGGCTCACAAAGTTAGAAAGTCTTAGGCAACAGATCCTAATCCTATTTCCTAAGCCATCGCTACCCTATAAAGATTTCAAGATGGACAGCTATCTACTATCTACAGGCCACATTTGCTAAAATCATATGCCAACAACACAGCAGAGAAAAGAAAGCGATAGTCGGAGATTAAAAAAATGTGTCCTTTATTCATGAATTCAATTGAATACGAGATACATCATATAAAATAAAAAATGAAATGAATACATGTTATTCATAAATTACAATCGATACAAAGACGACTATTGAGAAGGAGGCGATTTTAGCAAATCAGCAAGCCGCTCACGCACTCCTCTCAGCTCCTTTTCATGATCAGCTGCCGCAGCCAGCTCCGCTTCGACTCGGGCCGTTGCTGCAAACAGGATGAAAGTTTCTCATCGATTTCCCACTGAGCTGCCTCACGACTCTGCGCATCCCGCTCAACGAGGTCGAGCTTCTGCTTCAGCTTTAGCCCGTTAGAAATACATCGTAGGAGGCCCTCAAAGATAGCTTTCAGCTTTGCAGCATTTGCGTCAACCTGAGCGCACAGCCGGGCAGATTCGCCTGAAGCCTCCTCGCGTTTCTTCCACCTTAAGGTCGCCTCTTGTTCGAAATGGCGGAGGAAGGGAATGCTCTGCTCAACCCATGCAGCCCGCTGGGAGTTCAAAGCCAACACTTCCGGAGCGGGACGCCTGAACTCAATCTCATACAGACAGGCATCGATCTTCCTACAGTAGTTAACCCAAGACTCGACGACGCCCTCGCTGTGGAAGTTCATGAGCATCGCCAACATGAGATTAACCTCGGCAGCAAAATCTGCAGCAGATGCGAAAGCCTCGGCGTCAAGATCCTCGAAGAACTCGCTTAACATTCGCAGGCTATTCGCAGCACCCCTGAAAGATGGGCGTTTAGCAAAGGGCCCTGCCGGCATTGAGATTCGAGACTCGAAGGGAGCTGGAGTTGGTACGATTGCTGCAAAACAAGCTATGGTCAAATGTCGGCTCAAGAGATAAAAAAAAATGCACGAGCGATGAAGTCTACTATACCGGCTGCGATAGGTGGCAAAGTTGGGAGTACCGGAGACACGACTGTTCTCTCGTCCCCTCCTCCAATCTGTAACGCTGCAATCAATTCAAAGAAGAATTAGCAATGACATGGTTGCCCATAAAAGAAAGGAAAGGATGTCGGTTAAAAAAAACTATACTCACCGACACCGGCAGGCTGGACGACTTCTGACTGGAAGGAGAAATGTGGATTTAGCACCTGATACAGATGGTTCAAAAGGAATCCTGCAAGGTGGTAACAATATGATGTCAGTACAAAGAGTATATTACCCACAATGAAACCGATAAGTCGCAAACATATACCTTCCATCACTCCAGACGACATGGTTGAAGGCAACTGAACAACAGCCGTCACGGCGGTGACCAGAGGCGCTTCAGATGGCGCAATCTCCGCATTCACTGCACCTACACTCAAAATGAACAAAACGTCATCAGATGGGGCTGAACGAGATCGAAAGATAAAAAGAAAACAGTGACCCGAGATCTACCTGATAGGTCGCCAATCGAAACCGCGACGAGAGCATCACTAGGCGCAGCGGCTTCTTCGCTCTCCTCCACTCGAATAGTTTCTGCGCCTGTGGCCTCGTCCCCTGATTCGACAAAGGCCATCATGACGCTTGCGACGCCTGTCAATATCAGGGAGCCACTGGGAGAAAGAACGACGGTTTGGGCAGTCCCAGACTCCCGAGAGAGAGTAGCCGCTTCGGGCTCTGTGATCGTCGTCTTCTCACCTGCCGCCTCATCGACAATGCTTGGCCCTGCAAGATATAGTATATCAGAATTTGCGGATTGAGTAAAAAATGAAAAGACCGGGCATTACATTACCTGGCGAAGGATTCTCAGTTGCCTCCCGAGCCGCGCGCATGACCTGTCTATGAGCGGTAGACAGGGCAGTTGGAGCATCCTCTGGAGAAATAGCGATAGATGGGGTGGTGCTTGAACCTGCACCCACAGCCAAGCTGACATCATGTTCCCTCGCCGCACGCTTTCTACGCTTCTTGTCGACCTTGGCAGTAAGAAGTGATCTCCTCAAAGCCTCCGTCAGAGGGACGTCATCGTCCGAACCAGGAGCTGCCTCTGGAGTCGTTACGGCGTCCGTCATCGGCTGTTTAAGCGAAGACTCTTGAGACAATACTGGGGGAGCTGGGGCCTCAACAGCCGGCTCTGGAAGCGTCGCCACATCACCACGCGGAATCGGAACCGCACTCGGGATAACCTGAGTCGAGATAGTCCATGCAATAAGATGAAAAGGAAGGGTAAAACCACGAATAAAGAAAAAGGGAATGCAGGAACAACAACCCGAAGTATACCAAGGCCCAAGGAAGTGCGAAGCCTCTCTTCCTCCTCAAAAGTCTTGAGGGAAGCCGCGAAAGCCTCTTCGGCGGAGATACATGTTGAAGAAAGAAAGCGTCAGTCAAAGCATAATAATAATATATATATATATATAACCGCGGAAAGATACGACTGAAGTCTACCTGACTGTGCGATGGTGATCAGTGCTACTTCATTGCGAGCTAGTTGCTCCGAAACCGCAATGGCAGCCTCCAGATTAGTATCATCCGGCGCAATGAATAAACCCTCATTGGTCCCATACTCACTTAAGCCTTCGCTGTAAGGAGCATGAGGCTCCTGGACGAATGCAACGTCCGCAGAAAATAGCGACTTCTTCTTCTTTTGTGAGCGGACGCAGGCAGCCGGCAACAGGAGCTTGTGCTTGGCGGGCAACTTTGGGCGGCGAGTCCCGATCTCCGTACCCACGCCAGACTCGGGAGACGCTACAGCTACCGCTTCTACAGGCACACGGGATAGGGGCATCTCAGGCATAACGCGCGGGACCACCACCGCAGCGGCTCCTCTCAAGGAAGGACGAACGATGGTCCGTGGCTTTAAGGGAACGGCTGGATTACCAGCTGGGACAGCACCCTGATAACGGCACCCATCGTGTGCTGGTACCACGCCACATACATGTTCAGGATCTTCAGGACGCAGCTCGTCTCACTGATAAAGAAGTTAGACCCGGTGTTAAGCCGCATGAAATGGTGTAGCGCATCACGGATACCTTCTTCCGTGGCAGCCGGCTCAGCTAGGAAGGCCTCAAGCGAGACACTCTGATTATAGCTTGATTGTTGAGTAAAGCGGTTCGGGTTATATCTCATGAACAGCGCCGCATCGTTCCGCCTAAACACTAAAAAGCCCGGCCTGATTGAATATAAGTGAAGAATCTCCCGAGCTTTCAAGGTAGAAACCCCATCTTTGAAGGTGTCCCGCAGCGGCTGTACCGTTTTAGTAGATTCCTTACCGATAGTCATGACCTTATCGACGAAGGTCATGCCATCCCCGACCGTACGCGGGCGAAGAATCAGACCCCGAACCTCTCGCTGAGTCGGTTCCAAAACGGAAGCATCAACTAGCCGCATAACCCGAGGAAAGTTATAACTTTCATAGAAACGGGGCCGCTTGTGGACTCCAAAAGCGCCGAGCACATGCAGCTCGAGCCACGAAGTGAAATAGTGCATCGGGAAGTTTACGGGCTTCACCCCCGGTTGAGTGGTGTCTACCGCCAAGCTAAGGCCATGATACAGGTAAGCCAGCCTAGCAATTCCAACGGCAACCTGCGTCCCTTCAACCATTCGGTGAGCCGGGTAGAAAACGGACGGCCTCATGTAGCGAGGGTGCATGGGGAGCGCAAACCAGCTTAACCATAAACCAAGGAACCCTAAAAAGAATGCCTCTTCGTCGATGTATTGAGCGGCGAGTTCTGCAAAGGGGACGACCGCAGCGTTTGGGAGGAAGAAACACTTTTGATCTGCTTCCGCTGTTGACCGGCTATCCAAGCCAAAACTGAAAGGATCGTCGAGCTTGGGAAACTTCGCACCTTGTTTCGACAAGACTTCCGGGCGAAGAAAACGGGCAATGAAATCCGTAAAGCTGACCCCGTGGATTCCGGATTCAAGAAACAGGCTCTCGTAAATATTTAACACTTTGACCAAGCTTGGGAATAGGTGTTGAATGGCATTCTCTGGGGTCAGACCCATCACTACTGATCAAGTAGCGAAAATGTACTCGTCAGGGGGTAATATCTCCTCATAATGTTCCCCTCTGACAGGCAAGCCGGAGATCTCCGCGAGCTCCTCTAAAGAGATTGAAACTTCCCGATCTAATAGAAGGAAGGTGTGAGTTGGAACGTTCCATTGTTCCAAAAAAGCTTTGACCCACCATACAGGGAGCATGGAGTACTGTAAGAGAGACGCATACATCGTGGGGTACAATCCGAGCTTCAGCAACTGCGATTTCTTGGCCGACAAAATGTACCGGGCCCACTGCAAATATCCAGCTGGATGGAGAGGAGTCAAGCCTATCATGTACGGCTGTCCTTAAGGGCGTGACTCGCCTTGACATATACGCCGCCCCAGAGTATCCAAAACCATTGGTGGTTGTACGGGTATCGCGGCCATAGAGGGCTGAAGGCAACCCTCCGAAGTCCAGTTGACCTCCTCCACGTCATAGTTCACTGGGGGTGAGTCGGCGTAATGGATCACTGGAATGGGCTCCGAAGGTGCTGCGCAAGAAAAGCTACGTCGACCCCGGATGAGCTGATTGTACCACGTACCCCATAGATGAAGATATTTCTGCTCTGAGTCGTGATCTTTGATCGGCGCAAAGATTTCCCTATCCACGGGCGCGTCAGGAATGCACTTTCTGGATGAACGAAGGGGAAAGATGTGTCAAAATACATAGTACCTGCGCGAAGAAGAACAAGAATTAGCTGTCACGGCTACAATTCAAATTCTGACACTTGGTACTTTAAATTCGTACCATACTGCAATGCAGTGGAAAGGGACCAAATGGGACCCACACAATCTAGATGGCGGCTCATCATTAGTGAGACAGTCTCACCATTGATGAGACAGTCATTAAATAGAAAATCCTAAAAGGATTCTCATTTAATGAGGGGCCCCTCGGACCAAGGAGTTAATCTCCCTTGAAAGCAATGCTCTGCAGACAGGAGTGACACCTGCCAACTCTAATCATGAGGGGAATAAAAATCCCCCAAGAATCCTAAAGAGCCATGCTCTGCGAAGAAGATGGAATAATCCATCAAAAACCCTAAAAGCAAAGCATTTTACAGAAGTTAAAAACTTCGGTATCTTTAAGATCTGTAAAGCGAACTCTAAGAGTTCTTCGTTAATGGGTTAAAGGAACCCTAAAAAGGATTTCTTTTTCTGATCCATGATCTAGGAAGAGCAAAGCTCTGGTTTTTAATTAACGGGTTGAGAAACCCTAAAAAATCTTTAAGATCTGTGATCTAAGTAGAGCAAAGCTCTGTTAATGGGTTCAAATCTTACCCAAAAAATTGACAAAATCTTAACTCTAAAGGAGTTTTCTGAGGCAGAAAGCTTGGCTCTGAAAGAGAATTAAATTCTCAAGAACAAGAAAACAAGAAGATGAACAAGCAGTCATCTCAAGGGCCAAAGGCCCTATTTTTAGGCGCTGGAAGTCGATTCAACTTCCAAGTTGATCCAATGGTGGAAAAGCTGTCACCGCTGCACTCACGTGTGAGCCACGTGAGCGCAACGATGGGGGGCATTTGTTTCCCCCAATCAGAGAGCAAAGTTCTATTTAAAATTTCAAAATTTGAAATTTGAAATGAGGCAGCGCCTCATAAAAGCGCTGGCGCCAAGAGCGCCAGCGCTAGGAGTCAAAGACTCTGAGGCAGCGCTCACGTGCAAAGCACGAGAGCGCCAACGCTAGGAGTCAAAGACTCTGAGGTAGCGCTCACGTTCAAAGCACGAGAGCGCTCGCGCCAAGAGCGCCAGCGCTAAAGACTCTGAGACAGCGCCTCACGTGCAAAGCATGAGAGCGCTAGCGCCAAGTGCGCTAGCGCCAAGAGTCAAAAACTCTGAGACAGCGCCTCACGTGCAAAGCACAAGAGCGCTAGCGCTAGAACTAAACGTTCTCCACTCTTGGATCAAAGATCCAACGAAGATGATTAAAAATCATCAAATTACCAGAATAAAATTCTGTTGAGGAAATACTCCTCAAATCTTTCCAAACAGGAAAGATTGTGCTCTGTAAATCAGAGCACCGTTGGATCAAAGATCTAATGGTGATTAAAAATCAACAAGATACAGAATAAGTTCTGTATAGGAAAATATTTTCCCAATCTTGTTAAAAACAAGAAGATTGTCTTCTGTAAAACAGAAGCCCTAGGATCAAAGATCCAATGGTGGGGAAACATCCCCAAATCAATCAGAGAAAAAATTCCTTAACTGATTCAACAAATCAGCCTCTCCTATATAAAGGACCCAAGACTTCAAGTCTTGCACAGAAGAAACACCCCCCCCCCCCATAAACTTCAGAAAAGAAAAAAAAAGAATAGCAAGCTCTGAGAAGAAGAAATTTTCTTCAAGGTAAATGATAATGAATATGATCATAACATCTCCTCAATTCTTGAGAGTTTAAATCTCACATCATAAGAACTCAGTTCTTTTTCTAGATCACAGATCCATAAGACAAGTTTCTTTTTTTTTTACAAAAAACAAAGAGATCATAGCATCTCATCAAAAAGAGAAGAACTTAGTTCTTAAATCCATGAGATAAAGTCTCTTATAAATCGAGAATTTAATTCTCAGAGCACAGAACTGATCAGAGCTATCAGAGAAGAGCCTTAGCGCTCCAATTTAAAAAGAAACGCCTTAGCGCTCCAAGTCTGGCGCTCAGCGCCCAGCGCTCCAAACGCTATTTTAAAAGAAGCGCTCCAGTGCTCTAAATCTGGCGCTCAGCGCCAAGCGCGCCACATGCTCCTCACGTGGGCGCTATTCTAAAAGAAGCGCTTTAGCGCTCCAGCGCTCTAAATCTGGCGCCCAGCGCCAAGAGCGCCACGTGCTGCTCACGTGGGCGCTATTATAAAAGAAGCGCTTTAGCGCTCCAGCGCTACAAGTCTGGCGCTCAGCGCCAAGCGCGCCACGTACTCCTTACGTGGGCGCTATCTCAGAAGAAGCGCCTGAGCGTTCCAAGTCTGGCGCTCATCACCAAGCGCTCTATACATAAAGCGCTCTATACATAAAGGTTATGTACATAAAGCGCTCTGCGCTACAAAGAGTGTTCAACACTCAATAAAAGACAAAAGAAAAAGGGGTGTCAGGTCCCAAATTAATGCTCAGCATTATTGAACAAAAAGGTACCGAGCCCAAACATGTGTTTAACACTTTAATCAAAACTGAGTGGGCTGAGCCCAAGTTGGCCACAAGCCCCTAACTCAGACCAACCGAGCCCATGTGCTCACAATTTCCCTAATTGGTCTTAGTCCCAAACCTGACTACAGATCTCCCAACCCATATTGGTTCAAGGGTACATCTCTTCATTCCTCTGATATGTGTCGTTGTACTTCTTCAACGTCTTCAGAGAGGTGGCGGGTCCCGATAACCAGACATTCCATGGACTATGATGCCCTTAAATTTATGGACCGCAACGTCCCTAAACTAAACTCTATAGACTATGACGTTTTTAAACTATGGACTATGATGTCCTTAAACTCCATAGACTATGATGTCCTTAAATTTATGGACCGCAGCGTCCTTAAACTAAAACGATAGAGCCCAAATGCTTTGTCGTCGGATCTAAATGATCCTGAACCCCCGTTGAGTAGATCTTAGTCTAAAATTAGACTAACGTATCCTTAACAACGTTTAAGTTGATCTTAATCTCAAAAGAGGTTACCGATCCTTAAAAAAAACCAAAACCCAAATCTAAGAAAATACGGATTCGGACTAATCCACGCCCTACAGGCGACAACATAAATTAGTCTCCGTATACAATCCACGGGCAACGAAAAAATAAAAAAAATAAAACAAACACACATGACACGAAGTGACCTTCTAGAGCAGGAGAAAGTGGTTGCCGCGATGCGGTAATGTAATTAACTGCAAGGGCTTGCGCCTGCAGGGAAGAGCGTCCCCACAATCAAAAACCCCTCACAATGAGGGGGAATCTGACGAAATCTGCTACATCGGCCGCATCCGTCTAAACCTTCGATATACGGTGCCATAAATCAACTTGGCATCTTCGGAGAGGTGGATGGATAAAACCGAATAGCATCTGCCCCTAAATTCAGGCAAGACGACCTACGCGGTTTCGTCTCTATTTTCGGCGGTAAATAATACCTACATTGCACTATTCATATCAGTCAATGTTTATTTTACTCATGTTCTGCAATTCATTGTACTCCTCATGTTTAATAATATTGCATGCCCATCATATATATATTTATTGCTATATGTGTCGTCCTGACGACCTGAGTGTGCATGCCCAAAGGACGAAGTGGATCCAACCCAGAGGCAGGACCTGCCTTTCGAGATCATGGAGATCTAGACTGCTTCATCAGCGCCATCTCTTTTGCTTTCTGCACTTTGTTTTGTTGGTTAATTATTTTATTCCGCGAAATAAATGTATCTCGAACTCTTTTATTGCAATGTAATAAAGTTGTGAACTGTGATTTTCCTTTACTCAAATACTGTTTACTGACTACCATGTAATGCTAGAAGCCGAAGTGTGACTACGACGGGATTATTCCCTGACCGTAGGAGCATGGCTGATCTAGTCACCCATCGTATTCCGTATTTTAGGAAGCGGGGCGTGACACTTAATATCCTTTCTTAGCATGTGTTCAATCACTCTCTCCCAAACCTTCATAGTGTGACACATAAGTTTTATTTTACTGTAATTTGAGCAATTTTGAATGTTACCCTTGTTTTTATAGATAGGTACAAGGGTACTTTTCCTTCACTCATTTGGTATTTTTTTGGTCTGCCAAATCTTATTAAACAAATCCGTCAGCCATTTAACGCCAATTTCTCCTAAACATCCCCAAATCTCGATAGAAATCTTATCTGAATCAACCGCTTTTCTTGATTTCATTCTCTTCAAAGGCTCTTTAATATATATTATTCTTATTTTACGCATGAAATCACGGTTTATATGTTGAGATTGAATGACAAGTTCATCCAAATTCTTAATAAATCTCTCATTGAACAATTTATCAAAATAATCTCTCCATATTTTCTTGATATTCTCATCTTGAATTAAAATCTTCTGATCTTCATTTTTAACACACTTTACTGCACATAAGTCTCGGGTCTTCTTTTCCCGCATCCGAGCAATCCAGTATATATCATTTTCAGCCTCCTTAGTGTCCAACTTCTCGTACACTTTTTTTACAGACATTAGCTTTAGCTTTCCGAACAGATTTCTTAACTTTCTTTTTAGCCATTTTGTACTTCTCAAATCTCTATGCATCTCTGTTTTTCTTCATATCCTTATAAGAATCTCTCTTAATTTTAATAGCAGGTTTTACTTTTTCGTTCCATCATGATGTGTCCTTAGATGGTGGAACACCACTTCTCGACTCACCAAGTAGATCTCTAACTACCCTCTTGATACAACTAGCCATCTTGTTCCATGTTCTGTCTAAATCATTTTCAGACTGCCAATCCGTCTCTTGAACTACATGATCTATAAAAGTCTTTTGGCTGCCTTCTTTCAGTCGTCACCACTTAATTCTAGGTATTACCTTATGTCTAATCTTCCTAGATGCTTTTCTAAATCGAAAATCTAGAACTGAAAGTCTATGTTGAGTGGTACTCTCATCTGACACTACCTTACAGTCAATGCAATAATCTCTATTTATCCTTCTCGTCAGAAAAAAGTCTATTTGACATGCACTTGATCCGCTACTAAAGGTGATAAGTGAGACTATATTTTCCTAAACCAAGAATTTGCTAAGACCAAGTTATAAGACAAGGCAAAATATAGAATCGAGCTGCCTGGTTCATTCCTTTATACAAAACCAAAACTTCCATGGATAGTATCAAATCTACTACAACTAGTACCTACATGTCCATTGAGATCACCAATAAATAATTTCTCTCCACTAGATATCTTTTGCACCATCTCGTCTAAATCCTTCCAGAATAGACGTTTATTAGCGTCATCAAGACCTATATGTAGTGCATAAGCACTAATAATATTAAGGATTTCCCCATCTAGAATAATCTTAACCAGTAAAATTATATCACCTTTTCTTCTAATCTCAACTACATCCTCAAGCAACCGTCTATCTATGATTACGCCTACCTCATTACGATTATTATCTCTATCCGTATACTAACGCTTATAACCCCCAGGCTCTATGACTCTACCATTTTCACATACCCACTTAGTTTCTTACAAACACATAATACCAACTCTCCTCCTAATCATCACTTCCATTAATTCTGTTAGTCTACCTGTAAGAGAACCTATATTCTAAGAAGGTAGACGGATTCTATAAAACCCTTATTTATTTGTCACTACATACAGGATCCGATGTAGCGCGCCGCTTCCGGATGACGACCTAGAAACCCCTGCATACTTAACACTACACCGAGGATCCAATGTAGCGCGTCCTGAGTAGGGAACGCCCCAACGATATTATTATTATGGTTCATGTCATAGAATGAAAGTTTTACGTTGGCTGTCACAAGCCTACCACAACCCTCACCCTTTCTCATCCGGACTTGGGACCGGCAACGGTGGGTTTTCAGGAATAACCAACATAAAATACAACGTTTTAAGGGTTGAATTATGTAAAGTGCATGTTTTCAAACTAAAGGGTTTTCTTGCTATTTAGCCAAAACTAGTGGCATCAAAGAAGTATAGGTAAAGGAGTGAATATCTAAGTCAGAACAGAAAGTAATAATCCAAGCTAAATGACTGTTTTTGTGTCTCAGGTGTACAAAATTCTCTGGCTCTTTAGATTACTCGGCTTCTGTTGGCAACCTAATGCAAAACTAGGTCAAGTTGCCAAAATGGTTGGTCATCAAATTTCACAAGTGAAACTTTATTAAAGAGACAAACATATGGTTGGTGAATGCAATTAAGATAGTTAAAACTACAAACAGGCTGATTCATAACCTAAAACCTAGAAGGTAAGTAATAGTATTGCCTTCTATATGGTTCAAGACAAGATAATAACAAAAGATATAAAGATAAACCTCTTTTAAAAATAAAAAAAATTGGATCAATTGTAAGATATGATTGCTTCAGTAATCCTAGCTGAAAACAAATATCACTTTTGAAACAAAGATAATTTCAAAGGCCGTACTAAATTCCACTTCTTCCCTACATTTGCTTTAATATGAACTATAGAACAAAAGGAGAGGAAAAAGAATGATGATTCTGCTATTGAAATTATATTCAAGCACATAAATACATATAACATCTCTACAAATCAGACATCATATTTGAATTAGAATCACTCTCCACTCAGTGTAATTCATTTGCTCACTTCCCTGGCCCAGGAATTTGTTTACAGACTAATGGTTAACACCAAATAATTCTCAAGACACACAAGTCTCAGCAAGGTTTTGGAAAAACATATAAAATACCACACCAAATTTATCATACCCAACCATACAAAATTACAGAACAGAAAAGTAAAAAGAAACAACAGTAAAATAAAATCAATCACTCACACCCCTATATCCAGTTAAAAATTAATTCGCGAAGATTCTCTCTATCATACACAGGAGGAATAAATGAAAAATTGAACATATCAAGTAAACAAGAAGTCTAGACAAGGTTTACAAAAGAAAATATAAATAGATTACAAGATTCCATTACAATTTAATACCTATAAATAGATTACAAGATTCCATTACAATTTATTACCTTACTACTCAAAACATCATCCAGTTACTCAAAATTAAAATGACAAGAAAAAAATTAAAATATACAAGGTGACGAAGTACCCTCCTCTACACCCTACCTTCCCTACACCCTACCAACCTTACGGTACCCAATCATACAAAAAAATATATGGAATAGAGAAGGAAAAAGAAAATTATAACAGTAAAATAAATTAATAACTCTTATCTTTCACCTCTCCATCCAATAAAAAATAAATTCGCGATGATTCTTTGCTCTCTATTTGACTCGAGAAGTATTCTTATCTTTTGTTCGAATGAGCCCTTGCTTTTTCCGCCTTGGATTTCCAATGGCTGCTGGGTCTATTAATGGGCCCGACCAAGTCGAAGCGGGCTGTCCTTTTTGGTAGGGGAACACTGTAGAGAATGATGAAGGATCAGGGGGATCGAATGCGAGGTCCATGTGGTGAGATGAGCCTAACGGGTAGCCGAGAGCTCCATCTTGGTGAGGGGGAGGGAATTTTTCACTCTTGCTCTTGGCGTTGGCGTGTGTAATGAGACGCCTTCGCTGTTTATTTCCCCGAAACAAGAAAAATTAATATACCATATGCTTTTGAAAGGCTAAATTACGGGTAAGGTCCCTTAAAGTGCTACATTTAAGGGTATTTTAACAGGGTACTTAAAACCAAGGTTTAAGGGAGTTTACTGTAATAAAAAAACTTATAGGTAATATAGTGAAAAACAACAACAGTTGAGGATATTTCGGTGTAATTTAGCCCTTTGAAAAATAAATGAAAATGAAGTTTGTAGATGAATCTCATAGTGGGACTTCATCTGTGCGTCAGAGACTGGGAATTGAACGTAATTCCCTTTAGATACTTACAGGTAGATTAATGAAAAACAACAAGGATTTCAATGTAATTTAGCCCTTTGAAAAATAAATGAAAAAGAAGTTTGCAGATGAATCTCATACTAGGACTCTATTTGTGCGTTAAGAGACTTAGAATTGAATATGACTCCCTATACATAATGTATCATGATTCATTTGTCTTCCAACTTGTTTTCTTTCCCCGGATAATGATGATCTGCAGGGCATCCACTGTTATTTAGGACTTGTTCTTAGTTTTCCCCTCAGAAATGTGGCACTGATTACGAGATGGTTGACATCAGATCAGCAGTTATAGAGCTCTTGTCAAAATTGTAAAGCCTTGATGTAAGTTACACTTAATATGACTGAGGAAGGCTTAGATGATAATGTTAGAATTCATTTTAGGCATAGAACCATGGAAGGTCTCTGACAACAATTGAAGAAGAAAGTTTCTAAACTTCCATTGATGGTAGTGCATGAAACATTAGGAGAAGCCAGTATTGTTTGTGGTGGAATATAAGCTTATTGTTTATCTGCCATGGTTACAGCAGATTTTTTTTCCACTATGAATTAAACCAAGTGCTTAAAGACAGAGACCGAATACAAATGTATTTGCACCACTCTATACACAATAGTTGTGTTCGTAAACTCATTTATTTATGGAATTGTAAGATACTTGCAAGTGTGTATTTGGGTGGTTGCTCAACACCCAAACACGTGGAATCATGGATTTATTATGTGAACTTTTCACCATTTTGTCCTGCTCTAATATAATATGGAGTGCCTATGTAAATCTACAGTTTATATCCTGCTTGATATTTTAATGAAAAATAACTCTGGACATAAGGGGGAAACTAGTATTTAGATTGCTTCGCAGAGTAAATTAGTTTGCTTCAACAGAAATATAAAAAAATGGAAATAAAAGGATAGTTGAAGGCAGAGTAGAACAGCTTACATCAAGGTTTGCTTGGAGTTCCGCGTTAGCTTCGGGAGCAGGAACTGCCCTAGGAGCTCGATCCCGTGTACGTGTCTTCTTTGTACCATCACCATTGGCTCTGCCAGCAGCTCTCAATCTACAGTCATAAATGCTGGTTTAAGTATGCCATCACAAGTCATAAATAGTACAAGTCGCTTTCATTTAGGATAAGCACAAGGCACCACACTCAAATAACAAAGAAGGAATTGGAAAGAGAAAAGTCTAATAGGTTGCAAGGAAAAACATAAACTAAACTAAACTGAATGGGACAATGGCTTTTAAATGGAGAGATGAATAATGGAAAGTATGAAATGTCAAAAATTAATGCATCACTTGATAAATTCTCATGGATTTCTTATCGCGGGTATGAAATACTATGTTACAAAGTATCATGGCAAGTATCTAAAGGACATTTAAATTGGAGCTTTCTGTAAGGAGAAATCCACGTTGATTAGATATCTCATTCCAAAGTATGACCGGTAATGGAACATAAATAGAATTGAGAAAAACAATTTTTAAATGTCGTGAGAAAATTCAAAAGATTCAGCTCCAACGAAAGAGTTGTCAATAATATGCATATCGAAGAAATCAACAAGTTAATGAACACAAACCTTCTAGCCTCTTCATCCCTTAGTTTAGCATCCATCTCCTTGCTTGGAGGATATTGTGGAAGACTTGAAGGCTCGCATGCATAAGGTGGAGTGGTAAAGAACTTCAAAAGCAAAAGCAATATGTCATGAAAATGTCTTATGCATCCCGATCTGATTTTCTGCACATCAAGAGCTTACAAGCTCCGAAATGAATACCCTAGCATAATATACAACAGAACTTGCTAAGACTAATGTTGGTTGACATTTATGCGCAGTTTCTCAGATATAAAATGAGATGTAGCAGAATTAGTATGCTACATAGAGGTGAACATATTTACACTGTTAAGGGTAAGTATAAAAAGTAAGAATGGCCCACAAGAGTGACAAAGTTGGGAGTTCTATGAAACCTGATGTTGTCCTTCTGTAGTAAAAAAGGTAGACATGGGCAATTCAAGTTTAGATTTTAAATTCCTGTCAGAAATATTAGAGCCAAAAAATGTGTGAAAGTGTGAAACACAGAAAAAATGCTGCCAAAATTGCTTTCCTGCTTTCAAAGCAACTATATGTTTTTACAAACCTAAACCTAGAAAAAGTTAAAAACAATATTACAAGAAAAGGTACTGTTTTTTAGTCCAACAAAATCCCTCTTCACGTTAGAACTCTTTCAAATGGAACACAATAACAGCAACATGAATCAATTAGTGTTAAGTAATGAACTCAATAATCCAGCTTATTAGCTATTACTACATAAAAATTGATTGTCATCAATGGCTAGTGGTTTGCATCAGTTCACTGCAAAAAGCAAGAGAGACTATTTTGAGGAGATCCAGCCATGACTGCTTCCCTGATAATTATTCAAATCCTATATCATCGGGATCCTTTTTATCTCTATAACCCACCATAACTGTTGTCGAAAAGGGAACTGGTGTGAAGGGCATCTTTTTACCGTTCCCATCACTATAAGTGTTAATTGTCTACGACAATAAACATGGAAACTTATTTGTTTGTGCCATAGGACAAACTGGTGGAAGACATACCTAGCAAACCAGTCGTGCAGCTAGCATCTAAGATTGAAACACGTGATGGTGACAATGCAATGACCAGGTAAACTAACAAACTTTCCAATGTCCATTTCCAAACCAGGTTATCTAGGTTTAAATTGCTATTGAGAAGATAGCAGTCGACAAATTTGTTCTAAGCCTAATACACACTTCTAAAAATTGGTAGTCAACAGCAGGCAACCCTTCAAACAAAACAAAAACACTAAAGAACCTAGTCAATCCCATGGCATTTTGGTGTGAGAAAACCACATCAAAAAGGAATAAGGATGTTCAGAGTACAAGCAACAAGAGAAACGAAAGAATCGGACTTCATTTGTTTTGAAAATTAGCTTGAAGTGTGAAAGAGTTCAGTTGTCCAAAAAAGGAATGCCAGGAAGCCCCATAAATCTGAAAGTAGAGGATAATGCATCAATGACGTTGAAACAATTACATGCATGACTATACACTATCCTGCTATGTAGGCCACTGGTTTTCCTTGTCAGAAAAAAAAAAGCTCCAAATTGGTGCTAAGAGCATTAAAAGGATATGAAAGGTCCAGTTTACAGCATTTTATTGAAATTTATCGAATGGAGTACTCATATGAGAATGAAGAATAGCAATCATGTTAAAAGCATCCAAGTTGCAAATGCTTCATATAATGAGCAAGCAAGGGTTGGATATTCACCTTACAAACATGGAAATCTAATGAAGATCACAGAGTCCTAAATGTTCCTCAATTGTGAGGTCATTTTTAGATGCATGCATGAAAGGAAATAGCTAGTTATGCTGAATTTAATTGCATATTCCTAATTAGTATGGTGTACGATGCCGGTAACTAGCACAGTTTGAATTCATCTGTCGACTTCTGTCCCAAAAAATAAAAAAGAAAAATTAAAAGAGGATAAATCTGATTATGAAAGAAATGTAATAAGATCACAATGGTCAGAAACTTACTTCATTCCTTAGTGCAGCAGTGGCAGTTTGACGGTCAGCTGGGTCAATTGCAAGGAGAGTTTCAATTAGTGGCAACGAAGACGGTGGAAAATCTTTAAATGTCTCTGCTATGAAGCGTTTATATCGCTGTTGAGGCTTAAATATTGTTGCATGTGGCAATTTTGACTTCTTCCAGTACTCCTCAGTAGGGGAACCGCAGAGCTTAAAGATCTTGTGAAGCTGTTCAACCTACTAAGCAAGAACATAGCTTAATGATTTTGGCTTCTTAGTAAATGTTTGCTCTTTTTTGACCTATTCTGACGGTAAAAGTAAACATCAATAACGGGGGGAAAAGCAAACAATTCTCTAATGTTATTTTTCGTTCCCAATATTTGCACAGCCCCTCATAGCAAAAATGCATATAACATAGCTCTAATGCACATGCACAGCACATGTATACTAGAAGTGGAGCCAAGACAAGTAAAGGTGGATCAATCGACAATCATCTAGTTCATCCTCCATATATATATTTTTTTGTCAATTACTAGATGAAGTAGAGGTGCTTCTCATTAATGCAAGAAGTATCCAATCAATTTGATTTTGTATATACAAAAAAGAGTACCATTCATGACTAGATTAACCATGTGTTTAATTTTAATCGTGTTATTAAGAAGTCGATAATAAGCCGGGATCAGAAAATGGTTTTCCTAACTTGGCAGTGACAATGAACACCAACCATGAGCCAGCCCATCCTTGCAAATGAATTCCAAACAGATTGGAGCTATCCATAGATCCATCTACAACATAGTGTGAAAACTCAGTCAGAGAATGTAAGGCCTAGGTTCCAATTACAACCTCTAGAATACTTGATCCTCAAATAACACACATTTGAATCAATAGGTGTACATATCGAAGTTAAAAAAACAAAATTGTGAAAAGCAATAAAGTTCTTTTATTATTACTAATGCAAACCCTTTGAGGTGGATTTAAAAACTGTAACGTCCATCGCAATAACTTCTTATTCCAGGTCTCATAGACAAAATAAGAACTACTAAAGTGAAAGCAAATAGTAAACAGTATAGACTAGAGACACTAGCACATGTGACACACAGTAAAAACAAGAAATTGTACTCACCTCGGTTCGGCCAGGCATAATCGGTTTTCCAGCCAGAAGTTCAGCTAGAATACACCCTGCACTCCATAGGTCGACACCAACACCATAATCAGTGGCCCCTAATAGAAGCTCAGGGGGTCGATACCAAAGAGTAACTACCCGACTAGTCATCGGTTGCTTGTGGTTTGGATCATAAAATGAGGCCAACCCGAAATCTGCAATCTTAAGCATTCCACTATTGTCGAGTAAAAGATTTGATCCCTTGATGTCTCGATGCAGAATACCTCTATTGTGACAGTGCTCAAGGCCCGACAATAACTGGTGCATATAACACTTAACCTGTTCAAAATGCAGTTTGAAATATTAACATAATGCATTATTCTAAAAGAAAAGAACCTGTGGTGCCATTTTCAAAATCAAACCTGAGGCTCAGTGAACTTGATTCCCGGGCTGGCTGCAAGACCAGCGAGATCATGCTCCATGTATTCAAACACTAAGTACAAGCTACAAGACATTCTTGATGTAACTAACCCCTCCAACTTCACTACATTGGGATGATCCAACCGTCGTAGAATGAGAATTTCTCGTGCCATAAATTTCACACTTTCTGGCTCCAAATTATCAAACCTGACCTTCTTCAGGGCTACAATTTTTCCTGTTAATGTATCTCTTGCCTTGTAAACATTACTGTAAGTCCCCTGCCCAATCTAGACATCAGAAACACATCCTTTTAGAAATAATACAGGTGCGTGACTATTTGGCTTCACAAGGAAATTTCAAATATTATCTTTGGATCTTTCCAACTCATCCCTAGAGCTATCTAGGAAGTTAGGACAACAAGAATCTATGTAATTTAGATGTGCAGCTAGATAACTTGGACAATTTTGGATTGTCAGGTAGACCATGATTCTTGAAAATTTAATATGTTTTTCTACGTATTACTTGTTAAAATGACTGGCAGAAACTGCAAATTCCGAGAATCGCCAAATTTGAAATCTCATGTTCCTAATATGAATCAAATTTTTAGTTACCTATTTACTTTTTAATCTAGCATCTTTTTTTCAGTAAATCCTAACCAAATTCCAAAGCGCATAAGCTACATGATAATGTAATCTAGAAACATTCAACTCAAACAGATATATAATGTCCAGTTTAAATGATTTTACCATAGTGCTTTTTTCAAAAAGAATCAAAAGGGACAAAAGGGCAAAATATGATGTTTTCCTGCATAAACAACAGGGATTAATTTGCATATAGCACCGTTAATCAATACGTCAGATAGCATTTCTATAACCTCTCAGCTGAATTAATAGCACCTACCACCGCTTATTTCAGCTCAGCTAACAGATCACAGGGTTGCCAGGTGCTAATAAGCCCGTTGAAGGATTAAAAGTGGTGTATGTAGTATAGATGAAGGGTGCTACTTCTTATATGCAACTAACCCAAAATGTAGTTTTAGAAATTTTGCTTCCCACTAATCGGCTTCTCAAACCTACTGAAATTTCACTTTTAAAACATACTGAACTTTCATTTTTCGAAACTTGGGACTACCTCTTTCAGAATCAAAACAGAGTATGCTTCTTTCTAAATCAACCTAAGTTTAAATCTCAAGTTCTCTCAACTTAGAGTTTCCTTTCTGTAGACTGCCAACTACTTAAAATCACATGCTTCCATGTAAATAATGTTGACTACCAAACAATGTTACTCCAATTTACTAAATTTGCTCTGTAACTATCTAGTTCTTCCTAAATCGAGATATCTAATCAAAATACCAACTTTCCATTCAGATCAAGAGATTACCTTATCGAGCTTCTCGAATGTATCGGCTCGGCGTGGGGTCCACCCCTTGATCGCCTCCCCCGCCACCGCCGACAGCCACGCCGGCCACCCCGCCGCCACCTGCTCCCCCTTCACGTGCCCGGGCACATTCCCCCCAGGCCTCGCCGCCCTCCGCCTTCTCCGCTTCTCCTCCTCCCCGGCCGCCGCCGCCACCGCAGCAGCAGCAGTAGGCTCATCGACCGCCGCCGCCGCAGAAGCTCCAGCCTCGACCTTCGCCACCGACGACTGGGATCTCCGGCTGGACGACACGTGGCCGTCGCTCCGCCGCTCGATCGTCGGCGACGCCGCCTCCTTGCCGGCGCTTCCCTTTACGAGGACGCAGCCCATCGCGATCCCTCACGATCTGATCATCAAAGGAAACCCTAGATTTCGTTAGGGTTTCATATTAATTATTTTGGGGGAAGAAGAGGGATTTAACTTGAGGTGGAAGGAGAAGAAACGGGCCGAAAGGTTGCGCCCGTTTTTTTCACCCGGAGTTGGTGCGTGGGGCCCAGTGCGGGTGAGATTGGGTGGGTGTCGGGGAAGTTAAATTATTTTGGTCAAAAAGGAACAGAGTTTGACTGTGACCGTGGAGTTTGTGAGTTTGGGGAAGTGAGGATTCTGTTTCCTGACCTTACCTGTATGGGAATGGATATGCATCTTTCATTGGAACATCTACCCAGGAATCGAACGAGCTTCCATTTTTTGTTACATGCAATCATACAGTATAATATGTCAGCTGTTTCATGGGTCGTGTTTGAAGTAGCAGTTCTTCTACTTTAAACTTCCAATTTCTAAGGTAACACCTCCAAGAGTTGGGTTTTGTACTTTGCGCCTTTTGCTAATATATGAGTCTCACTTTACGACATCGCCATTCTTGAATTGCATAGTTTCTTCTAAGTACTTTTTTTCCCTCTTCGGCTGACTTTGCCTTGTCAATATTTTGTTTTTTCACTTGTAGCGGGTGACGTTCCCTATTCTCGTATATTGCGGTTTTATCAAGCTACTCCTGCTTTGTTTTCTCGGAGAAACAAAGATATAATTTCTACTTTTAATCCTCTCTAGCGAAAAATGCATCTTTTACTCTTCGGAAACAAATAACAAATTAAAGGTTAAAGGCTTGTTGGTGTTCTTCTTCTTGTTATTTGTTGCATCTCTTGAAGTTCATGCTCCTTAACATTGAAACTAAAGCGTGTGTTAAATATCACTGTTGTTTATACTTTACACAGCATCATTTAATGATAGTTTGTGATAGCTTTTTTATGAAACTGAGTACATATCCTTATATTCTATATCTTGTCTAGCATTTTAGGCAAACTCACTCTAAAATGTTATTATCTTGGTTATATATATCCAAAAAAAACTCATTGTATCTGTATTCCATTCGAATTTAACTAGGGTTAAATTGTTTTAATCAGATCTTGAGTTATAAGTGTGTTTCCTTTTTCTTTTCCGTTAAGAATTATGAGACTCCTTACTTTTCTTTCTTTATCTTCAATCTTATTATGGGGTATGATTTTTTTCACATATTTGAAACTTAAGATCATTCAAGTCCGGGGGCGGATCTCATGGGAACCAGCAGGAGCAATTGTCCCCACTAAATTTTTGCCAAAAAACAAAATATCTATATCGGTAGTAAAAAAGTATTATACTTTGGAATATATTTTATAGATACTCTTATGCAGCATAACATTATTATTATAGTTTAGCCTAAATGGTAAGTCGCACAATTGCCTAATTGAAGCTTATGGGTTCAATTCCTATTATTTGTTTTATTTATTTTTACCTGAATGTTTGTATGTGTGTGTTGACGCTTGTGCAAAATGAATGTAAAGACCAATTCCTAATGTTTGCTTTATTTATTTTTATTAGATTTTTTGCATATGTGTATTGAGCCTTGTGAAGAATGAATGCAAAACACAAATTTAGAGAGAGAGAGAGAGAAATCTCTAAGAAAAAAATGTAAAGCATAAATTTAGAGAGATAAAGAAGTTTTTTTCTTTTTTGGAATTTCTTTTAAAAATTAAGAAGGTGACATGTAGGTTCTAGTTATAATATTAGAGATACTTAATGTTAATGTTAATGGTATGAGTTCTAATTTGTCTTTATAATATGGAAATTACCAAAACACTTAAATTATTTTAAAGTTTATATTTTACTTTTTAAATTGTATAATATTTTTTATATATTATTCAGCAGGACTTTTCAATAGAACATTATTATCATTATTTTGTCCCCACTGACCAAAATCTCTGCATTCGCCTCCTGATTTGAGTAATGCTTTTCCTATAGATGCGGTAGAATCCATACACACTATATGGATTCCCATTGGATACAAGGCGGCCATGTTATCCACTATCTAGATACTTGTATCAGATACCCCATTTTGTATCCAATGAGAATCCATGTAGCAGATATGGATTCCACCGCACCGGCAGAAAAAGTATTACTCTTTTATTTTTGAGTTATCGAAATTGATAAAAAAAAATAAAAAAATAGAAGCATAATCTAGTCTATATATCTACAACAAATGAATGTGTGAAGAGGAAAAGCCATAATTTATGTAAAGAAAAATCCTAGTTTGAAATTGAAGAGAAATCCTACTCTAACCCTGGAAGAAGATGGCTTTAAGGGTATTTTTAATTAGCTTTTAATAATTACTTAACGGTATGTTAAATATAGTACTAGAATATTCATATATTATACTTTGCAAAATTAACTAAGGGAAAATATATGAACAACTTCAAGGTTTTAAGGTTTTAAGGTTTTAGAGGTGAAATTTTGAAATATGAATTTTTAGGGACGATATTTAGAAATATGAAAATTTTGGGGTGAGAGATAGAAAAACCCTATTAATTTATATCGCCCATCAAGTGCCAAGAATTTGGATATAATATGTGTCAAGCTCAACACAAATATTATCAGTTGTTATATATGTGTCAATATTTTATCATAATATATTCCAAGAAATAGGAAGACAAAATCATGACAAATTCACTATTAATATTTTATGATTGTCATCTTCCCAGAAGTCTCCAATGTAAACTCATGCTTCTGACTTGATAGGCAAACCTATGACTTAAAATACACACAAAATATTAATTAGATAACACACTCTTTTAATAAAATGGTGATGAAGAAATTTTTTGTTGACATGTTGTCTAATTGGGGCTAAGATTGACCAGAGAAATCAACACAAAAAAGCCAAGACAAGGTGTCATCACTTTTCTGGTTAGATATCGATGATGTGAAAAGTAGTTCAATTTTGTAGAATCGTTGCTATGGAACCAGACCTCACAATGTTTCTGAGCCAAGCATCATGGTCCAGGCAGTTGTGTGATGTCTATAGGCTGAAAATGACCCTGTTTTAATTTGTCAATTTTGACTAGAATATTACTTTTTATCCACCTGCTTAATGTTTATTATTTGGGTAAATTGTCCAAACCCTTATTTTCCCGTCACAGACCTCATGGTCTCGAAACGGTTATCAAAAAACCCCTCAAAAGTTTTTCATTGTCAAATAACCCCTTGCTTGCGGTATTTGTATAGCTGCTTGCTATATCTAATTATTATGCGATATCTATACAGTTGTCTGCGATATCTACGACCTACTTAGATATAGCAGGCAACTATACAGACACTGCATGAAAATTTTTCAAAGGCTTTTTGACAATCGCTTCGAGACCATAGGTTTCTGTCAATGGGGAAAACCATTTTGCTCCTTTTTGTTTTATCATTTGATCCATTTTAAAGGAATTTGCATGCGACCCCTTTTATGTTTATCGATTTAGCCAAAAGTTTGGAAAATTAGATTTTGCTCCTTCATTTTATTTGAAAATTTCATTTGATTCGGTTTCTCATATATTTCTTTCTACTTGAAATTGATTAAATTTAGATACGTTATCTTAACTGATTTATATCTTGGAGTTATATGAAGTTGCGGTCAATAGTATTAAACTCGATGCGATCCGGCACGTTTCAAAAAAAAAGATAGGTGGCTGAAGAATATGCCTTTATGGTTATTAGAGTGTTTCCCATCTATTGGGTTTCATCATGTGATTGTAATCATGAGGTTGCAATCTTAGATCCAATCCTGCTTACATTTTGTGTGGTTTTTGAATTAAAACGAAATTGATAAAATCAGCGTACTTTGCAATTTTGTTTCACAAAAAATCTGCCTCTCAAGCAAGTAAATCGCTATGATAAATATATAGAGCACAATATCAATATAAATTGTGGCATAATGTCTTTTTTATATTGTCATGATTATTCTGTATTCAGTTGTCATAAATTTTTAATATCATGTAACATTTTTTATATGATTTATTTACATTCGTCGTAAATCATGAAAAATATCAAAATGAAATTTTCGCAACATTTTTCACGGACCCGTGCATTTGCATGGCGCTCTCTCTCTCTCTCTCTCTCTCTCTCTCTCTATATATATATATATATATATATATATATATATAGAGAGAGAGAGAGAGAGAGAGAGAGAGAGCGGATTATCAGCTAGTTAGCTGATATTAAACCGTCAGCTAGTTTATTACATAACCGAACTCGACAGTTAAATCAACGATCCACGCTGGCCAACTTGTTCCACACATGGAATGATCTATATGTGTGAAATATTGATCGATATGATGCGTTACAAGTGATGGATCAAGTGTTTAAAAAATGGCTGGCTGTTAAACACAATAAAAATGTCATATGTTGGAGACACTTGATCGAAGACATAGATAGTGTCAAGATGATTAAAATTTTATACATATAGATCACTCTATGTGTAGAACAAGGTAGCTAGTGCGGAGCGTCGATTTGACGGTCGGTCTAAGCTATGTAATAGGCTAGCTGACGGTTTAATATCAGCTAGCTAGCAGATAATTTCTCACACACGCACGTGGCTGCCCCAGATCCGACAAATTTTTGTTGGTTTGTGATGGAAAACATACTTCAGCCCTTTACATTTTAATGAATTTTCATTTGGACCTTTTCTTATAATGGCTGTTAATTGTTTTGGGCCGGAAAACTAAGCTTTTGTCTTTGCTATTTTAGAGAACTTGCATTGCCTCCTTCCCTTTATATTTATACTCACACATTTATATTCATATTTCTGATGAGAAGGTTTAGTTTGCCATCAGTATCTTTATTAGGGATGTAAGAGGATATGGATGGTTCGAATGGAATCTGTCACGCCCCGTTTCCCGGTATACGGCGAAGGGGACGCGACAAGGCTGCTACGTATATACTCATAAATATATACGCTAAGCGTATCTAAGCAATATAAGAGTAAAAGTTCACAAGAGACAAGATATAATGAAACAACAACTTTATATATTCACATTCTTTTTGTACAATGCATGGAAAATTAAATACATTTGAAAGAAACAATACCTAAACAGCGGCATAACAGAAAAGGAAAAGTACTGAAATAAAAGTGTACAATATAACATATCACAGCAACACATAACATCACATGTCATTAACGTAAGTAAATATGCGTATCCCAATTGTCGTTGACGTATATCAACGAAACCGGCGATACACCACATATTACACTTACGGTAGCAGAAAAAAAAGTGAAAAACTACAACAGTTGGAATCCGCAACCACCTTAGACATCATATGCCTAACCAAATGAATTCCTTAGACATCACATGCCTAACAATTATAAACCCCGCATTTTAGTCTCAATATCTGTAACAACCGAGTCCAGTTCTACAGATTTCTGTTACCGTATGTGTGGTGTGTGGTATTTATTTCATTTGTCCTGCTTTGGCTGTTACTAGTTATAGTTTACACCGGCATGTCATATTCTGCATATAACAATTTAAGTCCTTTAAAAATAAATTAAAGATAATTGACATGGCCTGCTTGTTACCCCTAACCCGGTGGTAGCGTCCTTGCATCGTGTTCTCGTCCCGTTCAGTGAAACAGACGTGTTTGGACGGCTATGCGCACGTACGTGCGTCCGTACTTGGGGGGTATGCTTTTCTATTATAAAATCCTTCATTTTAATTTTTGGAACCTGCCAATAAATTTCATATTTCAAATCCAAAATTTTGGACTCGACCCGGGCGAAATTCTGAATTATTTTGTATACCGCCAAATTCTAATTATTTAAATATTTTTTTTAAAAGAATTTTATCCAACCTAATTCTTCACCTAAAAGATTTTGGTAGGCTAAATGTTTTCTGTTGCTATGGAAATCCTTTCCCTCTTCTCCCAGCAAATCTAAGTTGATATATTAAATCTTTTTTCAAACAAAATTTCCACAACCCTCGAGCCAATCACCTCTCTTCATTGAGACGGGCCCCACACCTCTCCCTATATCTCTCCTTCCCCGCCGCCTCTCTTTCTCCCTTTTCTTCTTCTTCTCTCTCTCTCTTCTCTCTTTTTCCAGCGCAAGAATCCAAATTCATCTCTCCTCAAACCCTTTCTCTCTCCTCTCGATCTCTCTCTCTCTCTCTTCCCTGTTATATTCTTTCTTCTTCTCTTTTTCCTACAGCAAAACAAACCCACTCCCAGAAAACCTAGCTGCCGCCTCTCTCCTCGTCGCGCAGCCGACGACGAAGCCCTCGACCTCGCCATCTCCACACCATTACCTCCTCTGCTTCCACCTCTTCCTCTCCACAAAGCCGTCCCTGCATCCCCAGCAAACCCATCGCCTGCTCACACGCACTCGTCGCTGCCACCTCCACTTCCAGTCGCCGCCACCTCCACTTCCAGTCGCCGCCGGTGATCTTGTTCCGTGTCCCTGGCCCTCGTGCACCCCTCTGTGAGCATGGCTTCCCTTCCTCTTCTTCTTCTTCTTCTTCCTTCTCCTTCTTTTCTTTTCTTTTCTTTCAGCTCTGTTCTTGATCGTCGATGGTCGCTGCAGATACCTCGTCGGAGCTCCGTCGACGCCGTCGACCCTCACGATCCCTCTACAGACCATTGTAAGCCTCTTCCCCTTCATTCTCCTTCTCTTCTTCTCTTTTCTCTTTCATACAGTTCTTGAAATCTTAATGTTTACTGTTCTGGTCGCCGGAATCCGACCGTGCCGGCGACGTTTCCCGACGACCCAGCAAGAACCTCTGATCCGTGTGACTCCACTGTTCGTCGTTTGGGTTCATTCCGTGTACCGTGCACGCGTCGCGACTCTTCCCCGCCGACGCGTAACGTTCCGTTTTCCGTATCGCGACCCGTCGAGGCAAGCGAAACTTGCTACATGCTATTCAAACTATTCTTATGCTAATGTATTTATTTTCCTATTAAATCTCTAAATAGAATCGAAAATCTTGAATTTCAAGTTAGCCGTATAACGTTCCGTTTACATGTTTTCTGATCTCGAACTTGAAACTTAATAGTTGCAGCTAGTTGTTTATACCTAGTGATCACCTGTAAATGTTAGACCACATGATCACAAATATTTTATAGACGTGATACCTTTTTCTCTAGTATTAACCTATCGGACATCCGTGTACCTCTTAAACCGGTTTAATTATAATTGCATCCATTGAACAGATTATACATGTAGTCGCATCCCTAGATTACTCAATACTTATTAACCTGGTTTTTTTAGCTTTCACATCTGTCATACTGTATTCATATAATGCTGACACCATCTCTTAAACACACACTGATAACCGTACGGCTAATTAGTTAAATCTGCATTTATTGCTTAACCTATTACATGTATTGTATTGTTGATAACCATGCTTGATTATTTATAACCATGATCATGCTAGTCGATTATGAGCATCCACATGTTATCTTGTACACCATGACGTGACTTGCTACATATATTACTTGACCCGACATGGTACCGTACACTTTTGACATGACATGACATGACATCTAAATACACCACTCGACTTGACCTGATGTATCATGGCTTTACCTGTTACCCGACCTTGTGTTTAATGCCAACAAACCTGACATGTAGTCCTCACGGACCGTTCCTGTTGTCTATCCAGACAAATCTGCTCCTACCTGATCCTGTGTTGGCATTAGTTCTTGATTACCGAATACCTGACTTGACATACATAACTTGGAGGTATGGGAAAATCAATGATGAAATCCTGACTTGTAACTCGACAGTTTCTCGCTTATACTGATCAGTTTTTTTGAGGCTAGGCTCGCCTCGTGACGATGTTGCTGACATCGTTGGTCTGTTTCCTTTTTCCTTTTTGTGCCTAGCGGTACGTCTCGGTTTCAGCCCGAGATTCTTAGACCGTGGTCCCGGGCATGCACGAGATACTATTGAGTTACATCGATGATTCATCAAATTGATTTCAAAGACTTGAGAGTAGAAAACCCAATGGAACAATTTAGTTTACTCACTGCACACTACCCTTCACTGCCCTGATTTATATTACTGTTACACCTGCTTTATCATTCATGATTATATTTGCATTGCCTGTTACCCTGTTTATATTTTATTGCTTGATGACATGACGCGCTGACGTCTGGGTTTTGCATAGCCCAGATTCCGTACCTTTGCTGCAGTCCGAGCAGGAGTACTTCAGCCAGCAGGTCGAGCAGTGAGAATTCAGTAGTAGTTAGTTCTTTTACTTTTCTGCATTTTTCCTGATGTGAGCCCGCATTATGGGACATACATTCCAGTTATTTGTATTGGATCTTTTGCTTCCACATTTTTATTATTCTTGACTCATTTTATCTTGGCTTATGGACATGTATTAGATAGTTATATTTTGTTCTTGATATCTCTACAGCCGTAATGTGACTGTGGATGGATACTTCCTACCCACAGGTAGCATGGTTGGCTATGTCGCATGCCCATCTTAGCGTACTATGGGAAGCGAGGCGTGACACGGTTCTTGGTATCAGAGCCATAGGTTAGTCGGGTTGATTCTTTTGTAGTTGGGTATTGTACCCAATACACGAATCAGAATACCCGTGTTTAGGAAACATGTCCTGCCACCTCGCCGTTTTACCGTTCTTGAATCTAAGTTCTTCCGGATTATATCTTTTACGGTGTGCAAACTTCCTTTGCATATTGACTCGAAACCTGATTCCTTGTTATCTCTAGAACTTAGGCGACTTGGGTGGAGTTATGTAATTGTAGCTATGATACCGCGGCATAGTTACAATGCGGTACTCTATTTAAGTAACTTGGAGTTCTAGCCTTGACTCATATCCTTGATCTATATGTTGAATCTGTTATCGTACTAATACTATTTGGTGTTTGGTTGCAGTATCATGGAGGCCAAGAATCTACAATCGTACCAGAGGTGTATAGATGACGCTACTTTGCTTGGAGTAATTCGTAACTTGCTTGAGGACCACAAGCAGCAGACAGAGCTGAGGCCGGCGTTTGCACCAAATCAAACGTCCGTACGTAGAGGTTTTCCGGTGAACCGACGCAGTGTTGCACCAATGAAGAAAACAATCGTTGCTGGTCGGAGAGGGAGCGTGATCTGTGACTTTTGCCGTTTGCCTGGGCATATGCAAAGGGAGTGTCGGAGAAAGTGTGGACTCTGTTTGGTCTGTGGATCGGCGGATCATACAACCAATGCTTGTCTGTCGAAACTTCATAAGGAAGAGAGTGTTCGGAGGCCAGTGTTACCCAAAATAAGGGGAAGAATGTTGTGCGACTTCTGCCAACGACCGGATCATTACCGAAGAGTTTTTCGTAAGAGGCTTGGACTTTGTCTGATTTGTGGATCAGTGGATCGCATCATTGATAATTGTCCGTCAAGGCTAAGTTTGAAGGAGGATACTCGGGAGCCACCGCAAGAGCAACTTCCAGATCAGGAGCAGTTAATTCGAGGAGCTAATCAGGCTCAGGCTTTTACCTCGCTGGCTGAAGAGGCTAAATCATCAGAGGAAGTCGTTTCAGGTACCCTATTTGTTCATGGTTTTCTCGCATTGATGTTATTCAATTATAATGCATCCGATTGATTTATGTCGTCCAAGTTTATTGTTGTACACTCGATGACTTCCACGATCCTATTTAGTTTTGCGTCATACACACTGGGAATGGGAAAATCATAACTAGTAGAGGGTGTAAGGATGGTTTCGTTGTTGTTTGCGGACGGGAGCTAATGCAGAGGTCTTGAAGGGTTGTTACTGGCAGCTTGATGTAGTCTTGGGAATGAAATCTTTCGGCACTTTCCACGCTCACTTTGAAGGTAGAGTGAAGAAAGCGAATTTCCAGATTCCCGGAAACCCAGAGGTTGTCTGAAGGAAGCAGTTTTGTCGGGCCAGTCGAGCTTAGGGATAGGCCGACAATTAACGATCTTTCGTCGATGAAGGTTGCTGAAAATGAAGCGCCAGCGGTTGTTCGAGATTTCATGGACGTGTTTGAAGACATATCGGGTTTACCACCGAGGCGAGACGTGGAGTTCGCGATTGATCTTATTCCTGGTGCAGCGCCAGTATCTAAAGCGTGTTATCCAATGGCACCAGTGGAGTTGGAAGAAGTCAAGAAACATGTTGCTGAATTGCTTGAGAAGGGTTGGATTCGAAGCAGTAACTCGCCTTGGGGAGCTCCAGTTCTTTTTCCAAGACAATTACCGTGTTGATAATACCGTTTGTTAGATTGTCTACCTTAAATAGGCAAGCACCCATATCTCCAGCTTCCTGAGCCTCAAGAGACCGGTCCCGCTTAAACCTATATTTACTAGGGTTCTTATTGTAATTTAGTATAACTTGAGGATGTTTTATGTAAAAATAGTTTTGGTATAATTTCAAAATACACCTCAAGCATTTAATTATCATATTTAGGGTTTTCATATATGTATATTTTATAAATGTGAAATTTCTAGTGAGTAAGACCTGATTTTCATAGTATAGGGTATTTTATTGAAATATTGGAATTGTTTTGTCTTTATATGGTATTTTCATGTAATGGTGATTCCTTTAGAAAACTTGAAATATTTAGATAATATAATTAAAATAGGTATTTTGATAATATATATATATATATATATATATATATATATATATATACATTTAATGAAAATAAATTTTATTTATTTTCTTATAGAAATCTCATTTTCTAAAGAACAATGTATAAAAATTCTATCGAGATCGAATGCTCCTTGCGGAGGCGCGATAACCCGCACCATCCCGAACGGGGTCTCCAAAAGTGGGTTGTAGAGGCGCAATTGCATGGAAATGTTTAATATATCTTTTTATAGAAATGGTTTAATTAGTTGATGGTATTTATTTGTAAAATCGTTTTCTCCCATAACTATATTCCCAAATTTCCATCGTGCTATGTTAGAGATATGTGTTGTGATGAGGTAGGTCATTAACTCGTGAACTATTTACAGGTAAAATAGGTATTATGTTGTTTTATGTCGGGAATGAAGTTTGTGGTATTTTACTGTAAAACTATGATAAAAATTGTAATAAAGAATATTTTGAGATGAAACTTGTTTTAATAGATTTTTTTATGTTTGTTAAACAATATGTGAGAGTATGGAATTTTATTGATTAAGAAAAGTAACGTTTTAGAGAAAAACCGAATCGGAAGTCGGATTAACTCCGCTTCCGTCGGGTTTTAGAAATGAAACTTTTTATAGAAGAAGAAGAGAGGGGGAGAGGGGACTTACTGGCTTTTGGGAAAGAAAGAAGAAGAGGGAAGAATAGGAAAGCGCCGGTGCGTTGTTTCGTCGCCGGAAACTTCCTGGATTATCGTCGGAACTTCACCCTTTGTTAACTCCACTTGTACACAAAAGAGACTTGAAAGTTTTTTGAGAGTTTTGGCAGGGAATTCTGAGTGAGGATGTGAGAAATGAGATATGGTATTTATAGGAAAAATTAGGGTTTAGGGGGTGAAAAAATGCATTAAAATTTGCATTAAAATTGGATTTAAAAGGGCATTTTAATTCTCTGGATAATTGCAGAGAAGATAAACAGCCTAGGGGAAGTGGGGTAGGCCAAAGGGTTGCAGAGAAAAAATTTGGTGGGCTTTACCCACGGTTGGCCTGGTGGTACCGGCCAAATCGTGCATTTCACCGGGTCTTTACCGACGGTTTGGGGTGGGGTTGGGTGCCACGTGTTGTGTCGCTTCAACTAGCCTATTGCACATATTTGAATAATCAGTGTCTTTTCATTTTACGTGTTGTGCACGTGCAAAACTTTAGCATTCTAAAAGATTAAAATAAAATATAAAGATAATAAGGCTAACAAGATTTGAACTCTGGTGCTTTGTCTCAGCAGTGTAAGGTCTTACTAATGAGCTACAAGCTCCTTTTTGTTGTTTAAAAGCAAAACAAACTTATAATTCGTGCTCAGGTTAAGGTATTCCTTTTTGTATTTTGAAAAAATTTGTACAGAAAGTTTAGGGTTGTTACAAGTATACCAAAAATAATTCTACACTACATTCTTATTAGCATGACATGATAATTTACTAAACTAATTTATTATCAAATAATTCTAAAATAATTTATACCTTATATATTTTTATAATCATGAATTTTTGTACCTTATTACATTTTTGATGATGTTAATAGCAAACCTATACATATTGTTTTTCATAAATTACAAAACTTTATTATTACTATTTTCTATAAATTAAGCAAAAATTATTATTGTGTTGCATTTATTCCAACTGATTGAAATCCTGTATTAAACCTATTAGATTATAAACATTAATAACTAAATTAATTGTAGCCAAAATATCACGTTTTATTGTAAATATTGTTAACATAGAAAAATATTGTTTTCTAATAAAATAGAGACTTATCGAATTTTAATTTGCTAACAGAATTCCTGTTTTCTTGTTTTCTTTTCTTGGCAATGTCGCCAGATAACTTTGGGACATGTGACGAGGCTATGTATGAGGTGGTACCAACCGAGGACAGTCAATATCTTTAAAGTCAGGCCGAGCTCTAGTTTTTCTTTTCTGTAAGCATGTCTTTTGTTCAAGGTTATTTTTCATTCGTAGTTTCTTAAATTTTCGAACCGTGTTCAGTTATCGATTTTGGGACTATTATATATATTATTGGATATTTTATAAGTTTAAAATTCTTGTACTATAATTTTCTTTATTGTTTATGTAGACGCTTAGCGTATTCATGTCGAGAAAGAGTGCTTCTTGATATAGATACGTTGCAGGCTTGTCGCTCTCGTTTCTCGTTTTTGGGAAGCAGGGTGTGGCGCCAACGCTCTGACCAGACGTGTTGAAGGGCATATACGTCTGACCCTATAAAGTCAGGCGTCTGGCGACGCTCTGCTTCTCGAGCAGAGGGAACATAGACGTCTGTCCCTCGTAGGGTCAAACGTCCGTCAAAGAGATAAGTGCGAATTCCAACTCGAGATTTATCTCAAAAAATAATTTCTGGATGGCAGTTTTGTAAATTTTATGATCTTATTGTAACCTAAATTGTGTGGGCTATAAATAGGATCTTAGGGTTAAAATTTACCGGTATCATTTTTTAACATAAAATTTAAGAGAGATGAAACGACGGCTCCGTAAAGGGATCAAGACGATCATAAGGAGAACTTGCAGAAGGAGATCTCGTTAGAGATCATAAGGAGAGGGTTATTGTAATTTTCTGCAAAGTGTTTCTTTTTCTCAAGTTCTAATAAAGTTCCCCCCTCTCCAATCTTTTGAGTTATTCGATTTTGCGTAGTTTCTAGTTTTGTTATCCGTTTAAGGTGATCTTAGTTTAGATCCATCAAGGCTGGTGTTGTCTCCGCTGCGCGCCAATAGTGATATCATGCCGAAGATAAAGTTCATGATAGTTTAGTGAAATTATACCAAACATTACACACCCAATTATCCCAAATATTAATTTAGGGGATCCGGAGTCGCTGCTATCTTGAAGAAAATAGCATCCATGCTATTAAATACAACGGTCCAGATTCATCCAAAAATCAAATCAATGGTCGAGATTTTTGTAAAACAGAAAGCCTTTGGTGTAGATGTACATAAAATGTATTGTCAAAGTTGCACAATAGCATGGATGATATATATTTTCTTTTGGCTTGGCGGGGAATCCAAATTCCGATTTAGGGGTGAGAGAAAAGTGAGAGAGAGTGCAATATCCACATCTCCCAATGGTACCTGTATCAGCATCTCCACCAATCCCTAACACTTTGCACTTTCTTCAATCTTCGAGAAAAAAGCCCCAATTTTTCTTTCAATTCTTCCCCAAGTCCCCAAAACTTTCCATCTTTCGATCGAAGCAACAGCGACGTGCGCTCATCTCGATGGCCTCATCGTCTCCTTCAATTATTGGTCAGCTCTAGCTCGCAAACATCTTCCTCTAATTTGAACCATTTTCACGTGAAATTTGAATTTTTGTTGGGAATGGTTGGGCCAAAGATTGGATTTTGGCAACATGTGTTTGTTAAAGATTGGATTTTGAGAAGGGCCCTTATCTGGGAATTATGAAATTTTGGGAATAATCAGTTAGATCAATGCAATACATACGGGAAAACAATGTAAATTTTTGTTCCCCAAAAAACTGGGGTTAAGAATACTGATACTGAAGATAGGGTTTAGAATGATGGGTATGTCAAAGATGGTTCTTTTGTGAATGACCCATTTTTTGCAATATTTTTTGTGTAAAAACGAATTTTAAATAGTTGTTTTTTATCGTGCGACCCCTTTGGAAATCGAATAGACGGCCTCCATATGGATTGGGTCTGTATCCAACTAAAACATGTTTGTACGACTCAGTAGTGCTCTGCTAGGGTAGTAATCTAAGTACAATGAGAACTCACACGAGACAAATGACGATCTCGGGTCTAAAGACTAATCTGTACTCATTTCACATGAGAACTGCTATCTAACGATAGGTATAATGCCATATAGAAGTTTTCGGCAGTCCGTCCAGTGCACTTACCCCCAGTGTGTATACGATCTTAGGTGCCACACACTAATGGTTGTGGGACCAACCGTCGTCTCTCGTCGGGGTCTAGAAATGTATACATCAGTCTACTTCGGAATATCGATGCACAGTCTCGATATTCTCAAGACCAGGGAATTTCAAGGATGTGCTTATGGACTATCTAGCCCCCACATGTATGATCGTCAACACTGGTAGTCAAGCAATAATCCTACGGGTTTTATCAATATGTATTAGTGATACATAATAACAAGTAAAACACATACACATGTTAAGATAAAAGGCAAATCAATTAGCATACTATCATATTAAGTAAGATTGTCCTGTACATACATATGTCCAAGCATCTACTATATATATACATTAATGACCTCTTTCGTACGGGTTTTATCAATATGTATTAGTGATACGTAATAACAAGTAAAACTTATACACATGTTAAGATAAATGCAAATCAATTAGCATACTATCATATTAAGCAAGATTGTCATGTACATACATATGTCCAAGCATCCACTATATATATACAATAATGACCTCCTGGGCATACATATCCAACAGCAAGATGATACTTGTTTGCTTCATAGAGATGCGATTATCTAAGACAGCCACACAGTAATGTTGCACAGTAATAATGACCTCTGCATATAGATGCGATTATACTATCAGCTGAGCAATCCCCAATTGGTTTTAAATAGTTGGTTGCTTCAAAGAAAGTGATGGGAGATTGATGAGAAACCAGAAGGAAAAAGGACACAATATGGTTTCCTTTCAGTGTCATTTTCTCACTGACCCTGAAAATGCTGTAGCCCAAATTTTCTTCTTTATTTTTGTTAAATGAATAATATATAAAATTTTGGGAGAGCTCAAGGCAAGTTAATTTTTGTTTTAGGATCATGATTATGGCAAAGCATAACAAAATCTATTCTTAATAACATTTCATGACTAACACCACCAACACCAAGCATTTTTTGCTAACAAAAAACATCATTTTCATTGTGCACCTGCACTTGTCTGATTTTCATCTCTAGGGTTATCTTTTCTTTAATTTCCACAATTGGCCTTAGATTTCTATAATGTGAATAGATTTTTTAGTTTACTTTGTAGCAGTCAGTTATAATGCACAATTTGTAATGCTGGTTTTATGTTTCAACGTCAATCTATATATATCTTATACTATCTCGAACGTAGGTGCATCTGATGCAGAACCTAAAGGTCCGATTCCTGACATTACAAGAGAGAGCGATTTGTTGATTGTAGGGCCCGGTGTACTAGGTCGAATGGTTGCTGAAATGTGGCGACAGGTTCGTTTCGAATTTTTAAAAAGATTTCTAGGACTTCAAATCATAACATACATGATGTATAATTTTGTTAGATTTACAGTATCAATATGGAGTTGTGGATTTCAATCTGCCAATCAACCATTTATAATATCTGAATATTGTAAATTAAAAATGATCAACTTTGTGCCATGAGATTATACATGTCGGAATATTATATATGTTAATTTTGCTTGGCCTGGTCTCTAAAAGTGACTACCATGCGACCAAGCATTAGTTTTATGGTAGTACATTTTCATGAAATCTGAACTAAGGTTTTAATTTATTCTCTTGCTTTAACTACCAAATCTTGCTCGATAGTCAAATAAAGATTTTTGAAGTAAAATCAAAATTTCAACTTTGTGCTCATTAACAGGATCATCCAGACTCCAAGATTTGTGGGCAAACAATGACATCAGATCACCATGAGGAATTGATCAAAGCTGGGATAAAACCGTCTTTAAGAGGAATGAAACTCGATAATCAATTCCCTTATGTTATTTTCTGTGCTCCTCCATCGAGAACTGATGATTACCCTTCTGATGTAAGGTAGGAACATGCCTAATTTATTCGGGGTAAGATATTTTTTTATCTTAGTTTCTTTTGCAACTGTAGATGTTTTCATAAAAATAAATTTGGGCCTTTGTCCATCTAATGCGGTAGAAATGATAGTGCGGTTTTATTAATATCAAATTACCATTTCAGTCCTTATTAAAGACTCTCTGTGTAGGAGAATCTTAAGCTGGATGAACTTTTAAACCTCATAGTAAAAAAGAAGAAGGTTGTGTTTTGACTAGTCATGGATGGTGATATTATTTTCTTGGTTGGAAGCCTCTTTTTAAATCTCAATAACCAATTTCTCTCTTTCTTTACTCGACTATATCATATTTACTCTTCACTGTCTGTATTTACATCATCTTCTTAAAAATCGATTTGCTATAAATATCTTGTGATGCTTTAGCATTTGACAATTAAATTTGCTTGGTAAACCTTTTTGTTATATCAAGTTAAAGATTCTTGATAACCTTTAACTAGACAATTAATTGTGATGTCTTTTAAATCTGCTTGATATACCTGTTTGGCACACATCCCATCAACTTGTAGTTTTGGTTAATATGGGTTTTTGATATGGTATCATAACACTATAATTTAAAAGCCACCGCATTCAAAACTCATTATTGGAAATTTAAATGTGTATTTTTTTTCCCATTTACTTATCCTTACCAAGCGAATTGTATTTGCACTAAAGGCTCTTTTGAGGAGTGTAAAGTGTTAAATTTTCTTAATATATCGAGGAAAGTGGTTGTTTTACATCATTTATCTGGCTTTACCAGAAATTTCAACTTTTTTTCTTAATATAATTTAATTTTGGATATCTATAATCTTTTTTAAATTTAAAAATGTGTAGACTGGCAGCTTCAAACTGGAGCGGCGAAGGTGGTTTCCTATTTACTTCAAGCACTGCTTTGTACGATTGCACCGATAATGGTCCTTGTGATGAGGTGTTACATCTACTAATATAAACTCTACTGGTAACATTTGTTTGGACTTTCCATGTTATGTTGCAAACACACATATTATGCTTTTCTCCTTCTCTCTGCATAAACCTTTAATTTGTGCAATAAGCTACCTTGCAATAGCCTTTGACTCTAATAGCTTCTGGAATGCATTTATTTTCTTGATTCTATTTGTATCTTGAGAGGAATATTATTCCAGTTATTATCGAACTTGGTGTCATAAAATGATGCATATGCAAATGAGGTGATCTTCTTAGTATAGACCTTTAAAATTCGCATACATCTATCAAATGGTTCAACAGATCTCACAGGCATGCACATTTCTTTGTGCATAGAAAAACATATTGGAAGCGCTTGTTACTCATGCATACACTAGATATCTATTTCTTTCTAAATTTTTTAATTCATTAACAAGTTCTTGTGGATAGATATACTCAGAAAGTGCATCAAAACCATTGATAGCTTTTATTAAACAAATTCTTTATTTACTTCCAGAACAATCATGAATCACCGTTATATGCTGGTAGGTTGCATGAAATTGCAAATGCTATGTGATAGGGGCCTCTTCCTTTCTGGTGTAGGTTAAAATTAGATGCTTCCAATCATCGGCATAAGCAATTAGTTTCTCTATTTGAAGTCCCGGAACTTTGTAATTACGTAGAGATTCACTTTTTAATGATATCATTGGCAGGATTCCCCCATTGTGCCACTTGGTAAAAGCCCTCGCACCGACGTACTTTTGAGAGCCGAAAATGTAGTTCGGGAGGTCGGGGGCTGTGTTCTGAGATTAGCAGGGCTTTACATATCCTTCTTTTATGTTATCCGCTATATTTTCTTTATTGTTTTCTCAAACTCGCATGATTTTAAGTATAATCTCATACTCTTACAAATAGTCGGCATTTCTTAATGATAAACACAAAGCAGACAGAGGTGCCCATGCTTATTGGTTGGAGAAAGGAACAGTTCCATGTCGTCCTGATCACATACTCAATCTCATTCACTACGAGGTATACAGCTCTCTTCAATTAATTCTTCTATATTCCATTATAACGACTTTCACCTAGGAATATACAAAAATCGTAAATGATCTATTCTTATTTACTTTTATTATCTCTAATCCCTGCAAGTGAAAGGGGTGGCTGTCGGTTGTGTTGTGTTGCTAGGAAATCATATCAGTTGAATATTGTATATCTATGGTTCATTCGTACAATATTTCTTCTATTTTTGGGAAATTTTAGAATGCAGTATAGATCTAACTTTTCCTATAGTGTAAACTTCTAATATAAATTTTAATCACTAGGACATAAAATATCTATGTAATAGAGCTATTTTCTTTGCGAATTACTGATGCTGATGTTACTAAGATAGTACTTCCACAACCGTGCATTCAGGAATTTGGACATATTGTTTGGAGAAAGTATTTGGTGTTATGTTTAGAATGTCAGTTGAATATCATATTTAATTTTAAATATTTCCCCATTCGAAATCAAGGTGGTGTTTCTCATAGCGTATTTCATTTTTAAAACCTTCAGTTGAACATGCTTTCTTTAATTGCATAACAGGACGCCGCATCCCTTGCAATTGCAATCATGAAGAAGAAGCTTCGAGGTCAAACTTTTTTGGGGTGTGATAATCATCCTTTATCGAGGTCTGCTTTGTTCTATGTAACCTTACGATATATATTATATTTTTATCCAATACATGTTGTGAACTGAGAATGCTGGATTCAATTCCTTGTATTATCGAAATTTTCCCTCTTTATTCAGGCAAGAAGCAATGGACTGTGTGAATCGAAGTGGAAAGTTTAGCAAGAAGTTTCAGGCCTTTACAGGTACGTATGGTTCTATCTTCGCTTTGTTCTCTTGTAACCTTTTTCTTAATTTGGAGTGTTTGAAGTGCAGGAAGCGATGATCCATTGGGGAAAAGGATGAACAACTCGAAGACCCGTGCTGAAATCGGATGGGAGCCAAAATATGCAGGCTTTCCTCAATTTCTTGGACTCACTGAATGAATATGTGCATTTTGATGTTGATACCATTAACATGTTTGACTGAAAAATGAGAAGAAATAAAATGGGCGAGTTACCCATATATACAGAGAGAGAGAGAGCACGAATCTAAATAATAGCCGTTGGATCTATCATTTGATTTCAACGGCGGTTCCGATTAAAACAAATTAATAAACCCATTAAATAATAAAGTAAATATTCTCTTATCTAATTTTTGGGATCCATGCGTATCTCTTCATTTATTTAGAGTAATATGGATCATGGAATATTTTGGGTAATATAGATCATGGGGATTGAATTTATTAGATATTTTGATATTTTATTTTTGGGTCCATTAAAAATATTTTGGGTAATATTAATTAATCATGAGGATTGGAATCATATAATCATGGATACCAAAAATTAGATAAGAGAATATTTACTTTGTTATTTAATGGATTTATTAATTTATTTTAATTGAAGCCGTTGAAAGCAAAGGGTAGATCCAACGGCTGTTATTCAGGTTCGTGAACCTAAAATCGTGAACCCACACTAACAGATCCGTACATATATATGTGTGTGTGTGTGAGATCCATTACAAACCGGTTTGCGTTTTTAAACCACGGGAACTCCTGATGTATGATATATTTTAACGGTTCAAGTTGATCATCCCATCCTTAAATATTTGTGTATGAAAAATTGAGAGATTTAAAAACCTTTAGTCTATGCATCGATAGGTATAAAAATAATCGCATTTCGATAATGCAATATAAACATCATTCGATGCATAGGCTAGAGATCTTTAAATTCTTTGATTTTTCATACACATATTTGAGGGTAGAATGATCAATTTGAATGGATCGGATCATTAAAATATGTTGTAGATTGAGAGTTCCCCCGGTTTGCAATGGATCACTGCATATACACACACGCACACCCCTCTTTGGAAAAACACTTTTGGAGGATCAATTGGACTTTTCTTTTTGTATGAAAGGCGGATAATAGAATGCCCTAGAAATTATGAGTTTATTGTGAATGGAATGCTGAATTTACGGATTTCAATCTTTCTGTTACTTACTTTTCTATGAGGATATACAAATGTTCGATTTGTTCTTCAGTCAAATTTAAGTGAAGTAGCCTTTGTTTCTGCTTCGAACTAGGAACCGTGTGGGCTGTGCTTCAACAAAATCTACGCAGGTTTCACAAGCATCTTAAGGCTCCACGGAGACTCCAGATTAGATTAAAAGGATCATGCTAAATGGTTGGCCTTCACAACTTTTATTTTTATTAGTTGGCATCAATTCCAAGCAGGAATATTACTCTTTTTTCATGAAGCAACCGATGGTAACATCAATCAAGCACAATAAAAGAAATACAAAGCACACTACCAACAATGCATGACCGCTTGTATGACCTTCTGACCTGAGCCAAAATCCTGCTCAGAACGACATAGCGGAAATGCATTTAACAAATTTGAACAACCTAACAATCACTATGACCACTTTCAATTCTGCTTCAATATAGCAAAATTGATCAATACGGAAACAACCACCTCATTTTGGCTTTCAATCTCAGTATTCTCAGTTTCAGTTTTATTTTTCTTCTTATTCTCTGGCTTTTCGGCTTCTTTTTCCACTTCTGCCTCGTTCTTTTTCTTCTTTTCACTATTCTCTTTCTCTGCTCTCTGTTTGGTAGGCACAGGTTCCACTTCTTCATGCTTCCTCGTTCCAGAGAGAGAGAGAGAGAGAGAGAGAGCTCCTTCTACAGATTGTTCTGGTTGGCCCCCAAGTACTAAATTAGATGACAGATTGTATGACTGCAAGCCAAAGAAAATATAATTACAGATCAATATGGAGACATGTCACTAGGGGCGAGCATTTGTTGGTTCAAACCAACAGAAACCAAAACCGAATAAAGCGAAAATATCAGCTCCGCGATTATCACTTGGGTTATCAATTTTGTCAGCAAAAAAAAACCCGGTTAAACTGGAAATCAAATCGAATCAAGTGTCGCTTGAAAATTTAACTTTACACCATATTTTCCGATGATCGGCACCGTTCAACTTGATCTTCATGCTCTAGATCATTGGTATACCAAATTTCATATATTTTCGATAATGTTTACCCTCGAATTGGGTGGTTACAAAATTAACGATTATCCAACAATAGAATATTTGACAACGCTAGATCCATAGACAAATGTTGCCGAAATCGCTTGAAACTTAGTGCGCCTATGTTTTACACCATGGAGAACAAGATGAACGGTGCTGATCATTCACAAAATGGATGAATAGTCAAAAATTTTAAGGTGACGCGCCATTTCTAAGAATAAGGTGCCACATCATAAACACTATAACACACATTCTCTCTCTCTCTCTCCGTGTGTGTGTGTGTGTATAAATTAATTAATATATGAATATATATTATATATTGTAAACAAAGCATATATATGATATTAACGCACGCGCACACACACATATATACAGTTATCATACCAAATCCATGTCGGTAATATTATTTAATAATTTTTTTAAAATAATATCAATAACCACTATTGTTTTGGTTCAGTTTGATTTTCATTCTCTGCCAAAAACCGGATCGGCCGGTTGCTCGCCCCTAAATCCAACCTTACAGATTACAAGTTGAACTCCAAAATCCATACCTTGGCAGAAGTAATTAAAGCGGCTGCACCCTTCTTCCGATCTTTGTCATATACTTCAATCTTTGGCTTTCCTTTCGTCGATCCAGCAGAACGTCCCAGATCACGGCCATCAAGAACCCTCAAACGCGCTTCAAGCTATATACCACGACACCAATCAAGAAACATATTAGATAAGACCACTGGATTTTCCATAAGCTAGGTGCATATATTTATAATACCTTAGGTTGAGTCTCCAAACCCATGGCGCTGTCTTGGCTTTCCAAAAAGAGCATCATATCGGATGGAGAGAGCAATCTTTGCAGCAAGAGAACGAGAAATTTTTCCTTTGAACTTTGAAGCAGCTTGGCCAACTAGCGATGCATGGAAAATAAGCCTGTATTTTGGCGTAGCATGCTGTCTTTAGTGCTGTGTACAATTGCGCATAAATTATCTTGGTTATTATAGAACTATATACAACATTACCAGAGGCCTATTTGCTTCTTGTTTCTTAGATCAGCATATCTATTTTTTTGGGGGGTAATCAACCCTTCGGGGATCAATCTTGCGACCTTTCATATTGGAGAGGAAATTGATACCAACTGAGCTAAGCCCAGTTGGTAGCAGCACATCTAGTCCCATTACCGACTTCAACTACATTTTAGAATGGAAACTTTGACTTGTGCAGTTGGAATAACCAAAGCCACCTAAAACGCGGACCACAACAGTACGGGACGCAAAAACCATAACATGGTACGGTAATAGACAAGAAATACTAAGAAACTAAGATACTATGATATGTATGACAAGGAGTAGGCTGCTTTGGAACGATTAGCTGGTGGAACAAAATATGATATGTAATGGAACAAATAGTTACTATTTCTATATAAGAAAAAGACATTATAATAGCTGTTTTCTAAATACTTAAAACAACCACTTTTATGCAATGAGAATATGTCTAGGTTGTAATCGTTAGCCGTGAAATATTCAGCAAAGAAATTATAAAGCTAGCTTTTAGTTTAATATGCACAAAACTATATCGATAGTGTTATTGTTATTCAGAACGCCAAGTTTATAATGTTAAAACGAAATAGTTCCACATTTCGGATCTGAAGTTCCAAAACGGAAAAAATAGGGTTAGATAATTTTCTAGTAATCTGGTGTTAAGTACTAACTGTTAGCAAGAGAATAACCTCTTAAGGTAGAGCATGCGTGCGCACGCAATTACAAACCAATTCATATGAAAGGATGAAGATCCACACACAAAAGATTAGGTGACGATTGCATGTTTACGTGTCCAAGAGATAATAGAATTTATATGATTATTAGCAGGTGAAGCTGTTTCGAAATGAAAAGTCGCAAGCAAGAAAGTCAAATTGCCAAGGAGAAGAAGGAAAATAATATATGAAAATGCAACTATAAAATACAAATGAATGCCAAGGATTTAATGCAAAATCTATTGGCGGTATAATCGTTCATTCCTCCATTAACAAAATAACGCCTTGTTGTAATTACAGATGTTTAAACAACAAAATAAGAAAACAAAACATTTAAATCAAAGACATGGATATGACCAAATGACATGTTATGTGATCAAATGAGATAAAATTTAATACACGAGAAATAATGATATACCTTTTCTGCAACAAGAATCTGAACGGTGCTCCCCGGTTGCTTAGCCAGATTCATTAAGCTACCACCATGAGCAATAAGCCGAGCTCCAGCAAGCTCACCAACAAGGGCTGTAACATCCTTATCCGATCGTACGTTTCTTTTTCTTTTTGGATATATTGGGCTTTATTTTATTATTATTATAATTTGGAGTTTAATACTTTTAATTAAGATATATGCATATAATTATGGTTTTTCAAGTTTGTTAAATATGCATATTATTAGTATTTAAATATTTATTTGTCTAACACTATTTTATAACCATATTTATATTTTAGTATCATAATTTAAACAAAAGATATTTTATTTGGTATTTTTTTAAACAATACATATACATAAGATTTTACCCATTTTTAAATTCTATTTATAAGATATTTTGTCTTACGATATTTATTTGGTTAGAATATTTAATTTTGAAAAGTCATGAGAGCCCCTGTTAAATCTTTTAACCATATAAATATTTTTACTAAACTAACAACTCAATTTTCTCTCTCCAATCACCATATATGTCTCACCTGATAACTTGATTCTTTTTAAAACAAATATTTTCTCTCTCCAAACTAAATAATTTTACCAAACCAAATATATTTTTAAATCTTTTATTAATCCTTGTCCTAACAATCGCCCATCTAATCTTTCTCAGCAGATTCTTTTTCTCAAATCTACTCTTTTTAATTATTTTTTCTACAAATCTATATACATACATATATATAATTGAAGATATTTTGTTATGATAGTTTAACTGAAAATATATTTTAGTTGTTTGATATCATAAAATCTTATATATATAACTAATTGTATTTATTTTTATTAACCCATAACTATATACATATCTACATATATTTTCACTATATACTAATATGTATATATACATATACTTTTCTATTATTCTAACTATATACAAACTAATATGTATATATACAACTTTTCTAATATCTTATAGAAGTATATAACAACCCATCATATCTCTCTTTTATAAAATCAAATCCAAATCCCATCTCATCAGAATATTTCTCTCTCCAATTATAATAATCTCTCCGATCTTTAAACAATCTCTCTTTTCCTTATAAATAACAACCTAATTATTATCATTTCTCCCCTTCTCATATAAATCAACCTTCTCTTTTTCCAATCACAATATTTTCTTCTTCTTCAAAATTAGCCGAGCAATCAAACCTTGGAGTTGTTCTTCGTGTCGTCGTGTTTATCTGTCTCCGAGGCAAGTACTCTTACTCTTTTATTTTTTTAGTCAATGCAACATCGGGAATTCTCTAAATAAATTATTAACTTACAATATTTAAATAAAATCGTAATATTTTGCCGCTTTATTAATATATCTTATAATACTTGTACATATGATGAAAACCCTAGGATCTAGAATACCTATTAATCCTTTCATCAAGTGAACAACTGTAAAAATGCAAACGTAATAAAATAACTTTTAACATGTAAATGTAGTTTAATATATAAAAAGCTTTATAAGTTTATATGTTTCTGTTGCAACAATATTGGTATACACTAGCATGCAGAATGCCAACACTTATATCCTAATTTAAAACACAAAAATATACCATTATTACTGTTAATCAATAAACGCTTTGGGCTTAATATTATATATATATAAATTAAACTTTCTACATTATCACACAAAATATCGCTGCACTCTATGTGTCCTAATCATATAAATTATTTTGATACTATAATTTGTATTTTCTATTATCACATGATTATAAAACTTATTATTAGCACTTACATGATAACTAGTCAATCTGTCATTTATTTTATCTCACTTACTATTATCTCGTAATTATACTATTACCACCACCCGCTTTACGCATCTGTAATTTGTCATTCTCATTTAACTATATTAACCCTTTAAAACCATATTTCAATTTATTATTCTTTTCAATAAATAAACTCGGATGTTAAATACAGATGCTTGCATATTTATGTTGAGTGTTTTACATTTTTGACATTATCATATTCTATCGTCTATATTTAACATTTTACTTGAGACTATCATTGTCGGCATGCTTGAGAAACCTTAACATGCTATTCTTGTTTATGGACACTATCATTTTATAACTATTGTACTTGGCATGCCATGATTACTCATTGTTCCAGACTACTCATATTAAAACGAGTTCTCTAATTTGAATGCTGAATTACATGCCATGACACCACTATTCACCAGTTTTATTTCCATACAATTACCATACTACAAGTTCCTGTTTTTTCAGCATTTCTTAATTAGTGATATTAATCTTTACCATAGTAGTTATAAATACGTGGGTGTTGGGTTAGTTTGAGTGTGCGTTGTACAATAGGATCTCAGGAGTCCCATGCCGGCAGCTCGTACCGGGCTATAGCGGTCACATGATTACAGCTCGTACCGGGCTATAGTGATCACATGATTACAGCTCGTACCGGGCTATAGCGGTCACATGTTTACAGCTCGTACCGGGCTATAGCGGTCTCTTGTTCATTCCACAGTTGGGCCCGTGTTTCCTAGCCCCTAGGGCACCACTCTTGGGTTAGGAATACTCCTGCAGAGGTTGACGCACACACTCAAGTTTACGATAGGATAGTTTACCTTTTAGTGGCCAGTTAGGTTATGACCTGATCCCTTACATACATGTTTCATAGTGTTAGTGCATTTAATTACTTATATACATGTTTTCTTGCGCATCGGGCTTCACTTTTATATATTCTTGTTATTATGCTCCACGCACTTTATACGTTGAGTACTTGCAGGGGTGTTCTGACATCCCTGAGATTTGCCATCTCAGGTTTAGAGACAGGATTTTAGGCTGAGCGGGATCAGAGCGGCTACCAGGACTTTGTTGAAGATCAGTAATCGTAGGTTTATTTTCCTTTACTTTTAGCCTTTAGCATGTGCGCCCTTATGGGACATTAGGACTTCTGTATCTCTTTCGGATCTTATTTTATTCCGAATCTTTTGTTTTGGATCTTTAATTGCATCAATTATCTAGTGGACCCATTTTTAGGATTTCTTGTGGTTTCATTGCATCATGATTATCAGTATTATTTCTTTTGGTATTGGATTTTGTTTTTGACAGGTTAATCTAAACAGCCTTATGTGACTATGGAAGGACTTTTCCTTACCGTAGGTAGCACGGCTAGCCTTCGTCACTTCCCGTATTCCACATTTTGGGAAGCGGGGCGTGACAAGGGCAGTCAAATTTAGTGCAATCGTGTTCATTCTGCTCTTCAAGTAATCATACAACTGACCTTTATATTCTGAAAGGGATAGCACTTGATCGCAAAGGTCCCTGATATTTGCGAAGTCTATGTCACTGACTTCAGTTCCCATGGAAATTACTGCTGATGCCTTTAATTCTGCCTCAACCTCCTCTGTCAGTACCTATTAGAGTATAAACAATAATTAATAACCGGATATTTTCTTCTCTTCTCATATCGGTTAGACTGCAGGAAATACCACTTTTGGCCACATCCCACATAGCAGAAAATACCCCTTTTCAAAACCTGCACCCTGCCCCCTGTTTTACAGCCACTAAAATATTCTGTTATACTCAGAACTTTTATCCACAGTAACCCGTCAGAAAGAATAATAATTAAGAACCATTAACATAACGATTGCAGAAAACAATTGAATTCTAGGGGTATTTGGGAATAATACACAATTAACCTCTGAGTGGCCAAAGTTTAAGTTTTAAAAAGAGAAGTGCACTTCTTGCTATATGGTAAAAAATGAGGGCTATTTCCTGCAATTTATCCATTAACATGTGAGCTAATTCAATACCTCGGAGAAATCAAGATCTACTCGTTTGTACGGTTTCCCATCAATTTTACAGTCTTTGGATACTGGATGCTGTCTTGGGCTATTTTAGCAAGTTCAGGAAAATGCCAGGCATACCATTCACGGACTCTCACAGCACAAGTGTTGAGTTCTTTATCAAGATCGTCAAACAAGCCAATTGACTAAATAATTATTGTATCCACCTACATAGCAGAAGATAGTGATATTTATAGCATAATTTGGAGACAAAACTAAAAGGTTTTCGTCTGCTAATGTAAGATGTGGAAGATAAAACATGTAACAGGAGAAAAAAGTTCACTTCTATGATTAGTACATACAATGATAATGTAAGATGTGGAAGATGAAACATGTAACACAAAAGAAGACATTTTCACTCTCTATGATTAGTGCAGTTGAAAAGGAAACATACAGAAATATGATGCAGAAAATTTTGATGATAACATGTTGGCATTCATGAAAACATTAAACTATATCATTTTTTATATGAAAATGATGATTGTCAACAGACAAGTGTTTGGGAGAGATATATACTATATATTTTGGTGGATTAAAAATGGGAATTGACCTCACTCTATTTAAACCTTGAATGTGCAATGATTTAATAAGCATATAATTTTATTAATGCCCTATTGATCTCAATGTAGGCTACAATGCCACAGATTGTTAAGCATACTAAAAAAATATTTGATAAACGGCATATATTTTTCACGTAACAACAACAAGCCTTCATCCAGGGTCGGGTATATGAATCCTTCTTTTCAATTCTACTATGACAAGGGCCATTTCTTCTGTTAAATAAAATTAACATATCGTTCCTAATTGTCAATATCCATGTTCCTTTAGTCTACCCCTATCCTTAGTTGTGCTGAGAACTATACTTTTGTCACTTTTTCTAACCGGGCAAACGTCTGATCTTCGTTGTACATATCTAAACCATCGCAATCGGTTCTCTTGCATCCTATTATCTATGGGAGCTACCTCTATCTTGTTATGAATGCATTCATTACATATCCCATCTTTTAGTGCATTACCACTCATCCATCTTAACATTTGCATTTCAGCCACATTCATTTTTTGCCTATGTTGTTTCTTAATTGCCCAACATTTTGATCCATATGTTTCACATAATTGTTATTGATAGTCACATAGATAATAAATCCCTTAGAACCCAGCTGACATCATTGTGTCATGCTACAAGAGGTGGAAAGCTAGTCTAATGTTTAAAAAGAACCAACAAAATGAAATGTTTATGAGGCAAAAAGAAATAAGTTAAGGATTTACCTTGTCAGGGCTAAATTTGTGCTTATATCTAGATAAGCCATGAGACAAACCCAAGCTCATTGGAGATAAATCTTGCACAGCAAGCCCAGCTATGACCTCTGTCAATTGATTTCATACTCCTCTCATCAACTCCATGACAGCATTGTTGTGAAGACGGTCTATATTCTGCGATAATATTAATAAATTATTGTTGCATTTTGTAGCAATTTGAATTTTTATAAAAAGAATTATATTTTATAGTGCACAGTTTACCAGTGTTTCTTTTATTGCATTTCCAAGTTTGGAATCAGCCACGGCTAATATTTCAACTTTACAATGAGTCCGCAGGAACTTACGAAGACCCTTGCTTGGCTTACTATCAATCAGCAAGGTTGCCGCAGATAAAGCTTCCGATGTGTTCTCGAATTTACTGAAAGCTTTCAGCTGGACCACCTGATCATGATGCAATTGAAAAGCATATTAAATACTGTGTAGCAGGAATAAACAAAGAAAAGTGTAAGGAAGCATGCTTTGAAAATTATTTGATAACGTAGTTAAAGGGAGGAAAAAAAGATACCTTCAAACAAAAATAAATAGGTAAATTTTTAACTGATAAATAGCACAGACAAGTTTGCTCCGGCACTTGTGTGTTTGGGAAATGGCAAGAAATTTAATATATGTAGCATATGTTGTGGGCTTAATCCCGAGAAATATTTTTCATAACAACCAGTAGATTCCACGTAGGTTATCAGGTTGGTGATTAATTAGAAGGTAGGGTATAGATTGCAAGTCTCAAAGCAATCCTAACTCTCTAATCAATAACCAACCTAGTAGAGTCTAGGTAAAACCTACTGGGATGGTAGGATAAGTATTTTTCTTTCATCCCCATATTTCCATTAATGTCTTAATTCTGCTGAAATGAGTTTTAAATTGGCTTTTACTTACTATGATAAGGCTTGTGTCACATAGTTCTTCTGGTTGGTTAAAATATTTTGTAACATGGATGGTACAGATAGGAAATCAACGAAGCTTGATTAAAATTCATTAATATTCGTATTTAGTCAATTCAGTGTTACAAAACATATCTTGTTGGGTAATATTCCTTATGCAATTCTCTTCTCAAACAATTCTAAAGAATAAAACACCACTATATAGTACATACAAATACTCAGTCTCCAATACATTATTTACTAATAAACCCCTTTTAATTAAAAAAAATCTGACATGGAAACACCAAAGACTTCGCATAAGATAGGCTCTCATAGCCAAGTTTATCAAATTTTGGCAAGAGGTATTGTGATTGCACAAGATACCTAATGCCGGCTACAAACGAAAGCTCCATGAGAGATTTTTCATAGTTCGATAACAGATTGCCAACCCCAAATCAACTTCTTCTTAATTAGTGTTGAATGCTCGACAAAGGAAACTATAGACAGCGTAATTTTCTACCGCAATCCAAAAATCGACTGATTGCCATAACTATTGGGTATAGAGAGTTATGTTTACTCTAAGTCAGAATCGCAACACATTCCCATCCGAGTAATAATACCATTACAACAACAATAATAATAAACTCAATGTGGTCAATATGGACGGGTGCTCGAAAAATTTGCGAATGATACAAGAGAATCATATGAATATATCACTAAACAAAACAGAATCTTTTGAACCGATTCGGTTGTATTGAACTCCTTCCACAAGTCCTTGTGACGCGACCGGGATCACGCCGAGATGTTACCTTCCGTTGATCTACTGATGGCAGCGAGGAATGGCTGAGATTGGATCTGGAGGCAGGCTCCTGAAGCGTGTGGATATCAATGGGTTTGAGGTTGGTTGTCGCCGAGCTACCTGCAAGGAAGTCCCGGGATGGTTGTACCACTGAGGACCCTCCGACGATCAAGTTAGAGAGAAAATCCGAGCAGAGTAACGGCTTAGTGGAGTAAAAATGGTTTACTTGAACCGTCTGAAGAAGGGGTTTATATAGCGGTGGCAGCAGGCAGGGCGGGCGCGAGAATCACGCCGGCCGTTACGCTCCCGACGTCACGCCCGTGTGATGAGCGGGATCTCCCATTAATGGCGAGACAGGCTCGTTAATGGGGGATCGTGATGGCGTGAAACGTGGGATGTGGCCGGCGGATATCTCGCGCATTGCGAGATTCGCGGGATGGCGGTTGCGCCTGTGAGCGGTGTCGTTGGTCGGTCGATGAGACCGAGGAAGATGACCTCGGCGGGACAGCTCGCGGACGAGCCGGAGAGCCGAGTTATCTTGGTTCCGCGATAGCCCGGAGACGAGCTGGGAGGCCGAGGAGGCCAGTTATGCAGGGGGCTCGGGGACGAGCCAATGGTTGTTTGTAGGACGGGCACAGGAGCGGCCTGGTCGGCCACTGTAGGTCCTTTCTTGCAAGCTTCGGAATACGTCATCTGCCACGTGTCATGATATAAGGAATTACCGTTATTGAGCATCATCATTAGCCCCTCACTCTTGTTCCGATCTATTTGTGGGTCGGGTCGAGAGTGGACTGCTTGGTTCTTTCTGTGCGGTTTGGCGCTGGTAATTCCTCGTGGTGGATTGTTCGGGAACGACACGTCGTTCTTGTTGTCGCGCATCGATTATGAGTTTATTCGGCGGGTCTTGGATCCGTGTCTTTGTTGGGCAGGCTGCTGCCCGCTGGGGACGCGCCGAGCAGGAAGAACTCGGCGGCCTCGTAAGGAGGGCTTCGGATCCTCAGCGTCTGATGGGCAGGAGGATGCCCGCTGGGATGCGCCGAGCAGGAAGAACTCGGCGGCCTCGTGAGGAGGGCTTCGGATCCTCAGCGTCTGATGGGCAGGAGGATGCCCGCTGGGGATGCGCCGAGCAAGAAGAACGCGGCGGCCTCGTGAGGAGGGCTTCGGATCCTCAGCGTCTGATGGGCAGGAGGATGCCCGCTAGGGATGCGCCGAGCAGGAAGAACTCGGAGGCCTCGTGAAGAAGGCTTCAGATCCTCAGCGTTTGATGGGAAGGAGGTTGCCCGCTGGGGATACGCCAACCAGGTAGGACTCGGCGGTCTCGTGAGAAGGGCCTCAGATCCTCGGCGTCGGTGGGTAGTGAACTACCAACCATGGATGACCGAGCAGGGTAGCTGCTCGGTTGCCTCTTGGTGATGGCTTTGATCCTTAGCGCGAGAGGCCTGCTAAGGATGGGCCGAGCAGGGTAGCTGCTCGGTGGCTCTTGGTGTAACACCTTAAATGTGTTTTGGGGATAATTATATTTTAATATATAGTTTTTAATAAAAAGTTTACCAATTTGGTTTTTAATTATTTTATCCTATTTATTGAATATTTTATTAGATTTTTCTTAGGCTTGCACATACTTGTGCATGATAACTAGGGTTGTAATTTGGGGTTGAACATGATTAGCAATCATGGTTAACTAACCATTTTCCCTAATCTAGTTTTATATTTTGTTTAAGTGTGCATGGTTGTTAAAATAAAAAGGGTTTTATTTTGATTGTTATTGTGTTGACTTGGTGAGAGAGAGAGAGAGAGGGTGCATTATGAGGCATGATGGCTTGCCCATGCCTTCATTTAATGGAGAGAGAGAGAGAGGAGGGGGTTGACTTGTTGGTGTTCTCTCATTCTCACTCATTGCTCTCATCCTCTCACTCTCAAACTCACACACACACTCTTGGCTGAAGCATCAGCAGCAAAGACAACAACAACAACAGAAGCAACATCAGAGAAGGAGCACCAGCAGACAGCAACAGCTTCAGCAGTGGCATCAGCAGCAGCATCAACTTGCATCAGCAGTAGCAACCCCTCATCTTCCCCATACACTCCTTCACCTGATTCCTAGGGTCCCTTAGGGTATATTTCTTAACCTAATTTCCCTTTTTGCCAAGCTCTTGTGTTAATTAGCTTCGGTTTGCTTTTAAAGTTAGTTTAGTGCTAAATTATGGTGATTGTGTGAGATGTTAGTTAAGTGATGATTCTGTGGGTAAACCTAGCTTATTTTAGTGTTGTTAGGGTTACCTTAACTGAGAGTAACCCCGGATTTCACTAAAATACCATAGGGTTTGATCTTTGTGCAAAGTTGGTGTTTTTAAAGCGACTTTGTGACATTCTGTGATCTGCTATTGACCCGGACCTTTCAGGATAAATTTGAGAATACTGGAGCATGCTCACTAGGTTTAGACAACACCACCAGAACACGAGCCCCTATCTCCCAAACATGGCCGCAGATTTAATCATATTGGCCGCAAATTGCGGCCAGGTAGGTGAGTTGGGTGCTGGGGTTTTGTGTAGGGTAGTCTGCTATGATTTGTAGTGTTTTGGCATATATAGTTTTGTAAGATTTGACCTGTAGGAAAATCTGGGATCCAATATCGTTTGCATGTCCGTTGTGTTTGCGCGACACGCGCGATACGTGAGTGGGTTCTGCGATCCGGCGTGTCGCGGCGTGTCGTGGTAGTTTTAGACGCGTATACACACGTTTTAGCGTATCGTGCACACGCGCGTTTGATTTGCGATGCGAGTTTCTCGTTTGGGTTCAATATCGCGTTTTGTGAGATATTTGGCTTATATATGATTTCCATGTCTAAATTGCAGATTTGCAGGCGGGGACTACGGACACTGCTACAGGGGGAGCAGATGGTAGGATTCACCTAGCATGGAGCGTAGGTGAGTAGATTTAACATCTACAGGGGAATCGCCCGCATGACGTTATGCGTCTGGGCTAGGATTCAAATACTTGTCGCATATTCTACGTCATTGTTAGAATTGCGTCTTTACCCTATTTACTTAGATATAGTTGTACTGTGACTAGTAGCCGTAGGGCACTACACATATTATTGACGGTTCATGTTGCACGAGCACGGATTGTATGCTACACACACCGTCAATAATTGCCATGTCACACACTAACCATTATAGATACTATATTGCTTATCACTCATGATATCTAGCTTATCGGTATATCTATAGTGTATCATACCATTAGTGATAGGTACATATACACCTTACGATACAGCTACAGGTATACCTTGCTCATGTTTTATTTATACTCAGGGGGTATCTTACATATTCTACTTATACCCAGGGGGTATACGACATCAGTTCTTATAGGTAGATACCTATACATTGCTATACCTGTATGTTACACACATATTCAGTTGCAGTTACATATTTACCTTTACTGATATTACTTAGCTGTACCTTATTGGTTTCGCATACATCTGGTTTCAGCTACATATTCTCATTTATATGCTCGCATTTCAGATATATCGCATATATTTATTTCTGGATTTGCGCATTGTTATTTGGATTTCACATGATGATTTCTGGATTTGGGAACCGCGGGAGTTCATGAAATTATGCATATATTGAAAAACCCGGTTTCCTTGATATAATATTTGCGCAGCCACCATGAGATTTATCGGTTCTGATTATATACTCCATACGATGTGTGGTTGCCGTATGAGGATACATGGTGGGGCCCGGTATGGTTCCCCTCGGCAAGAAGATCGATGGATGTTGCCGATTGAGCCTGGAGGCGGGCTAGTACCTACCGGCATAGTCATATAATTCGCGAATTATTCGCCGAATTCGCGAATAATTCGCGAATTTTTGATCAAACGAATTAATCTGCGAATTAATCGCCATTGCCGAACTGGCCGAATTATTCGCGAATTATTCCCGAATTATTCCCGAATTATGTGAAAAAACAACGAATAATTCAAAAAACAGCAAATAATTCACAAAATCAAAACCTAGCGTCTCATATATTAATTTATTGCTCGAAATCCTTCCCGAACATTTCCCGAACACTTACCGAATCTTTCCCGAATACCTGCCGATTTTTTCCGAATAGTTCTCCGAATCCGAATTTTCGTTCTCGCCGAATTATTCCCGAACGGCGAATTTGTGACTATGCCTACCGGTGACAGTACCAATGACTCGGCGGGGATCATGGAGATACCGTTGGGAGTCATGTACGTATACATACGTCGAAAGGCGAGGGTCAGAGCTAGGCACTCGTGCTTTCGGGATAGCGTATGATACGTGATCAGGATTTCTGTGTCGATGCTTGGCATATGGTTTTCATGAGATTTCTTTAACACCTGTGTATATATAACATGGGATTTAGCCGTTGTTATATATACCCTTACACCAATATTAGTGGAGGGGACGCTAATATATGTGTATTGACCCCATCATATTTATTTCTGCATATATAAATATTTAGGATGCTAGAATCTTACTTGAGATGTGATTGGGATATTAGGTGATTCGTTGAGATTGGATACAGGATACCTATGAGATTGTCGATTTGTACATTCAGGATATAGGAGATTACTCGATATTGTATATTGGGGAGATGTGAGACTTATATGATATGAGAGCCCAACTTGGGGGCTGATTTGAGAAATTAGGATTTGAGTGTCTTGATGGATTGTGATCCTACCACGATGTCAGGTTTCCGTGGGAACGACATATTTCACTCCATACCTCATACCTATTCACTTATGCACGGTTTCATATATTGGTAGTACATGTTAGTGTACCCTTATGATTGCTGCATATCTACTTTTCCATATCCCTATTGCATAGTTATTGCATACTATTATCATGTTATTATTGCTTCACATATTGATTGTACTTGCTAGTGTACTTTCCTTTAATTTGCATTTCACATGACCTGTTATTACTGAAATTGTATATCTTAGATTCATGCTGTACGTATATTCCTGCGATTACCTGCATATGTTATCTACTATTCACGAGTTGGCAACTCAGCCCCGTTGTGCCACAGGTGTTACAGGTTATTCGCCAGAGTAGTCGAGGCAGACTATTCAGCTATTCATCTATCATCTTTTGCTACAGATACCGTATCGGCTCACAGTATACTATTTTGCTTAGGTGGGTTAGATGATTATCTGTATATCATATTGTACATTCGTTGTATCTTGTACTCTCCATCTACTATTATGTTGTTGACTTAGAGACTTGGTGAGGACGATATTGTATAATATTTGTGGATTTGTTGTCTTTTATATACAGTTTCCTTCCTATTGTCTCTTATTTCTTCGCTACGGCGTCGTATACTTATGCTGTGATTGTTTTCCGTCTTTGGGCTAGTTTTTTATAAAAAAAAAGGGTGTTGCCAAAATTTTAAGGAAAGAAAGTGGGACTTTTTAAAGAATTTGGGTTGTGATTTCAAATGTTTAAAATACTTTTACTATCTTTTCCGTATTTTCATGGTTTAGATTTCTGAGTTTGGCTTTCTTTTACTGTGTTACGTCTTTAGGCGTTGCGTAGTATTAGGGCCGTCACGTGCCAATTTCGGGTCGTGACACTTGGTGAGGGCTTTGATCTTTGGCGTTGGCGGGTAGTGAGCTACCAGCCATGGATGACCGAGCAGGGGAGCTGCTCGGCTGCCTCTTGGTGAGGGCTTTGATCCCTGGCGTTATAGGGTAGGAAACTACCAGCCAGGAATAACCGAGCAAGGACGGGCCCGGTTGCCTCTTGACGAGGGCTTTGATCCTTAGCGCGGGAGGGGCCGTGAGAGGCCTGCTAAGGACGAGCATGTTCCCCTCCGAAAGACACGACGAAGACATAGCGAACGTCTTGCCTGAAATTCGGGGCAGATGCTAATTAGTGCTATCTGTCCACCTCTCCGAAGATGCTAAGTTGATTTATGACACCATGCATCGAAGGTTTAAACGGATGCGGCCGATGTAGCAGACTTCGTCAGATTCCCCCTCGTTTGAATGGTTTTTGATTTTGGGAACGCTCTTCCCTACAGACGCAAGCCCCTGCAGTTAATTACGCCACCGCATCGCGGTAACTTTCTCCTTCTCCAGAAGGTCACTTCGTGTCGTGGGTGTTTGTTTTGTTTGTGGTTGCCCGTGGATTGTATACGGAGACTAATTTATGTTGTCGCCCGTAGGGCGTTGAGTAGTCTAAATCCGTATCTTTCTTAGATTTGGGTTTGGGGGTTGTTTTAAGGATACATTAGCCTCATTTGAGACTAAAATCAACTTAAACGTTTGTTAAGAATATGTTAGTCTAATTTTAGACTAAGATCAACTTAACGGGATCGTTTAGATCCGACAAGAGAGCAATTGGGCTCTATTGTTTAGTTTAATGATATTGCGGTCGATAATTAGTTTAAGGATAAAGACATTACGGTCGAGGTTAAGGACATCATAGTCCATGAAATGTGTAGTTGTCGGGACCCGTCACTTCTCTGAAGACGTTGAAGGATTACGACGACAAATATCAGAGGAGTGAAGAGATGTACTCTCGAACCAAAGTGGATTAAGTGATCTGTAGTCCAATTTGGAACTAAGATCAATTAATTATATTATGGTCACATTGGCTCAGTTAAGTTTGAATTGAGGACTTATGGCCAACTTGGGCTAAGTTCAATTAAGTTTGAAATATTGGCCCTTTGTTGGACCATTAGACATTTGTCAGGGTTCAGCCCTTCATCACTTAGCAATGCTAAACAAGAGTTTAAGGGCTCTGATAACATTTTTATTTTTGACTGAGCATTAAACATTATAGCTCTGAATTTTACTCAATTTTGAGATTCAGTTGAAGGGGAGGCTTTTGCTTCTGGAAAATTAGCCAATTTGACTAAAAACGGTGTTAAACACTAGAGAACAACAGTGTTAAACACTGGAAATAAAGCTTTCAAACTAGTGTTTAAACACTAGAAGACAACAGTGTTAAACACTGGAAATAAGATTATCAAATTAGTGTTAAACACTAAAAGTAAAATTCTCAAATTAGTGTTAAACACTAGAAGACATTCAGTGTTAAACACTGGAAATAAAGCTCTCGAATTAGTGTTAAACACTAGAGAAAAAGGGGTCACGTGGGGACACATGAGGGCGCCAAAAGGTGGGGCCAGATCTCCTTTTACTTTGTTCTGCAAATAAGTGTTAAAACACTTTTGCTCTTTTGGCCATCATGTGTTGGCACGTGATGGGTATTTGTGCGCTGATCATTAAAGCATTTTTCAAGGGGTCACGTGGTAACACGTGAGAGCGTCCAAGTTAGAATCTGCCTTTGCTTTTATTCTCATTGTTTTGGGAGATCACATGGGAGCACGTGAGGCGTTGCCTCAGAGCTAATTCTTTTTCATTTTGGGGGATCTTTTCAGGGGTCACGTGGGGACACGTGACCTTAGTTTTTTGCATGCATGGAGATCTTTCAAGTCTCTTTATATTTTTAAGAATTAAATTCTTTATAAGGTTAAACCCTAATTATGGTTTCTTTAGAGGAATTAAATTCCTATGTGAAAGAATTAAATTCTTATATAGGGTTAAACCCTAGTTCTGTCTTGGAGGAACTAAATTCCTGTAAATTTAGGAGAATTAAATTCTCAGATAAGGTTTAAACCCTAATTTTGCCCATCTTGAAGGAATTAAATTCCTATAATTTTAAGAGAATTAAATTCTCATATAGGATTAAACCCTAGTTTTATCTTGAAGGAATTGAATTCCTGTGAGTTTTGAGAGAATTAAATTCTCATATAGGGTTAAACCCTAATTTCATCATGGAGGAATTAAATTCCTGTGGATTTGGGAGATTTAAATTCTCTAAACTCAATTCTCCCTCTAAGTTTTGGATCTGCATGGCAGAATCTCAACCCGATGAGAATTAAATTCTCAACCTATGGGGAGATTTGCTTCTGCAGATTTTCAACCATAGGAAGAACTAAGTTCTTTGTGCAGAAGAGTTAAACTCTTAGATTTGAGAATTAAATTCTCTTTTTTTGAAGTTTTGATTCCCTTTCTTTTCTCACATAGGGTTTTCTTTGTTGAGAATTAAATTCTCCTTTCTTTTCTCTCTGCTATTTGCCTTTAGGAATTTTCAAGATCCCAAAATTCTATATCTTTCTTCTCTTCTTGGCTCCTATTTATAGGAGAAGGAAAAGAATCAATTTGTTTAGTAAATCTTTCATTGAAAGATTTTGTTTGTTTTCATAATTAATATGATCAATTAGACCACTCAGTGAATTTTATTCACCGTTGGATTTTAAATCCAAAAGATATTCTGTTTGTTATTTTTGGTGAGATTTAGGGAAATCTTTCCTTGTCTAAAATATTTCCATAAATTGGTGATTTTTAATCACCCTTGGATTTTTAATTCAACGGTCCCCCATAATCCTTTTTTGTTTGGAAAGATTTAGAGAAATACTTTCCCAGTTAGGGTCTTTGATTCCCTCGTGTCAGCACGTGATTCTTGGTCACGTGTTGGCACGTGATGCCTCATTGAGGTTTTTCCTTATTATTTTATTATACTTTTTAATTCTTTTCAGTGGGTTTAAAGGCCCATCGCGTGTTGGCACGTGACCCCACCGATTAATTATTTCCAATTATTTATCTTATTCAGTGCCTACAGGCTTTGCCTGTAAATGGTCGCGTGTCTGCACGTGATGCCCGATCACGTATAAGCACGTAATGTCTCATAACTTTTGATCCCGGATGAATTATGAGGCCCATAATATATCAAATCGTAGGATTTTTCGAGACACTTTCGATACTATCAGAATTTAGTTGTTTCTCATTCGAGAGTTTGTCAAAATGCAGCCCGGAAAATACTGGTTCGCATTTTCTTCCTTAGATTACACGTGCATAGCATATTTGCTCATAACTTATGGTTAAGAAGAATTACACCGCTGTTTAATACTCCTTACCTAACCATCCACTGATATAGGTAAATATCATGGACATAATTTCAAAAAGTTATATCTCACTTTATAAAAATAAACATACAGATATATCAATTTGAAATTGGTGCACAACAACGGATATTCAAAACCAAATATTTGTCGTCCGGTAAACAATCCAGGTGATTTCCTCAAATATCACCAATTACAACGAATCCCGATATAATGAGGATGATCACCCAATTCCTAATGTAACACCCGAGCCCGGTAATACTATTTATATTACTAGTTGAGGATTATATATTGCTCATTCCAATTTTCCTGATTGTTTGGTGCTTTTTGCAAAATTTTAACCGGTTAAGTCATTTTGGCACATAACAAATTTTAACTCCTAAAATGAAATTAAAAGTGTCCGTGTTGGCCTACTCGTCGCCACTAGTCGCGTGGTAGCGTCCGCGTGTCGAGATTCCGTCCCGTTCGGCTAAACGGGCAAGTTCGGACGACTACGCGCGCGTGCAAGTGTCCGACTTGGGGGCATGCATTTTAATCATTAAACACCTCTTTTCAAAATTTGGAACCCGCTTAAAATCTTATAATTTGAATTTGGAACATTTGGGCGCAACCCGGGCGCGATTTGGAAATGTTTCATTTCGCGCCAAAAAGGCCCATTTAACTTAATATCTTTAAACTATATATTACGATTATATATTTTTCCTAACTGTTTAATCTCTCTAAACCCCTCAAATCTCATTTAAAATCTTTCTTAATATTTCGTTTCAGCCAATCACGAGCTACTAACCTTCACTCGTGGGCCCCCTTCCCTTTCCCTATCTCTCTCTCTCTCTCTTCCCTCATTCTCTCTCTCCCTCTAACAACTCTCTCTCTCCTCTATTTAAACCCCATGCAGCCGCCCTGTTCATTTCCTCCTCCATCGCGAGAACACCCCAGCGAACCCCGAACCCTAACCCTAGCCACCGCGTACTCGCGCCGCCGACCTCCTCACGACCTCGCCGTCGCCGTCACTACCTCGTCGACCTCACCGCACCCGCTTCCTCCTCCCTCCGTCCATCTTCCGCGCCTGCACCCAACCCCCGACGCCTCCGTTCGGCCGCAACTCCCGCAGTCGACGCCGCTTCCCGTCGCCGACGACTCCCACGACTCCCTCTCCTCCTCCTCGTCACTACCTCGTCATCACCTTCCTCCTCCCCTCGCCGGAACACCTTCAGTCACGCAGCCCGACCCTGCACCATCCCTGGGTCGCCGGAGAACGCGCCGTCGACCCTCGTCGACGTCACCCGCGCCACCTCCGACCACCTCCGACCACCTCGACCACCAGAGCCGACCACCCTCTCCTCCACTCGTCGCAACACCCTCTCCAGCGAACCCCGAGGCCGTTCAAGTCTTCGCAGCCGTCGTCGCTGCCTCGCCGGCGTTCCAGCGCCGTCGAGCCCGCCGGGGTCACCCTGGTAACTCTCTGTAAGCATCCTTATCTCTCCTTTGTGCAAAGTTTTCCCTCCCGCCGATCTTGTATGTATATCATTGTGCTAACCTCGTTGCCGTGACTTTTGCCGGAACCCGACCGTGCCGTCTTGTGAACCCGACGCTCCAGCGAAGTACCCTGGCCCGTGTGATCCCGTTGTTCTCTGTTGGGACTCGATCCGTGGCCCGTGCTACCATATCGTGTTTTCTGCCGACATCGCATCCGTGTTCCGGTTTGCAAAACCGTCGAGGCAAGTATCTGAATACTTGCTTTAACATGCTAGCGTGCGAGATCTAGTCTTGCCACGCAGTTGAATTCATACTATATAATACAACAACTTAATGATGGTAATTGATATTATATTATAAGTGAGAATTGATAGTTGCAGTTATCTTTAACATGGAATCGTTATAATAGTTTCTCGTAATTAATCAACCCACTATCAATCCATATTTCAACTAAATAAAACGATTGGATCATATCTGCTTTAATTGTTAAATCATTCACGAGACAATTATTATACTTAGTGTAAATTCATGTAGCTTCATTAATTTATGATTGTGGATATTGCTTCACCTTGTGGCTATTGCACCCCAAAGGTGCTTGAACCTGTTAATAAGAGAATACAAAACATCATTGTGTTTACATGGAATAATATGGTTATTTACTGTTTCCTGCTGCTGTTCATTATTTGATTGTATACCTGTTGTGAGCACATACCCGATTGCACCACATATTGGCCTGACCCTGCTACACATGACATATACATACATACCGACTCATCCTGTTGTACCATGACATTACTTGTTTCATGATTTCATGCCTAATGCCGACAAACCCGACCATCCCTGCTGTCTATCCAGACGGACCTACTCTTACCGGATTTTGTGTTGGCATTAGTCCTTGACTACTGAATACCTGACCTGACATACATAGCTTGGGGGTATGGGGAAATCAAAGGTGAAACCGACTTGTAACTCAACAGTTCGATACATTGTTCTGATCAGTCTTACGGGCTTGGCCAGCTCCGGAGTGTTGATGCTGACATCACTCGCCCATCCTACTACCTTTTACTGCTTAGCGGCACGTCTCGGATTCAGCCCCGAGGGCTTTGACCGTGGTCCCGGGCACGCACGGGATACTATTGAGTTACATCGACGATTCATCAATTGGTTTCAAAGACTATAGAGTAGAAAACCTGATAGGACAGTTTAGTCACCATTGCACATTACCCTGCCTTGTTATTTCTTACTACTGCGTTATTCATGTTCATACTTGCATTGCTTTTTACCGTGTTTATACCATATACTTGATGTCATGACGCGCTGACGTCTGGGTTTTGCATGGCCCAGATTCCGTACCACTGTCGACGACTGAGCAGGAGTACTTCAGCCAGCAGGCTGAACTGTGAGTTCCTTAGGGTTTAGTTTATTTATTTCATTTCATTTCCAGATGTGAGCCCGCATTATGGGACGTACTGTTTATTCATTGTATTGGATCATTAGCTTCCGCACTTATTGTTTATTGATTCTGGTTGTTATGGATTTGGACATGTATTAGATTAGTTTTTATCTTGTTCTTGATATCCTTACAACCGTAATGTGACTGTGGATGGATACTTCCTACCCACAGGTAGCATGGTTGGCTATGTCACGTGCCCAATCTTGCGTACTCTGGGAAGCGGGGCGTGACATGGTTCTTTTGGTATCAGAGCCATAGGTTAATTGGGTTGATTCTTTGTAGTTGGGTATTGCACCCGATACACGAATCATAATACCCGTGATTAGGAAACATGTCCTGCCACCTTTGACCGTTTTACCGTCCTTGAATCATTCTTCCGGATCATGTCGACATGCAAACTTACTCTGTAGTGCCAACTCAAAAACCTAATTTCTTGTATCTCTAGGACTTAGGCGACTTGGGTGGAGTTAAGTAATTGCGGCTATGATACCGCGGCATAGCTACAATGCAGCACTCTATTTAAGTATCTTGGAGTTCTAGCCTTGATCCACATTCAGAATCTATCATCATGCTAATGTTGGGTGTTTTGAGTTCAGGATTATGACAGGTAAGAAGTTGAAGACGTACCGGAGGCGTGTGAACGAAGCCGCCATGCTTGGAGAGATAAGAGGAATACTGGAAATCAAAGAAACAGACTGAGCCGATCCAGCAGCACGCGGACTTGTTTCAGGAAGGTTTGCAGATCGTTCAGCAGTCTGTAAACGAAGTTGGAACTAGACCAGGCGACCGAGTAAGGACCGTAGCAGATTTCAGACGGTTGGGTCCTACTACTTTCACTGGTCTGGAGGAGCTGTTGCCAGCCGAGCAGTGGCTAGTAACACGGAGAATTTGCTGATTGCGACATAGATCCCAGAAGACAAGAGTGTTGATGTGGTGCGCATTCAGCTGGTGGATTACGCCCGAGAGTGATGGCTTGTGGAGGAGACCCGCTTGCCCAGGCCGATCAGTTGGGCGGATTTCTCTAAAAGTTTCCTGGAGAAATTCTTCCCGCGGACCGCACGGGAGGAAATGGAAGAGAAGTTCATCGGACTAAGGCAGAATGGAGCAGCCGTGGACGTGCATGCAGCAGAGTGGACGAGACTCAGTAGTCTCGCTGGACCTTTCGCGGCCAACGATGTAGACAGCAGTTGCGGTAAGGAAGCAGTTCTGTCGGGCCAGTCGAGTTTAGGACTAGGCCGACAAACAGTGTTCTTGCAGCTATGGAAGTTGATAGTAATGAAGAGCCGGCAGTTGTTCGCGATTTTATGGACGTATTTGAAGATATATCGGGCTTACCGCCGATCGAGATGTGGAGTTTGAGATTGACCTTATTCCTGGTGCAGCGCCAGTATCAAAATCTTATTATCCGATGGCACCGGTGGAATTGGAAGAAGTTAAGAAACAAGTGGGTGAATTACTCGAGAAGGGATGGATTCGAAGCAGCAACTCACCGTGGGGAGCTCCAGTTCTTTTAGTAAAGAAGAAGGATGGCACGAGAAGGATGTGCATTGATTATCGAGAATTGAACCGGGTGACTATTAAGAACAAGTACCCGATCCCTCGCATTGGAGAACTTTTTGAGCAGCTCAGTGGCGCGAGGGTATTCTCGAAACTGGATTTGCGATCAGGATATCATCAGGTCCGAGTAAAAGCAGAAGACATTTGCAAGACGGCGTTTCGAACTCGATATGGACATTTCGAGTATCTAGTGATGCCCTTCGGAGTGACTAATGCGCCAGCAATATTTATGGATTTGATGAACAGGATCTTTTCACCGTTCTTGGACCAGTTTATTGTGGTATTCATTGACGATATTCTGGTGTACTCGAAGAGTCCGGAGGAGCATGCTGAGCATTTAAGGATCGCATTGCAGACGCTAAGACAAGAGAAATTATTCGCGAAGATGAGTAAGTGCGAATTCTGGCTGGAAGAAGTGAAGTTTCTGGGACATGTTGTGTCGGGCAGAGGAATCGCCGTTGATCCCGAGAAGATTACAGCAGTTCGAGATTGGCCTGTTCCAAAGAATGTTGCGGAGATAAGGAGTTTTCTTGGACTCGCCGGTTACTACAGAAGATTTGTGGAGAACTTCGCTCGCTTAGCTGAGCCGTTAACCAAGCTTACGCGTAAGGAGGTACCGTTTGCTTGGACGGATGGATGTGCATTGGCTTTCGAGACGTTGAAGCAGAAGTGGATAACCGCCCCGATCCTGACCGTACCGGATGATTCAGGAGGACTGGTGATTCACAGCGACGCATCTGGAAAAGGATTGGGATGTGTTTTGATGCAGAATGGGAAAGTCGTCGCTTACGCATCGAGACAGCTGAAGACTCATGAGAAGAACTATCCGACTCATGACTTAGAGCTTGCAGCCGTGATCTTCGCCCTGAAGATTTGGAGACACTACCTTTTGGGCGAGAGAGTTGAAGTCTTTACAGATCACAAGAGTTTAAAGTATGTGTTCACTCAGAAGGAGTTGAACATGAGGCAACACAGACGGTTGGAGCTGATGGCCGACTATGACCTCGATCTTAAGTACCATCCGGAAAAGGTCAACGTCGTGCCGGATGCGCTGAGTCGGTTACCAGCAATTCAGATATTGACTGCACAGAGAGAGATCGTTGCGGATTTTCGGAGATTTGACTTGGAGGTTGTGCTACCACATGCTACAGGACAGTTGATGCAGTTGCAAGTACAGTCGTCCTTAGTTGAGAAGATTAAAGCGACACAATCGCAGGATCCTAGACTGCAAAAGTTTCGAGAACAGGTTGGAGCCGGACTACGAACCGATTTACTGATCCATGAAGATGGTTCGTTGAGACATGGTAGCCGTGTGTGTGCGCCAAAAGGAGATGTGCGTGAAGAGCTTATGAAGGAGGCACACAGTTCAGCTTACTCTGTACATCCAGGAGGGACAAAGATGTACCGAGATATACGACAGCACTTTTGGTGGGAAGGTATGAAACGGGAAATTGCTCGCTTCGTGGCTAAGTGCTTGGTGTGTCAGCAAGTCAAGGCTGAACACCAAAGGGTTGCTGGTTTGTTGCAGCCACTTCCGATTCCTCAGTGGAAGTGGGAACATATAACCATGGATTTCGTGACGGCTTTACCGCGGAGTCCAAAGGGCAACAATGCAGTATGGGTGATTGTCGATCGGTTGACCAAGGCAGCTCACTTTATTCCTTTTCGGGTTGGTCAATCGACGGAGACTTTGGCAGAGCGGTACATGCAGGAAATTGTCAGATTGCATGGAGTACCGGTAAGCATCGTGTCCGATCGGGACACTTGGTTCTTGTCGCACTTCTGGAGGAGTTTACAAGAAAGTTTGGGGACTCGATTGAAGTTCAGCACAGCCTATCATCCTCAGACTGATGGACAATCGGAGAGAACGATCCAGACCCTTGAAGATATGTTGAGGGCTTGCATGTTAGACTTCAAAGGTTCTTGGGAGGATCACCTACACCTGGTGGAGTTTTCGTACAACAATAGTTTCCAAGCGACAATTCAGATGGCTCCGTTTGAAGCGTTGTATGGTCGTAAGTGCCGTTTACCTGTTTGTTGGGATGATGTTGGTGAATGAAGGTTACTAGGACCAGATTTGGTGGTACAGACAGTCGAGAAGGTGAATACAATCAGGAAGCATATGAAGGCAGCTCAAGACAGACAGAAAAGTTGGGCCGACACGTCAAGAAGACCTCTAGAGTTCGCCGTGGGTGATTTGGTATTCCTGAAGATATCACCGACTAGAGGGGTGATTCGCTTTGGAAGTCGGGGAAAGCTTAGTCCTCGATTCGTTGGACCCTTCGAGATATTGGAGCGTGTTGGAGAGGTATCGTACCGGTTGGCGTTACCACAGTCATTAGCAGGAGTTCACGATGTGTTTCATGTGTCTCAACTACGGAGGTATGTTCGTGATGAGACTCATGTCTTGGATCATTCGGAGTTGACCGTACGGGAGGACCTAACCTTTGAGGAGCGACCAGTTGAAATCAAGGATCGAAAAGAAAAGGTTCTTAAGAAGAAGGTTATCCCTCTTGTGCTAGTTTCTTAGGGTAATCGATCGCATGGAGAATCCACTTGGGAGCGAGAAGACGAGATTCGGCAGAAATTCCCTCACCTTTTCCAGTAATTAGCTATCTTGTACTCTTGGAATTTCGAGGACGAAATTCTTTTGTAGTTGGGTATGATGTAACACCCGAGCCCGGTAATACTATTTATATTACTAGTTGAGGATTATATATTGCTCATTCCAATTTTCCTGATTGTTTGGTGCTTTTTGCAAAATTTTAACCGGTTAAGTCATTTTGGCACATAACAAATTTTAACTCCTAAAATGAAATTAAAAGTGTCCATGTCGGCCTACTCGTCGCCACTAGTCGCGTGGTAGCGTCCGCGTGTCGAGATTCCGTCCCGTTCGGCTAAACGGGCAAGTTCGGACGACTACGCGCGCGTGCAAGTGTCCGACTTGGGGGCATGCATTTTAATCATTAAACACCTCTTTTCAAAATTTGGAACCCGCTTAAAATCTTATAATTTGAATTTGGAACATTTGGGCGCAACCCGGGCGCGATTTGGAAATGTTTCATTTCGCGCCAAAAAGGCCCATTTAACTTAATATCTTTAAACTATATATTACGATTATATATTTTTCCTAACTGTTTAATCTCTCTAAACCCCTCAAATCTCATTTAAAATCTTTCCTAACTGTTTAATCTCTCTAAACCCCTCAAATCTCATTTAAAATCTTTCTTAATATTTCGTTTCAGCCAATCACGAGCTACTAACCTTCACTCGTGGGCCCCCTTCCCTTTCCCTATCTCTCTCTCTCTTCCCTCATTCTCTCTCTCCCTCTAACAACTCTCTCTCTCCTCTATTTAAACCCCATGCAGCCACCCTGTTCATTTCCTCCTCCATCGCGAGAACACCCCAGCGAACCCCGAACCCTAACCCTAGCCACCGCGTACTCACGCCGCCGACCTCCTCACGACCTTGCCGTCGCCGTCACCACCTCGTCGACCTCACCGCACCCGCTTCCTCCTCCCTCCGTCCATCTTCCGCGCCTGCACCCAACCCCCGACGCATCCGTTCGGCCGCAACTCCCGCCGTCGCCGCCGACTCCCACGACTCCCTCTCCTCCTCCTCGTCACTACCTCGTCATCACCTTCCTCCTCCCCTCGCCGGAACACCTTCAGTCACGCAGCCCGACCCTGCACCATCCCCGGGTCGCCGGAGAACACGCCGTCGACCCTCGTCGACGTCACCCGTGCCACCTCCGACCACCTCCTTCTCCCCTCGACCACTAGAGCCGACCACCCTCTCCTCCACTCGTCGCAACACCCTCTCCAGCGAACCCCGAGGCCGTTCAAGTCTTCGCAGCCGTCGTCGCTGCCTCGCCGGCGTTCCAGCGCCGTCGAGCCCGCCGGGGTCACCCTGGTATCTCTCTGTAAGCATCCTTATCTCTCCTTTGTGCAAAGTTTTCCCCCCCGCCGATCTTGTATGTATATCATTGTGCTAACCTCGTTGCCGTGACTTTTGCCGGAACCCGACCGTGCCGTCTTGTGAACCCGACGCTCCAGCGAAGTACCCTGGCCCGTGTGATCCCGTTGTTCTCTGTTGGGACTCGATCCGTGGCCCGTGCTACCATATCGTGTTTTCTGCCGACATCGCATCCGTGTTCCGGTTTGCAAAACCGTCGAGGCAAGTATCTGAATACTTGCTTTAACATGCTAGCGTGCGAGATCTAGTCTTGCCACGCAGTTGAATTCATACTATATAATACAACTTAATGATGGTAATTGATATTATATTATAAGTGAGAATTGATAGTTGCAGTTATCTTTAACATGGAATCGTTATAATAGTTTCTCGTAATTAATCAACCCACTATCAATCCATATTTCAACTAAATAAAACGATTGGATCATGTCTGCTTTAATTGTTAAATCATTCACGAGACAATTATTATACTTAGTGTAAATTCATGTAGCTTCATTAATTTATGATTGTGGATATTGCTTCACCTTGTGGCTATTGCACCCCAAAGGTGCTTGAACCTGTTAATAAGAGAATACAAAACATCATTGTGTTTACATGGAATAATATGGTTATTTACTGTTTCCTGCTGCTGTTCATTATTTGATTGTATACCTGTTGTGAGCACATACCCGATTGCACCACATATTGGCCTGACCCTGCTACACATGACATATACATACATACCGACTCATCCTGTTGTACCATGACATTACTTGTTTCATGATTTCATGCCTAATGCCGACAAACCCGACCATCCCTGCTGTCTATCCAGACGGACCTACTCTTACCGGATTTTGTGTTGGCATTAGTCCTTGACTACTGAATACCTGACCTGACATACATAGCTTGGAGGTATGGGGAAATCAAAGGTGAAACCGACTTGTAACTCAACAGTTCGATACATTGTTCTGATCAGTCTTACGGGCTTGGCCAGCTCCGGAGTGTTGATGCTGACATCACTCGCCCATCCTACTACCTTTTACTGCTTAGCGGCACGTCTCGGTTACATCGACGATTCATCAATTGGTTTCAAAGACTATAGAGTAGAAAACCTGATAGGACAGTTTAGTCACCATTGCACATTACCCTGCCTTGTTATTTCTTACTACTGCGTTATTCATGTTCATACTTGCATTGCTTTTTACCATGTTTATACCATATACTTGATGTCATGACGCGCTGACGTCTGGGTTTTGCATGGCCCAGATTCCGTACCACTGTCGACGACCGAGCAGGAGTACTTCAGCCAGCAGGCTGAACTGTGAGTTCCTTAGGGTCTAGTTTATTTATTTCATTTCATTTCCAGATGTGAGCCCGCATTATGGGACGTACTGTTTATTCATTGTATTGGATCATTAGCTTCCGCACTTATTGTTTATTGATTCTGGTTGTTATGGATTTGGACATGTATTAGATTAGTTTTTATCTTGTTCTTGATATCCTTACAACCGTAATGTGACTGTGGATGGATACTTCCTACCCACAGGTAGCATGGTTGGCTATGTCACGTGCCCAATCTTGCGTACTCTGGGAAGCGGGGCGTGACACCTAATAACTTACTCCCACTCATCATCTGTAAAACCATACAGTTGTGAGAATCAAATCTGGTAAATACATACCCCGGAGCAAGGACTAATTGGGAAATCAGTTTTCTTTTAACACACAGTGAAACTGAAACATATAAATGTTTCGAAGGGGTATCCGGGTATTCTAAGTAATGCCTCTTCCATTATCAGATTCACAATTGTAATCGTATATTTCTTTGCCATCTCTCAAAATCCCTTTATATGTCTTTAATCATTACCTTATGTACACCCCTTTAGGCTAAATGGTTTTCTTCCTTCCCTACCGCTCGGCACCAGCCTATAGTTGGAAGAAGACTATCCAATAAGCATAATGGGTGTACTCTTCTAATCCTAGGAGTACTCGTAACCTGAGAGAATGTGAAGATAAAAGACAACTGAATAAACCTTATTCCTATTTCTCCTGAATCAGAATCCATCCCCAAACTGAAACAAGTCCCTTCGAGTTTGTATATAACCATACGATGGAGTATCCAATAAACTGTGGATCTTCGTAGTGATACGGAGTGTCCTGGAGAAATACAAAGGTGAAGTAAGAGTGGCGATGAAATGTTTGGTTTGGTCGTGAATAGCAGTCGCAATTTACTTTGCCCTCTTACTAATCTCTTTATTTGTCTTAACTTGTTATCTTCTGTACTCCATCGTTAGGCTGATTGGTTTTCTTCATTCCCCACCGTTCGGCACCTGCCTATGGTTTGAAAGAAGACTATCCAATTAGCGTAATAGGTGTACTGTCCTAATCCAAGGAGCACTCGCAACCTGAGAGAAGGTAAAAGGAAAAGACAACTGAATAGTCCTATTCATTTTCTCCAGAACCGGAAACCATTCTCGAATCTGGAACAAGTTCCTTCGAGTTCGTATATAACCATACGATGGTTTTATCCAATGAAAGTGGATGTTCGTAGTAATACGGGGTGTCCTGGAGAAAAAGGTAAAAGTAGGAGTGGCAATGAGGTATGCAACTCAGACAATCCAAAAGCCAGTGTTTTAAGAAGGTTCGGTTAACTTGGTCACTGAGTCGTAGTCTAGGGTCGGGCCATGGTCGCTGCCAAAGAGAGAGAGAGAAAAGAAACGCTCTGCGTGCACTCTAACCTAGATCAGAATGGTTATCACTTTATCTAATCAGGAAACCTCCCACTGTAACCTCAAATTCTCCTCCAAACCTGAAAGAAGAATTAGTCGGGATCACCCGAGGAGTAAACCAACTCATCAGTGGGAATCGGGATCCAACTATCATCGCATGATAATGTGATGGAATCCACTCACATTATCATACTCCAGAAGGTATGCGCATGCCTGGCAAGTTTCAGTTTCTTTAGAAACTCCCGATGTATGTTTTTATCCCTAGGACCCAAGTGATCTTGACAATGCCAACATATCAAAGAGTCCTAGTCAAGTTCAACCCGTCATTATCTTGATTGCGTTAAACCCACCCGTACGAGTCCTTGACAATTTCAACATAACGGTACGACTGTCCTAACCAATCCACATATCCATGCGACAGAAAAGCATTACAGAGCTACCGAACACTACGCATCGGCAATGCACGACAAACGTAGCACGAATACTAAGCAATACTAATCTGAAATGACGGAGGGCTACGGCAGGTTTTTGACGAAAAACCTTTTAACGTAATGAACTTGATATCGTTGAAGGAACCAGATAGCTTTTTATAAAAATATAGTGGCGAAAACCTTTGCTAAAGAGGTCACTCCCGGTGAAGGGATCTCGGCTCTTTCCCCGTAGAATGAGGTGCAGGATATTCCAACTGAATACCACGATGCAAAGCAAAATTAATCGACTATAGTGAAGTTATTACCCTGATGTAAACTTCTGTCCAAGGGGTCACTCCCGGTGAATCCTAGTACAGAAAGTAAAATATACACAACGGGTACATCGACCTCAGCCCGGTGTGCCCCAAAAGAATAAAATACAAACAGACAGTGACGGCAATCCACATGTCGGACGCTCGCCCCGCAATATCAAATGTACAAATACAACCAAACTGTACTACCATTGCATCCAGGCTATCCACCACGACAAATCCGCAACATCACAGCACAACACAGAACATCAACGTGAATGTCACGTTCGCAAATCCGTCAAAAAGGGCTATAACAATTAGACAAGATTTACCGATCAAATGACATTCACGGCCGCAGATATAATGTAAATACTGTGAACTAACATGTTTAAAATTTTCGATCGACAAAATTTCCCGAAGTGGGCCCCAAGCACAAGACCCAGTACTCAAACAAATCTGGGCCCAAACAAAAATTACCAGAAACCCCAATTCTAAGTCAGAGAACGCTGTACAAAATTTGGTGCATTGATGACATGGAATGGCGGCGGAACCGCGACCAAAGCATGGGTAAGGCCGCGGTTCCGCGGCGCAACAGTAATAACAGGAAACCAAATTTTCACAGTAATCTTAGAAAAGCCTGCACGAATTTCTGCAATACTCAAAAAAAAATTTGACCACAGGAAAAATTCGACAGAAACTGTGACTTGGAAATGCAGTTTTTAGAAAATTCGTTCGATCGAAGTTCTAAGCACGTTAGAGCAAGCTAGAAAAAGTTAATGGCATGGCTCTGATGCCATGTAAGACTACGGTAGCGCCCTGGCTGTCTGTCCGAGGCCAAAATGCGGAAACAAAAACTTTTTTCTTAACTTGAAACTGGCGCTATCGTATACTTTTTCCCGGATCGAACTATTAACCTACAACTAGCAACTAGAGAAAGGGTTGGAAAACAATACCGATCGATCCGTGTCCTTCGGTCTTTGGCCACCATCCCAAACTCCTCGCGGCATCTTCGGTCTCGATCTCCTCGTCGGAAAGGGCACCACATCTTCGAGTCTTTTTACGGGCTCCCGCTTCGTCCGAAGCAACTCGGGCACAAAGTGTGCTAACCGACATGTCCAAGGTGTTGTAGAAAATGTTTGTGATCACGTTGTCTCTTGCATCCATTGATTTGGATGGAGGTTAAAGGTGTTGCCATTAATCGAGATTATGAGCTAGAGGAAGAAGAAGAGGAGGAGCTTTTCTTTTCTTGTTGATATGATAATATGAGAGCAAGAATGAATCATACAAGAGCAAACCCAAAGGGATATGGCTGCCCTTCTTTCTCCTCTTATCAATTCAACACATTAAATCGATCATAAAATGTGACATTTGCACAAATAATGATACCATGAGTCACTAGATTGCATATGCGACATTTAATGCACCTCATGATGAATTCTAGCTCATTATTTCCATATGCAAACATTAATCCAAATGTTTGCAACAATAAAAAGATACGGCAACATCTAAAGTAAACTCATGACGGATCATAAGGATACCCCTCACCTCTATATACATACATGCACCCGCATTCCGACTGAATGCGAATGCGATGAGACTAAAGTAATCCAACAAATCTAATACTAGGATCGGCTTAAACCAAAGCCCACTAGTATGATCCGCCCGATCATGATCTGTGCACTACTGCACGTATATGATCGGACCCTGCCATATATCATACGGCCTCTACAACATTTCGCCAGAAACTTGAGAAACTGTCTGTGGGGGACTCTAAAGACTCGTCAATACTTTGGCTGTGGATTTAACCACTAGCACGTCAGAGGTATTAGCCGTACGTAACGGGCTACCAGGTATTGACCAAAAGGGAGGTCGATGAGCGAACTCATCCTGACACCCTATTGAGCCTGTCAGTGACAATATCCGTACAGTCCGGCCCGTTCGTCTATGAGCATCGTATATCGGGCCTAAGGGGTTGGTAAAAGTCAGACCCCAAAAGCGGTACAAGTCGTGTCGGAGTGTAGCCCAGGACACCCTGAGATACTATTAGAATACCTACCAGTAAATCTCCTGCCTTGGCCAAGGACTTTGTATAATGGCTCTCCTAGACACAGCGCGACCTCACCCCCAATACCGGAAGAGACGAACCCCTGCCGATCCGCTCACTGCCTCCATGTGGCTCAGGACTGTTCCCAACTAAAACTTGTTTGCACGACTCCTTTGAGCCGTGGCAGGGTAGTAATCAAAGCACAGTGGGAACTCACACGAGACAAATGACGATCTCAGGTCGATGAACTAACATGTACACATGTCACCAGGGAACTGCTATCTGACGTCAGGTATAATACCAACTAGCATGTTCCCGACGAGTCATGTCCAGTGTACTCATAACTCAATGAGCACCTGTATACATCTTAGGTGAACCAACTGACACCAATGGCTTGTGAGACCGGCCACCGCCCCTCGTCGGGGTCTTGACTGTATACACTAGTTTACTAATGGAGCATCGATGCCCAGTCTCAAAACTCCCACGACTAGGGACCACTTTAAGGATGTGCTTATAGACTACCCAACTCTCACATATATGATCGACATCATACTGCTGATAGTCAAGCAAAAATCATATGGGCTCTATCAACGTGCAATAGTGACCTGTAAGGTCACCTAAAGCAGTACACGATGATAAAGATAAACCATGGTAGCATACTATTCTATATCAACGTGTAATAGTGAACTACAATGTCATCTAAAGCATGTACACGATGATAAAGACAAACCAGATAGTATACAAACCTATCGAGTAAGACCGTCCTACCGGTATAGGTCCTCCCTCAATCATTGCAATCACGTGCCTGCGATCCAATAATTAACTTTGAAGGCACTATATCCAACACTTTTGATCCCGGATGAATTACGAGGCCCATAATATATTAAATTGAATGATTTTTCGAGATGCTTCGATACTATCAGAATTTAGCTGTCTCTCATTCGAGAGTTTGTCACAATGCAGCCCGGAAAATACTGGTTCGCATTTTCTTCCTTAGATTACACGTGCATAGCATATTTGCTCATAACTTTTGATCCCGGATGAATTATGAAGCCCATAATATATCAAATCGAAGGATTTTTCAAGACGCTTTCGATACTATCATAATTTAGCTGTTTCACATTCGGGAGTTTGTCAAAATACAGCCCGGAAGATACTGATTCACATTTTCTTAAGCGTATCGCTGCCATTTGATACCTTGGGCACTTTTGCGCATAAATTTTTGGCGGGAACAAATGCCCCCACTACTTTGCTCACGTAAGTATATACGTGGGTGAAGTAGTGCAGAGTAATTCATAGCGTAAGACCAGTTTTGGGTTGGTATATAATTTTCAGAATCTTGATCTGAGAAGATGAGCGGACACAAGCGTCGTCATTTATCATTGACTCAAATCTCGACTCTTAAAGGATATAGTTCCAAACCCTCAGCTCCATAAGCCGCACTCTTCTATTTCTTTATGTTTTACTCTGACGTGAAGTAGTTTATATGCTCATGAGTAACTTCTCCATTTCAATGGCATGTAGCTTTGGCAAGTGTGGCCCATAGATGGTAGATAACAGTTCATCTTGAACTCTTTATAAGGTAGCGATGGCTTAGGAAACAGGGTTAGGATCTGCCTCCTGAGACTTTTCAACTTTATGAGCCGTGAGTGTCTCATAAAGAATTTTCTCCCTACGGGTCGAGAGGATCTCGTAGGTGTATTTTCTCCTTAGGAATCGTGAGGATTCCTAAGTGTGCTTTCTCTTGAGAGTCGTAAGGATCTCACAAGAGAATTTTCCTGCTTATAAGTCGAGAGGACTCGTAAGTGGTTGTTTCCCTCCTCGTCGATTTTCGACTTCGAAGAGTGCGGCCCGTGGATAGTCCATGTTGACCTCTTTGCAGGGCAGTGATGGCTTAGGGGATAAGGTTAGGATCTGCCACCCAAGACTTTTCAACTTTATGAGCCGTGAGGGCCTTACAAAAACTTTTCTCACTACGAGTCAAGAGGATCTCGTAGGTGTCTTTTCTGCTTAGGAGTCGTGAGGACTCCTACAAGTCGAGAGGACTCGTAAGTGATTGATGAGTTGACCTACTCCCAAGTCAAAGCATTGCTTCAACAGGAAGGTCGAGGGTTGACTTTGGGTTGTCTGTGCACCGCCGAGTCATGGAACTGGGAACTTTGCCGCAACTCCGCTTTGCCGACGTTATATATTCCTGCAGAGACGCTGATTTCTCTGCGGATCGGCGCGAATCGAGATGTTCTCGTCAAGTACGCTGATTTCCCTGAATCGAGGTATTTGCCAAGGACACTTTTCCTCAGAGTTGAGACAAATCGAGGTATTCCTGCAAAGACATTGATTTCCTTGCGGGTCGACGCGAATCGAGATGCTCTCGCCAAGGACGTTGATTTCCCTGGAGTTCAAACGAATCGAGGTATTCCTGCAAAGACACTGATTTCTCTGCAGGTCGACGCGAATCGAGGGGCTCTCGTCAAGGATGCTGATTTCCCTGAATCGAGATTTTTGTCAAGGACACTGATTTCCTCGGAGTTGAAACGAATCGAGGTATTCTTGCAAAGACGCTGATTTCTCTGCGGGTCGATGCGAATCGAGATGCTCTCGTTAAGGACACTGATTTCCCTGAATCGAGGTTTTTGCCAAGAACGCTGATTTTCTCGGAGTTGAAATGAATCGAGGTATTTCTGCAAAGACGCTGATTTCTCTGCGGGTCGACGCGAATCGAGATGCTCTTATCAAGGACGCTGATTTCCCTGAATCGAGGAGGTTGCCAAGGACGCTGATTTCCTTGGAGTTGAAACGAATCGAGGTATTCCTGCAAAGACGTTGATTTCTCTGCGGGTTGACGCGAATCGAGATGCTCTCGTCAAGGACACTGATTTCCCTGAATCGAGGTTTTGCCAAGGACACTGATTTCCCTGGGGTTGAGACGAATCGAGGTATTCCTGCAAAGACACCGATTTCCTTGCGGGTCGATGCGAATCGAGATGCTCTCGCCAAGGACGCTGATTTCCCTGAATCGAGGTTTTGCCAAGGACACTGATTTCCGTGGAGTTGAAACGAATCGAGGTATTCCTGCAAAGACACTGATTTCTCTGCGGGTCGACGCGAATCGAGGTGCTCTCGTCAAGGACGTTGATTTCCCTGAATCGAGGTTTTGCCAAGGACACTGATTTCCTCGGAGTTGAAACGAATCGAGATATTCCTGCAAAGACGCTGATTTCTCTGCGGGTCGATGCGAATCGAGATGCTCTCGTCAAGGACGTTGATTTCCCTGAATCGATGTTTTTGCCAAGGACGCTGATTTCCTCGGAGTTGAAACGAATCGAGGTATTCCTGCAAAGACACTGATTTCCTTGCGGGTCGACGCGAATCGAGATGCTCTCGCCAAGGACGCTGATTTCCCTGAATCGAGGTTTTGCCAAGGACACCGATTTTCCTGGAGTTGAAACGAATCGAGGTATTTCTGCAAAGACACTGATTTCTCTGCGGGTCGACGCGAATCGAGGCGCTCTCGTCAAGGACGTTGATTTCCCTGAATCGAGGTTTTTGCTAAGGACACTGATTTCCTCGGAGTTGAAACGAATCGAGGTATTCCTGCAAAGACACTGATTTCTCTACGGGTCGATGCGAATCGAGATGCTCTCGTCAAGGATGCCGATTTCCCTGAATCGAGATTTTTGCCAAGGACACTGATTTCCTTGGGGTTTGGTTGACTTGTTTCCGAGACGGAGCGTTGATCCGGCAAGGAGGTCATTGGTTGACTCTAGGTTGTCTGTGGACCGTAGAGTATTGGAACTAGGGGACTTTGCCATGGCTCCGATTGATGGTGTAGTGTCTGTGTCCTGCTGGAATGAGGAGGCATACCGTTGTTGGTCTTCGGGCCGTAGATGTGGCCATTGAGATTTGGAACTAGGGACTTTGCCATGGCTCCGTTTCGTTGCGACTCTGAGATCGGTTGTTGACGTCACGTCTGCATCTGGTTGGAGTGAGGAGAAACGCCGTTGGTGATCTCTAGGCTGTCTGTGAACCGTCGAGATTTGGAACTAGGGGACTTTGCGATGGTTCCGTTGTTTCGACCCTGGGGTCGTTTGTTGACGTCGCATCTGTATCCTGCTGGAGTAAGGAGAAACGCCGTTGGTGATTTCTAGGCTGTCTGTGAACCGTCGAGATTTGAAACTAGGAGACTTTGCCATGGTTCCGGGTAGTCTCTAGGCTGTCTGTGAACCGTCGAGACTTGGCTCTCCTTTTGACAGAGCCTGGTGGGAAAATATGGTTCCCTTTTTTTGTTTGTGCCCCTGGATTGTATACAGGGATCGATGTGATCTCATCTGTAGGGTAAAAGTTTCATTTTTGGTTTTCTTTCCGCGATGCTCTATCATTTCAACTTTTTGTATCGCGCAAGTCGCGATTGCCCAATCATTTCGGCTATTTTTCGCGGTGCCTAATCATTTCGGCTATTTTTCTTTTTTTTTACTCGCTGTTTTTTATTGCGGGTTGTCCAACCATTTCGGCTATTTTGTATGCATATATTTTACTTGCTGATTTCGTTGCAAGTTGCCCCATCATTTCGGCTATTTCATATGCATTTTTAGCTCGCTGGTTTTTTGTCGCGAGTGTGGAACTTGGAATCTGGTGCCAATCTCAGCATCAGTATCGCTACAACTGAAATATTTCTAGGAGCTAATCATCATTTGCCATGAAAGGACTTGGAATTTGATACCGATTTAGGCATCAGCATCGCTACAACTGGGATATTTCCAGGAGCGAATCATCATTTGCCTCTGTCGATATCGAACAAAGATGGCTTAGCAAACAGGGTTAGGATCCTGTTGACTAAGGTTTTTTGACTTTACGAGCCGTAAGGGTCTCATAAAGGTATTTCTCCCTACGAGTCGTGAGGATTTCGTAGGTGTATTTTCTCTTTAAAAATCATGAGGATTCTTAAGTGTATGTTCTCTTGTAAGTCGTAAGGATCTTACAAGAGTGTTTTCTCCTTATAAGTCGAGAAGACTTACAAGGGTCGCTCACCGTGTGCGCATATCGCTAGTCGCTGGTGGGACTTTGTTAGGGAAATGTTTATTCGTGCCCGTGGATTGTATACAAGGGTCAGCATTGAACCGCTTGTAGGGCGGCATTGGAGATTGTGATGGCTTAAGAACAGGTTTAGATCCCTGTAGCTTAAGGCTTTTGAACCCTGTAAGCCGTGAGGGACTCAAAGAGGAATTCTCCTTACGAGTCGTGAGGATCTCGTAAGTGTGTTTTCTCCTTAAGAATCGTGGGGATCCCTAAGTGTGTTGCTTCCTTGTGAGTCGTAAGGATCTCACGCAGGTGGTTTCTCCTTACAAGGTCGAGAGGACCTTGGAAGTGTCTTTTAACGAGATTGCGCCCTTTCGGGTTTTCACAAAACTCGCCGGTAGCCCTGCCGTTTTTACTCATGGAGCCCTTTCGGGTTTTCATCCGTTCCCATCTTGCTTGTGGACGTACCGTTTTTTTTAACGAGTCTGCGCCCTTTCGGGTTTTCATAAACATCGCCGGTAGTCCTGCTGTTTTTACTCACGACGCCCTTTCGGGTTTTCATCCGTGCTCATTTTGCTTATGGACATACCTTTTTTTTACACCACGTTAGCCTGGGGATGCCGCGGTCCGTAGTACTTTATAGACGTCTCGGTCAGTTGCAAGTTTTAGGACATTGCGGTCCATCGTTAGTTTAAGAACATTTTGGTCCGCTGTAGCTTTGAGGTGAAATTTCGCCGGATGCTTTATGAACAAGTAGGTTTCTTCTTGATAGACCTTGTCACATAATCCAAGGGTTTTGGCACTGCTCCTGCCCCCAGCTCCTCTACGTTATCTCATAACGCTGAGTGAGCTCCTTTGTTACCTAGCGACAAATGAGCGATCATGTGGCAACTTGCCAAACAATCTTCGGATTCTTCTGACAAGTCATCACCCTCATCATTGTCGTTATCTTCATTCTCAAGGATGTGATTGAGGAACTCTTGAAGTGTGGCTGGGGTTCGCGCCCTCTGGTTGTATTCTTTCAGCGCGTCAATATGCTTTTGCAGGTCCGTGCGCTTGTCGTCAAGCTTCACGGGCTTTTTGGTCTTCTTCTTTTTCTTCGAAGACTTTGACGGCTGGGCCTGAGCGTTTTGACCATTGCTATTAATTCCCGACGTTGAGCGTGATTTCAGCATCCCGTCGATGATCTCCGGCTCTTGCGGGCTTTTCCACCAGATCGCCGGACATGTTTGAAGATCTTTCAGCATTCTTTTAGTTTTTTTCCGAAAGAACAACTTCCCATAGAGCTTCCTTTATGAATGAGCACAATGCCCCCGGCATGTCCATCTTTTTCGGAGCATGTGGTTGTGGAGGATTTACCTTCCAGTTTTCAGACAGCGCGAACTTGCCCTGCTGATACTGGTCTTCAACCCAATTTTTGAAGACGTAGAAATCTTCGATCGGATGACCCAATACTCGGTGGTAGGGGCAGTAATTGGGATCATTGACGTCGTTCGGTTGCGGTGGGTGTCTCGACTCTGGTAGAGTGATGAGCCCATTGCACACTGCCAGTTCAAACAGTTTCCTTATTTTATCCTGGGGAAATGAGTAAGGACGTCTCAACTTCTCATCGAGGGACTGCCGCTTGTTGCTTTGGCGAACAACCCGTCTCGAGCCACTTGGTTGTTGTTGAGCGTTGGCGACGAAGGTTGCTTTCCCTTTGCCTTTTTCATTCCAAGGCTCCGTCTTTGAAGAGGAAGGCCTATGGCCCATCTGGTCTATTTGGGCCAGCTTGTCAATCAAGGCCTGGAAGATGGTCGGCTTGAAGAACATCATGAATTGGGATATGGTCGCTTGAGGGTCAAGAGTACCCACGAACATGCCTACCGCAGGCGCTTCTTCGATGCGCTGCTCGTACTTCGACCATAGATTCCGCCATCGTATTGCATACTGGACCCATGTTTCTCCAGGCTTCACTCTGGCATTGATCAATGCCGTGATTGGGGTACGTTCAGTAGCACTCGCAAAACGTTGGGTGAACAGTAATTCCATCTCTGTAAAAGTTTTGACGGAGTCGTTGGGCAGCTCTGAATATCACTCAAACGCCGTCTCTGCCAAGCTGCCGACGAATTGGCGAAGCAGTAACTTATCATCCCCTCCGGTGTTGCCGCACAAGGCTCTGAATTGAGCGACATGCTGATGCGGATTTACCGTCCTCTTATATACGTGGAATTTGAGGATCGTGTATCCCGGCGGGTACTTTATTTGGTCATACCAACCCGGATAGGGTCGTCCAGTCTTAACAATCTGACCGGCCGTCTCGTTCGCCTGGTGAGCTCGTATCTGTTGAGCGATGTAATCATACAGGGCGGCTTTTGAGATGGTCTCCACTTTGGCTGCTGAACAAGCCGGAACAGGGTTTGACGTCTCCGCTCGGTCGTCTTCGAAGATAATCGGAGGATCTTCAGCTGGAGGGTCCGGCTGGATCATCATGCCCACCATATCTTGGAATAGAAGTGCCATTCGTTTTATGTTGGCAGCTTGTTCTGCAGCTTCTCTATCCTTCTTTTCGAGGACTCTGCGTAGGAAGTCAGCGTCGGTTTCTTGTTCGTGACGTTGTTCCGATGGCGCCTCCGGGTTTTCTGTTGGTCCGGTGAGTGCGGCCATTGCAGTCAGCATCTCCTGAAGCTTCTGTTGCTGTTGTTCCTGAGCCCTTGTTATTGATCGGGTAAGCGGTCGGTGGCCCGTCGAAGTGCGGCTTTCCTCTTTTCCAGAAGCCATGTAAACAGTATGTACCGCTATGCCCCCAGACTTGGGGAGTCTGGGCTCAGCGTCTTTGCGTTCTGCCCTGGTCATAGAGGCTTTCTCTGGCCTCCTTTTCTTTTGAGCAGTTGACATTGAGGGGGCCATTGCAATAGGCATCCAAGTGGTTGTCGTCTTTTGCGGCTTGCCAGGACGGTTCCTTCCCGCTGGACCTTCAGCTTCTTCTGTCGACGGGGATAGTCTTGACAATCACCGACTCCTGGACCCGTCGCCAGACTTTGTAAACTTTGGAGGACGGCCGTTGAGGGGACTGCTCCAGCTTTATTTCTGTAACAGTCTCCACCGGTGGAGGAGATCTCTTCAGTACGGCGGTAGGAGAGTTCCTGCGCACCTTGTTCAGCAATTCAAAGCTTTTCCCAGTTGGAACAGCAGCATTGACTTCCACCGTTGGGGGCTGGTGGAGTTAACCCAGAGGGGGAGTTGCCTTCCTTACTTGGCGCCAGTGACGACGTCGAGCGTGTCGAGCTGATGGTGTTGGTTCGGTGATGGGGATGGCTTCGTCATGCCCCCTGTTCTGGTAAGGCGTCGCCGGTGCCAGCCTCTTGAAGACTGACGACCGTTGAGCAGCAGTAGTCAATCTGTCGAAGACAGACTTTTGAGCAGGAACGGGAGTGGGAGCTGGAACAGTCAGTCTTGTAAAGACCGACCCTTTGGCAGGAGAAGCCGTCTTGACGACTTCAGGAGAAGGGATGGCTATCCTCTTCGAAATAACCTTTTCCGGAACTGCAGGCTTCATCATGGGTCCACATGAACTTTGGCCCAATCTGGCGAAGACCGAGGCGCTGGGGCTGGACGATCAGTTGAAAGGGGCCGCAGTAATTGTAAGCCGATCAAAGACCGAATTCTTGGGAGCTTCTTATGTTGGTATAGGAGCGCTGAAGCTCGTTGGCGGGAGCATGGTCCCCAAAAACAATCCAGTGGTGGCCTGGATGACCTGTTCCACCTGCATCGTGAACAGGGAAGCCGCTTGGGCCCCGTAAGCTATGCCTCCAAATGAGGCGGAGCGTGAGTTGCAATTGCAGTTGGAACACTTCGCGCAGGTGAACTCCATTGATCCTTCGCTTCTGTACCAAGCAAAACGCCAAATCTTAGTACCTCGAACCCAGGGGTAACCATTAGCAAACCGCGATTCGTTCGCGAACACGACACACGAAGTGTGGAGTGGAAAGAGGAAAAGGTCCCACCGGGCATGCCAGAATCTGTTCCCCTCCGAAAGACGCGGCGAACGTCTTGCCTGAAATTCGGGGCAGATGCTAATTAGTGCTATCCGTCCACCTCTCCGAAGATGCCAAGTTGATTTATGACACCATGCATCGAAGGTTTAAACGGATGCGGCCGATGTAGCAGATTTCGTCAGATTCCCCCTCGTTTGAGGTGTTTTTGATTTTGGGGACGCTCTTCCCTGCAGGCGCAAGCCCCTGCAGTTAATTACGCTACCGCATCGCGGTAACAACTTTCTCCTTCTCCAAATGGTCACTTCGTGTCGTGGGTGTTTGTTTTGTTTGTGGTTGCCCGTGGATTGTATACGAAGACTAATTTATGTTGTCGCCCGTAGGGCGTGTACTAGTCCAAATCCGTATCTTTCTTAGATTTGGGTTTTGGAGAGTTGTTTTAAGGATACATTAGCCTCATTTGAGACTAAGATCAACTTAAACGTTTGTTAAAGATACGTTAGTCTAATTTTAGACTAAGATCAACTTAACGGGATCGTTTAGATTCGACAAGAGAGCAATTGGGCTCTATTGTTTAGTTTAGTGACATTGCGGTCGATAATTAGTTTAAGGACATTACGGTCCATCGTTAGTTTAAGGACATCTCGGTCCAATGTTAGTTTAAAGACATCACGGTCGAGGTTAAGGACATCATGGTCCGTGGGTTTAAGGACCCCACAGTCCAATGTTAGTTTAAAGACATCACGGTCGAGGTTAAGGACATCATGGTCCGTAGGTTTAAGGACCCCACAGTCCAATGTTAGTTTAAAGACATCACGGTCGAGATTAAGGACATCATAGTCCGTGGGTTTAAGGACCCCACAATCCGATGTTAGTTTAAAGACGTCACGGTCGAGATTAAGGACATCATAGTCCATGGGTTTAAGGACCCCACAGTCCGATGTTAGTTTAAAGACGTCACGGTCGAGGTTAAGAACATCATAGTCCATGAAATATATGGTTGTCGGGACCCGTCACCTCTCTGAAGACGTTGAAGGATTACAACGACAAATATCAGAGGAGTAAAGAGATATACCCTCGAACCAAAGTGGATTAAGTGATCTGTAGTCCAATTTGGAACTAAGATCAATTAGTTATATTATGGGCATATTGGCTCAGTTAAGTTTGAATTGAGGACTTATGGCCAAATTGGGCTAAGTCTAATTAAGTTTGAAATATTGGCCCTTTGTTGGACTATTATACATTTGTCTGGGTTCAGCCCCTCATCACTTAGCAATGCTAAACAAGAGTTTAAGGGCTCTGATAACATTTTTATCTTTGACTGAGCATTAAACATTATAGCTATGAATTTTACTCAATTTTGAGATTCAGTTGAAGGGGAGGCTTTTGCCTCTGGAAAATTAGCCAATTTGACTAAAAACCAGTGTTAAAATTAGAAAACAACAGTGTTAAACACTGGAAATAAAGCTTTCAAATTAGTGTTTAAACACTAGAAGACAACAGTGTTAAACACTGGAAATAAGATTCTCAAATTAGTGTTAAACACTAAAAGTAAAATTTTCAAATTAGTGTTAAACACTAGAAGACAATCAGTGTTAAACACTGAAAATAAAGCTCTCGAATTAGTGTTAAACACTAGAGAAGAAGGGGTCACGTGGGGACACGTGAGGGCGCCCAAAGGTGGGGCCAGATCTCCTTTTACTTTGTTCTGTAAATAAGTGTAAAACACTTTTGCTCTTTTGGCCATCACGTGTTAGGCACGTGATGGGTATTTGTGTGTTGATCATTAAAGCATTTTTCAAGGGGTCACGTGGTAACACGTGAGAGCGCCCAAGTTAGAATCTGCCTTTGCTTTTATTCTCATTGTTTTGGGAGATCACGTGGGAGCACGTGAGGCGTTGCCTCAGAGCTAATTCTTTTTCATTTTGGGGGATCTTTTCAGGGGTCATGTGGGGACACGTGACCTTAGTTTTTTGCATGCATGGAGATCTTTCAAGTCTCTTTATATTTTTAAGAATTAAATTCCTTATAAGGTTAAACCCTAATTATGGTTTCTTTAGAGGAATTAAATTCCTATGTGAAAGAATTAAATTCTTATATAGGGTTAAACCCTAGTTCTGTCTTGGAGGAACTAAATTCCTGTAAATTTAGGAGAATTAAATTCTCAGATAAGGTTTAAACCCTAATTTTGCCCATCTTGAAGGAATTAAATTCCTATAATTTTAAGAGAATTAAATTCTCATATAGGGTTAAACCCTAGTTTTATCTTGAAGGAATTGAATTCCTGTGAGTTTTGAGAGAATTAAATTCTCATATAGGGTTAAACCCTAATTTCATCATGGAGGAATTAAATTCCTGTGGATTTGGGAGATTTAAATTCTCTAAACTCAATTCTCCTTCTAAGTTTTGGATCTGCATGGCAGAATCTCAACCCGATGAGAATTAAATTCTCAACCTATGGGGAGATTTGCTTCTGCAGATTTTCAACCAGAGGAAGAACTAAGTTCTTTGTGCAGAAGAGTTAAACTCTTAGATTTGAGAATTAAATTCTCTTTTTTTGAAGTTTTGATTCCCTTTCTTTTCTCACCTAGGGTTTTCTTTGTTGAGAATTAAATTCTCCTTTCTTTTCTCTCTGCTATTTGCCTTTAGGAATTTTCAAGATCCCAAAATTCTATATCTTTCTTCTCTTCTTGGCTCCTATTTATAGAAAAAGGAAAAGAATCAATTTGTTTAGTAAATCTTTCATTGAAAGATTTTGTTTGTTTTCATAATTAATATGATCCTTTAGATCACTCAGTGAATTTTATTCACCGTTGGATTTTAAATCCAAAAGATATTCTGTTTATTATTTTTGGTGAGATTTAGGGAAATCTTTCTTTGTCTAAAATCTTTCCATAAATTGATGATTTTTAATCACCTTTGGATTTTTAATCCAACGGTCCCCCATAATCCTTTTTTGTTTAAAAAGATTTTGAGAAATACTTTCCGAGTTAGGGTCTTTGATTCCCTCTTAATTAGAATTTAATTCTATTAATTCATAGATCTTTAGAAACCCATCACGTGTTGGCACGTGACCCCCTGATTAAGCATTTGACCAGAATTTAATTCTGTTGTTTTAAAGAATTCGGGAATTATCACGTGTCAGCACGTGATCCTTGGTCACGTGTTAGCACGTGATGCCCCATTGAGGTTTTTCCTTATTATTTTATTATACTTTTTAATTCTTTTCAGTCGGTTTAAAGGCCATCACGTGTTGGCATGTGACCCCACTGATTAATTATTTCCAATTATTTATCTTATTCAGTGCTTACAGGCTTTGCCTGTAAATGGTCGCGTGTCTGCACGTGATGCCCGGTCACATGTAAGCACGCGATGCTTCATAACTTTTGATCCCGGATGAATTATGAGGCCCATAATATATCAAATCGAAGGATTTTTCGAGACACTTTCGATACTATCAGAATTTAGCTGTTTCTCATTTGAGAGTTTGTCAAAATGCAGCCCGGAAAATACTGGTTCGCATTTTCTTCCTTAAATTACACGTGCATAGCATATTTGCTTATAACTTTGATCCTGGATGAATTATGAAGCCCATAATATATCAAATTTAAGGATTTTTCGAGACGCTTTCGATACTCTCAGAATTTAGCTGTTTCACATTCGGGAGTTTGCCAAAATACAGCCCGGAAGATACCGGTTCACATTTTCTTAAGCGTATCGCTGCCATTTGATACCTTGGACTCTTTTGCGCATAAATTTTTGGCGGAAACAGGGCCGAGCAGGGTTACTGCCCGGTGCCTCTTGGCGAGGGCTTTGATCCTCAAGGACGGGCCGAGCAGGGTTACTGCCCGGTGCCTCTTGGCGAGGGCTTTGATCCCTGGCGTTGTGGGATATGGAGCTACCAGCCAGGGATAACCGAGCAAGGGCGGGCCCGGTTGCCTCTTGCGAGAGTTTTTGATCCTTAGCGCGGGAGGGGCCGTAAAAGGCCTACTAAGGACGAGCCGAGCAGGGTTGCTGCCCGGTGCCTTTTGGCGAGGGCTTTGATCCTCAAGGATGGGCCGAGCAGGGTTACTGCCCGGTGCCTCTTGGCGAGGGCTTTGATCCCTGGCGTTGTGGGGTAGGGAGCTACCAGCCAGGGATAACCAAGCAAGGGCGGGCCCGGTTGCCTCTTGCGAATGTTTTTGATCCTTAACACGGAAGGGGCCGTGAGAGGCCTACTAAGGACGAGCCGAGCAGGGTTACAAGGGCTTTTGATCCTTAGCGTGGGAGGGGCCGTAAGAGGCCTACTAAGGACGGGCCGAGCAGGGAAGCTGCTCAGTCGCCTCTTGGCGAGGGCTTTGATCCCTGGCGTTGTGGGTAGAGAACTACCGGCCAGGGATAGCCGAGCAGGGTAGCCGCTGGGCTGCCTCTTAGTGAGGGCTTAGGTTTTTAGCGCTGGAGGGGCCGTGGGGGCCTGCTAAGGTCGGGCCGAGCAGTTAAGCTGCTCAGTCGCCTCTTGGCGAGGGCTTAGATCCCTTTGCGTTGCCGGGTAGAGAACTACCGGCCAAAGATAGCCGAGTAGGGTAGCCGCTCGGCTGCCTCTTGGTGAGGGCTTTGATCCCTGGCGTTGTGGGTAGAGAACTACCGGCCAGGGATAGCCGAGCATGGTAGCCGCTCGCCTGCCTCTTGGTGAGGGCTTTGATCCTTGGCGTTGTGGGTAGAGAACTACCGGCCGGGGATAGCCGAGCATGGTAGCCGCTCGCCTGCCTCTTGGTGAGGGCTTCGATACCTGGCGTTGGGGGTAGGAAACTACCGGCCAGGGATAGCCGAGCGGGGTAGCCGCTAGGCTGCCTTTTAGTGAGGTTGTTGTTTAGCTGCCGTAGCGAGTCTCGCGTGCGCGACCCCATCGAGGGAAGGGGTGCCGGTCATACCTGCGAACAGGCGAGCTGATCGCCACCGTCTTAGGAGGGACAAGGGTGCGACGAGACTCGGGGCGAAGCTCTCTGGCGTAAAACCTCGGAGCCAAACGAAGCGGTACCCACCGGGTTATTGAATATGTCGGCCTGAGGGACCTGCGGCGGTTGGAAACAGTGAGGCGACGATCGGCCGTGCCTGCACGAGCGGAGCCTTCTCTCCCTTTGTAGGGGTCCCGGTCCCACGGAGGGGACCAGCGGTCTTGGGATCTTGCCCTGCCGTTTAGATGTGGATGAGCGCCTCCACGATGGACGCGAGTCGGTCTATCCGGCCGGCTAGGACGTTGATGGCGTTCGGAGGAGGAGATTCGTCCGCGCCTCCATTGTGGGGGAGGCGGCTAGTGCTTGAATCGTCGTGATGACCATTCACCATTTGGTTGAGATCGGAAGATGACCTTTTGTTTTAGTGGAATCAAGTGTTTCCACAGACGGCGCCAGCTGATGCGACCGGGATCACGCTGAGATGTTACCTTCCGTTGCTCTGTTGATGGCGGCGAGGGATGGTTAAGATTGGATCTCGAGGTAGGCTCCTGAAGCGTGTGGATCTCAATGGGTTTGAGATTGGTTGTCGCTGAGCTATCTGCAACGAAGTCCCGGGGTGGTTGTACCACCGAGGACCCTCCGACGATCAAGTTAGAGAGGAAATCCGAGCAGAGTAACGGTTTAGTGGAGTAAAAATGGCTTACTTGAACCGTCTGAAGAAGGAGTTTATATAGCGGTGGCAGCAGGCAGGGCAGGTGTGAGAATCACAACGGCCGTTACGCTCCCGACGTCACGCCCGCGTGATGAGCGAGATCTCCCATTAATGGCGAGACAGACTCGTTAATGTGGGATCGTGATGGCGTGAAACATGAGATGTGGCCGGCGGATATCTCGCGCATGGCGAGATTCGCGGGATGGCGGTTGCGCCTGTAAACGGTTCCGTTGGTCGGTCGATGAAACCGAGTAAGATAATCGCGGCGGGGGAGCTCGCAGACGAGCGGGAGAGCCGATGTATCTTGGTTCCGCGGTAGCCCGGAGACGAGCTGGGAGGCCAAGGAGGCCAGTTATTAAGGGGGCTCGGGGACGAGCCACAGATTGTTTGTAGGACTGGCACAGGAGCAGTCTGGTCGGGGACACGTCATCTGCCACGTGTCATGATATAAGAAATTACCGTTATTGAGCATCATCACCTTGAAACAAAAAACTAAAACTTTAATAAATAAAGCGCTAATAAAAGGGATAATTAAACAGTAAAAACAAATGAAGGACGATAGAATCGCCTCAACTTTGGAGAGCTTCTCTTCATCTAATACTTTGAAGAGGACGAAACCCGCAGGGGTTTCGAACAGCACCAGCATCTCTCAATCCTCCTCAAAATCACAAAAACCTCCTGATTGAAGAAAACCCAATTAGATTCAATCGAATTTGTTTCACAAAATGTTAGAAAAATTTAATCTTGGATGATTTAATCATACCTTCTGATGATCGTTAGGGGTTTTGGAGGCGCCGCTGGAGAGAGAGAGAGAGAGGTTTATAAGGGGATTTTTGAAGAGGGGAAATTTTGTATTTCAAAGGAAAGAAAGTGGGTTTTCTTTAAAAATAAATTAAAATAAACTTGATCCGATAAAATTTAAAAAATATATTACAATTTATTGCTCTATCGTGATGCAGCTGTCATGTTTTGGTGTTTGGCGGTGGGAAAGGTTAGCTTTGACCATATTGGTCCTTGCACACATGCTATATGCTATACATGTTTATATAAGTTGAGTAATTGGGTTTTTTTTTCGTTTTTACACACGTCTCCGCTATTCTAAATAGGTTCTTAAATTGAACATGATAGCTTATACAGCTATGTGGTTGAAATATATAGTCCGATCTCATGCAAATCTGACTCAATTCTACTTCCTTAAATTTTACCTTGACATTAGTAGAGATATTTGGTTGATTTTAAATGCCACTCAAATTGAAAGAAAATAATTTAATAACCTTTTCATAGGAGGATAATTTGCATTTTAATTAAGGATAAAAAAGATATTGGACTCAACTTGTTGAAATGTAATTCATCTAAATTCATTAAAATGCACACATAATCTATAAGGCTCGTTTTTAAATTGACTCTAAATGATAGAAAGCTTCCTCTCAGAAGGTCAGACAGACATCAAGAAAATATTATTCGAATTTTTTACTTACTTGTAGAAGAAAAGATTTTGTTTATTTTAATACATGGTATTAACAAATTAATTTTGAATGGATTAATCGCTTTGCTAATATAGATAATAGCAAGTATATTAATGATATGAACGAATATCCATAAGGCTAATACATAGAAAATAAAAGAATATACATACACAATATAGCACAATCAAAAGCTAGGTAACATCAAACATATTTGCCTCAACTGTGTCGTAGTCATAATTTAACTTTCTGGAAACCATATGCATTTGAAGTGGAACTTATTTCCCAAAATAAAATAGTTCAAAATATTTGACCAACACTTATGATTAATGATTCTTACATTCCAATCCTAACAGGCATTTCAAAGAAAATGCAGTAAGATGTTCTCAATAAACTTTTGTTACCTTAATTTTAATAATAAGCCGGCTCGCTCGCCCGTAACCTAACCTGTTGGAAGCAAGGCTTGAATCTCAAAAACCTCTTGCTCAACTGCAAAGATCCCTTGTCACTGGTCTACAGCAACAGCATGAACAGTACCAGTATGAAATATTCACAATAAGCAGTTGATAGAAGCCACATCACACTGTCACAATAGATGTGATCAGATTAAAATAAACTCATACTGCTATGACGAACACCACTCACATTCAAACCCATATTTTTTCTTTTCCCCCATTTTTTCCTTGGATAGATACTATCTCTGGACAATCTGTTTCATTTTATTTTCCTGATCCCCTTGCGAATACAATACAAGATTCCAACAAGCTACCAGAGTACTTATCTCTGTTTTAAGAGTTTACATATGATTGTAAGAAACTTTACTAACTAAAAAGAACCCAAAAATTTATCGCTCATATCTTAAGTTTTGCGAACTCTGAACTCGCTTCTTTGCTTCCCTCTGCTTCTTGTGTTGGGTTTGGCGATCTCACATGTGGGGCCGAACATACGGGAACGACCGTTCTCACATGCACAGCCGGAGCAATGAACGAGCCTCTAGGCCTCATATTAACCGGCACATGAGACCTTGGCCGAGTTGAGCAGGCAGATATGGGCCCCACATGCTCAAACAGTCGAGGATTCCATGCGCTGCACGGGCTTGAGGGCCTCGGCCGGACAGAAGGAGATCCAGTAACCCAATCCATCTGTTTCTCCTGAATCTTTCTGCTCTCGGAGGAATCTCTAACAGCAGACGCATCTGATTCTGAGGAATCTTTTTCCTCATGAATCTCCTGTATGGTCACCTGAGACCGACTCCCTGATGAAAACTGTGGAGAGTAATCGGAGAAATTAACTGGTTGAGTGAAGCAAGGAATCAGGCTAACTCGATCATGGTCGATCCCCGAGTAAAATTGGGCTTGCGCGGGATCAAACATTGAACGGAAAAATGGTATGAATCTAGGGTTTGGGAATTGAGGTGGAGATGCAAGGGTCTGTTGCCACATGTGGTACATGGAGACATCGGTAGTGAGACTAGGGTAGGGAAAACTAGGGCAAGGCATGGAGTAGTAAGAATAATTTGATGGTCGGTTCATGTTACAACGAGATAAAGATGGTCTTTGATGGATGTTATGCTGCTGGTTATTGCTTTGAGGAGATTGCTTGTTGGGTTCGGATGATTGGTGTAGGTTTGTGAGGGCACGGGCGACGATTACTTGCTCTTGTTCGTCGTTTGCTTCATGATCGGTTGGTGAAGACGAGGAAGACGATCCCAAGCGCGGCACTGCATGATAAACTTTAGATTAAAAAAATACAGCAATAGTTTTTCCAGGTTTTCGGGATCAAATTGATGTGAAACAGTATCAATAAAACGCATTTATAATAGTTTCATGGTGGTATCTAATATCTAGCCGTCTATAAAATATTAATTCAAATTTCTTCACACAAAATCATGTCATCTGACTATATGTTTAAAAAAAGAATTTGGTAATAGGATGATTTTGTCATATAAGAACGATGTTGAAAATTTTAAGGTAGTGTTTGACTCGAGGTTTGGTTCACAGGATTTTCTATTTCTCCCCATCAAAATCAAATTTCTTTATGTAACAAATCCATAAAAGAGATTAGTTCATAGCTGAGTTAAGCAACATTAATACTACCTCAAGCATATCCAGGCACACATATGAGATCTTAGGACGGGATATATGAGATACAACATCTCACTTAACATTGAGCTAATTAACCATTTAGTCTAGTATATAGTCTATTATACATGTTATAAAGCATATGCACATATTAAAATACATCGCACATTATAGCTAGAATTGGGCCATATGGTTGCGATACAGTCAGGTTCAAGTTGCACTTGAGTGCCATTAGCATCTGAATGTAAACTTGTATTGAGTTATCGAGATTGAGCCACCTGAATGCTGAAATAAAACAAACCTAGCCAAGCGAGAGAGTTGGTTGGTGCCTAACTCAAGTTCAAGTAACAACAGCTTGAGGATCTTTGAAAGAAAAGGGTGGCAGCCGAGGGATATAAAAGAAGAAAAGAAGTGAAGAAAATCCAATGAAAAGTAGCATGTGTGCATGTTGGACCACTATATCAGAGACGACATAATCTATGTTCTATTACAACCCGCATCAATTTAGGGGGAGAAATATAACCAGATTTGGACATGCAATAATCATCATGAAAATAAATTTAGTAGCATCTAATATGAGAAAAAGGGGCCTAGGGTGCCACTGTAGGCTCCCACCTACAGTGACAGGACTCATGGGGGTGGGACTTTTGCAAAGTAGCCCATGGCTACTTTGCAAATAGCCCCTTGGGCCCCACCCCTCATGAATATAAAACTAGTAGCATCTAATATGAGAAAAAGGGGCTACATGAGTCCTGTCACTGTAGGTGAGTGGCTGTGGCCTATATTAAAACCATATAAATAATTTGAAATGCCATATGGATATGATATTCATCGTAGTAGCGACTTTGTGATTGAAATAACAGGAAATCTCTAATGGGTTCTCAATCCTGTCCGGGATCTGCAAATAGATATTAAAACAGCAGATGACGCATAAGAAGATAGAGTAATGAAGATGAAGTTGGAGATGTCTCTGCCATAGTTAAGAAAGTTTTTTCACGCTGGCTCCATTATCATTTGAATACTTTTAGGAAACCTCGAACACAATCATTTCATTCAACTCATTAAAATAAAGGAGTTTGGGGAAAGAAAAAAGGTATGCTCACATTGTTTTAATGCAGACCAGGCAGCCATAGCAGCATTTTTCTGAGCTTGCTTCTTGGTCTTGGCTGGCTCGCCGCTAAAGGTCATTCCTGCAAGCTCAACTGTGCATGAGAATACAGGTGTATGACCTGGTCCCGATCGAACCGTGGTATACACAGGTAATTTTAAGCCGGCTCTGTGAGCTGTTTCTTGAAGTAAATTCTTGTAAACACCAGTCTCATCCTGAGAGTGATATTGGAAAAAAGATAGCCAATAGATCAATTGTCAAAATTTTCATCAGTGTATAGTTTCTTATAAACACAAGTCACATCCTTAGTCGGAATAGGTCGTGTTGAGAAATAACTATGAAGCCCAATGCACATTATTAAATTTAATTATACACGAACGAGGGGGCGATTATATATATTTTATTTATATGAGTGTACACGGCTTTTAACATAGACGAGCTTCATCAACAAGACTCAAGCCTTTTGAATCTCAACCCACATAAAGAGTCAAACTGTACTCCTGATGTCAAGGAGAATAATTAAGCAGATGTCAAGGAGAAGATCAATTGTCAAAATTTTCATCAGTGTATAGTTTCTTATAAACACAAGTCACATCCTTAGTCGGAATAGGTCATGTTGAGAAATAACTATGAAGCCTAATTGCACATTATTAAATTTAATTATACATACACGAACGAGGGGGCGATTATATATATTTCATTTATACGAGTGTACACGGGCTTTTAACATAGACGAGCTCCATCAATAAGACTCAAGCCTTTTTGGAGGTTTGGCCCATCTTATTGTTTTATACTCATACATTTATTTATATGAGTGTACACGGGCTTTTAACATAGACGAGCTCCATCAACAAGACTCAAGTCTTTTGGAGGTTTGTCCCATCTTATTGTTTTATACTCATACATTTCTCATACTTTTTCCAATGTGAGACTATTTTAATCCACACATCTCAACCCACATAAAGAGTCAAATTGTACTCTTGATGTCAAGGAGAATAATTAAGCAAATGTCAAGGAGAATAATTAAGCATTTTATATGCTCAATGATCATCAGAGATGAACTTTCAGTCATCGTGTTTGTCTGAGTTTAAAGTTTATTTAAAGAGTCAAATTGTACTCCTGATGTCAAGGAGAATAATTAAGCAGATGTCAAGGAGAAGATCAATTGTCAAAATTTTCATCAGTGTATAGTTTCTTATAAAGGCTCAGTTGTTGTTGTTGTATAGTTTCTTATAAACACAAGTCACATCCTTAGTCGGAATGGGTCATGTTGAGAAATAACTATGAAGCCCAATTGCACATTATTAAATTTAATTATACATACACGAACGAGGCTTTTTTGAGGTTTGGCCCATCTTATTGTTTTATACTCATACATTTATTTATATGAGTGTACACAGGCTTTTAACATAGACGAGCTCCATCAACAAGACTCGAGTCTTTTAGAGGTTTGTCCCATCTTATTGTTTTATACTCATACATTTCTCATACTTTTTCCAATGTGGGACTATTTTAATCCACACATCTCAACCCACATAAAGAGTCAAATATGAACTTTCAGTCATTGTGTTTGTTTGAGTTTAAAGTTTATTTAAAGTTGGAGTGATGAGCTTTTTATTGGTACACATGAGCCTTTTATATAAATGGGCTCCAACAATAAGGCTCAAACCTTGTTAAGGTTTGACCCATCTTATATCTTATACCCATGTGTTTCTTTTGTTGTTTTCAATATGGGACTATATTTCAAGTCCCATCATTTAGTTTAACTTTCAACAATATTCTATATTGCACGGATTTGTTGTTGAGGAGATATATCCATTATTTTGGGTTTCATCGAGGACACTTATAGAACTCCTTTCAGCACATTCTAAGAGACACCGACAATCAGTGCATCAATTCAAATAGATTATTTGTATTCTTAGTTTATATTCACTGACGTGATAATTTTTTGTATAATGAAAGATTGTATGTGTCTAATTCATACATAGACATCAACAATCTAAAATGAGTCAAATGTCCATCTTTTTGCGTGCGTGAATGCGGGTGTGTGCGTGCGCGTATGTGTGCGTGCATGTTGTGAAACAAAAGATGAGCATTTCCCAGCGAATTGTATTTCAGACATTTCAAATTTACGAATCTGCGAATCCGACTCAGTTTGTGTCCTGTTTCCGTATCCATGCAACTTGGATCATATTTTTTTAAGCCATAATGCCAAGGTAGTAAATCCAATCTATCTATCTATAACACACACACGAAAGCCATAATGACCTCTTTAAATCTCTTTTCCATTCAACTAATTTGGACTCAATATGCTGTGGAATTGCAGTGTCCCCTTCCTTAAATATCTTTTCCATCGAAAGTTTTTGATGTCCCCCTCTTAAGCATCTGTTATTCCTTTGTTTTACACCATCTTGGTTTATATGATGGAATATTGCAATTGCCCCCCTACTCAAGTTTCTTCCTTAATAGATCAGCCTAAACTTGGTTTCATTTTCGATAAAAAGAAAAGAGTGGCCCTTGCGAATGTTGTTCGAGCAAATTTTGTAAACTACACATTTGCTGAAGCATACATTATATAAAGATATGATTAAATAACTATGGGAAATATAATACTTTAGTGTTCTAAAGAAAACAAATATTTACATAGGATGGAAAGAGAATAAAATGTTATATGAGAGAATATTCCTTGAAATATTTTGTCATCTAGCTTGGACTTTAGTGGAAAAATCCCCCCCCTCCTTAATTCTCTTACTATATTTAAGACATATAAATTTTTTATCGGTTCCATACTCAATATTTATTACTCTTTTATCTCATATACCTAGGCTCATATGGTGGAAAATTTCTGAGCGAACCCATTTTTTAAAATCTCTTTTAATTTTCTCTTATTATTTAGGTCTTAATGCAAAATATTGAAAAATTTCACGTTTTTTGCGTGCTATAAAACGTAAAATATTGACAAATCGGGTAAAAAAAGAAAAATTTCTTGAATTAGAATTTTTGTGCCTTTTGTTTTGTATTGCAAAAAATATAGAAAAATAGAAAGTTTTAACATTTTAAAAAAATTTGCTATTTTTATGTGGCCACATATATGATGCATCATGTAAAAAAATAAAATTTGGAAGAAAACAGAAAATTTCATGATTTTCATCTACTATATAGCATGTAGAATATTTTAAAAAAAATGGAAGCGTATGTCCACGCATATATGATATAGGATATATCTCTAGAGTTTTTTGTCACCCACTGAGATGGATGCGCACGTGTCTTAGGCGTGTACAAATTCTCCCTGCCTAAGGTAGACTCCGCGAGCAAATCTGCTCTTAATTACCCTTCTTCCTTGATGCGAACGAACATCCGATTAATGAATCGCCGATTAGTGAGTCGTATCGGTTATGCGAACTCAGTGTGCAATATACGCGTGCTGTATTTTGAAAACGATTTTGAGGTTATTTTGGACATATCGGAAGCCTTGCAGAGTTTACGGGGATCTCGCTTCCCAGTCAGCGGGCTTGAGATTAAAGGGGCTAGCAGCCCTCTTGCGGCACTCAGAGCAGCGCTCCGAAACAAAAAAAAAATTGAAGGAGAAATACTTTGAGTGTGTCCGAGAGTTCCCGAGATTGGAAACGAGAGGGGAAGAGACTTTGGTGGCCTCCCGAAGAGGCAGGGAGGGATCCCGACGGCGGGAGACCCATTTTTGGGTCCTGAAAGAGGGAACTCCTTCTGAGGGGAGTTCCGAAGCGAGAACCCCTTTTGGGGGTTTCGAAAGGGAGGAACTCCCTTTGAGGGGGGTCCGAAGCGCGAGCCCCCTTTTGGGGGTTCCGGAAGCTGAACACGGGGTTATTCCCGTGTTCGAAAAGGGGAAGAACATGGGGTCGTGAACCACGTTCCTCTCGAATCCTAAGAGGGATCTGGTGGTGTGAGAAAACTTTGTGAGGTGAAAACTTTGAGCTTCTTCCTGAAGTTGTTGATTTTATGTGCTGAAAGAGTGAAACCAATGGATTTCGCCATGATCTTTCGTTCATGAGTATCCTATGTGTTTGGAGGGATGGACCCATAGCTTTCACCCTATGGGGGTCGATCCCTCCTTTGGATTTGAGAAAAGAAGTCTTCTTTTCTTAGATCTTAAGTTTTGATGTTACGAGTTTGTAGAGTTTTTGAGGAAAAAAGGGCTTCTTTTCTCTCTTTTCTTGGAGGGCAAGCTTAAAAAAATAAAGATCACCTCAAGAGAGGTCGAGGCTCAAACCCATAAAAAGATATGAAAGAATGAAAGTTGTTATTTCGTCATAAGATTGGCTTTTATAACCTTTACATTTTACACAGCCTCTTGGGTTTTACAATTTTTCCTTTTTGCCCATTCTTTTACACATGTGCACATCTTTTGCACTTTAGCCCTTGAGTTTTACAAAATTGGCTTTTTTCCCATTTACTTCCTACTTATTACAAATTAAATTTATTAATTACACTTTCCTATCCTTACCTTATAAAAAGTAGAGATGTAGAGAGATTTGAGAAGTATAAAATGACTAAAAAGAAAGTTAAGAAAGCTGTCCGGGAAGCTAAATCTAAGGTCTACAAGAAGGTGTACGAGAAATTAGACAGTAAAGAGGCTGAAAATGAATATACCGGATTGCTCGGATACGGGAAAAGAAGACTAGAGACTTATGTGCGGTGAAGTGTGTCAAAAATGAAAATCAGAAGGTTTTAATTCGAGATGAGGATATCAAGGAAAGATGGAAAGATTATTTTGACAAATTGTTCAATGAGAGCTTTACTAAGAATTTGGATGGACTTGTCATTCAATCTCAAGATATAAACCGTGATTTTATGCGTAAAATAAGACTACCTGAGATTAAAGAAGCTTTGAACAGAATGAGTTTAAGAAAAGCGGTTGGTCCTGACGGGATTCCTATCGAGATTTAGAGATGCTTAGAAGAAATATGCGTTAAATGGCTGACAGATTTGTTTAATGTCAAATGAATGGAGGAAAAGTATACTTGTACCTATCTACAAGAACAAGGGTGATATTCAAAGTTGCTTAAACTACCGTGGAATAAAACTTATGTTTCACACCATGAAACTTTAGGAGAGGGTGATTGAACACAGACTAAGGAAGGATATTAAGATAACAGAGAACCAGTTTGGGTTCATGCCTAGACGATCGATGACGGATGCTATTCATTTGCTTCGTCAACTTATTGAGCGTTTTCGAGAGAGGAGAAGAGATTTGCATATGATATTTATTGATTTAGAAAAAGCGTACGACAAGATACCTAGAGAGGTATTATGGGGACAATGATGAAGAAGGGGGTCCCCGTCAAGTATATTGACATAATCAAGGATATGTACGATGGAGTAGTGGCAAATGTCAGAACTTGCGGCGGCTTAACGAGTGATTTTCCGATTACAACTGCTTTACATCAAGGATCTGCATTAAGTCCATTCCTGTTTACCATCGTGATGGATGAGCTTACTAGAACTATCCAAGATGAAGTACCTTGGTGTATGCTATTAGCTGATGATATTGTTCTAGTAAATGAGACAAAAGCAGAGGTTAATGCCAAATTGGAATTATGGAGGCAAACATTGAAATCTCGGGGATTCAGATTGAGCAGGTCCAAGACATCATATATGCATTGCAAATTTAGTAACCAAAGAAGTCAAAACCATATTGGTATAACATTGGAAGGGCAAAAGATATCACCGAGTGACCAGTTTAGATATCTAGGTTCCATCATCCAAAAGAATGGAAAGATCGATAGTGATGTTAATCAAAGGATCCAAGCTGGTTGGTTGAAATGGAGGAGTGCAACAGGGATTTTGTGTGATCGTAACTTTCCGTTAAAATCGAAAGGGAAGTTTTATCGTAGCGTTATTCGGCCTGCCTTATTATATGGTACGGAATGCCGGGCTCCTAAGAAACATCATACACAGAAGATGCACGTAGCGGAGATGCGCATGCTTCGTTGGATGTGCAGTAACACTAGAAAAGATAAGGTGCAAAATGAGAATATTCATGCAAAAGTTGGTGCAGCACCTGTGGATGAGAAGATGCGGGAAAACCGGCTAAGATGGTTTGGTCATGTGCGATGCAGACCTATGGAAGCACCGGTTCGATGAATAGAAACTCTCGTTATGGGCAATGGCGAAAGGGCAAAAGGGACACCGAAGAAAACATGGATGGAGGTGATACGAAACGATATGGTTGCCAAAGGACTCAATGAAAGTATATTGTTCGATAGAAGTGAGTGGAGGCGGAGGATTCATGTGCTGGACCCGGCGTGATTCTCATGTTGGTTCATGTAGCCTACCCCATATGCTTGGGATAAAAGGCTCAGTTGTTGTTGTTGTTTCCTATCCTTACCTTGGCATGCGGTCAAATTTTGGGCCCACTTGGCTGGGTCCCGACTTGGGCATACTTGGTTTGGGCTTTTTGACTTATTTTGACTTTTTGATTTTGGCAGTAGGATGCAAATTTTGATCCCAACAATATCATATATGCATTTGGATCATATTTGAGTCAGACTAGGTAAACATAAAATATTGAGACTTTTGAAAATTTCGTAATTTTTGTATGCTATAAAAAATATTGAAAAACTAAAGAAAATAAAAAATTCTTGAGAATGTTGAAGATTTTGCGCTTTTCGTATGCTATAACTAGCAAAATATTGAAAAGCCAAAGAAAACAGAAAAGTTTAAGATTTTTGAAACTTTTGTGATTTTCGTGTGCTGCATGCAAAATATAGAAAAGTCGAAGAAAACAAAATTTTTAAGGATTAATTAAAATTTCGTGATTTTCATTTTGCCAGGGTTTCCAATTACCCGAAATCTCAATCACTCTGACCGGGAATCTTTGTTCTGTTAGGTAGTTAGTAGCAATCAACGACCTTTTTCTCTTTACTTCACATTGCCTTTTGTCTCCTTGATAGCCGGAAGATCTCCAAAACTATGAGCAAGTAAAATATCAGAAAATCAAAGAAAACGGAGATCTCTGGGATTTTTGAAATTTCATTATTTTCATGTGTACTATAGCATGCAAAATAAAGAAAGAAAAAGAAGAAAACATAATTTTTTTAAGATTTTTGAAAATTTTGCGATTTTCATATGTTATATCATGCAAAACATTGAAAAGGTAAAGAAAACATTTTTTTTTAAAGATTTCTAATAATTTTTCAATTTTTTTTTGTTATAGAAACGAATTGTTGAAAGCCCAAAAAAATTGAAAAATTTGGGATTTATGAGAATATTGCAATTTGTATACTCTATATAGCAAGCAAAATAACAAAAAATGGAAGAAAGTAGAAAATTTTGATATTTTTGAAAATTTCACGATTTTCATGTGCGATAGAGGATAAAAAATTGCAATATCGAAAAAAGAATTTTTTTTGAGATCTTTGAAAATTAGCAATTTTCGTGTGCTATAGAAGCAAAATATTGAAAAACGGAAGAAAACAAGAAATTTTGATATTTTTGAAAAATCCATGATCTTTGTGTGCTATATATATCAAGCAACATATTGGAAAATCAAATAAAATAGAAAATATTGAGATTTTTAAAACTTAGTAACTTTCGTGTTGTTTCATGTGCTGATAGCATGCGAAATATTGAAAGTTTGATGAGAACAAAAAATTTTGAAGTTTTTTTTAAAATTCATGATTTTTGTGTGGTACAAAATATTGAAAATTTGACAGTTTGAGAAAATTGTGATTTTTAAAGACATCGGAATTTTTGTGTTATAGCAATTAAAATATTGAAAAACTAAAGAGCACAAAAACTTTTAGGATTTTTGAAAAAGACATGATTTTCGTGTGCTAAACAAAATATTGAAAAATTGAAGAAAACAGTGAAGTTTGAGATTTTTGAAAGATCACACTATTTTCATGTGGTAACGTGCAAAATATTGTAAATTTGAAGGAAAAATAATTTTGGAATATTTGTAAATTTCGCGATTGTCATATGTTATGCAAAATTTAAAAAACCGAAGAAAACAAAAAATTTGAGAATTTTGAAATTTGAGAAGTTTGAAAATTTCATGATTTTCGTGTTAGCAAGCATAATATTGAAAAAGAATGAACAAAAAATTGATATTTTTGAAAATTTTGCGATTTTCCACATGCTATATCATGGAAAATATTTAAAAAAACAAAGAAAACAAACAATATTTTATTTTTGAATATATCATGATTTTTCTTCTCCTATATAACAAGCAAAATATTGGAAAACCGAAAAAAGAAATTTTGAGATTTTAAAATTTTGCCATATTTGTGTGTTATATATAACAAACAAAATATTGAAAAACCGAAGAAAAAAGAAAATTTTGAGATTTTTAAAAATTTCACGATTTTCTTATGATATAGTAAGGAATGTATTATAAAGCTAAAGAAAAATGCTGAAGTATTTGCAAGTTAATCTTTCGTATATTTTACATATGTAGTCCATAAAAATGAGCTATTACAAGTTGCAAATTATAACATTAAACTTTTAAATTAATATGATTTTTCTTGACTTTGGACTCTGCATCCACGCATTGCGTGGGGCCCTTGCTAGTAAATATAAAATGGATACGAAAGAGGAATGAATCAGACTGTTGAAGTGCTGCTACGACAAGAGTGACATGATGGCTAAATTTAGAACATTCCTTTTGTTAGGTCTCTTCCGACCCTTCGAATATGCCATGATCCAAAAACATACATGTGCTTGGTTGTGTTGGAAAGTTCTATATCGAGTACATGGATAATAAGCTGTACTCTCAAGTTTGAGGCAGGAGAAAATTTTTTAGAAACGTGATGAAAATATAGTAACAAGCTTAGATGCTCAGTATGGGCCATGAGGTAAACTCATCAACGTCATCATTTAAGCCTTTCCCCATAACAACGGGGTCAGTTGTGAAGCGAGGCTACATGAAAGCCAGTTTTATGACTGGACATCGACTTGACATCAGCTTTTCTTGATTTGTGCAAAATTCTTAGCCGAGAAAACTATGGACAAGCGAGGGTATTGCTATATCCAGGACAACCAGTTGGCATCTTCCAAATTCTCTAGACAATGGAGAAGAATCAAAAGATTATAGATTTACAATAGGAAATTATTCAACTCAACGGCACAGAGAAATTGAAGAGCTAAATAGAACACGTTCCCACAGGTCCATGTGGTTAACTGAAAAGATAAATAGTCAATTAAGATCAAACCATAATGAAATATAATATTAGATTTTCGGGTATCATTCCTTTCCAAATCTCGAAGGTAACTTCAAAATTCCTCCGATAGATTATCTTCTTGAAATCAAGAATAAATAAATGGCTAGCACAGACGCCTTTGCAAAGTGACCCATTCAAATTAAATATGTTTCGTACATATATATTTTCATGTTTCGAAACATATATACATTTCAGCTACAGAATTTCAGTAATGTAAATTGAGAAGGCTTCCTTAAGTTTTATTGACTATAGTTTATGACCAGCCATCACCTTGACATGTCTAAGACAGTGCCAAAAGCCATTCAACGATAACTAGGGAATACGAAGTGGGGGGGGGGGTGGTTCAATGGACGAGTAGACATGAGATATAAGCTCATGAAGCCAAAAAGCAACCGTCCAAGTTCAACTAGACTAAAACAGATTGAGGGAAAATGGATATGTAAAAGTGTACCGAACTGATTCAGAGTGTCTGAACTCCAAAGTTCTTTAGCCCGAATTCATTAAGAGTTACAAAAATGTATCGGCAAAAATGGTAACAATCATTACTACATGGTTAATTGCGTACGCACACACACCCCAGTTTACCCCGTATAACACTTATACCGCCTGAAGTAACTAATTAGCACAAACACCCACTCTGTTCATCGATCAAAACTCCTAAATCACCTCAAGTTGTAAACTGTAACACCCGAGCCCAATGCTACTATTTTCTGTTATTGGTTGAGCATTAGATATTACTCATTTCATTTATCTTGCTTATTTGGGTCTTACTGTAAAATTTTATCTGGCTAAGTCATTCTGCATATAACAAATTTTAGCATCTAAAATAAAATTAAAAAATATTCATCTTGGCCTACTTGACATCCTTAGCCTCGTGGTAGCGTCCGTGCATTGTGTTCTCGTCCCGTTCAGTGAAACGGGCGAGTTTGGATGGCTACGTGCACGTGCGTGTGTCCGTTTTGAAAGTATGCTTTTTAATCATAAAACATTTCATTTTAAAAATTTGGAACCCGCTTAAAATCCTATTATTTGAATTTCGAATTTTTGGACCCAACCCGGGCGCAATTTGGAAATGTTTCATTTGGCGCCAAAATCCCAAATTTTAATATTATTAAAACCATCACATATATTTTTCTAACTAACCTGATATCTTACTGTTCATTACCTATCTTTTAAATCTTTAAGTTAACCATATAATATTTTTACAATCTTTTATATCCTTCTCAATTTATTCTCTCAGCCAATCACAACCTCCCCTTTAACCCCGTGGGCCCCACTTTCTCTCTCTCCTTCTTCTCTCTCTTTCCACTTTCTCTCTCTCTCTACCCCTTATATATTCTCTCGTACTTCTCTTTATCATTTTTCTCTTCTTGCTTCATGTCTCGTTTCTCATTTCTTTTAACTGTTCTTTCGTTGCCGGAATTCCGTCGTGCCGATGACGTTTCTCGACGTTCCAGCGAGATACCCGACCCGTGTGGTTCCTTTGTTCGTCGTTTGGGTTCATTCCGTGAACCGTGCGCCGTCGCGAGTTTTCCCCGCCGACGGTTAACGTTCCGTTTTCCCGATTCGCGACCCATCGAGGCAAGTTAATCTTGCTACATGCTATATACTTTTATAATCTTCATTTTATAATGTTATACATTTGAAAATCTTATAGTTTACATATGAAATGTCGTTGAAAAATCGGATATGACAAATCTGAAATTTACTGTACACCTTATCTTATAAAATTCAATATAAATCATAGAAAAATCATTAGTATACGTTCTTTAGTTCGTTACGAAGCTAATTCAGAATACTATAACTCTATGAAATATTTACTTGCAAAATAAATTGTTTAATTAACGTAAAATGCAAATGAACACGTCTCTAAACTGCTGTCCAGGGAAATTCCAGCAGCAAACTTTCAACTTTGAATATTCATACCTTTTTGTAGGGATAACCTGAGATGCTTATACTTATAAAACTGAAAACCTTATTGAATTATCTTTGTTTTGGTATAAGATACGTCTCTTTTGGAGAACATTTGTTATTTTTAAGCTATTTTACAGATTAGGGTGACGCTAAATTTCTGAACGGAACCTTCTTATGCATGGTTATTCAATACATCTTTTATAGTTACTAATCGCTTCGAATATGCTCTCCATATTAATATTATTATATCAATATTTATATCACATATTGTTTAGTTGTACATCCCACATTACCATTTTACAGTTTTATAACTTTTCGGATACCCGTTTGCATTTATCGCATTTAAGATACATATAATTGCAAGCATAGATCACACTACTACATAATAATGTGATATTAACACTCCATGTTTAATAAATTGCATCCTAATTAATATTGGAACTATAAATGTAACCCTAATCGATAACTGTGCATCCATATCCTTGAAATTATATTTATTTACATATCATATTACATGTTCCAGTTTATTGTTCTGATAGTACTCATGCTTGTTTATTTATACATATACTTATGATAGTTTGATTATGAGCACCCACATGACATCTTGTGCTTCCTGACATGACCTGTTACACTTCCTACTTGACATGACATGGTACCGTGCACTCTTGACATGACATGACACCTTTATACATTACCTGACCTGTTACCTGATCTCATGCCTAATGCCGACCAACCTGACCATTCCTGCTGTCTATCCAGACAGACCTACTTTACGTGATTTTGTGTTGGCATTAGTCCTTGACTCTTGAATACCTGACCTGACATACATAGTTTGGGGGTATGGGGAAATCAAAGATGAACCTGACTTGTAACTCGACAGTTCACTACCGTTCGAGTGTACACATTCCTATTCTGTGCCCAGCGGCATGTCTCGGTTTCGGCCGAGAATATTGTGGCCGTGATCCCGGGTATGTACGGGGTAATACCGAGTGTACACTTTCCTATTCTGTGCCCAGCGGCATGTCTCGGTTTCGGCCGAGAATATTGTGGCCGTGATCCCGGGTATGTACGGGGTAATACCGAGTGTACACTTTCCTATTCTGTGCCTAACGGCATGTCTCGGCTGCAGCCGAGAATATTGTGGCCGTGGTCCCGGGTATATACGGGATACTATTGGGTTACATCGACGATTCATCAATTTGATTTCAAAGACTATAGAGTAAAAACCTGATAGGACAGTTTAGTTACCACTGCACATTACCCTGCACTGTTATTTCTTAGTACTGCTTTATTCATGTTCATACCTGCATTGCTTATTACCATGTTCATATTATATTATTGGTTGACATGACGCGCTGACGTCTGGATTTTGCATGGCCCAGATTCTTTACCACTGTCGACGACTGAGCAGGAGTACTTCAGCCAGCAGGCTGATTTGTGAGTTCTGTAGTGGTTAGTTCATTTATTGCATTTTATTTCCAGGTGTGATCCCGCATTACGGGACGTACCTTTCTATTATTGCATTGGATCATTTGCTTCCGCACTTATTTATCATTGACTCTGGTTATTATGGATTTGGACATGTGTTAGATAGTTTGTTTATTTTGTTCTTGATATCTCTACAACCGTAATGTGACTGTGGATGGATATTTCCTACCCACAGGTAGCATGGTTGGCTATGTCACGTGCCCAATCTTGCGTACTCTGGGAAGCGGGGCGTGACATGGTTCTTTTGGTATCAGAGACATAGGTTAGTTGGGTTGATTCTTTTGTAGTTGGGTATTGTACCCAATACACGAATCAGAACACCCGTGATTAGGAAACATGTCCAGCCACCTTGACCGTTTTACCATCTTTGAATCATTCTTCCGGATCATGTCGACATGCAAACTTACTTTGCATTGTCAATTCGAAAACCTAATTCCTTGTTATCTCTAGGACTTAGGCGACTTGGGTGGAGTTAAGTAATTGCGGCTATGATACCGCGGCATAGCTACAATGCGGTACTCTATTTAAGTATCTTGGAGTTCTAGCCTTGATCCATATTCAGAATCTATCATGCTAATATCGGGTGTTTTGAGTTCAGGATTATGACAGGTAAGAAGTTGAAGACGTACCAGAGGCGTGTGAACGAAGCCGCCATGCTTGGAGTGATAAGAGGAATGCTGGAAATCAAAGAAACAGCCCGAGCTGATCCAGCAGCAAGCGGACTCGTTTCAGGAAGGTTTGCAGATCGTTCAGCAGTCTGTGAACAAGATTGGAACTAGACCAGTTGACCGAGTAGGGACCGTGGCAGAGTTCAGACGTGTGGGTCCTACTACTTTCACTGGTTTGGAGGAGCCGTGCCAGCCGAGCAGTGGCTAGTCAGCACGGAGAATTTGCTGATTGCGGCACAGATTCCAGAGGACAAAGGAGTTGATGTGGTGCGCATTCAACTAGTGGATTACGCCGAGAGTGGTGGCTTGTGGAGGAGAACCGTTTGCCCAAGCCAAGCAGTTGGGCGGATTTCTCTAAGAGTTTCCTGGAGAAGTTCTTTCCGCGGACTGCACGGGAGGAAATGGAAGAGAAATTTATTGGGCTGAGGCAGAATGGAGCACCCGTGGACGTGCATGCAGCAGAGTGGACGAGACTCAGCAGTTTCGCTGGACCTTTAGTCGCCAACGATGCAGACAGGGCATGAAGGTCCATGCGCAGCTTGGATGTGGACATCCAAAGGCAAACCGTCTCCCTGGGTTTGACCACTTTCTCACAGGTTCTTACGGCAACTCGAGAACAGCAGAGCATATCAGGAAAATTGGGAGTTCACAGCAGACAGCAGTTGCGGTAAGGAAGCAGTTCTGTCGGGCCGGTCGAGTTTAGGGCTAGGCCGACAAACAATGTTCTTGCATCAATGGAAGTGATGAAAGTAAAGAGCCGGCTGTTGTTCATGATTCTATGGACGTGTTTGAAGATATATCGGGCTTACCGCCGAAGCGAGACGTGGAGTTCACGATTGACCTTAGTCCTGGTGCAGCGCCAGTGTCTAAAGCTTACTATCCAATGGCACCAGTGGAATTGGAAGGAGTTAAGAAACAAGTTGGTGAATTACTCGAGAAGGGTTGGATTCGAAGCAGCAACTCACCTTGGGGAGCCCCAGTTCTTTTAGTAAAGAAGAAGGATGGCACGAGAAGGATGTGCATTGATTATCGAGAGTTGAACCGGGTGACTATTAAGAACAAGTACCAGATCCCTCGCATTGGAGAACTTTTTGAGCAGCTTAGTGGCGCGAGGGTATTCTCGAAACTGGATTTGCGATCAGGATATCATCAGGTCCGAGTGAAAGCAGAAGACATTTGCAAGACGGCGTTTCGGACTCGATATGGACATTTCGAGTATCTAGTGATGCCCTTCGGAGTGACTAATGCGCCGGCAATATTTATGGATTTGATGAACATGATCTTTTCACCATTCTTGGACCAGTTTATTATGGTATTCATTGACGATATTCTGGTATACTCGAAGAGTCCGGAGGAGCCTGCTGAGCATTTAAGGATTGCACTGCAGACGCTGAGACAAGAGAAGTTATTTGCGAAGATGAGTAGTGCGAATTCTGGCTGGAAGAAGTGAAATTTCTGGGACATGTCGTGTCGGGTGATGGAATCGCCGTCCATCCCGAAAAGATTGCAGCAGTTCGAGATTGGCCTATTCCAAGGAATGTAGCTGAGATAAGAAGTTTCCTTGGATTAGCCGGATACTACAGGAGATTTGTGGAGAACTTTGCTCGTTTGGCAGAACCGCTGACCAAACTTATGCGTAAGGAGGTACCTTTTGTATGGACGGATAATTGTGCGTTGGCTTTGAGACGTTGAAGCAGAAGTTGATAACCGCCCCTATCCTGACCGTACCAGACAATTCCGGAGGACTGATGATTCATAGCGACGCATCTGGGAAAGAATTAGGATGTGTTTTGATGCAGCATGGGAAGGTCGTAGCATACGCATCAAGACAACTGAAGACCCATGAGAAGAATTATCCAACTCATGACTTGGAGCTTGCGGCTGTGATTTTCGCTTTGAAGATTTGGAGACACTACCTTTTGGGCGTAAGAGTCGAAGTTTTTACAGATCATAAGAGCTTGAAGTACGTGTTCACGCAGAAGGAGCCTATCATGAGGCAGCATAGATGGTTGGAGTTGATGGCTGACTACGATCTTGATCTTAAGTACTATCCGGGGAAGGTTAATGTTGTACCGGATGCGCTTAGTCGGTTACCAGCAATTCAGGTATTAACTACGCAGAAGGAGATCATTGCAGATTTTCGAAGATTTGACTTGGAGGTTGTGCTACCACATTCTACGGGACAGTTGATGCAGTTGCAAGTACAGTCGTCCTTGGTTGAGAAGATTAAAGCGGCACAATCGCAGGATCCTAGACTGCAGAAGTTTCGAGAGCGGGTTGAGGCTGGACTACGAACCGATTTACTGATCCATGAAGACGGTTCGTTGAGATATGGTAGCCGTGTGTGTGTGCCAAAAGGAGATGTGCGTGAAGAGCTTATGAAGGAGGCACACAGTTCAGCTTACTCTGTACATCCAGGAGGGACAAAGATGTACCGAGATATTCGACAGCACTTCTGGTGGGAAGGTATGAAACGGGAAATTGCTCACTTCGTGGCTAAGTGCTTGGTGTGTCAGCAAGTCAAGGCTGAACACCAAAGGGTTGCTGGTTTGTTGCAACCACTTCCGATTCCTCAGTGGAAGTGGGAACATATAACCATGGATTTCGTGACGGCTTTACCGCGGAGTCCAAAGGGCAACAATGCCGTATGGGTGATTGTCGATCGTTTGACCAAGGCAGCTCACTTTATTCCTTTTCGGGTTGGTCAATCGACGGAGACTTTGGCAGAGCGATACATGCAGGAGATTGTCAGATTGCATGGAGTGCCGGTAAGCATCGTGTCCGATCGGGACACTCGATTCTTGTCGCACTTTTGGAGGAGTTTACAAGAAAGTTTGGGGACTCGATTGAAGTTTAGCACAGCTTATCATCCTCAGACTGATGGACAATCGGAGAGAACGATCCAGACCCTTGAAGATATGTTGAGGGCTTGCATGTTGGACTTCAAAGGTTCTTGGGGGGATCATCTACACCTGGTGGAGTTTTCGTACAACAATAGCTTACAAGCAACTATTCAGATGGCTCCGTTTGAAGCATTGTATGGTCGTAAGTGCCGTTCACCCGTTTGTTGGGATGATGTTGGTGAACGAAGGTTACTAGGACCAGATTTGGTGGTACAGACAGTCGAGAAGGTGAATACAGTCAGGAAGCATATGAAGGCAGCTCAAGACAGACAGAAGAGTTGGGCCGACACGTCAAGAAGACCTCTAGAGTTCGCCGTGGGTGATTTGGTATTCCTGAAGATATCACCGACTAGAGGAGTGATTCGTTTTGGGAGTCGGGGAAAGCTTAGTCCTCGATTCGTTAGACCCTTTGAGATATTGGAGCGTGTTGGAGAGCTAGCGTACCGTTTGGCGTTACCACAGTCCTTGGCAGGTGTGCACGATGTGTTTCATGTATCTCAACTACGGAAGTATGTTCGAGATGAAACCCAAGTATTGGATCATTCGGAGTTGACTGTACGGGAGGGCCTAACTTTTGAAGAGCGGCCAGTTGAAATCAAGGATCGGAGAGAAAAGGTTCTTAAGAACAAGGTTATCCCCCTTGTGCTCGTTTCTTGGGGTAATCGATCGCATGGAGAGTCCATGTGGGAGCGAGAAGACGAGATCCGACAGAAGTATCCTCACCTTTTCCTGTAGTCTTCTATCTTGTATTCTTGGAATTTCGAGGACGAAATTCTTTTGTAGTTGGGTATAATGTAACACCCGAGCCCAATGCTACTATTTTCTGTTATTGGTTGAGTATTAGATATTACTCATTTCATTTATCTTGCTTATTTGGGTCTTACTGTAAAATTTTATCTGGCTAAGTCATTCTGCATATAACAAATTTTAGCATCTAAAATAAAATTAAAAAATATTCATCTTGGCCTACTTGACATCCTTAGCCTCGTGGTAGCGTCCGTGCATTGTGTTCTCGTCCCGTTCAGTGAAACGGACGAGTTTGGATGGCTACGTGCACGTGCGTGTGTCCGTTTTGAGAGTATGCTTTTTAATCATAAAACATTTCATTTTAAAAATTTGGAACCCGCTTAAAATCCTATTATTTGAATTTCGAATTTTTGGACCCAACCCGGGCGCAATTTGGAAATGTTTCATTTGGCGCCAAAATCCCAAATTTTAATATTATTAAAACCATCACATATATTTTTCTAACTAACCTGATATCTTACTGTTCATTACCTATCTTTTAAATCTTTAAGTTAACCATATAATATTTTTACAATCTTTTATATCCTTCTCAATTTATTCTCTCAGCCAATCACAACCTCCCCTTTAACCCCGTGGGCCCCACTTTCTCTCTCTCCTTCTTCTCTCTCTTTCCACTTTCTCTCTCTCTCTACCCCTTATATATTCTCTCGTACTTCTCTTTATCATTTTTCTCTTCTTGCTTCATGTCTCGTTTCTCATTTCTTTTAACTGTTCTTTCGTTGCCGGAATTCCGTCGTGCCGATGACGTTTCTCGACGTTCCAGCGAGATACCCCGACCCGTGTGGTTCCTTTGTTCGTCGTTTGGGTTCATTCCGTGAACCGTGCACCGTCGCGAGTTTTCCCCGCCGACAGTTAACGTTCCGTTTTCCCGATTCGCGACCCATCGAGGCAAGTTAATCTTGCTACATGCTATATACTTTTATAATCTTCATTTTATAATGTTATACATTTGAAAATCTTATAGTTTACATATGAAATGTCGTTGAAAAATCGGATATGACAAATCTGAAATTTACTGTACACCTTATCTTATAAAATTCAATATAAATCATAGAAAAATCATTAGTATACGTTCTTTAGTTCGTTACGAAGCTAATTCAGAATACTATAACTCTATGAAATATTTACTTGCAAAATAAATTGTTTAATTAACGTAAAATGCAAATGAACACGTCTCTAAACTGCTGTCCAGGGAAATTCCAGCAGCAAACTTTCAACTTTGAATATTCATACCTTTTTGTAGGGATAACCTGAGATGCTTATACTTATAAAACTGAAAACCTTATTGAATTATCTTTGTTTTGGTATAAGATACGTCTCTTTTGGAGAACCTTTGTTATTTTTAAGCTATTTTACAGATTAGGGTGACGCTAAATTTCTGAACGGAACCTTCTTATGCATGGTTATTCAATACATCTTTTATAGTTACTAATCGCTTCGAATATGCTATCCATATTAATATTATTATATCAATATTTATATCACATATTGTTTAGTTGTACATCCCACATTACCATTTTACAGTTTTATAACTTTTCGGATACCCGTTTGCATCTATCGCATTTAAGATACATATAATTGCAAGCATAGATCACACTACTACATAATAATGTGATATTAACACTCCATGTTTAATAAATTGCATCCTAATTAATATTGGAACTATAAATGTAACCCTAATCGATAACTGTGCATCCATATCCTTGAAATTATATTTATTTACATATCATATTACATGTTCCAGTTTATTGTTCTGATAGTACTCATGCTTGTTTATTTATACATATACTTATGATAGTTTGATTATGAGCACCCACATGACATCTTGTGCTTCCTGACATGACCTGTTACACTTCCTACTTGACATGACATGGTACCGTGCACTCTTGACATGACATGACACCTTTATACATTACCTGACCTGTTACCTGATCTCATGCCTAATGCCGACCAACCTGACCATTCCTGCTGTCTATCCAGACAGACCTACTTTACGTGATTTTGTGTTGGCATTAGTCCTTGACTCTTGAATACCTGACCTGACATACATAGCTTGGGGGTATGGGGAAATCAAAGATGAACCTGACTTGTAACTCGACAGTTCACTACCGTTCGAGTGTACACATTCCTGTGCCTAACGGCATGTCTCGGCTGCAGCCGAGAATATTGTGGCCGTGGTCCTGGGTATGTACGGGATACTATTGGGTTACATCGACGATTCATCAATTTGATTTCAAAGACTATAGAGTAGAAACCTGATAGGACAGTTTAGTTACCACTGCACATTACCCTGCACTGTTATTTCTTAGTACTGCTTTATTCATGTTCATACCTGCATTGCTTATTACCATGTTCATATTATATTATTGGTTGACATGACGCGCTGACGTCTGGGTTTTGCATGGCCCAGATTCTTTACCACTGTCGACGACTGAGCATGAGTACTTCAGCCAGCAGGCTGATTTGTGAGTTCTGTAGTGGTTAGTTCATTTATTGCATTTTATTTCCAGGTGTGATCCCGCATTACGGGACGTACCTTTCTATTATTGCATTGGATCATTTGCTTCCGCACTTATTTATCATTGACTCTGGTTATTATGGATTTGGACATGTGTTAGATAGTTTGTTTATTTTGTTCTTGATATCTCTACAACCGTAATGTGACTGTGGATGGATATTTCCTACCCACAGGTAGCATGGTTGGCTATGTCACGTGCCCAATCTTGCGTACTCTGGGAAGCGGGGCGTGACATAAATAGCACAAAAAAGTTCTACGAGTTAAATCAAACAATCATTTGAATTGTTTAGAGTTCAATTTGAGTGTTTTTAAGTGTTTTGGTCGATGAGTAGAGAGGGATGTTTGCGGTAATAGATTACAAGTGCTATATGGGATAATCTACGAGGAGTTTTGGACAATTACATTAAATAGGGGCATGGGTGGGTCCCATATGGATCACACCTTATAACTGAAAAATGTGATCCTATGCATTCATTCTGGTCATGCTACTTCGTTGCATTTCATGGTGTCAATGACAAGCTTAAAAACAACCAGGGCCACCTACTTTAGAAAATCTAAGCATATATATTGTTCCATTAAGCAATAACGGTATCTAATGAATATCACATTGTCTTCTACACAGATAAAAGGTACCCCCTCTCTCCTTTTTTTTGGAGGGGGGGTGGGGGAATTACAACCATATTATTAATTAAAACACAGCATATCTATCTCATTGAGGCTACCTTAAGCCTGACCAGTTCTAAGATAACAACATTTTTATGAGAAGTGATGAATCTTATGCATACCAGAACTTTCGCAGCTAATGATCTCGATGGGCCCCGCTTCGAGAGGGTGCTTAGAGCTACCTCAGCTGCCGCATGCTCAGCCTGTCTTAATGTCGTACAAAAAGTTGGGCTCTCAAAGACCTCGCCGTTAAAATTAACGGTCGCCTTGAAACGAGGGGCATGATCCGGCCCCTCTCTGATGCATGCATACGAAGGCAAGTTGAAGCAACTTCTTTGAGCAAGTTCTTGCAGTTGGTTCTTATACATGCCTAAAATCAATAACCAAATTATGAAAATCCATGATGTTAACAAGTTCAATTGCGAACAATTTAGGTCGAATTTCAAAGGATATTCAATGAAGACTTAAATAAAATGCTACTAGTAAGAAGCCCTATTTTTTGTAGGGTTAATTGAATAAGCACCCCCTTTTAGTTTATTCCGTATAGCACGTAATACCCCCTCAAGTGACTTATTAGTGCAAAGACCCCCCCTCTATCAATCAACCAAACCCTTAAAAAAACGCTCGAATTCTACTCTAAACAACATAAACAAGTTCTATAAATTAGACAATCGTTTGAGTTGCTTGGAGTTGAATCTGTGTGATTTTAAGGGTTTTGGCCGATGACAAAGGGAGCATTTGCACTCATAAATCACTTGAGGCTGTATAAGTAATATACGTATACAATGATGTTCGTGCAATTAATCCTAAACATCGTGAGGCAAAAATAATTTTTGCGGCCGGTTGTTCTTCTTGCCTAAAACCAATAACCAGCTGATGGATACACATGATGCAATAAGGTTAGGAATGGACCTAAATCTCACTTCAACAATGAAATATTTCAGGCCAACAATCAGAAGTTGTTTGAGGAACACTCAAAAAAGGTCAACCTATAGACAAATGACATTTGTATAATAAACCCATAATGCAGAAATTTTAAGGTCACCCATTGTTCCATTCTTTAAAAAATATATGCAATACCTACAAATTCATCTCTTTTTCGTTTTTAAAGATTATATTCACTAAAACAACCAATAAAAACTAATGGCTATTTTTCTCCAAATACAGAAAATCATAGAAGAATCAAACTTGAAAAAAATGCTTTCACCTCTAAGGAATTTCAAAAGCGTATTAACCTAGCAGTGCCCACAGATCTCTAATAGCAATTCAATAACATCTCCTCAACAAAATAATGCAGTGAAAACCTATAGCAATCCTCAATCCCCAATTCCCCATTTCTTTTCACCCGAAAAATCCCCATTTTTTCCTACCCAATTCACCACAACACACAAGTATTCAACAAAATCTTAGCAATAAAACTAAGAAAAACCATGAATTTTTTATTGCGCATCATCAGAAACAACACAACAGTCCATCATATCAAAAGAAAAAGGGGAAGAAAAGAACACCCACCTCAGTTTGAACCAAATTTGATGTTGGCTTTGGAGAGGAGAATGGATTCGCAAACAAGGGTTAATGAATAAAAGAAGGGGTTTTGGTTTTGTAGTGTTGAGTATTGCTGTCTCTCTATCTCTCTCTCTAAAAAACACTCTTTCTCTCTCTAAAACTCAATGCTTTTAATGAAAATGTGCTGTTTTCTCTTGCCCACAAGTTGCTGACTCCAGCACTAATGAATAATGATAAAAAGGAGGGTAAGCTTTGCTTTTCCTATATTTCATCCTCATCCTCATCATCATCACACTTCAATTAATGAATCCCTTGAAATTAGGAAACTTATTTTTTCCTTTCAAAAATTAGGAAAAGAGAAGGATAGGAACAGAGTTTTTACTTGGCTTGTCCCTCTATTTGGAATTAAGTTAGTCTTCTACTCGGGGTATTTCTGTCAAACTTCATTAATATAGTTTTCTTTATTAGTTAAAAAAACACATTAACATGGTTTTTTTTGACGTGCACCCAATTTACTTTTTTATCATATGGAAAACTCGCATGATCCCAATATAATTTTATTGAGATATACTTTTAGGTGCCGTTTTTATTTTCTACCGCTAGTAACCAAGAGATAAAATGCATACGAGAAGAAGGGTAAATAAATTATTTATCATTTTGAGTTTATTTCATCATATGTAAATATATATTTTGCTTCAAATTGATAGTAATACTGGATTGAGCAATGCTACTTATATCTGTAGGCCCGTTTTACTTAATTTTTTTTTGAAAACATATGTAATTGTGTCCGGTACCATTTTAATATTCGTATCATATAGAAGTCTGAACTTGATCACTTGATTTGCTTGATAATGAGATAAAATGACAAGAGAAAAATATTTTCAATTGGACCCCCCCCCCCCTCTCTTATTACTTACCATTTTTTTGAGTAAATTGTCAAAAAAAAAACAAGCGCTTTTTTTAGTTGTCAAAAACCTCCGGTCTCGAAAAGTTAGTCAAAACCCCTATAAAAATGTTTTTAGTTGTCAAGAAACCCCTTATCTATGATAACTAGTGGTTGTCTGTTATATTTATTTTCTTGCGATATCTAAACATCAGCCATCGATATCTAAGTAGTCACATGTGATATCTACACCGTTTCGTGTGATATCCAAATAATTTATATGAATTGATTAGATATAGCAAGTTACTATATAGATACTGCAGAAAAATTTCTAAGGGGTTTTTGACTACAGTTTCGAGGCCGGAGATTTTTTACAGCGGAAAAAAACCCTTGTTTTTTTTTTACAATTTACCCTCTCTTTTTTTGTTGGATAAACTATTACCTACCAGTTATGAAAGGTGTCATATTTATTTGCAAGCACATGGATTCCTAAATTGAGGTGTTGCTGCTCAACTTTCAAAGGATGTAGCTTAAATCTTTATCGGATGTAGAGGATGTTTGTACATTTTTGAATAGCATTATCGACAAGTCAAATTTGAGCTTTTTTTTTGGTAGGGACTGGAAACCATAATGTGTGGCAAATTATATGAAAACAATAATTCAAAACTTGAAAGATAATGAATTTTTTCATCCTAATTTCTTTGTTATACCTCTGCTCTTTCTTAACTTATCATAAACTAAAAGGGAGCTATGGCATTACATATCTAGGGATGTGCTATGTTTATATAATCACAACCGTTTAACTATCATTCTCTTTCAAGATAAGTGGAAAATTTTAAATTCCAATAGTTATGTATGTCTTAAACTTATGACTTCAGTTACCACAGACGAATATTGTCAACTCTACGACCTTATTCTATGATAACTGGCCGTGATTAAGAATTCACTAATGAGGTTGTATCCCAAAAGTTGACGAACCATTAAAATCATACCAAAGTATTAGAAATTGTAGATTAGGAAGAGGAAAAAAAAAATATTATTGATGATTGATCAAAATACAATATACAATATGCCTTTCTATATATAACCTACAAGATGAAACTCTTAATACGTATAATACACGTAAATCCCAACTAGAGATAAACCCCAATAAAAGATATAAAACATATAAATGATATATGCATATCTTAACAGTCATACTCTTGACGAATCATGTGACAATCCACTTCAATATGCTTAGTACGCTAATGAAAAACTGGGTTTTCAACAATACGAATGGCACTCTTGTTGTCACAATAAATAGGAACACGAGAAGAGATGTCAACACCCATATCAACAAGAAAAATACAGAACCATTTAAATTCCTCAGCAGTATCATCCATTGCACGGTACTCGGCTTCGGTGCTTGAACGAGAAACGGTGTCTTGGGGCTTGCTGCGCCAGGAGATCAAAGAGGAACCCAATAAGACACAAAAACATGTGGGTAGATCGACGAGTGTCAGGATCATCAGCCCAGCCAGCATCAGAGTATGCGCGTAAAGTAAGTGCAGAGTTAGAAGGAAACAATAGCGACCGAGTACAAGTACCATCAAGGTATCGAAGAACCCGTATGCGAGCTGCATGGTGAATCGACAAAGAAGCACTCATGAACTGACTAAGAACATGGACATCATGTGCAATGTCTGTCCTGGTAAGAGAGAGGTAAATAAGGGTATCAACCAGCTCTCGATACCGAGTGGGGTTCGGTAGGGTCGCTCCATCTGCTTGATGAAGCTTCAGATGAAGCTCCATCGGCGTAGCTATAGAAGTAATATTAGTAATAGTAGAATCATTAACCGTAGCCCATGCAAGAAGATTAGAAATATACTTCTGCTGTGACAAGATGGCCACGGGGAAAGTAACCAACTTCGATCCCCAAAAAATAGCGCAAATGTTCAAAATCCTTCATCTCAAGCTATTGTTGAAGAAGTTGCTTGAGATATGTAATAGTTTCTGAGCCATCGCCGATGATAATCATATCATCAACATATATCAAAAGAATATCTTGACCTTCAAAAGAAGAGCGATAGAAGAGTGCATAATCAGCAAGGCTCTCGGTGAAGCCTGCAGTCAGAAGAGTCTAACGAAATCGCTCAAACCAAGTACGTGATGCCTACTTAAGACCATAAAGAGCGCGGCGCAAACGACATGCATATCCGGGGGAAGTTGAGACATCAGGAGGAGGCTCCATATAAATCGTCTCTAAAAGATGACCGTTAAGAAATGTTTCTTAACGTTCATATGAAATATAGGCCAGCTATGTGATGCAGCAACTGCAATAAGTGTGCGAATGGAGGTGGTTTTGGTGATAGGGAAAAAAGTTTCCTCATAATCAATGCCATACCCTGAGAAAACCCACGAGCTACAAGACGTGCTTCGCAATGTTCGATTGATCCATCTAACTTGGTTTTGACTTTATGAATCCATTTACAACTAATGAGCTTGACAACTGATGGTAAAAAACAAGATTCCAAGTGTGAGTACCACGGAAAGCCTGCAATTCTTTCTGCATAGTCTGCTGCCATTCTGAATATTTTATAAGCTCGGTTTATGACTTGGGTTTCTGAAGAGAATAAATAGTAGAAAGAAAAGTGTAACGCCCGTTTTCCCAATATATAAATAAAAGTTTTTTTTTCCATTTTTCGGGTTTTCAATATTTTTTTAGACTTCATTTAAAAGATAATGTGTGGGAAATGATTAAAATGATTAATGTGTGGGAAATGATTTATTTATTTTTAAAACTAATTAATATGATTTTTAGGATTTTAAAATGAATTTTTAGAAAAGGATAATGATTATAAAATATTTTAAATATCGGAAAAGGAATTATTTTTGGACCAAATTTTATTACAAAACGAAGATAATATTAAAATAGAATTTCTAGATTTTTCCAAGATTTTAAACTATTTTTTCAAATAAAAATTTGGTTTTAGAAAATCTGTTTTAGATTTTTTTAAAAAAAGAAAAAGAAAAAAATATATAAAAGGGGGGAGGACCGGGGCCGTTGGATCTCGATCCAACGGCCAGGAATGCTGCGGCGGCCACGTAATGGGGGCCACGCACCTGCACGCGGCCACGTTGTTGCACCACGGCCATGCGATGGCCGTTGGATCGTGACGGTTCGTCTGCGCCGGTCCAATATCAAACGGGTGTGGATTTTTGGGGATTCGGGTCGGATTTTGTGGATTTTATTGTTGCGAAAAAACCCTATATATACATTCTATTCCTTTGAGCTTTTCTCCCCCATTTCCACTTCGAAAATTCCAAAAAAAAATTAATATCTGGTTCTTCGTCTCAACGACTCCGACGCCGTGGTGCTGCCCGATCTTCCAAGAAAAATATGAGTGTGGAGTTATTCACGTTTCCGTGCAAGGAGACATTGCAACGACCCTTTTTTACTATAATGTTTTTTTAATAAATAAAATTATACTTGTTTCGAAATGACATGTTTTATAGAAAGAGAAGGTTTTGAAAGATTTTTAAAAGTTTAGTTTGATCTCTTTAATATAAAAAATTTATTCTATTTTGTTTTGAAACGAAAATTTTGGAAAGAGAATTTGTTTTGTATGAAAGGGAAAAAAATAGTTTAAGAAAATAATTTTTTTCGTTTAATTTTTAAATTATTCTTTTTTGAATCTCTACACATATTTTTTTCTATTTAATTCTATGTAAAAGTTATCTTATAGCTTATTGGTTAAGTTCTTGATTATTGTTCCATAGGCTGCATGTTTGAATCTCGGGACTTGCAATTATTTTATGATTTTTGTAAACCTTTCATAACCTACAAATGGGATCTTTCATTTCTCTTTTAACTCCCATGTTAAATGTATATATTATTAGAGATAATTCACAATTACACCATCTTTATTTGTCATCTTCTTTCTTTTTCTTCCTTGCATTTTTTCTACACCTCCATTCTCTCTCTTCACCTAGAGTCCTAGAAAAAGAACACGAATAAGCATTCATGAAAGCCTCGCTAGTAATGCGGGGCTATCGGCGGATAGATAAACCCGGTGGCAATACCGGCTTGTGTATATAAATTCTTTCCCTTCTCTCTCTCCCCATCTCTTTATGTTTATTCATTGTTTTCTTATAGAATAATAATACGTTTATGTCATACATTTACTTTTACGTTAATTAGGAACATCATGGACCGAATATAAATAAACGATACGCGATAGCACAACTTTACATAAATTCTCTTGAAATTACGACTTTCTTGGTGTAGAATCTTGTCGAAATTTATGATCCATATAATGACATTAGGAGATCCAATTTGAATTATATCTTGCATGAGTCGTTTATTTTATTATTTTTTATTTTTTTATGAAAGAGAAAATCGAAGCTGCAAATAATTCTAGTAGTTTTGTCACTTTTAAATACGATCATAGATAACATTTGTCCTTCAAATAATTTTTAGAAAATAATCTTCACATTAGGAAATATTAGAAAAATTAGGATAAATAATAGATTGAATTTCTGGTATACAGTAAAATTTTTATTTCGAACTGAACAACGGTTTGGGACTTATGCCACTTTTAGTCACTGTTTTTCTAAAATCTGAAAACTGTTTTTATCGGTCAATTTCTTGGATACATAATATGGTCTATCAATGTACAAATTGAGCAAACTCAGGTGTTTTGGATATCTACATCGAAAGATATAGCTTTTCTTACTTATATTGATTCCCTGAAAATAGATGTAAATTATAGAAAACTTCGATACAAAATTAAGTGACGAATCTGGATAGAATCTGTCATGATTCACATATTGTTTTTAAATACGACATAACTCAAACTTCTGATGTCTGTTAGTGGAAAAATTTATATGTATAGATACACAATTGATATACCTAGAATTTAATATATACCCGGCAACCCATAAATTCATAGAACGGCCCGATTTATGCCCAACAATACACCATATAGTTGCTGTCCAGAAATCCAAATTTCAGTTTTAAACTCTGATATTAAAATGACCATAACTGGAGTTTCAGCAATCCAAATCGCACGGAGCTTAGTGTTTTGGATAACTATATCGAAAGACCTAAAAGTTTCTAATAATTTTTAAAACATGAAAACCGACAGAAATTAACTCAAACTGTGTTTTAAAAATATGTGACTATACTGGACTGATTCTGATCTGTTATGCGTGACGAAACGAAAATAAGTATATCTCTCAAACCGGTAGTCGTATTTAGGCGCGACTGGAACTCACGCGTGCACAAGACTTAGAGTTATATTTATGTTTATATTCCTCATTCGATTGACTTGAGTAATTAGTCATACATAACATTTCTTTACAGTATTGTTTATGATCGTTACTTGAATAATATATTTGCCTCATTTTATGCTATTCGAACATGTATACCTTATTTTTCTTGATCTCTAAATTGTTGCATGTATATGAAGACATAATTAGATATTATATGATTGGTTTAAACATATTACATTATATACTTGACCTGACCTGATCAGTCAAATTTATTGCACATTTGTGTTGCGCCACGGCAGCGCCCCGGCCGTCTATCCGAGGCCAAAATGCGGAATCAAAAATTTTCTTAACTTTTAAATTGGCGCTACCGCGGACAATAAACCCGGATTGTAACCATTAACCTAATCCTAGCAATCAAGAGAAAGGGTGAGAGATATACCGAGTGATCCGAGTCCTCCGGTCTTCTCGTCGTCGTCCCGATCTCCCGCGGAAACTCCGGTCGTCGCATCCTTGCCGGAAGGGCACCACATCGTCTGCATCTTTTACGGGCTCCCACCTCTGGACCGAGGCAACTCGGGCGCGAAGTTGGCTAGCCGACGCGTCCAAGGATACTGTAGGTTTAGTGTAGAATGGTTGTCTCATTTGGGGTAGTAAAGTTGCCATTGGAGATGGAGGAATGAGGCTAAGGAAAAAATGGTGCTTTTATTTTTTTTCCAAACAAGAAAAAAAATGAGATGAAGAAATATGTGCCACCACAACAAAATGAATCTCTCTCATCTTTTTCTCCCTCTCAAAAAATGGCCGGCCTCTTCTTCTATGGAAATGGTGGAGGGAATAAAGCATAATACAAAGGGAGGTGAGTGTAGTAAAAGGCAAGAGGTGACCACATCAAAAGCCATGATAACAATGTCATTTCCATTCAAATCAACTCTAATCACAATCAACTCCAAGCATCATGAAAAAGCAAAGATGCTAATCAAATCATGATCCCATAAAAGCAAGAAACCCCCTCCACAAATGTTATTTGCAAACTTGCAAATAACCCCCCTCCATCGGAAAAGTCCGGCCGGGAAAGAACAAAGGAAAACCGGCCGGAACGGAATGCAAACTGGCAACTCCAGAAAATTGGTCCCGTAATAAATTACAGGAAAACCCCGATACTGTGCATACACACCCGCATCTGTATTCCGACCGGATACAAATGCAATGAGACAAAATCTACACTGTACTAAACCAGGATCCGGCTTAAACCAAAGCCGGCTAGTAATATCCGTTCTATCCTGATCCGTGCAATACCGCACGTATCTGATCGAACCTTGCCATATATCTATACGGCCTCTAGTACAAACCGTCCGATCCTGATCCGTGCAATACCGCACGTATCTGATCGGACCCTGCCATATCTCCATACGGCCTCTACAGCGTTTCGCCCGAAACTTGAGTAACTGTCTGTGTGGTGGACTCTAAAGACTCGTCAATACTATGGCTGTGGATTTAACTACTAGCACGTCAGAGGTATTAGCCAATACGTGACGGGCCACCAGCTATTGACCAAAAGGGACGTCGATGAGCGAACTCATCCTGACACCCTACTGAGCCTGTCAGTGACAATATCCGTACAGTCCGGTCCGTTCGTCTATGAGCATCGCATGGCGGGCCTAGGGGGTTGGTAAAAGTCAGACTCCTAAAAGCGGTACAAGTCGTGTCGGAGCGAAGCCCAGAACACCCTGAGATACTACTGGAATACTTACCAGTAAATCTCCTGCCTCGGCCGAGGGCTTTGTGTAATGGCTCTCCTAGACACAGCGCGACCTCACCCCCAATACCGGGAGAGATGAATCCCTGCAGATCCGCTCACTGCCTCCATGTGGCTCGGGACTGTACCCAACTAAAACCTGTTTGCACGACTCCTTTGAGCCGTTGTAAGGTAGTAATCAAAGTACAGTGGGAACTCACACGAGACAAATGACGATCTCAGGTCGATGAACTAACCTGTACACATGTCACCAGGGAACTGCTATCTGACGTCAAGTATAAGACCAACTAGCATGTTCCCGGCGAGTCCTGTCCGGTGTACTCATAACCCAATGAGCACCTGTATACATCTTAGATGAACCAACTGACACCAGTGGCTTGTGAGACCGGCCACCGCCCCTCGTCGGGGTCTCGACTGTATACACTAGTCTACTCTGGAGAATCGATGCCCTGTCTCGAAACTCCCACGACTAGGGACCTTTTAAGGATGTGCTTATAGACCACCAGCTCTCACGTATATGATCGCCCTCATACTGCTTGCAGTCAAGAAAGAATCCTAGGGGCTCTATCAGCGTGTAATAGCGACCTGTAAGGTCACCTGAAGCAGTACACGATGATAAAGGTAAACCAGATAGCATACTATCATCTCGAGTAAGACTGTCCTACCGGGATAGGTCCTCCCTCAATCATTGCAATCACGTGCCTGTGATTCAATAATTGACTCTGAGGGCACTATCTCCAACAATCTCCCACTTGCACTCAAGGCTAATTATTGCGATGTCGCATACTCACAGCCCGTGTGATACCGAACACCCAACTCCTCTACTGGTCAGTCTCACAAAGCTCGTTTGCGAAACTATTGCGTTCGAGGAATAGCCTTAGTGAGTGGATCCGCTGTGATGTTTCTTTCTATGTCTCTCTATATCTCAAGTTTGCAGAGAAAGCCATCTCCCAAAATGAGCAATACCTGTCTTAGAGTATGTCTGGATATCTGATGGGACCTAGCTCATAAATGAACTCCAAATCCAAACTTCTTAGACTGTATCGATAACTGAACTTAATCAGTACCCAGCGCCATGCCTCCCTCAGTATTGCCTTGGACCACCTGTCCAAAATACTGCCCCTCGTCAGAAGGAGAAACTATAACTCTGACAGCCACTCTGCCATCCATGTCACCTTGGAAGCCTGGAATGATAACCGTCTCCTAAAAGAGGCTGTCGTTATCACATCCCTAGAACATTAACTTATGTTCTAAAACTGCTTCTGACTGTTTCTCCAGGATTGGATTAATATCAACTTATTGCACCTATTGCAAGAACAACATCTGGTGTGGTACTTGACATCTCATGATTGACTCAATTGCCTAAGCAAGTGATCTGTCAATCATGCGTATCCCTCTCCCATTTAGTCTGTGAGACACCTTTAGAGAGGGTGACTCTATCACCTGCAGGTACACTACCATGCCAGGAGTCGTCCATTCTAAATACTCATAGAATGCTGTCAAGGTACCCAGATTAGGAAACCACCCAAATCTAGATCTAAAACCATAGATCTAGTAACCAGAATGTCTGATATAATATCCAAGTCCTGTGTGGAGAAACCACTGTGTGACAACCAAAGTATAACCGATCGTAGTATAGGAATATCACTTCCTACTCTGTGTATGTCATCCAAATACCAGGACATTACACTCTACTACCTCCTTAGCAGATCCATCCCCTATTCTGATGAAGTCAAACCTATGACTCCACATCAGAAATAGATGATCTATCTCCGCTATATCTGCTTCAGTCTATAAATAGACATAAGTCAACTGTCCACCAATGCTTCCGCTGCTCCCACTGACTACGACAACCCTCTGGCAGAGTCATATAGACGTACACTTCTAAAGCCAGTTTAGAATGACGCTATACTCATCCTCATGCCGGGTCTCACAGTCTGGAACAACAGCAATGGCAAGTCTGGGTAAACAAGAACCTCCCTGCCACCGTCCTTGAGCATACCGGAGTACCTCTCGAGTGCCTGAGGTTACCCACCATATCTACGGAGTGGCTAATGGAATGTCAATCCAGATTGAATCTTTAGGTTCCTATCAAATTTTCAGTAATCGTTTGCGGTTCTGGAATCACTTCCAGTTCTACCATACTCCCACTGCTGTTTTCTGAAAAAATCCATTTTTGTTAAAACTGTGGCGAGTCAAGAACAATATCACTATTGATCTTCCAGATGGTAGAAAATCAACCCTCGTCATAGCCTGGGTCAACCCACAAACAGCCATTACAGAAGCGTGCCTTGAGTTATCCGGAGTCTGGTTTTAAGCATAAGCCGGACAACTCCCCGTACCTTAACATCGTTAAGATATGAACTGTTCTATATCCAATACAGAACCAGAGGCACCGATTTAATTGAACCAGATTCAAATCATGCAGCTGTCTCCAGTGCATGTCAACTAAATGGAAGAGAGGCCGATCAACGTTACTCAACTTAGGAATGCTTCCAATTATGAGTAACTTGAAAAAGAAGCAAGTTCTCTTAATCATTACTATCAACTGAACACAATACACAAGTATCTACATCTTCGATCACTTTGAAGAATCCCGATACTTGCAATACTTGGTTCTTTACTTTATTCAAATACCTATAACTTCTCAAAATTCGGACCCTGTGTTTCCACGAAACAGCTGTCTAAAAACTAGAGAAGTCATAAGTAAACCGAATATAGTACGAGGACCAACCCCTCTGTCCTGATGGACGCTGGACAACATACAATACTCTGTACAAGTCTCTTGAGTCTGATAACTTATTCACTGTGTGTCGTAGGTTGAAAACTGTACTTATGGTTAAGAAGAATTACACCGCTGTTCAATACTCCTTACCTAACCATCCACTGATATAGGTAAATGTCATAGACATAATTTCAAAAAGGTATATCTCACTCTATGAAAATAGACGTACAGATATATCAATTTGAAATTGGTGCACAGCAACGGATATTCAAAACCAAATATTTGCCGACCGGCAAACAACCCAGGTGGCTTCCTCAAATATCACCAATTACAACGAATCCCGATATAATGAGGATGGTCACCTAATTCCCAATAACTTACTCCCACTCATCATCTGTAAAACCATACAGATGTGAGAATCCAACCTGGTAAATACATATCCTGGAGCAAGTGTCTAATCGGGAAATCAGTTTTCTTTTAACAGTACACAGTTGAACTGAAACATTGAAATGTTTCGATGGGGTATCCTGGTATTCCTAGTAATGCCTCTACCATTATCCAGATTCACAACTGTAACCGTATATCTCTTTGCCATCTGTCCAAATCCTTTTATATGTCTTTAGTCATTACCGTCTGCACACCCCTTTAGGCCAAATGGTTTTCTTCCTTCCCTACCGTTCGGCACCAGCCTATGGTTTGGAAGAAGACTATCCAATAAGCATAATGGGTGTACTGTCCTAATCCTAGGAGCACCCACAATGCGAGAGAAGGTGAAGATAAAAGACAACCGAATAAACCTTATTCCTATTTCTCCTCAACCAGAATCCATCCCCGAACTGGAACAAGTTCCTTTCGAGTTCGTATATAACCATATGTTCATATCAGATTTTTGCATTTTCATACCGCCCAATTTTTATCACATTGCATATCGGTAGGTACTCTTAAGCCGTGTTTGCTAGTCAATTGCAGGATACAGGTTCTCGGCTCTAAACGGTGAAATCCATGGAAAAACACGACAAAATCCGGGTTCCTGCCAACCACAGATAAAACACGGATCTCCTCTCTTTATCCGTCTGTTGCCACACACCAGTTTAAGAGACAAAATGTCAAATCAATGTCGTTTTCATGCACAAGGCTCAATGGCAGCACAAGATCCAAGAAATCTACATGGAGCTCGAGGAAATCATGACAAAAAGATACACATCAAATCACCTTTTGCTCAACAGAAATTCTGGAAAAATCGTGAAGAAAATCTGAGAAAATACATATACCAGAATAAAGGGCACACAGAACCAGGAAAATCCACAAAAACAGAAGACCTAAGTCCTCTATATGGCCGCGGTTCCGCGGCCTAAGCATGCTTAGGCCGCGGATCCGCGGCCGTACTGGCGCATCAGTTGGTCGTATTTCAGGGGTAGTTTGGACTTTTTTAATAGAGGCAGAATTTTGCCCTAGGTTTTCATTTTCCAGCCTATAAATAGCCCAGAACCTTATGAAGCCAAGGGTGCATAATCTTGTATTTATTTTTTAGGATTTAGTTGTTGTTGTTCTTCCTCCTCTCATCTCTTCTCCATTAAAACTTGTAGTGAGCTTTTGTGAGTGAAGAATGGTGAATGAAGAAGTTCGTTTTATTATTATGCTTGTCTTGTTCTCTTGTTAATTGTTGTAATTTTCATTTGTTAACTTAGTTTTTGTTATCTCTTGTTGTTTCTTTCTTCTCTCTTTTTCTTTATCCTTAAAACAACCATGATGCTTACTCTTGATCCTTGCCAAGGTGAGGTCGTAAATAGCTAGTTGTTATCTTCTAATCTCTTTCTTTCTATCTTCCTCTTTTGTTTTGTTTTCTTTTCATTATGATGTGTGAGTAGTTTCATACTTGTTAGGGTAGGATAAGGGAAGTTTGAGAGAAGGAAATCTCTCTCACTCTTTCCTTGCCCAACAACTTAATTCGACTCCCGTTAATTGAACCACAATCCGCTCCTTACGGCACCCTATCCTACATGATAGCGGTGATTCCGTAGTGAGACCGGTTGTGGTTGAATTAACCGGAGGTTATGGTTAAGAGCCAAGAACGGACGGACAAGCACCAAAAGGAAGAACTTATGCGTTGGAAAGCCTAGCTTATACTCGCAAGTTCCTTCCTAGTCGTGCTAATCCCCGTTGTTGCCGATTACCGTAACACCGATATTAAGAGGGGCAACGAAAGAGGTGAGCGACTCCTAACTCAAACTAACCTAATCCTAACCCTAACAAGCTCTCTTTACATATCTTTTTAACACTTAATTAATCACAACAAATCTGAAAAACTGGACTTAACTCGTTAAAGCACATAGAAAAAGATTCCCATCTCCCTGCGGACGACCCGTACTCAACCGGCTAGCTACAAGCGAAACCGTCTTGATTGCGGTAATTAACTAAACTTGAACACGCAGAATCCCTAACAATCAAATGGCGCCGTTGCCGGGGAGACGGTAGTTTATTTCTTTGTGTAATTTCGGGTTAACTTGTGAATATAAATATAACCGAAAAAAAATATATACTTTGTAAAAAAAATCATCTTGTTATTTTTGATTAGTTTTTGTGCAAGCATGCAGGAAAATACGGAGTTCGACTTCAGTGCTAAAGACGTGGGAAGATAGACCCACATTTCGCGGCTACACCGCGGTGGATCAAAACGAAGCAAACGATCTACTGTCAAAATCTGGAGCAGGTACAATGAGTAAATAAAAATTCAGAAAATCCAAACAAGCAGAGGATACCAACAGGAGCTCACACCAGAAAAACGGAGCCCCAACTCCACCACTACGCCGCGGAACCGCGCCATTAGCGTGCTTAGGCCGCGGAACCGCGGCCACTTGGTGCCCTCTGCATCTCAAAATCTCTGTAAGTGTTCTCTGCTTCTTCCCCACTCCTCTGGACTCCAATAAACTGTGTTTTCTGGAGCATTCTTTGCGCAAACTCTTCTCCCCCTTCCAATAAACTGTTCTTGTGCAGGATTCTTTGCGCTGCGCTAAAAATAAAAATTGTTTGCAGTTGATTTGTTATCGCTTTGCATTCATTAATACGGACTTAAGGGGCTTGAAACCAATTCAGATTGGGTGGGGATTTCATCACCCTTCCCAGGACCCCAGAAATCACAAAAAGCATAGGCATTGACCAATGTTAAATTAAAAAAATACTAGACTCAGCCCTAAGGACTTCGCGCTCAATAGGACAGAGGACTAGTTACAGGCATCGGCCGTTTATCCTATCTGACTTTTGCGGTGCCTAGGCAAGTGTGATGAAGGCAAGTGGTTATTTAATTAAGGAACTTCGCGAAAGCGTTGGATAACCTCCCACTTACCTGGCACTTATCTGGCCGCATTAGACGGAGAAGAGGCGGTTTGAGGTCCTTTTTCTAGCCCTCTGGAACAGTTAGGAGCAGGTCTAGTTGACCTAGACGACCCTAGATCTAGGTGAGATTGTGCATATCTTATTTGTGATTGCTTAAAGCCGTAAGTCCGTACATATTTCTGTAAAGCTCTTTCTAAAAAAAAGGAAAAAATCAAAAACTTTTATAAAAACTTGCTCTTTGTCGCCAAATCCATTTTTCACCCACCACCCATCGTTTTCTCCATTGACGTTTTCTTACGCTCACCTTCTCCGCTTTGACTATACTAAACTCGTTTAGTGTATGTCCGCTTGGACTCGGGACACTAGCGCCCGTCTAGTCCGCGTTACGTTAGTCGCTACCGACTACGCGATCGACTCAGACGTCGAAACTCCGTCCACTCCTCTTTCACCCCTTCCTTTGTCGGCCAACTCCGACGTTGACCGGAATTCTGTTCATACATCTTCACCTTCACCTTCACCAACTTCTTCTTCCGCGATGTCAGGATTTAATCCGAACATCTCTTTGACTACTCCTGGATTGGCTCCACCTCCTACGGAGACCAATAACCCACCACCACCGCCTGTTGTACCGCCGCAGCGAATCACGCTCCAGGATCGTTTCCATCCCACCCGTTCTGCACTTCCCACCTGCCTTTCTCTTCCACCGGCCAATGGGGATAATTTTGAAATTAAGCCCCACTTCATCAACATGCTTCCACGATTTCATGGGCTTGAATCTGAAGATGCCTATATCTTCATCAACAAATTTCAAAACGTTTGTGCCATGATGAAAACCACCCAGCTGTCGGACGATGCTATACGTCTACGGGTCATTCCGTTCACTCTATGCGATCTTGCTGAAAAATGGCTGTATAGCACCGCTTCCCACTCCATAACCAGTTAGGACGAGTTTGTAAAAGCGTTTCTAAAGAAATTTTATCCGAATCATAAAACCGCAAGGATTCGAAATGAAATCAACCAATTCTCTCAGCTTCCTTCTGAACCCTTCTGGAAGTGCTTTGACCGGTACAAAGACCTTCTTGTTCAGTGTCCTCACCACGGTATAGAGAAATGACAACTTTGCCAAACCTTATACGAGGGCCTGAACCCAGCAACGAAGCAGTTGTTGGAAACCATCTGTCAAGGCCACTTCCTATCGAAATCTGACGAGGAAGCGTGGCAGTTCTTTGACGACCTTGCGGAGCAAACGCTACAATGGGAGAGCACTAGACCGACTTCTTCTTCTTCTACCTCCACTTCTACCGGTCAGTCTAGGGTAGGAATTCACCAACTTGATGTCTCTATTGCGATGAAAGATGAAATGGCTGCAATAACAAGAAAGCTTGAAGCGATAGAGAGCAAATTCTCTTCTCCTGCTCCTGCCCCTGTTCTTCCCCTTCGTACCATCTGCGCTTGTTGTTCCGATCCTTCTCACTTGACTGAAGAGTGTCCTTACAATCCACCATCGCAAGGACAGGATCAGGTTAATGTTGCATTTCAGCAAAGACCGAGGAATGATCCATACTCTTCCACCTACAATCCCGGTTGGAGGAACCACCCCAATTTCGCCTGGAATCAGAATCAGAATCAATTCCAAGGCAACAATTTCCAAAGGGCCCCTCCGCCGCAACAACAAGCGCAACAACAAACTCAGTATCAGCAGCCCTTCCAACCTCAACCTTTTCAAAATCAGATGAACAACTTTGCACCCAACAATTCTTTTCCACCAAACAACTTTGTTCCGTCAAACAACGATAAGGTTTCCTCGCTCGAACGAAGTCTGGAGGCGTTCGTTAAACAATCGACTCAGTCCACCGCCAACATCCAGTCTTCCATTCAGTCCTTAGTGCAACACACTGCCGCTCACGGGCAAAGTATCAAGACCATCGAGGCCCAGATTGCACAGCTGAATGCGGCCTTGAGCGAGCGAGAGAAAGGGAAGCTCCCATCCCAGCCACTCCCAAATCCCGGTCATCCACATAATGTACATGTTGCTCTTGAACAACAGAATCATAATGTGAGTGCCGTGACCACATTGAGATCGGGAAGGATGCTGCAGAACAACATCGGCACACGGATCAACGATGACACCCCGGCCACTTCTTCTTCTTCTTCTTCTTCTCCTGCTTCTTCGTCTTCTGAGCCTATTCTCCATTCTTCAAAAGGCTCTCCTTCCTCTTCTTCTGCTCTGAACGGACCCACTTCTCACTCCATGAAAACACCTGTTCTGGGATCCGTTCCAACTCCACAATCTCCTCCTCCAACATTAGACTCAACCAATTTTAAAAATGTTCCATTTCTAAACCGGTTGAGGTCTAATAAACAAAATCCTCAGATGGAGAAGATTCTGGAGTTATTGAAGCAGGTTAACATTAACATTCCTCTTTTAGATGATGTCCAACAAGTCCCGTCCTACGCGAAAATCTTAAAGGACTTGTGCACGAAAAAGAGGAAGTCTCAGGTACCCAAGAAAGTTTTCTTGGCTAGTGCTGTGAGTGATGCCCTTACCCAATCTTTACCACAAAAACGGAAGGACCCTGGCTGTCCTACGATTTCTATTACTATTGGGGATAAGAACATCAACCGCGCACTATTAGATCTTGGTGCCAGTGTTAACCTGCTTCCGTACTCAGTATACGAGCAATTAGGCGTCGGAGAGCTGAAACCCACGCACTGCACTCTCCAAATGGCCGACCGATCAATCACCCATCCTAGGGGTGAGCTAGAGGATGTGTTAATAAAAGTCGGGGACTTCATATTCCCCGTTGACTTCATTGTATTAGACACACAGCCTGTAGCTAACCCCCGGAATCAAATTCCGGTGATACTCGGTCGCCCATTCCTTGCAACCTCAAATGCTGTGATCAATTGTCGCAATGGTTCGATGAACCTCTCTTTTGGAAACATGACGATTGAACTCAATATTTTTAGGTTGGGGAATCAGCCCGCCGAACCTAATGCTCATATACTGGACATCTGCTCGATCCAGGAGATCACCCCAGAAGAGTGTGAATTCGAGGAGTTTCTGTTTGATCACGATAATCTTGACGCCACTAGTGCGTTTCTCTTCGAACCTACTGCTGTTTCTGCGCCCGACAACGACTACGAGTGTTTCACGTTTTCAAACGATCTTAGCCGTGCACAACCCGAGTTTGAATCTTTCGAATTTCCGGATGAGTTACCTGAACCATCCGACTTGGTCGCTTACACTCGTTTTGAACATTTGCTGGAGTCCTTTGAGTTCGAGACCTTTGCACCAATCTTGCCTTCCATCGTTTCACCTCCAACGCTCGAACTCAAGCCTTTGCCGTCTCACCTTAAGTATGCTTACTTAGGTGAGAATGAGACCCTCCCTCTCATCATCTCGGCTTCTCTAGCTCCCGAGCAAGAGAAAGCCCTTCTCGCGGTCTTGCATAGCAACAGGCAAGCTTTTGGTTGGTCCATGGCGGACATCAAGGGGATTAGTCCCCTGATCGTTGAGCATCACATTCATCTGATGGATGATGCCAAACCAGCCCGGGATCCACAAAGACGTCTCAATCCAGTCATGAAAGAGGCTGTGAAGAAGGAGATCGTAAAATGTCTAGATAGTGGTATCATTTACCCTATCTCTGATAGCCAGTGGGTTAGCCCCATTCATGTTGTCCCCAAGAAGTCGGGCATCACGGTCATCACTAACGAGGCGAACGAGTTAATCCCTACTCGCACCCAAACTGGGTGGCGAGTGTGCATTGATTACAGAAAACTCAACGCCGCAACGCGGAAAGACCACTTTCCGCTACCTTTCATTGACCAGATGCTTGAACGATTGGCCGAACACGAGTACTACTGCTTTCTTGATGGCTACTCCGGCTATAATCAAATTCCCATCGCCGAAAAAGACCAGGACAAGACCACTTTCACTTGTCCTTTCGGCACGTTTGCATATCGTCGCATGCCCTTTGGGTTATGCAATGCGCCCGCTACCTTCCAGCGGTGTATGATGGGAATTTTCTCAGACATGGTGGAAAAATTTCTGGAGATCTTCATGGATGATTTCTCCATCTTCGGCGATTCCTTCAACGAGTGTTTGCTGCATCTTGACGCTGTCCTTACCCGATGTAAGGACAAGAATCTCACTTTGAATTGGGAGAAATGCCACTTCATGGTGCACAAAGGTATTGTCTTAGGACATATCATCTCGCAAAATGGCATAGAGGTTGACAAAGCAAAGATTGAGGTCATTTCCAATCTACCTCCTCCCCGATGCGTCAGAGATATCCGAGCCTTCCTTGGCCATGCCGGTTTCTATAGACGGTTCATCAAGGACTTTAGCAAGATTGCTAGGCCCTTCACTCTTTTGCTGGCCAAGGACACGCCATTCGACTTCAACTCGAGCTGTGTGACTGCATTCGAGTCATTGAAAAGCTCACTCACTTCTGCTCCCGTTCTTTCTTCACCTGACTGGACGCACCCATTTGAGATTATGTGCGATGCATCCGACTTTGCCATTGGTGCTGTCCTTGGACAACACATCAACAAGATGCCGCACGTAATCTATTATGCGAGCCGAACCCTGAACGATGCCCAACTCAATTATACAACAACCGAGAAGGAATTCTTAGCTGTTGTATTTGCTTTAGAAAAGTTCAGGCCCTACCTTATCGGCTCTCCAGTCATTGTCTACACAGACCATTCTTCTCTGCGCCATCTTTTTGCGAAGAAAGATGCAAAATCTCGGTTAATACGTTGGATCCTCTTGCTTCAAGAGTTTGACCTTGTCATTAAGGATAAACGAGGATGTGAAAACGTAGTTGCCGACCATCTCTCACGACTTCCTTCTTCGCCTTCGCTTCCAATTCCGATCAACGACGTTTTCCCGGATGAACAACTCTTGACAGTATCTTGCGAACCCTGGTTCGCAGATATTATGAACTATTTGGCCACAGAATTACCACCGACTGAATGGTCAAGTCAGGACAGACTTCGCTTCTTATCCCAAGTAAAGCACTTTTACTGGGACGAACCCTATTTGTTCAAGTACTGTCCCGACCAGATTATTCGTCGGTGTGTTCCTGACGAGGAATTCAAGAGTGTGCTGTCGTTTTGCCACGATCAAGCATGTGGCGGGCATTTTGGCCCCAGAAAGACAGCCGAGAAGATCTTGCAATGTGGTTTCTACTGGCCACAACTCTTTAAAGACGCTCACGACTATTGCAAGACTTGCTCCCGGTGCCAACACATGGGCCGGATATCCCGGAGGAACGAGATGCCGCTCCAACCGATTTTGGTTGTGGAGATTTTCGATGTTTGGGGGATAGATTTCATAGGGCCGTTTCCCAGCTCTTTTGGGAACTTGTACATCCTTCTCGCTGTTGATTACGTCTCTAAATGGGTCGAGGCTGTGCCCAGCCGGACTAATGACAACAAGGTTGTCGTTAGGTTCCTTAAAGAAAACATTTTCTCCCGGTTTGGGTACCCCCGAGCGATCATTAGCGACAATGGAAGTCATTTCTGCAACAAGACTTTCGAGGCCTTGATGCGGAAATACTCCATTAATCATAAGCTATCCACGCCCTACCACCCCCAAACCTGCGGGCAGGCCGAAGTTTCAAATCGGCAAATCAAGCAGATACTGGAGAAGACGGTTTCTAAGAACCGTAAGGATTGGTCGCTGAAACTCACTGATGCCCTTTGGGCCTTTCGAACCGCTTATAAGACCGACCTTGGCATGTCTCCCTATCGGCTTGTGTACGGAAAAGCCTGCCACCTACCTGTCGAAATAGAGCATCGCGCATTTTGGGCGATAAAAGAATTGAATCTGTCTCTCGAAGATGCGGGCAGCCATCGGAAGCTGCAGTTGAACGAACTGAGCGAGCTTAGGGATGAGGCTTACGATAACGCGGTTGTCGTTAAGAACCGAACGAAGGTGTTTCACGATAAACACCTTTTGCGCAAAACCTTCGTACCTGGTCAGCAGGTACTGCTTTACGACACCCGACTTCACTTCCATCCAGGAAAGCTCAGATCTCGCTGGAAAGGGCCGTATTTTGTGCAGAATGTGTATCCGCAGGGCGCTGTGGATTTGGAAAATCCAAAGGACGGTTCATTTTTCAAAGTGAACGGACACCGACTAAAACCGTACCTTAGCGCCGAACCAACAGAGGAGCTCCTGGTCTTACAGGAGCCGGTTTACCCTGCCTGATCTTCCTCTGCCTACCTCCAAACTTCGGTTATCCAGCCAAGAATAGTGGACACTGTTCCAAATAAGTTTGGGGGTATGTATAAACCATTTTGTATATATTTGTGGATATTCTTTTTCTTTTTCTTTTCTTTAAATACAAAAAAAAAAAATTGTGTATCGCTAACCGACAATTTTGACCCTTCAAATGATCTCTTCATGCAATGACAGTGAGGACACTGTCCAGTTTAAGTTTGGGGGTACGCTCGGTACGCATTTCTTACCTTCGCATTCATATGTATATTTTGCATCTGCATATTAAAATCCATAAAATCCATAAAAATCTGAAAATTTTCTAAAAACATAAAAACTTTTCTGTCAAGTTAGCTAGTGGGAGGACTCTGATTCAACATTTCGACGGTTTTGTTTGATAAAATAAGAATAACTAAATCTTATGTTTAGATTTTGAAAACCTGAAAAATAACTCTCCTTTGAAGTTAACTATAGCTGATATACGTCTTTACATCACAATACACGTGTCGTGAGTTTTTGGAAATTAGATGACAAGTCTTTTATGTCGAAAAACTTTTAAATGGATCAATGATTTTCTGAGGATCAAATAGGTTTGTTCTGAAATAAGTAAAATCAAGAATAGTTTATGAAGTGAGTGAATATGAAGGAATGTTATTGATGCCTTAATTGGAACTAAGTCTGAAAAATAACTCATCTGGAACTTGATTGGAATGATTACACACCGAACCCACTAAACACGTCTTTTATCCAAAAAAATAATTGAACTGCCGGTTATATCTCCGTTCGTATTAAATCATCTGATTTTCACGCCAAACTGTCTTTTGTTTTTGGACCTAAGTAACTTGAGTAATTAAGTCCGCTGGGGTGTTTCTACACCTAATGCCCTAAAACCAACTGGTTTGGGTGCATTGGCCCAAAGCTTGATAAGAAGCCTAGAAAGTCCAGATTAAAACAAAATCAAGCAAGTGTTCTCTCCGAGTTAAAATTCCTAACGGTTCTTTGTGTGAGAATAATCTTGATAAAAGACAGGCTTTTATAAAAAAAATTTAGCGGAGATATGAAGGTTTTATTCTATGATAAAGACTATTGCACGTTCACAGAGGTGTGTATGAAATGAAAACAAGAAAAAGGTAGAGTGAAGAATAAGACCTAGTTTTCCTGTTAAGGAAGATAGAAATTCTAAAGTTGAAACTTTACTGGAAAACGAAACTTGAAAAATGCTTAACTCTTTATAAAACTTATGTGATCCTTTCAAAATTTTTATCTGGACTTTATTGTGTGACATGAGGACTTTATTCGACCCTTCTGGAACTTAACGACACTATTTGCACTGCACGTAAAGACATATAAAAGCTGGAGTTAAATAAGAAGCGAGGTGTGAAAAATAAAGGTTCGATAGTCTAGACTTAGGATAATAGAATTGTTATTTTCTGAAACAAAACTTTAGGGTTTGAATCTTAGTTATTTTACAAAACTAGCCTGACCGGATTTTGTGGGTAGTATCCGCTGAAAATTCTTAGGAGACAACACTCCTCCTACTAGGGACACTTAGAGGTTTAACGGCTTGTTGCACATGCTCAGTGCAATCGCGTTCCCTGCGAAAGTGAGGTTAGGAAATTTTTTGTGAATAAATTGGCTTTGCTCGGGACGAGCAAATGATAAGTTTGGGGGTATTTGTTCATATCAGATTTTTGTATTTTCATACCGTCCAATTTTTATCACATTGCATATCGGTAGGTACTCTTGAGCCGTGTTTGCTAGTCAATTGCAGGATACAGTTTCTCGGCTCTAAACGGTGAAATCCATGGAAAAACACGACAAAATCCGGGTTCCTTCCAACCACAGATAAAACACGGATCTCCTCTCTTTATCCGTCTGTTGCCACACACCAGTTTAAGAGACAAAATGTCAAATCAATGTCGTTTTCATGCACAAGGCTCAATGGCAGCACAAGATCTAAGAAATCTACATGGAGCTCGAGGAAATCATGAAAAAAAGATATACATCAAATCACCTTTTGCTCAACAGAAATTCTGGAAAAATCGTGAAGAAAATCTGAGAAAATACATATACCAGAATAAAGGGCACACAGAACCAGGAAAATCCACAAAAACAGAAGACCTAAGTCCTCTATATGGCCGCGGTTCCGCGGCCTAAGCATGCTTAGGCCGCGGATCCGCGGCCGTACTGGCGCCTCAGTTGGTCGTATTTCAGGGGTAGTTTGGACTTTTTGTATAGAGGCAGAATTTTGCCCTAGGTTTTCATTTTCCAGCCTATAAATAGCCCAGAACCTTGTGAAGCCAAGGGTGCATAATCTTGTATTTATTTTTTAGGATTTAGTTGTTCTTCTTCCTCCTCCTCTCATCTCTTCTCCATTAAAACTTGTAGTGAGCTTTTGTGAGTGAAGAATGGTGAATGAAGAAGTTCGTTTTATTATTATGCTTGTCTTGTTCTCTTGTTAATTGTTGTAATTTTCATTTGTTAACTTAGTTGTTGTTATTTCTTGTTGTTTCTTTCTTCTCTCTTTTTCTTTATCCTTAAAACAACCATGATGCTTACGCTTGATCCTTGCCAAGGTGAGGTCGCAAATAGCTAGTTGTTATCTTCTAATCTCTTTCTTTCTATCTTCCTCTTTTGTTTTGTTTTCTTTTCATTATGATGTGTGAGTAGTTTCATACTTGTTAGGGTAGGATAAGGGAAGTTTGAGAGAAGGAAATCTCTCTCACTCTTTCCTTGCCCAACAACTTAATTCGACTCCCGTTAATTGAACCACAATCCGCTCCTTACGGCACCCTATCCTACATGATAGCGGTGATTCCGTAGTGAGACCGGTTGTGGTTGAATTAACCGGAGGTTATGGCTAAGAGCCAAGAACGGACGGACAAGCACCAAAAGGAAGAACTTATGCGTTGGAAACCCTAGCTTATACTCGCAAGTTCCTTCCTAGTCGTGCTAATCCCCGTTGTTGCCGATTATCGTAACACCGATATTAAGAGGGGCAACGAAAGAGGTGAGCGACTCCTAACTCAAACTAACCTAATCCTAACCCTAACAAGCTCTCTTTACATATCTTTTTAACACTTAATTAATCACAACAAATCTGAAAAACTAGACTTAACTCGTTAAAGCACATAGAAAAAGATTCCCATCTCCCTGCGGACGACCCGTACTCAACCGGCTAGCTACAAGCGAAACCGTCTTGATTGCGGTAATTAACTAAACTTGAACACGCAGAATCCCTAACAATCACCATACGATGGAGTATCCAATAAACTGTGGATCTTCGTAGTGATACGGAGTGTCCTGGAGAAATACAAAAGGTGATTTAGGATTGGCGAAGAAATACTCGGTTTGGTCGTGAATAGCAGTCGCAATTTACTTTTCCCTCTTACTAATCCCTTTCTTTGTCTTAACTTAATACCTTCTGTACACCATCGTTATGCTAATTGGTTTTCTTCATTCCCCACCGTTCGGCACCAGCCTAAGGTTTGGAAGAAGACTATCCAATTTGCGTAGTAGGTGTACTATCTCCTAAACCAAGGAGTACTCACGACCTGAGAGAAGGTGAAAGGAAAAGACAACTGAATAGTCCTATTCGTTTTCTCCAGAACCGGAAACCATCCTCGAATTCCTTCGAGTTCGTATATAACCATACGATGGTTTTGTCCAATGGAAGTGGACGTTCGTAGTAATACGGGGTGTCCTGGAGAAAAGAGTAAAAGTAGGAGTGGCAATGAGGTTTGCAACTCTGACAATCCAAAAGCCAGTGTTAAGAAGGTTCGGTCAACTTGGTCACTGAGTCATAGTCTAGGGTCGGGTCAATGGTCGCTGCCAAAGAGAGAGAGAGAAAAGAAACACTCAGCGTGCACTCTAACCTAGATCAGAATGGTTACCACTTTATCTAATCAGGAAACCTCCCACTGTACCGTCAAATTCTTCTCCAAACCCGAAAGAAGAATTAGTCGGGATCACCCGAGGAGTAAACCAACTCATCAGTGGGAATCGGGATCCAACTATCATCGCATGACAACGTGACGGAATCCACTCACATTATCACACTCCAGAAGGTATGCGCATGTCTGGCAAGTTTCAGTTTTTTTAGAAACTCCCGATGTGATTTTTACCCCTAGGACTCAAGTGACCTTGACGGAGTCAACAAATCAAAGAGTCCTAGTCAAGTTCAACCCGTCATTATCTGGATTGCATTAAACCCACCCGTACGTGCCCTTGACGGAGTCAACAAGGCCGCACGACTGTCCTAACCAATCCCATTTATGCAACAAACAAGCACCACTTAGCTACCGTACACTACGCCTTGACGGAGTCAACAAACGCAGCACGAATACTAAATAATACCCATAAGAAATGACGGAGGGCTACGACTGGTTTTTGGCGAAAAACCTTTAACGTAATGAACTTGATATCGTTGAAGGAACTGCATAGCCTTTTATAAAAATATAGTGACGAAAACCTTTGCTAAAGAGGTCACTCCCGGTGAAAGGATCTCGGCTCTTTCCCCGTAGAATGAGGTGCAGGATATTCCAACTGAATACCACGATGAAAAGTAAAAGGCAATCGGCTATAGTGAAGTTATTGCCCTGACGCAAACTTTTGTCCAAGGGGTCACTCCCGGTAAAGGGATCTCGGCCCTTGCCTCGTCGACTGAGGAGCAGGATATTCCAACTGAATACCACGATGCAAAACAAAAGAGAACGCCGTTGCAATAACAGCTTTTTGAAAAATATTCCAACAACATCAGAATAGGTTTGTTTAGCTTGCATTGATCTGAATCAACGCAGTCCCATCAATTGATCACACCACAAAGAACGAAAATATACTGATGTACGTATATGCCATCCGCATTCACCACTGGGTCCCGTCATTACCCGTTAGGTTAGCTAACTAACGACAGAGCGGGGACTGGACTAGTGCGGATGCAAAACATATACAACATCTACTAATATATATACCAATATATTATATTTCGCTCAAGGCGTGATAAAATGCAACATCACAGAAATATACAGCATCACAGAACAATACAGATATCTGGAAGCCCCGGGTTTCACAGAGCCGCTGCTGAAACCCGACGTTCTCCTGGTCGTGTGGATAGCCTGTGTAATGAAATCCTAGACCCCTACGGGCGCGGCAAGTCACCCGCCAAAACCTGAAGCGAGGCAGCCCCCTTCAGCACCGTGAATGGACCACCCAGCACTTCATGGAATCCGGTAACTTGGGCACCCCTCCTGGGTCAACCTGTACCCCCTACGAGTGCGGCGAATAGCCCGCCAATCCTAGAGTGAAGCCCCCTTCGTCTCAACACCATGAGATGCGGGCTTGTTGCCCTCTAGAACCCGGCTATCCGTGCACCCCTCCATGGGGTAATCCTAGTACAGAAAGTAAAATATACATACTACGGGTAAATCGACCGCAACCAGGTCGTGCCCCAAAAGAATAATACAAACAGGCAGTGACGGCAGTCCACATGTCGGACGCTCACCCCGCAATATCAAATGTGCATATAAAACAAAACTGTACTAACATTGCATCCAGGCTATCCCTCAAGACCGATCCGCAACATCACAACAAAATCACAAGACATCAACGTGAATGTCACGTTCGCAAATCCGTCCAACCGGGCTATAGCAGTTAGACAGGATTTACCGATCAAGTGACATTCACGGTCGCAGATATAATGTAAATACTGTGAACCAATGTGTTTAAAATATCCGATCGATCAAATTTTATCAAGTGGGCCCCCAAACAATACTGTAGCACTCACAGAAATTCTGGGCCCAAACAAAGTATACCAAAACCCCTATTTTCAGCCCACAAGCCCACTACAAAAAAATGATGACGTGAATCCACTTTCCTGCGGCGGAACCGCGGCCAAAGAGGGGTTATAGCCGTGGTTCCGCGGTCATACGGAAGGATCAGGGCACCAAAATTTTCCAGTGTTCTTAGGATTTTCAGTACATCAGTTTTCTACAACCTGAAAAATTTTTGGACTTCAAAAAATTTCGACAGAAACTGATGTGAAGAAAAAACGCGGTTTTGGAATTTTTATTCGATCGGAAATGTAAAACACATTAGACAAAGCTAGACTAGATTAATGGCGTGGCTTTGATACCATGTTGCGCTACGGCAGCGCCCCGGCCGTCTATCCGAGGCCAAAATGCGGAATCAAAAATTTTCTTAACTTTTAAACTGGCGCTACCGTGGACAATAAACCCGGATCGTAACCATTAACCTAATCCTAGCAATCAAGAGAAAGGGTGAGAGATATACCGAGTGATCCGAGTCCTCCGGTCTTCTCGTCGTCGTCCCGATCTCCCGCGGAAACTCCGGTCGTCGCATCCTTGCCGGAAGGGCACCACATCGTCTGCATCTTTTACGGGCTCCCACCTTTGGACCGAGGCAACTCGGGCGCGAAGTTGGCTAGCCGACGCGTCCAAGGATACTGTAGGTTTAGTGTAGAATGGTTGTCTCATTTGGGGTAGTAAAGTTGCCATTGGAGATGGAGGAATGAGGCTAAGGAAAAAATGGTGCTTTTATTTTTTTTCCACACAAGAAAAAAATGAGATGAAGAAATATGTGCCACCACAACAAAATGAATCTCTCTCATCTTTTTCTCCCTCTCAAAAAATGGCCGGCCTCTTCTTCTATGGAAATGGTGGAGGGAATAAAGCATAATACAAAGGGAGGTGAGTGTACTAAAAGGCAAGAGGTGACCACATCAAAAGCCATGATAACAATGTCATTTCCATTCAAATCAACTCTAATCACAATCAACTCCTAGCATCATGAAAAAGCAAAGATGCTAATCAAATCATGATCCCATAAAAGCAAGAAACCCCCTTCACAAATGTTATTTGCAAACTTGCAAATAACCCCCCTCCATCGGAAAAGTCCGGCCGGGAAAGAACAAAGGAAAACCGGCCGGAACGGAATGCAAACTGGAAACTCCAGAAAACTGGTCCCGTAATAAATTACAGGAAAACCCTGATACTGTGCATACACACCCGCATCTGTATTCCGACCGGATACAAATGCAATGAGACAAAATCTACACTGTACTAAACCAGGATCCGGCTTAAACCAAAGCCGGCTAGTAATATCCGTTCTATCCTGATCCGTGCAATACCGCACGTATCTGATCGAACCTTGCCATATATATATACGGCCTCTAGTACAAACCGTCCGATCCTAATCCGTGCAATACCGCACGTATCTGATCGGACCCTGCCATATCTCCATACGGTCTCTACAGCGTTTCGCCCGAAACTTGAGTAACTGTCTGTGTGGTGGACTCTAAAGACTCGTCAATACTATGACTGTGGATTTAACCACTAGCACGTCAGAGGTATTAGCCAATACGTGACGGGCCACCAGCTATTGACCAAAAGGGACGTCGATGAGCGAACTCATCCTGACACCCTACTGAGCCTGTCAGTGACAATATCCGTACAGTCCGGTCCGTTCGTCTATGAGCATCGCATGGCGGGCCTAGGGGGTTGGTAAAAGTCAGACTCCTAAAAGCGGTACAAGTCGTGTCGGAGCGAAGCCCAGAACACCCTGAGATACTACTGGAATACCTACCAGTAAATCTCCTGCCTCGGCCGAGGGCTTTGTGTAATGGCTCTCCTAGACACAGCGCGACCTCACCCCCAATACCGGGAGAGATGAATCCCTGCAGATCCGCTCACTGCCTCCATGTGGCTCGGGACTGTACCCAACTAAAACCTGTTTGCACGACTCCTTTGAGCCGTTGTAAGGTAGTAATCAAAGTACAGTGGGAACTCACACGAGACAAATGACGATCTCAGGTCGATGAACTAACCTGTACACATGTCACCAGGGAACTGCTATCTGACGTCAAGTATAAGACCAACTAGCATGTTCCCGGCGAGTCCTGTACGGTGTACTCATAACCCAATGAGCACCTGTATACATCTTAGATGAACCAACTGACACCAGTGGCTTGTGAGACCGGCCACCGTCCCTCGTCGGGGTCTCGACTGTATACACTAGTCTACTCTGGAGAATCGATGCCCTGTCTCGAAACTCCCACGACTAGGGACCTTTTAAGGATGTGCTTATAGACCACCAGCTCTCACGTATATGATCGCCCTCATACTGCTGGCAGTCAAGCAAGAATCCTAGGGGCTCTATCAGCGTGTAATAGCGACCTGTAAGGTCACCTGAAGCAGTACACGATGATAAAGGTAAACCAGATAGCATACTATCATCTCGAGTAAGACTGTCCTACCGGGATAGGTCCTCCCTCAATCATTGCAATCACGTGCCTGTGATCCAATAATTGAGTCTGAGGGCACTATCTCCAACAATTTGTATGGACATTTTCCTTATTATTATTAACTACTAAAATGTGTTAATTGTAAATAAAGAATATATGTGGGTTTATTTGTAAAAAGATTATTATCATATGTTTCTTAATTTATAATTAATATAATTAGGAAAAATATAAGCAAATCATATTTAAATAAAATATCCATGAGATTATTATTAAAATATGCCTATTATATCAATATCCTTAACCATTATTATCAGGATATCATATCAATTAATTGGTTAGAATAATATTTCAAATAAAATAAATGCTATTAATAAGATGATTTGAGATATTGTGCATGTATTATAAAAAGATCATCTCAGTTTTGAACTACAAGTAGGAGATTATAAAACCAAATCTGCCGAATATTAGAAGAATATTGAAAAATCTCGCAACGGCAGAGACTAAGAGATATATTTTCAGAATATTTTTATCAGAAGGATCTCTAAATATCGAGAGAAAAAGGCACGGAAAATTTGGAAGCACAAACCCTCCATGCGGCGGCGGATCCACGGTCAAAGGGCAACATGGGCGGTGGAAGCGCGGTCTGTTGGTGGCCGTAGGATTTGAAAACTCAGGGTCTTGATTGTAATTTGACACACTTCAACATGACGTCTAGGTTTTACATTCCAGAGCCTATAAATAGGACCGAGAGCTATCTATCAAGAAGATATTCATCTATCCATCGATCGATTAAGATCTAGCGAGCAAACTAGGATTTTGTAAATTACTTTTTCAGCGAGCAAGTTTTGTAATGCGATAGTTAATTAATAAAGATAGTTGTTTATCACACAAAACTGCATTTTAATACCGCTCATTCATTATCTATTTTGTTATATATCGGTGCTATTAACCAGTGTCTGCTCAGTAAATACATATTACATGTGTTCGTTACAAAATACTGGAAAACACACTCAAAATCACGGATATAACATTTGGGAGCCGACACTGCAAACAGAACAGAAAACCAATTGATATCCAAAGAGTTCTTTTGCAAACAATAATGTGTACACAATTTTGGTCCAACACAATACAAGTGTGCACATAGCTCTTTGATGACTTGGACCATGGTAGGGCTGCCCATGATGAAAGTGGGCACAGATGGGAGTGATGTGTGATAAATGCAAAAAGTTTTGATGTGATATAAAGCATCAACTTTCCCTCCAAAATCCCTGAATGCAAACTAGGCTTATATAGACAAATCAAACAGCACCAGAGTGATAGTGGAGAGCACACAAGGCCACCATACCAACACGAGCCTCATTGCTCGGACCAAGACCGGTGAGACCCCCCAAAAAACCGGCATCGCCGGGCCCCCTAGCTCCATTTGTCCCCTTTTTTCTGGTCATTTCTTTAGGTCACATCATCTTATTTATATTGTTTGTTTATTCTGGTTTGTTGCCTATAAATACCAGAACTGATTTAGTGAGAGGGGACATGTAAAAATATATGTATATACCCATTTCTAGTTTAGTTTTTGGTTTAGTTTGAGAGTTGTGTGAGCTCAACTTGGTGAGGATGTGAGTTGAATGGTTTTGCCTTCCTCCTCCTCTTGTGATTGTTTAAAATACTTAATTGTGATTGTAATCTTAAGATTGCTAAATGGAAGTGTTGGATATGATATGATGATTTCGATGGTTATTTGTAACCTTTATCTCATATCCCATTCCTTCATATTCACCATTTGCAAGGTTAAGCTTAGAATTAATCGTGTGTTAAACTTACTAGGTAGTTGAGATATGGTATGTTGCTTATGTTTCTTGACACCTTTCATTCAAGAATATACCATATACTCTCACCCACCTACCTAGCAAGAGTAATATATAATTTTACTTCTTATTTGCAAATTGATGTATATTGATGTTGTATGCTTGCTAACCCTTATGCTTAGTGTTGATACATCATGCATGGACATAAGAATGGTAGTAACGGACTCGTTTCGTGTTTTGCGTCGAATATCGGTATTTTGATAACTTGTGCTTCGCAACCACCTTGAAAAGTCATGCTTCATGCTGGGATCGACACAAGGACGGACGATCAAGGGAGCGTCGAAGGAATCACCGCGATTCAACCATCCGAGCCAAAACCATGACCACTTCTTCTTAACTTGTTTTCTTGTTTTCGTATTTTCTTTATTATTTTGTGACAAACCAAACCATATTCTTTGTTCTCGAACCTTAAGCGACAAAACTTAATCTTCAATTCCCTGCGGATCGACCCGTACTTGCCGGCTCACTACAATGCGCCGTGCACTTGCGGTTTATAAATTTTAAAACAAGGCCGAGCTCGTGTGCGCGACTATTTTCTAAAATCACTCTATTTCCAAAACACGCACGTTTGCGCGTGCGGGTGAGACCCCAACAAGTTTTTGGCGCCGTTGCTGGGGAATTGGTAGTCATTAGGAATTGTTATTTCTGGTTCGTACTAACACACTAACCATTAACTCAATTTTTTTCAAAACTAACAAAACAATTTTTTTTCTAACTTTGCTCTTTGCTGTTAAAACCTGCTATTACCTTGCTATTAAACTGAAAAATCAAAGCATACTTTTAGAACACCAATATAGATTGGAGGATCCACACAAAATTCGAGCACCTAACTCTTAAAATCAACCAGCGACATACACTAAAAATCTGGCGCCGTAAGGAACACACGAAGGTTTGTTCTCCTCACGACTCCTAAGGAGAAAGTACACCTACGAGATCCTTTCGGCTCATAGGGAGAATACTTTTATGGGACCCTTATGGCTTATAAAATTGAAAAGCCTTGGGTGATAGGGATCTAAACATGTCCCCTAAGCTATCGCTTCTCAATAAGCAAAGGCAAATGATGATTCGCTCCTAACACCATATTCCAGTGTAGCGGTGCCGATGCCGACCCAAAAACCAATTCCTAAATCCTTCTGGGGCAAATGATGAGTCGCTCCTGATACCATATTCCAGTGTAGCGGTACCGATGTCGACAAAAAACCAATTCCCAAATCCTTTCAAAGACAAATGATGATTCGCTCATGGTACCATATTCCAGTGTAGCGATTCTGATGTCAAAACAAATCAAACCAACCAATTCCAACATCGACCTCTAAGTCGTTAAACTGGAGATGTAAAAATGTCTAAATAAAACAAAAATAAAAAATAAAAAAATAATAATAATAAAAAGCCGAAATTATGGGGCAACTTGCAATAAAAATCAGCGAGTAAAAATAAAGCTGAAATGATGGGGCAACCGCGAGTAAATATAGCCGAAATGATAAGGCAATCGTGACCTTCGCAATAAGAAAAGCTGAAATGATAGAGCAACCGCGGCCAAAAAAAACCTTCAACGGCGAATGGTGAGTCGCTCCTGGTACCATATTCCAGTGCAGCGATGCAGACGTCGACCAAAATCCAAATCCCCAGGTGGCGAATGATGAGTCGCTCATGGTACCATATTCCAGCGCAGCGATGCAGACGCCAACCAAATTCAAATTTTCAAATCCCTGGATGTCCCAATGGCGAATGATGAGTCTCTCATGGCACCATATTCCAGTGCAGCGATGCAGACGCTAACCAAAATTCAATTTCCCAAAATTCTCCCAGCCCTACGGTTGGTCCCCAAGTTGACTGCCGTATACAATCCACAGGCTCAAATAATTCTCATCACACCCATGCCCAACCGTAGTCATTAGTTACGCGGCTGGTCTCCGTCCTTGGAATTATGCTCCATTTGGGAAGACCCACTCACGTGTCCTCACGTACATGAGGAGAAAAAACTTACGAGATCCTCTCAACTCTAAGAAAACACCTTCGTGAGATCCTTATGACTCATAAAGGAACAACACACTTGGGAGTCCCCACGACTCCTAAGGAGAAAATGCACCTACGGGATCCTTACGACTCGTAGGGAGAAAATACTTTTATGGGACCCTTACGGCCCATAAAATTGAAAAGTTTTAGGTGATAAGGATCTAAACCTGTCTCCTAAGCCATCGCTTCCCAAAAGGGAAATGAAAATGATGAGTTGCTTCTGGCATTATTCCAGTGCAGCAATACAGATGCCGACCAAAAACCCAAATCCCAAGTTTTCCCAACGGCGAATGATGAGTCGCTCCTGATACCATATTCCAGTACAGCGATGCAGACGCCAACAAAGTTCCGAAACTCTTCCGGCCCTGCGGTCTGGATCATACATCCTGAAAAACCGTATACAATCCACGGACGTAAAACGATCCCAATCTCTTCCAAGTCCTACCGGCGGGACCACATTCAAAGTCCCACCGGACGTGCCAGAATATGTAGGGTGTTTTTCGTCACCCCATTGAGATGGGAATACGCACGCGCTGGTCAGGCGCAGTACAGATTTCCCCTGCCTAGGGTAGGCTGGGGTTTATTGATTGTGGGGATCCGAATCTCCGGCAGCCGCAGACTAAGCTGCCGTTAATTACCCCTCGGCTTTGGAGCGAGAAAACCTCCGATTGACGGGTCAAACTGGACATGCGAACTCAATGCGATGTGTTGGTGTGTGTGTGTGTGTGTGTGTTTTTGCTTTATTACATTTGTTAAAAAAAAGATATATATATTTTTCTATATATATAAGAAAAAAATAAATAAGTAAATAAATATTTAGAGAAATTTATTTATTTATTATTATTTTTTACATGGAGCTGAACTCCAAAAGATTTTTTTTTTGGAGTTAAACTCCAAAAGAATTTTAAATATGGAGTTCAACTCCAAAAAGGTTTTAAATGGAGTTTAACTCCAAGAAGATTTTAAATGGAGTTTAACTCCATAAAGATTTTTATCGTGGAGTTAAACTCCAAAAAGAGTTTTAAATGGAGTTCAACTCCAAAAAAGAATTTTAAATGGAGTAAAACTCCTAAAGAATTTTAAATGGAGTTTAACTCTAAAAAGATTTTTATTGCGGAGTTAAACTCCAAAAGAAATTTAAATGTGGAGTTAAACTCCAAAAAGAAATGATTTTTATTGTGGAGTAAACTCCAAAAGAATTTTTGTAATGGAGTTAAACTCCAAATTTTTTTTAAATGGAGTTCAACTTCAAAAAGATTTTTATTTGGTGTGGAGTTAAACTCCACTAAATGGGGAGCCTTCCCCTCACGTGAGAAGGAGAAAGCCCCCACTTGGTGGGAGTTTTTTCTTCCTCACGTGAGAGGGAACAGGGGCTCCCAAAAGATCTTTTTTTTTGTGATGGAGTTAAACTCCAAAAAAAATTATTTGGAGTTAAACTCCCAAAACAATTTTATCCGGAGCTAAACTCCAAAAAAAGAGGTTTTTATTATAGAGTTAAACTCCAAAAGAATTTTATATGGAGTTGAACTCCTAAAATGATTTAATGTGGAGTTAAATTCCAAAAAAAAGATTTTTATTGTGGAGTTAAACTCCAAAAGAATTTTATTTGTGGAGTTAAAACTAAAAGATTTTCTCCTTTCTCTTTTGAGAAGAAATCCAAAATGGGTTCTCTTGAAACTCCAAGATCTAGATCTTGGAGATAAAAAAAGAGACCCTTTTTCTTCTCTTGATGGAGTATTGGAAGGTGGGTTTATGATAAAACTTTATTTAGTTTAAAAAAAAGAAGAGCTAAGCTCTTGATTTAATTGGAAAATGAAAAGGAAGAGGAAGAACTTGGAAGAGAGAAGATGGAGGCACAAACCCTAATTTTTAAGAGAATGAATTGTTGTATATTTTATTTATCATCATGCTGAATTGTTGTATATTTTATTCATCATCATGTTGCCTTATATAGGCTTACACATTTACATATAGCCCCTTGGGCTTTACAAAATGACATTTTGCTCAGTCATGCATAAAAAAATTACATTAAAATTATTTATTACATGATTTTTCTGTTGGCATGGGGGAGGCCGGCCGCTTCATGTTCGGGCTCGACTCGGGCATGGGCCCACTTGACTTGGGCTCACTTGGCTTGGGGTTGACTTTGACTTTGACTTGGTCAACCGGGGTGCAATTTTCGACCCTAACAAAAACCTGCTATTACCTTGCTATTAAACTGAAAAATTAAAGTATACTATTAGAACACTAATATAGATTGGAGGATCCACACAAAATTCGAGCACCCAACTCTTAAAATCAACCGGCGACATACACTAAAAATCCGGCGCCGCCGGTCCATTCTTGGTGTTTTGAAATTTTTCTTTTTGTGTTATCTCCAGTGCACTGTTAGTATTGTTTGATTTTTATAATTTTGAGTGTACAGGAATTGGGGCAGATATATCGCTTTTGGCACTAAATATCGTATTTTCCGACATTTTCAGGTTTTTACGGAATTACGACCAGCGATCGTGCGGAGCGAGGTTCAAATTCAATTGCAAGACGTTAGTGAACTACAGTGCCAAAGATCCGGCTAGTTTGACCTGCACAAGTGAACATTCAAAGACTGGGGATCTCTTCAAAGGGGTTCTTAAATCCAAAATCGCATCGGTACGTATTTTCTAACACTTTCGCTCAAATCCGACGCATTCCAATACTCTATCTTTTGCAAGATTCTTTGCACGAAATTTCCACCAATTGAACAGAGAACTAACCCGTATTTGTTGCAGCGTTTAAGCTTAAACGAAAAATAATTGCTTGCTTGCTTGATTTCTTAAATTCTTTTATTGATTTGCGCATTTGCATCTTAATACGGATCTTAAGGGCACGACCAAACAAGATACGGTAAAAGATTTCATCACCTTTTTCCATGGCTCACAAATCACAAAACTGCATTCTTGCATACCCACAGTAATTTAAAATCAATTAGAACTCAGACTTTAAGGACTTCGCACTCATTAGGAGAAGTTAACTGTGTTTAGAACACCGCTTAACGGTATATTGTTCACGGGATGTCTAGGAAAGTGTTCACGGCAAAACCGCCAAAAGAGAAAGGGTTATTCTAATTAAGGAACTTCGCGAAAGCGTTGGAAAACCTCCCCTTATCTCTGCACTTATCTGGCTTCGTGATCCGTATATCTTGAGCCCATTTCTTGACACAGTTTTACTTCAAAAATTAGGTTCTTGAGCAGGTCTAGTTGACTTAGCATAATATAGACTGCTAGGGGTATGATATTCTTTGTTTTTGTGATATTTGTGAATTCTTGTTGATATGTGTGATACACAGTTCAATTCTATTTTTCACGATTATTATTCTTTTGTTTATACTCAGTCCCAATTCGTTTGTTCAAATTGCTACAATTCTTCCCACATTCATGAAAACTGTCCTTTCTTAGGGGGTGACCGAGTTTTGATAACGGTCACCCACCTAACACTCTTGAACCTAGTCCCACTTCAAACATAGACCAAATGATTGAAAATTTAGAGAAAGAGGTCGACATGATGACTGCTTTAGCATCACCACCATCACAACCTTACTTACCTGAAACAACTGACACTCCATTAGGGAATGATAGTGAGATAGATGCTAGGTTGACCGCTTTAGAGAAGGGTATTGAAGTGATGATTGCGGTCGAGAATCAAACAGCTGCGATGCTAGCCCTGTTCGTACAGCAGTCTGAGCAATTGTTTCACGCTCAAACTCAATCTTTGGCTAGAATCGAAGAACATGTAGCTATGAGGATTCTAAGGAGTGAACACAGTCAATTGGAACCAGATAATGTCAATGTCTGTCATTTAGGAAGTCATCCGAGTGAGATAAACGATCAATTTTTTTTGATGATTTCATAGATTATAATATAATTGAATTGACTGAGTGTTATCAGGACACTCAAGAAAACCCTCTAGGCCAGTCCAACACTAGCCTTCAGGTACCAATTGAACCTCTTATCACTTGTGATTTAGAGGTTGATTTAACCGAAGTAATACTTGAAGAGGAAATTCTTGAACCGACTGATTTTTACACTCCAATTTTAGAGGAGGGAGCTTGTGAATTTGATGGGTATGGTTATGATAGATTGTTAGAGGAAATCAAGGATCAGGAACCCACAATTTTTGTATCACTTGTTGATATTGTTTCGGAAGAAACGTTAGTGTGGGAACCTACTATTTTAGATGACATATACCTACCCATATATGAATGTGATGAGGGAGAACTTTTTTTAGGAATTGTGAGCTGTAGCAATGAGAATAGGATTGTGGAGGATCATAGGGAGAAAGAAAGCCTTGAGAAAAAGTCTTTCATGCAAAGTTTTGAGGAGATATTTGCTGATGAACTTGATATTCTTTCTAAGTTTGAGTTAGGATCAATTTGGGAACATCCTAAGAACCTTTCTTTTGATGAACTTTTTGAGGATAAACTCCAGTTTTTGAACGAACCTGACCTCGAAACTCAACACATACTTCTTGAAAATTCAATTCATTCGGGCAACAATTCTTTGACTCCTTCAAAACTTCATCTTCACATTCAGCGTCTTCTGATCCCTACTTTCACACACCCATGCCCTTTACTAATTACTAACCATACTTTGTATATTCTCCTTGTCTTTTTATTATACCTTTTCTTTTACCAGCCTTAGACATATATAGACAAAATTTTTGAATGGCTGGTATTAAATTTTGGACTAACACTATCTTTTAGCTTGTATATGCTGTAATTAGTCTTAGGTTTTTTCTTTTTCTTTGAATAAAATTCTTACCATGATGTCTAAGTCTAGCTACCGGAGACGGGGGCAATGATGAGGACATTGTAAAACTCAAGTTTGGGGGTGAGCACTGCGTTTATTTTGCTGCATCATGTGTATATTCTGCATTGCATACATATTAAAAAACCCATAGAAATTGAAAAATTCCTTCAAAAACATAAAAACTTTTTCATCATGTTAGCTAGCGGGGGAATTTAGACTCGAAGTCTGACGGTTCGGTTGATAAGATAGAAATAGCTAAATCTTTTTCGAGAGATTGGCAATCCGAAAGATAACCTTCCTTTGAGTTTAACCGTAGCTGATATACGTCTTTTATATCACTTTATGCGTGTCATATGTCTTTGAGAATTAGATGAAAAGTCTGATATGTCCTTAAAACTTTTGAAAATTGATAAACATCTTTAGGATCAAACGGGTTTATTCTAAATTAAGTAATATCAAGAATAGTTTATAAAGTGAAGTGAATATGAAGGATATTATTGAGGTTTTAATAGAAGCTTAAAGTCTGAAAAATAACCTATCTGAAAGATAGTTGAAGTGATTACACACCTTATCCACATGAACACGTCTTCGGAAATAAAAAGAAAGGCTGGCTATATCTCCGTTTTCACTGCTTTCAGAATATTTTAAATGAAACAAAACGAGTCTTTTATTTTGTGGCCTTGGTAACTTAGGTAATTAAGTCCTTGGGGTGTCTCCACACCTAATGCCCTAAAACCATCTGGTTTGGGAGTCATTGACCCAAAGCTCGCTAAGTTTCCAATCGCCAAATAAAACAAGCTAAGCAAGTGTTCTCCCCGAGTTAAAAGTCCTCACGGTTCTTTGTGGGAGAATAATCTTGGCGGAGACGAGTTTTCTATTAAAACAATTTTTTTTACGGAGATATGAAGGTTTATATTTATAAAGACGTTTTGCACGATCACGAAAGGTGTATATGAGCAACAACGGGTAAAAGATAGGAGTGAAGAATAAGACTTGGTTCTCTGTTAAAAATGATATAATTTCTGACTTGAAACCTAACCGGGGAACAAAACTTGAGAAAATATTAAGTCTTTTCAAACTTGTGTGATCCTTTAGAAATCTATCCTGGTCCGTATTTATTACATGATGACCCTAATCCAGTTCTTAAAAGCTTGTTGATACTATTCGCACAACCACGAAAAGACGTGTACTAGCTTATATTAAATAAATTGAGAGGAGTGAAAAATAGAGTTTGAAATTTCTAACTAGGATGATAGAACTTCTAGCTTTGATTATTAATCTTAAGATTAGAATCAACAATTTCCTCACGACACTAATTTGACTGGATATTCTGGGTGCAATCCGCTGAAAACCCTCAGGAGACAACACTCCTCCTACTAGGGACAACTAGAGGTTTAACGGCTTGTTGCACGTGCTCAGTGCAATCGCGTTCCCTGCGAAAGTGTGGCTAGGATTTTTTTTTCTCGGGACGAGTAAAAGATAAGTTTGGGGGTATTTGTTCATCACAGAAAACTGCATTTTAATACCGCTCATGCATTATCTATTTTGTTATATATCGGTGCTATTAACCCGTGTCTGCTCAGTAAATACAGATTACAGATGTTCGTGACAAAATACTGGAAAACACACTCAAAATCATGGATATAACATTTGGGAGCCAACACTGCAAACAGAACAGAAAACCGATCGATATCCAAAGAGTTCTTTTGCAAACAATAATGTGTACACAATTTTGGTCCAACACAACACAAGTGTGCACATAGCTCTTTGATGACTTGGACTATAAGTGGGGCTGCCCATGATGAAAGTGTGCATAAGTGGGTGTGATATGTGATAAATGCAAAAAGTTTTGATGTGATATAAAGCATCAACTTTCCCTCCAAAATCCCTGAATGCAAACCAGGCTTATATAGACAAATCAAACAACATCAGAGTGATAGTGGAGAGCACACAAGGCCACTATACCAACACGAGCCCCATTGCTCGGTCCAAGACCGGCGAGACCCCCCAAAAAACTAGCATCGCCGGGCCCTCTAGCTCCATTTGTCCCTATTTTTCTTCTGGTCATTTCTTTAGGTCACATCATCTTATTTATATTTTTTGTTTATTCTGGTTTGTTGCCTATAAATACCAGAACTGATTTAGTGAGAGGGGGCATGTTAAAATATATGTATATACCCATTTCTAGTTTAGTTTTTGGTTTAGCTTGAGAGTTCTGTGAGCTCAACTTGGTTTCTTCTTCTTATTCTCTCTTGAAGCTTTCTTTTGAGAGCTTCATTATGGAGGTTGAACAAGTAACCAACATCTTGTATCTCAACTCATTTCTTTGCTAATATATTTGTCTTGCTTTGTTTATTTGGTTTCTTCTTTTTTGGTTACTTGCTATTCTTTTATGATGTTTAACTAATCTTTTGGTTATGGTGAGGATGTGAGATGAATGGCTTTGCCTTCCTCCTCCTCTTGTGATTGTTTAAAATGCTTACTTGTGATTGTAAGCTTAACATTGCTGAATTGAAGTGTTGGATATAATATGATGATTTCAATGGTTATTTGTAACCTTTATCTCATATTCTATTCTTTCATATTCACCATTTAAAAGGTTAAGCTTAGAATTAATTGTGTGTTAAACTTACTAGGTAGTTGAGATATGGTATGTTTCTTATGTTTCTTGACACCTTTCATTCAAGCATATACCATATACTCTCACCTACCTACCTAGCAAGAGTAATACATACTTCTACTTCTTATTTGCAAATTGATGTGTATTGATGTTGTATGCTCGCTAACTCTTGTGCTTAGTATTGATACATCATGCATGGACATAAAAATTGTAAATAAGAACATAACGGACTCGTTTCGTGTTTTGCGTCGAATATCGGTATTTTGATGATTTGTGCTTCGCAACCGCCTTGAAAAATCATTCTTCACGCCTGGATCGACACAATGACGGACAACTCATCATCAAGGGAGCGTCGAAGGAATCACCGCGATTCAACCATCCGAGCCAAAACCACGACCACTTCTTCTTAACTTGTTTTCGTATTTTCTTTATTTTTTTGTGACAAATCAAACCATATTCTTTGTTCTCGAACCTTAAGCGACAAAACCCAATCTCCAATTCCCTGCGGATTGACCCGTACTTGCCGGCTCGCTACAACGCGCCGTGCACTTGCGGTTTATAAATTTTAAAACGAGTCTGATCTCGCGTGTACGACTATTTTCTAAAATCACTCTATTTCCAAAACACACACGTTTGCACGCGCGGGTAAGGCCCCAACAGTAGTTCTTTCTTTTAATTTTATCGCATTTACTTTCCGCATTTACTTTCTGCAATTACTTTCCACCTTTACATTCCGCAATTATTTTCTGGATTTACTTTCTGCATTTTTAATTTTAATTATGGGTTCCGTTTTCTTCCACCTTTCTTCTACTACGTTGATCTCCATGAGCGAGTAAGTTTTTGCTTGCTAGGGTTTGTAGGATAGGATAGAAAACTGGATGAACAATATCTTTTAAATTCTTTTTAAAGTTTTAATTTTTATAAACTTTAGTAAAATGAATATTAACCCTCTTATCGGGCGCGCTATCAATTCATGATAGTCACGACCACGATTCGAGATTCGTTAATAATCTTTTTGTTAAGGGCTTGAGATAATAGAGATCAATGGAAGGATAAGGGCCAGTAGAAGGAAACCCTAATTCTCTCCAAGAACCCTAATCCACATTCATCGCTATTTCTCTAGTATTAAATAATTAAAAGATAAAAAGAATTAATTATAAAACTCCATCCATTAACTACTAAATCGTATAAACCCTACAAACCCTTCTATTATAAACTTTTCAAACCTTCTTAATAATAAACGACAACAATTCCACCTTTCTCCCATCAACTCGTCTAAAACAAGAAAAGCAGTTCACTGTTACCCTGTGGATGACCCGTACTCATCGCGGCTAGCTATTGCGACACCGTTATTGATTGCGGTATTTAGAACACACATAGACACACCTTTTGACGACCAATCAAATGGCACCATTGCCGGGGATACGGTCGTAATTATTTTTCTTGTTATTCGGGTTAATTTCTAATAAATACCAGAAATATAAAATAAAAGAGAACCAAAACCGCATTTTGTGTTTTTAAATATTTTTGTGCGAGTTTTGCAAGGAAATCTGGAGTAATTGGAGCGAACAAACAGAGATTCAGAGATTTTCAAATTGGACCAGAGGAGTATTGGAGTACTAAGAAAAAATTTGAAGACACAACTCCAATATACGGCGGCGGAACCGCGGCCCAAACAAGCTATTGGCGGCAGAAGCGCAGCCATAGTGGGGAGTTGGGACCCCAAATTTCTCTGGTATTCTCCTATCGTCTTCCTCTCTCCTCTAAAGCTCCAATAAATTGTTTTTACCTGCATAATTTTTTGCATACAGCGCCGCTAAAAATCTTTTTACATGTTTTAGATCTTGGTTTGTTTTGCATATCTAAACCGGACATTAAGAGGCAAGAAACCCAAACTCAGATTAGGTAGGGATTTCATCACCCTTCCTAAACCCTACAAATCACAAACGAGCATACTATCACCCTATATTAATAAAAAATATCTAGACTAAGCCTCTAAAGACATTCGCGCTCAATTAGGACAAATGAGGGTCATGGGTAATCTATTGCTTATCCGTATTTATCTTGTGATGTCTAAAACAAGTGTGACTAAGGAAAGTGGTTACTTAATTAGGTCCACTATTTCGGTGATTCATATAGCGGATACCTTCCACTTACCTGGCTGCAAGATTGATAAAGAGCTGATAGAGGATTAATCTTACGTCTTGTCCTTTGGAAGTTTAGGAGCGGTCTAGTGACTTGACCTAGGTGACCCTAGCTTTAGGGACTGATTATGCATTTTGTGATTGGTTGAGTCAAGCCTTGTGTCCATCACTCTTTTGTCAAAACAAAGCCTTCTTAAAATTGTTCTCACATATTCACATGTTGCCACGTGCACTTAACCCACTTAGTGCATGATCGGCTGGACACGGGATTCTAGTGCCTGTCTAGTCCGTATTTTGACAATCGACTCCGAAGTCGATAGTTCTTCACCTTCTTTTTCTCCTTCACCTACCACATCTCCCGAGATGGACGGACCTCCACCGGGTTTTAACAACACCACATTGCCATCACCCGTAGGTGCACAAATTCAGAATCCACCACGCATCGCTCTCCAAAACCGATGCTACCCCACACACGGACCCCTTCCTACGTGTCTGTCTCTTCTACCAGCCAATGAAGATAATTTCGAAATTAAACCCCACTTCATCAAATTGTTGCCCAAATTTCACGGGCTTGAATCTGAAGATGCATACATTTTTATAACCAAATTCGAAAACGTATGTGCAATGATGAGCACCATCCAACTTTTAGGAGATGTTATGCGATTACATCTTCTCCTTTTTACCTTGTGCGATTTCACAGAGAAGTGGCTTTATAGCACCTCCTCACATTCTATCACCAATTGGGATGAATTTGTTAAAGCATTCCTAAAGAAATTTTATCTTAATCATAAGACCGCTCGTATTCGGAGCGAGATTAACCAGTTTGCCCAACTTCCCAACGAACCCTTCTGGACATGCTTTGAAAGGTTTAAAAATCTTCTTGTCCAATGCCCTCATCACGGAGTCGAAAAATGGTGACTTTGCAAAATTATGTATGAGTGTGTTAATCCAGCGACAAAACAAATGATAGAAACCATTTGTCAATGCCATTTCATGTCAAAATCAGACGAGGAAGCATGGCAATTTCTTGAAGATCTCGCCGAACAAACATTACAGTGGGAGAACACAAGACCAACAACATCATCGTCGTCTTCATCTAGGGCAGGTATCCATTAGCTCGACGCTTCCACCGTAATGAAAGCCGAAATTGCTGCGATGCAAAAGAAGCTCGAAGCTATTGAAAGAAAATTCTCTTCACATTTAACCAAATTACGCTCCCCAAAACCGTGTGTGGTTGCTGTTATGATTCGTCACATTTAACCGAAGATGTACTTTGAATCCTCCATCTCAAGGTCATGAACAAACCAATATTTCTTTTCAGCAACAACCTAGAAACGATCCTTAGTGCTCTACATATAACCAGGGATGGAGGAATCATCCTAATTTTGCTTGGAACCAAAACCAAAACCAAACTCAAAATCAAAATCAGTCCCCAGGTCAAAATAATTATCAAAGGGTTTCTCCACAGCAACAACAACCACCATAAAAAATTCAGCAGCCTTTTCAACCGCAATCATTCCAAAATCCGGCCAAAAACTTTACTCCTTATAACAATTCTTTCCAACCATAGAATAATATTCCTCCGGCCGGTACCGATAAAATCTCTACACTCGAAAGAAGTTTAGAACCGCTTATTAAACAATCCGCATAAAATATCGGCTAATTTAACGTTTTATATCCAAACGTTAGTGCACCACACTGCTTCTCACGGTGAAAGCATTAAATCTATCGAAACACAAATTGTACAGTTAAATGCTGCGATGAGTGAATGAGAGAAAGAGAAATTTCCATCTCAACCTCTACCAAATCCCGGCCACCCACAAAATGCTAACACTGTCCTTAACCCACAAAATCATAACGTGAGTGCCGTAACTACGTTGAGATCAGGAAGAGTGCTGAACAACCATGTTGATGAACAAGTTGATGATTTCGAAGACATCCCGGCTACTACTTCTACTTCTACTTCGTCTAATCAAAAATCTTCTTCCGAGTCTATTCTCTGTTTTCCACTGGGCTCGAACTCTCAGTCCACTTCCTTGAATGAATTACCATTTCAAACCACCCCAAATCCAATTTTGGGATCCATTCCATCCACACAAGCTTCTCCATAAGTGTTGGACCCAACCTTATTAATAAAGCTCCTTTTCCAAACCGGTTGTGGCCCAACAAACCAAGTTCACAGATGGAGAAGATTGTGGAAATATTTAAGTAAGTTAACATTAATATTCCTCTCTTAGATACTATCCAACAAGTTCCATCTTATGCAAAAATTCTTAAGGACTTGTGCACTAAGAAAAAGAAAACTCAAGTACCTAAAAGGTTTTCTTAGCGGACAATGTGAGTGAAGCACTTACCCAAAATTTGCCCAAGAAACATAAGGATTCCGGTTGTCTTACAATTTCTATAACTATTGGAGGTAAAAACATCAATCGCGCTATACTCGATCTAGGTGCTAGTGTTAGCTTTCTTCTGTATTTTGTTTATGAGCAATTATGCATATGAGAGTTGAAACCTACGCACTGCACTCTCCAGATGGCCGATCGATCTATCACCCACCCTAGGGGTGAGCTAGATGACGTGTTAATAAAAGTTGGGGAATTTATATTCCCTTTAGACTTTATAGTTTTAGATACACAGCCTGTGGCAAACCCACGAAACCAAATATTGATAATTCTTGGTTGACCATTTCTAGCAACCTCGAATGCGGTAATCAATTGTTGTAATGGTTCCATGAACCTATCCTTTGGGAAGATGACAATTGAACTTAACATTTTCAGGGTAGGAAGTCAACCCTCCGAACCTTCTGCTCATATGATTGATACATGTTCCGTCAACGAGATAGTTTCCGACAGTTGCGAATTTGAGGAGTTTTTGCTCTACGATAATGATCTCGACGCCACTAGTGCGTTATTGTTTGATCCAGCTATTCCTTACATGAATAAAGAATACGAAGGGATCACTGTCCTTCATGATCTTGATTCACGGGACCCTTCGGTCGCCAAGTCCACCCCCGAGTTCGAATCCTTTGACTTGTCGAACAAGTTAGTTGAGCTATCCAAGTCAATTTTTTATGCTAGCTATGAACCTCTTATGGAATCCGAGTATCATTCCCTTACCCTACCTTCTATCGTCTCTCCACCGACACTTGATCTCAAGCCACTGCCGTCTCATCTTAAATATGCATATTTAGGTGAGAATGAGTCTTTGCCCGTTATCATACCATCTTCTCTAGCTTTAGAGCAAGATAGAGCTCTTTTGTCTATCTTGAGATCGAATCGGCAAGCTTTTGGTTGGACAATGGCGGACATCAAAGGGATTAGTCACTTAATTGTCGAACATCATATACATTTGATGGATGAAGCCAAACCTGCCGTGACCCACAAAGACGGTTGAATCCCTTCATAAAAGAGACGGTGAAGAAAGAAATCGTCAAATACTTAGAAAATGGTATAATTTACCCAATATCTGATAGCTAATGGGTAAGTCCTATTCACGTGGTCCCTAAAAAGTCTGGCATCAGAGTCATAACTAATGAGGCTAATGAGTTTATTCAAACACACACTCAAACTGGGTGGTGGGTATGTATTGATTATAGAAAACTCAATGCCGTGACGAGGAAAGATCACTTCCCTCTACCCTTCATTGACCAGATGTTGGAACGTTTAGCTGGGCATGAATACTACTATTTCTTAAATGGATACTAAGGCTATAAACAGATTCCTATCGCCGAAAAGGATCAAGATAAGACAACTTTTATTTTTCCTTTCGGTACTTTCGCTTATAGAAGCATGATTGATCGTATGCGAAGAAGTGTGTTTGTAAATACCGCAATCAAAACGGTGTCGCTAGTAGCTAGCCGTGATGAGTACGTGTCGTCTGCAGGTAAACGTGGACCTTTTTCTTTCTTTAGACGAGTTGATGAAAGATTGGTTGATTGTTGTCGTTATAAATTGAAACGGAAGTAAGATTTATAAGAAAAAAGCTTATAGGGTTCATAGGACTTGGTAGCAATGAATGAATAATTAAAAATGACTTTTTTTTATGTTTTAATAGTTTAAAACTAGATCGATAGTGATGAATGTAGATTAGGGTTTTTGGAAGAAACTAGGGTTTCCCCACTATCAACCCTTATCCTTGTATTGATCTCTATTCATGTCTAGCCCTTAACAAAACAAGTGTTAATCAGATCTCAAATCGTGGTCGTGACTATCAATAAATTAGTAGCGCGCCCGATAAGGATGTTAACATTTATTTTACTAAAGTTTATAGACTTTAAAATGTATAAAAGAAGTTAATTGATTTTCTCATCCATTGATCTACCCTAGCCTATAAACCCTAGCAATCTAGGAATTACTCACTCATGGTTTGAGATTTAGAAGAAAGGTTAAAGAATGAAAACATGATTAAGATGTAGAAATTAAATGCAGAAATTAAGTGCGGAAATTAAATGCAAAAAAAGATTAAAAACAACCACCTTTATTATTCAACTATTGCATTTACAATCTTCCTTAGAAAGTAGAATACAAGAAGCCTAATTTGCTCTAGATCTCTCTCTTGTTGGAAGTAGATGACTAGTTGAAGATCACTCGGATACGTGGATCTCTTGATCTCTTCGGTGATTATTTTAGATGTGAAGCTCTCGGTCCTATATATAGTAACAGAAATTAGAAACTCTAGATACCATCTGTGATTATATGCTAATACGATCCAACTCCCAAAATATTTCATCAAACGGCCCTAGATGTGCCGCTGATCCGCCGCAAATCCATGCCTTTGGCCGCCCTTCCGCGGCAATATAGTGGGATCAGGACTTGAGTTTTTTTTGCTCACTCTTGTTGACATGTGGAGATCCTTTCGATATCTGGATTCTGAGAATAATGCTCTGAGTTTCTGCCGTTGCTAAATCTTATGATTTGCTTCCATATTTCGGTAAATTTGATTCCGAAATCCCAGATCTCTTGGATTCCAGACCTGATCTAATCTACACAATATCTCAACTCAAAGTGTTTAGTAGTATTTGGTATTTTTGAGATATTATTCTAACCATTTTATATGATATTAAATCTTAAGAATATGGTTAGAAATATTTGATATGATATGCATATTTTAATTACTAAGATTTCATATAAATATTATATGCATGTATTTTCCCTCATTATGTTAATTATAATGTAGAAATATATGATAATGAACTATTTACACATAAACCCTCATATGTTTCATAATTACAATAAATACCTTTTAGTATTTAATAATAATAGGGAAAATGTTCATTCAAATGTGCAATATTTTAGACTAATCAACGCATGCCCTTTGGGTTATGCAATACCCCCGCTACATTTCAGCGGTGTATGATGGGGATATTCTCGGATATGGTCGAGAATTTTCTGGAGATATTTATGGACGATTTCTCCATATTTGGGGACTCTTTTGAGGAATGCTTACGTCATCTTGACGCTGTTCTTACCCGCTGTAAGGATAAGAATCTAACTTTGAATTGGAAAAAATGTCATTTCATGGTTCAAGAAAGTATTGTCTTAGGGCATATCATTTCACGAAAAGGCATTGAGGTAGACAAAGCTAAAATATATGTCATTTCCAACCTTCCTCCTCCCAAATGTGTCAAAGATATACGATCCTTTCTTGGTCATGCCGGATTTTATAGACGATTCATTAAGAACTTTAGAAAGATTTCTAGACTCTTAACTCTTCTCTTGGCCAAGAATACAACATTTCATTTCGACTCGGATTGCTTGGCTGCTTTTGAATTGCTTAAACGTTCACTCACTACAGCCCTCGTTCTATCATCTCCAGATTGGAATCACCCTTTTGAGGTTATGTGTGATGCATCCGATTTTGTTATTGGTGCAGTCTTAGGACAACACATCGATAAGATGCCACATGTGATTTGTTATGCGAGTAGGACCTTGAACGATGCCCAAATGAACTATACAATCACCGAGAAAGAACTCTTGGCAGTTGTATTTGCATTAGAAAAATTCATGCCCTACTTAATTGGCTCTCCAGTTGTAGTTTACACCGATTATTCCACTTTAAGACATCTTTTATCGAAAAAGGATATTAAATCCAGGCTAATACGTTGGATTCTCTTGTTACAAGAATTTGACCTTGTCATAAAAGACAAAAGTGGATGTGAAAACATCGTAGCCGACCATCTTTCACGACTTTCTTCTTCACCTTCGTTGACCTTGCCAATAAACGACTCTTTTCCGGACGAACATCTCTTGACCATATCTAGCGAATCTCGGTTCGCTGATATTGTAAATTATTTAGCAACATGACTTCTACCCAGCGAATGGTCAAATCAAGACAATCATAAATTTTTATCCCAGGTAAAATAATTCTACTTGGACGAACCCTATTTGTTTAAGTATTGTCCCGATCAGATCATTCGCCGATGTTTTCCTAATAACTAGTTCAAGAGTGTATTGTCTTTCTGCCATGATCAAGTATGTGGCGGTCACTTTGGTCTAAGAAAAACGGTGGAGAAAGTTTTGAAATGTGGCTTTTATTGGCCAACATTATTTAAAGATGTATATGATTATTGCAAAACTTGTTCACGGTGTCAACACATGGGTCAGATTTCACGGAGAAACGAGATGCCGCTCCAACCAATCTTGGTTGTGGAGATATTTGATGTATGGGGAATTAATTTCATGGGCCCGTTTCCCAACTCTTTTGGAAACTTATACATTTTATTAGCAGTTGATTATGTCTCTAAATGGGTGAAAGCAATACCGTGCCGTACTAATGACAACAAGATTGTTGTTAAGTTCCTTAAAGAAAATATTTTTTCTCTATCCGGGCACTCTCCGCTATCATTAGTGACAATGGGACATATTTCTGTAATCGGTATTTCGAGACTTTGATGCGGAAATATTCAATCAACCATAAATTTTCTACGCCCTATTATCTCCAAACGAGCGGGCAAGCTGAGATCTCTAATAGACAGATCAAACAAATTTTGGAGAAAACGGTTTCTAAGAACCGTAAAGATTGGTCCACCAAACTGACTGATGCTTTTTGGGCATTTCGTACTGCATATAAGACCGATCTTGGCATGTTTCCTTATCGATTGATATTTGGGAATGCTTGCCACCTTCCTGTCGAGATCGAACATAAAGCAGTGAGGGCGATTAAAGAGTTTAATCTTGATTTTGATCAAGCAGGCAGCTCTTACGATAATGCGATTATCGTAAAGTACCAGACAAAGGTGTTCCACGACAAAAATCTTTTGCAAAAAACTTTCGCACCGGGACAACAAGTCCTTCTTTACGATTCCCGTCTCCATCTTCATCCGGGTAAGCTAAGATCTCGTTGGAAAGGACCTTTTGTGGTGTGGTATGTGTACCCGCACGGTGCAGTGGATGTAGAAATATTAAAAACGGTTCTATTTTTAAAGTAAATAGGAATAGATTAAAACCGTACTTTTTCGCTGACCCATCGGAGGAGCTCATATTCTTGCAGGAGTCGCTTTATCACGATTAACTTTCCTCCGCCTCACCTCAATGTTTCGGTAACACCGTTTCATTTAAGAATGGAAGTGTGTATAAAAAAATATAAATATCTGTGCGTGCTAAAGAACAAGTTTGGGGGTGGCTTTCCATTTGACTATCTTTTAACCCTGTTATTCTCCACCTAAATCTACAGGTTTTTGCGCTCGAACAACAATATCAGTGAGGACACTGTTGCAAACAGGTTTGGGGGAAGGTTTGTGTTTATTGACATATCATTTGGCACTAGGCACTATAAAAAAATATTATAAAATTTTGAAAATAAAAGTTAGAAAGTGAAAAATATATATGAAAAAGAGGAAGATATTTAAGAAAAGCAAGAAAATTAGATGTTTTTAAAACGAAGCTAGTAATACGTGGTCATGAGCTGTTGTCCCAAGGGTTAGTAAGATGAAAAAATTACTAGTCTGTGAATATAAATAAGTCTGAAAAATAGTCCCTATTCTTAAGTCCAAACTTCTGAACGTTGATACCCTACTATACGCACTTGTACACATCTTGAAACTTAGGATAGTAGAGGATACCTTAAAATACTCTGGTTTAAAAACCTTAGTATGAAGGAAAAACAAAATATAAGTGGTGCATAAAAAAATTAAAAAGAAAAATGAACACTGGTTTTGTAATTACTTAAGGCAGCATAAAAATATAGCGAGGGTGCCTTATCACCTAGTGCCTTACACCAACTGGTTTGGGAGTCACTGTTAAGCCTTAGGTGTTACAGAACTAGAATATTGCTAATTACGCCTTAATAAGTGAGCACATTCGGTAATCGGTTGGTTAGTAGCTCAAGAAATATTAACGGTCGCATGAAAAATGTGTGAGCAAATCCATCTAAAATATCACCGACTAAAAAGTACTAAGGAAGATGGACAAAGGGTATGATAGCTTGAATTGAATTCTCCAAGTGTAGGGTATCTTTTACACACACGTAGGGGTATATGATCGATGTTTGGAGAAAAGGTAGGGAGGAAGACTAAAGACGAAGTTTTATTGAGATATGATGTGATTTCTGACATTTTTTCAAGACCATTAAGATATGCCTCATGACAACTAAAAAGCTAGCATATTTCTTATTTTCAAGTTTTTTTCTTTTATATATTCCTTATCTTTGCATGTAATTTTTGTCTTATTTCTTTTATTTTAGGATTTTGTGGGTGTAATCCGCTGAAAACCTTCACGAGACAACACTCCTCCTACTAGATTTAAAGGCTTGTTGCACAAGCTAAGTGCAATCATGTTGCCTACGAAAGTGTGCTAGGTTTTTCTTTTTATTTTTTGATAATAAAATAGTTTGCTCGGGATGATCAAAGATAAGTTGGGGGGTATTTGATCAGTCAAATTTATTGTACATTTGTATGGACATTTTCCTTATTATTATTAACTACTAAAAGATGTTAATTGTAAATAATGAATATATATAGGTTTATTTGTAAAACGATTATTACCATATGTTTCTTAATTTATAATTAATATAATTAGGAAAAATATATGTATATCATATTTAAATAAAATATCCATGAGATTATTATTAAAATATGCCTATCATATCAAATATTCTTAACCATTATTATCAAGATATCGTATCAATTAATTGGTTAAAAATAATATTTCAAATAAAATAAATGCTACTACCAAGATGATTTGAGATATTATGCAGGTAATATAATAAGATCAGCTCAGGTCTGAACTACATGTAGGAGATCCACAGCAAATCGGATTACAAAACCAAATCTACAGAATATTAGGAGCAAATTGAAGAATCTCGCAACGGCAGAGACTAAGAGATATATTTTCAGAATATTTTTATTAGAATGATCTCCAAATATCGAGAGAAAAAGGCACGGAAAATTTGGAAGCACAAACCCACCATACGGCGGCGGATTCGCGGTCAAATGGCAACATGGGCGGCGGAAGCGCGGTCTGTTGGTGGCCGTAGGATTTGAAAACTCAGGGTCTTCATCGTAATTTGACACACTTCAACATACATTCCAGAGCCTATAAATAGGACCGAGAGCTATTTATCAAGAAGATATTCATTTATCCATCTATCGATTAAGATCTAGTGAGCAAACTAGGATTTTGTAAATTACTTTTTCAGGGAGCAAGTTTTGTAATGCGATAGTTAATTAATAAAGGTAGTTCTTTCTTTTAATTTTGTCGCATTTACTTTCCGCATTTACCTTCTGCAATTACTTTCCGCCTTTACATTCCGTAATTACTTTCTGCATTTTTAATTTTAATTATGGGTTCCGTTTTTTTCCACCTATCTTCTACTACGTTGATCTCCATGAACGAGTAAGTTCTTGCTTGCTAGAGTTTGTAGGGTTGGGTAGAAAAATGGATGAACAATATCTCTTAAATTCGTTTTAAAGTTTTAATTTTTATAAACTTTAGTAAAATGAATATTAACCCTCTTATCGGACGCGCTATCAATTCATGAAAGTTACGACCACGATTCGAGATTCATTAATAATCGTTTTGTTAAGAGCTTGAGATAAATAAAGATTAATGGAAGGACAAGGGTCAGTAGAGAGAAACCCTAATCCCCTCCAAGAACTCTAATCCGCATTCATCGCTATTTCTCTAGTATTAAATACTTAAAAGATAAAAAGAATTAATTTTAGAACTCCATCCATTAACTACTAAATTCTATAAACCCTATAAGCCTTTCTATTATAAACTTTTCAAACCTTCTTAATAATAAACGACAACAATTCCACCTTTCTCCCATCAACTCGTCTAAAACAAGAGAAACAGTTTACCGTTTCCCTATGGACGACCCGTACTCATCGCGGCTAGCTATTGCGACACTGTTATTGATTGTGGTATTTAGAACACACATAGACACAACTTTTGACGACCAATCATGACCCGAACCATGATTACAACTTAACACGAATTCTTGAACTTGACATGAATACTTGAACACAACTTGAACCGGAACTTGTACACTCTATATTCATGGATTCGGTTAAGACTTGTTGTCATGCCCCGCTTCCCAAAATTTAGAAATACGGAACGTAACAAAACCAACCATGCTATCTATGGTGAGGAATTATCCTTCCATGGTCACATTATGGTTGTCAATCAGATATCAAGAACAGTAAATAAACATTTATCTATCTCATGTCCAAACTGCCACAATAAATAATAACGAAAAGGTAGCCGAAAAAAATAAATATCCAACAAAGAAATAATATCCTAGCCTCGTCTCTTATGAGATCACAACGACAAATCCATAACTAGGATATAAATCTAAGCATCACTAAACTAAAAATAAGCGGAAAGCTCTTCACTGCTCGGCTTGTCTGTCAAAGTATTCCTGATCCTCCTGTGATAAAGTCAAAGGATTTGGGCCATGCAAAACCCAGACGTTAGTGCGTCATAAATATCATAATAATAATCTGAACAATATGCTATATAGGATGTCACGTGCATGAGTGAGATATCATGAGTATAAACAAAAGCAGCCATAGGTAATATAACAAGCAAGCTATAGATAGTAAAATATGTCATGTGTATCCTAAGGTCCATAGTTCTATGTTATCTATCCTACATGTATTCGAAACCAATTAATGTACTCCTCCATGTAACTCAAAAGTATATATTCCGTTACCTCCCGGGACCACAGACATAAGATATATCCCGTTACCCTCGGCACCATGGATGCAAGATGTATAAATCAAGAATGATTTTGTTCTGTTAACCCCCGGAACCACGGAAACATGTAATATCCTTTTGAGTTACACTTCAGTTTCATTTTCGATTTCCCATTTCCCCAGGTTTCGTTTTCCAAGTCAGGTATGAACATAATATCTACTTAATGCCAACACAGGAACATGCAGGTGTTGGGTTACGCCAGCGTCCCGGCCATCAAACCGTGGCCAAATGCGGAGCAAAATTTTTACAAACTGGCGCTAACGGAACCCGATTCTACGGATCGACCAGTAACCCTAGACTAGAAATATGTAAAGGAGTTAGAATGGTTATACCGAATGATCCATGTCCTTCGGTATTTAACCTTCTTCCCAAGCTCCTAGTGGCCACCATGATCAAGCTTGATCTCCGGTCTCCCTCTATCGAAAATGATCCACCTGAGGATTTGTATTCCGAGCTCCAACCTCATAGCCGAGGTAACTAGGGTACCTAGTTCGCTAAACTAGATGGCCAAGATGAAGTAGAGAGTGATGAAGGATTAATTTGTCTCAAGACACCTTAGGTTTCTCAACACATAAGACTTTTAGGGTGGAGGTAAAGGAAGAAGAAGCTTGGAGGAGATGAGAGTGTTGTGAGCAAAAAGCCAAGTGAAGTGACAAGATAAGTGTTGTGAGAGATATATAAATGAATCCAAGAAAATATCTCAAAGTTAATGAATCTAGTCCACAAAATATCTCACAACACTTTTCTAAATCAAGCATGCTAGAATAGTACACCATGAGTCACCAAGTGAGCATCAAGTAGCCATGCTTGATTCAATGAATCATAACACTTCATCCCTCCACCTCATTAACCATTTAAACAAAAAATGGTTAAAACTAAATGTAAATCCCCGTTTCCAATTCAATAAAAATTCCCGATTCTCTGAATTCCAGTAGTTTCTCTTCTTTTCCCTCATATTTTGAATTGGTTGTTTAAGCCTAATATTTATTTTTCCAAATCCTAAAAGTTAAAACCCAATATTTAAAACTAAAGCGAATAGAACCAATATAATTTAACCCAAAATTTTCTTTTAAACCACTAAATTCCCCAAACCCTTTTAACAATATCCCTCAGCCCACACATAAATTTTTTTAAATCCCATTTAAACCCCGGCCCGGTTCACCCTCAGCCTACTTTCTTTTTTTAAATTCCTCACTATTATTCCCTCAGCCCACCCTGATTCTTTTAATAATAAACCCTTTAATAAGATTCTCAGCCCACACTTCATTTTTATTCTCCAAATAATTTTGAATCCCCGGCCCTGTGCCCACTCGGCCCAGCCTTCTTCACCCACAGCCCATACTGAAATTAAAATGGGAATTGTTTTAAATAAAATGAGCCTAATCCTTTTTTCTACTTTCCTCACTGTTTCTCTTCTCAAAATTTCCCAACGGCTAGCTCCTTTAAAATCGCGCGCGACCCGCCTCCTTCGCCGTCGCCCACGCCCTCGCCCGGCCGTTGCCCCACGTTTTTCAACCTCGTCTCTCCCTCTCCAACTCACTCTTCATCTTTCCTCTACTTTCACCGAGCCCCCAAACCTCACCATAACCCACTACAACCTCCACCCACGACGACGACGAACTTCCTCCGATCCCCGTCTGCATCACCTCACGTCTCCTCCACCAACTCTCTTCTCCCTCTAAGGCTTCACACTTCATCAACCCGAGCCCCTCCATCAATCCAACCCTGCACACAGAAACCCAATTGACCGACCGAGCTCGAGTCACCACCTTACACCCTCGACGCCGGTGAACCCCCCACCACATCGTCGATCTTCCTACGACCCCCTCAGCATCATCACCATCACCGTAATCCACTACACCACTGCCCCTCTTCTCTCTCTCTCCAAAACTCCAAAACCAGTTCCAAACAATTTTCCCCTCACTGAGAGCTGCTCTGTACTCGCTGCCGGAGTGACGTCGTCGACCGTCGGCAACCCCAATATACTCGCAGAGGATCATAAAGCATCCCTCAACGTCCAGTGGCTGTGCAAACGACTCCGGACAACCCCGACGCGAGATCCACATCTAGATCGAGGCTCGCGGGAATCCGAAACGTGGCGTATATCGCGCGTTCGCGACGACACTGTTGCCGTACGACCCCGAGGCATTCTCCAGGCAAGTATTTACTTGCTTCATGCTATAATAATAGTGTTACCCATCTAGATCATGTAGTTTACAACTTTCCGATTTCTTATACGTGTTAAAACCTAAGTGCTCGATGTTAGTTACCAATAGAGATAATCGTCTAATTTGACGGTAACCTATACATTCTGTTGTCCCTTTGAATGATGTATAACATGTGTGAAATTTGCTGGAAAACACGATTGTTAGTAACGAAAATCGATACCCCCAAACATGTCGTTAAAACTGGAATTTCCCTCGTAACTGAAAACGAATAAAATCACCATAAATCATACACATATTGGAAATATGCGTTCGAGGGCTTAAATCGAAGCCGACTCGACGAACTTTAATACTATGTAGAATTTTAATGTTTTCTGTTCTGAAACCCTGAAGATATTTGGATCGGAACACGACTCTGGACTGCAGTCCAGAGCGTTCCTGATTAATATGTTCTTTCTAAAGTCCTGCGTCCCCGTGTTTCCTGAAATCACCTGATACGGAACTTTCAGTAGTTATAAGATATACCTGTTAGTGAAAGAAAACAAGTGGTTTCATTCCGATTCATCACAGTTTGTTATTTTAAACTTATTTTAAAAAGGCAGAACGTAAAGCTGTTCAGAACACTTTCTGAAATGACATTTGAGATTGAACTGTGTATAACTTTCAACGTACAGATGAGATTGAAGATCCGTCTGTTGCGTTGAATACTTTATCGAAAACCCTAAATTTCATTTAACTGTGACATCGCTAAATTCTGAGCCCAATTGGGTGCAATTCGTGTCGCGAAACAGATGTTCAGTTCTGAAATTGAAATTCCAGCCGCGAACCCTTAAACTGAAACATTTATATCTTGAAAACCGAAACTCCGATTGAATTGAAATAAATTTTGATGAATTCCTGACTGATTGTTCTATATATCTTACCTACATCATTTTTGCTGAATTCGTAACATATTAATTTGTGTAATTCATTTTAGTTCATGACATGCATGTTAATTCATAACATACAGAGCTTATTGGTAGCATACAATACATATATCATACCCTTGTCATATACACAGTGTTAGTGCGTGTGGACATTGCATTATCATGCGTGATAGATGTTGGTTTAGGAGTGACGAGTACACCAATGGAAAGTGAACATTCGTGACAGTGGTTGATACAGTGGATAGTGATGAAACCGTGTCATTGGTATACTTGTACACAACTAAATCAATATCATAAATAGTGTAACTTGGGGAAAAATGGGAAAATCAAAGTGGAAAGAGTATCGTATTTAGCGGGACCGTGTTTAGAGGATGATCATTCGAACCGTGATACTTATATGTGTAGGACAGGATCTAGCGATCCGGCTGACAGGGTTATGTCCCGGGCATGTGGGCCGTTGTCTCGGGTATGTACGAGACTCCTGTTAAACATGATCCTCCTTCCACTATGTGATTTCAAACATGACCTAGAGACCGATAGGGACACATAACATATTCTGCATCATATTATGACATAGTGATTACTTGCATTATTCTCATACCAGTATTACCTCATTTATCGGTTACATCTGATTATAATAATATTATTATTTGTGTCGCTCTGACGACCTGAGTATGCATGCTCAGATCTCGCGCGAGGACCGGCACCGGAGACGGATCTATCCTTTGAGTTCACGGAGATATAGTTGGCGCACCTACTTCGTTTACTTCTTTCCATAAAAGAGATTGTGAAATTGAACTTGGTTAGTTATCGTTTTTATTATCTGTACTCTGTGAACAATGAAATTTTAATGTAATAAATTAGTGATGTGATTCCTTTAATACTGTGCTTTATTACTGATTACCATGTAGTGCTAGAAGCCGAAGTGTGACTACGGCGGGACGATCCCTTGACCGTAGGAGCATGGCTGGCCTAGTCATCCCTCGTATTCCGTATTTTGGGATGCGGGGCGTGACATGGTTTAGTTGGTATCAGAGCCTGTGTTTAGTATCAAGGGATAACATTAACTAAACTGTATTACGTTATTCATGTTTCACTACCCTTGATTTCTATCTTTGAATCTGAACCTATTCTTTTGAATCTTCCAGTGATATGACGTCCTCGAACGACCCCTCCTCGGACTCCAGCTCTCAGGACCGCACGGAAAGAATACTTAGTGCACTGACCACTCTCGCGGAAGCTCAAGAGAGGAAGACAGATTTGCTTACTGAGGGACTCAGGGCGATTACCGCTGCAGGAGGACCCTCCGCACTTATTACCGCCCCCGAGGGTGCTACTCCACCAGCTTATCAGGCTAGGGCTGGTACTGTGTCAGACTTCCGACGGTTACACCCAGCTGCGTTCACAGGACTAGCTGAACCCCTTGAGGCTGAACAATGGCTGGTAAACATAGAAAATTTATTGGCAGCTGCCAGGGTTCCAGAGGAAGACAGAGTGGATGTGATAAAGATACAATTAGAAGACGAGGCCCGTACATGGTGGTCGGTAGAAGAAAGCAGACTTGAAGGGCCGATCGAATGGAGCAAGTTTAAGGAGTGCTTCTTAGATCATTATTTTCCTCCCACAGCCAAGGCAGAAATGGAGGAAAAGTTTATTCTTTTAAAGCAGAATGGACGCCCAGTGGACGTTTATGCGGCAGAGTTCAACCGTTTGAGCCGCTTTGCTCCATACATGGTCAAATCAGAAGTCACCAGGGCCAGGCGTTTCCTTCAGGGGTTGGATTTTGAGTTGCAGCAGCTGATTGCATCGTTGGATCTACAGACTTTCGCACAGGTACTCAACGCGGCGAGAGTTCAGGAGCAATTGATTAACAAGTTCAGGAGACCCCCAGTCGTCCCAGCACGTACCCACGCGCCTTCTCGAGGAGCTATACCGGTTCATAGAGCAGGGACGACGCAAATGAAGCGCCCGTTTGTACCACAGCATCGCCCCCAGAGACAGGGCGTAACTTGCGGCTATTGCGGTAGAGGAGGACATACTCAGAAGGACTGTCGCCGTGCCAAGGGACAGTGCCTAATTTGCGGTTCCAGTCAACACAGGATTAACAATTGTCCTGAGCGAGCAGAAATACAGGGAGGTTCTGGACCGTCACAGCAGAGGCCACAGGAGCAGAGGCAACCATTTACAGGTCGCGGTCAGGGACGGGCTTTCACCTTGACCGCAGAGCAGGCGGAAGTGTCAGGAGAAGTGGTTACAGGTACTCTACTCGTACATGCCTTACCAGCTAGAGTACTATTTGATTCAGGAGCATCGCATTGTTTCTTGTCTGAGCATTTCACAAATACATACTCAATACCACATGAACCACTAACCAAGGGATGGGAAATTCATACGGGTAATGGCATTATTATATCTAGTCGAGAATGTAGATTATGCCCGGTTGTAGTGTGTGGTAGGGAATTCTATGCGAATTTCCTCCTAATTGGGACATGCAGTTACGACGCAATTCTCGGGATGGATTGGATGAGCACTTTCCATGCAGTTATCGATTATCGTGCAAGGAAGGTGATCTTCCGCATCCCTAATCACCCGGAGTTCATTTTCGAGGGAGGAAGCGAATCTTTGGAACCAGCTAAGTATAGAGCCAAGCCCAAAGAACTGACAGCTATGGAGGTTGATAAGAGCCCAGCCCCAGAAATTGTTCGGGACTTTCTAGACGTATTTCCTGAAGATCTACCAGGTCTACCACCTCCTCGAATTTTGGAGTTCTCGATCGATTTGATTCCAGGTACAGCCCCAGTATCCAGGGCCCCATACAGAATGGCACCAGTTGAGTTGGCGGAGTTGAAGAAGCAGGTTGAAGAACTGTTGGAGAAGGGATTTATTCGGCCAAGCGCTTCACCGTGGGGTGCACCAGTCCTATTAGTAAAGAAGAAGGATGGATCGCTGCGAATGTGTATAGATTATCGGGAGCTGAACAAGGTCACGATAAAGAACAAGTACCCAATACCGCGCATTGACGACCTATTTGATCAGCTAAGTGGAGCCAAGGTTTTCTCAAAGTTGGACCTCCGTTCTGGATATCATCAAATCAGAGTAGCAGCTGAGGATGTATGCAAGACGGCTTTCAGGACCCGATACGGACATTACGAGTTCCTTGTGATGCCGTTCGGTGTTACCAATGCCCCAGCAATATTCATGGATTTAATGAACAGGGTGTTCGCAAAATACTTGGACATGTTTGTCGTTGTGTTTATCGACGACATACTTGTCTACTCGAAGACTCAGGAGGGGCACGCTGAACACTTGCGCACAGTCCTACAAATTCTTCGGGAAGAGAAGCTGTATGCGAAGCTAAGCAAGTGTGAGTTCTGGCTCGACAAGGTGCAGTTTTTGGGACATTGTTTCGGGCGAAGGCATCTCGGTGGACCCGGCAAAGATAGAATCTGTCAGAGATTGGCCGACGCCGAAATCAGTGGCTGAGATCAGGAGTTTTCTGGGATTAGCAGGCTATTATCGGAGATTCGTCCAAGATTTCTCAAGAATCGCAGAACCATTGACGCGGCTGACACGGAAGGACGTGCCGTTTACATAGACAGAGGAGTGCACTCAGGCATTCGACACACTAAAGCAGAAGTTAACCACGGCGCCTATTCTTACTGTACCAGATAATTCAGGTGGTTTGGTGATACACAGTGATGCCTCAGGAAAGGGTTTGGGCTGTGTTTTGATGCAACACGGCCGTGTGGTTGCTTACGCCTCTCGACAACTGAGGAACCACGAGAAGAACTACCCCACGCACGACTTGGAGTTAGCCGCTGTAGTCTTTGCGTTGAAGATTTGGAGGCACTATCTATTGGGTGAGAAAGTGGAGGTATACACGGATCATAAAAGTTTGAAGTATGTTTTCACCTAGAAGGAACTAAACATGAGGCAGCGCCGATGGCTAGAGCTGATGGCAGATTATGACTTGGACCTTCAGTATCACCCGGGGAAGGTCAATGTTGTACCAGATGCACTCAGTCGCAAACCAGCGGTCATGATGTTGACCGATCAGAGGAGTATTATCGAGGATTTCCAGAGACTTGAACTTGAGGTCATTACTCCGAACGCACTCAGTCAATTTTGGCAACTACAGGTGCAATCTTCCCTGGTGGATCGCATCAAGATTGCACAAGCGGATGATCCTCGATTACAAAAGTTCAGAGAGCAAGTGGAAGCTGGACTGAGAACGGATTTGATTATACATGAGGATGGCTCTCTGAGATTCGGTAGCAGACTCTGCGTACCTAAAGGTGATGTACGAGAAGAAGTGTTGGCTGAAGCACACAGTTCAGCTTATTCTGTGCATCCAGGAGGTACAAAAATGTATCAGGACTTAAAGCAACACTTTTGGTGGAACGGAATGAAGCGGGAAATTGCGAGGTTCGTATCCAGATGCTTGACATGTCAGCAGGTGAAGGCGGAACATCAGAGGACAGCAGGATTGTTACAACCATTGCCAATACCTAAATGGAAGTGGGAGCACATTACTATGGATTTTGTGACGGCCTTACCACGGAGCCCTAGAGGCAATAATGCTATTTGGGTTATCGTCGATCGCCTCACAAAAGCTGCACACTTTCTACCTTTCCGAGTGGGACAGTTGACAGAATCATTGGCAGAAAGGTATATGCAGGAGATTGTGCGACTTCACGGTGTTCCAGTCAGCATTGTGTCAGACCGGGACACAAGATTCTTGTCGCACTTTTGGAAGAGCTTACAGGAGAGTTTGGGAACCCGCCTTAAATTCAGCACAGCTTATCACCCACAGACGGATGGACAATCCGAGCGTACAATTCAGACGCTCGAGGATATGTTGAGAGCCTGTATGTTGGACTTTCAGGGTTCCTGGGAGGACCATCTGCACCTAGTCGAGTTTTCTTACAACAATAGTTACCAGGCTAGTATTCAGATGGCTCCTTTTGAAGCGCTATATGGGCGGAAGTGTCGATCCCCAGTATGTTGGGATGATGTGGGAGAACGAAGATTACTGGGCCCCGAACTCATTGTTCAGACAGTTGATAAGGTCCAAATGATCAGGCAGCGTATTAAGACAGCTCAGGATCGACAAAAGAGTTGGGCAGATACCAGCAGAAGGGCACTTGAGTTCGAAGTCGGAGATCATGTATTCTTGAAGATTTCCCCTATGCGTGGAGTTATCAGATTCGGAAGTCGGGGAAAACTTAGTCCCCGTTTTATCGGACCTTTTGAGGTACTAGAGCGAGTAGGAGAGGTGGCCTATCGACTGGCTTTGCCTCCATCGCTAGCTGGTGTGCACAATACCTTCCACGTGTCACAGTTGCGGCGTTATGTCCGGGATGAGAGTCATGTCCTGGACCATTCAGAGCTAGTTTTGGGTACTGACTTATCGTACGAGGAGCAACCTACCACCATTCTCGACCGCAGAGAGAAAGTGCTGAAGAATAAGGTCATTCCGTTAGTCCGAGTGTCTTGGGGCGGTCGTTCCCCAGGAGAATCCACCTGGGAGCGGGAGGAAGATATCCGTGATCGCTATCCACATCTCTTTGTTTAGTACTTTTGTTTCTTTGTATCCTTCTTAAATTTCGAGAACGAAATTTTTGTTAAGGGGGGTATGATGTAAATCCCCGTTTCCAATTTAATAAAAATTCCCGATTCTCTGAATTCCAGTAGTTTCTCTTCTTTTCCCTCATATTTTGAATTGGTTGTTTAAGCCTAATATTTATTTTTCCAAATCCTAAAAGTTAAAACCCAATATTTAAAACTAAAGCGAATAGAACCAATATAATTTAACCCAAATTTTTCTTTTAAACCACTAAATTCCCCAAACCCTTTTAACAATATCCCTCAGCCCACACATAAATTTTTTTAAATCCCTTTTAAACCCCGGTCCGGTTCACCCTCAGCCCACTTTCTTTTTTTAAATTCCTCACTATTATTCCCTCAGCCCACCCTGATTCTTTTAATAATAAACCCTTTAATAAGATTCTCAGCCCACACTTCATTTTTATTCTCCAAATAATTTTGAATCCCCGGCACTGTGCCCACTCGGCCCAGCCTTCTTCACCCACAGCCCATACTGAAATTAAAATGGGAATTGTTTTAAATAAAACGAGCCCAATCCTTTTTTCTATTTTCCTCACTGTTTCTCTTCTCAAAATTTCCCAACGGCTAGCTCCTTTAAAATCGCGCGCGACCCGCCTCCTCCGCCGTCGCCCACGCCCTCGCCCGGCCGTTGCCCCACGTTTTTCAACCTCGTCTCTCCCTCTCCAACTCACTCTTCATCTTTCCTCTACTTTCACCGAGCCCCCAAACCTCACCATAACCCACTACAACCTCCACCCACGACGACGACGAACTTCCTCCGATCCCCGTCTGCATCACCTCACGTCTCCTCCACCAACTCTCTTCTCCCTCTAAGGCTTCACACTTCATCAACCCGAGCCCCTCCATCAATCCAACCCTGCACACAGAAACCCAATTAACCGACCGAGCTCGAGTCACCACCTTACACCCTCGACGCCGGTGAACCCCCCACCACATCGTCGATCTTCCTACGACCCCCTCAGCATCATCACCATCACCGTAATCCACTACACCACTGCCCCTCTTCTCTCTCTCTCCAAAACTCCAAAACCAGTTCCAAACAATTTTCCCCTCACTGAGAGCTGCTCTGTACTCGCTGCCGGAGTGACGTCGTCGACCGTCGGCAACCCCAATATACTCGCAGAAGATCATAAAGCATCCCTCAACGTCCAGTGGCTGTGCAAACGACTCCGGACAACCCCGACGCGAGATCCACATCTAGATCGAGGCTCGCGGGAATCCGAAACGTGGCGTATATCGCGCGTTCGCGACGACACTGTTGCCGTACGACCCCGAGGCATTCTCCAGGCAAGTATTTACTTGCTTCATGCTATAATAATAGTGTTACCCATCTAGATCATGTAGTTTACAACTTTCCGATTTCCTATACGTGTTAAAACCTAAGTGCTCGATGTTAGTTACCAATAGAGATAATCGTCTAATTTGACGGTAACCTATACATTCTGTTGGCCCTTTGAATGATGTATAACATGTGTGAAATTTGCTGGAAAACACGATTGTTAGTAACGAAAATCGATACCCCCAAACATGTCGTTAAAACTGGAATTTCCCTCGTAACTGAAAACGAATAAAATCACCATAAATCATACACATATTGGAAATATGCGTTCGAGGGCTTAAATCGAAGCCGACTCGACAAACTTTAATACTATGTAGAATTTTAATGTTTTCTGTTCTGAAACCCTGAAGATATTTGGATCGGAACACGACTCTGGACTGCAGTCCAGAGCGTTCCTGATTAATATGTTCTTTCTAAAGTCCTGCGTCCCCGTGTTTCCTGAAATCACCTGATACGGAACTTTCAGTAGTTATAAGATATACCTGTTAGTGAAAGAAAACAAGTGGTTTCATTCCGATTCATCACAGTTTGTTATTTTAAACTTATTTTAAAAAGGCAGAACGTAAAGCTGTTCAGAACACTTTCTGAAATGACATTTGAGATTGAACTGTGTATAACTTTCAACGTACAGATGCGATTGAAGATCCGTCTGTTGCGTTGAATACTTTATCGAAAACCCTAAATTTCATTTAACTGTGACATCGCTAAATTCTGAGCCCAATTGGGTGCAATTCGTGTCGCGAAACAGATGTTCAGTTCTGAAATTGAAATTCCAGCCGCGAACCCTTAAACTGAAACAGTTATATCTTGAAAACCGAAACTCCGATTGAATTGAAATAAATTTTGATGAATTCCTGACTGATTGTTCTATATATCTTACCTACATCATTTTTGCTGAATTCGTAACATATTAATTTGTGTAATTCATTTTAGTTCATGACATGCATGTTAATTCATAACATACAGAGCTTATTGGTAGCATACAATACATATATCATACCCTTGTCATATACACAGTGTTAGTGCGTGTGGACATTGCATTATCATGCGTGATAGATGTTGGTTTAGGAGTGACGAGTACACCAATGGAAAGTGAACATTCGTGACAGTGGTTGATACAGTGGATAGTGATGAAACCGTGTCATTGGTATACTTGTACACAACTAAATCAATATCATAAATAGTGTAACCTGGGGAAAAATGGGAAAATCAAAATGGAAAGAGTATCGTATTTAGCGGGACCGTGTTTAGAGGATGATCATTCGAACCGTGATACTTATACGTGTAGGACAGGATCTAGCGATCCGGCTGACAGGGTTATGTCCCGGGCATGTGGGCCGTTGTCTCGGGTATGTACGAGACTCCTGTTAAACATGATTCTCCTTCCACTATGTGATTTCAAACATGACCTAGAGACCGATAGGGACACATAACATATTCTGCATCATATTATGACATAGTGATTACTTGCATTATTCTCATACCAGTATTACCTCATTTATCGGTTACATCTGATTATAATAATATTATTATTTGTGTCGCTCTGACGACCTGAGTATGCATGCTCAGATCTCGCGCGAGGACCGGCACCGGAGACGGATCTATCCTTTGAGTTCACGGAGATATAGTTGGTGCACCTACTTCGTTTACTTCTTTCCATAAAAGAGATTGTGAAACTGAACTTGGTTAGTTATCGTTTTTATTATCTGTACTCTGTGAACAATGAAATTTTAATGTAATAAATTAGTGATGTGATTTCTTTAATACTGTGCTTTATTACTGATTACCATGTAGTGCTAGAAGCCGAAGTGTGACTACGGCGGGACGATCCCTTGATCGTAGGAGCATGGCTGGCCTAGTCATACCTCGTATTCCGTATTTTGGGATGCGGGGCGTGACATGGTTTAGTTGGTATCAGAGCCTGTGTTTAGTATCAAGGGATAACATTAACTAAACTGTATTACGTTATTCATGTTTCACTACCCTTGATTTCTATCTTTGAATCTGAACCTATTCTTTTGAATCTTCCAGTGATATGACGTCCCCGAACGACCCCTCCTCGGACTCCAGCTCTCAGGACCGCACGGAAAGAATACTTAGTGCACTGACCACTCTCGCGGAAGCTAAAGAGAGGAAGACAGATTTGCTTACTGAGGGACTCAGGGCGATTACCGCTGCAGGAGGACCCTCCGCACTTATTACCGCCCCCGAGGGCGCTACTCCACCAGCTTATCAGGCTAGGGCTGGTACTGTGTCAGACTTCCGACGGTTACACCCAGCTGCGTTCACAGGACTAGCTGAACCCCTTGAGGCTGAACAATGGCTGGTAAACATGGAAAATTTATTGGCAGCTGCCAGGGTTCCAGAGGAAGACAGAGTGGATGTGATAAAGATACAATTAGAAGACGAGGCCCGTACATGGTGGTCGGTAGAAGAAAGCAGACTTGAAGGGCCGATCGAATGGAGCAAGTTTAAGGAGTGTTTCTTAGATCATTATTTTCCTCCCACAGCCAAGGCAGAAATGGAGGAAAAGTTTATTCTTTTAAAGCAGAATGGACGCCCAGTGGACGTTTATGCGGCAGAGTTCAACCGTTTGAGCCGCTTTGCTCCATACATGGTCAAATCAGAAGTCACCAGGGCCAGGCGTTTCCTTCAGGGGTTGGATTTTGAGTTGCAGCAGCTGATTGCATCGTTGGATCTACAAACTTTCGCACAGGTACTCAACACGGCGAGAGTTCAGGAGCAATTGATTAACAAGTTCAGGAGACCCCCAGTCGTCCCAGCACGTACCCACGCGCCTTCTCGAGGAGCTATACCGATTCATAGAGCAGGGACGACGCAAATGAAGCGCCCGTTTGTACCACAGCATCGCCCCCAGAGACAGGGCGTAACTTGCGGCTATTGCGGTAGAGGAGGACATACTCAGAAGGACTGTCGCCGTGCCAAGGGACAGTGCCTAATTTGCGGTTCCAGTCAACACAGGATTAACAATTGTCCTGAGCGAGCAGAAATACAGGGAGGTTCTGGACCGTCACAGCAGAGGCCACATGAGCAGAGGCAACCATTTACAGGTCGCGGTCAGGGACGGGCTTTCACCTTGACCGCAGAGCAGGCGGAAGTGTCAGGAGAAGTGGTTACAGGTACTCTACTCGTACATGCCTTACCAGCTAGAGTACTATTTGATTCAGGAGCATCGCATTGTTTCTTGTCTGAGCATTTCACAAATACACACTCAATACCACATGAACCACTAACCAAGGGATGGGAAATTCATACGGATAATGGCATTATTATATCTAGTCGAGAATGTAGATTATGCCCGGTTGTAGTGTGTGGTAGGGAATTCTATGCGAATTTCCTCCTAATTGGGACAGGCAGTTACGACGCAATTCTCGGGATGGATTGGATGAGCACTTTCCATGCAGTTATCGATTATCGTGCAAGGAAGGTGATCTTCCGCATCCCTAATCACCCGGAGTTCATTTTCGAGGGAGGAAGCGAATCTTTGGAACCAGCTAAGTATAGAGCCAAGCCCAAGGAACTGACAGCTATGGAGGTTGATAAGAGCCCAGCCCCAGAAATTGTTCGGGACTTTCTAGACGTATTTCCTGAAGATCTACCAGGTCTACCACCTCCTCGAATTTTGGAGTTCTCGATCGATTTGATTCCAGGTACAGCCCCAGTATCCAGGGCCCCATACAGAATGGCACCAGTTGAGTTGGCGGAGTTGAAGAAGCAGGTTGAAGAACTGTTGGAGAAGGGATTTATTCGGCCAAGCGCTTCACCGTGGGGTGCACCAGTCCTATTAGTAAAGAAGAAGGATGGATCGCTGCGAATGTGTATAGATTATCGGGAGCTGAACAAGGTCACGATAAAGAACAAGTACCCAATACCGCGCATTGACGACCTATTTGATCAGCTAAGTGGAGCCAAGGTTTTCTCGAAGTTGGACCTCCGTTCTGGATATCATCAAATCAGAGTAGCAGCTGAGGATGTATGCAAGACGGCTTTCAGGACCCGATACGGACATTACGAGTTCCTTGTGATGCCGTTCGGTGTTACCAATGCCCCAGCAATATTCATGGATTTAATGAACAGGGTGTTCGCAAAATACTTGGACACGTTTGTCGTTGTGTTTATCGACGACATACTTGTCTACTCGAAGACTCAGGAGGGGCACGCTGAACACTTGCGCACAGTCCTACAAATTCTTCGGGAAGAGAAGCTGTATGCGAAGCTAAGCAAGTGTGAGTTCTGGCTCGACAAGGTGCAGTTTTTGGGACATATTGTTTCGGGCGAAGGCATCTCGGTGGACCCGGCAAAGATAGAATCTGTCAGAGATTGGCCGACGCCGAAATCAGTGGCTGAGATCAAAGCACAGTAGGAACTCACACGAGACAAATGACGATCTCAGGTCGATAGACTAGCCTGTACATATGTCACCTGAGAACTACTATCTGACAATAGGTATAATACCAACTAGCAGGTTCCCGGCGAGTCCATCCAGTATACTCATAACCCAATGAGCACCTGCATACTATCTTAGGTGAACAAACTGATACCAATGGCTTGTGAGACCTGGCCACCGCCCCTCGTCGGGGTTTCGATAAGTATACACTAGTCTACTCTGGAGTATCGATGCCCAGTCTCGATACTTCCACGACTAGGGACATTTAAGGATGTGCTTATAGACCACCCAGCTCTCACGTATATGATCGCCATCATAATGCTGGTAGTCAAGTAAGAATCTTATGGGCTCTATCAATATGTTATAGTGATCTGTAATACTACATAAAGCATGTACATGATGATAGAGACAAACCAGATAGCATACTATCATCTCGAGTAAGACTGTTCTATCCGTATAGATCCTCCTTCAATCATCATAATCACTTGCCTGCGATTACGATAATTGCCTTGAGGGCACTATAGCCAAAAATCTCCCACTTGTACTTAAGGCTAATTATTGCGGTTTCGCATACTTACAGCCCGTGTGATATCGAACACCCAACTTCTCGACTAATCAGTCTCACAAAGCTCGTTTTTGAAACCATTGCGTTCGAGAAATAGCCTTAGTGAGTGGTGTTGGAGATAGTGCCCTCAGAGTCAATTATTGGGTCACAGGTACGTGATTGCAATGATTGATGGAGGACCTATCCCGGTAGGACAGTCTCACTCAAGATGATAGTATGCTATCTGGTTTACCTTTATCATCGTGTACTGCTTTAGGTGACCTGACAAGTCGCTATTACACGTTGATAGAGCCCCTAGGATTCTTGCTTGACCACCAGCAGTGTGAGGGCGATCATATAAGTAGGAGCTGGGGGTCTATAAGCATATCCTTAAATGGTCCTTAGTCGTGTGAGTTTCGAGACAGGGCATCGATACTCCAGAGTAGACTAGTGTATACAGTCGAGACCCCGACGAGGGGCGGTGGCCGGTCTCACAAGCCACTGGTGTCAGTTGGTTCACCTAAGATGTATACAGGTGCTCATTGGGTTATGAGTACACCGGACATGACTCGCCGGGAACATGCTAGTTGGTCATATACCAGACGTCAGATGGCAGTTCCCTGGTGACATGTGTGCAGGTTAGTTCATCGACCTGGGGATCGTCATTTGTCTTGTGTGAGTTCCCACTGTACTTTGATTACTACCCTACCACGGCTCAAAGGAGTCGTGCAAACAGGTTTTAGTTGGGTACAGTCCCGAACCACATGGAGGCAGTGAGCGTATCTTCAGGGGTTCGTCTCTCCCGGTATTGGGGGTGAGGTCGTGCTGTGTCTAGGAGAGCCATTACACGAAGCCCTCGGCCGAGGCAAGGAGATTTACTGGTAGGTATTCCAGTAGTATCTCAGGGTGTTCTGGGCTACACTCCGACACGACTTGTACCGCTTTTAGGGTCTGACTTTTACCAACCCCCTAGGCCCGCCATGCGATACTCATAGACGAACAGACCGGACTGTACGGATATTGTCACTGACAGGCTCAGTAGGGTTGTCAGGCCGAGTTCGCTCACAGACGTCCCTTTTAGTCAATACTTGGTAGCCCGTTACGTATTGGCTTATACCTCTGACGTGCTAGTGGTTAAATCCACAACCAAGGTGTTGACGAGTCTTTAGAGTCCCCCACATTCAGTTACTCAGCTTTCGGGCGAAAGGTTGTAGAGTCCGTATGGAGATATGGCAAGGTCCGATCAGATACGTGCGGTATTGCACGGATCAGGATCGGACAGTTTGTACTATAGGCCATATGGATATATGGCAGGGTTCGATCAGATACGTGCGGTATTGCACGGATCAGGATCGAACAGATATTACTAGCCGGCTTTGGTTTAAGCCGGATCCTAGTATAGTACAGTGTAGATTTTGTCTCATTGCATTTGTATTTCGGTCGGAATACAAATGCGGGTGTGTATGCACAGTATCGGGGTTTTTCCTGTAATTTATTACGGGACCAGTTTTCTGGAGTTGCCAGTTTGCTTTCCGTTTCGGCCAATTTCCTTTGTATCGTTCATTGGCCGAAGATTGGTGGAGGAGGGCTTATTTGCATTGTTGCAAATAAGCATTTGTGGAGGGGGTCTTTGCATATTTCCTTGTATCATGATGGTGCACCATTCTTTGACCTTGACTTCTTCTTCTATCATGATTGCTTGACTTTGTGAGCAATCATGGTTGTAGTAGGTGGGTTTTTGGAGTGGGGTTTTGGTGAAAATGATTCTTGATCATCATATCCTTTTTCTCTCTCCCATTTTGGATGATAGTTTTTTCCCCACTTGTTTTTTCTCTCTCTCACTCACCATTCTAAGAGCATGGCCGGCCACTCCCTTTTGGGGGCTGTCCAAATTTTGAGTGTGGTTTTTTTGGCTCATTTCATGTTGCAAAATTCCCACAAGATCAATCTCCAAAGCTCCAAGTATCATTCCTCCACCAAATGGCAATTCCACAACCCCAAAGTGAGACTTGAGTACTACACATTCTACAGCAAATCTTGGGCACGTCGACTAGCCAGCTTCGTGCCCGAGTTGCCTCGGCATTGAGGTGGGAGCCCGTAAAAGAAGTAGGCGATGTGGTGCACTTCCGGCGACGAGGTGGAGACCGGAGCTTCCGCAGGAGATCGGGACGACGACGAGAAGACCGGAGGACTTGGATCAGTCGGTATATCTCTCTTCCCCATCTTGTAGTTAGCTAGGACTAATTAATGGTTCGATCCGGGTATTAGTGCGCGGCGGTTTGCCAGTTCAAGTAAAAATTAAAGTTTATCACCGCTTCCGCATTTGGCCGTCGGATTGACGGCCGGGGCGCCGCCGTGCACTTGCAAGTGGATCCGCTCCAGTGTTTCTATCTTTATCTCTCTATATCTCAATTTCACGGATAAAGATTATCTCCCTAAATGAGCAATACCGGTCTTAGAATTTTTCTGGATCTCTGATGGGACCCAGTTCACAAATGAACTCCAAATCCAACAACATTCTTAGACTGTATCATCCACTGAATTTAATCAGTATCCTGCGCCATGCCTTCCACAATATCCTCTTGGACCACTTGTCCAACATACTGTCCCTTAAAAGAGAGAAAACTATAACTCTGACAGCCACTCTATCAATCAGGTCACCTTGGAAGCCTAAAATGACAACTGATAACTGCCTCCTGAAGGAGGCTGCCGTTATCATATACGGAGAACATCCACTTATATTCATAACTGCTTCCCAATGTTTCTCCAGGATTGGATTAATATATGTTTCTTGTAGCCAGTGCAAAAAAAATATCTGGTGTTGTACTTGACATCTCATGATTGACTCAACTGCCTAAGCAAGTGATATGCCAATCATGCAAATCGCTCTCCTCATCAGTCTAGAAGACATCTCTTTAGAGAGGGTGACTCCATTATCTGCGGGTACACCGCCTCGCCAGGAGTCGTCCATTCTAAAACACTTTAGAATAATGTCAAGTACCCTAATTAGGACACTTCCCAAATCTAGATCTAAAACCATAGATTTAGTCACCAAAATCCCTGATATTTTATCCAGATCCTCTGTGGAGAAACTCCTTGTGACAACCACAGTATAACCGATCGTAGTATAAGAATATCACTTCCTATCAGGAGCATGCCATCTAAATACCAGGACATCTCTCCCTACTACCTTCTCAAATCTAGATCCATTTGTTCTTCTGATGAAGTCAAACTCTATGACCGTCACATCAAAACTAGATGATTTATATCCGCTATACCTGCTTTAGTTTATAAATAGACACAAGCCACTTGCCCACTACTCTTCCGCTGCTCCCACTGACTACAACAACCCTCTAGCAGACTCATATACATATGCACTTCTAAAGCTAGTTTAGAACGACGTTATACTCATCCTCCTGTCAGATGTCATAGTCTAGAACAACAGTAGTGTCAAGTTTTGGGTAATCAAAAACCTCCCTATCACCTTCTTTGAGGGGACCGAAGTACCTCTCGGGTGCCTGAGGTTACCCACCAAATCTGCGGAGTGGCTAATGGATCGTCGAAACCAATTGAATCCTCAGGTTCTATTAAATTTTCAGTAATCGTTTGTAGTTCTGGAATCTCTTCCAGTTCTACCATACTCCCACTAATGTTTTCTGAAAAGAATCCATTTTACTAAAATCGTGGAGAGTCAAGAACAATATAACTATTGATCTTTCTGATGGCAGAAAGTTAACCCTCATCAAAGCCCGAGATAACCTACAACCTGCTATTAATGAAACGTGCCTAAAGTTTGTCCAGATTCTGGTTTTAAGAATCAGCCGGACTACTCCTTATACCTTAACATCGTTAAGATATGAATCCATTCTATATACCACATAGAAACAAAGGCACTAATTTAATTGGAACCAGATTCAAAATCATGCAGCTGTCTCCAGTGCATATCAACCATATGGAAGGAGGCCATGCAACATTACTCATCAAGGAATGCATCCACGTATGAGTAACCTGAAAGAGAAGCAAGTTCTCAAAACTTTTACTTACAACGGAATACCTAACACACGTATCTACATCTTCGATCACTTTGAAGAATTCTAATACTTGCAACATATAGTTCTATACTTTATTCTTATACCTATAGCTTCTCAAAATCTGGACCTTGTATTTCAACGAAATATCTGTCTAAAACTAGAGAAGTCATGAGTAAACAGAATATAGTACGAGTACCAACCCCTTTGTCCCAACGAACATTGGACAACATACAATATATTGTATAAGTCCACTGAGTTTAATAACTCAAACTCTGTGAGTCGTAGGTTGAAAAACTGTACTATGGTTAAAAAGAATTACACCGTTGTTGAATGCTCCTTACGTAACCACCAACTGATATAGGTAAATGTCACAGACATAATTTCAAAAAGTGATATCTCACTTTATAAAATAAACGTATAGATATATCATTTTGAAATTGGTGCATAACAACGGATATTCAAAACCAAATATTTGTCGTCAGGAAAAACTCAGGTGATTTCCTCAAATATCACTAATTACAAAGAATTCTTGATATAAATTGAGGATCTAATCACCTAACTCCTAATATCTTACTCCCACTCATCATTTGTAACGCCATACTGATGTGAGAATCAAATCTGGTAAATACATACTCTGGAGTCAGAATCTAGTTGGGAAATTTTTTTTTCAATTAACAGCGCACAGTAAAACTGAAATATGAAAATGTTTCGAAGGGATAACCGGATATTCCTAGTAATGACTCTTCCACTATCCCGATTCATGACAGTAACCGTATACTTCCATGCCCTCACTCCAATCCCTTTATATGTCATTACTTATTATCTTCTGTACACCACCTTTAGGCTAATTGGTTTTCTTCCTTCTCTATCCTTCGGCACCAGCCTAAGGTTTGGAAGAAGACTATCCAATAAGCGTAATAGGTGTACTCTCCTAATACCAGGAGCCCTCGTAACCTGAGAGAAGGTAAAGGGAAAATACAACTGAATAATCCTATTCTATTTCTCCCGAACCGGAAACCATCCTCGAACTGGAACAAGTTCCTTCGAGTTCGTATATAACTATACGATGGCATATCCAAGCAATATGGATGTTCGTAGTGATACGAAGTGTTCTGGAGAAATGCAAAAGTGGATGTAGGAGTGGCAGGGGTATACACGGTTTTGTCGTGAATGATAGTAGTCACAATTTCCTTTGTCCTCAATCTAATCCCTTTATATGTCTTTACTTATTACCTTCTGTACACCACACTTAGGCTTAATTGGTTTTCTTCCTTCCATACCTTTCGGCACCAGCCTAAGGTTTGGAAGAAGACTATCCAATAAGCGCAATAGGTGTACTCTCCTAATACCAGGAGCTCTCGCAACCTGAGAGAAGGTAAAGTGAAAAGAAAACCGAATAATCCTATTCAATTTCTCCAGAACCAGAATCCATCCTCGAACTGGAATAAGTTCCTTCGAGTTTGTATGTAACTATATGATGGAATATCCAATAAATGTGGATCTTTATAGTGATACGGGGTGTTCTGGAGAAATGCAAAAGGGAAAGAAGAAGCGACAATGATATATGCGACTAACTGACAATCCAAAAGCCAAAGTGTTTTAAGAAGGTTCGGTTAACTTGGTTCAAGAGTTTTAGTTTAGGTCAGGCCATGGTCGCTGCTAAAGAGAGAGAGAGAGAGAAAAGAAACACTCAGCGTGCACTTTAACCTAGATTAGAATGGTTAATCACTTTATCTAATCAGGATGGCTCTCACTGTTTCCTCGAATTCTCCTTCAAACCTTAAAAGGAGAATTAGTCGGGATTAATCGCATGTCACAATACTTGCTTAACCTTTCATCCAGGCTAGTGTTGGTACTTCGAGGGAGGTTTCCAAACGCTTCCGCGAAGTTCCTTAATTATATAACCTCTTTTCCCTGGAGGCGTAGCCCCGCTAACACCGTTCTAGACACCTACTTGGTTTATAGCATTGATTGTTAAGTGAAATAATCTTCCAAGAGTAATCCTACTCATTAGTGGGATCGGGATCCAACTATCATTGTGTGATGACCTAGATGACATTCACTCTAGTCACCATACTCCAGAAGGTATGCTAGATCTGCAAGTTTCCTGTATATTTGAAACTCCCGATGTGGTTTTTGCCCTTAACACTTATGACCTTGACGTAGGCCAACATATCATAAGTCGTTAGTCAAGTTCAACCCATCATTATCCTGAATTAACTTAGACCCATCCGTACAAGTCCTTGACGTAGACCAAAATAACTGTACGACTGTCTTAAATAATCGCATATCTATGCAGCAAACAAGCATTACCCAGCTACCATTCACTATGCCTTGATATAGGCCAACATACATAACATGAATACTAGGTGACACTTGTAAAAGATGATGGAGGTACGGCTGGTTTTTGGTGAAAAACCTTTAACGTAATGAACTTGATCTCGTTGAAGGAACCGAGTGGTTTTACAAATATATAGTAGCGCAAACTTTTGCTAAAGAGGTCACTGCCTGTGAAGGGATCTCGGCTCTTTCCTCATCGAATGAGGTGCAGGATATTCCTAACTGAATACCACAATTCAAAGCAAAAGAATCGACTATAGTGAATTTATTACGATGACGCAAACTTTTGCCCAAGAGGTCAGTCCCGGTGAAAGGATCTCGGCTCTTTCCTCGTCGAATGAGGTGCTGGATATTCATAACCGAATACCACTGTGTAAAGCAAAAGGAAACGTCTGTAATGTCAGTTTTAAAAACCTTGGTTCCAACAACATCAAATATGTTTCTTTTCCTTGCATTGATCAAAATCAACACAGTCCTATCAATTAAACATATCACACCACAGCAAAGAACGAAAATATAATGTACGTATATGCCATCCGTATTTGCCACTGGGCCCTGTCATCACCCGCTAGGTTACTTAACTAACGGCAGAGCGGGGGCTGGACTAGCGTGGATGCAAAACATATACAACATCTACTAGTATATATATAGATATATATAAAAATCATTCCAGACATGATATATGCAACATCACAGAATATCAATAAGAATCACAGAACAAACGGATAATCTGGGAGCCCCGGGTTTCCTTTGAGCCGCAAGTGAAAACCCGGTCATGTGGATAGCCTGTGCAATGAAAACCTAGACCCCTACGAGCGTGGCAAGTTACCCGCCAATCCCAGAAGTGAGGCAACCCCAATCAACAAGGTGAGTGGACCACCCAGCACTTTACGGAATCTTGTAACTTGAGCACCCCTCAGCGGGTCAACCTATACCCCCTACGAGTGCGGCGAATAGCCCGCTAATTCTATAATGAAGCCCCCTCCGTCTCAACGCCATGAGATGCGGGCCCGTTGCCCTATAGAACCCGGCTATTCTTGGACTCCACCGCGGGATAATCCTAGTACAAAATAATATAATATTTACAGGGGTGACACCGACCTCAACCCGGTCGTGCCCCAAACAAATAATATACAAGCTGGCAGAGATGGCAGTTCACATGTCGGACACTCGCCCCGCGATATCAAATGTACAAATGAATATGAACTGTACTACTATTACACCCAAGCTATCCACCATGACAATCCCGCCATAATCACAGCACAATACAGAACATCAACGTGAATTTCACGTTCGCAAACCCGTCTAAAAGACATATAGCAATTAGACGAGTTGTACCGCTTTAATGACATTCACGGTCGCAGATAGTAATGTATGTACTGAAAACTTTTAAACAGTGTTTAAAATAATGACTTCAAAATACTCCGTATTGCCCCCAAACTAAAGATAACAGAATATCCAACCTGGGCAAAAATAAACAACATCTTAAAAATAATATTCAAGAGACTGGAACACCAAAAAAATTTCAAGTCCAAATTCCTCAAAGGGGCCGGCCAGGCCGGGAATTATAGAAATCTCGCCGGCCATAGTAATGAATTTGGGGCTCGTATTTTTAGGGTGTTCTAGATACAAGATGAGTAGCCTTCTACAACCGTTTTAAATTTTTTTTGAAGACTCTGCAAAATCGACAGAAACTTGAATAATGTTCATACTGTTTCGGAGTTGTTTCGGTTTCGTTACTTTAAATATCATTTAAACTACTAGTATAGAGTTTATGGGTTGGCTTTGATACCATGTTGGGTTACGTCAGTGCCTCGGCTATCAAACCGTGGCCAAACGCGGAGCAAAATTTTTACAAACTAGCGCTAACGGAACCCGATTCTACGGATCGACCATTAACCCTAGACTAGCAATATGTAAAGGAGTTAGAATGGTTATACCGAATGATCCGTATCCTTTGGTCTTTAACCTTCTTCCCAAGCTCCTAGTGGCCACCATGATCAAGCTTGATCTTCGGTCTCCCTCTATCAAAGATGATCCACCTGAGGATTTGTATTCCGAGCTCCAACCTTATAGCCGAGATAATTAGGATACCTAGTTCACTAAACTAGATAGCCAAGATGAAATAGAGAGTGATGAAGGATTAATTTGTCTCAAGACACCCTAGGTTTCTCAACACATGCGACTTTTAGAGTGGAGCTAGAGGAAGAAGAATCTTGGAGGAGATGAGAGTGTTGTGAGCAAAAATCCAAGTGAAGTGAGAAGATAAGTGTTATGAGAGATATATAAATGAAGCTAAGAAAATATCTCAAATTCAATGAATCTAGTCCACAAAATATCTCACAACACTTATATAAATCAAGCATGCTAGAATAGTACACCATGAGTCATCAAGTGAGCATCAAGTAGCCAAGCTTGATTCAATGAATCATAACACCTCAACCCTCCACCTCATTAACCATTTAAACAAAAAATGATTAAAACTAAATGAGGTGTAATATTCTAGAAGTAATCTTGTAATAAATTACAAGAATACCCCTCACCGTATATACATACCCGCATCCGTATTCCGACAAAATACGAATACAATGAGACGAAAATAATCCAATAATACAATACTAGAATCCGTCTTAAACCAAAACCTACTAGTATTATCCGTCCGAACATCATCCGTGTACAAGTACACGAATGTGATCGAATCCTGCCGTAAAACCATACGGCCTTTACATCGTTTCGCCCGAAGCAGGGAAACCCTCTGTGTGAGACTCTAAAGACTCATCAATAAGCGGGAAGTGGGTTTAACCACAAGCACGTCAGCGGCACTAGCTGTACGTAACGGCTACTCAGGTATTGAGCGAAAGGAAGGCCGACGAGCAAACTCATCCGAACCCCTACTGAGCCTGTTCGTGACAATATCCGTACAGTCCGATCTGTTCGTCTAAGAGTATTGCATATCGAGTCTAGGGGGATGGATAAAGTCAGACCCCTAATAACGCGATATTTCGTGTTGGTATGAAGCCCATCACCACATGAGAAACTACTGATCCAAATCAGTAATTCTCGACTATCTTGGCCAAGGATTTCTGGTGATGGCCACCTGTGCACTGCGCGACATCAACCCCCAATACCGGGAGAGACGAATCCCCGACGATCCGCTCACTGCCTCCATGTGGCTCGGGACTGTACCCAACTAAAACATGTTTGCACGACTCCTTTGAGCCGTGGTAGCGTAGTAATCAAAGCACAGTAGGAACTCACACGAGACAAATGATGATATCAGTTTGATAGACTAAACTGTACACATGTCACCTGGAAACTGCTATCTGACAATAGGTATAATACCAACTAGAAGGTTCCCGGCGAGTCCGTCCAGTGTACTTATAATCCAATGGGCACCTGCATACTATTTTAGGCGAACAAACTGACACCAATGGCTTGTGAGACCTGGCCACCGCCTCTTGTCGAGGTCTCGATAAGTATACACTAGTCTACTATGGAGTATCGATGCCTAGTCTCGATACTCCCACGACTAGGAAAATTTAAGGATGCGCTTATAGACCACCCAGCTCTTACGTATATGATCTCCATTATAATGCTAGTAGTCAAGTAAGAATCCTATGGGCTCTATCAACATGTAATAGTGATATGTAATACCACATAAAGCTTGTACATGATGATAGAAAAAAACCAGATAGCATACTATCATCTCGAGTAAGACTATTCTATCCGTATAGGTCCTCCATCAATCATCATAATCACCTGCATGCGATTACGATAATTGCCTTGAGGAAACTATAGCCAACATTAGGTGCAGGTTGTCTATCAAGACAACAAATCACATCCATCAGGACAACAAGTCAGTATTGTTGGTATCAGTAGATATTACAGGCAACATGTATTAACATAATAAAAAAATAGTAACAGTCTGGAAGGTTACAAGCATGTCAATGATAGTGTACTAAATCATATGAAGCGTTTATTTCGTAAGAACATCATGTAAATAGATCATGATGAATACAGTTGTAACCGTTAGTTAGGTGCGAAATAGAATGTAAAGAAATTACCATATCAATTCCTACCAGTTCAATTTAACGATTTGGCCATACTAGAATAGTTTGTTATAGTTACTAGGTCTTATTATTTAGATATATTTGCATAAACAGTCTATTGTAAAAACTTATTAATGTTAAACTATCTACAGTAACGAATTATATATATATAATAGTATAATAATAATAATATTACGACAATATATATATGTATGTATGTATATTACGTAAACCATAGCATGCAGAAAATTAGAAACTTGCCTCAGTCACGATGAATGCGGTTACGAACACGAACGGAGCAAAACGAACACGGAACAACGGAACCACGAAGTAAGATCCAAGCTTGAGCTCGGATTAGAGATGAAGTCGTCGACGACTGGCTGCTGCCGATGGTAGTCTCAGTTTAAGAGAAGAAGAATGCGATCTCGACGAGGATGCTCGTCTTGGTGGGTTCTTAGCGTTGATGATGAGGATCTCGGTGCTGGGGTTCAGTCACGACCTGAAAAAGAAGATGGCGGCACTGTTGAAGGCAAGGAGGAAGGAGTGCTGATAGGACTCGAGGTTGCCCCGGTGATGGGTGCTGGTCGGATCTGGGTTCGATTTGATCGGGTTCTTGGCTACTGATGAGGGAGATGATGGAGGCGATGATGATGATGATGAGGAGGTTCGGTGATGGAGGTAGGTGACAGAGTCGGCGATGACAAGGGTGATAGCCGCGACTGCTAGTTAAAGGTGATGCAGGGGAAAGCTGCGGCAATAGTGAGGGGTTGTGATCGGTGAAGGTGGTTGTTCTGAGGTTGATGATAGAGATGGAGGAGGCAAGGGTGCAGGAGAGATGAGTGGGTTGAAGGTAATGGTCGGAGAGAGGGTGTTGGGTGCTCGGCTGTCACGTCCCGCTTCCCAATGTACGGGGAAGTAGACGTGGCGAGGCCGCGATGTATTTACTCAGAAGTAAACACGTTAAGCGTAAATAAGCAATAAGAAAGTAAAACACAAGAATAACAAAGGATGTAACGAAACAACAACTTATTTATTTTCATTCTTTACATACAACTGGAAAGTAAATACAATACTGGAAAGCAATGCCTAAACAATGGCATACGAACCGAAAGTAAAAGTATGTACAAGTAGACTAGAGCTCTGGGTCCTCAATGAATTGCTCCAAATTGTCCTGGCTGGGCTCGACCTCCTAAGAGTCGGGTCCTCCTGACAACATTCGAAAGAAAGAAGAGAAATGAATGTCGTCAGTGAACAATCGCCCGGTCAGTCTCAAAAGAGAGATAGATCATGCAAAGGAATAGATTTGGTCAGTTATCTATTTTTATTATACTAACGTAGTTGTTTGTAGCTTGGTACAGAATATATCAGTGTATATGAGAGGAGTCCAACTTACTCCGTGGACTAAGGCATATGGAGTATAATGCCCCGTCAAAACCCACGGGACAACGACAAAGAATATTCAGGTTAGGTGTATTTTAGTGACCGTCTCATTCCACTTCTAATACATTCCCTACCATTCTACCCCTTTCAAACCCCGTAATGTATACTGTATTGATTGTATTGATTTGTTGTATAATACTTGCCGAAACCATGATATAAGTTGTTCATGTAAACGGTTCGGATATAAACGGATAGTCATGTAATCAGGTTCAAAATATATCTATGGTTCAGTCCAGTCGAGTCATGTTCCATGTTTGTATTGTTCGGTATTCATGTTTGATACATTGGATTCATGTTGTACTGGATATGTAGTTGGATTCATATTTGGATTGTATTCAGATTAGATTGAGACTCAGATTGAGTCAGACACTTAAACAGAATTTGAGTCCTGAATTAGGTTTAAGAATTATCGGTAACTGCTGCATATGGACGACATGATATATGACTTTTTCAAAGCCAATTACCGTTGATAACCCTGTTTTAGTTTTTTACCTTAAATAGGCAAGCACTCACATTCTCCGGCTCCCTGAGGCTCAAGAGAACGGATTCCTCTTAAACTTATATTTACTAGGGTCCTTAATGTAATTTTATATAATTTGATGGGGGTTTTATGAAAAATATTTTTAGTATAATTTCAAAATAAACCTCAAGTAATTATTTATCGTATTTATGGTTTTTATGGATGTGAATTTTAAAAGTGAGGTATTCTAGTGAATAAATACCTAGCTTGAATAAAACATAGTATTTTGTGTAAATTTGATTTATATGGATTCTTGATGGTATTTTCATGTAAATTGTAATTCTTTTCTTTTGTTAATAAAAACATGAAATTTAGTATATATTTAAAATAGATGTTTTGATAATATTTATATATAATTATTAAAAAAATATAGAATTTATTTATTAAATAGAAATCACGTTTTTCTTAAAAATTGCATTAATAATTCCATCGAGATCGGATGCTCCGTGAGGAGTTCTGTATCTCGCACTACTAGTCCCGAGGATGTGCGATAATCTGCACCATCCCGATCGAGTTCCCCAAAATGGGTTGTAGAGGCATAATTGCAAGAAATGTAAGTAATACAATTTTAAAGATTACGGTTTTTAATAGTTTATGGTATTTTGATGTAAAAGTCGTATTTGTCCCAAAATATTGTTAAAAGGAAATCGTGCTATGTCATGATGCGTGTTGTGAGAGGTAGGTCATTATCTCGTGAGATTTTCTAAAGGTAATATGAACAAAAAGCATTAAAATACGACATATGTAAAGTTTGTGGTATTTAAACGAAAATATGTAATAAAAGTTACATAGAATGGTATTTTAAGATGAAACTTGTTCTCAAAAGTTGTTTTAAGATTACTAAGCAAGATATAATGAAATGGTTGTTTGGTTTTTAAGTGATATTGTGTTTTATAACAACTTAGAATCGGATGTTGGAATAACTCCACTTCCGACGAGTTTTGAAAAGAGGACTTTTTAAATTAAGAAAAGAGAAGAAGAGAGAGGACTTACAAGATAAAATGAGACAAGGGAGGTTGAGGAAGGATTTGAAAGCTTTTTGGAGTCACAGGGTCGCCGGAATCGTCTCGAATCGTCGCCGGAACTTGACCTTGGGCTAACTCCACTTGTACTCTTCTTTAACTTGGAAAATTTTGAAGATTTTGGACAATAGATTTCGGAATGAAGAGTGCTAGGATATGATGTGGTATTTATAGGAGAAATTAGGGTTTTGAGAATTGAAATGTGGAATTAAAATGGATTTAAAGAGATGAATTTAATTTCTCAGTAAATTTACAGAGAAATCAAACAGCAGAGGAGTAGCGGGGGTAGGCCAAAGGACTAGAGTTCAAATTTTGGGAGCATTCTCGACGGTTCAAACCGGCGGCGCCGGCCCAAATCAATATCTCACCGGTCGATTGGAGTAGGTTGGGGCTTGGATTGGTGCCACGTGTCCCTATCTGTTCATATGACATTTTCCACATGTTTGTTTTCAATGACTTTTTATTTTTACGTGTATTGCACGTGTAAACTTTTGGGCTTCTAAAAGTTTAAAAGAAAAATCAATAAAAATAATGTGGCTGATGGGATTCGAACACAGGGGCTATGTTACAGCAGTGCAAGGCTTTACTAATGAGCTATTAGTTTTTTCTTGCCGTTCTTAAGCAATTTTAATTTATAACTTATGTTCATGCTTGAAACTTTATTCTGTACATTAATTTGAAAAAAAAAATTTACAATGAAATTGGAGTCGTTACATTCTACCATCCTTACAAAAATTTCATCCTTAAAATTTACAAATATATAAGGACTAATTTACAAATAAGAAAGGGTATATTGCACACATGTCGTCGTCACGTTCCTACGTTGATTCTCCTGGTGAATCTTTTCTCCACATCACTCGGACCAAGTTTACTTCCTTGTTCCTAAGTTACTTTACCTTTCTGTCCAGGATTTCAACGGGTTGTTGCTCCAAAGATAGGTCTGTCTGTACCGTGAGCTCTGAGTGATCTAGGATGTGGCCAGGGTCGCTCACATATCTTCGAAGCTGGGATATATGGAACACGTTGTGCACTCCTTCTAATGAGGGTAGTAGTGCTAAACGATATTCCACTTCTCCGACTTGTTCGAGAATGTCGAACGGTCCAATGTATCTCGGACTGAGCTTACACCTCTTGCCAAAGCAAATTACTCCACGATTTGGAGAGATCTTCAAGAACATATGATCTCCCGGCTGGAACTCCAGGTGTCGGAGCTTTGCATCTGCTCAGTGCTTCTGTCGATCTTGGCTATGCGCATTCTTTCCTTGATCGTGCGAACTACGTCTATAGTTGCCACGATCATCTCTGGTCCAAGGAGTTCCCTATCTCCGATGTCGTCCCAACTTAATGGTGATCGACACTTCCTTCCATAAAGGGCTGCAAAAGGTGTCATTCCAATACTCGCCTGGTTGCTGTTGTTGTATGAAAACTCCACAAGATGTAGGTGATCTTTCCACGATCCTCCGAAGTATAACATACACTCTCTAAGCATATCTTCAAGGATATGAATCGTTCGCTCAGACTGTCCATCTGTTTGTGGATGGTAAGCTGTGTTGAAGTTCAGACTCGTTCCCATGCTAGCTTGCAGACTCTGCCAAAACTGCGATCAGAATCCGGTGTCACGATCGGAGACAATGCAAACTGGTACTCCATGTAATCTCACGATATCCTGCATGAGTTCATGGGTATCAGAGATAGTACACATTAAAAAGTTAAATCTTACTTAGATTCAGACTTACCTCTATGTACTTCTTTGTTAGTGTCTAGGTAGTTGGCCAACTCGAAATGGGATGAAATGAGCTGATTTTGTGAGTCGATCCACAATAACCCATACAACATCGTTACCTTTCGTGCTGTGAAAAAGAGCAGTCACGAAATTCATGGTGATGTGTTGCCACTTCCATTCTAGAATAAGTAACGATTGAAGTAAACCAGCAGTTCTATGATGTTCAGCTTTTACTTGCTGACACACCAAGCATTTGGCTATGCTTCTGGCTACTTCGCGCTTCATTCCATGCCACCAGTAATGTTGCCATAGATCTTTGTACATCTTTGTACCACCAGGGTGTACTGAGTATGGAGAGCTGTGATCTTCTTTCTCAACTCTTCCCGAACAGAACCTTGTGGTACACATAATCTACTTTCGTATCTCAAAGATGAATGATGAAGTCTTCTTGCAATCCACTTTCTACTTGTTCTCGGATCTTTTATAGCTTGGCATCACTTGCTTGAGCTGCTTTGATCTAATTGATAATAGTAGACTGAACTTGTAAGTTCATCAACTTTGAAGTATTACCTGGCATAACCACTTCTATCTCTATCTTGTGCAATTCTTGTTGAAGCTTCCACTGTGCGGTGAGATTCATTGATAGTGGTTGGCGACTGAGTGCATCAGGAACTACATCCACCTTCCCTGGGTGATATTGTAGGTTGATGTCGAAATCCGCCATGAGTTCTAGCCATCTTCTCAGCCGCATATTCAACTTCTTCTGAGTAAACACATACTTCAGACTTTTGTGGTCAGTGTATATATCTACCCGTTCTCCAAGAAGATAATGGCGCCAAATCTTCAGTGCAAAAATAACTACTGCTAACTCCAAGTCATGCGTTGGATAATTACGCTCATGAATCTTCAACTGTCTTGATGCATAAACTGTTAGGTCCACGTTACCTCTCCCGGTACTTTCGGAGTTGCGGAAACGGTAAAACAAAAATTTTTCTAGACTTGGTAACATGGACCGTAAAAGCCGGATCTTTGCTAAACAACACACTAGCATCCTAACTAGAGATTTATCTACTTTATACCTCAACTTGAACTCCTTCTCTCCTTGTTGTTCTTCTCCTTGCTTGCTCCGAGGGTTGATCCGGACCTTGGGCACCTCCGCGGCCTTCTTGAGTCGAAGACGATCCACCCGAGAAATGTACACCGAGCTCCACCTCGAGCCGAGGCAACTAGGGCAAAGAGATTGCTAGTCAAGAAGCCCTAGGATGTGTAGAGGAGATGTATGGATGTGTTTGTCTTTGTGGGATCTTTTTCTCTCAACACATGAGATCAAAAGATGAGATCAAGAGGAGGAAGAAGAAGGAGAAACTTAGCAACCATGGAGCTTTTCTTTTTCTTCTCACTTCAAGAGAGAGAATGAGAAGAGAATAATGAAAAGATTAAGCCAAATGAAATGAACCATGGTTGCAATAATACACAAAATCATCATTACTAATCCTATCATGAAAAAAGTTGATGGCACATTGAATTGACTATTATCATAACACAAGAAATAAAAAGAAAATGAAAGAAGAGTGTTGATCTCTCTTGAAGGTCAATGGTCAACACGGTCAACGGGTCAACGAAGTCAAGAGAGATCTAAGTGGTCAAATGGTCAATGTAATTAGCCATCACTAATCTATCACTAAAAGGATCAGTAAACAATGTCTCCGGCTCATAACGGTTTTGACCAAACGAATTGTCAAAACCCAAATGAGTGTGCCACATTACGGTTTTGGCCGAACCAACTGCCAAAACCCTAATGGGGCACCTCCTCCTTCATCTCTCCTCAAAACTGTGCATACACACCCGCATCCGCTTTCCGTAGAATGCGGATGCACAGAAGACAAAACAAATCCATCTGTGCAATACTAGGATCTGGCTTAAACCAAAGCCCACTAGTATTGCCTGCCCGAACAGCATACGCACACAAGTGCACGTAAGTGATCGTAGCCCTGCCGTAAAACCATACGGTCTCTACACGTTTCTCTCAGTGCAGGGAAACTCTCTGTGTGGGACTCTAAAGACTCGACACTACGCTGGCAGTGGGTTTAACCACAGACCGCAAGCGGCACTAGCTGTACGTAACGTTCCCCAGGTAGATGTCGATAAGAAGGCCGATGAGGTAAACCCATCCGAACTCCTACTGAGCCTGTATGTGACAATCTCCGTACAGTCCGGTCTGTTCGTCTGATACATCGCATGGCGGGCCTAGGAGGCGGTAAACGTCAGTTCCCTAATAGCGGTACAAGTCGTGTCGGAGTGAAGCCCAGAACACCCTGAGATAACACTGGAAACTTACCAGTATATCTCGCTTGCCCTGGCCAGGGACTATTCGTGTAATGGCTCTCCTAGACACAGCGCGATGTCAACCCCTAATACCGGGAGAGACGAATCCTGTCTAACCGTCACTGCCTCCAAGTGCTTCGGGACTGCACCCAATTACTACCTGTTTGCACGACTCAGTAGAGCCGTGGTAGGGTAGTAATCAAAGAACAGTGGGAACACACTCGAGGCGAAGTGACAGTGTCAAGTCAACCATCAGTTCCCGACGAGTCCTGTCCAGTGTACTCGTAACCTAACGAGCACCCGCATACTATCTCAAGTACGACATACTGACGGCTGTAGGACAGACCGTCTCCTGTGCTGGGATGAGAAGCGCATACGCTAGTCTACTCCGGAGTATCGATACCCTATCTTGATAATCCCATGACTAGGGACGTGTATAAGGATGTGCTTGTGGATTACCCAGCCCCCACGAGTGTGATCGCCATCACAACGCCGGTAATCAAGCAAAGATCCTAAGGGCTCTACTAATGCGTATAGGTGATATAATAAAGAAACACACATGTACACATTAAAGCAGAGACAAACCAAGTAGCATACTACTATATTGAGCAAGATTGTCTGTACAACTGTGAATATCCCAAGCTTCCATCAAGTAATATACATACTAGTATGATACAGTAATGGCCTCTAGGGCATAAACTACAACTTTTCCATGATGGTGTAGAACACATCCGAATCCCTTACCGGATGCATCGCAATGTACAAAAAATCCTCCAGATTGGTCCGGTATTACGAGAATTGGTGCTGATGTCAATCTTGACTTGAGTTCTACAAAAGCCTGCTTGCATGCTTTTGACCACACGAATGCTTCATCTTTGCGTGTGAGCTTGGTCAGGGATGTTGCAATCTTCGAAAAGCCTTCTATGAATCTTTGGTAATATTGCTCCAATCCCAAGAAACTTCGAATGTCCTTCACTGTCTTTGGTGTCGGCCATTCGCTTACTGCTGATACTTTAGCTGGATCTACTGAGATTCCTTCACCTGAAACGATATGCCCGAGAAATCCAACTTGATTTAGACAAAACTCGCACTTGCTGTACTTGGCATAAAGTTGATGCTGTCATAAAGTCTCCAGGACAATTCGCAAATATTCGGCATGCTCTTTTTGACTTTTTGAGTACACAAGGATGTCGTCGATGAAAATAACAACAAACCTGTCTAGGTAATCTTGGAAAATATGCTTCATCAGATTCATGAATATTGTAGGTGCATTGGTCACTGCAAATGGCATCATGAGAAAATTATAATGTCCATAGCGAGTCCTGAATGCCATCTTCAGAATATCATACTCTTTGACCTTGAACTGATGATAACCCGAACGAAGATCTAATTTTGAGAAAATACAAGACCCACTTAGTTGATCGAACAGATCGTCGATGCGCGGTAGTGGATACTTGTTCTTTATCGTCACTTCGTTCAAAGCTCTATAATCAATGCACATTCTGTATGAACCTTCCTTCTTCTTCACGAGCAAAACTGGAGATCCCTAACTTGAAGTACTGGGACGAATCCATCCTTTCTGCAAGAGTTCGTCCAGCTGAGTATGGATCTCCTTCAATCCTTCAGGACTTAAGAGATATGGTGCTTTGATCACCGGTTGTGCACCAGGTACTAAGTCAATACCTAATTCAAGAGCTCGATCGGGAGGCAAACCTGAGATGCCTTCAGGGAATACATTTTCGAACTCTCGAACTATCTCTGGCTTGTCTTCTTCTACCTGTAGTGTTGCAATCACCGCCTTCTTTGGTTTAGCCTTGTAAGTGCTAGGCTCCACTGTATGGTCTTCACTCTTGAAATAAAAGACTGGATGATCTGGAATCTCGAACACCACCCTCCTTTGATGACAGTCGATGGTAACGGAGAAAGTTCCTAGCCATTCCATTCCCAAGACTACGTCGAAGTTCGGTATATCCAGCACCTTGAAGTCAGCATAAAATTCTCTGCTGCAGACAACCACTGGACACATGTCGTATCTTAAAGTTGCCTTTAGAACGCTGTTTGCTGAACTGACATTCTAGTTGGATACAAGCGGTTTGACTGGAATCGCATGAGTTCGGACGAACCTTTGCGACATAAAGCAATGAGATGCTCCAGTATCGAAACGTGGTAGTGCAGGTAGGGAGGCTACTAAGATTGTACTTAAGTTGTGTGGAATATGTTTAGGTATAGAAAAAGATTATATGGATGCAAATAAGTATTTAATAGATTTTGAAAGATGGGAGTTATCGGTAATGACTTGGCAGTGGCTTCAGCTTCTTCCACAGTCATTGTGAAAGCCCGACGCCTAGGTACATTCCTTCTTGCTGGGGGAGCATTTCTCTGTTCGTTCCTCTATCCTTGAGGTAGGTTCCTTTGGGCATGATGGAACTGACGAGGAGGAGATGCAGTAGTTCCACGAGAAGGTGGAGCTGGGAGAGCAATACGAGGAGCAGGTGCCTGGATAACCGGTCGCTGCGGATAGGTGATTGCTGGTCTGGGTGTAGGGTTTGGATTGAGTTTATAAGGACAAGATACAATATCGTGTGTGGATGAGCCACAGACTAAGCAAAGGCGATTAGCACACCTGCAATCTTTTGCCAGGTGTCCATTTCTTTTGCAATAGAAGCAGAAATCTAGACTGGACCGGTTAAAAATTACTCCTGGTCTCCTGGGTACAAACGGTGGCCTGGAAGAGGCTCCTCCTGCTATCTGAGTAGCAGGATGCTTCATACCGGCAGATTGAGGTCTGCCCTTCTTCTTCACCACTGCCTCATATCTTCGGACAGCCTTCAAAGAAAGGCCGAGGGTTGGGAAATTCTCTATAGCTAATGCAGCTTAGATCTCCGGGTCCAACCCTTGCTGAAATCGTCGAGCTCTGATCTCAGCAGTCGGTATGAGATGAGCGGCGAACCTGTTACGGTATCGTGTTAGCAGTGTAGTATGTGAAATAAGGGAACTGAAATATTGAGACATATCTTACCTAAGCATGGTAAATTCAGCATCATATTCCACAGATTTGGTCCACATCGAACCCTGTTGCAGGTGAATGAATTGCTGCTCCATGTCAAAACAGGAAATCTCAGGAAAATATTGCGCGTCGAACATCTCGCGAAAAATCCTCCATTCAATCGGCTGGGGAAGATGGCTTTCTTCCGCCTTCCACCATACCCTGGCATTGTCAGTGAGTTGCAACTTTGAAACTCTCACCCAAGCGATCTCTAACACTTATGCTGCTGCCAGATCGTCTTCGATGGATATGAGCCCATTCCTTTGCCTCTAAAGGGCTTTCTTTCTCAGAGAATTGTTTAGGGTGCAGTGCCCTAAATTGTTTCACACCGGGTGCCTCAGCTTCTGGGCGGTTCAGAAGTATAGCAGTCTGTTGCTGTTGTCCCTCCAAGAGGCTCTTAAGCGCTTCAAGCAATACCGTCTGCTCGTTGATAGGAGCTGCTACGGTAGGTGTAAATGGTAGAGGTGGTGGTGGGGTGTTGCCGTTGACGTTGGTGCTCGTATTGTTTGGAGAATCCATAACCTTGAAAGAAAGAGTAGGGTTAGGATAGATTCAAGGAATATGAAATGTAAAGAATGTTTAGTTGTTGATTCTTATATTTCTTGTGATATATATATTGCTTAGGATTCCATGCATAACTGACCCTGCATGGTTATGTAGGTTTCCACGTAGAACTGACCTGCATGGGCCAACAACAAAACCTGTCACGCCACGGGGAAGTAGACGTGGCGAGGCCGCGACGTATTTACTCAGAAGTAAACATGTTAAGCGTAAATAAGCAATAAGAAAGTAAAACACAAGAATGACAAAGGATGTAAATAAACAAAAACTTTTTATTTATTTTCATTCCTTACATACAACTGGAAAGTAAATACAATATTGGAAAGCAATGCCTAAACAATGGCATATATCCATGGTTTGGTCCGGTCGAGTCATGTTCCTGATGGACGTAGATAGTTTAACATTAAACCAGATAGCATACTATCATCTCGAGTAAGACTGTTCTATCCGTATAAATCCTCCCTCAATCATCATAATCACCTGCATGCGATTACGATAATTGCCTTGAGGTCACTATAGCCAACATCAGGTGCAGGTTGTCTATCAAGACAACAGATCACGTCCATCAGGACAACAAGTCAGGATTGTTAGCATCAGTAGATATTACAGGCAACATGTATTAACATAATAACAAAATAGTAACAGTCTGGCAGGTTACAAGCATGTCAATGATAGTGTACTAAATCGGATGAAGCTTTAATTTGTAAGAACATCATGTAAATAGATCATGATGAATACAGTTGTAACCGTTATCTAGGTGCGAAATACAATGTAAAGAAATAACCATATCAATTCCTACCAGTTCAATTTAACGATTTGGCCATACTAGAATAGTTTGTTATAATTACTAGGTCTTATTATTTAGATATATTTGCATAAACAGTCTATTGTAAAAACTTATTAATGTTAAACTATTTACGGCAACGAATTATATATATATAGTATAATAATAATATTACGACAATATATATATGTATGTATGCATGTATATTACGTAAACCATAGCATGTAGAAAGTTAGAAACTTGCCTCGGTCTAGATGAATGCGGATACGAACACGAACGGAGCAATACGAACACGAACGGAGCAAAACGAACACGGAACAACGGAACCACGAAGTAAGATCCAAGATTGAGCTCGGTTTAGAGATGAAGTCGACGACGACTGGCTGCTGCCGATGGTCGTCCCAGTTTAAGAGAAGAAGAATGCGATCTCAACGAGGATGCTCGTCTTGGTTGGTTCTTAGCATTGATGATGAGGATCTCGGTGCTGGGGTTCAGTCACGACCTGAAAAAGAAGATGGCGGCACTGTTGAAGGCAAGGAGGAAGGAGTGCTGATGGGACTCGAGGTTGCCCCGGTGATGGGTGCTGGTCGGATCTGGGTTCGATTTGATGGGGTTCTTGGTTACTGATGAGAAAGATGATGGAGGTGATGATGATGATGATGAGGGGGTTCAGTGATGGAGGTAGGTGACAGAGTCGGCGATGACAAGGGTGATAGCTGCGACTGCTAGTTAAAGGTGACGCAGGGGAAAGCTGTGGCAATAGTGAGGGGTTGTGATCGGTGAAGGTGGTTGTTCTGAGGTTGATGATAGAGATGGAGGAGCAAGGGTGCTGGAGAGATGAGTGGGTTGAAGGTAATGGTCGGAGAGAGGGTGTTGGGTGCTCGGCTGTCACGTCCCGCTTCCCAATATACGGGGAAGTAGACGTGGCGAGGCCGCGGTGTATTTACTCAGAAGTGAACACGTTAAGCGTAAATAAGCAATAAGAAAGTAAAACACAAGAATGACAAAGGATGTAACGAAACAACAACTTATTTATTTTCATTCTTTACATACAACTGGAAAGTAAATACAATACTGGAAAGCAATGCCTAAACAATGGCATACAAACCGAAAGTAAAAGTATGTACAAGTAGACTAGATCTCTAGGTCCTCAATGAATTTCTCCAAATTGTCCTGGCTGGGCTCGACCTCCTAAGAGTCGGGTCCTCCTGACAACATTCCAAAGAAAGAAGAGAAATGAATGTCGTCAGCGAACAATCGCTCGGTAAATCCCAAAAGAGAGATATATCAAGTAAAGGAATAGATCTGGTCAGTTATCTGTTTTTATTATACTAACGTAGTTGTTTGTAGCTTGGTACAGAATATATCAGTGTATATGAGAGGAGTCCAACTTACTCCGTGGACTAAGGCATATGGAGTATAAGGCCCCGTCAAAACCCACGGGACAACGGCAACGAATATTCAGGTTAGGTGTATTATAGTGACCGTCTTATTCCACTTCTAATACATTCCCTACCATTCTACCCCTTAAAAACCCCGTAATGTATACTGTATTGATTGTAATGATTTGTTGTATAAGACTTGCTGAAACCATGATATAAGTTGTTCATGTAAACGGTTCGGATATAAACGGATAGTCATATAATCAGGTTCAAAATATATCTATGGTTCGGTCCAGTCGAGTCATGTTCCATGTTTATATTGTTCGGTATTCATGTTTGATACATTGGATTCATGTTGTACTCGATATGTAGTTAGATTCATATTTGGATTGTATTCAGATTAGATTGAGACTCAGATTGAGTCAGACACTTAAACAGAATTTGAGTCCTGAATTAGGTTTAAGAATTATCGGTAACTGCTGCACATGGACGACATGATTTGTGACTTTTTCAAAGCCAATTACCGTTGATAACCCTGTTTTAGTTTTTTACCTTAAATATGAAAGCACTCACATTCTCCGGCTCCCTGAGGCTCAAGAGAACGGATTCCGCTTAAACTTATATTTACTAGAGTCCTTAATGTAATTTTATATAATTTGAGGGGGTTTTATGAAAAATATTTTTAGTATACTTTCAAAATAAACCTCAAGTAATTATTTATCGTATTTATAGTTTTCATGGATGTGAATTTTAAAAGTGAGGTATTCTAGTGAATAAATACCTATCTTGAATAAAACATAGTATTTTTCTGTAAATTTGATTTATATGGATTCTTGATGGTATTTTCATGTAAATTGTAATTCTTTTCTTTTGTTAATAAAAACATGAAATTTATTATATATTTAAAATAGATGTTTTGATAATATTTATATATAATTATTAAAAAAATATAGAATTTATTTATTAAATAGAAATCACGTTTTTCTTAAAAATTGCATTAATAATTCTATCGAGATCGGATGCTCCGTGAGGAGGTCTGTATCTCGCTCTACTAGTCCCGAGGATGTGCGATAATCTGCACCATCCCGATCGAGTTCCCCAAAATGGTTTGTAGAGGCATAATTGCAAGAAATGTAAATAATACAATTTTTAATAGTTTATGGTATTTTGATGTTAAAGTTGTATTTGTCCCAAAATATTGTTAAAAGGAAATCGTGCTATGTCATGATGTGTGTTGTGAGAGGTAGGTCATTATCTCGTGAGATTTTCTAAAGGTAATATGAACAAAAAGTATTAAAATACGACATATGTAAAGTTTGTTGTATTTAAATGAAAATGTGTAATAAAAGTTACATAGCATGGCATTTTAAGATGAAACTTGTTCTCAAAAGTTGTTTAAAGATTACTAAGAAAGATATAATGAAATGGTTGTTTGGTTATTAAGACATATTGTGTTTTATAACAAGTTAGAATTGGATGTCGGAATAACTCCATCGGTAGCTCTTCATAAGTCAAATCATCCCCCACTGTCAATTCTGAATGGTCTAGAACGTGCGTCTCATCTCGAACATACTTGCAAAGTTGAGATACATGAACACGTCATGCACACCTGCCAAGGACGGTGGTAAAACCAATCGATAAGCCACTTTTCTAATATGCTCAATGATATCGAAAGGCCCCACGAATCAAGGACTAAGCTTGCATCGGCTACCAAGCCGGATTACTTCCCTAGTTGGTGATATCTTCAAGAACACATGATCACCAACAGTAAACTCTAATGGTCTTCTTCCAGTATGAGCTCAACTTTTCCGCCGATCTTGTGCCACCTTCATATGATCACAAATCAAGTTAACTTTCTTCAAAGTTTACACATCAGTTCCGGACCCAAAAATCTTCTTTCTCCAATATCGTCCCAATATATGGCTTACAACCGTACAATACTTCAAATGAGCCATATGTATAGTTGCCTGAAAACTGTTATTGTACGAGAACTCCACTAAATGTAAATGATCCTCCCACGAACTCTTGAAGTCTAACATGCAAGCTTTCAACATATCTTCAAGAGTTTGGATTGTTCTCTCGGACTGTCCATCTGTCTGAGGGTGATAGGCCATACTAAACTTCAAGCGAGTTCCCAAACTTTCTTGCAATCTCCTCCAAAAATATGATAGGAACTAGGTGTCACGATCAGAAACAATACTCACTGGTACCCCATGCAATCTTACAATCTCCTGTATGTACCTCTATGCTAAAGCCTCCATCGACTGATCGACTCGAAATGGTATAAAATGAGCTGCCTTGGTCAGTTGATCGACAATCACCCATACCGTGTTATTGCCCTTTGGACTCTGTGGTAATGCTGTCACGAAATCCATGGTTATATGTTCCTACTTCTATTTGGGAATCGGAAGTGGTTGCAACAAACCAGCGACCCTTTGATGTTCAGCTTTGACTTGCTGACACACCAAGAATCTTGACACGTAACGAGCAATCTCTCTTTTCATGCCTTCCCACCAAAAGTGCTGTTGCAAATCTCTATACATTTTCGTGCATTCCGGATGTACTGAATATGTGAAACTATGAACCTCCTTCATGACTTCTTCATGAACTTCTCATTTAGGCACACAAAAACGACTTCCATACCTCAAAGAACAATTTTCATGAATCAATAAATCCGTTCGAAGTCTTGCCTATACATGTCCTCAAAATTTCTGCAATTTAGGATCGTGCAACTGTGCTGCCTTAATGCTATCAATCAACAATGACTGAACTAGTAATTACAACAACTGTCTCCAAGAATCTTGCAGTACGAGCTCCAACTCGAATCTCTAAAAATCCGCTATAATCTCTTTTTTCGAAGTCAACATTTGTATTGCTGGCAACCAACTTAACGCATTCGGTACTACATTAACTTTTCCCGGATGGTACTTTAGATCGAGATCATAGTCAGCCATCAGCTCTAACCACATACGATGCCTCATGTTGAGCTCTTTCTGTGTGAACACATACTTTAGGCTCATTTGATCCGTAAATATCTTGACTTTCTTGCCTAATAAGTAGTGTCTCCAAATCTTTAGCGAAAAAATAACTGCTGCTAGTTCCAAGTCGTGAGTTGGGTAGTTCGTTTCATGAATCTTCATCTACCTTGACGCATAAGCTACAACTTTTCCATGTTGCATCAAAACACATCCCAAGACTTTCTCAGAAGCGTTGCTGTGAATAACTAATCCTTCGGAACCATCCGACACGGTTAAAATAAAAGCGGTTGTCAACCTTTGCTTCAACGCTGCAAAAGTTAACGCACACTTCTCAGACCAAACAAATGGCACCCCCTTTCGTGTTAGCTTGGTTAATGGTTCTGCTATTTGCGCGAAGTTCTCCATAAATCTTCGATAGTAACCAGCAAGCCCAAGGAAATTTCTAATCTCCCCTACATTCTTTGAAGTCGGCCAATTATGAACAGCTGCAATCTTTTCAGGGTCAACTACGATTCCGTCTCCGGATACAACATGACCCAAGAACTTCACTTCATCAAGCCAAAACTCGCACTTGCTCATCTTAGCATACAACTTTTCTTGTCTCAACGTCTGTTGTGCGATCCTTAAGTGTTCTTCAGCTCTTCTTTGCTACTCGAGTAAACCAGAATATCATCGATGAATACCACTACAAACTAATCTAGAAATGGTGAAAAGATCTGGTTCATCAAGTCCATAAATATCGCCGGTGCGTTAGTAACTCCAAATGGCATAACTAAATACTCGTAATGCATATATCGAGTTCGGAACGCCATCTTGCAAATGACTTCTATTTTCACCCGAACTTGGTGATAACCGATCGCAAATCCAACTTCGAAAATACTCTTACACCACTGAGTTGATCGAATAATTTGCCTATGCGAGAAATTGGATACTTATTCTTGATGGTCATCCCATTTAACTCTCAATGGTCGATGCACATTCTCCGCGTGCCATCTTTCTTCTTGACCAAAAGAATTGGAGCTCCCCATGGTGAACCACTGCTGTGAATCCAACCCTTCTCTAATAATTCAAAACTTGTCTCTTCACCTCTTCCAGTTCTACCGGTGCCATCGGATAATAAGCCTTCAAAATTGGCGCTGCTCCAGGAATAAGGTCAATCGCGAACTCCATATCTCGTTTGGTAGTAAATCCGAGATATCCTTGAACACATCCATGAAATCCGAACTACTACTTGTGCTTCCTCCTTGACTACTTCCATCGACGAAAAAACAGAATTTGTCGGCTTAGCCCTAAATTCGACCGGCCCGACTGATTTGCTGCCTCCCAAGAATTCGAACTCCGGATGTCTGGGAATTGGAAAATCACCTTCTTTGCTCTACAATCTATATGAGCGTGGAAAATGCCAAGAAAATCCATTCCTAAAACAACGTCATAACTACCTGTATCTATCACCAAGAAGTCTGCGAACAACTCTCGTCCATAAATAACAATAGAACAACCCTTGCATTTACTATTAGATATAATTCTTCCATTCCCAGTGTGTATGTCCCAACTGCTAGATAAGGCCATGTGTGGAATAGAATGTGCACCAATAAATTTGGATGACATAAAGCAATGGATGCACCAGAATCAAATAATGTCAATGCGGAAAAATTATAGACAAGTAGGATGCCGGTGCGTGTTTCCTTGCCCCTAGGGCTTAACCTTGGATTGAGAATACTCCTGTGGTGGTTGATGCTCATACTCGGACTGACGATAGATTTACTGACTTGGACCTTGAGATTTAGAGACAGGTAGAAAATTACATTGATTATTGATTTGATACACCTGCTTTACCATTACATGTACTGGTTACTTCATGCTCATGTTATTACTCAATGCTTACTGCATCATGTTTATCATCGTTGTAAATATTACATACATACATACATACATACATATATATATATATATTGCTATTGTGTAGCTTTGACGACCTGAGTATGCATGCTCAGAGTGGAAGAAGTGGACCCGTCTGACTTCGAGGAGATCATGGATATCTAGATCAGTGAGCCGGCCCTATCGTTCCTTTCATTACTGGTTAGTTGTTGTATTGTTGCGCTCAGTTTTCTTTTCACCTGATAGTTTTAGTGACAGTATTATCTCATTATCTGTGTTTTATTACTGCTACCATGTACCTCAAGAAACCAAAGTGTTACTACGGCATGATTATTCCTTGACCGTAAGAGCATGGCTGGCCTAATCACCCTCGTATTCCGTATTTTGGGAAATAGGGGGTGACATGGTTTTGTTGGTATCGGAGCGCACTGGATTTAGAATGAAGAGGGTTAGGGTATAGAGTGATATTTATAGGAGAAATTAGGGTTCAGGGAATTAAAATGAGAATTAAAAATGCATTAAATTTTGGTTTTAAAGCTCATTTTAATTCTTTGTTAATGTGCATAGAAAACAAACAGACTAGGGTTAATAGGGTAGGCTAAAGGGTATTAGTGTAAAATTTTTGAAGTATTTGGGACGGGGGGGAGGGGGGGAGGGCGGCGACGCCGGCCAATAGAGGCATCTCGCCGGTCGTATTGGGGGTGTGGGGCTCTGGATTTGGGCCACGTGTCTTAGACCGCTTAATTAACAATTTCCACATGTTTGATTTTTTGAGACTTTTCATTTTTACGTGTATTGCACGTGTAAACTTTTGGGCTTCTAAAAATTTTAAAAGAAAAATCATCAAAAATAATATGTGGCTGAAAGGATTCGAACACAGGGGTTATGTCACAGCAGTGCAAGGCTTTACCAATGAGCTACAGGTGTTTTATTGCTGTTCTTAAGCAAATTTAATTATAACTTGTGCTCAGACTATGGTACTCCTTTTTATACTTTAAGAAAAAAATTTGTACAGAAAAGTTAGGGTTGTTACAATTTCAACGGGTTGTTTCTCGCAAGTAAGGTCAGTCTGGACTGTGTGCTCAGAGTGATCAAGGATATGGCTGGGGTCACTCACATATCTCCGTAGTTGAGATATATGGAATATGTTGTGCAGTCCTTCCAATGAGGGTGGTAGTGCTAAACGGTATGCCACTTCTCCAACTCATTCTAGAATGTCGAACGGTCCTATATATCTTGGACTTAGCTTACCCCTTTTTCCAAAGCGTACCACTCCTCGGTTTGGAGAGATCTTTAAGAAAACATGGTCTCCAGGTTGGAACTCCAGATGTCGCCGCTTTGTATCAGCCTAATGCTTCTGTCGGTCTTGGGATATGCGCATTCTTTTCCTGATCGTGCGAACTACGTCCACAGTTTCCACGATCATCTCTAGTCCAAGGAGTTCATGATCTTCGATGTTATCCCAATTTAATGGCGATCGATACTTTCGTCCATAGAGTGCTGCGAATGGTGCCATTCCAATGCTTGCCTGATAGTTATTGTTGTATGAAAACTCCATAAGGTGTAGGTGATCTTCCTACGAACCTCCAAAGTCTAACATATAAGCTCTTAGCATGTCCTCCAGAATCTGAATTGTTCGCTCTGACCGACGTCCGTTTGTGGATGGTAAGCCGTGCTGAAGTTCAGACTCGTTCCCAGGCTAGCTTGCAGACTCTGCCAAAACTGTGATCGGAATTTGTATCACGATCGGAGACGATGCAAACTGGTACTCCATGTAATCTCACAATTTCCTGTATGAGTTCATGGGTATCAAAATACAATACATATTGAGTTTAAATCTTACTTTAGATTCATGCTTACCTCCATATAATTCTTTGCTAACGTCTCGGTAGATTGGCAACTCCAAAGGGAATAAAGTGAGCCGACTTGGTGAGTCGATCCATAATAACCCATACTGCATCGTTACCTTTCGTGCTGCGAGGAAGTGCAGTCACGAAATCCATGGTAATGTGCTGCCATTTCCATTTTGGGATTGGTAATGGCTGAAGTAGTCCAGCAATCCTGTGATGTTCAGCTATTACTTGCTGACACACCAAACACTTGGCTACGCTTCTGGCTACTTCACGCTTCATTCCATTCCACCAGCAGTGTTGCCGTAGATCCTTGTATATTTTGGTACCACCGGGGTGTACAGAATAAGGAGAGCTATGTGCTTCTTTCATCAACTTCTCGAACTGGGCCATTTGTTACACACGGTCGACTTCCATATCTCAAAGATCCATCTTCGTGGATGATGAAATCGGTTCGAAGTCCACTTTCTACTTGTTCTCGGATCTTTGTAACTTGGCATCGCTGGCTTGAGCTGCCTTGATCTGATTGACAATAGTAGACTGGATTTGTAAGTTCATCAAATACGAAGCGTTACCTGGCATAACTACTTCGATCGCCAATCCATGCAATTCCTGCTGAAGCTTCCACTGAGCGGTGAGATTCATTGCTAATGGTTGGCGACTAAGTGCATCAGGAACTACATTCACCTTCCCAGGATGATACTGAAGGTTGATATCGAAGTCCGCCATAAGTTCTAGCCATCTTCTCTGCCGCATGTTTAACTCCTTCTGAATAAATACATACTTCAGACTCTTGTGGTCAGTGTATATATCCACTAGTTCTCCAAGAAGATAATGGCGCCAAATCTTAAGTGCAAAGATAATGGCTGCCAACTCCAGATCATGCGTTGGATAGTTGCGCTCATGAACTTTCAGCTGTCTTGGTGCAAAAGCTACAACTTTTCCATGCCGGTGTAGAACACATCCTAATCCCTTACCGGAAGCATCGTAATGCACAACGAAACCTCCAGATTGATTCGGTATTACAAGAATAGGAGCAGATGTTAATCTTGATTTGATTTCTGCAAAAGCTTGTTCATATGCTTCTGACCACATGAATGCTTCATCTTTACGTATGATCTTGGTCAGGGGTGCTGCAATTGTCACGCCCCGTTTCCCAGTGTATGGAAAAGTGGACGTGGTGAGGCCGCGACGTATTTACTCAGAAGTAAACACACTAAATGTTAGGAATATGTATGCCCTAAAGGCCATTATTGTACATTGATGTATATTATAGTGGATGCTTGGACATATATATAGAGGACTTTCTTGCTCAACATGATAGTATGCTATCTGGTTGCCTTTATCTTAATATGTTGACTGGTATTATTATACTGTCTCTCTCTCACATGTTGATAAAACCCTTAGGATATGTACTTGACTACCAGGACTATGATGCAGATCATACTAGTGGGGCCAGGGTGGTCCACAAGTACATCCTTTAAACAGTTCCTAGTCGAGGAGATATCGAGACAGGGCCTCGATGTTCTAGAGTAGACTAGTGTGTACGTTTCTTGACCCTGTATGGGGCGATGGTTGATCCCACAACCATTGTTGTGTGACATCAAAGATTGTACACATGTGCTCATTAGAGAATGGGTACACCGAATAGGACTCACCGAGAACTCCTAGTTGGTATTGTACCTACCGTCAGACAGCAGTTCTCAGGTGATACTGGTACATGTTATTCTGTAGACCCAAGATTTTCATAGAGTCTTGTGTGTCTCCCACTGTGCTTTGATTTCCTCCCTACCACGACTCAAAGGAGTCGTGCAAACAGGTGGATTTTGGGTACAGTCCCGAGTCATATGGAGGCAATGAGCGATAGGAGGGGTTTCGTCTCTCCCGATATTGGGAGTTGATGTTGCGCTATGCTCGATTGGCTATAACTGGAAGTCACTGGCCAGGGCTGCTGATAATATTTACTGGTAAAAGTTACCAGTAGTTTCTCGAACCGTTATGAGCCATACATCAGCATGACGTATCAAGTTACTGGGGTCTGACGTTACCACTCCTAGACTAGATATCTGACATATCAGACGAAGAGACCGGATTGTACGGTAAGTGTTACTTATAGGCTTCATGAGATTTTGGACAAGCTTGCTTGTTGATCTTCTAATCGCTTAATACCCGGGTAGCCGTTATGTCCAGCTAGTATCGCCGACGGCTTGTGGGTGACTGATGTGATCATCAACTACTGCTGGTGTATTGACGAGTCTTTAGAGTCATACACAGAAATTTCCTGGTTCAAGCGAAACGAAGTAGGAAACATATGCTGATATATGCGGGGGGCCTGATTGAATACGGGTATGTGATACCGTATTCTAATCTGGAGGTTATTGTTATCAGTTAGGTTATATGTGATATAACCAGATTATCGAATCAAGTGTTGATTTGATAATGTGATATACAGATAAATGATATTAGCCGGTCATATGTGATATAACCGGATTATTAAATCAAGTGTTGATTTAATATTTTGATATATATTTATATTTGATATAATTATATGTTAACTAATATTATTAGCTCACTAATTATGTTTCTTAATATATATATATCTATATATATATTTGATATGTATGTGTGTGTGTATTATATGAAGCATGGCATGCATTTTCTATTTTTTGAAAAATAGAAAATGAGGTGTAAAATGTGGAGATATTTTGAGTATGGTGTGAAGCATGGGCTTTATCATTTTATATTAGTCTTGACTCACTATTCAAGCATGGTTGCAATTTCTTATTGCAAAGAATTCCATGCTTGAATAAGTAAGCTCAAGAGAGAGCCATTCTTTACATTCATTCTACACTTAGCCATTTTCTTGATCTCCTTGCTCTCTAGCCCTCTCCATTTTCCCTCACCTCATCTCCAAGCTCAAAACCCATCACATATGATATGAATCATTGAGCTTGTGAGAACCCTAGTGATCTTTCATAACCCTTACTTCACCATCCCACATTAGATTAACACTTTGATGTGGTGTGTTGTCTTCACTAATGAGATTTTAGTGGAGATGTAGCTTGAGCTAGTGGGCTTCGGGTGGATCATCTTCGGCACGAAGATCACAGAGGAGGCTCGTTCAAATCTCAAGTGGAGCCTAGTAGAGTCACGCGGACTGCAACCCGGAGCTTTAGAAGAGAAGGACACGGTCTACAAAGGTTGTAGCATTCTTCTCTTAGTGTAAAGTTTTAGATATCTAACTTAAACCCTAATCATCTAGTTAAAGAACTTGATTAGTGTAGATTAGCACCCCGAAAATTTTAAAACGGCATGCTTGATGCTAGTAAAACCCAGTGGTGGTGCTAACATACACTTTCATGGTATCAGAGCCAAAGCTAGAAGATTAGACAATGTTTGTAAAATTACGAAAACGAAACAACTCCGAAAACCGAAAACCAAGTTTCTGTCGAATTTAAAATAGTCTCTAAATTTTTTTTAAACAACTGCAGAAGCTTACATGAGATGTAACTAGAACACCAGAGAAATTCGAGGCCATAATTCTTAAATTGACCCAGCGAGAACGATGTTTTGGCCGGCCTGGCCGCCCATTACATTATTTTAGCTTCGTATTTTTTGGGTGTTCTGGAGTGTTGGTTTTGGGGTTTCAGGTTATGTTTGATTGGCCAAGTTTGCATGTGATGTTAAAAATTCTGTTAGGGCTAATCGGAGTGTTTCGTAGTCGTAATTTTTACGTCGTTTCGGGTTTAAGTTTGATATATGATGCAATGGTTGGAATCCACATTTAATTAGTTTTGAGAAAACTAGTTAGTGATTATAAATCTAGTGTTTTAGTCTCAGTAGATCGATTGCCATGAAGTTTCGATTTGGATCGAAACTCCATCATAATCGTGTATAGTACGCGGATACTCGCTGGATAACTTTACTAGATAGCCTCATCCCATTACCCCATCCAAGTGACTATAGGAGAACCTCGTTGCTAATAGCATCCACTCGGGTGCTCGCGGCCACGGTGTTCCGCCTAAGTGCACTTGGTCGACGACATCGGGGGTACGACCATCTACTAAAGTTCCCGACGAGTATTTGATCGGGTAGTCGGGAATCATGTTGAATTACCCGACTAAGTTATTGAAAAGTGTTTTCGATATGAGACTAAAATGCAAGGTTTATAGGATTAGGCATGAAATCTGGAATATGAGATATTCTGGGTTTATGACGTCTAAGGATAATGCAGATTCTAATTATTGTAGTTTTTCATTTCATTTCTACGACCGTAAGTGTAATATGTGGGTTATCCCAAATCTCGTTGCTATATGTCAACGGAATTCGGAATACGTGTATTTACTTACGTTGATGATATGTGATATTATGTGTTGCTGATATGTTATATTGGATCGTCGTGATTGAATAGCCGGGGGTTTTATGTGAGATGGGAGTTTTTCAATTTTCATTCATGTAAAATTTGTATGTAATATTCTTTTATTTGGACACTTCCGGGTTATGGATGATGTCACCATTGATGTATATTATTTACTTTTCCGCATTAGGATAGACCTAAGGCGGGGAGCATAAGTGACCAGGTTCTAGAGTCCAGTGGGAGACCATCTCGAGGAGTCAAGACCGGGTCTCCTAACTCTTGAATTGGCAGGGTTACTTGCCGCTCTCGTAGGGGGTCTAGGGATGTGGGATTGGCTATTCATCATGACGGTGGAATCCGTGTTTTTCATTACTGGCTGAATTTAAAACACGAACCTCCTAGTATATCCAATATTTCATATGTTATCTTCTGCTGCTTGGTTCTGTGATGAGATCATATAACTGCGTGAGACGAATGCTGTATTATATATATGATATATAATAAATGTTCCTTATGTTTTGCACCTGCGCTAGTCCAGCCCCCGCTCTGCCGTTAGTTAAGTAACCTAATGGTGCATGGCGGGGCCTCGTAGCGAATGCGGATGACATAAGGGTAGGTTCTATTTTCGTTTCATTTTTCTGTGATGTTTAGGGAAACATTAAATGATGGGACTTCATTAATGAGATTAATGAAAAGAAAAGAAACCTAAAGATGTTATGGAATCGATATTTTCAAAAAGGGTAGCTTTAGTTCTTGCTTTGTAAAGTGGTATTCCTTAATGAATATCCAGCACCTCATTCGATGAGGAAAGAGCCGAGATCCCTTCACCGGGAGTGACCTCTTTAGAGAAACTAGCAAATGCTATAACCCACTCGGTTTTGTTTTAGATAGCCTTCCTAGTTCTTGCTTTGCATAGTGGTATTCCTTGATGAATATCCAGCACCTCATTCGATGAGGAAAGAGCCGAGATCTCTTCACCGGGAGTGACCTCTTTAGCAAAACCAGCAAAAGCCTAAAAAACACTCCTTTTCAAATTCCACTAGATTCTACAACGATATCAAGTTCATTACGTTAAAGGTTTTCTTCAAAACCAGTTATAGCCCTCCGTCATTTCAGATAAGTACTATTTAGTATTCGCGCTGCGTTTCTTGACCATAGCCAGGGCGCAGTGTGCGATAGCCGATTAGTGCTTATCTGCAGCATGAGATGCGATTGGATTAGGGTAGTCGTACGGTTTTGTTGACCTTAGCCAAGGGTCATACGGGTGGGTTTAATTCAATCACGAAATGACGGGTAGAACTTGGCTAGCGCTTATGATTTGTTGACTATAGCCAAGGTCATAAGTCGCTGGGGGTAAAAACAGATATCGAGAATTTTAAGTGTTGAAATTTGCAACAAGATTGCATACCTTCTATAAAATAGTTGGATCCCGATACCCACTGCGAGTAAGAGTTACTCCTAGGAGAGTTTTGCACTTTACAATTAGCTAATCCAGTAGGTGTCTAGAAATGTGTCAACATGGTTATGCCTCTAAGGAAACGAGGTTTATTTTAATTAGGTTCGTGTGAAAGCACGGGGAACCTCCCTCGGAGTATCGACACTGGCCTGGCTGACCGGTTAGCGAACTTGTAGAATGTAATTAATCCTGGCTAATCTTACCTTTTATGGTTTGAAGGAAGATTTGATAAAAAAAGTGGGAGCCATCCTGATTAGATAAGATAATAACCAATCTAATCTTGCAAAGAGCGCACGCTAAAGCGTTTCCTTTTCTCTCTCTCCAGGTAGCGACCAATGGCATGCCTTAATCAAGATAATAATATGGATGTATTGACCGAACCCGCTTATTATAATGAGCTGGAGAATGTTGGATCCTTAGGAATAGGGGAATATCAGGATTCCCGCGCAACTCGAACGAAGAAAGAGCATGCTGATGCATCTTCTTCGGGTGTGTTCGTTACCGAGAACTGTTTCTCATTTTGTTCTACGTCATGGGTATTGGATACCGGATCAGGATCCCATGTATGTCATTTATTATACGGGCTAAAGAGAGGCAGAGAACTGGGAAAGGGTGATAAATCTCTAACAGTAGGGAATGGTGCAATTGTTGCAGCCAAGGCAATTGGCGAATATCATCTTGTATTACCAACCGGTAATACATTGATTCTGAACGACTGTTATTACGTACCAAAAATGATGTGTAATATTATATCGGTTTCTTTGCTATCTAAAGAAGGATATAATTTCACATTAGAGGATAATTTTATGAACATTTTCCAAAATCAAGTGTTGATTGGGTTTGGTACGTTGTGTAACTGTATATACGTTCTGAATCAAGCCACAGTTCTAAACGTACAGAACACACATAAGAGGAAAAGTTCAGAAATGAACGAAACCTTCTTGTGGCACTGTAGACTAGGTCATATCAAAGCGACAAGGCTAGCTAAGTTGCATAAAGATGGATATTTGAATCCGTTCGAATTTACATCTTATGAAACTTACGATTCATGTCTCAAAGGTAAAATGACCAAAACTCCGTTTACTGGAAACGGAGAAAGAGCTACCGAACTCTTGGGACTCATACATAGTGATGTATGCGGTCTTATGTCTACTCATGCCAGGAATGGTTCCTCATACTTTATATCATTCATCGATGATCTCTCAAGATTCAGACATGTGTTCTTATTGAAACACAAGTCTGAAGCTTTTGAGAAATTCAAGGAATATAAGTACGAAGTAGAGAACCAGAAGGGTAAGAGTATTAAAATCCTTCGATCTGATCGGCGAGGAGAATATTTGAGCACGGAATTCCATGATTATCTAAAAGAGAATGAGATTCTCTATCAGCTTACTCCTCCGTATACACCACAGCACAACGGTGTATCGGAGCGGAGAAATTGCATCCGATTAGATATGGTGCGCTCTATGATGAGTACTGGTGAGTTACCTATTTCCTTTTGGAGTTATGCGCTTGAGACAACCATATATCTATTGAATAGGGTTCCGACCAAATCTGTGCCTACCACTCCATATGCGATATGGAATGGGAAGAGACCATCTATTAAACGAGTTAAGATATGGGGTTGTCTGGCCTATGTTAAAAAGCAAAATCCAGACAAGCTCGAGGCAAGGTCTGTTTTGTGCAAGTTTATGGGATATCCAAAGGATTCATATGGATATATGTTCTACCACACTGGGAAATAAAAGGTGTTTGTTTCTCAACATGCCACCTTTTTAGAAAAGGAATTTCTTGTGAAAGAAATTAGTGGTAATGAGGTAGAACTGGAAGAAGTTCCAGCAACACAAACTAGAACTGATGATTTGGTGGAACCAGAAGATCCAATAGAACCCAACGAACCCCAGCTACTCCTCAGATCTAGTAGGGTTCCTCATCTAACTGAAAAATACTACGGTTTTCTCGTAGACGGTGGGAGTGAGGATTGCACCATAGAAGATGATGACCCAACTAGTTTCAAGCCAGCCATCATGAGTGGAGACTCTGTGAAATAGCTGGATGCTATGAGATCTGAGATGGAATCCATGTATACCAACAAAGTATGGACTTTGGAAGTTGCTCCTGAAGGGGTCAAACCTATCGGGAGCAAGTGGATCTTTAAGAAAAACTTGGTGTAGATGGAAAAGTTGAGACTTTCAAAGCTAGACTTGTTGCTAAAGGTTTTCGTAAACGACGTGGAGTCGACTATGATGAAACATTTCTCCTGTCGCTATGCTTAAGTCCATCAGGATCCTACTTTCTATTGCTGCATACCATGACTATAAAATCTGGCAGTTGGACGTCTAGATCGCTTTTCTAAATGGTGATTTAGAAGAGAGCGTGTACATGACACAGCCAGGGGGCTTCATAGACAGTGGGAGCAGCGAAAAAGTATGCAAGCTGCTTACATCCATCTACGGATTAAAGCAGGCATTGCGGAGTTGGAATATCTGTTCTGATGAAGCTATCAAAGAGTTTGACTTCGTAAAAAATGTACATGAACCATGTATATATAAGAAGGTAGTAGAGAGTAAGGTTGTCTTTCCCGTATTGTACGTGGATGACATACTCTTGATAGGAAATGATGTTCCTATTCTACACTCGGTCAAGCTCTTCTTATCACACAAGTTCTCCATAAAAGATCTTGGTGATACCTCCTGCATTCTGGGGATTAAGATCTATAGAGATAGATCTAAACGGATGTTGGGATTGTCCCAATCCAGGTACATAGACACCATACTAAAGAGCTTTATTATGAAAAATTTTAAGCGTAGAAATTTACCCGCTTGCTCAGGAATCACTCTCTCCAAAGAGATGTCTTCCAAGACTGATTTGGAAAGGGCTCACATGCAAGGGATACCCTATGCTTCGGCAGTCGGGTCTATCATGTATGCAATATTATGTACCAGACCAGATGTAACTTACTTACTGGGTGTAGTGAGTAGGTATCAATCAGATCCTGGGAAAAACCATTGGACAGCTGTGAAGAACATTCTTAAGTACTTGAGAAACACTAAAGAAATATTCTTGGTGTATGGTAACGGTGAACTCCAGGTGGAGTCCTTTACCGATTCAAGCTTCCAGAGTGATAAGGAAGACAGTTAGTCGGTCTTGGGTTTTGTCTTCACCCTCAATGGAGTGGCGGTATGTTGGAAGAGTTCTAAGTAAGATACTGTAGCAGACTCAACGATGGAGGCTAAATACATCGCTGCCAACGATGCTGCCAAAGAGTCTGTCTGGATAAAGAAGTTCATTGCTGAACTGGATGTGGTTCCATCCATTGAGCATCCAATACACGTGTATTGTGATAATAATGGAGTCGTGGCTTTAGCCAAGGAACCCAGGTCCCATCAGAGATCCTGACATATTCTTAGGCGGTATCACCTGATCAGGAAGACAGTAGATTGCCAGAAGATCGAGATCAGGAGAGTTGACACGAAAGACAACGTAGCGGATCCATTCACAAAGGCCCTCCTCCAGACGCAGTTTGAGAGACTTTTTGGGAGTTGAGTATGAGATACCACAACACATGGCTTTAGTGCAAGTAGGAGATTGTTAGGAATATGTATGCCCTAGAGGCCATTATTGTACATTGATATATATTATAGTGGATGCTTGGACATATATATAGAGGACTTTCTTGCTCAACATGATAGTATGCTATCTGGTTTCCTTTATCTTAATATGTTGACTGGTATTATTATACTGTCTCTCTCTCACATGTTGATAAAGCCCTTAAGATATATACTTGACTAACAGGACTATGATGCAGATCATACTAGTGAGGACAGGGTGGTCCACAAGTACATCCTTTAAACAATTCCTAGTTAAGGGGATATCGTGACAGGGCATCGATGTTCTAGAGTAGACTAGTGTGTACGTTTCTTGACCCTATATGAGGCGATGGTTGATCCCACAACCATTGGTGTGTGACATCAAAGATTGTACACAAGTGCTCATTAGAGAATGGGTACACCGAATAGGACTCACCGAGAACTCCTAATTGGTATTGTACCTATCATTAGATAGCAGTTCTCAGGTGATACTGGTACATGTTAGTCTGTAGACCTGAGATTGTCATAGAGTCTTGTGTGGCTCCCACCGTGCTTTGATTTCCTCCCTACCACGGCTCAAAGGAGTCATGCAAACAGGTGGATTTTGGGTACAGTCCCGAGTCACATGGAGGCAGTGAGCGATAGGAGGGGTTTCGTCTCTCCCGATATTGAGAGTTGATGTTGCGCTATGCTCTATTGGCTATAACTGGAAGTCCCTGGCCAGGGCTGCTGATAAGATTTCCTAGTAAAAGTTACCAGTAGTTTCTCGAACCGTTATGAGCCATACATCAGCATGACGTATCAAGTTACTGGGGTCTGACGTTACCACTCCTAGACTAGATATCTGACATATCAGACGAAGAGACCGGATTGTACGGTAAGTGTTACTTATAGGCTTCATGAGATTTTGGACAAGCTTGCTTGTTGATCTTCTAATCGCTTAATACCCGGGTAGCCGTTATGTCCAGCTAGTATCGCCGACGGCTTGTGGGTGACTGATGTGATCATCAACTACTGCTGGTGTATTGACGAGTCTTTAGAGTCATACACAGAAATTTCCTGGTTCAAGCGAAACGAAGTAGGAAACATATGCTGATATATGCGGGGGGCCTGATTGAATACGGGTATGTGATACCGTATTCTAATCTGGAGGTTATTGTTATCAGTTAGGTTATATGTGATATAACCAGATTATCGAATCAAGTGTTGATTTGATAATGTGATATACAGATAAATGATATTAGCCGGTCATATGTGATATAACCGGATTATTAAATCAAGTGTTGATTTAATAATTTGATATATATTTATATTTGATATAATTATATGTTAACTAATATTGTTAGCTCACTAATTATGTTTCTTAATATATATATATATATATATTTGATATGTGTGTGTGTGTGTGTGTATTATATGAAGCATGACATGTATTTTCTATTTTTTTTGAAAAATAGAAAATGAGGTGTAAAATGTGGAGATATTTTGAGTATGGTGTGAAGCATGGGCTTTATCATTTTATATTAGTCTTGACTCACTATTCAAGCATGGTTGCAATTTCTTATTGCAAAGAATTCCATGCTTGAATAAGTGAGCTTAAAAGAGAGCCATTCTTTACATTCATTCTACACTTAGCCATTTTCTTGATCTCCTTGCTCTCTAGCCATCTCCATTTTTCCTCACCTCATCTCCAAGCTCAAAACCCTCACATGTGATGTGAATCATTGAGCTTGTGAGAACCCTGGTGAGCTTTCATAACCCCTACTTCACCATCCCACACTAGATTAACACTTTGATGTGGTGTGTTGTCTTCACTAATGAGATTTTAGTGAAGAGGTAGTTTGAGCTAGTGAGCTTCGGGTGGATCATCTTCGGCACAAAAATCCCGAAGGAGGCTCGTTCAAACCTCAAGTGGAGCCTAGTGGAGTCGCGTGGACTGCAACCCGGAGGTTTAGAAGAGAAGGACATGGTCTACAAAGGTTGTAGCATTCTTCTCTTAGTGTAAAGTTTTAGATATCTAACTTAAACCCTAATCATCTAGTTAAAGAACTTGGTTAGTGTAGATTAGCATCCCGAAAATTTTAAAAACGGCATGCTTGATGCTAGTAAAACCCAGTGGTGGTGCTAACATACACATTCACTAAGCGTAAATAAGCAATATATAAATGAAAGCATAAGAATGACAAGAGATGTAATATAAAAAACAACTTTTATTATCATTCATTCTTTACATACAACTGAAAAGAAAAGTACACTGATAGAAAGCAATGACTTAACAAATAGCATATTAAAGAAAAGAAAATTACAAGTAAAAACCTAGAAGTCTGGCTCCTCTGTGAACTGCTCCAAATCGTCCTGGCTGGGCTCTGTCTCCTGAAGGTCCTTTCCTTCTAACGAACATTCTAAAGAAAGAAAAATAGATAGGAATGTCGTCAGCGAACTAGAGCTCGGTAAGTCCTAAAGAAAGAATAGAATATTATAAGTAAAGAGAATAGAACTTATAATTGTACAGATAAATCTTTATTATACTAACGCAGTTGTTTGTAGTTTGGTACAGAATGTATCGGTGTATACGAGAGGAGTCCAACTATCCCATGGACTATGGTATACGGAGTACAAGGCACCGTCAAGCCACGGGACAACGGCGATGGATGTTCAGGTTAGACGTATTATAGTAACCGTCTCATACCACTTTTAATACTTTCCGTACCAGTCTACCCCGTTAAAACCCCGTAATGTATATTGTATTGATTTGTAGTTATCATACTTTCCGAGGCCATGGTATAAGTTGTTCTGTAAAATATTCAGGATGTAAACAGGTAATCATGTAAGCAAGTCAAGATATAGCCATGGTTCGGTCAAGTCAAGTCAAGTTGCATTTTGATACTGTTCCGGTATTCAGGTTCAAGTTCAAGTATACATGTTTGGTATATTGGATTCTTGTTGAACTAGATTCATATTGAATTGGATTCAGATTGATTGGACTCAGGCTTGAGTCAAACACTTTAAAACATATTTGGATCCTGAATTAGGTTTGGGTGTTATCGGTAACTACTGCACATAGAAGGCAGGATTTGTGTCTTTTTCCAAGACAATTACCATTGATAACTCCGTTAAGTTTTCTAGCTTAAATAGGAAAGCACTCACATTCTTCGGCTACCTGAGGCTCAAAAGAACGGATTCTGCTTAAACCTATATTTACTAAAGCCCTTATATGTAATTTTATATAACTCAAGGGGGTTTTATGAAAAATATTTTATATACTTTCAAAATAAACCTCGAGTAATTACTAATCGTATTTAGAATTTTCATGAATGTGAATTTTAGAGAATGAGGTATATTAGTGAAAATATACATAGCTTGAATACTTCAAGTATTTTAATGTAAAACTTGTCTTGAATGATACTTGATGGTATTTTAGTGAAACTTGTTATTCGTTTATTTTCTAGAAAAAATGTAATATATTATAACTTGAAAATATGTGGTTTGATAATATTTATATAATATTAAAAATTAATTTTATTATTAATTAGAAAATCTCGTTTTTCTTAAAAATCGTATTAAAATTTTTTCGAGACTGTATGCTCCGTGAGGAGGTCTGCATCTCACTCTACTATTCTCGAGGATGTGCGATAATCTGCACCATCCAAACCGGGTTCCCCAAAATGGGTTGTAGAGGTATAATCACAAAGAATTTGATAACACAATTCGAAGAAAACGTTTTTTATAGTTCAAGGTATTTTGATGAAAAGTCGTATTTTTCCATAAAAGTTATGTCTCAAGCGAATCGTACTATGTCAAGATGTGTGTATGTGAGAGGTAGGTCATTACCTCGTGAAGTTTTCTAAAGGTATGCTAAGCAAAATATTTAAAAGGTAACGAATATAAACTTCATGGTATTTAAACGTAAAAACTTAATTAAAGTTAATTAACATGGAGTTTTAGAGTGAAACTTGTTTCTAAATAGTTGTTTAATGATTACAAGTAAGGTCTAAACATGAGTACAAGTCATTCTTAAGAAGAATTGTGGTTTTCAAAGGTGTTAGAAACAAATGTCGGTGTAACTCTACTTATCGACAAGTTTTGAAAAGAAACTTTTTAAGTAGAAGGAGAAGAAGGGGGTGGGACTTACAAGTTTAAAGGAGACAGGGGAGGTAGAGGATGAGGGTAGTAGCCTTCGTGGAATCGCGGGGTTACCGGAAACATCTCGAATTCTCGCCGGAATTTGACCTAGGGCTAACTTCCCTTGTACTCTTCTTAGACTTAGAAAGTTTTTGAGAATTTTGGCAATAGATTTCAGAATGAAGAGGGCTAGGGTATGAGGTTGTATTTATAGGATGAAATTAGGGTTTTGGAATTGAAAGAAAGAATTAAAAAACATTAAAAATGGGATTTAAAGCTAAATTTTAATTCTCTGGATAATTGCAGGGAAAATAAACAGACCATGAGTAGTGGGGGTAGGCCAAACGACTTGTGTGCAGAAAATGAGGACATTACCTACGGTTGGGCCCGGCGCTGTCGGGCCAAAAGCGAATCTCGCCGGCCGTTGTGAAGGGGTTGGGCTCTGGATTGGTGCCATGTGTCCTCATTAGTGTACATATATTTTTCACGTGTTTGTTTTTCTGACTTTTCCGTTCTTGTGTGTAGTGCACGTGTAAACTTTTGGGCTTTCAAAAAGTTTAAAAGAAAATTCTGAAAAATAATATATAGCTGATGGGATTCGAACATAGGGGCTACGTCACAGCAGTGCAAGGCTTTACCAATGAGCTACAAGTGTTTTCTTGCTATTCTTAAACAAGAATAACTTTTAAATTGTGCTCAGCCTTGCAAACTCCTTTCTATACTTTAAGAAGAAAATTTTGTACAGAAAATTTAGGGTCGTTACATTCTACCTTCCTTATAAAAATTTCGTAATCGAAATTTATAGAAGGAAGTTGTAACAGATTCAAGAAAAAATTGATTACAGTGGTGGTGAAAGAACTACTGATATGGTACTGAAAAGGCCAGAAAAATGTTTGAAAGAACGAAAGGATGTAAGAATTTGAAAAGGCTGAAAGATGGGAAGGGATTTACCAGTGTTACCTTGACTTATAGATTCGGTTTCCACGGTCGCTAAAGTGAAAGCCTGACACCGGGGTACATTCCTCCTAGCTGGAGGCACATTCCTCTGTCCTTGGGGCATGATTCTCTTCCCTCGAGGCATGTTCCTCAGTGCCCGATGGAATTGACCAGGAGGCTGTGCAGGTGGTCCATGTGGAGGTGGAGCGAGTAAAGTAAGAAGAAGTGTATGTGCCTGGATGGCTGTTCTGTGTGCTGGAGATGGGTTGCGTCTATGAGGACATGTTCCAATGCTGTGAGTGGATGTGCCACAAACTAAGCACAAGAAGTTTGCACGCCTGCAGTCTTTCACTTCATGTCCGAGTTTCTTAAAATAATAACAAGTTTTTGCTGACGGTGTCCTTTTCTTCTTCTTGATATAACCATGAGCTTCCCTCAAAGCTGCCTTAGTGCGAACTAATCCTTGGTGAAGGAGAGCAGCCTGTTTCTGCTGTCCCTCAACTAGACTCCTGGTTGCTTCAAGGAACGCCATTGATCTTATCAGTAGGTCCTCAACGGTAATGGATGGTGGTATTGTAGGTGATGGAGTGCTGCCGTTCACGTTAGTGCTCATGTTGTTGGAAGAATCCATAACCTGGATAGAAAAGAAAGGTTAGGAGAGTTTTGAAATGCAAAGAATGTATAGTTGCTGATTCTTATAATTCTTGTGATATATATTGCTTAGGATTCCATACAGAACTGACCCTGCATGGTCAAATCTCATGTAGAACTGACCTACATGGTCAAACCTCATGCAGAACTGACCTACATGGGTCACCAACAAAACCTGTCACGCCCCGCTTCCCAGTGTACGGAGAAGTGGACGTGGCGAGGCCGCGATGTATTTACTCATAAGTAAACACGCTAAGCGTAAATAAGTGATCACCACATAAAACTGCAATTTAATACCTTTCATTCGTTATCTCTTTTGTTATATATCGGTGCTATTAATTGCTCAGTTGTTGCAGAGTGCAGGTACTCATGATAAAACACCGGAAACACAGTCAAAATCATGGATATATCGTTTGTGAGCCAACACTGCAACCGGAACTGAAAACCGACCGATATCCCAAGAGTTCGTTTGCAATAATTTGATGTGTGCACACTTTTTGAATAAATGGTCCAACACAAGGCTAGTGTACACACCAAACTTTTGGGCTAGGACCATGGGGGCTGCCATTGCACACACACTTGATGGCTTGAGCAAGTGGGGGGGGACATGAGCATTAAATGCATGAAGTTGTGATGTGAGTTAAAAGTTTGGTTTCCCACCAAAACTATTGGGTACTATACAAGCCTCTACAAGGAAAACAAACAACACCAGTGAACTTGTGGGGACAACTTTATACCACACAATGAATACGACCCTCTCTGCTTGGTTGGTGGCCGGCGACTCACCTTGAAATTCCGGCGAGCTCGGTTCCCGAGGCTCCAGTGGGTCCCATATTTTCACAGTGCCTCCCTTGATGCCACATCAGATTATTTTTATTGTTTGCATAATTTTCTTTTGGGCCTATAAATAGCAGATCAGTGGCAAGGGAGAAGGAGACCATGCATATACCATACCATAGTTTTTATTAGTTTGTTTCTTCTTGGTTTAGCTTGAGGGTGAGTGATCTTCACTTGGTTTCTTCTTCTTCTTCCCTCTTGAAGCTCTCTTTGGAGAGCTTCATTAAGGAGGTTGAACAAGATACCAAATTCTTGTATCTCATTTCTTCAAGTGTTAATATATTGCAATTGTTGTTTCTTATATATTTACTTGCTTTCTTTTCTTGCCTTCTTTTAGTTATGCTTAACTAACTCCTTATTTTGGTTGTGGTGTGTGTGGGGAAGTGAGATGAAAGGCCATGCCTCTTCCACCTCTTGTTTATATTTCAGGCGCTTAAATTCCATTTTGTGTTAAGTTTGCTAAGCTAGGATATGGTATGTTGTGATAAAAAGCTTGACAAACTCTTTGTTTCATATACTATATACCTTCACAAACCCTTAGCAAACTCAACACCAATATCTTTTGCTCTCACTAACCTCTTTGTGTTTTCATTGTTGCGGTATGCTTGCAAAACCTCGTGTTTAGTGTTGATACCCCAAGCGCGGACATACAAACGGTAAGTGACCAAAATGGACTCGTTTCGTGCTTTGCGGCGAATATCAGACTTTGACGGTTTGTGCTCCGCAACCGCGTTGACAAGTCGTGCTTCATGCCGGAATCAAGGTAAAGCCGGACAACTCATAACCAAGGGAGCGTAGAGGTAAACGTCGCAATTCAAGCTTCCGAACCAAGCCACAACCATTCCTTCTTTATACTTGTTTTCTAGCTTTTCTTGTTTTCGTATTCTTTTATAATTTCGTGACAACCAACCATTTGTTACAAAAACTTGTTGGGAATCCTCCCGTGCGCGCAAACGCTTATTGTTTTGGAAATGGATGTGTTTTGGTGGAAAACGGAATGCGCGCATGAGATCGTTCTCGTTTTACTATTTATAAACCACAAGTGCACGGCGCGTTGTAGCGAACCGGCAAGCACGGGTCGATCCGCAGGGAATTGAGTATTAGGTATCGTAGTTTAAAGTTAACAAAATAATGAATTGGTTTTGTCACAAAAATTGTAAGAATACGGAAACAATGAAAAGCAATAAAAGGAGTTTAAGGAAGAATGGTTGTGGGTTAGTTCGGAAGCTCGAATCGCGACGTTTACCTCAATACTCTCTTGGTCATAAGATGTTCGTTTGATCACTTACCGTTTGTATGTCCGTGCTTGGGGTATCAACACTAAACACGAGGGTTAGCAAGCGTACCGCAACAACAAAAACACAAAGTAGTTAGCGAGAGAAAATGATTTTAGTGTTGAATTTGCTAAGTATTGGTGAAGGTATATAGTATATGAGACAAAGAGTTTGTCAAGCTTTCTATCAGGAAATACCATATCCTACCTTAGCAAACTTAACACCAAATATATTTTAATTTCAACATTGAGAATGGGGGAAGGGAATGAATACGGCGTATCAGGAGGTTACAAGTAACCATGTGTCAAAATACCGTATCATATCGATACATACACAATATTCAAGTTAGAATCGTGAATTTAGCGCATGAAACATAAATAAGAGGTGGAGGAGGCAAGGCCTTTCATCTCACTTCCTCACACACACCACAACCAAAATAAGGAATTAGTTAAGCATGACTAAAAGAAGGCAAGAAAAGAAAGCAAGTAAATATATAAGAAACAACAATTGCAATATATTAACACTTGAAGAAATGAGATACAAGAATTTGGTATCTTGTTCAACCTTCTTAATGAAGCTCTCCAAAGGGAGCTTCAAGAGGGAAGAAGAAGAAGAAACCAAGTGAAGATCTCTCACTCTCAAGCTAAACCAAGAAGAAACAAACTAATCTTCATTTTGGTTGTGTGGTGTGTGAGGAAGTGAGATGAAAGGTCTTGCCTCCTCCACCTTTTATTTATGTTTCATGCGCTAAATTTACGATTCTAACTTGAATATTGTGTATGTATCGATATGATACGGTATTTTGACACATGGTTACTTGTAACCTCCTCATATGTCGTATTCATTCCCTTCCCCCATTCTCAATATTGAAGTTAAAATCTATTTGGTGTTAAGTTTGCTAAGGTAGGATATGGTATTTTGTGATAGAAAGCTTGACAAACTCTTTGTCTCGTATACTATATACCTTCACCAATACTTAGCAAATTCAACACCAAAATCATTTGCTCTCGCTAACTATGTTGCGGTACGCTTGCTAACCGTCGTGTTTAGTGTTGATACCGCAAGCGCGGACATACAAACAGTAAGTGATCAAATGGACATCTTATGACCAAGAGAGTATTGAGGTAAACGTCGCGATTCGAGCTTCCGAACCAACCCACAACCATTCTTCCTTAAACTCCTTTTATTGCTTTTCATTGTTTCCGTATTCTTACAATTTTTGTGACAAAACCAATTCATTATTTTGTTAACCTTAAACTACGATACCTAATACTCAATTCCCTGCGGATCGACTCGTGCTTGCCGGCTCGCTACAACGCGCCGTGCACTTGCGGTTTATAAATAGTAAAACGAGAACGACCTCGCGTGCGCAATCCGTTTCCATCATTTTCATATCCGTTTCCATAACATACGCGTTTGCGCGCGTGGGTGAATTCCCAACAAGTTTTTGGCGCCGTTGCCGGGGACTTATAGTTATTAGATATTGTTATTTCTCGTTCTACTAACTAAACTAACTTCTAATTCATTTTTTGCAAAAACTAACAAAATACGAATTTTTGGGACTTCTCTCAATTTGTTCTCTGTTGATATACCTGCTATCACTCTGCAATTCAATTTAAAAATCCTGTAAAACCATTAGAACACTAATATAGTTTAGAGATTTCACCAAAATTCCCTGCACCTAACCCTCTGAAAAATCCGGCGACAGGGGGAAAAAATCCGGCGTCGCCGACCTATTTGAGGAATTTGTGGTTGTTTCTTTTTTGGTGATCTCTAGTTCTGTGTTTTGGCTCTTTTGGTTTTGTTTGAATTTTATAATTTTGAGTGTGCAGGAATTGGGGCATTCGTATCGCTTTTGACACTGAATATCGTATTTTCCGACATTTTAGGTTTTTCACGGAATTACGACAAGCGATCGTGCGGAGCGAGGATCAAATGCAAATACAAGACATTGGGGAAGATTAGTGCCAAAGATTCGGGTAGTTTGACCCGCGCAAGCAAACATTCTATGACTCGGATCACTTTCAAAGGGTTTTTCTAAAACCAAATCCTTTTGGTATGTATTTCCTAACACCTCCTCTCGAATCCGACGTAATCCAATTCTCTATCTTTTGCAGGATTCTTTGCACAATTTTGCCGTCAATTGTATAGAGAACTAACCCGTATTTGTTGTAGCGCTTAAAACTTAACCGAAAAAGAAATATTTGAATTTCATGATTTCTTGAATTCGTTGATTTGATTGCGCATTGCATCTTAAATACGGAAAATAAGGGCTAAATGACCAAACAAGATACGGTAAAGGATTTCATCACCTTTTCCCCGTAGCCCACAAATCACAAAACTGCATTCTTGCATACCCTCAGTAAATTAAAATCAATTAGACTTTGAATCTAAGGACTTCACGCTCATTAGGAGAGGTTAATTGTGTTTAGAACTTTGCTTAACAGTATATCGTTCACGGGGTGTCTACGCAAGTGTTAACGGTGCAACCGCCAAAAGAGAAAGGGTTATTTAATTAAGGACCTTCGCGAAAGCGTTGGAAAACCTCCCCTTATCTCTTGCACTTACCTGGCTTCGTGATCTGTATATCTTGAGCCTATTTCTCGACATAGTTTTACTTCGTCAATCAGGTCTATGAGCAGGTCTAGTTGACTTAGAAAACCGTAGACTGCTAGGAGAGTGATATTCTTTTGTGATATCTGTGCATTCTTGTTAATATGGGTGGAACACAATACAATTCATTTTTTCACGACTCTTATTCTTTTGTTTATACTCAATCCCAACTCATTTGCTCAAATTGCAATAATTCTTCCCACATTCATGATAATTGTATTTTTCTAGGGGGTGACCAATCGTTCCAAATTCTTAATGGTCACCCACTTAACACTCCTGAACCAAGTCCAACTTCAAATATTGACCAATTGATTGCAAATCTGGAGAAAGAGATCGACAGAATGATGGCTCTAGCATCACCACCATCACAACCCCTCCAACCCGAAAACGTTGAATTTTCTGTAGGGTATGATAGTGAGATTGATACTAGGTTGACCGCTCTAGAAAAAGGAATTGAAGTGATGACCGCGGTCGAGAATCAGTCAGCTTCTGCGTTAGCCCTGTTCATATAGCAGTCTGAGCAATTATTTCTTGCTCAGGCCCAACATTGGCTAGCAGAGAGGGACTTGCGAAGCATTTAGCTGAAAGGATTCTAGGGAGTGAGCACAGTCAATCGGAACCCAGTAGTGTAAACATCTGTCAGTTAGGAAGTCACCCGAGTAAAACAACTGAAGTGATCGATTTGGATGATTTCATAGATGATGATACAACTGGATTGACTGAGTGCTACACGGACACACAAGAAAGTCCTTCGACTGATTTTTTCTTTCCGATTTTAATGGAGGAACGTTGTGAATTTATCGGGTATGGTTGGGATAGATCAGAAAAGATTAATGATAAGGAACCCACAATTTTTGTATCGCCTAGTGATATTGTTTCGGAAGAAACATTAGGGTGGGAACCTACTTCTTTTGATGATATGAACCTACCCACGTATGGATGTGATGAGGAAAGAATCATCTTGGGAGTGAGTGTAAATACCGAGTGTAGGATAGTGAAAAATGTTAGGGTGGAAGACGATACTGAAATTGATTCTTTCTTGTCGAGTTTTGAGGAAATTTTTGCTGAAGAACTAGATATTCTTGGTGAGTTTAAGTCAAGAATAGTTAGGGAACATCCGAGAAACCTCTCTTTTGCTGGACTTTTTGCGGATGAACTCCAGTTTTTACACGGACCTGATTTTAAAACTCCATACAAAATTCTTGAAAATTCAGTTCATTCAGAACACAATAATTTTTTATCCGCCTCAAAACTTCATTTTTACCTTCAGTATCTTCTAACCCCCATTTTTGCACACCCATGCCCTTCATTGACCACTAGCAAATTCTTTTTCTTTTTCTTTTTATTCTTTATATTCTTTTTCTACCAGCCATTGCATCACATTGACAAGATTTTCTTATAGCTGGTATTAATTTCTTCTCTAACCATGTCGTTAGATTGTAAATATAGTGATTTTTGTTTTCTTCTTAGTTGTTAATAAAATCTCACCCACTAGGGATGAGTGCTGATATTTCTGGGCGGGACGAGACTGTTTTTAAATGTTTTTGTTTAAGGAGATATGCACATTTGCTATATTTGCATTGTGGGGGGGGAGGGGGTGTTTGTAAATAGACCTTTATAATCCCACTGCCTACAACCCGAGCTTTCATTTCCCATCTCTTCAAACAGATTTAAAAGCCTTCTCACCTCTTCCCGCAGCCACCTCCCAAAACCCTAGCTCCCCCCTTGGTTCCCGGCTGGCGACTTGCCCATCTTTTCCGGCGAGATCGGCCGTACCCTCTCCAAACTCCGATCACCTTCTTCCTCGTTGTAAGACATCTTCTTCCCCCTCTGTTTACACTGTTTATTTCCTGAGAAATCCTACAGACCTGAAACGGCACCTTTTGTGTTGGAGAGAAATTTTTTCGCACTTTTTTCACACGATGTCTTCGGACAGTACTTTTGCGACGCAATCCGACAGCTGGGTTGGGGATTCTTGCTGTATGGAGTAGAAGGGTTGTGTGCTTGTGAGCATTTGGTTGATGAATTCTACGATGTGATTCGTGATGGGGAGGTGCTACAGGATATAGTCAGATTGCACTTTTTAGGACGACGTAGGATATTCTCGATTGAAACCATTTCCCATGTCACGGGTATCCCATTGCGATCTGCCAATCTGAAGCCCCTAGAGTTGGCTCAGTATAGGACGGTTCTGGGGAACCATTGTGAGCTTCGTAATGCTGGGTTGAACGGCCATCAAATCTATAGGAACGCCTATATGGCATGTCGGTGGGTGTACAGAAATATCAAGGGGATTGCGCGAGTTTCTTCGTTTCCAGCGATGGTGGGGCACATAGTCCATTGTATGATGACCCGGGACTATCAATTCTGCATGGCGACCATGCTCTTTGCCACGATCACGGAAAGTGCGGCTGCGCAGAAATCATTGCTTCCCGTCCTCATCACGCAGATTTGCCGACATTACATGGATGAGGACGAGTTCACTGCCTATTTATCGATGTATCCTGCTATACCAGTGGAGATGGAGATGATCTCGCCAGGGTACTCGGATCCTAGGAGTGAGCAAAAAATTTGGACCCTGACTAACCCCAGTGAGCATGCGGCCCCGCAGACTTCATCCGAGATATACTTGGGAGATGACGTTTCGACGGATCCCTACGAACTTCATAGAATAGAAGTACGCGGCATCAAGATGTTGATCCGGCAAAATAGGGAAATTAAAGATCAGAACAAGGAAATTAAGGATCAACTCAGCCAAATATTGGCCAACCAGGATGACACATGCAGCGGCAGCAAGGGAAAAGGAAAAGCAAAGCGACGATGAGGACATCGTCTGGCTCAAGTTTGGGGGTGGAGCTGAAGCTTGGTGGTGGTGTCATTTTGTATCTGCATGTAGTTTGCATTTGCATATTTCTTGCATTTCAGCATTTTGTATTTTCTTTGGCATATAGATGCATGTTATATCTGCTTTTGTACTGCATTGTATAGAAAAATTGAAAAATTCTTGAAAAGTTATAAAAACATTGTTATGTTGGTTATCTGAGGAATTGTGATTCAAAATCCGATGGTTCAGTTGATAAGATAGAAATAACTAAATTCTGGCTGTGAGATTGACAACCTAAAAGATAACCCTCTTGTTTGTTCAACTATTGCCGATATGCATCTTTTATAACATTTTTTTACGTGTCGTATGTTTTTAAGGAAATGATGAATGTTTGACATGTTTATAAATTTTTTGATAAACATCTTTAGGATCAAACAGGTTTGGCCGAGTTAAGTAGAGTATCAAGAATTGTTCATACGGTGAAGTAGAAATGAGGAAACTTTATAGAAATTTGAGCAGAAGCTAGAAGTCTGAAAAATAACCCATCTAGAACCTTGTTGGAGTAAGTACACACTTTATCACATGTAACGTCTTCAGATTTAAAAAGAAAAAGCTGGTTATATCTCCGTTTTCACCGAATGCAAAAATTCTAAGTAAAATGAGTCTTTGTTTTGTGGCTGAGTCATTGACCCAAAACTCTCTAAGTTTCCAATCGTCAGATAAAACATGCTAAGCAAGTGTTCTCTCCAAATTAAAAGTCCTAACGGTTCTGTGTGGGAGAATAATCTTGGTGATGACGATTTTCTTATGTTAAAACAGTTTTTTCCCGGAGATATGAAGGTTTTGTATTTATTAAGACGTTTTGCACGATAATGAAAGGTGTGTATGAGTAAAAACAGGTGAAAGGTAGGAGTGAAAAATAAGACTTTGGTTCTCTGTTAAAATTGCTATATATTTCTGACTTGAAACCTAACTGACGAATAAAACTTGAGAAAATCTTAACTCCTTTCAAACTCGTATGATCCTTTAGAAGTCTTTCTTGGTCCGTAACTTTGAAATGCTGACCCTAATCAAATTTCTTAAAAAAACACTGATGAAACTACCGCACAATCACGAAAATACGCATATTAGCTTGTTAAACAAATTGCGAGGAGTGAAATTTTGGGTTTAATGTTTCTTGTTTGAGTGATAGAACTTCTACCTTTGATTCTTAACTTTCGGATCTGAATCCACAGTTTCTCCGTAACTAACTTAACTGGAATTTGTGGGTGTAATCTGCTGAAAACCCTCAGGAGATAACACTCCTCCTACTAGGGACACCTAGAGGTTTAACGACTTGTTGCACGTGCTCAGTGCAATCGCATTCCCTGCGAAAGTGAGGCTAGGATTTTTTGTATTACTCGGGACGAGCAATAGATAAGTTTGGGGGTATTTGATCACCACATAAAACTGCAATTTAATACCGCTCATTCGTTATCTCTTTTGTTATATATCGATGCTATTAATCAGTGTTTGCTCGGTTATTGCAGAGTACGGGTATTCATGATAAAACACCGGAAACACAGTCAAAATCACGGATATATCGTTTGTGAGCCAACACTGCAACCGGAACTGAAACCGACCGATATCCCAAGAGTTCGTTTGCAATAATTTGATGTGTACACACTTTTTGAATAAATGGTCCAACACAAGGCTAGTGTACACACCAAAATTTTGGGCTAAGACCATGGGGTCTGCCATTGCACACACACTTGATGGCTTGAGCAAGGGGAGGGGGACATGGGCATTAAATGCATAAATTTGTGATGTGAGTTAAAGGTTTGGTTTCCCTCCAAAACTACTGGGTACTATACAAGCCTCTACAAGGAAAACAAACAACACCAGTGAACTTGTGGGGACAACTTTATACCACACAATGAATATGACCCTCTCTGCTTGGTTGGTGGCCGGCGACTCACCTTTGAAATTCCGGCGAGCTCGGTTCCCGAGACTCCAGTGGGCCCCATATTTTCACAGTGCCTCCCTTGATGCCACATCAGATTATTTTTATTGTTTGCTTAATTTTCTTTTGGGCCTATAAATAGAAGATCAGTGGCAAGGGAGAAGGAGACCATGCATATACCATACCATAGTTTTTAATAGTTTGTTTCTTCTTGGTTTAGCTTGAGGGTGAGTGATCTTCACTTGGTTTCTTCTTCTTCTTCCCTCTTGAACATTAAGGATGTTAAACAAGATACCAAATTCTTGTATCTCATTTCTTCAAGTGTTAATATATTGCAATTGTTGTTTCTTATATATTTACTTGCTTTCTTTTAATCATGCTTAACTAACTCCTTATTTTGGTTGTGGTGTGTGTGAGGAAGTGAGATGAAAGGCCTTGCCTCCTTCAACTCTTATTTATGTTTCATGCGTTAAATTTACGATTCTAACTTGAATATTGTGTATGTATCGATATGATACGGTATTTTGACACATGGTTACTTGTAACCTCCTCATTTGCCGTATTCATTCTCTTCCCCCATTCTCAATGTTGAAGTTAAAATCTATTTGGTGTTAAGTTTGCTAAGGTAGGATATGGTATTTTGTGATAGAAAGCTTGACAAACTCTTTGTCTCGTATACTATATACCTTCACCAATACTTAGCAAATTCAACACCAAAATCATTTGCTCTCGCTAACCACTTTGTGTTTTTGTTGTTGCGGTACGCTTGCTAACCCTCGTGTTTAGTGTTGATATCCTAAGCGCGGACATACAAACGGTAAGTGATCAAACGGACATCTCATGACCAAGAGAGTATTGAGGTAAACGTCGCGATTCGAGCTTCCGAACCAACCCACAACCATTCTTCTTTAAACTCCTTTTATTGCTTTTCATTGTTTCCGTATTCTTACAATTTTTGTGACAAAACCAATTCATTATTTTGTTAACCTTAAACTACGATACCTAATACTCAATTCTTTGCGGATCGACCCGTGCTTGCCGGCTTGCTACAATGCGCCGTGCACTTGCGGTTTATAAATAGTAAAACGAGAACGATCTTGTGTGCACAATCCGTTTCCATCATTTTCATATCCGTTTCCGTAACATACGCGTTTGCGCGCGCGGGTGAATTCCCAACAATAAGCAATATATAAATGAAAGCACAAGAATGACAAGAGATGTAATATAAATAACAACTTTTATTAACTTTCATTCTTTACATACAACTAAAAAGAAGTACATTGATAGAAAGCAATGCCTAAACAATGTCATATGAAAGAAAAGATAAGTACAAGTAAAAGCCTAGAAGTCTGGCTCCTCTGTGAACTTGTCAAGCCCCACTTCCCAAGTAAAACACAAGAATGACAAATGATGTAATGAAACAATAACTTTTTATTTATTTTCATTCTTTACATACAACTAAAAAGTAAAATACAATAATGGAAAGCAAAGCCTAAACAATGGCATATGAATTCAAAGTAAGATAAGTACAAGTAATTCTATAGCTCTGGGTCCTCGGTGAACTGCTCATAATCGTCCTGGCTGGGCTCGACCTCCTAATTCGGGTCCTCCTGACAACATTCTAAAGAAAGAAGAAATATGAATGTCGTCAGCGAACAATCGCTCGGTAAGTCCCAAGAGAGAGATAAGAATAGATCAAGTGATGAAATATGTCTGGTAAATTATCTGTTTTATTTATACTAACGTAGTTGTTTGTAGCTTGGTACAGAATGCATTAGTGTATACGAGAGGAGTCCAACTATTTCGTGGACTAAGGTATACGGAGCACAAGGAACCGTTAAGCCATGGAACAACGACAAGGATATTCAGGTTAGGTGTATTATGGTTATAGTCTCGTGCCACTTTTAATACATTACGTACCAATCTATCCCGTTAAAACCCAGTAATGCATATTGTATTGATTGTAATGATTTGTTGTGTAAGACTTGCTAAAACCATGATATAAGTTGTTCATGTAAACGGATCGGATATAAACGGATAGTCATATAATCAGGTTCAAAGTATATCCATGGTTCGGTCCAGTCGAGTCATGTTGAAAGTTTGTATTGTTCGGTATCATGTTTGATACATTGGATTCATGTTGTATTGTATATATATATGGATTCATATTGAATTGTATTCAGATTAGTCTCAGACACTTAAACATAATTTGAGTCCTGAATTAAGTTTAGGAGTTATCGATAACTGCTGCACATGGACGACAAGATTTGTATCTTTTTCCAAGATAATTACCATTGATAACTCCGTTTCTACCTTAAATAGGCAAGCACTCACATTCTCCGGCTCCCTGAGGCTCAAGAGAACGGATTCCGCTTAAACCTATAATTACTAAGGTCCTTATTGTAATTTAATATAACTTGAGGGAGTTTTATGAAAAATATTTTTAGTATACTTTCAAAATAAACCTCAAGTAATCATTTATCGTATTTATGGTTTTTCATGGATGTGAATTTTAAAAGTGAGGTATTCTAGTGAATAAATACCCAGTTTTGAATAATACATGGTATTTTTGTGTAAATTTGATTTGCATTGATTCTTATTGGTATTTTCATGAAATTTTTACTTCTTTTCTTTTGTTAATAAAAACATGGAATTTATTATATATTTAAAATAGATGTTTTGATAATATTTATATATAATTATAAAAATAGAATTTATTTATTAAATAGAAATCACGTTTTTCTTAAAAATTGCATTAATAATTCCATCGAGATCGGATGCTCCGTGAGAAGGTCTTCATCTCACTCTACTAGCCCCGAGGATGTGCAATAACCCGCACCATCCCGATCGGCTTCCCCAAAATGGGCTGTAGAGATTTAATTGGAAGGAATGTTCATAATACAAGTTTAAAGAATACGGTTTTTAATAGTTTATGGTATTTTAATGTAAAAGTCGTATTTGTCCCAAAAATATTGTTAAAAGAAAATCATGCTATGTCATGATGCGTGGTGTGAGAGGAAAGTCATTATCTCATGAGGATTTTCTAAAGGTAATACAAGTAAAGGTATTAAAATATGACATATGTAAAGTTTATGGTATTTAAATGAAAAAGTGTAATAGAAATTGTTTTACATGGAGTTTTATAGTAAAATTGGTTTCTAAAATTTTAGTTAATGTTTAATAAGCAAGGTATAATAATTTTAATTGTTTCCTAAGAAAAATTATTATTTTAAAGAGAACAGAATTTAAAAGTCGGGTAACTCCACCTACCGACGTCATTTGAAAAGAGATACTTTTTGAGAGGTTAAAAGGAAAGAAGAGAAGGGACTTACTGGATAAAAAGAGTGAGAGGAGGTATAGGAACAAGATGGAAGTTTCGTAGAGTCACGGTGTCGCCGAAATCTGATCGGATTGTCGCCGGAAAGTGATCTTGGGCTAGCTTCACTTGTACACTTCTTTAACTTGGAAAAAATTGAGAGTTTTGACAATGGATTTCGGAATGGAGAGGGGTTGTCACGACCCGCAGGGTACGGAACGCGACTGGCACTTAAGTTTACGAAACGTCTCAAGACGTCCGTAAAATAAGTAAGCCAAAGCCCAGAAAACCAAAACCAAAAAGCAAAAGAGTGAAGAGAACCCAATCAATTGAAAACGAGTTTATCAAATAAGTCATATAAAGCCTTTTTAAAAACAATATCAATTTTTCCGAAAATTTCGGCAGAGTCTCCTTTGTAAATACTGGCCCCCAAAATGGGTACAACAAGAATATATATGAATCCAACAAATAAGGCATCCCTAAGCGGGAGCTAGCTCTTCGCCACAAGGCGGTCATAAATCCCACGCAATATAAAGCAACAACATGCGAAATAATCATAAGGAAGCATGAGAAAAACAGCATGTCGACTCAAGTGAGCTCGACCCCAAAATACAGCATAAAAAGTTCACAAATCTCACAGTCTCATCTCTAGGTACAACAATACTGGTAGATACCGTAGATGGAGTACACTAGATACAAAGAATATACAAGGTGGTACAAAATAATAATATAACCCACTTAAGAGAAAAACCTCGAGTCCAGGCAAAAGAGGCAAAAGAAGCAAGTGCGCCCGCCGCTACTGTACTGACGGAGCGGACCTGCAAAAGGCTGTGGCACAACGGGGGTGAGTTGCCAACTCGTGAGTAATAAATAACATCTACACAGGCTATCGAAAGCATGCACACAAGCATCCTAGCATCTAAAATACAGGTAAGGCAGGACATAATAGCAGGTATGTATGCAATATGAATATACTAGCAGGTATGAATGCAATGCGAATCAACTCATGATCTGAATGTGTAAGTATAAGAATCATGTTTTTCCTTTAAGAATCTCTTTTGAAATACCAGCACAATACCAATAGAATCAACAAGAACCTGTGTCCAGCAACGACACCTCAAAACTATCACAAATCTCATATATCCATGTCATAGTATCTCTGGCCTCAGCCATCCGGCTGACCCATCTCAATATCAATGTCTCATCATCTCGCGGCCACGGTCGGTATCCTCTGGATATCCGCCGTCCCAAACAGTCACCGGTAGGTAATCCGTCCCCTGCCAGGCTCATCGTCAGCAACACGAGCTTCTTGCCCCGGGGTACCTTACCGGGCCCACCATGTACCCGAGACGGTTCATCCAACTCCTCGAAACGGGTCTCGAAAACCACAGCAAACTCATGGTGGACGACACTTACATCACTAGAAAACCGCAACTTACATATTTTAAAAATATAATAAGTTTAGAAATTTTGCGGCTTTCCCCCGAAATCTAGAAATATCATAAAATCTCAAGAAATCCTCATAAGTGCATATGTCAATGATAATGAATGCATATGGTATCAATAATCAAGTTGCGATGTGTGATTAATAGACTAGGCATGAACAAATAATATGATGAGGTACATGTACATGAATAGCAATCCTACGATTTCATTTTAAGGAATTAAAGGCAATAGCACAAGTTTAAGTATCAATTATAGCAAAATGTTTCAATTTATAGATTATCTAAAGTGGTGGCATGTCAATTACCAGGGCGTGGGTGTAAGCATGAATAGTGCTCGTGCTGTATATAAAAACCCTGGCAATGGTGCAGGTGTCCTATAGAATGGGTTCGCATATGTATGTCGATATAAGGCATGAATGTAGCAAATAATCATACAAGTATTACACCCCTAATTAGTAACATTACTAAGAATCTTTTTAAGCTACTAAAACTATCGGGCGACTTGCGCCATCCAACGATAGTCCCCCGTAGATGTTACATCTACTCACCGGAATCCCTAGCCAGTCACGTCCAATCACCGCTTTCCCCTTTCGTGCCGCGTCTGACGTCTCCGCGACCGAACCTGGAATTTACATCAATACTAAACATAAGGTTACATATCAAGAACGATGCAAAACCCAAACGAAAATACTAACGTTCACAAGCTAGGTACAACGTGCACAAGGTGCGCGGAACACACGCGAAAATCGCAAAAACTAACTAAAACGTCGATTGGTCGCCCGGCAAAACTAAAACCTGACCACACAAAATTCCGCACTCACACATCCTAAATGTCGTAGGATATGCTAAAAATATCATCAAGATATCCCAAATAAATCACCACAATATTTAAATAAAAATCTAGTAAGCACAAAACTTGCTAATTTGGTGCAACATAAAAAATTAACGATACTTATCACAATCCAACACAACATCCAACCACACAACTAGTTAGCCACAATCACATAATTTCAACTCATATACCATGCTTCAAAACCCATTTTCCAAACACAACCCTTTTCTTGATTTTCATAATTAGCAATTTCAATCCAAAACTAAACATGACAATACCAAATTAACACTAATTTGAAGCCCACACAAATAAAGTAACCTCATTAACTTAGATTAGCAAACAACTAGATAGCAAAATAGATTTAATTAACCAAATAATGGTGTGCCAAAAACCCTAGTTTAAACTCAAGCCATAAACTTTTAAAAAACTAGATTAGAAACTAACACTAAATTAACACTAAAACACTTTAATTTAAGAAACTTAATCAAAAGAATTTAATTAGGTAGAATTTATACCTCAAATTAGAGATCTAGCAAGAACAATTTGCCTCCAATGATGGCTTCATAGCACCATGACCCAAGTTATAAAACCCATGGAGAATGGAATAAAGAATGAGAATTAAATTGTGAGATTTAATTTTGATTTTGGAGCAATTTTTTTTGATGAAATTTGAGAGAGAATGAGAAGAGAAAATGGGGGGGGGGATTTCCTGCAAACTCATGGCCAGAGGGAGAGGTGAGGGATGGTGTGGGTGTTGTGAGAAAATTTCCAAGTCAAAGCCATCCCATACCTCACTAAAAACCATCTCAAATTAATATATTTTAATCCTACACTTGCATTCTATTCTCACATGACAAATGAGTTGAAGAAAAATATTGAGGAGGGGGGAGGGGGAAATCCTGCAGTGGGCTCGGCCCATGTGAGGTGAGGAAATTGTGAGAGGTTGCAATAAAAAAAATCCGAGCAAAAAGGCCCCTCCACAAGTTCATATTTGCAAGCTTAAGCTTAAATAATTATATTTTTGTTTTCCATAATAAAAATTAGTTAAAACTTAAAATAAAATACTAAAAATTTATGTTACAACTAGATTTTAATTAACATGATTTTAAAGCTTAAATTTAGCCCATTTAAATTTGTAATTATCGCTAATTTAATGTATTTTCTTACCGGCTTAAAATAATATTAAAAAATTGAAAAATAGGGAAATTTTTTTAAATGACCAAAAATTAATAAGTAACTCATTAGCTACTAAAAACTAGCAATTACCTATCCAAATTAGGTATAATTAGTCCTAAACTGCAAAATAACAAAAAAGACGGTTTTCGGAAAAATACCGAAACGACTTTTCAAGGCGCTACAGGGCTAGATTATGGTGTTGTATTTATAGGATAGAGTTAGGTTTTTGAGAATTAAAATGAGAATTAAAATGCATATTTGTTTTTAATGATGATTTTTAATCTTCTGGTTAATTGCAGGAAAACAAACAAAAGAGGAGTAGTGGGGGGAGGCCAAGGGATTAGGGTTAAAAATTTGGAGGCATTTGCGACGGTCAAGCCCGGCGGCGCTGGCCCAATTCCTAATCTCACCGGTCGATTTCTGTGGGTTGGGGCTTGGATTTGTGCCACGTGTTCTTCTCGCAATTAATAGTATTTTGCACATGTTTGTTTTTATCAGACTTTTCATTTTACGTGTATTGCACGTGTAAACTTTTGGGCTTCTAAAAGTTTAGAAGAAAAATCAATAAAAATAATATGTGGCTGGGAGGATTTGAACACAGGGGCTACATCACAGAAGTGCAAGGCTTTACTAATGAGCTACAAGTGCTTTCTTGCTGTTCTTAAACAAATTAAATTTATAACTTGTGCTCGGGTTTGAAACTCTATTCTGTACATTAACTTGATAATTTTTGTACAATGAAATTGGAGTCGTTACATTCTACCCTCCTTACAAAAATTTCATCCTCGAAATTTACAATTATTTAAGGACTAATTTTCAAATAGGAAAGGGTATCTTGCACGCATGTCGTCTTCGCGTTCCCACTTTGATTCACCTGGCGAATCTTTTCTCCACATCACTCGGACCAAGTTTACTTCCTTGTTCCTAAGTGACTTTACTTTTCTGTCCAGGATTTTAATGGGCTGCTGCTCACAAGATAAATCTGTCTGTACAGTGAGCTCGTAGTGATCAAGGATGTGGCTGGGGTCGCTTGCACATCTTCGTAGCTGAGATATGTGGAATACGTTGTGCACTCCTTCCAATGAGGGTGGAAATGCCAATTGATATGCCACTTCTCCGACTTGTTCGAGTATGTCGAACGGTCCAATAAATCTCGGATTGAGCTTACCCCTCTTGCCGAAGCGAATTACTCCGCGGTTGGGAAAGATCTTTAAGAACACATGATCTCCTGGCTGGAACTCCAGGTGTCGACGGTTTGCATCAGCCCAGTGCTTCTGTCTTTCTTGGGCTATACGCATTCTTTCCCTGATCGTGCAAACCACGTCCACAGCAGCCACGATCATCTCTGGTCCAAGGAGTTCCCTATCTCCGATGCCATCCCAACTTAATGGTGAACGACACTTCCTTCCATAGAGCGCTGCAAAGGGTGCAATTCCAATACTCGCCTGGTAGCTGTTGTTGTATGAAAACTCCACAAGATGTAGATGATCTTCCCATGATCCTCCGAAGTCTAATATACACGCTCTTAGCATATCTTCAAGAATCTAAATCATTCGCTCAGAATGTCCATCTGTTTGTGAATGATAAGCTGTGCTGAAGTTCAGACTCATTCCCAAGATAGCTTGCAGACTCTGCCAAAACTGCGATCGGAATTTGGTATCACGATCAGAGACAATGCAAATCGGTACTCCATGTAATCTCACAATCTCCTGCATGAGTTCATGGGTATCAGAAATAGTACATTATGAATAGTTAAATACTTAGATTCAAACTTACTTCCATGCATTTCTTTGCTAATGACTCGGTAGATTGGCCAACTCGAAATGGGATGAAGTGAGCTGACTTTGTGAGTTGATCCACAATAACCCATACAACATCGTTACCTTTCGTGCTACGAGGAAGTACAGTCACGAAATCCATGGTGATGTGTTGCCACTTCCATTCTGGAATAGGTAACTATTGAAATAAACCAGCAGTCCTGTGGTGTTCAGCTTTTACTTGCTGACACACCAAGCATTTGGTTACGCTTCATTCCATGCCACCAGTAATGTTGCCGCAGATCTTTGTACATATTTATACCATCAGATTGAACTGAGTACGGTGAGCCGTGAGCTTCTTTCATCAGCTCTTCTCGAACAAGACCTTGTAGTACACATAATCTGCTTCCGTATCTCAAAAGTTCGTCTTCGTGGATGATGAAGTCTGTTCTAAGTCCACTTTCTACTTGTTCTATGATCATTTGCAACTTAGAATCACTTGCTTGAGCTGCTTTGATCTGATTGACAATGATAGATTGAACTTGTAAATTTATCAATTTTGAAGTATTACCTGGCATGACCACTTCAATTTCCATCTTGTGCAATTTCTGCTGAAGCTTCCACTGTGCGGTGAGATTCATTGATAACGGCTGGAAACTAAGTGCATCAGGAACTACATTCACCTTCCCCGGGTGATATTGCTGGTTGATGTCGAAGTCCGCCATAAGTTTTATACATCTTCTCTGCCACATATTCAACTCCTTCTGAGTAAACACATACTTCAGACTTTTGTGGTCTGTGTATATATCTACCCGTTCTCCAAGCAGATAATGACGCCAAATCTTCAGTGCAAAAATAATTGCTGCGAACTCTAAGTCATGCATTGGATATTTGCGCTCATGAATCTTTAGCCGTCTTGATGCATAAGCTACAACTTTTCTATGCTGGTGTAGAACACATCCTAATCCCTTACCGGATGCATCGCAATCCACAACAAATCCTCCGGATTTTTCCGGTATTATGAGAGTAGGTGTTGATGTCAATCTTGACTTGAGTTCTACAAAAGCCTGCTCGCATGCTTCTGACCACACGAATGTTTCATATTTACTTGTGAGCTTGGTCAGTGGTGTTGCAATCTTCAAAAAGCCTTCTATGAATTTTCGGTAGTATCCTGCTAATCCTAAGAAACTTTGAATGTCCTTCACTGTTTTTGGTGTCGGCCATTCGCTTACTGCTGATACTTTAGCTGGATCCACAGTGATTCCTTCACCTGAAACGATATGCCCGAGAAATCCGACTTGATCTAGCCAAAACTCGCACTTGCTGTATTTGGCATAAAGTTGATGCCGTCGTAAAGTCTCCAGGACAATTCGAAAGTGTTCAGCGTGCTCTTTCCGACTCTTTGAATACACCAGGATGTCTTCTATAAAAATAACAACAAACCTGTCTAGGTACTCTCGGAAAACCTGATTCATCAGATTCATGAATATGGCTGGCGCATTGGTCACTCCAAATGGCATCACAAGAAACTCATAATGTCCACAGCGAGTTCAGAATGCCATCTTCGGAATATCAGATTCTTTTGACCTTTACCTGATGATAACCCGAACGACGATCTAACTTAGAGAAAACACAAGACCCACTTAGCTGATCGAACAAATCGTCGATGCGAGGTACTGGACATTTGTTCTTTATCGTGACTTCGTTCAAAGCTCGATAGTCAATGCACATTCTGTATGAACTTTCCTTCTTCTTCACCAGCAAAACTGGAGATCCCCAACTTGAAGTACTGGGATGAATCCATCCTTTCTGTAAGAGTTCATCCAGCTGAGTACGGATCTCCTTCAATCCTTCAGGACTTAAGCGATACTGTGCTTTGATCACCAGTTGCGCACCAGGTACTAAGTCTATACTGAATTCAAGAGCTCGATCGGGAGGCAAACCTGAGATGACTTCAGGAAATACATTTTCGAACTCTCGAACCACCTCTGGCTTGTCTTCTTTCGCTTGTAGTGTTGCAATCACTGCCTTCTTTGGTTTAGACTTATAAGTTCTATGCTCCAGTGTACGGTGTCCACTCTTGAAATAAAAGACCGGATGGTCTGGAATCTCGAACGCTACTCTCCTTTGACGACAGTCGATGGTAGCGTAAAAAGTTCCTAGCCAGTCCATACCCAAGTCTACGTCGAAGTTCGGTATGGGAGTTACCATTAATGACTTGGCCAGTGGCTTCAGCTTCTTCCACATTCATTGTAAAAGCCTGACGCCTAGGTACGTTCCTCCTTTCTGGGGAGCATTCCTCTGTCCGTTCCTCTGTCCTTGCGGTAAGTTCCTTTATGCTTGATGGAACTGACGATGAGGAGGAGGTGCAGTAGGTCCACAAGGAGGTAGAGATAGGAGAGCAAGTTGAGGAGCTGGTGCCTGGATAGCTGGCCATTGCGCATAAGTGATGGCTGTTCTGGATGCTGGATTCGGGTTGAGTCTACGGGGACATGCACCAATATCGTGAGTTGATAAACTGCAGACTAGGCAAAGGCCGTTTGCACGCCTACATTCTTTCACCAAGCGTCCATTCCTCCTGCAGTAGGTGCAAAATTCTGGACTGGGCTGGTTAAAACTTACTCCTAGTCTCCTTGGTACAAACGGTTTCCTAGAAGAGGCTCCTCCTGCTATTTGAGTAGCAGGGCGCTTCATACCGGCAGGTTGAGGTCTGCTCTTCTTCTTCACCACTGCCTCATATCTTCGGGCAGCCTTCAGAGACAATTCGTGGGTTGGGAAATCCCCTGTAGCTAGAGTAGCTTGGATCTCTGAGACCAACTCTTGCTGAAATCGTCTAGCTCTGATCTCAGCAGTCGGTATGAGATGTGCCGCGAACCTGTTACGGACTTGTGTTAGTTGTGTAGTATGTGATATTAGAAAATCGAATATTTGAGACATATCTTATCGACTGAGTATGGTGAACTCAGCATCATATTCATCCACGGATTTGGTCCACATTGAACCTTGTTGCAGGTGGATGAACTGCTTCTTCATGTCAAAGTGGGCAGTCTCGGGAAAATATTTCGCGTCGAACATCTCGCAAAAAGTCCTCCATTCGATGGGCTGGGCAAGACGACTCTCTTCCGTCTTCCACCATACTCTGACATTGTCAGTGAGTTGCAGCTTCGCGACTCTCACCCAAGTGATCTCTGGCACTTGTGCTGCCGCCAGATTGTCCTCAATTGACCGAGCCCATTCCTCTGCCTCTAAAGGGCTCTCTTTCCTAGAGAATTGCTTAGGGTGCAGTGCCCGGAATTATTTCACACCAGGTACCTCAACTTCTGGGCGGTCCAAGAGTATAGCAGTCTGCTGCTACTGTCCCTCTAAGAGGCTTCTGATTGTCTCAAGCAATATCGTCTGCTCGTTGATAGGTACTGCTACGGTAGGTGTAAGTGGTAGAGGCGGTGGTGAGGTATTTCCATTCACGTTCGTGCTCGTATTGTTGGGAGAATCCATAACCTTGAAAGAAAATAGGGTTAGGATAGATTCAAGGAAAGAAAATAGGGTTAGGATAGATTCAAGGAATATGAAATGTAAAGAATGTTTAGTTGTTGATTCTTATATTTCTTGTGATATATATATTGCTTAGGATTCCATGCAGAATTGACCCGGCATGGTTATGTAGGTTTCCACGCAGAACAGACCTGCATGGGCCACCAACAAAACCTGTCACATCCCACTTCCCAGTGTATGGTGAAAGGGACGTAGCGAGACCGCGGCGTATATGAAGTAAACATGTCACGCCCCGCTTCCCAGAGTACGCAAGATTGGGCACGTGACATAGCCAACCATGCTACCTGTGGGTAGGAAATATCCATCCACAGTCACATTACGGTTGTAAAGATATCAAGAACAAAATAATAAACTAATCTAATACATGTCCAAATCCATAATAATAAGAATCAATAAACAATGAGTGCGGAAGCAAATGATCCAATATAATAAATAAACAGTACGTCCCATAATGCGGGCTCACATCTGGAAATGAAATGAAAATAAATAAACTAAACCCTAAGGAACTCACAGTTCAGCCTGCTGGCTGAAGTACTCCTGCTCGGTCGCCGATAGTGGTAAGGAATCTGGGCCATGCAAAACCCAGACGTCAGCGCGTCATGTCAACCAAATAATATAATATAAACATGGTAATAAGCAATGCAGGTATGAACATGAAATAAGCAGTACTAAGAAATAACAGAGCAGGGTAATGTGCAGTGGTGACTAAGCTGTCCTATCAGGTTTCTACTCTATAGTCTTTGAAATCAATTGATGAATCGTCGATGTAACTCAATAGTATCCCGTGCGTGCCCGGGACCACGGTCAAGGTTCTCGGGGCTGAATCCGAGACGTGCCGCTAAGCAGTAATAGGTAGCAAGATGGGCGAGTGATGTCAGCATCACCACTCCGGGGCTGGCCAAGCCCGTAAGACTGATCAGAACAAGTATCGAACTGTTGAGTTACAAGTCGGTTTCACCTTTGATTTTCCCATACCCCTAAGCTATGTATGTCAGGTCAGGTACTCAGTAGTCAAGGACTAATGCCAACACAAAATCAGGTAAAAGTAGGTCTGTCTGGATAGACAGCAGGAATGGTCAGGTTTGTCGGCATTAGGCATGAAATCAGGTAATAGGTCAGGTCACGTTTCAACAGGTTGAGTCGATATGTACAGGGTGTCATGTCCGGTGTATCAGTACATGTGTCAGGTGTATCAAGATCGGTCAATATGTAATGCAATCAAATGTATGCTGATAACAGGTATAGTAACGAATAAGGAACAACAGCAGGAACAGCAAATAACAATATTATACCATGTAAACACAGTGATGCTTTGTATTCTCTTATTAACAGGTTCAAGCACCCTTGGGGTGCAATAATCACAGTGTAGCGCAATATTAATAACAGCAGGCAATAAAGATATAAGTGTGCGACTATTAACCTCTAAATAGTAAAATGATTAGCAGGTAGTTGTTATTAAGGTTAGGTGGCAAAATACGATTTAGGTGGCAGTATCATATTTCATCCAATGAGATAAGTAGCAATACTAGTTAATATAGCAAGTTTGTGAGTCAAACATTTAATTAGTTTAACGTAGCATGTAGCAAGAAATCTTGCCTCGACGGTTTCGCAAACCGGAAAGCACGGATGCAACGTCGGCAGAAAACACGAGACGGGTGCACGGGCCACGGATCGAGTCCCAACAGCGAACAGCGGGACCACACGGACCAGGGTACTTCGCTGGAGCGTCGGGTTCAAACGACGGCACGGTCGGAATCCGGCAAAAGTCAAAAGCAACGAAGTTAGCAAACGCGATACATGTGGCAAACGACCAGCGGGGTTTTGTACCAATGGAAAGTAGAGGGATGCTTACAGGGAGACACCAGGGCAACCACGACGGGCTCGACGGCGATGGGACGCCGGCGGCGATGAACAGTGGGCGCGGCGAGGGCTGGAATTTCCTTGTTCGCTGGAAAGAGGGTGGTGCTGTGCGATGAGGGGATGTAAGGGCCGGGTTCTGGTCGCAGGGGAGAGGAGGCGGTCGGAGGTGACGCGAGTGACGTCGACGAGGGTCGACGACACGTTTTCCGGCGAACTGCAGAGGGTGGTAGGGTTGCGGTTTTGGGTTCTGTGGTCCGGCGAGGGGAGGAGGAAGGCGACGACGAGGTCGGGACGAGGAGGAAGAGAGGGAGTCTCAGGCGTCGTTGGTGACGGGAGGCGGCGTCGACGGCGAGATCTGCGGCCGGGTGATGTCGTCGGGGTTGGGTGCAGGCGCGGAAAGAGACGGAGGAAGGAGGTAGGAGGGTGCGGCTAGGCTGAGGAGGCGATGACGGCGACGGCGAGGTCGCGGGGAGGTCGGCGGCGCGAGCACGAGGAGGCTAGGGTTAGGGCTTGGAGGTTCGCGATGGTTTCTCGTGGGTTTTAAATGAGGAACAGTGGGGGAGAAATATATAGAGGGAGAGAGAAAGATTTGATGAGGAGAGAGAGAGAGAGAGGAAGGGGAGAGAGAGAGAGAGAGAGTGGGAAAAGGGCGGGGCCCACGAGGTGATTACGAGCTCGTGATTGGCTGGAAAAATTTATGGATTAAAAAGATTCTAAGGGATTTAACGATAGATTTAGGTAACAATAAAATATATGTATATAGTTTAATATATTAAATCAAGCGGGCAATTTTGGCGCTAAATGAAATATTTCCAAATCGCGCCCGGGTTGCGCCCAAATGTTCCAAATTCAAATTGTAGGATTTTAAGCGAGTTCCAAATTTTGAAAAGAGGTGTTTAATGATTAAAATGCATGCCCCCAAGTCGGACACTTGCACGCGCACGTAGTCGCCCAAACATGCCCGTTTCACCGAACGGGACGGAATCTCGACACACGGACGCTACCACGCGACTAGTGGCGACGAGTAGGCCAACATGGATATTTTTAATTTCATTTTAGGTGTTAAAATTTGTTATGTGCCAAAATGACTTAACCGGTTAAAATTTTGCAAAAAGCGCCAAACAATCAAAATAATTGAAATGAGCAATATGTAACACTCAACTAGTAATAGAAATAGTATTATTGGGCTCGGGTGTTACATCATACCCAACTACAAAAAGAATTTCGTCCTCGAAATTCCAAGAATACAAGATAGAGAGCTACAGAAAAAGGTGAGGAAACTTCTGTCGGATCTCGTCTTCTCGCTCCCAAGTGGATTCTCCATACAATCGATTACCCCAAGAAACTAACACAAGAGGGATAACCTTGTTCTTAAGAACCTTTTCTCTTCGATCCTTGATTTCAACCGGTCGCTCCTCAAAAGTTAGGTCCTCTCGTACGGTCAACTCCGAATGATCCAAGACGTGGGTCTCATCTCGAACATATCTCCGTAGTTGAGATACATGAAACACATCGTGCACTCCTGCCAATGACTGTGGTAACGCCAAACGGTACGCTACCTCTCCAACACGCTCCAATATCTCGAAGGGTCCAACGAATCGAGGACTAAGCTTTCCCCGACTCCCAAAGCGAATCACTCCTCTAGTCGGTGATATCTTCAGGAATATCAAATCACCCACGGCGAACTCTAGAGGTCTTCTTGACGTGTCGGCCCAACTTTTTTGTCTGTCCTGAGCTGCCTTCATATGCTTCCTGATTGTATTCACCTTCTCGACTGTCTGTACCACCAAATCTGGTCCTAGCAACCTTCGTTCACCAACGTCATCCCAGCAAACAGGTGAACGGCACTTACGACCATACAACGCTTCAAACGGAGCCATCTGAATAGTCGCTTGGAAACTATTGTTGTACGAAAACTCCACCAGGTGTAGATGATCCTCCCAAGAACCTTTGAAGTCCAACATGCAAGCCCTCAACATATCTTCAAGGGTCTGGATCGTTCTCTCCGATTGTCCATCAGTCTGAGGATGATAAGCTGTGCTAAACTTCAATCGAGTCCCCAAACTTTCTTGTAAACTCCTCCAAAAGTGCGACAAGAACCGAGTGTCTCGATCGGACACGATGCTTACCGGTACTCCATGCAATCTCACAATCTCCTGCATGTACCGCTCTGCCAAAGTCTCTGTCGATTGACCAACCCGAAAAGGAATAAAGTGAGCTGCCTTGGTCAACCGATCGACAATCACCCATACTGCATTGTTGCCCTTTGGACTCCACGGTAAAGCCGTCACGAAATCCATGGTTATATGTTCCCACTTCCACTGGGGAATCGAAAGTGGTTGCAACAAACCAGCAACCCTTTGGTGTTCAACCTTAACTTGCTGACACACCAAGCACTTAGCCACGAAGCGAGCGATCTCCCGTTTCATACCTTCCCACCAGAAGTGCTGTCGAATATCTCGGTACATCTTTGTCCCTCCTGGATGTACAGAATAAGCTGAGCTGTGTGCCTCCTTCATAAGCGCTTCACGCACATCTCCTTTTGGCACACACACACGGCTACCATATCTCAACGAACCGTCTTCATGGATCAGTAAATCGGTTCGTAGTCCGGCTTCAATCTGCTCTCGAAACTTTTGCAGTCTAGGATCCTGCGATTGTGACGCCTTAATCTTCTCAACCAAGTACGACTGTACTTGCAACTGCATCCACTGTCCCGTAGCATGTGGCAGCACAACCTCCAAGTCAAATCTCTGAAAATCCGCAATAATCTCCCTTTGTGCGGTCAATACCTGAATTGCTGGTAACCGACTTAGCGCATCTGGCACGACGTTAACTTTTCCCGGATGGTACTTAAGATCAAGGTCGTAGTCGGCCATCAGCTCCAACCATCTGCGTTGCCTCATGTTCAACTCCTTCTGAGTGAATACATACTTCAAACTCTTGTGATCAGTAAAGACTTCGACTCTCTCGCCCAAAAGGTAGTGTCTCCAAATTTTCAGGGCGAAGATCACGGCTGCCAGCTCCAAGTCATGAGTCGGATAATTCTTCTCATGAGTCTTCAGTTGTCTCGATGCGTAAGCGACGACTTTCCCATTCTGCATCAGAACACATCCCAATCCTTTTCCGGATGCGTCGCTGTGTATCACTAGTCCTCCTGAATTATCTGGTACGGTCAGGATCGGGGCGGTTATCAACTTTTGCTTCAACGTCTCGAAGGCCAATGCACATCCATCCGTCCAAACAAACGGTACCTCCTTGCGCGTGAGCTTGGTTAACGGCTCAGCTACACGAGCGAAGTTCTCCACAAATCTTCTGTAGTATCCGGCGAGTCCAAGAAAACTTCTTATCTCCGCAACATTCTTTGGAATAGGCCAATCTCGAACTGCTGCAATCTTTTCGGGATCGACGGCGATTCCATTGCCCGACACGACATGCCCTAGAAATTTCACTTCTTCCAGCCAAAATTCGCACTTACTCATCTTCGCGAATAATTTCTCCTGTCTCAGCGTCTGCAGTGCGATCTTTAAATGCTCAGCATGCTCCTCCGGACTCTTCGAGTACACCAGAATGTCGTCAATGAATACCACAATAAACTGGTCCAGGTATGGTGAAAAGACCCTGTTCATCAAGTCCATGAATATTGCCGGCGCATTAGTCACTCCGAAGGGCATCACCAAATACTCGAAATGTCCATATCTAGTTCGAAACGCCGTCTTGCAAATGTCTTCTGCTTTCACTCGGACCTGATGATATCCTGATCGCAAATCCAGTTTCGAGAATACCCTCGCGCCACTAAGCTGCTCAAAAAGTTCTCCAATGCGAGGGATCGGGTACTTGTTCTTAATAGTCACCCTGTTCAATTCCCGATAATCAATGCACATCCTTCTCGTGCCATCCTTCTTCTTTACTAAAAGAACTGGAGCTCCCCAAGGCGAGTTGCTGCTTCGAATCCAACCTTTCTCGAGTAATTCACCAACTTGTTTCTTAACTTCTTCCAATTCCACCGGTGCCATCGGATAATAAGACTTCGATACTGGCGCTGCACCAGGAATAAGGTCAATCGCAAACTCCACATCTCGCTTCGGCGGTAAGCCTGATATATCTTCAAACACATCCATAAAGTCATGAACAACTGCCGGCTCTTCATTACTATCCGCTTCCATTGTCGCAAGAACACTGTTTGTCGGCCTAGCCCTAAACTCGACTGGCCCGACAGAGCTGCTTCCTCCAGTGAAGGTAAACTCAGGGTGTCCGGGAATCTGGAAAATTACTTTCCTTGCCCTACAATCAATGTGTGCGTGGAAAGTGCCAAGAAAATCCATTCCCAAGACTGCTTCATAACTGCCCGTGTCTATCACCAAGAAATCTGCAAAAAGCTCCCGTCCGCAAACAACAACTGTACAATCTCTACATTCCTTACTAGCTATGATTTTCCCATTCCCAGTGTGTATGTCCCAGAAACTAGACAGGGTCGTGCAGGTGATCGAGTGTATAGTTATAAATTTGGATGACATAAAACAGTGGGATGCTCCGGAATCAAATAATGCCAATGCGGGAAAACCATGAACGAGCAAAGTACCTGAAACCACTTCTCCTGATGCCTTGGCTTCCTCAGCTGTCAACGTGAAAGCTCGAGCCTGCTTTGGTCCTTGAGTCAGCTGTTTCTGCCCTTGGAACGGTCTCTGCGGAGGATTCTGTATATCATCTCTCGTGCGAAGCTTCGACGGACAGGCACCAACTGCGTGATCGGCCGCTCCACAAACCAGGCAAAGTCCCAGTCTCCTTCGACAATCCTTTTGCACGTGTCCAGGTAAACGGCAGTAGTCACAAATCACGCTCTTCCTTTGGTCAACGATCACAGGCTTCTTCATTGGCGCTACACCTCGACGGTCCACTGGAATACCTCTGCGCCCATGATCTCGGTTAGGTACAAATGCGGGCTTTCGGGTCGCAACTGTTGTCTGCTGTAGGTTCCCTTTCATTCCCGACAAACTCTGCTGCTCTCTGGCTGCTGTAAGAACCTGCGAGAAAGTGGTCAAACCCAGGGAGACAATCTGCCTCTGGATGTCCACATCCAAACTGCGCAAGAACCTTCGCGCCCTGTCTGCCTCCTTGGCGACTAAGGGTCCAGCGAAACGGCTGAGTCTCGTCCATTCCGCTGCATGTACATCCACAGCTGCTCCATTTTGTCTCAGCCCAATAAATTTCTCCTCCATTTCCTCCCGTGCAGTCCGCGGGAAGAACTTTTCCAAGAAACTTTTAGAGAAATCCGCCCAACTGATTGGCTTGGGCAAGCGGGTCTCCTCCACAAGCCACCACTCTCGGGCGTAATCCACCAGCTGAATGCGCACCACATCAACTCTCTTGTCGTCTGGGATCTGTGCCGCAATCAGTAAATTCTCCGTGTCTACTAGCCACTGCTCGGCTGGTAACGGCTCCTCCAGACCAGTGAAAGTAGTAGGACCCAATCGTCTGAAATCTGCCACTGTCCCTACTCGGTCAACTGGCTTCGCTACAGCAGTGTTTACAGACTGCTGAATAGCCTGCAAACCCTCCTGAAATGAATCTGCTTGCTGCTGGATCAGCTTAGTTTGCCTCTTCTGATTTTCCAACATCCCACGTATCACTCCTAACATGGCGGCTTCATCCACACTCCTCTGATACGTCTTGAGATTCTTATCTGCCATGGTCCTGAAATCAAAACAAATAACATTAGCATGATGATAGATTCAATGTATAAATCAAAGCTAGAACTCCAAGATACTTAAATAGAGTACTGCATTGTAGCTATGCCGCGGTATCATAGCCGCAATTACTTAACTCCACCCAAGTCTCCTAAGTCCTAGAGATAACAAGAAATTAGGTTTTCGAGTTGACAATGCAAAGTAAGTTTGCATGTCGACATGATCCGGAAGAATGATTCAAGGATGGTAAAACGGTCAAGGTGGCAGGACATGTTTCCTAATCACGGGTATTATGATTCGTGTATCGGGTGCAATACCCAACTACAAAGAATCAACCCAATTAAGCTATGGCTCTGATACCAAAAGAACCATGTCACGCCCCGCTTCCTAGAGTACGCAAGATTGGGCACGTGACATAGCCAACCATTCTACCTGTGGGTAGGAAATATCCATCCACAGTCACATTACGGTTGTAAAGATATCAAGAACAAAATAATAAACTAATCTAATACATGTCCAAATCCATAATAACAAGAATCAATAAACAATGAGTGCGGAAGCAAATGATCCAATACAATAAATAAACAGTACGTCCCATAATGCGGGCTCACATCTGGAAATGAAATGAAAATAAATAAACTAAACCCTAAGGAACTCACAGTTCAGCCTGCTGGCTGAAGTACTCCTGCTCGGTCGCCGATAGTGGTAAGGAATCTGGGCCATGCAAAACCCAGACGTCAGCGCGTCATGTCAACCAAATAATATAATATAAATATGGTAATAAGCAATGCAGGTATGAACATGAAATAAGCAGTACTAAGAAATAACAGAGCAGGGTAATGTGCAGTGGTGACTAAGCTGTCCTATCAGGTTTCTACTCTATAGTCTTTGAAATCAATTGATGAATCGTCGATGTAACTCAATAGTATCCCGTGCGTGCCCGGGACCACGGTCAAGGTCCTCGGGGCTGAATCCGAGACGTGCCGCTAAGCAGTAATAGGTAGCAAGATGGGCGAGTGATGTCAGCATCACCACTCCGGGGCTGGCCAAGCCCCTAAGACTGATCAGAACAAGTATCGAACTGTTGAGTTACAAGTCGGTTTCACCTTTGATTTCCCCATACCCCCAAGCTATGTATGTCAGGTCAGGTACTCAGTAGTCAAGGACTAATGCCAACACAAAATCAGGTAAAAGTAGGTCTGTCTGGATAGACAGCAGGAATGGTCAGGTTTGTCGGCATTAGGCATGAAATCAGGTAACAGGTCAGGTCACGTTTCAACAGGTTGAGTCGATATGTACAGGGTGTCATGTCCGGTGTATCAGTACATGTGTCAGGTGTATCAAGATCGGTCAATATGTAATGCAATCAAATGTATGCTGATAACAGGTATAGTAACGAATAAGGAACAACAGCAGGAACATCAAATAACAATATTATACCATGTAAACACAGTGATGCTTTGTATTCTCTTATTAACAGGTTCAAGCACCCTTGGGGTGCAATAATCACAGTGTAGCGCAATATTAATAACAGCAGGCAATAAAGATATAAGTGTGCGACTATTAACCTCTAAATAGTAAAATGATTAGCAGGTAGTTGTTATTAAGGTTAGGTGGCAAAATACGATTTAGGTGGCAGTATCATATTTCATCCAATGAGATAAGTAGCAATACTAGTTAATATAGCAAGTTTGTGAGTCAAACATTTAATTAGTTTAACGTAGCATGTAGCAAGAAATCTTGCCTCGACGGTTTCGCAAACCGGAAAGCACGGATGCAACGTCGGCAGAAAACATGAGACGGGTGCACGGGCCACCGATCGAGTCCCAATAGCGAACAGCGGGACCACACGGACTAGGGTACTTCGCTGGAGCGTCGGGTTCAAACGACGGCACGGTCGGAATCCGGCAAAAGTCAAAAGCAACGAAGTTAGCAAACGCGATACATGTGGCAAAAGACCAGCGGGGTTTTGTACCAATGGAAAGTAGAGGGATGCTTACAGGGAGACACCAGGGCAACCACGACGGGATTGACGGCGATGGGACGCCGGCGGCGATGAACAGTGGGCGCGGCGAGGGCTGGAATTTCCTTGTTCGCTGGAAAGAGGGTGGTGCTGTGCGATGAGGGGATGTAAGGGCCGGGTTCTGGTCGCAGGGGAGAGGAGGCGGTCGGAGGTGACGCGAGTGACGTCGACGAGGGTCGATGGCACATTTTCCGGCGAACTGCAGAGGGTGGTAGGGTTGCGGTTTTGGGTTCTGTGGTCCGGCGAGGGGAGGAGGAAGGCGACGACGAGGTCGGGACGAGGAGGAAGAGAGGGAGTCTCAGGCGTCGTTGGTGACGGGAGGCGGCGTCGACGGCGAGATCTGCGGCCGGGTGATGTCGTCGGGGTTGGGTGCAGGCGCGGAAAGAGACGGAGGAAGGAGGTAGGAGGGTGCGGCTAGGCTGAGGAGGCGATGACGGCGACGGCGAGGTCGGCGGCGCGAGCACGAGGAGGCTAGGGTTAGGGCTTGGAGGTTCGCGATGGTTTCTCGTGGGTTTTAAACGAGGAACAGTGGGGGAGAAATATATAGAGGGAGAGAGAAAGATTTGATGAGGAGAGAGAGAGAGATTTGATGAGGAGAGAGAGAGAGAGGCAGGGAAGAGAGATAGAGAGAGAGTGGGAAAAGGGCGGGGCCCACGAGGTGATTACGAGCTCGTGATTGGCTGGAAAAATTTGTGGATTAAAAAGATTCTAAGGGATTTAACGATAGATTTAGGTAACAATAAAATATATGTATATAGTTTAATATATTAAATCAAGCGGGCAATTTTGGCGCTAAATGAAACATTTCCAAATCGCGTCCGGGTTGCGTCCAAATGTTCCAAATTCAAATTGTAGGATTTTAAGCGAGTTCCAAATTTTGAAAAGAGGTGTTTAATGATTAAAATGCATGCCCCCAAGTCGGACACTTGCACGCGCACGTAGTCGCCCAAACATGCCCGTTTCACCTAACGGGACGGAATCTCGACACGCGGACGCTACCACGCGACTAGTGGCGACGAGTAGGCCAACATGGATATTTTTAATTTTATTTTAGGTGTTAAAATTTGTTATGTGCCAAAATGACTTAACCGGTTAAAATTTTGCAAAAAGCGCCAAACAATCAAAATAATTGAAATGAGCAATATGTAACACTCAACTAGTAATAGAAATAGTATTATTGGGCTCGGGTGTTACAAAACATGTTAAGCGTAAATAAGCAATATAAAAGTAAAACACAAGAATGACAAAGGATGTAATGAAACAACAACTTTTTATTTATTTTCATTCTTTACATACAACTGAAAAGTAAAATACAATAATGGAAAGCAATACCTAAATATTGGCATATGAACTGAAAGTAAGATAAGTACAAGTAAATCTAGAGCTCTTGGTCCTCGGTGAACTGCTCGTAATTGTCCTGGCTGGGCTCGACCTCCTGAGATTCGGGTCCTCCTGACAACATTCTAAAGAAAAAAAAAATAGGAATGTCGTCAGCGAACAATCGCTCGGTAAGTCCCAAGAGAGAGATAAGAATAGATCAAGTGATGAAATATGTTTGGTAAATTATCTGTTTTATTTATACTAGCATAGTTATTTGTAGCTTGGTGTTCACCGCCGAAAGACGCGACCGGGACGTTGGGACATCCGGCCTGAATTTTGAGGGCAGATACTATTTGGGTTTATCCGTCCACCTCTCCGAATATGCCAAGTTGATTTATGGCACTATGTATCGAAGGTTTAGACGGATACGGCCGATGTAGCAGACTTCATCAGATTCCCCCTCATGGTGAGGGTTTTTTGATTGTGGGGCGCTCTTCCCTGCAGGCGTAAGCCCCTACAGTTAATTACGCTACCGCATCGCGGTAACCACTTTCTCCTTCTCCAGATGGTCACTTCGTATCGTGGGTGTTTGTTTTGTTTTTTGGTTTCCCGTGGATTGTATACGGAGACTAATTTATGTTGTCGTCCGTAGGGTGTGGATTAGTACAAATCCGTATTTTCTTAGATTTGGGTTTGAGTTGGTGTCATGCCCCGCTTCCCAAAGTACGCTAAAGTGGGCACATGACATAGCCAACCATACTACCCGTGGATAGGAAAAATCCTTCCACAGTCACATTACGGCTGTGGAGATATCAAGAACAGGAAAGTAAACTAACTACCTAGTACATGTCCATAAGCCAGAGTAAAAGAATCAAGAGATAACAATATGCGGAAGCCAAAAGATACAATAAATGAAACACCTGGAGTGAAACTACGTACCGACAGGAACCTCACCGCTCGTCTAACAGCGGCAAAACTCTTAATCAGTCTGCAGCAAGGTAGAAGAATCTGGGCCATGCAAAACCCAGACGTCAGCGCGTCAAGTCATCAAGTAATAACATAGTAAACAGGTAATGCGAATATAAACATGAATAAAGCAAGGGTAACAATAATATAAATCAGAGCAGTACAGGATAGTGTGCAGTGGGTAAACTAAACTGTTATATCAGGTTTTCTATTCTAGAGTCTTTGAAATCAATTGATGAATCGTCGATGTAACTCAATAGTATCCCGTGCATGCCCGGGACCACGGTCAAGACTCTCGGGCTGAATCTAAGACGTGCCGCTAGGCAGTAACAGGTAGCAGGATGGGCGAGTGATGTCAGCATCATCACTCCGGGGCTGGCCTGGCCCGTAAGACTGATCAGAACAGGTGTCGAACTGTTGAGTTACAAGTCAGGTTTCACCTTTGATTTCCCCATACCCCCAAGTTATGTGTGTATGTCAAGTCAGGTATCCAGTAATCAAGAAACTAATGCCAACACAGGATCAGGTAAACAGGTTTGTCTGGATAGACAACAGGAACGGTCCAAGAGGACTACATGTTATGTTTGTTGGCATTAGACACAAGATCAGGTAACAGGTAAAGCCATGGTACATCAGGTCAAGCCAGGTAATGTATAAAGGTGTCATGTCATGTCAAGGGTGTACGGTACCATGTCATGTCAAGTAGGAAGTGTAACAGGTCATGTTAGGAAGCACAAGATGTCATGTGGGTGCTCACAATCAAACTAATATAAGCATATGTATAAATAAACAAGTATGAGTACTATCAGAACAATAAACTGGAACATGTAATATGATATGCAAATAGATAGAATTTCAAGGATATTGATGCACAGTTATCGATTAGGGTTACATTTATAGTTCCAATATTAATTAGGATGCAATTTATTAAACATGGAGTGTTAATATCACATTATTATGTAGTAATGTGATATATGGATGCAATTATATGTATCTTAGATGCGATGGATGCAAACGAGTATCCGAAAAGTTATAAAACTATAAAATGGTAATGTGGGATGTACAACTAAGCAATATGGGATATAAATAATGATATAATAATATTAATATGGATAGCATATTCAAAGCGATTAATAACTATAAAAGTGGTATTGATTAACCATGCACAAGAAAGTTCCGTTCAGAAATTCAGCGTCACCCTAATTTGTAAAATAGCTTACAAATAACAAAAGTTCTCCAAAAGGGACGTTTCTTATACCAAAATAAAGATAATTCAATAAGGTTTTCAGTTTTATAAGTATAAGCATCTCAGGTTGTCCCTACAAAAAGTTATGAACATTCTAAGTTGAAAGTTTGCTGCTGGAATTTCCCTGGACAGCAGTTTGGAGACATTTTCATTTGCATTTTACGTTATTTAAACAATTTATTATGCTAGTAAATATTTTATAGAGTTATAGTATTCTGAGTTAGCTTCGTAATGAACTAAAGAACGTATACTAATGATTTTTCTATGATTTATAATGAATTTTATAAGGTAAGGTGTACAGTAAATTTCAGATTTGTCGTATCCGCTTTTCAACGACGTTTCATGTGTAAACTATAATATTTTCAAATATATAATATTATAAAATACAGATTATAAACTAATTAAAGATAATAATAAGAAATATTACGATGATATATATATTAATTGATGTGGATGCAGTATAATGTAATCTAGTATGTCACAAGATAAGTTTTCATGATCTAGATTTAATATGATATAAACGGATGCAAACGGAACATCGAAACGTTATAAAATTAAACATGGGGCACTAGATTTAAACTATAGGTATGGTATTTATTTAAATAGGTATAAAATGAATTATATAGCATGTATCAAGATTAACTTGCCTCGATGGGTCGCGAATCGGGAAAACGGAACGTTAACCGTCGGCGGGGAAAACTCGCGACGGGCGCACAGTTCACGGAATGAACCCAAACGACGAACAAAGGAACCACACGGGTCGGGGTACCTCGCTGGAACGCCGTGAAGCGTCACCGGTACGACGGAATTCCAGCAACAAAAGAACAGTTAAAAAAAAATGAGAAACGAGACATGAAGCAAGAAGAGAAAGAATGATAAAGAGAAGTACGAGAGAATATATGAGAGATAGAGAGAAAAAGCGGAGAGAGAGAGAGCGAGAGGGAGAGAAGAGGGAGAGAGAGAAAGTGGAGAGATAGAGAGGGAGAGAGAGAAAGTGGAGAGATAGAGAGAGAGAGAAGTGGGGCCCACGGGGTTAAAGGGGAGGTTGCGATTGGCTGAGAGAATAAATTGAGAAGGATATAAAAGATTGTAAAAATATTATATGGTTAACTAAGTTATATATGATGATTTAAATATATTAAAATATGGGATTTTGGCGCAAAGTAAAACATTTCCAAATCACGCCCGGGTCGGGTCCAAAAATTTGAAATTGAAATAATAGAATTTTAGGCGGGATCCAAAATTTAAAATGAAGTGTTTTATGATCAAAAAGCATACCTCCAAAACGGACACACGTACGTGCACGTAGCCGTCCAAACTCGCCCGTTTCACTGAACGGGACGAGAACACGATGCACGGATGCTACAATAAGGTTAGGGGTGTCAAGAAGGCCAAGATGAATATTTTTAATTTTATTTTAGATGCCAAAAATTGTTATATGCAGAAATTAACTTCCGGGTAGAATTTACAATAATTAACCATCAAGCAAGATAAATGAAATAAGTGCCACACTACGTTCGAACGGTAACTGAAATTAGTAGTATTGGGCTCGGGTGTTACATTATACCCAACTACAAAAAGAATTTCGTCCTCGAAATTACAAGAATACAAAGATAGATAACTACAAGAAAAGGTGAGGAAACTTCTGCCGGATTTCATCTTCTCGTTCCCAAGTGGACTCTCCATGCGAGTGATTACCCCAAGAAACAAGCACAAGAGGGTTTACCTTGTTCTTAAGAACCTTTTCCCTTCGATCCACGATTCCAATCGGTCGCTCCTCAAAAGTCAAGTCTTCTCATACTGTTAGCTCCGAATGATCCAATACGTGTGTTTCATCTCGAACATACCTACGGAGTTGAGATACGTGAAACACATCATGCACATTCGCCAAGGACTGCGGTAATGCCAAACGATACGCTACCTCACCAACACGCTCCAAGATCTCAAAGGGTCCAACGAATTGAGGACTAAGCTTTCCTCGACTTCCAAAAAGAATCACCCCTCTAGTCGGTGATATCTTCAAGAATACCAAATCACCCACGGCGAACTCTAGAGGTCTTCTTGACGTATCTTCCCAACTCTTCTGTCGGTCCTGTGCTGCCTTCATATGATTTCTAATAGGGTTAACCTTCTCAACTGTCTGCACAACCAAATCTGGTCCCAATAATCTTCGTTCACCGACATCGTCCCAACAAACAGGTGAACGGCCTTTACGACCATACAAAGCTTCAAATGGAGCCATCTGAAAAGTTGCCTGAAAACTGTTGTTGTAAGACAGCTCCACCAAAAGTAGATGATCCTCCCAAGACCCCTTGAAGTCCAACCTGCATGCTCTCAACGTATCCTCAAGAGTTTGGATCGTTCTCTCCGACTGACCATCAGTTTGAGGATGATAAGCTGTGCTAAACTTCAATCGAGTCCCCAAACTTTCCTGTAGACTCCGCCAAAAGTGTGATAAGAACCGAGTGTTCCGATCGGACACGATGCTCACCGGTACTCCATGCAATCTTACAATCTCTTGCATGTACCGCTCTGCCAAAGTCTCTGTTGATTGACCAACCCGAAAAGGAATAAAATGAGCTGCTTTGGTCAATCGGTCAACAATCACCCATATAGCATGGTTGCCTTTTGGAATTCGCGGTAAAGCCGTCACGAAATCCATGGTTATATGTTCCCATTTCCACTGAGGAATCGGAAGTGGTTGCAATAAACCAGCAACTCTTTGATGTTCAGCCTTAACTTGCTGACACACCAAGCACTTTGCCACAAAGCGAGCAATCTCCCGTTTCATGCCTTCCCACCAGAAATGCTGTCGAATATCTCGGTACATCTTTGTGCCTCCTGGATGTAAAGAATAAGCTGAACTGTGTGCCTCCTTCATAAGCTCTTCACGAATATCTCCCTTTGGTACACACAAACGGGTACCAAACCTCAACGAACCATCTTCGGGGATTAATAAATCTGTTCATAGTCCGGCTTCAGCCTGTCCTCGAAACTTTTGCAGTCTAGAGTCCTGCGATTGTGCTGCTTTAATATTCTCGATCAATGATGACTGTACCTGCAGCTGCATCAACTGTCCCGTAGAATGCGATAGCACAACCTCCAAGTCAAATCTTCGAAAATCTTCAACGATCTCCTTCTGCGTAGTTAACACCTGAATTGCTGGTAACCGACTAAGCGCATCCGACATGACGTTAACCTTCCCCGGATGGTACTTAAGATCAAGATCGTAGTCAGCCATCAGCTCCAACCATCTACGCTGCCTCATATTAAGCTCCTTCTGTGTGAACACATACTTCAAGCTCTTATGATCAGTAAAAAAACTTCGACCCTTTCGCCCAGAAGGTAGTGTCTCCAAACCTTCGAAGCGAAAGTCACAGCCACAAGTTCCAAGTCATGAGTTGGGTAATTCTTCTCATGGATCTTCAACTGTCTCGATGCGTATGCTACAACCTTCCCATGCTGCATCAAAACACATCCCAATCCTTTCCCAGATACGTCGCTGTGAATCACCAATCCTCCGGAATTGTCTGGCACGGTCAGAATAGGGGCGGTTATCAATTTTTGCTTCAACGTCTTGAAAGCCAACGCATACTTATCCGTCCGTACAAAAGGTACCTCCTTGCGCGTAAGCTTGGTTAACGGCTCCGCCAGACGAGCAAAGTTCTCCACTAATCTTCTGTAATACCCGGCGAGTCCAAGAAAGCTTCTTATCTCCGCAACATTCTTTGGAATCGGTCAATCACGAACTGCTGCAATCTTTTCTGGATCGACGGCAATTCCATCGCCAGACACAACATGCCCCAAAACTTTACTTCCTCCAGCCAAAACTCGCACTTGCTCATCTTCGCATATAACTTCTCCTGTCTCAACGTCCGCAGTGCGATCTTCAAATGCTCAGAATGTTCCTCAAAACTCTTCGAATAAACCAGAATATCGTCAATAAAAAAACCCACGATAAACTGGTCCAAGAACGGTGAAAAGATTCGGTTCATCAAGTCCCTGAATATTGCCGGCGCATTCGTTACTCCGAAAGGCATCACTAAGTACTCGTAATGTCCATACCGAGTTTGAAACGCCATCTTGCAAATATCTTCTGTTTTCACTCGGACCTGATGATATCCGGATCGCAAATCCAGCTTCGAGAATACCCTCGCGCCACTAAGCTGCTCGAAAAGTTCGCCAATGCGAGGGATCGGGTACTTGTCTTAATAGTCACCCGGTTTAATTCTCGATAGTCGATGCACATCCTTCTTGTGCCATCCTTCTTCTTTACTAGAAGAACTGGAGCTCCCTAAGGCGAGTTATTGCTTCGAATCCAACCTTTCTCAAGCAATTCTGCAACCTGTTTCTTGACTTCTTTCAATTCTACTGGCGCCATTGGATAATACGCTTCGGATACTGGCCCTGCCCCAGGAATAAGATCAATTGAGAACTCCACGTCTCGCTTTGGCGGTAAATCCGATATATCTTCAAACACGTCCATAAAATCACGAACAACAGCTGGCTCTTCACTTTCATCACTTCCATTGATGCAAGAATATTATTTGTCGGCCTAGCCCTAAACTCGACTGGCCCGACAGAAAAACTCCCCTTCATCCCAGATAAACTCTGCTGCTCTCGGCTGCCGCAAGTACTTGTGAGAAAGTGGTCAAACCCAGGGAGACAATCTGCCTCTGGATGTCCACGTCCAGGCTGCGCATGAACCTCCGTGCCCTGTCTGCATCGTTGGCAACTAAAGGTCCAACGAAACTACTGAGTCTCGTCCATTCTGCTGCATGCACATCTACGGGTGCTCCCTTCTGCTTTAGTCTGATGAACTTCTCTTCCATTTCCTCCTGTGCAGTCCGCGGGAAGAACTTCTCCAGGAAACTCTTCGAAAAATCTGCCCACTTGATCGGCTTGGGCAAACGGTTCTCTTCTACAAGCCACCATTCTCGGGCGTAATCCACTAACTAAATGCGTACCACATCAACTCTTTCTCATCTGGAATCTGTGCCGCAATAAACAAATTCTCTGTGTCAACTAGCCACTGCTCTGTTGGCAATGGCTCCTCCAATCCAGTAAATGTATACGGACCCAAACGTCTGAAATCTGCTCCTGTCCCTACTCGGTCAACTGGCTTAGCTCCAACATTGTTCACAGACTGCTGAACGATCTGCAAACCTTCCTGAAACGAGTCCGCTTGCTGCTGGATCAGCTCGGTCTGTTTCTTTTGTTTCTCCAGCATTCCCCTTATCACTCCAAGCATGGCGGCTTCGTCCACACACCTTGGTTCGTCTTCAAATTCTTACCGGCCATATTCCTGAACTCAAAACATCCAACATTAGCATGATGATAGATTCTGAATATAGATCAAGGCTAGAACTCCAAGATACTTAAATAGAGTGCCGCATTGTAACTATGCCACGGTATCATAGCCACAATTACATAACTCTACCCAAGTCGCCTAAGTCCTAGAGATAACAAGGAATCAGGTTTCGAGTCGATATGCAAAGGAAGTTTGCACATCGTAAAAGATATAATCAGGAAGAATGTGATTCAAGAATGGTAAACGGTAAGGTGGCAGGACATGTTTCCTAAACACGGGTATTCTGATTCGTGTATTGGGTACAACACCCAACTACAAAAGAATCAACCCGACTATCTTATGGCTCTGATACCAAAAGAACCATGTCACGCCCCGCTTCCCAAAGTACGCTAAAGTGGGCACATGACATAGCCAACCATGCTACCCGTGGATAGGAAAAATCCTTCCACAGTCACATTACGGCTGTGGAGATATCAAGAATAGGAAAGTAAACTAACTACCTAGTACATGTCCATAAGCCAGAGTAAAAGAATCAAGAGATAACAATATGCGGAAGCCAAAAGATACAATAAATGAAACACCTGGAGTGAAACTACGTACCGACAGGAACCTCACCACTCGTCTAACAGCGGCAAAACTCCTAATCAGTCTGCAGCAAGGTAGAAGAATCTGGGCCATGCAAAACCCAGACGTCAGCGCGTCAAGTCATCAAGTAATAACATAGTAAACAGGCAATGCGAATATAAACATGAATAAAGCAAGGGTAACAATAATATAAATCAGAGCACTACAGGGTAGTGTGCAGTGGGTAAACTAAACTGTTATATCAGGTTTTCTATTCTAGAGTCTTTGAAATCAATTGATGAATCGTCGATGTAACTTAATAGTATCCCGTGCATGCCCGGGACTACGGTCAAGACTCTCGGGCTGAATCTGAGACGTGCCGCTAGGCAGTAACAGGTAGCAGGATGGGTGAGTGATGTCAGCATCATCACTCCGGGGCTGGGCTGGCCCGTAAGACTGATCAGAACAGGTGTCGAACTGTTGAGTTACAAGTCAGGTTTCACCTTTGATTTCCCCATACCCCCAAGTTTTGTGTGTATGTCAAGTCAGGTATCCAGTAATCAAGAAACTAATGCCAACATAGGATCAGGTAAACAGGTTTGTCTGGATAGACAACAGGAACGGTCCAAGAGGACTACATGTTATGTTTGTTGGCATTAGACACAAGATCAGGTAACAGGTAAAGCCATGGTACATCAGGTCAAGCCAGGTAATGTATAAAGGTGTCATGTCATGTCAAGTAGGAAGTGTAACAGGTCATGTTAAGTAGGAAGTGTAACGGGTCATGTTAGGAAGCATAAGATGTCATGTGGGTGCTCACAATTAAACTAACATAAGCATGTGTATAAATAAACAAGCATGAGTACTATCAGAACAATAAACTGGAACATATAATATGATATGCAAATAGATATAATTTCAAGGATATGGATGCATATTTATCGATTAGGGTTGCATTTATAGTTCCATTATTAATTAGGATGCAATTTATTAAATATTGAGTGTTAATATCACATTATTATGTAGTAATGTGATATATGGATGCAATTATATGTATCTTAGTTGCGATGGATGCAAACGGGTATCCGAAAAGTTATAAAACTATAAAATGGTAATGTGGGATGTACAACTAAGCAATATGTGATATAAATATTAATATAATAATATTAATATGGATAGCATATTCAAAGCGATTAATAACTATAAAAGTGGTATTGATTAACCATGCACAAGAAAGTTCCGTTCAGAAATTCAGCGTCACCCTAATTTGTAAAATAGGTTAAAAATAACAAACGTTCTCCAAAAGGGACGTGTCTTATACCAAAACAAAGCTAATTCAATAAGGTTTTCAGTTTTATAAGTATAAGCATCTCAGGTTGTCCCTACAAAAAGTTATGAACATTCGAAATTGAAAGTTTGCTGCTGGAATTTCCCTGGACAACAGTTTGGAGACATTTTAATTTGCATTTTACGTTATTTAAACAATTTATTTTGCAAGTAAATATTTCATAGAGTTATAGTATTCCGAGTTAGCTTCGTAACGAACTAAAGAACGTATACTAATGATTTTTCTATGATTTATAATGAATTTTATAAGGTAAGGTGTACAATAAATTTCAGATTTGTCGTATCCGCTTTTCAACGACGTTTCATGTGTAAACTATAATATTTTCAAATATATAATATTATAAAATACAGATTATAAACTAATTAAAGATAATAATAAGAAATATTAAGACGATATATATTTTAATTGATATGGATGCAGTATAATGTAATCTAGTATGTCACAAGATAAGTTTTCATGATCTAGATTTAATATGATATAAACGGATGCAAACGGAATATCGAAACGTTATAAAATTAAACATGGGGCACTAGATTTAAACTATAGGTATGGTATTTATTTAAATAGATATAAAATGAATTATATAGCATGTAGCAAGATTAACTTGCCTCGATGGGCCGCGAATCGGGAAAACGGAACGTTAACCGTCGGCGGGGAAAACTCGCGAAGGACGCACGGTTCACGGAATAAACCCAAACGACGAACAAAGGAACCACACGGGTCGAGGTACCTTGCTGGAACGTCGTGAAGCGTCACCGGCACGACAGAATTCCGGCAACAAAAGAACAGTTAAAAAAAATGAGAAACGAGACATGAAGCAAGAAGAGAAAGGATGATAAAGAGAAGTACGGGAGAATATATGAGAGAGAGAGAAAAAGCGAAGAGAGAGAGAGAGAGCGAGAGGGAGAGAAGAGGTAGAGAGAGAAAGTGGAGAGATAGAGAGCAGTGGGGCCCACGGGGTTAAAGGGGAGGTTGCGATTGGCTGAGAGAATAAATTGAGAAGGATATAAAAGATTGTAAAAATATTATATGGTTAACTAAATTATATATGATGGTTTAAATATATTAAAATTTAGGATTTTGGCACAAAGTAAAACATTTCCAAATCGCGCCCGGGTCGGGTCCAAAAATTTGAAATTGAAATAATAGAATTTTAGGCGGGATCCAAAATTTAAAATGAAGTGTTTTATGATCAAAAAGCATACCTCCAAAACGGACACACGTACGTGCACGTAGCCATCCAAACTCGCTCGTTTCACTGAACGGGACGAGAACACGATGCACGGACGCTACAACAGGGTTAGGGGTGTCAAGCATGCAAAGATGAATATTTTTAATTTTATTTTAGATACCAAAAATTGTTATATGCAGAAATTAACTTCCGGGTAGAATTTACAATAATTAACCATCAAGCAAGATAAATGAAATAAGTGCCACACTACGTTCGAACGGTAACTGAAATTAGTAGCATTGGGCTCGGGTGTTACAATTGGGTTTAAGGATCGTTAATCTTATTTGAGACTAAGATCAATTTAAACGTTTGTTAAAGATACGTTAGTCTAATTTTAGACTAAGATCTACTTAACAGGATCATTTAGATCCAACAAAAGAGCATTTGGGCCCTATTGTTTTAGTTTAGGGACGTTACGGTTCATAAGTTTAAGGATATCATAGTCCATAGAGTTTAAGGACATCATAGTCTATAGTTTAAAGACGTCATAGTATGTAAAGTTTAAGAACATCATAGTCCATGAGTTTAAGGACCCCACAGTCCGTAAAGTTTAAGGACATCATAGTCCATGAGTTTAAGGACCCCACAGTCCGTGGAATGTCTGGTTGTCGGGACCCGTCACCTCTCTGAAGACGTTGAAGGATTACAACGACAAATATCAGAGGAGTGAAGAGATGTACCTTTGAACCAATATTGGTTGGGAGATCTGTAGTCCAATTTGGGACTAAGATCAAAGATTTATAAGCATATGGGCTCAATTAATCTGAATTAGGGATCTGTGGCCAACTTGGGCTCGACCCATTCAGTTAAAATATTGGACATTTAATTAGACCCAGTCCTTTTTCATTTAACAATGCTGAGCATTGGTTTAGGTTCTGACAATCGTTTTTGTCTTTTATTGAGTGCTTACCACTCATTATAGCTCTGAAGCTTTATTTAAAGAACAGTTTATGTTCCCTCAGCGAACACGTGAGGAGCACATGGCGCGCCTGCCACTGAGCGCCAGTCAATGAGCGTAGAGCGCTTCTGTTTAGTAGCGCACACGTGAGTAGCACGTGGTGCGCTTAGCGATGAGCGCCAGTCAATGAGCCCAGAGCGCTTCTGTTAAGTAGCGCACACGTGAGGAGCACGTGACGCGCTTGGCGCTGAGCGCCAGACATTGAGCGCAGAGCACTTCTGATCAATTTTGTGATCTGAGAAATAAGTTCTCGCTTACAAGAGACTTTGTCTCATGGTTCTAAGAAAAAAGTTTTTATTTTTATAGGAGATGTTACAATCTTTTTTATTTTCTTTTGTGGAAGACTTTGTCTTTATAGATCTATGATCTGAAGAGAATGAAATTCTTCTCCCCCCTCTTTTTTTTTATGATGAGATGCTATGATCTCTTTTTGTGAAAGACCTCTGTCTTATATATCTATGATCTGAAAAAGAACTATGTTCTTCTTTCTTGATGAGATTTTTTTTATCTCTCTGTTTTTACCTTGAAGAAAAGTTCTTCTTCTCAGAGCTTGCTCTTTTCTTTGAAATTTCTCAAAGCTTGTCGGGGGGGGGGTTCCTCTGTGTGAGACTTGAAGTCTTGGGTCCTTTAAATAGGGGAGGCTGATTTGTTGAATCAGTTGAAGAGATCTTTTCTCTAATTGATTTTGGAATGTTTCCCACCGTTGGATCTTTGATCCAAGGGCTTCTATTTTACAGAAGACGATCTTCTTGTTTTTAACAAGATTGGGAAAATCTTTTCCCATACAGAACTTATTCTGTATCTTGGTGATTTTTAATCACCACTGGATCTTTGATCCAACGACGCTATAAATTTCAGAGCACAATCTTCCTTGTTTGGAAAGATTCTGAGGAGTATTTCCTTAACAGAATTCTATTCTGGTAATTTGATGATTTATCATCTTCGTTGGATCTTTGATCCAACGGTGGAGAATATTTAGTTCTAGCGCTTGGCGCTCTTGTGCCTTGCACGTGAGCGCTGCCTCAGAATCTTTGACTCTCAGCGCTGGCGCTAGCGCACTCGTGCTTTGCACGTGAGCGCTGCTTCGGAGCGCTGGCGCTCTTGGCGCGAGTGTACTCGTGCTTTGCACGTGAGCGCTGCCCCGGAGCATTGGCGCTCTTGGCGACAGCGATTTTATGAAGCGCTGCTTCATTTCAAATAAATTTGAACAGAGTTTTGCTCTGATTGGGGGAAACAAATGCCCCCCACCGTTGCGCTCACATAGCTTACATGTGAGTGCAGCGGTGGCAGCATCTGCGCCATTAGATCAACTTAGAAGTTGAAACGGCTCTCAGTGCCTATAAATAGGGCTTTTGGCCCTTGAGATGACCTCTGTTCATCGTCTTTCTTGTTTTTCTGAGAATTCATTCTCTTTCAGACCATAGCTCTTTGTTTTAAGAACTTTCTTAGAGACAGAACTCTGTCAAATTTTTGGTAAGATTTGAACCAATTAACAGAGCCTTGCTCTTTTTAAATCATATAGATTTTTAGGGTTTCTTAATAGAGCTTTGCTCTTTTCAAAACATATAGATTTGTTAATCTTTCATGAAGAACTCTTAAAGTTTGTTCATGGATCTTGAAGATCATGAAATTTTTAATTCATTAAAAGCTTTGCTTTTAGGGTTTCTGATGGGTTACTCCATCATCTTCACAGAGCATTGCTCTTTAGAATTTTTGGGGAATTTTATTCCCTTCATCATTAATTATGACAGATGTCATATCTGTTTGCAGAGCGTTGTTCTCGAGGAGATTAACACTTTGACCCGAGGAGTCTCTCATTAAATGAGAATCTTTTTTAGGATTTCTCTTTTATTTGCACAAATTTGAATTTGTTGGGTATCTTAATCAGAGCTTATTTTCTCCGTGAGGATATCAAGAGTTGTTTAAATCCCCATGCCTGTTTCAATAAGCTTTTTCTTAATCAGTCTGCCCACTAAACTCTCACTGATTTTCCTTTTCAGACGTTATGGCCGCTCATCTGTATGATCTCGACAAGATTATTTCTTATGGAGACATTCGCGCACTAGGCCGCTGCCAGAACCAGGAGTTTACAAACGCTCAGTGCACCGAAATCATGTGTCGCTTTGATGAATACAACGGTCGACTACTTCCTCGTCGTTCCGCTTCTTTGAAGCTCATTGTGAGAGCGATCTGGGAAGCACTTCCTTTATTCTATGACGACATGTCGCTTAAAGTATTGGATGACGCTGAAAATAAGGTACACTCAGTATATCTGATGGGTCTAATCTCAAAGAAAAGGCGAGACAATCTTGTTGATATTCTGCATCAAACTTTTCAACAGGCGACGATAATTGTTGCCTATCGAAGGGCGAAGGACATCAGTAAGGACCCTGACGCTTGTGATCGTGAGAGGAAGCATACGAGAATGGTCCGAGTGGCTTGAAAAATTTTAGATGGCCTAACTTTTGAATTTCTCAGTCCATGTCTTGGATTTGATGTCTTGCCATTGTAAACATTTTAATGATGTTTTTGTCTACCGTTTTCATCATTGTAAGAATTTTCTGAAGTATGAATAGACAATTTTTGTTTCCGCGTGTTTATTTTATGCACTAAACCTTTTCTGCACATACATAAATGGGCACGCTTCAAACGCTTAACTGGATGCGAATCAAATGTTTTTCTTACTGTCAGTATGTGGTTGACGTCCGTAGGTTACGCCTTTTCATTTCGATTTGACGCAGAGCAGTTTATGCACTCTTGAGTAGCACCCCCATTTCTCTAGCATGTAATTTTGGCAAATGTGGTATGTAAATAGTCCATCTTGATCTCTTTGTAGGGTTGTGATGGCATAGGAAACAAGTTCAGGTCTGTTGCTTAAGACTTTTCAATTTTATGAGCCGTGAGGGTCTCATAAAGACTTTTCTCCCTACGAGTCGTGAGGATTTCGTAGGTGTATTTTCTCCTTAGGAATCGTGAGGATTCCTAAGTGTGTTTTTCTATTGAGAGTCGTAAGGATCTCACAAGAATATTTTCTTCCTTACAAGTCGAGAGGACTCGTAAGTGATTGATGAGTTGACTTGTTCCCTAGTCGAAGCGTTGTTTCGACAGGGAGGCCGAGGGTTGACTTTCGCCATTACGGTGTCAGGGTTGACTTTCGCCGTTACGGTGTCAGGGTTGACTTTCGCCGTTTCGGTGTCGGGGTTGACTTTCGGGTTACGGTGTCGGGATTGACTTTCGCCGCTACGGTGCAGGGGTTGACTTTCGCCGTTTCGGTGCCGGGGTTGACTTTCGCCGTTACGGTGCCGGGGTCGACTTTTGCCGTTTCGGTGTCAGGGTTGACTTTCGCCATTTCGGTGTCGGGTTGACTTTCGCCGTTTCGGTGTCGGGGTTGACTTTCGGTTGTCTGTGAACCGTGGAGTCTTATAACTAGGGACTTTGCCGTGACTCCGATTGATGATGTCGCGTCCGTGTCCTGCTGGAATGAGGGGGACGTCGTTGCTGATCTCTAGGCTTTAGATGTCACCGTCGAGATCTGGCTTTCCTTCGACAGAATCTAGGGAAATGTGGTTCTCTTTTCGTTTATGCCCATGGATTGTATACAGGGGACAATATGGACTCTCCTGCAGGGCAAAAGTTTCATTTTATACGTATTTTGTTTTCTTTCCCCGATTCTCTATCATTTCAGCTTTTTGTATCACGAAAGTCGCGATTGCCCAATCATTTTGGCTATTTTTCTTTGTTTTACCCGCTGCTTTTTATTGCGAGTTGCCCAATCATTTCGGCTGTTTTTTTATGCGTGTATTTTACTTGCTGATTTCGTTGCAAGTTGCCCCATCATTTTGGCTATTTTATATGCATTTTTGGCTCGCTGATTTTTTTTGTCGCGAGTATAAACTTGGAATTTGATACCGATTTAGGCATCAGCATCGCTATAACTAGGATATTTCCAGGAGCGAATCATCATTTGCCTTTGTCAGTTCGAACAAAGGTGGCTTAGCAAACAGGGTTAAGATCCTGTCGACTAAACCTTTTGACTTTATCAGCCGTAAGGGTCTCATAAAGGTACTTCTCCCTACGAGTCGTGAGGATCTCGTAGATGCATTTTCTCCTTAAGAATCGTGAGGATTCTTAAGTGTATGGTCTCTTATAAGTCTTAAGGATCTCACAAGAGTGCTTTCTCCTTATAAGTCGAGAGGACTTACAAGTGTCGTTCGCCATATGAAGATATCCCTCGTCAGTGGTGGAACTCTGTTGGGGAAGACGTTTATTTGTGCCCGTGGATTGTATACAAGGGTCAATATTGAACCGCTTGTAGGGAAATCTGGGAAATGTGATGGTTTAAGAACAGGTTCAGATCCCTGTAACTTAAGGCTTTTGAATCCTATTAGCCGTGAGGGTCTTATAGGGGAATTCTCCTTACGAGTCGTGAGGATCTCGTAAGTGTAACTTCTCCTTAGGAATCGTAGGGATCCCTAAGTGTGTTGCTCCCTTGTGAGTCGTAAGGATCTCACGCAGGTATTTTCTCTTTACAAGGTCGAGAGGACCTTGCAAGTGTCTTTTAACGAGATTGCGCCATTTCGGGTTTTCACAAACTTGCCGGTAGCCCTGCTGTTTTTACTCACGGAGCCCTTTCGGGTTTTCTTCCGTGCCCATTTTGCTTGTGGACGTACCCTTTTTTTTGCGTCAGCCCTAGGATGCTGCGGTTTGTAGTAGTTTAACGATGTTTCAGTCAGTAGTTAGTTTTAGGATGTTTCGGTCCATTGTTTCCATTTTGGAGACAACGGTTTCGCTGGAGATTACTTATAGAGTTTGGGCTTGGGAAGATAGCGAGCGGACATAGGCGTCGTCATCTATCGTTGACCTAGGCTGTGACTCATCAGGCGTAGTATTTTTTTTGGAACCGGTCGTTTATTGGCCTGAAGGGTCTTTCACCATGCATATCCATGAGCAAGTAAGCCCCTCTTTGGTAGACCTTGTCTATGATGTACGGGCCTTCATAGTTTGGCTCGAATTTCCCCCGTTTGGCACGATTGGGAATCATAGGTCTCTTGACCACTAGCACGAGTTCGCCTTGGCAAAATCTTCTCGGCCTAGTCAACCTCTCGTATGAGCGCGTCATCTTTGCTTTGTAAACCTCTAAGTTTTGCTGCGCCATGAGCCGAGTTTCATCGAGGGCGTCGAGCTCCTCAAGCCGAAGATGAACATTCTCCTCGTTTGCTAGCTCATAATGATTTGCCACTCGTAGAGAGGGTAGCTCTATCTCCAAGGGAAGTACTGCTTCAGCTCCGAATACCAATGCATACGGCATTGTGTTTGTGGCTGTTTTGAACGTAGTCCGATACGCCCAGAGAGCTTCATGCAATCTCTCGTGCCAATCTCTTCTATTTCTGGACACCGTCTTCTTTATGATCTTCGTCAAGGTCTTATTGAAGGCCTCAGCTAGACCATTAACCCAGTAGACCGAAGAGTATCTCCAGTCTATATTATGTTGCTGTGCGAAGCGGCTGATTCTGTGACTTCTGTAGGCTGGTCCGTTATCGGAGATAATCCGTCGCGGAGTGCCTAACCGATATATGACGTGCGTCTTGAAGAAATGGAGGATGTTCTCCGTATTCACTTCTCTTAGCGGTACTGCTTCTTCCCACTTAGAGAAGTAATCAGTTGTCTCCAATATGAACCGGTGTCCTCTGGATGACGCTGGTTCGATGGGCTCGATTATATCGGTTCCCCACATTTCGAACGGCCAGCTAGCTACCATTGGGTGTAGCGTATTTGGACGCTGGTGGATGAAGTCCCCGTGAATTTGGCACGAGTGGCACTGCTTCATGTATTCGAGACAGTCTTGGATCATCGTGGGCCAATAGTAGCCCATCTTTTTGATCTTCAGCTTCATCTTTGGCCCGGCTTGATGAGAATCTCAGAGTCCTTCATGAGTTTCTTGGACGACTCTCTTTTCTTCTTCAGGTCCCAGGCATCTCAGCCATAGAGAATCGAACGATCTCTTGTACAGAGTATCATTGACGAAGGCGAAAGACAGAGCTCGTTTCATGAGCTGATGTCTTGAGGATGCATCTTTAGGTGTTCGTCGGGATTTGAAGTAGTCTATAAATACTTCTCTCCAATCCTTAGCCTTTTCCTGATCTTTTATTTGTAAGGCTGTTTGCTTGGTCGCTTCCTTTTGTTCAGACGACTCCTGGGATATTTTCATTGGTGCAAGAACCCGACGGCTTTATACCACGATCCTTACGTCGTCGAGGTTTTTGTCAGCCAGTTCTTTAGCGAGTTTGGCTAACGCATCCGCTTTGCTATTTTTTGCCCGCGGTATGCTTTTCAGGGCGTAGGCAGGGATTTGAGTCAGCAATTGTTGTACTCTCTCGCTGTACTTTACCAACTCCGGTTTACACGTCTGATAGTCACCGTTTACTTGGCTAATGACCAGTTGGGAGTCTCCGTATATGAGGAGGTTTTCGATTCCCATGTCGACAACGATCTCAAGACCTGCTATCAAAGCTTCATATCCGGCTTCATTATTCTTCCTCGGCTCTGTTAAGGAGAAGGCGAAGCGCATTATCCCTCCTTGCGGGGTCACGAAGATGAGGCCTACCCCAGATTTGATTATGGGGGAGTTTTGCTTTCGCTTCTTTATGGAAGATGCCCCGTCGAAGTAGAGTTCCCATCGGGTATCACTTTCTCTTCTCTCCCCGTCAATCGTTTCAAACGAATGCTCATCCGTAAACTCGCAATTTAGGGGTGAATCGGCAGGTATCGGATGCTCAGCGAGGAAGTCGTCGATAGTCTGGCCTTTTACTGCCCTGAGGGGACGATATGTTATCGAGAATTCCATCAAGAGCAGGGCCCATTTAGCGAGTCTTCTTGTTAGTATGGCTCTTGACATCAAATACTTAAGAGGATCCACTTTTGATATGAGATGGACCTCATGCGCTAAAGCATAGTGTCTGAGCTTCGTTATCGCGAAGATTAACGCCAGGCAGTGTTTTTTGATAGGGGAGTAGTTGTTTTTTGCCTCCAGGAGAACTCGACTCAAATAGTAGAGGGCTCTCTCCTTCCCTTGGTCATTCTCCTGTGCCCATAGCATGCCTAAAGAACCTTCAAGGGCTATTGTGTACAGGATGAGAGGCTTCCCCTTGACTGGAGCGGTCAGTACTGGAGGATTCTTCAAGTATTGCTTGATTTCGTCCAGGGCGCTTTGGAATTTGCGATCCCAGACGAAAGGGGTCCCTTTCTTCATTAAGTGACTATAGGGGCGGGATTTGCCGGAGAGATTTTCTATGAACCACCGAACATACGCAAGCTTCCCTTGGAGAGATCGTAGTTGCTTGAGAGTTCTTGGCGGAGGCATCTCCATAATTGCCTTGATCTTTGAAGGGTCTATTTCGATGCCCCGGTGTCGTACGACGAATCCTAGGAATTTTCCTTAGGAAACTCCGAACGCGCATTTCAGAGGGTTCATCTTCAGGTTGTATTTCCGAAGGCACTGGAACACGATCTTCAGATGCTCCCAATGCTCCTCGTGCGATTTGCTCTTAACCACGAGGTCATCGATATAGCATTCGACGATTTCATGTATAAGATCGTCGAAAATCTTCATCATGGCCCTCTGATAGGTGGCGCCGGCGTTCTTCAGACCGAAAGGCATCACTTTGTAGCAGAATATGCCCAAAGGGGTCCGGAAAGCGGTATGCTTCTGATCTTCGGGATGCATCTTTATTTGATTGTACCCTGATGAGCCGTACATGAAGGAGAAAACTTCGTGAGTAGACATGTTGTCTATCATCAGCTCGGTAACTGGTACGGGGAAGTCATCTTTCGGACAAGCTTTGTTAAGGTCCCGAAAGTCTACGCAGATGCACACCGTCCCATTCTTCTTCATCACTGGGACGATGTTGGCGATCCAATCAGGGTATTGAACTTCTTGGATGAAACCGGAGTCGATTAGCTTCTTGACCTCGGCGTTGATTCTCATCTCAGGCTCGAGTCGCATTCTTCTTGGCGCCTGTTTGATTGGCTTGACGTCCGGGGAAATCGCCAATTTATGCACAGCTATTTCCGGATCTAGGCCTGGCATCTCGGAATAGTTCCATGCGAAACAGTCTTTATACTGCATGAGCACATCTTTTAGCGTAGATACCTATTCTTCGGACAGTAGTTCACTGACGAACGTAGGCCTCGGGTCGTTTTCCGTCCCCAAGTTGATTTTCCTTAGGTTGTCCGCAGTAGTATGTATTCCATCTTCCAACTCCTTTGACGCCGGTGGAAATTCTGAGATCAACTCATTATCATCATTTTCGAAGCACCAAGGGAGGTCATTCATATCCTCGCGTATTCCTTCTTCTGACAACGTTATCACGTGGCAGGTACGAGATCGTTTCCAAGACCGATGTTGATCCGGCTCTACTCTCGTTGAATACGTTGCTCTTGGCACATGTATTTATGGTGGGGTTACCCTCCAACTGTCGGATAGAGCGAACTTGCTGAGTTGATATTGGTCATCGACCCAGTTTTTGAAGGTGAAGCAGTCTTCAAGAGGATGTCCTATCGCTCAGTGATAGGAGCAATAGTCTGGGTGATGAACCTCATCTGCTTGTTCGGGGTGTTTGGACTCCGGGAGCGTAATCATTTGATGTTTCATGACAGGATCGAATATCTTCCTTGTCTTTTCTTGGGGAAAAGAATATGCTCGACCCATCTTCTTTAAATGATACGGATCCCGGCTGCTCAATTCTTGATCGCGTGGCTTCTTGGACCCGCTTTGCCGCTGTCGAACGTTTTTTTTCTATTTTTTAGCTTGTTTCTACCTCTGCGTCAGGTCTTTTGCATGATGGGATGGAAACGAAGAGCATCGTCATTCTCCACAGCCTGCTGAAGGAGACGCTGCGTCCTGGCTTTCTCGTAAATGGTCATTTCACGGTTGTGGTCATCCCGGACTTTTTGACCCACTTCCCTTATTAACTTGTCCATCTTTTCTTCGAACGACGGACTTGGCACTTTCATGACGGGACCTCGTTTTAGTTCAGGGTTAGCGTCTTCTAACAGAGCATCTCCTTCTTCATCAAAGTCATATATAACGTAGCAACCATGGAATCACTCCCGTTTCTTGGATTGAACATATCCAAGACCGATCGTTTCCATTCTCCCGTTGGGCAATTTTTTCTGAGTTCCAAGGACGTTCCAGATCCTGTTGTAGAACTGATCCTGTCGAGCAGTGTGTTTGAAGGGTATGCCTTGGCACCTCAACAGCCTTTTTAATCCTTCCGTGTAGTATCTGGACAGATGGATAGGCTGGAGCCTTTCAAGTGTAGAATCGACACCATGCCAGATTTATTTCTCCACTTTGGTTTCCGCGGATCGATAAAAGAGGATCTCCTTTTCATCTCTTCGCCCGGAAGGGACGTAGAACGTCTGCAGTTCCTGTATACTATAGATATCAAGTGCGTCAAGCTCTTTGTAATGCTCTTGCAGAACTATGGCGATTTGCAAACTCCGTTCATCGCCAGTGAGGGCTCGTATTGATGGCCGGACCGAGAACACTGCATTGAATTCGTCTTCAGAGTCACTGCCAAAGACCAAAATAGGGATGGACGATCCTGGCTTACTGTATTGGGGCGGCCCTGAATAAACTATCTCTTCTCCCTCCTCGGTATCACTCCCGAAGACCGGAATAGTGGGATAGCTTTCTGCTTATTCTCCGGTTTATGGCATCTTTCCGTGTCTTCAAAGTTTGGCAGGAAATACTTTGCATCCTCGTACTTTCGGCCTTCATTCACGGACAATGGGTTCAGCTCCTCTGTCACGGTATACTCGAGACCATCCTTGAAATACTTCATACACTAATGTTTTGTCGAAGAGATGATGTTGTACTCGTGTAACCAAGGCCTGTCGAGCAAAGCGTTGTAGCAAGTCTTGGCATCAATGACGTGAAACTTGATGTCAGTGACGAGCAACCCAAAGCGTAACGTTAGTATCACAAACCCGAGCGTTCGTGATGACTGGGAGTCGAACTCGGAGATAGTGATTTTATCCCGAGCGGGGTGTTGAACGCTCATGCAGATTTATTTTAGCACCCTTACATTTAGGAGGTTGACAGAGGACCCGTTGTCAATTAGGATCTTCCCTATCTTGATGTCATGGCAATACTCGGAGGCATAGAGGGGACGGTTATGCTCGCATGTCTCAAGGAGGAGGTCCTCATCGCTGAAGGTGATGTCGGCTGTATACACTTCTTCCAGCTCGTCCTTCATCTTTTCTTCGGCAAGGAAGGCTTGAAACTGCCCATGGTCCTGTAACGCCTTGATCAATGAATCTCTCTCCTCTTTAGATAGCAGAAGGGCATCGAGAATGCTTAGCTGCGAGGGTATCTTCCTCAGGTGTGCCAGAATATTGTAATCCACCTTGTTTTTCCTTGGTGGGTTCTTGGCTGCCAACTCTTTAACGACTTGATCATCGAGGGCGATATCTTCAGAGACTTTTTCCTTCCCCTTATCTTTTTTTACTCAACCCCTTGTTTGTGGGTCCGAGATTCTTCTCAGGTAACGTGCGATTACGTAGCTGAATGTTCTCGCAGGTTTTCATCTCTTCTGTTTCGGAGATGGATTCCTTGAAGAGAGGGCCGAGGGCTATTTCTTCATCGGAATCGCTCCCGAAGGTGGGAACTTGCGATCCCCCGGAATCAACCATGTGACAGTTTCCGGCAGTTCTTTTGCGCTCATCTGTCCTGCTCTTCTACTCTCGACGCGTTTTGCTCTTCATCTGCTTGAAATGCTGCCGATGAGCAACGTATCCCTGCCACTAATTCTTGAAGGCCATGCATTCCTCGGTAGGGTGTGTGATCCTCTGATGGTATAAGCAGTAGTTTGGCTGTGCATCTTGTTCGTCGGGGAATGTATTTTCTGAAGTGTCTTCTTTGAGAGGTGGCAGTTTCATTCCCATCGACAAGGCTTTAGAGAACTGCTTTCTTGTCTTAAACCTGCTTTTGCTGGCGGCAGAAGCCCTTCCATCCGGTTGGGGTACTTCAACCCTTTTGTCCAGCTGCCGGCGTTTGGCTTTCTCAAATATGGCCATTTCGCGCTCTCGATCAGCTTTGCTCTTTTGACAGGCCTCGTTCAGCAACAGGTCAATCATCTTGTCTGACGTTTCTAGAAGTTCCAGTTCGAGATCTGCCCCCAGTTTCTCTGTATCAGGAGCTTCTTCACCATCTATTGACGAGTGAGAGATCATGTAGCAGCTTGCCACATAATCATCGGGTTCTTCTGAAGAATTGTCTCCTTCATCAGCGTCATCGGCTTCATTCTCAAGAACATGCTTAAAGAATTCGTCCAATGTGATTAGGGTCCGTGCTCTCTGGTTATATTCTTCCAGTGCATCAATGTATTTCTGCAGACCTGCACGGTTATCGTCGGGTTGGACGGGCTTCTTGACCTTCTTCTTTTTCTTTAAAGACTTTGGAGGCTTGAATTGAATGTTTTGTCCACCAACTTTCAGCGTTGGGCGCGGCTTCAGCATCCCCTCAATAATCTCGGGCTCCAGCAGGCTCTTCCACCTGATTGCCGGGCATGTTTGGAGATCCTTCAGCATTCTTTTCGTTTTTGTCGAAAGAACAACTTCCCATGGAGCTTCCTCTATAAATGAGCATGATGCCCCCGGCGTGTCCATATTTTTTGGAGCGTGTGGTTGTGGAAGGTTTACCCTCCAGTTTTCAGACAACGCGAATTTGTCTTGCTGGTACTGGTCCTCAATCCAGTTTTTGAAGACAAAGCAATCTTCGATTGGATGGCCATTATTCGATGGTAGGGGCAGTAGTTGGGATTGTTGACGTTACTGGGCTACAGTGGGCATTTCAGATCTGGTAGGGTGATGAGCCTGTTGCGCACTGCCAACTCGAACAGTCTTCTCGTCTTATCCTAAGGGAACGAATAAGGGCATTTTAGCCTCTCGTTAAAGAGTCGCTGTCTATCACTTTGGCGATCAAATGGTTTTGGACCACTAGGCTGCTGTTGAGAATTGGCGATGAAGGTCGTTTTCCCCTTTCCCTTCTCGTTTCGAGGCTCCATTTTCGAGGAAGACGGTCTATGGCCCATCTGATCCATTTGGGCCAGCTTGTCAATCAAGGCCTGGAAGGTAGTCGGCTTGAAAAACATCATGAACTGGGATATGGTCGCCTGCGGATCAAGGGTACCCATGAACATGTCTACTGCAGGAGCCACTTTATGCGTTTTTCGCACTACGACCATAGATTCCGCTACTGTATCACGTACTGAACCCATGTTTCGCCTGGCTTCACCCTGGCATTAATTAGTGCGGTGATCGGGGTGCGCTCGCTAGCACTTGCGAATCTCTGTGTAAACAGTAGGTCCATTTCCGCAAATGTATTGATAGAGTCATTCGGGAGTTCGGAATACCACTCGAATGCTGTCTCCGACAAGCTGCCAATGAATTGGCAAAGAAGTAGCTTATCGTCACCTCCAGTGTTGCGGCATAGAGCCCTGAACTGAGCGACATGCTGATGGGGATTGCCTGTCCCCTTGTATATATAGAATTTAGGGATCGTATATCCCGGCGGGTACTTTATTTGGTCGTACCAACCCGGATAGAGTTGTCCAGTCTTAAAAATTTGGCCGGCCGCTTCGCTCGCCTGATGAGCTCGTATCTGTTGAGCGATATAGTCATCCAGGGCGGCTTTGGAGATCGTCTCCTCTTTGGCTGCTGATAGAGCCGGAAGAGGGTTCGATGTCTCCCCTCTGTCATTTTCAAGGATAATCGAGGGGTCTTCAGCTGGTGGATCTAGCTGTATCATCATCCCGATCATATCTTGGAATAAAAGCGCCATTTGTTTTATATTGGCCGCTTGTTCCGCGACCTCTTTGTCTTTCTTCTCGAGCATTCTTCGGAGGAACCCGGCATCGGTTTGCTGTTCCTGACGCTGCTCCGACGATGTTTCCGGGCTTTCTTTTGGCCCAGTGAGTGCGGCCATCTTCGTTAGCATCTCTTGGAGCTTTTGCTGTTGTTGCTCCTGAGCCTTTGTTACTGATCGGGTGAGCGGTCGGTGACCCGTAGAAGCACGACATTCTTCTTTTCCGGAAGCCATATAAACAGTGTGCACCACCATGCCCCTAAACTTAGGGCGTTTAGGTTCAACACCCTTTAGATTCGTCGCAGATGCGGGAATTTTCTCCGGCCTTCTCTTTTTGTAGACGGTCGAAGTTGAGGGAGCTGGCGATGTAGACACCTGTGCAGAAGACACCTTTCATGACGTGGCGGAGGGATGGTCCCCTTCTTGCCGAATCTTTATTTTCTTGGATTGACGGGAGTAGTCCTTGTCGATTACTGATTCCTGGACCCTTCGCCAGACCCTGTGAATTTTGAGGACAGCCGCTCGGGGGGCTATTCTGGCTTTGTCTTTGTTGCATTCTCCACAGGTGGAGGAGATCTTTTCAGCACGGCCGTCGGAGAGTTCTTGCGGACCTTCCTGAGTGGTTCAAAGCTGTTCCCAGTTGGAACAGCAGCGTCGACTTCCACCATTGGAGCTGGCAGAGAAAGTCCTGATGGGGAATTGCCTCCAACTTTTCTCACCCGTCGCCAGTGGCGACGTCGAGCGGACGGGATTGCCTCTGCTGTTGGATGAGCTTCTTCATGCTCCCCGCTCTGATAAGGGGCTATTGTCATCGTTAGCCTGTCGAAGACCGACGCCCGCTGAGAGGGGATGTCCAACCTTGAAAAGACCGACTTTTTGGCAGGGGAAGAAGCCTTGGTTACTTCACTTGGAGCGGGAGCTGGAACGGCCAGTCTTGTAAAGACCGACCCCTTAGCAGGAGAAGTCTTTCTAATGACTTCATTTGCTGGAGCAAGGATGGCTATCCGTTTCAGGATAACCCCTTTAGGTATTGCAGGCTTCTTCACAGGCCCATTGGAGCTTTAGCCCAGTCTGTTAAAGACTGAGGCGTTGGATTTGGACGACCCGTTGAGAGAGGCCGCGGTAGTCGTAAGCCGATCAAAGACCGACTTCTTCGGAGCTTCCTGCGATGGCACTGGGGCGTTGAAGCTCATTGGTGGGAGCATAGTCCCGAAGAATAGCCCAGTGGTGGCTTGCGTCACCTGTTCCACTGACATCTTGAAAACGGAGGCCGCTTGAGGCCCATAAGTCACTCCTCGAGCAAGGACAGAGTGGGAATTGTTGCAGTTGTTGCAATTGGTGCAGTTGAAAGCCATTGATCTTATTTTTCTGTACGGAGCAAGATACCAAATCTTAGTACCTCGAATCCAGGGGCAACCATAGCAAACCGCGATTCGTTTGTGAAACACGACACACGAAGTGTGGAGTGGAAAGAGGAAAAGGTCCCACCGGGCGTGCCAGAATCTGTTCGCCGCCGAAAAACGCGACCGGGACGTTGAGACGTCCGGCCTGAATTTTGGGGGCAGATGCTATTTGGTTTTATCCGTCCACCTCTCCGAAGATGCCAAGTTAATTTATGGCACCATGTATCGAAGTTTTAGATGGATGTGGCTGATGTAGCAGATTTCGTCAGATTCCCCCTCATGGTGAGGGGTTTTTGATTGTGGGGACGCTCTTCCCTGCAGGCGCAAGCCCCTGCAGTTAATTACGCTACCGCATCGCGGTAACCACTTTCTCCTTCTCCAGATGGTCACTTCATGTCGTGGGTGTTTGTTTTGTTTTTTGGTTGCCCGTGGATTGTATACGGAGACTAAATTATGTTGTCGCTCGTAGGGCGTGGATTAGTCCAAATCCGTATTTTCTTAGATTTGGGTTTGGGTTGGGTTTAAGGATTGTTAATCTCATTTGAGACTAAGATCAACTTAAACGTTTGTTAAAAATACGTTAGTCTAATTTTAGACTAAGATCTACTTAACAGGATCATTTACATCCAACAAAAGAGCGTTTGGGCTCTATTGTTTTAGTTTAGGGACGTTGCGGTCCATAAGTGTAAGGACATCATAGCCTATGGAGTTTAAGGACATCATAGTCCATAGTTTAAAGATGTCATAGTCTGTAAAGTTTAAGGACATCATAGTCCATGAGTTTAAGGACCCCACAGTCCGTAAAGTTTAAGAACATCATAGTCCATAAGTTTAAGGACCCTACAGTCCATGGAATGTCTGGTTGTCGGGACCCGTCACCTCTCTGAAGACGTTGAAGGATTACAACGACAAATATCAGAGGAGTGAAGAGATGTACCCTTGAACCAATATTGGTTGGGAGATTTGTAGTCTAATTTAGGACTAAGATCAAAGATTTATGAGCATATGGGCTCAATTAATCTGAATTAGGGATCTGTGCCAACTTGGGCTCGACCCATTCAGTTAAAATGTTGGACATTTAATTAGGCTCAGTCCTTTTTCATTTAACAATGCTGAGCATTGGTTTAGGTTCTGACAACCGTTTTTGTCTTTTATTGAGTGCTGAGCACTCATTATAGCTCTGAGGCTTTATTTAAAGAACGGTTTATGTTCCCTCAGCGCACACGTGAGGAGCACGTGAAGCGCCTGGCGCTGAGCGCCAGTCAATGAGCGCAGAGCGCTTCTGTTAAGTAGCGCACACGTGAGGAGCATGTGGTGCGCTTGGCGCTGAGCGCCAGTCAATGAGCGCAGAGCGCTTCTGTTAAGTAGCGCACACGTGAGGAGCACGTGGCGTGCTTGGCGCTGAGCGCCAGTCAATGAGCACAGAGTGCTTCTGTTAAGTAGCGCACACGTGAGGAGCACATGGCGCGCTTGGCGATGAGTGTCAGTCAATGAGCGCAGAGCGCTTCTTTTAAGTAACGCACACGTGAGGAGCACGTAGCGTGCTTGGCGCTGAGCGCTAGACAATGAGCGCAGAACGCTTCTGATCAATTTTGTGATCTGAGAAATAAGTTCTCGCTTCCAAGAGACTTTGTCTCATGGTTCTAAGAAAAAAGTTTTTATTTTTATAGGAAATGTTACAATCTCTTCTATTTTCTTTTGTGAAAGACTTTGTCTTTGTAGTTCTATGATCTGAAGAGAATGAAATTCTTCTCCCCCATCTTTTTTTTTGATGAGATGCTATGATCTCTTTTTGTGAAAGACCTCTGTCTTATAGATCTATGATCTGAAAAAGAACTATGTTTTTCTTCCTTGATGAGATATTTTTTATCTCTCTGTTTTTACCTTGAAGAAAAGTTCTTCTTCTCAGAGCTTGCTTTTTTCTTTGAAATTTCTCAAAGCTTGTGTGTGTGTGGGGGAGGGGTTCCTCTGTGTGAGACTTGAAGTCGTGGGTCCTTTATATAGGGGAGGCTGATTTGTTGAATCAGTTGAAGAGATCTTTTCTCTAATTGATTTGGGAATGTTTCCCCCCGTTGGATCTTTGATCCAAGGGCTTCTGTTTTACAGAAGACGATCTTCTTGTTTTTAACAAGATTGGAAAAATCTTTTCCCATACAAAACTTATTATGTATCTTGGTGATTTTTAATCACCACTGGATCTTTGATCCAACGGTGCTCTAATTTTCAGAGCACAATCTTCCTTGTTTGGAAAGATTCTGAGGAGTATTTTCTTAACATAATTTTATTCTGGTAATTTGATGATTTATCATCTTCGTTGGATCTTTGATCCAACGGTGGAGAATATTTAGTTCTAGCGCTTGGCGCTCTTGTTCCTTGCACCTGAGCTCTGCCTCAGAGTCTTTAACTCTCAGCGCTAGCGCACTCGTGCTTTGCACGTGAGCGCTGCTTCAGAGCGCTGGCGCTCTTGGAGCGAGCGCACTCGTGCTTTGCATGTGAGCGCTGCTTCAGAGCACTGGCGCTAAGGTGCCAGCGCACTCGTGCTTTGCACGTGAGCGCTGCTTTAGAGCGCTGGCGCTCTTGGCGCGAGCGCACTCGTGCTTTGCACGTGAGCGCTGCTTCAGAGCACTGGCGCCAAGGTGCCAGCGCACTTGTGCTTTGCACGTGAGCGCTGCCTCAGAGCGCTGCTTCATTTCAAATTTCAAAATTTGAACAGAGCTTTGCTCTGTTGGGGGAAACACTTGGTTCAGAATGCATCAGTGTATACAAGAGGAGTTAACTATTCCGTGGACTAAGGTATATAGAGCACAAGGAACCGTTAAGCCACATAACAACACGGATATTCAGGTTAGGTGCATTATGATTACAGTCTCGTGCCACTTCTAATACATTCCGTGCCAATCTACCCCGTTAAAACCCCGTAATGCATATTGTATTGATTGTATTGATTTGTTGTGTAAGACTTGCCGAAACCATAATATAAGTTATTCATATAAACGGATCGGATATAAACGGATAGTCATGTAATCAGGTTCAAAGTATATCCATGGTTCGGTCCAGTCGAGTCATGTTGCAAGTTTGTATTGTTTAGTATCATGTTTGATACATTGGATTCATGTTGTACTGGATATATATATGGATTCATATTGAATTGTATTCAGATTAGTCTGAGACTCAGATTGAGTCAGACACTTAAACAGAATTTGAGGCCTGAATTAGGTTTAGGAGTAATCGATAATAACTGCACATGGACGGCAGGATTTGTATCTTTTTCCAAGATAATTACCATTGATAACCCCGTTTTAGTTTTGTACCTTAAATAGGCAAGCACTCACATTCTCCGGCTCCTTGAAGCTCAAGAGAACGGGTTCCGCTTAAACCTATAATTACTAAGGTCCTTATTACAATTTAATATAACTTGATGGGGTTTTATGAAAAATATTTTTAGTATACTTTTAAAATAAATCTCAAGTAATCATTTATAGTATTTCATGGATGTGAATTTTAAAAGTAAGGTATTCTAGTGAATAAATACCCAGTTTTGAATAATACATGGTATTTTTGTGTAAAATTGATTTGTTTGGATTCTTGTTGGTATTTTCATGAAAATTGTACTTCTTTTCTTTTGTTAATAAAAACATGGAATTTATTATATATTTAAAATAGATGTTTTGATAATATTTATATATAATTATAAAAATAGAATTTATTTATTAAATAGAAATCACATTTTTCTTAAAAATTGCATTAATAATTCCATCGAGATCAGATGCTCTGTGAGGAGGTCTGCATCTCGCTCTACTAGTCCCGAGGATGTGCGATAACCCGTACCATCCCGATCGAGTTCCCCAAAATGGGTTGTAGAGGCTTAATTGCAAGGAATGTTCATAATACATGTTTAAAGAATACAGTTTTTAATAGTTTATGGTATTTTAACGTAAAAGTCGTATTTGTCCCAAACATATTGTTAAAAGAAAATCGTGCTATTTCATGATGCGTGTTGTGAGAGGTAGGTCATTACCTTGTGAGGATTTTCTAAAGGTAATACAAGCAAAGGTATTAAAATACGACATATGTAAAGTTTGTCGTATTTAAACGAAAAAGTGTAATAGAAATTGTTTTACATGGAGTTTTATGGTGAAATTGGTTTCTAAAATTTTAGTTAATGTTTAATAAGAAGGGTATACTAATTTGGATAATTGTTTCCTAAGAAAATTGTTATTTTAAAGAGAATAGAATTTAAAAGTCTGGTAACTCCACTTACCGACGTCATTTGAAAAGAGATACTTTTTGAGAGGTGAAAGGAAAGAAGAGAAGGGAATTACTGGATAAAAAGAGTGAGAGGAGGTATAGGAACAAGATGGAAGTTTCGTAGAGTCGCGGTGTCGCCGAAATCTTCTCGGATTGTCACCGGAAAGTGACCATGGGTTAACTCCACTTGTACATTTCTTTGACTTGGAAAAATTTGAGAGTTTTGACAATGGATTTCGGAATGGAGAGAGCTAGAGTGTGGTGTTGTATTTATAGGATAGAATTAGGGTTTTGAGAATTAAAAAGAGAATTAAAATACATTAAAATTTGGTTTTAATGGTGATTTTTAATCCTCTGGTTGATTGCAGAAAAAACAAACAGAAGAGGAGTAGTGGGGGATGCTAAGGGGTTAGGATTAAGAATTTGGAGGCATTTGCGACGGTCAAGCCCGATGGCGCCGACCCAATTCCTAATCTCGCCGGTCGATTTCTGTGGGTTGGGGCTTGGATTTGTGCCACGTGTCCCTCTCGTAGTTAATAGTATTTTGCATATGTTTGTTTTTATCAGACTTTTCATTTTACGTGTCTTGCATGTGTAAACTTTTGGGCTTCTAAAAGTTTAAAAGAAAAATCAATAAAAATAATATTTCGCTGGAGGGATTTGAACACAGGGGCTATGTCATAGCAGTGCAAGGCTTTACCAATGAGCTACAAGTGCTTTCTTGATGTTCTTAAACAAATTAAATTTATAACTTGTGCTCAGGCTTGAAACTCTATTCTGTACATTAACTTGAAAATTTTTGTACAATGAAATTGGAGTCGTTGCAGAACTGCTCCAAATTTTCCTGGCAGGGCTCTGTCTCCTGAAGGTCCTGTCCTTCTGATGAACATTGCAAAGAAAGAAAAATAGATAGGAATGTCGCCAGCGAACTAGCGCTCGGTAAGTCCTAAAGAAAGAATAGAATAGGACAAGTAAAGAGAATAGAATTTGTAATTGTGCAGATTTGTGTTTATTATACTAACGTAGTTGTTTATAGCTTGGTACAGAATGTATCAGTGTATACGAGAGGAGTCCAACTATCCCGTGGACTATGGTATACGGAGTACAAGGCCCCGTCAAGCCACGAGACAACGGCGATAGATGTTCAGGTTAGGTGTATTATAGTGACCGTCTCGTGCCACCTTTAATACTTTCCGTATCAGTCTATCCCATTAAAACCCCGTAATGTATATTGTTTTGATTGTATTGATTTGTAGTTATCAGACTTGCCGAGACCATGGTATAAGTTGTTCATGTAAAAATGTTCAGGATGTAAACGGGTAATCATGTAAGCAAGTCAAGATATAGCCATGCTTCGGTCAAGTCATGTCAAGTTGCATTTTGATATTGTTCTGGTATTCAGGTTCAAGTTCAAGCATACATGTTTGGTATATTGGATTCATTTTGAACTGGATTCTTATTGAATTAGATTCAGATTGATTGGCAAGCATTTTAAAACAGATTTAGATCTTGAATTAGATTTGGATGTTATCGGTAACTGCTGCACATAGACGGCAGGATTTGTGTCTTTTTCTAAGACAATTACCATTAATAACTCCGTTAAGTTTTCTATCTTAAATAGGCAAGCACTCACATTCTCCGGCTACCTAGGGCTTAAGAGAATGGATTCCGCTTAAACCTATATTTATTAAAGTCCTTATATGTAATTTTATATAACTCGAGGGGGTTTTATGAAAAATATTTTATATACTTTCAAAATAAATCTCGAGTAATTATTTATCGTATTTAGAATTGTGATAAATGTGAATTTTAGAGAATGAGATATATTAGTGAAAATATATATAGCCTGAATAGTTCAAGGTATTTTAATGTAAAACTTGTCTTGAATAATACTTGATGGATTTTAGCGAAAATTGTCATTCGTTTATTTTCTAGAAATCATGGAATTTATTATAACTTGAAAATATGTGGTTTTATAATATTTATATAATATTAAAATTTAATTTTATTATTAATTAGAAAATTTCATTTTTCTTAAAAATCGTATTAAAATTCTTTCGAGACCGTATGCTCCGTGAGAAATTCTGCATCTCGCTCTACTAGTACCGAGGATATGCGATAATCCATACCATCTAAACCGGGTTTCCGAAAATGGGTTGTAGAGGTATAATCGCAAAGAATTTGATAACACAATTCGAAGAAAACGGTTTTCTTTATAGTTCAAGGTATTTTGATGAAAAGTTGTATTTTGCCACAAAAGTTATATCTCAAAAGAATCGTACTATGTCAAGATGTGTGTATGTGAGAGGCAGGTCATTACTTCGTGAAGTTTTCTAAATGTATGCTAAGCAAAATATTTAAAAGGCAACGAATATAAATTTCATGGTATTTAAACGTAAAAGCTTAATTAAAATTAATTAACATGGAGTTTTAGAGTGAAACTTGTTTCTAAATATTTGTTTAATGATTACAAGTAAGGTCTAAACATGATTACTTAAGAAGAATTATGGTTTTCAAAGGTTATAGAAAAAAATGTCGGTGTAACTCCACTTATCGACAAGTTTTGAAAAGAAAATTTTTAAGTAGAAGGAGAAGAAGGGGGTGGGACTTACAAGTTTAAAGGAGAGAGGGGAGGTAGAGTATAATGACCGTGTTTTCTAATACTCAATAAAAGGTCTTTTTTTTAGTACCGAGTGTTTAACTGTATTTTTGTTTGATGGAAAAACATTTTTAAAGCGATGTGAGTAATTGTTAAAGCATTTAAATATAATTAAAGGATTTTTCTAAAAATCTATTTAGGTGTTTCTGGGCTTAAAATATTTTTATAATGCCTTAAGAATGATTTACATATTTTATTATAAATTAAAATAATTATTTCGTAATTAAAATATTTTCGACAATAAAATAGATTTTAAATAGTTATGAATACTAACAAACACCATAGATATAGGAATATTATTTAGTTTCAGTCCAAAATCATTTTTAAACTGAAGGTAACAATAAAATATATTTTCTGGAATTTTCACATATTTTTCCAATATTTTCCAGTATTTTAAACAATTTCTTAAGACCAAATTCGATTTTTTTAATAAACAGTTTAGTTTTTTTTAAAAAGAAAAAAAAATATTAAATCAACATTTAACCTGAACCGTTGGATACAAGATCCAATGGCACAGGGCATCCGACGGCGCCCACATGGTGGGGACCACGCGAAAACGCGTGATCCCTACCCGCGGATGCTTGGCGAGCGGCGGCGGCGATCTGGGCCGTTGGATCAAGATCCAACGGCCAAAATTCATGGCAGCGGCGGCATAATTTTGGGAAAATCATTGAGCGCGGATTTTAAGGGGATTTTAACCTTTTTTTTGGATTTTATTGTTGAGAAAAGACCCTATAAACAGAGGCCTTCAAACTTTAATTTCTCACACCTCAGAACTCCGAAAATTCTGAAAAACTACCCATGCCTTCGTTTTGACGACGCCGACGCTGTGGTTCCACCAAAGCATCGAGAAAAAATCCGAGCATGGAGATATTGAGGATTTAGTACGAGTCTATATTTTTGACCTCTCGACATCCAACTCAAACCAAAGGTAGGATCCGCCTCTCTCCACTTGTCTGTCACCTTCTTTCTTTTAAATGATCTTAGTTTCAAATTCTAATCCCCAACTTTATATTAAAATGATATTAAAAATATTTTTGCATGCCTATTTTGGTACCTCCTGATAATTAAATTTGACCCATGTTTAAAATGGTTTAATTAATTACCTCCATATGCGTAAATATTGCACCCTCATCCTATATGGAGTATGATATGCTTGACGTTATAACTCGTGGGGTATAAATCCACCCTATGTGTACACCTATCCATGTTACCAATGAGATCTCAAAATATATTACTTCCACAAAATACCCCCATTTTAATAAAATGTTATACGTATTTAAAATACCCCTATGATATGAGATGTTTTGAACAAATACCTTAGGCGCCCTAAAATGATGTGTTTGTGCTTGCACTTTATTTCACCAATTAATCGAGCTTTGTTAAAATCCCTTTTCCTTTTTAGAAAGGGTTAATGCTAATTTATGCAATTATGCTATGGTTTTCAACTTAACCCCCTTCCACTTAGAGGGAATATTTTTATATAAAATCTTGCGTAGTTTATTTACTAAGGTTTAATAAGATATCCTAATAAGGTAATATTTCATATGAAACACCCCGTGGATACTAGACAATCGTTCCTGAAAAGGACACAAATCCTGCCGCCCATGTGCAACGTTTGTCAACGCGGAGTTGTTCATGTTGAATAGCGCCTCTAATAAAACACCATAATAATAGGGTAATGTTTTACATAAATATCTCGTGGTTGATAGGCAATCGTCCCTGAAAAGGACACAAATTCTGCCGTCCATTTGCAGCGGTGGCCAATACGGACGTATTTCTAAATGTTACCCCCAAATTAAAACCATAACTTTAATAAATGATATTGTTCAAAGAGAATACCTGAATTTCTATTAAAAGATAATTTTAAATAAATACCATAAAATTTCATTAAAAGGATATTTTCTCATTAAAATACCATGGGTTTCTAAAATGATAAATACTCTAAATATCAGGGTTTTTCTTATAAACAATAAATATCATTAAAAACTATTATCTTTTAACTAAGTATTTTTACAAAATGATATGAAGCACCTTACCAATTTTAAAAGATAACAAGATAAAATGAGTGGTTGTGGAAGGCCATGTTAAATGAGATCAATTTTTGAACACAAGTTTATGACATACATGACACATGATACGGTTCGGGTTAGAATGCGCGGACCTAGGTATGGAATACTTATAAATGAGGATCACTGCAGGCAGGGTGAACAGTCCAAGGCGTGGACGATTACTAACCTGAAATTCGGGCGAATACTAACCCTACTTTGGGGGTGAATGGTCCAATAAGTGGACAAATACTAACCCGATATTCGGGCGAATACTAATGCTATTTTGAGGGCGAATAATCCAATATGTGGATGACATATAATGTGGAAATTTCATGCCTAGATATATATGCACTAACTCTAATTCGTCAAAACCCTTTACACTGAATAACGGGGATGGGTAGCTTAATTAGGCAAGGAGATGCGGAACTCGGATTCCCCTACTACTCGATCATGATCCCGGAAAGTGAAACGGTATATTTCACTTCCCCAGTTGTTGTTCCGTGGCTATAACGGAATAATTGCGAGTATCCGGACCCTTATTTAAACAAATTAATGTGAACCTTTACCTAACATATACCTCATACTAACATACTCATATTTACGTATACCTTTGTCAACGTGTCTTATTTGTATACACCTCTTACCCTCATACTCACATTCATCATATCTGCACATACGCATCATACTTATATATATTTGCTCGTTTCTATACCTTTACTTTCTTATGAGGCAATCCTACCCGAGTATAAGTCACTGACGGACTTTTCTTTTCTCCCTCTATTTTTGGAATGTCCGTTAGATGGGAATGAGTATTATGACAAGGATCAAGGTGTGGAGCCAACTAATGAAGATTATATAGACTTAACGACAGAAGATTAGCTAGTTTTTGTTGTCCACATGTTTAGGGCTTTACTTCTTTGATGTAATTAAACTATTTAGTTTATTTTACTCTTTCCTTTGTGATGCAATAAAGTTTGGTTAATGGAAATAAAATGCCTTTCGCTTTTATTGTTTTGTTTTAGTACACATCCTGTATGTTATAGATATTCATACGCTTAATGTAACTGTATCGAATAGACCACATTCAATACAGTTAGGTTGCAGACCATGCCACGTCACCCTTCACCTTCTTTTGGGAAGCGGGGCGTGACAGGTTTTAGTGGTGGCCTATGCAGGTCCATCTCTTGTGTACTAAAATGAAACTGTTAACTGACTTATTAAATTTGTGAATCTCATCCACTTGTATCAATTTCATAATTTTTTGATATTCCTTGCCCTTTCCTTGACCTTCTATATCCTGACCATGGCCTTTATTCTCAGGTCATGGCAAATCTTTCGGAAGAAGACAACATGCCGGACATCACTTTTGAGGCTATGCTTGGATATTCGGGCGACGAAGTAATAGGTCCACAAACAAATGTTGCTAATGGAAATTTGGAAGATGGAGAAGGAGAAACCCCAGTAGAGGAAGAACCCGAGGAAGTGGAGGCTCATGCAGAGGAAGAAGAGCCTGAAGAGGACGTCCCTGCTGGAGAGGAAGATCCCGTTTAGGAGGAAAAACCAGAGGAGGAGGAAGAGCCCGAGGAGGAGGCCCCCACTGAGGAGGAGATTCCTGTGGAAGAGGAGGAACCAAGGGAATACGCTCCACACATGTGGTTTATTAGGGAGACACTCTATATTTGGGGACATGCTTATCGATGTGTTCGCCGTACCCCTCCACCACTTTATCGTCGGGATGTATCAGGCTCACCTTTCTTTTACAGTTTTGTAAGAAAGATCAACAAACGCCGGGCCAACAACGCACAGTTTCCGCCGTATAACTGATGGACAACGACCGAAACGTTTATAATTATTTCGTGTCATGTTTAGTTTCTTAGTTCCTCAGTGAACCAAATAAGCTATGTATAATAGTAGGGTCATATTTAATCTTCTTTGTATCTCCTTTAGCTATTATTAATAAAATCTTAACTTCAAATAATTTCGCCCTTGTGTCTCTCGCTTTTTCCTTATTAGTTTTTTCCCTCTTGCATTAATTGTCACTTCTCATGCAAACTATTATCCTATGACATTCTTAGCCTGTTATAACCTAATCTCCTCTGATTCAGACCATCATGGCAGGACGACACCATAACCACAACAGAAGGGGAAATGGGGGCAATGAAGCCGCTGCTCAGCAAGCAGGTATGCTACAAATGATGCAAGGACTACCAGAGTAATAGCAGCAGCAGACATCTGCCCTTCATCAGGAGCTGCGAGAAAGTAGGCAGCAACAAGCGGAGATTTTAAGAAAGACACTAGCCCTAGTTCCTCAAGGTTCAGCAAGAGTGAAGCAATTCAGATCTCTTCACCCTAAGACCTTTTCAGGGAAGGAAACTCCCTAAGAAGCTGAGGAATGGATCAAGAGAACGATCAATGATCTTGGTGCCGCTCAAATTCCGAAGGACGCATATGTGAACATTGCCAAACTACAATTCACGGATAATGCCAGAATATGGTGGGAGGCTGAGGAAAGTAGACTGAAGGAGCCCATCGACTGGGAAATATTGAAGTAGCGTTTTGATATTCAATACTTTCTAGTCATGGCACACCTAAAGATGGAAAGAGAGTTTATACAATTCCAACAAGGGAGCATGTGGCAGAAGTCGGTGGACGAGTACGTTGCGGAGTTCGCAAGGCTAAGTCGGTTCGTGCATCAATTGGTGGCAACCCCTGAGCTATATACTAAAAGATTCCGACAAGGGTTGGATCTGAAGACACAATCCTCCATGTCTTCTGCGACCCTTTCAACTTATGATGAGATCTTAGAGGCGGCATGAAACTTTGAAGACCTTCATAAATTCATAAGGGAGGATGACCGTTTGTCATAGGTTAAGAGACCGACCAATCAAATTTTTGGGGGATCATCTTCCAAATTCAACGGAAGACAGCAACCCAAGAGACCAGCAGGACCAACTATCATCAGAAAACCATCCGTCGTATGCAACCATTGAGGTAGAGCCGGACATTACATGAGGGACTGCCGTGTGTTGAACAAACTTTGCGTAATCTGTGGGTCACCAAACCATGCTATCGGGGATTTTCCACAGAGAAGGCGACCACTACTCCCTGACAACAAACCGGCCAATCATGGAGCGCCTCAACAGGGAGACCGACCACCTCCCATTAATAAGCCAATCGAACACGGTCCGCCAACTAGGGGATCACCTCTGCCCTCTCAGAAACGGGTCTTCCAGCAACCTCAGCGCAACGACCCAAAGCGTCAGGCCTTCACCATGACTACGGAAGTTGCTGAAGCAATAGGGGAAGTTATTACAGGTATCGCTACTTTTTAGATGTCATACTTCCATGTTACCTTCTTTCCATGAATGCATGCTTGGTTAGGCTCATCCTATTTTTCCGTATAAAACGTAAGTACCTTACTAGTAGCCTCTACACCTGCACTTACACTTTTTAACTCGAGCGCATCGCACTGCTTTATGGCACAAAAGTTTGCGACAGTCAGTTCCATTCCAGTGACACCTCTTATCACTGAGTGGAATGTCAACACGGGAAACGGAGTAATCAAGTCCACTATGGGATACGATCTGTGTCCCGTGGTGATCTGCGGACGGGGTTTCTAAGCCAACTTTATGGTGATAGATATGCCAAATTTCGACGTGGTCTTGGGTATGGACTGGTTGAGCACTTTTTACGCTACCATCGACTGTCGTCAAAGAAGGATAGTGTTTGAAATCCCTGACCACCCAATGTTCATATTCGAGAGTGGAAGTGAGTCCTTAGACCCAGCAACTTACCGAGCGGTACCGAGAAGGGAAGAGATGATATACACAGTATAGGTGGAAGAGAGTATGTCGATGGTTGTGCGAGAATTTGAAAACGTGTTTGCAAATGTGTCGGGTTTACCACCAGATCGGGAAATCGAGTTTACTATAGACCTGATGCCGGGGACTCAACCCATATTGAAAACACCGTACTGGATAGAGCTAGCAGAATTGAAGGAGCTTCGGATGCAAATTGAAGACCATCTCAATAAGGGATTTATTAGACCAAGTTCATCACTTTGGGGTGCCCCGGTTCTGTTGGAACCTAAGAAAGATGGAACCAAGCGGATTTGTATCGATTACCGGGAGTTAAATAAGGTAACAATCAAGAATAAGTATCCCTTACCGAGGATAGACGATCTGTTCGATCAATTGGAGGGATCTCGAGTGTTCTCAAAGTTGGATTTGCGGACAGACTATCATCAACTCAAGGTGAAAGCGTCTGATATACCTAAGACAACGTTCAGGACTAGGTATGGACACTATAAATTCCTAGTGATGCCTTTTGGAGTAACCAATGCTCCAGCGGTATTTATGAATTTGATAAACCAAGTGTTTTACGAATACCAAGACAAGTTTGTCATTATCTTCATTAATGATATTTGGTGTATTCGAAGAATCAAGAAGAACACGCTGAACATTTACGTGCAATGCTCGAAACCTTGCGTCAACACCAGCTATATGCAAAGCTCAGCAAATGCGAGTTTTGGTTAAAGCGGGTAGCGTTCTTGGGACAAGTTGTGTCAGGTGAAGGGATTTACCCAGCCAAGATTGTCGCAGTTCAGACATGGCCGATACCAAGAATAGTTACAGATATCAGAAGCTTTTTAGGACTTGTCGGATATTAGCGCCGTTTTATTAAGAACTTCTCCAAGATTGCAGCCACTGACTACCTTGACTCGAAAGGATGTACCGTATATATGGTCCGAGGGTTGCGAGGCAGCATTCACAGAATTGAAGACTCGTTTAATTTCAGCACCCATTCTTACAATTCCCGACAGAACCGGAGGTTTCGACATACATTGCGACACCTCGGGTAAAGGTTTGGGATGTTTTTTGCACCAACAGGGTAGGTTAGTGGCTTATGCATCAAGACAGTTAAAGGTGCATGAGTGAAATTACCCAACGCACGATTTAGAGCTTGTCGCAGTTGTTTTTGCACTCAAAATATGGAGGCACTACTTATTGGGAAAGAGGGTGGAGATTTACACCGATCATAAGAGTTTGAAGTATATCATCACCCAAAAGAAGCTCAACATGAGACAGAGGAGATGGCTAGAATTAATGGAAGATTTTAACATAAATTTACAGTACCATCTAGGGAAGGAGAATGTAGTCCCGGACGCTTTGAGTCACCAACCTATGGTTTTGGGTCTAACTGTTCATTGGAGGAATCGTCAAGACCTCAATGAACTAGAGACTGGGATGATTATGCCAGGAATGCTTACATTCTTCATGAATCTGCAAATTCGCTCCACGTTAGTCGAACGAATCAAGACAGCTGATTGTTAGGGTTTCTGCGTGTTCAAGTTTAGTTAATTACCGCAATCAAAACGGTTTCGCTTGTAGCTAACCGGTTGAGTACGGGTCGTTCGCAGGGAGATGGGAATCTTTTTCTATGTGCTTTAACGAGTTAAGTCCAATTTTCCAAATTTGTTTGTGATTAACAAAGTGTTAAAATGATATGTAAAGATAGCTTGTTAGGGTTAGGATTAGGTAGTTTGAGTTAGGAGTCGCTCACTTCTTTCGTTGCCACTCTTAATAGCGGTGTTACGGTAATCGGCAACAACGGGGATTAGCACGACTAGGAAGGAACTTGCGAGTATAAGCTAGGCTTTCCAACGCTTAAGTTCTTCCTTTTGGTGCTTGTCCGTCCGTTCTTGGCTCTTAGCCATAACCTCCGGTTAATTCAACCACAACCGGTCTCACTATGGAATCACCGCTATCATGTAGGATAGGTGCCATAGGGAGCAGATTGTGGTTCAATTAACGGGAGTCGATTTAAGATGTTGGGCAAGGAAAGAGTGAGAGAGATTTCCTTCTCTCAAACTTCCCTTATCCTACCCTAACAAGTATGAAAACTACTCACCCATTATACGGAAAAGAAAATAAAACAAAAGAGGAAGATAGAAAGAAGGAGATTAGAAGATAACAACTAGCTATTTGCGATCTCACCTCGGCAAGGATCAAGCGTAAGCATCATGGTTGTTTTAGGATAAAGGAAAATAGAACAAGAAAGAAACAAACACAAATAACAACAACTAAGTTAACAAATGAAAATTACAAGCAATAATAGTTAACAAAATAAAGAGACAAGCATGGTAAGAACAAGAACTCCTTTATTCATTCTTCACTCACAAAAGCTCACTACAAGTTTTTTAATGGAGAAGAGATGAGAGGAGGAAGAACAACAACATATAACCTAAAAACTAAATACAAGATTATGCACCCTTGGCTTCACAAGGTTCTGGGCTATTTATAGGCTGGAAAATGAAAACCTAGGGCAAAATTCTGCCTCTATACAAAAAGTCCAAACTACCCCTGAAATACGACACACTGAGGGACCAGTACGGCCGCGGATCCGCGGCCTAGACCCCTTATTGGCCGCGGATCCACGGCCCTATGATGGAGTTGGGGCATGGTCTTTTCTATACTTCCTTGGTCTGCTGTGCCCATGATTCTGGTATATGTTGTTTCTCATATTTTCTTCACGATTTTTCCAGAATTTCTGTTGAACAACAAGGTGATGAATGTGGATCTTTTTGTCATGATTTTTCTCGAGCTCCGCGTAGATTTCTTGGATCTTGTGTTGCCATTGAGCCTTGTGCATGAAAATGACATTGATTTGCCATTTTGTCTCTTAAACTGGTGTGTGGCAACATACGGATAGAGAGCGGAGACCCGTGTTTTATCTGTGGTTGGCAGGAACCCGGGTTTTGTCGTGTTTTTCCATGAATTTCACCGTTTAGAGCCGAGAACCTGTATCCTGCAATTGACTAGCAAACACGGCTCAAGAGTACCTACCGATGTGCAATGTGATAAAAATTGGGCGGTTTGAAAATGCAAAAATCTGATATGAACAAATACCCCCAAACTTATCATTTGCTCGTCCCGAGCAAAGCCAATTTATTCACAAAAAATTTCCTAACCTCACTTTCGCAGGGAACGCGATTGCACTGAGGATGTGCAACAAGCCGTTAAACCTCTAGGTGTCCCTAGTAGGAGGAGTGTTGTCTCCTGAGGGTTTTCAGCGGATACTATCCACAAAATCCGGTCAAGCCAGTTTTGCAAAATAACTTATGATTCAAACCCTAAAGTTTTGTTTCAGAAAATAACAATTCTATTTTCCTAAGTCTAGACTATCAAACCCTTATTTTTCACACGTCGCTTCTTGTTTAACTACAGATTTTATATGTCTTTACGTGCAGTGCAAAGAGTGTCGTTAAGTTTCCAGAAGGATCGATTTAAGTCATCATGCCACACAATAAAGCCCAGATAAATTTTTTGAAAGGATCACATAAGTTTTATAAAGAGTTAAGCATTTTTCAAGTTTCGTTTTCCAATAAAGTTTCAACTTCAGAATTTCTATCTTCCTTAACAGGAAACTAGGTCTTATTTTTCACTCCACCTTTTTCTTGTTTTTCATTTCATACACACCTCTGTGAACGTGCAATAGTCTCTATCATAGAATAAAACCTTCATATCTCCGCTAAATTTTTATAAAAGCCTGTTTTTTATCAAGATTATTCTCACACAAAGAACCGTTAGGAATTTTAACTCGGAGAGAACACTTGCTTGACTTTGTTTTAATCTGGACTTTCTAGGCTTCTTAGCGACCCAAACCAGTTGGTTTTAGGGCATTAGGTGTAGAAACACCCCAGCGGACTTAATTACTCAAGTTACCTAGGTCCAAAAACAAAAGACAGTTTGGCATGAAAATCATGATGATTTAATACGAACGGTGATATAACCGGCAGTTCAATTATTTTTTGGGATAAAAGACGTGTTTAGTGGGTTCGGTGTGTAATCATTCCAATCAAGTTCCAGATGGGTTATTTTTCAGACTTAGTTCCAATTAAGGCATCAATAACATTCTTTCATATTCACTCACTTCATAAACTATTCTTGATATTACTTATTTCAGAACAAACCTATTTGATCCTCAGAAAATCATTGATCCATTTAAAAGTTTTTAGACATAAAAGACTTGTCATCTAATTTCCAAAACTCACGACACGTGTAGTGTGATGTAAAGACGTATATCAGCTATAGTTAACTTTAAAGGAGAGTTATCTTTCAGGTTTTCAAAATCTAAACATAAGATTTAGTTATTCTTATATTATCAAACAAAACCGTCGAAATGTTGAATCAGAGTCCTCCCACTAGCTAACTTGACAGAAAAGTTTTTATGTTTTTAGAAAATTTTCTGATTTTTATGGATTTTAGTATGCAGATGCAAAATATACATATGAATGCGAAGGTTAGAAATGCGTACCGAGCGTACCCCCAAACTTAAACTGGACAGTGTCCTCACTGTCATTGCATGAAGAGATCATTTGAAGGGTCAAAATTGTTGGTTAGCGATACACAATTTTTTTTTTGTTTTTAAAGAAAAGAAAAAGAAAAAGAATGGAAAAGAATATCCACAAATATATACAAAATGGTATATACATACCCCCAAACTTATTTGGAACAGTGTCCACTGTTCTTGGCTGGATAACCGAAGTTTGGTGGTAGGCAGAGGAAGATTATGCAGGGTAAACCGGCTCCTGTAAGACCAGGAGCTCCTCTGTTGGTTCGGCGCTAAGGTACGGTTTTAGTCGGTGTCCGTTCACTTTGAAAAATGAACCGTCCTGTGGATTCTCCAAATCCACAGTGCCATGCGGATACACATTCCGCACACAATACGGCCCTTTCCAGCGAGATCAGAGCTTTCCTGGATGGAAGTGTAGTCTGGTGTCGTAAAGCAGTACCTATTGACCAGGTACGAAAGTTTTGCGCAAAAGGTGTTTATCGTGAAACACCTTCGTTCGATTCTTAACGACAACCGCGTTATCGTAAGCCTCATCCCTAAGCTCGCTCAATTCGTTCAACTGTAGCTTCCGATGGCTGCCCGCATCTTCGAGAGACAGATTCAGTTCTTTTATTGCCCAAAACGGGCGATGCTCTATTTCAACAGGTAGGTGGCAAGCCTTTCCGTACACAAGCCGATAGGGAGACATGCCAAGATCGGTCTTATAAGCGGTTCGAAATGCCTAAAGGGCATCAGTGAGTTTCACCGACCAATCTTTTCGGTTCTTGGAAACCGTCTTCTCCAGTATCTGCTTGATTTGCCGATTTGAAACTTCGGCCTGCCCATAAGTTTGGGGATGGTAGGGCATGAATAGCTTATGATTAATGGAATATTTCCGCATCAAGGCTTCGAAAGTCTTATTGCAGAAATGAGTTCCATTATCGCTAATGATCGCTCGGGGGTGACCAAAACGGGAGAAAATGTTTTCTTTAAGAAACCTAACGACAACCTTGTTGTCGTTAGTCCGGCTGGGCACAGCCTTGACCCACTTAGAGACGTAATCAACAGCGAGAAGGATGTACAAGTTCCCGAAAGAGCTGGGAAACGGCCCCATGAAATCTATCCCCCAAACATCGAAAATATCCACAACCAAGATTGGTTGGAGCGGCATCTCGTTCCTCCGGGATATCCGGCCCATGTGTTGACACCGGGAGCAAGTCTTGCAATAGTCATGAGCGTCTTTGAAGAGTTGTGGCCAGTAGAAACCACATTGCAAGATCTTCTCAGTTGTCTTTCTGGGGCCAAAATTCCCGCCACACGCTTGATCGTGGCAAAATGACAGCGCACTCTTGAATTCATCGTCAGGGACACACCGACGAATAATCTGGTCGGGACAATACTTGAACAGATAGGGTTCGTCCCAGTAAAAGTGTTTTACTTGGGATAAGAAACGAAGTCTGTCCTGAATTGACCATTTAGTCGGTAGTAACCCTGTGGCCAAATAGTTCACAATATCTGCGAACCAGGGTTCGCAAGATACTGTCAAGAGCCGTTCATCTGGGAAAACGTCGTTGATCGGAATTGGAAGCGAAGGAGAAGAAGGAAGTCGTGAGAGATGGTCGGCAACTACGTTTTCACATCCTCGTTTGTCCTTAATGACAAGGTCAAACTCTTGAAGCAAGAGGATCCAACGTATTAGCCGAGATTTTGCATCTTTCTTATCAAAAAGATGGCGCAGAGCAGAATGGTCAGTATAGACAATGACTGGAGAGCCGATGAGGTAGGGCCTGAACTTTTCTAAAGCAAATACAACAGCTAAGAATTCCTTCTCAGTTGTTGTATAATTGAGTTGTGCGTCGTTCAGGGTTCGGCTCGCATAATAGATTACGTGCGGCATCTTGTTGATGTGTTGTCCAAGGACAGCACCAATGGCAAAGTCGGATGCATCGCACATAATCTCAAATGGGTGCGTCCAGTCAGGTGAAGAAAGAACGGGAGCAGAAGTGAGTGAGCTTTTCAATGACTCGAACGCAGTCACACAGCTCGAGTTGAAGTCAAATGGCGTGTCCTTGGCTAGCAGAAGAGTTAAGGGCCTAACAATCTTGCTAAAGTCCTTGATGAACCGTCTATAGAAACCGGCATGGCCAAGGAAGGCTCGGATGTCTCGGACGCATCTGGGAGGAGGTAGATTGGAAATGACCTCAATCTTTGCTTTGTCAACCTCTATGCCATTTTGCGAAATGATATGTCCTAAGACAATACCTTCGCGCACCATGAAGTGGCACTTCTCCCAATTCAAAGTGAGGTTCTTGTCCTTACATCAGGTAAGGACAGCGTCAAGATGCAGCAAACACTCGTTGAAGGAATCGCCGAAGATGGAGAAATCGTCCATGAAGATCTCCAGAAATTTTTCCACCATGTTTGAGAAGATTTGCATCATACACCGCTGGAAGGTAGCGGGCGCATTGCATAACCCAAAGGGCATGCGACGATATGCAAACGTGCTGAAAGGACAAGTGAATGTGGTCTTGTTCTGGTCTTTTTCAGCGATGGGAATTTGATTATATCCGGAGTAGCCATCAAGAAAGCAGTAGTACTCATGTCCGGCCAATCGTTCAAGCATTTGGTCAATGAAAGGTAGCGGAAAGTGGTCTTTCCGCGTTGCGGCGTTGAGTTTTCTGTAATCGATGCATACTCGCCACCCAGTTTGGGTGCGAGTAGGGATTAACTCGTTCGCCTCGTTAGTGATGACCGTTATACCTGATTTCTTGAGGACAACGTGAATGGGGCTAACCCACTGGCTATTAGAGATAGGGTAAATGATACCACTATCCAGACATTTGATGATCTCCTTCTTCACAGCCTCTTTCATGACTGGGTTGAGACGTCTTTGTGGATCCCTGGCTGGTTTGGCATCATCCATCAGATGAATATGATGTTCAACGATCAGGGGACTAATCCCCTTGATGTCCGCCATGGACCAGCCAAAAGCTTGCCTGTTGCTGTGCAAGACCGCGAGAAGGGCTTTCTCTTGCTCTGGAGCTAGAGAAGCCGAGATGATGACAGGGAGGGTCTCGTTCTCACCTAAGTAAGCGTACTTAAGGTGAGACAACAAAGGCTTGAGTTCGAGTGTTGGAGGTGAAACGATTGAAGGCAAGATTGGTGCAAAGGTCTCGAACTTAAAAGATTCCAGCAAAGGTTCAAAACGAGTGTAAGCGACCGAGTTGGATGGTTCAGGTAACTTATCCGGAAATTCGAAGGATTCAAACTCGGGTTGTGAGCGGCTAAGATCGTTCGAGAATGTGAAACACTCATAGTCGTTGTCGGGCGCAGAAACAGCAGCAGGTTCGAAGAGGAACGCACTAGTGGCGTTAAGGTTATCGTGTTCGAACAGAAACTCCTCGAATTCACACTCTTCTGGGGTGATCTCCTGGATTGAGCAAACGTCCAGTATATGAGCATTAGGTTCGGAGGGCTGATTTCCTAACCTAAAAATATTGAGTTCAATTGTCATGTTTCCAAAAGAGAGGTTCATCAAACCATTGCGACAATTGATCACAGCATTTGAGGTTGCAAGGAATGGGCGACCGAGTATCACCGGAATTTGATTCCGGGGGTTAGCTACAGGCTGTGTGTCTAATACAATGAAGTCAACGGGGAATATGAAGTCCCCGACTTTAATTAACACATCCTCTAGCTCACCCCTAGGATGGGTGATCGATCGGTCGGCCATTTGGAGAGTGCAGTGCATGGGTTTCAGCTCTCCTACGCCTAATTGCTCGTATACTGAGTATGGAAGCAGGTTAACACTGGCACCAAGATCTAATAGTGCGCGGTTGATGTTCTTATCCCCAATGGTAATAGAAATCGTAGGACAGCCAGGGTCCTTCCGTTTTTGTGGTAAAGATTGGGTAAGAGCATCACTCACAGCACTAGCCAAGAAAACTTTCTTGGGTACCTGAGACTTCCTCTTTTTCGTGCACAAGTCTTTTAAGATTTTCGCGTAGGACGGGACTTGTTGGACAGCATCTAAAAGAGGAATGTTAATGTTACCTGCTTAAATAACTCCAGAATCTTCTCCATTTGTGGATTTTGTTTATTGGACTTCAACCGGTTTGGAAATGGAACGTTTTTAAAATTGGTTGAGTCCAATGCTGGAGGAGGAGATTGTGGAGTTGGAACGGATCCCATAATTGGTGTTTTCGTGGAGTGAGAAGTGGGTCCGTTTAGAACAGAAGAAGAAGAAGGAGAGCCTGTTGAAGAGCGGAGAATAGGCTCAGAAGATGAAGAAGAAGAAGAAGAAGAAGAAGAAGAAGAAGTCGCCGGGGTGTCATTGTTGGGCCGTGTGCCGATGTTGTTTTGCAGCATCCTTCCCGATCTCAATGTGGTCACGGCACTCACATTATGGTTCTGTTGTTCAAGAGCAACATGTACATTATGTGGGTGACCGGGATTTGGGAGTGGCTGGGACGGGAGCTTCCCCTTCTCTCGCTCGCTTAAGGCTGCATTCAGCTGTGCAATCTGGGCCTCGATGGTCTTGATGCTTTGCCCGTGAGCGGCAGTGTGTTGCACTGAGGACTGAATGGAAGACTGGATGTTTGCGGTGGATTGTGTCGATTGTTTAACGAACGCCTCCAAACTTCATTCGAGCGAGGAAACCTTATCGTTGTTTGACGGAACAAAGTTGTTTTGGGGAAAAGAATTGTTGGGTGCAAAGTTGTTCGTCTGATTTTGAAAAGGTTGGGGTTGGAAGGGCTGCTGAAATTGATGTTGAGTTTGTTGTTGTGCTTGTTGTTGCGGCGGAGGGGGCCTTTGGAAATTGTTGCCTTGGAATTGATGCTGATTCTGATTCCAGGCGAAATTGGGGTGGTTCCTCCAACCGAGATTGTAGGTGGAAGAGTATGGATCATTCCTCGGTCTTTGCTGAAATGCAGCATTAACCTGATCCTGTCCTTGCGATGGTGGATTGTAAGGACACTCTTCGGTTAAGTGAGAAGGATTGGAACAACAAGCACAAATGGTACGAAGGGGAAGAACAGGGGCAGGAGTGGGAGAAGAAAATTTGCTCTCTATCGCTTCAAGCTTTCTCGTTATTGCAGCCATTTCAGCTTTCATCGCAATAGAGACATCGAGTTGGTGAATTCCTACCCTAGACTGACCGGTAGAAGTGGAGGTAGAAGAAGAAGAAGTCGGTCTGGTGCTCTCCCATTGTAGCGTTTGCTCCGCAAGGTCGTCGAAGAATTGCCACGCTTCCTTGTTAGATTTTGATAGGAAGTGGCCCTGACAAATGGTTTCCAACAACTGCTTGGTTGCTGGGTTCAGGCCCTCGTATAAGGTTTGGCAAAGTTTCCATTTCTCTATACCGTGGTGAGGACACTGAACAAGAAGGTCTTTATACCGGTCAAAGCACTTCCAGAAGGGTTCAGAAGGAAGCTGAGAGAATTGGTTGATTTCATTACGGATCCTTGCGGTTTTATAATTCGGATAGAATTTTTTGAGAAACGCTTTAACAAACTCGTCCCAACTGGTTATGGAGTGGGAAGCGGTGCTATACAGCCATTTTTCAGCAAGATCGCATAAAGTGAACGGAATGACCCGTAGCCGTATAGCATCGTCCGACAGCTGGGTGGTTTTCATCATGGCACAAACGTTTTGAAATTTGTTGATGAAGATATAGGCATCTTCAGATTCAAGCCCATGAAATCACGGAAGCATGTTAATGAAGTGGGGCTTAATTTCAAAGTTATCCCCATTGGCCGGTGGAAGAGAAAGGCAGGTGGGAAGTGCAGAACGGGTGGGATAGAAACGATCCTGGAGCGCAATTCGCTGCGGCGCTACAACAGGCGGTGGTGGTGGGTTATTGGTCTCCGTAGGAGGTGGAGCCAATCCAGGGGTAGTCAAAAAGATATTTGGATTAAATCCTGACATCGCGGAAGAAGAGGTTGGTGATGGTGAAGGTGAAGATGTATGAACAGAATTCCGGTCAACGTCGGAGTTGGCCGGCAAAGGTAGGGGTGAAAGAGGCGTGGACGGAGTTTCGACGTCTGAGTCGATCGCGTAGTCGGTAGTGACTAATGTAACGCGGACTAGGCGGGCGCTAGTGTCCCGAGTCCAAGTGGAAATACACTAAATGAGTTTAGTATAGTCAAAGCGGAGAAGGTGAGGGTAAGAAAACGTCAATGGAGAAAAACGATGGGCGGTGGGTGAAAAATGGGTTTGGCGACAAAGGGCAAGTTTTTATAAAAGTTTTTGATTTTTTCCTTTTTTTTAGAAAGAGCTTTACAGAAATATGTATGGATTTACGGCTTTAAGCAATCACAAACAAGATATGCACAATCACACCTAGATCTAGGGTCATCTAGGTCAGCTAGACAGCTCCTAACTGTTCCAAAGGGCTAGAAACAGGACCTCAAACCGCCTCTTCTCCGTCAATTTCGGCCAGGTAAGTGCCAGGTAAGTGGGAGGCTCCCCACTATGTAAGTAGTGGTCCTAATTAAGTAACCACTTGCCTTCGACACACTTGCCTAGACACCGCAAAAGTCAGATAGGATAAACGGCCGATGCCTGTAACCAGTCCTCTGTCCTATTGAGCGCGAAGTCCTTAGGGCCGAGTCTAGTATTTTTTAATTAACAATGGTCAATGCATATGCTTTTGTGATTTCTGGGGTCCTGGGAAGGGTGATGAAATCCCCACCCAATCTGAATTGGTTTCAATCCCCTTAAGTCCGTATTAATGAATGCAAAGCGGTAACAAATCAACTGCAAACAATTTTTATTTTTTAGCGCGGCGCAAAGAATCCTGCATAAGAACAGTTTATTGGAAGGGGGGAGAGAATTTGCGCAAAGAATTCTGCAGAAAACACAGTTCAGTGGAGTCCAGAGGAGTGGGAAAGAGGAGAGAGACTCACCAGAAAAATTTAGCACCCTGAAGGCAATAAATGGCCGCGGTTCCGCGGCCAAACACCTGCTTAGGCCGCGGTTCCGCGGCTATGTGGAGGGATCAGGGTTTCAAATTTCTGGTGTGTGCTGTTTTGGGTGTTCTCTACTTGTCTGGATGTCCTGAATCTTGATTTGTTCACTGTATCTGCTCCAGATTTTCACTGTGGACCGTTGGCTCCGTCTTGATTTGTCGCGGTGTAGCCGTGAGTTATGGGTCTATCTTCCCACGTCTTTGGCACTGAACTCGAACTTCGTATTATCCTGCACACTTGCACAAAAAATAATCAAAAATAACAACATGTTTTTTTTACAACGTATATATTTTTTTTGTTTTTCGGTTAGCTTTATATTCACAAATTAACCCGAAATTACACAAAGAAATAAACTACCGTCTTCCCGGCAACGACGCCATTTGATTGTTAGGGTTTCTGCATGTTCAAGTTTAGTTAATTACCGCAATGAAAACGGTTTCGCTTGTAGCTAACCGGTTGAGTACGGGTCGTCCGCAGGGAGATGGGAATCTTTTTCTATGTGCTTTAACGAGTTAAGTCCAATTTTCCAGATTTGTTTGTGATTAACAAAGTGTTAAAATGATATGTAAAGAGAGCTTGCTAGGGTTAGGATTAGGTTAGTTTGAGTTAGGAGTCGCTCACTTCTTTCGTTGCCACTCTTAATATCGGTGTTACGGTAATCGGCAACAACGGGGATTAGCACGACTAGGATGGAACTTGCGAGTATAAGTTAGGCTTTCCAACGCTTAAGTTCTTCCTTTTTGTGCTTGTCCGTCCGTTCTTGGCTCTTAGCCATAACCTCCGGTTAATTCAACCACAACCGGTCTCACTATGGAATCACCGCTATCATGTAGGATAGGGTGCCGTAGGGAGCGGATTGTGGTTCAATTAACGGGAGTCGATTTAAGATGTTGGGCAAGGAAAGAGTGAGAGAGATTTCCTTCTCTCAAACTTCCCTTATCCTACCCTAACAAGTATGAAAACTACTCACCCATTATACGGAAAAGAAAATAAAACAAAAGAGGAAGATAGAAAAAAAGAGATTAGAAGATAACAACTAGCTATTTGCGACCTCACCTCGGCAAGGATCAAGCGTAAGCATCATGGTTGTTTAAGGATAAAGGAAAATAGAACAAGAAAGAAACAAACACAAATAACAACTAAGTTAACAAATGAAAATTACAAGCAATAATAGTTAACAAAATAAAGAGACAAGCATGGTAAGAACAAGAACTCCTTTATTCATTCTTCACTCACAAAAGCTCACTACAAGTTTTTTTAATGGAGAAGAGATGAGAGGAGGAAGAACAACAACAACATATAACCTAAAAACTAAATACAAGATTATGCACTCTTGGCTTCACAAGGTTCTGGGCTATTTATAAGCTGGAAAATGAAAATCTAGGGCAAAATTCTGCCTCTATACAAAAAGTCCAAACTACCCCTGAAATACGACACACTGAGGGACCAGTACAGCCGCGGATCCGCGGCCTAGACCCCCTATTGGCCACGGATCCGCGGCCCTATGATGGAGTTGGGGCATGGTCTTTTCTGTACTTCCTTGGTCTGCTGTGCCCATGATTCTGGTATATGTTGTTTCTCATATTTTTTTCACGATTTTTCCTGAATTTCTGTTGAACAACAAGGTGATGAATGTGGATCTTTTTGTCATGATTTCCTCGAGCTCCGCGTAGATTTCTTGGATCTTGTGTTGCCATTAAGCCTTGTGCATGAAAATGACATTGATTTGCCATTTTGTCTCTTAAACTGGTGTGTGGCAACATACGGATAGAGAGCGGAGACCCGTGTTTTATCTGTGGTTGGCAGGAACCCGAGTTTTGTCGTGTTTTTCCATGAATTTCACCGTTTAGAGCCGAGAACCTGTATCCTGCAATTGACTAGTAAACACGGCTCAAGAGTACCTACCGATGTGCAATGTGATAAAAATTGGGTGGTATGAAAATGCAAAAATCTGATATGAACAACAGCTCAAATTGAGGACTCTAGATTATAAAGGATCAGAGAACAAGTGGGAACGAATCTGCGGGCGGACTTCATCATCCACGAAGATGGTTCTTTAAGGTACGAGAGCAGAATTTGTGTGCCTAAAGGCGAAATAAGAGAAGAATTATTAAGAGAAGCACATAGTTCTCCATACTCTGCTCATCCGGGAGGGACAGAGATGTACAAGGACCATAGAAAAAACTATTGGTGGCATGGGATGAAGCGAGAGATAGCTAAGAATGTGTCCAAATGCCTTATTTTCTAACAAGTAAAGTCCGAACACCACAGGACATTACAACCCTTATCGATACCCGAATGGAAATGGCAAAAAATTACAATGGGTTTTGTGACCGCACTCCCTTCCAGCTCCAAGGGAAACGATGCAGTATGGGTGATAGTGGATTGAATCACTAAGTCGGCACATTTCATTCCTTTTTGAGTCGGTCAGTCAACTGAAATCCTTGCAAAGAAGTACATGGAAGAGATTTTCAGATTGCATGGAGTGCCAGTTTGCATTGTGTCCGACCGAGATACGTGTTTCAGATCTCAGTTTTGGCAAAGTCTACAATAGAGTCTGGGCATGAATCTGAGTTTTAGTACCGCTCACCATACTCAGACCGATGGCCAATCAGAAAGGGTTATCCAGATTCTCGAAGACATGCTTTGGGCCTGTATGATGGATTTTAAAGGGTCTTAGGAAGATCATCTACACTTAATGGAGTTTGCTTACAACAATAGCTACCAGTCTAGTATCGGCAAGGCGCCTTTTGCCGCTTTGTATGGACAGAAGTGTAGATCACCGTTAAGTTGGGACGATGTCGGGGATCGAGAACTTTTGGGCCCCGAAATGATTGTTGAGACAGTAGAGGTGATAAGAACAATCAGGGAACAATTACGCATAGCACAAGATCGGCAGAAACATTGGGCTGATACGAAGAGAAGGCTACTGGAATTTCAACCAGGAAAAAACGTGTTTTTGAAGATTTCTCCTAACCGGGGAGTGATACGTTTTGGAAAACGCGGAAAACACAGTCCACGATTCATAGGTCCTTTCGATATCCTCGAACGAGTTGGGGAGGTTGCGTATCGCCTAGCCTTGCCCCCTTCTCTGGAAGGCATACACAATTTTTTCCATATCTCGCAGTTGAGGAGATATGTCGGCGACCCTTGTCATGTTTTGGATCATTCCGAAATCACCGTAGGGACTGACCTAACCTATGAACAACAACCGGTTGAGATTCTGGACCGAAAGGAGAAGACCTAGAGGGACAAGACGATCAAGTTGGTTAGGGTCATGTGGACGAAGGACGCTCCAGGCGAGTCCACGAGGGAAAGGAAAGATGAGATGAGAGAACGATAACCTTACCTATTCAGTTTTTCTCTAATGTAATTTTTCTACCTTCAGAATTTCGAGGACGAAATTGTTTTAAGGAGAGTAGATTGTAACGACCCTGTTTTCTAATACTTAATAAAATGTCTTGTTTTTAGTACCGAGTGTTTAATTGCGTTTTTTTATGGAAAAACATTTTTAAAGTAATGCGAGTAATTGTTAAAGCATTTAAATATAATTAAAGGAATTTACTAAAAATCTATTTATATAATTATGGGCTTAAAATATTTTTATAATGCCTTAAGAATGATTTACATATTTTATTATAAATTAAAATTTATTTCGTAATTAAAATATTTTTGAGAATAAAATAGATTTTAAATAGTTATGAATACTAACAAACACCATAGATATGGGAATATTATTTAGTTTTAGCCAAAAATCATTTTTAAACTGAAGATAACAATAAAATATATTTTTTGGAATTTTCTCATATTTTTCCAGTAATTTACAGTATTTTAAACAATTTTTTAAGACCAAATTCGATTTTTTTAAAAAACAGTTTATTTTCTTTAAAAAAGGAAAAAATTATTAAATCAACATTTAACCTGGACCGTTGGATGCAAGATCCAACGGCACAGGGCATTCGGCGGCGCCTACGTGGTGGGGACCACGTGAAAACGTGTGATCCCCACCCGCGGACGCGTAGCGAGCGGCGGCGGCGATCTGGGCCGTTGGATCAAGATCCAACGGCTACAATTCATGGCGGCGGCAGTAGAATCATGGGCAAATCATTGAGCGTGGATTTTAAGGGGATTTTAACAAATTTTTTTGAATTTTATTGTTAGGAAAGACCCTATAAATAGAGGCCTTCAAACTCTAATTTCTCACACCTCAGAACTCCAAAAATTCTGAAAAAAATACCCAGGCTTTCGTTTCGAAGACGCCGACGCTGTGGTTCTATCCAAGAGAAAAATCCAAGCACGGATATATTGAGGATTTAGTACGAGTTTACATTTTTGACCCCTCGACATCCAACTCAAACCAAAGGTAGAATCTGCCACTCTCCACTTGTCTGTCATATTCTTTCTTTTAAATAATCTTAGTTTCAAATCCTAATCCCCGACTTTATATTAAAATGATGTTAAAAATATTTCTGCATGCCTATTGTGGTACCTCCTGATAATTAAATTTGACCCATGTTTAAAATGGTTTAATTAATTACCTCCATATACGTAAATATTGCACCATCATCCTACATGGAATATGATATGCTTGACGTTATAACTCGTGGGGTATAAATCCACCTTATATGTACACCCACTTACCTATGTTATCAATGAGATCTTAAAATAAGTTACTTCCACAAAATACCCTCATTTTAATAAAATGTTATACGTATTTAAAATACACCTATGATATGAGATATTTTGAACAAATACCTTAGACGCCCTAAAACGATGTGTTTGTGCTTGCACTTTATTTCACTAATTAATCTATCTTTGTTAAAATCCCTTTTCCTTTTTGTAAAGGGTTAATACTAATTTAAACAATTATGGTATGGTTTTCAAATTAAGCCCCTTCCACTTGGAGAGAATATTTTTATATAAAATCTTTCTTAGTTTATTTACTAAGGTTTAATAAGATACCCTAATAAGAAAATATGTCACATGAAACACCCCGTGGATACTAGACAATCGTTCCTGAAAAAGACACAAATCCTGCCGTCCATATGCAGCGGTTGTCAACACGAAGTTGTTATTGTAGAATAGCGCCTCTAATAAAACACCCTAATAATAGGGTAATGTTTTACGTAAATACCTCATGGTTGATAGTTAATCGTCCCTGAAAAGGACACAAATCCTGCCGTCCATGTGCAGCGGTTGCCAACACAGACGTATTTCTAAATGTTACCCCAAAATTAAAACCAGAACTTTAATAAATGATATTGTTCAAAGAGAATACCTGAATTTTTATTAAAATATAATTTCAAATAAATACCATAAACTTTCATTAAAAGGATATTTTCTCATTAAAATACCCTGGTTTTCGAAAATGATAAATACTCTAAACATTAGGGTTTTTCTTATAAACAATAAATATCATTAAACACTATTATCTTTTAACTAAGTATTTTTACAAAATGATATGAAGCACTTTACCAACTTTAAAAGATAACAAGATAAAATGAGTGGTTGTGGAAGACCATGTTAAATGAGATAAACTTTTGAATACAAATTTATGACATACATGACACATGATAAGGTTAGGGTTAGAATGCGCGAACCGAGGTATAAAATACTTATAAATGAGGATAACTGCAGGCAGGGTGAACAGTCTAAGGTGTGGACGACTACTAACCCGAAATTCGGGTGAATACTAACCCTACTTTGGGGGAGAATGGTCCAATAAGTGGACAAATACTAACCTGATATTCGGGCGAATACTAACCCTACTTTGAAGGCGAATAATCCAATATATGGATGACATACAATATGAAAATTCCATGCCTAGATGTATACGCACAAACTCCAATTCGTTAAAACCCTTTACACTGAATAACGGGGATGGGTAGTTTGATTAGGCAAGGAGATGCGGAACTCGGATTCCCCTACTACTAGATCATGATCCTGGGAACTGAAACGGTATATTTCACTTCCCCAGTTGTTGTTCCGTGGCCACAACAGAATAATCACGAGTATCCGGGCCTTTGTTTAAACAAACTAATGCGAACCTTTACCTAACATATACCTCATACAAACATACTCATATTCACGTATACCTTTGTCAACGTGTCTTATTTGTATACACCTCTTACCCTCATACTCACATACATCATATCTGCACATATGCATCATACCTATATATACTTGCTCTTTTCTATACATTTACTTTCTTATGAAGCAATCCGACTCGAGTATAACTCGCCGACGGACTTTCCTTTTCTCCTTCTATCTTTAAAATGTCCGTTAGATGGGAATGAGTATTATGATGAGGATCAAGGTGTGGAGACAACTAATGAAGATTATGCAGACTTGACGACGGAAGATTAGCTAGTTTTTATTGCCCACCAGTTTAAGGCTTTGCTTCTTTTTGATGTAATTAAACTATTTAATTTATTTTACTCTTTCCTTTAGGATGTAATAAAGTTTGGTTAATTGAAATAAAATGCCTTTCGCTTTTATTATTTTGTTTTAGTATACATCCTGCATGTTATAAATATTCATACATTTAACGTAACCGTATCGAATAGACCACCTTCAATACAGTTAGATTGCGGACCATACCACGTCACCCTTCACCTTCTTTTGGGAAGCGGGACGTGACATAGAGGATGAGGGTAGTAGCCTTCGTGGAGTCGCGGGGTTGCCGGAAACGTCTCAAATTCTCGCCGGAATTTAACCTAGGGCTAACTCCACTTGTACTCTTCTTAGACTCAGAAATTTTTTAAGAATTTTGGCAATAGATTTCAGAATGAAGAGGGCTAGAGTATGGGGTTGTATTTATAGGATGAAATTAGGGTTTTGGAATTGAAAGAAAGAATTAAAAAGCATAAAAAATCGGATTTAAAGCTAAATTTTAATTCTATGGATAATTGCAGGGAAAATAAACAGAACATGAGTAGTAGGGGTAGGCCAAACGACTTGTGTGCATAAAATAAGGACATTACCTACGGTTGGGCCCGGCGGTGCCGGCCCAAAAGCGAATCTCGCTGGCCGTTGTGAGGGGGTTAGGCTCTGGATTGGTGCCATGTGTCCTCACCAGTGTACACAATATTTTGCATATGTTTGTTTTTCGGACTTTTCAGTTATTGTGTGCCGTGCACGTGTAAACTTTTGGGCTTCCAAAAAGTTTATAAGAAAATTCTAAAAAATAATATGTGGCTGATGAGATTCGAACACAGAGGCTACGTCACAGCTGTGAAAGGATTTACCAATGAGCTACAAGTGTTTTCTTGCTGTTCTTAAACAAGAATAACTTTTAAATTGTGCACAGGCTTGTAAACTCCTTTCTGTACTTTAAGAAGAAAATTTTGTACAAAAAATTTGTTAGTTATATGTACGCCCTAAAGGCCATTATTGTACATGTGATGTATATTATCGTGGATGCTTGGATATAAATAGAGAGGACTTTCTTTCTCGATATGATAGTATGCTATCCGGTTCCTCTTTGTCTTAACATGTTGACTTATGTTGTAATACTGTCTTGCTCTCACATGTTGATAAAGCCCTTAGGATGTGTACTTGACTACCAGGACTATGACGGAGATCATACTAGTGGGGCCAAGGGTAGTCCATAAGTACATCCTATAATTTTTCCTAGTCGAGGCTGTATCGAGACAGGGCATCGATATTCTAGAGTAAACTAGCGTATACGCTTCTTGACCCATATGATGGGCGATGAATGATCCCACATCGATTGGTGTTTGACATCAAAGATGGTATACGGGTGCTCAGTGGAGGCTGGGTACACTGAATGGACTCGTCGAGAACTCCTAGTTGGCATTATACCTATCGTCAGATAGCAGTTCTCTGGTGACACTGGTACATGTTAGTCTGTAGACCCGAGATCGTCATAGAGCCTTGTGTGATTCCCACTGTGCTTTGATTTCCATCTTACCACGTTCAAGAGAATGTGTAAAAAGGTGGCTTTTGGGTACAGTCCCGAATCACATGGAGGCAATGAGCGATAGGAGGGGATTCGTCTCTCCCGGTATTGGGGGCTAATGTTGCGCTGTGCTCGATTGGCCATAACAGGAAGTCCCTGGCCAGGGGTGATACGGAGATTTACTGATAAGTGTTTTCAGTAGTTTCTCGACCCGTTATGAACCTCACATTGGCATGACTTATCGGTTACCGGGTTCTGACGTTTACCACCCCTAGACTGGATATGCGACATATCAGACGAAAAAACCGGACTGTACGGCAGTTGATTAATCCTAAAATATATAGTTTACCGCAATCAGAAACGGCGTCGCTTCGCAGCTAGCCGGTGAGTACGGGTCGATCCACAGAGACGGGTAAATTTCTTTAAAGTGTTTTAACGAGTTGATTCTTTTTGTAGTTTTGGTAAGTTTATAAAAATCTAAAGACTGGATCTAATTAATTTAATTAAGAATCTTGCTAGGGTTAGGATTAGGGGAAGTTTTGGAAATTAAAGATTTTTCCTCACCGCTTTCAATACCTTCCTTTTTTAGATCTCTTAGATGTTAAGTTAATTATCAATAAAGTGGATACAAATCTTTTGGGAAGATATTTCTTCTTCTAGATTTGTACCCTACCTTTATTGATAATTATCCTAACCCTCACGGAAAACGCGCGGAACCGGCCCTTTATACTACGGTTCATCGTTACCTCGAAGGGTAGGATGCCGCAGGGAGCGGTTGTGCTCGTATGCGTGAAGTTCTTATTCATTAGGTGAAGGTGGTATTGAAAGGGGCGAGAGATTTCATCTCTCAACCCTTTCCCTAAGGCTAACCCTAACAAGCGAGGAGACTACTCGCTCATTAGGGGATGAGAAGACATTAAATTAAAAGAGATAAAAATACTTACTAGTTTGACGGCTCCCTCCAAACAAGAAGAACAGATCTGAATTTTTATCTCAGAAATTCTGAATTTTATTGATTGAAAAGAGGCATGAGAATTTACAAGGTATTGGGTTCTATTTATAGGACATAGAAACCCTAGGGCTACAGATTGCACCGCATGTCTACAATTACAAATATACCCCCAGAAAATCTTTCCATAGCCGTCAAGAAAAGTTGGTAAAATTTGATTTGCGCACTGGCACAGGAAGGCCGCGGATCCGCCGCGTGGGTGGGCTTTGGGCCGCGGAAGCGCGGCCCAATGATGAGATCAGCAGTTTATTTTTCTGGGGCTTTTTCTGGTTCTTCTGAGCTTCTTATTTCTTCATTTCTTTTTCCACCTGGGCTTCTGCAGTAACTCCAGATTTTCAGTGACACTTTGTCATGGATCTTTTAACCGTCTGTCTTGCAATTTTGAATCTTGAGTCGCCTTGTTGATGGTGAACCGTTCTTCTGCCGGGCTTTACTAAGATCTTCCTATTTGTTGGTTAAAAATCCTTCTTTTGTGTCGTCTTTTTGTGTTTTTCACTGTTCTTGCTCCCAGAACCTGTAACCTGTAACATGTAGCAGACATGGGTCAAAAGCACCTGTTTTTATTGTAAAATGCATAAGAATGGGGAATATAAAATACAATATTATGGTGTGAACAGCAGTGTTACTGACAGGCTTTACAGGAGTTAAAGCGGGCTTTCTTGTTGATATTCTGATCGCTCAATACCCGGTTAGCCGTTACAACCAGCTAGTACCGCTGACGGTTTATGGGTGCCTGATATGATCATCACCTACTGCCGGCGTATTGACGAGTCTTTAGAGTCCTACACAGAGGTTTTACTAGCTCAGGCAAAACGAAGTAGGAGCACATATGTGATATGTACGGGATCGAGATTAATACGAGCATGTGATACTGTATTCTATCCTCGCGATTTATTCGTATTGGTCGGTTATATGAGATATAGCCGGGTTATCGAATCAAGTGTTGATTCGATAAGTTGATACAAATAATATTAGTCGGTCATATGAGATATAACCGGATTATTAAATCAAGTGTTGATTTAATGATTTAATGTATAATTATATATTTGATATATTAATTTACATTAACTAATATTAGCTCACTTAAGCATTTCTTTTCTCACTTATGCATTTAATATATATGTGATATATATTAATTGTATTTCTTTTTGTGTCATGCTTGATGCCACATGCTACATGGGTGTATGAGACTTACACCATGCTAATTATAATGTGAGGTTTATTTATTTAAAGTAAATCCAAATTAGATAGAAATTGGTCACATGGCATGAAGCTTGTGGAAGCTTGTAGATGCATTGACTTAGTCCACTAATTTTGTTTTACTTAAGATATTTATTAACCCAACCATTATCTAAACTCATGGTTAAGTCTCTACATGAGTTATATGAGATATTTCTCACCCATGGCTGCCATTCACTCTCTCATCCATTATTTGCTTCATCTTCATCATCAAGAGCTTAGCTCTCTAGGTTTTTGAGAGAAGAAGAAAAAGAGTGAAAAAATTAATTCTAAAGTGAGCAAAAATCCTACTTCATCATCCTCTACTAGATTAGCTATTTAGTTTAGGGTGTTAGCTTCATTAATCCCTAATTAGTGAAGAGATAGCTTGGGTTAGTGTCTTCTCGACGTAGATCATCTTTGACCTCGAAGACTTCGTGCAAGCTTGTTCCTTTCATCATGTGGAGTCACTCTAGAGTCCGGAAGATCACTACTTGGAGCGAAGGGACTACTACACGGAGCTATTGAAGTGATGGACCGGTATACAAATGTTGTATTCCTAGTTCACTTAGTTGTAAAGTTGTTTACACTTTGTATTGTCTAAATCTCTAGTTAAGATTATAGGGTTAGCATGGAAAAATTTTGAAAATGGCATGGACGATGCCTCCCGAACCCCTGCTGTCGTGCTAGGCATTTCTACAGTAATATCAGAGCCAAGCTAGAGATTTAGACGATATTTGTAGAATTACGAAACCGAAACAACTCCGAAACACTCGAAACTAAAACCCTGTTTCTGTCAAATTTTTAAGTCGTCGAATTTTTTTTAAGCAACTGCAGAATATTATATGAGATGTAACAAGAACACTGGACAAAAACGAACACATTTGTCCGGATTTGACCCGGTGACATGGCCATAATTTCTGAGCTGGCCAGCTTATTTGAAGCTTCTGGGGTTCTATTTTGTCCCGTGTTCTGGTCTCTGGATTTTGGTGTTTCAGGTGTTGCTTGTTTTTTTCTAAAATTGCATGAGATGTTAATTTTCTATAAAGGCAATTCAGAGTATTTCGTAGTCGTAATTATAACTTTATTTCGGGTTATTTAGACAGCGTTAAAATGTTCGAACGGATATCAAACACCCACTTTAACCATCGCTGGAAATTTTCCAAGAGTTGGATTTTTTCATGTTTAAGAGCATTCAAAAATCATGCAAGTAATACGATGGAACCTCTAGAAGAATGAAACCCTAACTCGATTATATGACCGTAAGAACCACCGCCAAACCCTAGGGTTTGCGGTAGTTCCGCGGCGTCATAGGTGAGGCAAGGGTTGACCCTTCTACGGTTGGTCCATAGGTACTGTGGCATGTTATGGGTATTTTTAAACTGCGCTCAAGCGTTGAGCTTTTTGGGAAATTTTGGGTGTTTGTTGATTCGATCGGAATGTTTAACGCCGTCTAGATTTTTCTGGAATGTGATACTATATTTGGAATTCATATTGTTAGGCATGAAATCCGAAGTATGTGATATTTTGGGTTTATGATGTCTAAGGTGATTGTGGATTCCAAATGTTGTAGTTTGACATTTTCTTTTCTGCGACCGTAAGTGTAATATGTGGTGTATCACCATTTTCGTTGCTATATGTCATCGACAATTGTGATACGCATATTTAATTACGTTAATGACATGTGATGTTATGTGTTGCTGTGATATGTTATATTGGATCGTCGTGTTTTGAATAGCCGGGGTTTTTATGTGAGATAAGAGTTTTTATTTTCATTCATGTAAAATTCAATGTATGTAATATTCTTTTATTGGGGATCTTCCGGTTTGAGGATGATGTCACCATTGTTGTATATTATTTACTTTTCCGCATTAGGATAGACCCAAGGTGGGGAGCACAAGTAACCGGGTTCTAGGGTCCAGTGGGAGACCATCTCGAGGAGTCGGGTCCGGGTCTCCTAACTTTAAAATTGGTAGGGTTGCTTGCCGCTCTCGTAGGGGTCTACGGATGTGGGTTTGGCTATTCATCGCGACCGTGGAATCCGTATTTTATACTGGCTTAATTTAAAACACGGAATTCCTAGTATATCCAATATTTCATCTGTTATCTTCTGCTGCTGATATTCTGTGATGTGATCACTTTATATGCTTGAAATGAATGCTTTATTATTGTATATATGATATATAATAAACATTGCTTATGTTTTGTACCCGCGCTAGTCCCGTCCCGCTATGCCGTTAGTTAAGTAACCTAACGGTGCATAACGGGATACTGTGGTGAATGCGGATGGCATAAGTGTACGTTGTATTTTCGTTTCTTCTGTGATGCTTAGGAAGCATAAATGATGGAACTTCATTAATGAGATTAATGAAAGAAAAGAAACCTAAAAGATGTTGTAGAATCAAATTTTCAAAAAGGATAGCTCTAGTTTTTGCTTTGCATAGCGTTATTCCTTATAGAATATCCAGCACCTCATTCGATGAGGAAAGAGCCGAGATCCCTTCACCGGGAGTGACCTCTTTAGCGAAACTAGAAGATGCTACAACCCACTCGGTTTTGTCTTTTGATTGCTTCTTTTATTTTTTTCTTTGCATAGCGGTATTTGTGAAATATCCTGCATCTTATTCGACAAGGAAAGAGCTGTGATCCCTTCACCGGGAGTGACCTCTTTAGCAAAATTAGTAAAAAGCCTAAAAAACACCCCTTTTCAAAATCAATCGATTCTACAACGATATCAATTTCATTACGCAAAAGGTTTTCTTAAAACCTGTCGTAGCCCTCCGTCATTTTAGATAAGTGCTACTTAGTATTCGTGCTACGTTTGTTGACCTCCGTCAAGGCGTAGTGTGCGGTAGCTGACTAGTGCTTATCTGCTGCATATGATGCGATTGGATTAGGGTAGTCGTACGACCTTGTTGACCTCCGTCAAGGGTTGTGCAGGTGGGTTTAATTCAATCATGAAATGTATGGGTTGAACTTGACTGTCTATGGTTTGTTGACCTCCGTCAAGGTCATAGGACGCTAGGGGCAGAATATGATCGGGAATTTCAAGTGTTGAAATTTTCAATGAGATTGCATACCTTCTATGAGATAGTTAGATCCCGATACCCACTGCGAGTAAGAGTTACTCCTGAGAGAGTTTTACACATCACAATTAGCCGATCAAGTAGGTGTCTAGAAAGGTGTTAACGGGGTTACGCCCCTGGGAAAACGAGATTTATTTTAATTAGGTCCATACGAAAGAACGGGGAACCTCCCTCAAAGTAATGACACTGACCTGGCTGAAAGATTGGCGAACTTGTAAGGTGTAACTAATCCCGGCTAGTCTTACCTTTTAGGGTTTGAAGGAAGATTTGATAAAAACAGTGGGAGCCATCCTGATTAGATAAGATAATAACCAATCTAATCTTGCAAGAGCATACGCTAAGTGTTTTCTTCTCTCTCTCAAGGTAGTGACCATGTAAGGCCTTAATCAAGATAATAATATGGATGTATTGACCGAACCCGCTTGTTATACCGAGCAGGGGAACGTTGGTTCCGCTCCAACTTATAATTGTTATAACTCCGAGCAGGAAATAGGAAAATATCCGGATTTCCACACCACCCAAACGAAGAATGAGCATGTTGATGCATCTTCTTCAGGTGTGTTAGTTACCGAGAACTGTTTCTCAGTACACTTTATGTCCTGGGTATTAGATACCGGATCGGGATCCCACATATGTAATATGTTACTTGGGCTAAGGAAAGGTAAAGAACTTGGAATAGGTGATCATTCTCTAAAAGTAGGGAATGACGCAAGTGTTGCAGCCAAAGTAGTTGGTGAATATCACCTTGTATTACCAAATGGAAATACTTTGATCTTGAACGAATGTTATTACGTGCCCTCTGTTGGGGTTAAAATTTGCACCCCCGGTTGACCGAGTCAAAGTCAAGGTCAATCCCAAGCCCAGGTCAAGCGGGCCCAAGCCCAGGTCAAGCGGGCTCATGCCCAAGTCGAGCCCGCGGCCAGCCTCCTCCATGCCAAAATATAGATCATATAACAAATAATTTTTATGTAATTTTTTATATGCATGAATGTATGCAAAATGGGCATAAAGCCAATTTTTTGTAAGCCCGTGGCTTATGTGCAAAAAAAAATGGCACATGAGCCATGAGATATGCAAAATGCCATTTTGTGAAAGCCCAAGGGGCTATATGTAAATATGTAAGCCTATAAAAGGCAACATTTTGATGAATAAGATATAGACTTTTTCATTCTCTCAAAAAAAAACCTAGGGTTCTTTATGCCTCCTGCTCCTTCTCCAAGGTTCAAAACCTTCTCATTTCTTTTGAATTAAACCAAGAGTTTTACTCTTTCTTTTCCAAATCTAAGTAGTTTTCCACCACAAAACCCACAAAGGGGAACTCAGATCTACCATCAGATCTCAAAAAGAAGAGATTTTAAAAATCCCACATCTCTTGATCTTCAAGATCCAGCAACTAGAGGAGAAGAAGAACCCTTTCCATCAACCCTAAAACATCCCAGGAGTCTAACTCCATATATATATAAAATAAATATTTTCTTTCTGAAGCATAGCTGCTGGTTCTGGGACTAAAAGCCCCCTTTTTCTCACCGGCGCCCAAGCGCTCAAGCGCCAAGCGCCCACGTGCCGACACGTGGCGTGCTAGCGCTCGAGCGCAGAGCGCCCCGGTGCCGACACGTGGCGCGCTGGCGCTCGAGCGTCCTGCGCTCAAGCGCAAAGCGCCCACGTGCCGACATGTGGCGCACTTGCGCTCAAGCGCCCCGCGCAAGCGCAAGCGCAAAGCGCCCACATGCCGACATGTGGCGCGCTTAGGCTCCAGCGTCCTGTGCTCAAGTGCAAAACGTCCACGTGCCGACACGTGGCGCGCTTGCGCTCCAGCACCCTGCGCTCAAGAGCAAAGCGTCCACGTTCCGACACGTGGCGCGCTTGCGCTCAAGCGCAAAGCGCCCACATGCCGACACATGGCACGCTAGCGCCTAAGCGCACAACACCTAAGCGCACAGCGCTGGCGCTGGCCCCACGCATCCTTTGGATGCCTTTCCCCCCTTTTATATATATACATATATATATATATATACATATGTATACATATGTACACACACATACTCCACGACACTGTCCCTGTTAGAAAATTTTTCTAACGGGGCGCTGCCCCACACCCCGTAAGGGGGCTGCTAGCCCTCTTGACCCACGGCCCGCTATCCGGGTAGCGGGACCCCCGTAAAAACTCTGCGGGGGCCCCCGATATATCCAAAACCCCTTCAAAACACAACACTGCACATTGAGTTCGCTTGACCAGTTTAACCCGCCAATCGGAGGTTCCCTCGCTCCAAAGGCGAGGGGTAATTAACGGCAGCTTAGTCCGCGGCTGCCGGAGATTCGGATCCCCACAATCATTAAACCCCGGCCTACCCTAGGCAGGGGGAATCTGTGATGCGCCTGACAAGTGCGCGCGTATTTTCATCTCAATGGGGGTGACGAAAAATACCCTACACCCTCTATGATATGTAATTTAATATCAGTTTCTTTATTAGATAAAGAAGGATATAACTTTATAGTAGAGAATAATGTTATGAACATTTACCTAAATCAAGTGTTGATTGTATTTGGTGAGTTATGTAATGGTTTGTATGTTTTGAATCAAAACAAAGTTCTTAACATACAAAACACATACAAGAGGAAAAGTTCAGAAATGAACGAATCCTTCTTGTGGTATTGTAGACTATGTCATATCAATGCGACATGACTAGCTAAGTTACATAAAGATGGATATTTGAATCCATTCGAATTATCATCTTATGAAACTTGCCATTCATGTCTCAAAGGAAAGATGACCAAAACTCCGTTTACTGGACACGGAGAAAGAGTTACGGAACTCTTGGGACTGATACATAGTGATGTATGCGGTCCCATGTCTATACATGCCAGGAATGGTTCCTCGTACTTCATTACATTCACCGACGATCTCTCAAGATACGGACATGTGTTCCTGTTGAAACACAAGTCTGAAGCTTTTGAGAAATTCAAAGAATATAAGCATGAAGTTGAGAACCAGATGGGTAAAAGTATTAAAATCCTTCGATCTGATCGAGGAGGAGAATACTTGAACAATGAGTTCCTATACTGTCTAAAAGAGATTGTGATTCTCTTTCAGCTTACTCCTCCGTATACACCACGGCACAACGGTGTATCGGAGCAGAGGAATCGCACCCTATTAGATATGGTGCGCTCTATGATGAGCACCGCTGAGTTACCTATTTCCTTTTGGGGTTATGCGCTTGGGACAGCAACACACCTATTGAATAGAGTTCCAACCAAATCAGTGCCTACCACTCCATATGAGATATGGGAGGGGAAAAGACCGTGTCTTAATTTTGTTAAGATATGGGGTTGCCCGGCCTGTGTTAAAAAGCAAAATCCGGACAAGCTCGAGGTAAGGTAAGTTCTGTGCAAGTTTGTAGGATATCCCAAGCATTCGCGAGGATATATCTTCTACCACCCTAAGGAACAAAAGGTGTTTTTTGCTCAGCATGCCACCTTTTTAGAAAAGGAATTTCTTGCAAAGGAAATTAGTGGTAAGGAGGTAGAATTGGAAGAAGTTCCAGCGATACAAACTACGGCAGAAGATTTGGTAGAACCAGAGGATTCGATAGCTCCCAACGAACCTCACCCTCTCCGCCGATCTAGTAGGGCTCCTCATCCACCTTAAAGATACTACGGTTTTCTCATAGACGGTGGGAACGAGGATTGCATCATGGAAGATGATGACCCAACTAGCTTCGAGCAGGCCATCACGAGTGGGGACTCTGTGAAATAGCTGGATGCAATGCGATCATAGATGGAATCCATGTACACCAACAAAGTATGGACTTTGGAAGATGCTCCTAAAGGGGTAAAACCCATCGGGAGCAAATGGATCTTTAAGAAGAAACTTGGTGTAGATGGAAAGGTTGAGACTTTCAAAGCTAGACTTGTTGCAAAAGGTTTTCGTCAACGACCAGGTGTGGACTATGATGAAACATTTTCTCCAGTGGCTATGCTTAAGTCCATCCGGATCCTACTTGCCATCGCTGCATACCATGACTGTGAAATCTGGCAAATAGATGTTAAGACCTCCTTTCTAAATGGTGATTTAGAAGAGAGTGTGTACATGACTCAGCCATAGGGCTTCGTGGACAGTGGGAGCAGCGGGACGGTGTGCAACCTGCTTAAATCCATTTACGGGTTAAAGCAGGCATCGCGGAGTTGGAACATCTGTTTTGATGTGGTAGTCAAAGAGTTTGACTTCATCAAAAACGTAGATGAACCTTGTATATACAAGAAGGTGGAAGAGAGTGAGGCTGTCTTCCTCGTATTGTACGTGGATGACATACTCTTGATAGGAAATGATGTTCCTATGCTAGACTCGGTCAAGCTCTTCTTATCACAAAGATTCTCAATGAAAGATCTAGGTGATGCCTCCTACATCTTGGGGATTAAGATCTATAGAGATAGATCTAAGCAGATACTGGGATTTTCGTAATCCAGGTACATTGACACCATACTAAAGAGGTTTAGTATGGAAGAATCCAAGCATGGGAATTTAACCACGATCACAGGACTCACTCTTTCCAAAGAGATGTCTCCCAAGACTGATTTGGAGAGAGCTCGCATGCAAGGGATACCCTATGCTTCGGCAGTAGGCTCTATCATGTACGTGATGTTATGTACCAGACCCGATGTAGCATACTCACTAAGTATAGTGAGTAGGTATCAAGCAGATCTAGGAGAGAGTTACTGGACATCTGTGAAGAACATTCTCAAGTACTTGAGAAGGACTAAAGAGATGTTCTTGGTGTATGGTAACGGTGAACTCCAAGTGGAGTCCTTTACCGATTCGAGCTTCCAGAGTGATAAGGACGACTCTAAGTCGGTCTCGGGATTTGTCTTTACCTTCAATGGAGGGGCGGTTTGTTGGAAGAGTTCCAAGCAGGAAACCATGGCAGACTCGACGATGGAGGCTGAATACATCGCTACCAACGATGCTGCCAAAGAGGTTGTCTGGATGAAGAATTTCATAAACGATCTTGATGTGGTTCCGTCCATTAAGCATCCAATACCTTTGTATTGCGATAACAATGGAGCAGTGGCCTTGGCCAAGGAACCCGGGTCCCATCAGCGATCCAGGCATATTCTGAGGCGGTATCACCTGATCCGGGAGATAGTTGATCGCCGGGAGATCGCGGTCAGGAAAGTTGACACGAAGGAAAATACAACGGATCCACTCACAAAGGATATACCCTAGATACAATTTGAGAGACTCTTCGGGATGTTTGGTATGAGATACTACAACAACTGATCTTAGTGCAAGTGGGAGATTGTTAGTTATATGTATGCCCTAGAGGCCATTATTGTACATGTGATGTATATTATAGTGGATGCTTGGATATATATAGAGAGGACTTTCTTTCTCGACATGATAGTATGCTATATGGTTGCTCTTTGTCTTAACATGTTGACTTGTGTTGTGATATTGCCTTGCTCTCACATGTTGATAAAGCCCTTAGGATGTGTACTTACTACCAGGACTATGATGGAGATCATACTAGTGGGGCCAGTGGAGTCTGGGTATACTGAACGGACTCGCCGAGAACTCCTAGTTGGTATTATACCCATTGTCAGATAGCAGTTCTCTGGTGACACTGGTACATGTTAGTCTGTAGACCCGAGATCATCATAGAGTCTTGTGTCATTCCCACTGCGCTTTGATTTCCACCTTACCACGTTCAAGAGAACGTGCAAAATGGTGGCTTTTGGGTACAGTCCCGAGTCACATGGAGGCAATGAGCGATAGGAGGGGATTCGTCTCTCCCGGTATTGGGGGCTGATGTTGCGTTGTGCTCGATTGGCCATAACAGGAAGTTCCTGGCCAGGGTTGATACGGAGATTTATTGATAAGTGTTATCAGTAGTTTCTCGACCCGTTATGAGCCTCACATCGGCACGACTTATCGGTTACTGGGTTCTAACGTTTACCACCCCTAGACTGGATATGCGACATATCCGACGAAAAGACCGGACTGTACGGTAGTGTTACTGACAGGATTTACAGAAATTAGAGCGGGCTTTCTTGTTGATCTTCTGATCGCTCAATACCCGGATAGCCGTTACATCCATTTAGTACCGCTGAAGGCTTGTGGGTGCCTGATATGAACATCACCTACTGCCGGCGTATTGACGAGTCTTTAGAATCCTATACAGAGATTTTACTGGCTCAGGCAAAACGAAGTAGGAGCACATATGTGATATGTGCGTGACCGAGATTAATACGAGTATGTGATACCGTATTCTATCCTCGCGATTTATTCGTATCGGTCGTTTATATGAGATATAGCCGGGATATCGAATCAAGCGTTGATTCGATAAGTTGATACAAATAATATTAGTCTGTCATATGAGATATAACCGGACTATTAAATCAAGTGTTGATTTAATGATTTAATATATAATTATATATTTGATATATTAATTTACATTAACTATTATTAGCTCACTTAAGCATTTCTTTTCTCACTTATGCATTTAATATATATGTGTATATATTAATTGTATTTCTTTTTTGTGTCATGCTTGATGCCACATGCTACATGGGTGTATGAGACTTACACCATGTTAATGATAATGTGAGGTTTATTTATTTAAAGTAAATCCAAATTAGATGGAAATTGGTCACATGGCATGAAGCTTGTGGAAGCTTGTAGATGTATTGACTTAGTCCACTAATTTTATTTTACTTAAGATATTTATTAACCCAACCATTTGATTAGTGTCAAAAATTGAGTTTACCGCAATCAGAAACGGCGTCGCTTCGCAGCTAGCCGGTGAGTATGGGTCGATCCACAGAGACGGGTAAATTCCTTTTATGTGTTTTAACTAGTTGATTCAAAATGTCGTTTTGATTGGTTTATAAAAATCTATAAAAACTGGATCTAATTAATCTAATTAAAAGTCTTGCTAGGGTTAGGCTTAGGGGAAGTTTTGGAGATTAACGTTTTTCCTCACCGCTTTCAATACCTTCTTTTTTAGATCTATTAGATGTTAATGTAATTATTAATAAAGTGGATACGAATCTTTTGGGAAGATGTTTCTTCCTCTAGATTTGTATCCTTCCTTTGTTGATAATTACCCTAACCCCCACGGAAAACGCGCGCAACCGGCCCTTTATACTACGGTTCATCGTTACCTCGAAGGGTAGGATGCCACAGGGAGCGGTTGTGCTCGTATGCGTGGAGTTCTAATTCATAAGGTGAAAGTGGCATTGAAAGGGGTGAGAGATCTCATCTCTCAACCCTTTCCCTAAGGCTAACCCTAACAAGCGAGGAGATTACTCGCTCATTAGGGGATGAGAAAACATTTTAATTAAAAGAAGAAAAAACATAATTTACCTTACTAGGTTGACGGCTCCCTCCAAACAAGAAGAACAGATCTGAAAATAACTCCCAGAAAGTCTGAATTTTATTGATTGAAAAGAGGCATATGTTTTTACAGATCTGGGAATACAATTTATAGGAAAATATGAAAACTAGGGTTACAGACTCTCGTAGACATGCAATTACAGATTTGACCCCTAAAAATCCCAACACCCGCACCGTCGCACCGACACGCCAAAATTCCATCGACACAGGCTCAAGATGGCCACGGAACCGCGGCTCAAGGCTAGGTTTGGCCGCGGTTCCACGGCCAAAGAAGGGAGTTAGGGCATGATTCTTCTGGGCTTCATTCAGGGCTTCTTGGGCTATTTACTTTTATGCTTCTTTTCTATTTTTGGCTTCTGGTTTTTCTCCAGATCTTCAGTGAAAACTTATACGTATCTTTTGACCGTTCACTTTGGTATTTCGGACTGCATTGCCTTATACACTTGTGACTTGTTCTTCGTCACTAGAATTCTTCTACTTGTGGGTCAAAAGTCTCTCTTTTGTTACAACTTGCATCTTTTTCACTGTGTTCGCATCCAAACCCTGTATCCTGTAACATGCAACAAAAATGTGTCAAGAGTACCTGTTTATTTATAAAATGGATAAGAATAGGGGAATGAAAAATGTAATATTATGGTCTGAACAAATACCCCCAAACTTACCTTTTGCTCGTCCTCGAGCAAACTTATTATTTTATTCACTAAAATCCTAACCGCACTTTCGCAGGGAAACGCGATTGCACTGAGCACGTGCAACAAGCCGTTAAACCTCTAGGTGTCCCTAGTAGGAGGAGTGTTGTCTCCTGAGGGTTTTCAGCGGATTACACCCACAAAATCCTATCAACTCGGCCCATTTACTATTATTCTCCAATTAGGTTTTCTAACAAGGAATTCTATTATCGTCGACCCGTAAATTATCCACCCACATTCTGCACACTTCCTCATCATCTAACTTAAGATTATATATGTTATGTAGATCTACTTAGCTTTCGGCATTTCTTAAGTCTTCCTTCTAGGGTTCAATCTCTACTTAGGAATTTCTATCAACTCTATTAAAGATATAAGTTCTATCCTTATTCCTTTCTCTCATCTAAACTCTAATCACATACCCCTACGTGTGTGTATAGATCACCCCTACACTTGGAGATTCAAATCAAGCAATCATGCCCTTGTCCGTTGTCCAAAGCACTTATTAATTAGTGAACTTTTAATTGAATTTCGCTTACACATCCTTCATGCGACCGTTAATACTTCTTGAGGTACGAACGACCGATTACAAAATGTGTTCGCACATTTAAGCGTAATTCCTAGTCTTGCAACACCCAAGGCTTTAGCAGTGACTCCCAAACCAGTTAGTCTAAGGCACTAGGTGATGAAGCACCCTCGCTAAATATTTTTCTATTTTTGCAACCTTAAGTAATCACAAAAACCAGTGTCCATTTTTTTTATTCTTTATTCACTTTTTCTTTATTTTCATTGTACTAAGGACTTTAGACAAGAGCAATTCAAGGTCTCCTCTACTATTCCAAGTTTCAAGGTGCGTGATTGTGCAATTTGTAGGGTATACGTTTTCAGAATCTAGACTTAAGCTAGGAACTATTTTTCAAACTTATACTCTAATAAGAACATCAATACTCTTCCCTCATTTCGACTTAGCCTAAGAAGTGAACCCAAAATTTGCCTATTTCTAAATAAATTACAAGGCATATACTTTCTACCGTTAAATTTTAAGGAATGTTATCTTTAGGGTTTTTAATTCACTAAGTCTAAGATCTAGTTGTTCCTAGCCAGTTAATCTATTTGTCAAACTCAAGTCAATTAGCCAAAATTGAATACAATAATTTTATAATTTTTCAAATTTTTCAAATTTTTATGGGTTTTCAAATAAGTATGCAAATGCAAAAATATGTACAAATGAATGCGAAGGAAGAAGACGTACCGAGCATACCCCCAAACTTGAACTTGACAGTGTCCTCACTGTCAAGCTAAACCAAGAGGGTCAAAATACTGATACTCCCCTATTTATTTATTTATAGTTTTTTTTATTGTTAAGAAAAACAAAAATATATACAAAAAGACCCTCCCCCAAACTTCATTTAAACTATGTTAGACATTACTGCCAAACTTTGCATCGGCCAAAAGTCAACACCAACCAGTTGAAAAATTTATCAGTAAAGAATATTGGTTGGTGGAAAAATAAGTTGTGGTGGTCCGCAAAGAATTGGGGAAGATAGAAGTAGTGGTATGGGAGGTGTGGAGGTAAATATACAGGTGATGGTGATGCATCGAAACGAGAATGTAAATGATCAGCAATCAGTGGAGTGTTGGCATTCTCGTACCTTATTAAAAGAAATGGGGGTATTTCAACTTCTAAAGGAGGAGGTTGACTCACCACAATATCCCCAAAATGTTCCTGTGGGTCCTCTATTGACATGGCATCATCCATCAATTGTGTATGATATTCAATTATGAGGGAACTTATCTCCTCGATGTCCGCCATAGTCCAACCGAAAACTTGCCGCCTATCTTGTAAGACCATTAAGAGGGCGTTCTCTTGCTCGAGGGCTAGAGAGGCCGATATGATAATGGGAAAGGTCTCATTCTCACCTATGTAAGCATATCTAAGGTGAGACGGCAAGGGCGTGAGTTCGAATTTCTGAGGCGAAAGAATCATTGCGGAATCTACCTCGAACTCAAAGGACTCTAACACAGGTTCGAAATCACTGCAAACAACCGATTCGGATGGTTCGACTGACTCATCCAAAAATTCAAACGACTCATATTCGGGCTGTGAGTCGTCATCATCCAAAAAAGTGAAACATTCATAATCAACATCGGTTGTGTCAACGGTAGTAGGCTCAAGGAGGGACGCACTAGTGGCGTCAAAACTGTTTTCATCAAATAGAAATCTTTCAAGCTCGCAGTCCTCCTGCGTAATTTCGTGAATAGAGCAAACTTCTCGTGTACTAGTTTTAGGTACGGGGGGCAAACTTCCCATCTTATAAATATTGAACTCACTAGATCTCTTTCCGAAGGATAGAGTCATGGAGCCATTGCGACAATTTATTACGGCATTGGAAGTGGCCAAAAATGTCGACCAAGAATCACCGAAATTTGGTTTCTTGGGTTAGCAACAGGTTGTGTATCCATAACGATAAAATCAACGGGGAATATGAACTCCCCAACTTTGATCAACACATCCTCTAGCTGACCCCTTGGATAGGTGATTGATCGATCAGCCATTTGGAGAGTGCAACGAGTGGGTTTCAACTCTCCAACCCCTAATTGTTCGTACACGGAGTAGGGAATCAGGTTAACACTAGACCCAAGATCTAAAAGTGCTCGATTAATTTTCTTATCCCCAATTGTGATGGAAATCGTAGGACAGCCAGGGTCCTTTCGTTTTTGGGGTAAGGTTTGATGGTGGTTAATAGCATTGCTCACTGCACTAGCCACTAGCACTTTCTTGGGTACTTGAGATGCCTTTCTCTTCGAGGTGCACAAGCCCTTTAAGATTTTCGCGTATGAAGGGACTTGTTGGATAGCATCCAAGAGAGGTATATTTATGCTAACCTGCTTAAATATCTCCACAATCTTCTCCACTTGTGTATTTGGTTTATTAGGACTCAACCTGTTTGGGAATGGAGCGTTCTGAAACTTTGTTGAGTCAAATGTCTGTGGAGTAGAATGTGGAGTAGGAACGGATCCCAGTGTGGATGTGTTCGTGTTGTGAGAAATGGGTCCGTTCGAGTCAGAAGAAGTAGAGCCGTGTGAAGGGTGAAGAATAGGCTCTAAAGAAAAAGGTGAAGAAGGAAGTGAAGAAAATGAAGAAGGGGAAGAAGAACCACCGGCGGGGATGTCATCACTAGTTCCCACATTATTTTGCAACTCTCTTCCGGATCTCAACGTGGTCACCGCATTTACATTGTGATTGTGATATGCGTTTTGTGTGTGACCGGGATTAGGCAATGGTTGAGATGGAAGCTTTCCCTTTTCTCTCTCGCTCAACGCAGCAGTTAATTGTGCAATTTGTGCCTCAATAGATTTGATACTTTGATCGTGTGAGGCATTGTTATTCATTAAAGATTGAACATAACTTTCAAATCTTGCTGCGGATTCTGTAGTTTGCTTAAGAAATGCATCTAGGCTTTTTTCGAATCGAGATAACCTTATCATCATTTGGTTGAACCAAATTGTTCGTTTGATTTGCATAAGGTTGTTGTTGGAAAGGTTGCTGGTTTTGAGTTTGTAAAGGTGCTTGTTGTTGTTGTGGAGGAGGTCTTTGAAAATTGTTATTTTCTTGGACTTGTTGATTTTGGTTCCAAGCGAAATTTGGGTGACTCCTCCACCTCTGATTGTATGTCGAAGAGTACGGATCGTTTCTTTGTCGTTGCTGAATGCAGCATTGACTTGATCCTGTCCTTGAATAGGTGCATTATAAGGACACTCTTCGGTTAGATGTGATGGATTAGAACAACAAGCACAAACAGTTCGTGTGGGTAGAGTAGGGGCAGAAGAAGACGATGAGATTTTGGTCTCAATGGCTTCTAGCTTTTTCATAAGTGAGGCCATCTCGGCCTTCATAGCAATCGACATATCTATTTGATGTATGCCTGCCCTAGATTGACCAACTGAAGAAGATGATGTGGTCTTGGTACTCTCCCACTGAATTGTTTGCTCACTTAGGTCCTCAAGAAACTGCCAAGCTTCGTCGCTAGACTTGGAGAGAAAATGACCTTGACATATTGTTTCTAGCAACTGCTTCGTTACTGCATTCAATCTCTCGTATAATGTTTGGCAAAGTTGCCAACTTTCTATCCCATGATGAGGGCATTGAACAAGTAGGTCTTTAAATCTATCGAAGCACTTCCAAAATGGTTCGGAAGGAAGCTGTGAAAATTGTATAATCTCGTTTCGGATTCTAGCAGTTTTGTGACGAGGATAGAACTTTTTCAGAAAAGCTCTCACAAACTCGTCCCAATTTCTAATGGAATGTGATGCGGTGCTGTATAGCCACTTCTCGGCTAGGTCACATAAGGTAAAAGGAATGACCCTTAGCCTTATTGCGTCATCACTTAATTGGGTTGTCTTCATCATGGCGCAAACGTTTTGGAATTTATTAATGAAAATATATGCATCTTCGGATTCCAAACCATGAAACTTAGGCAGCATATTGATGAAGTGTGGTTTTATTTCAAAATTATCCCCATTCGCCGGTGGGGGTGAAAGACATGTAGGTAAAGAAGTGCGGACGGGGTAGAAGAGATCCTGGAGCGCGACTCGTGCGGGCGCTACAACAGGCGGAAGATTCGGGTTATTCGCACCTAACGGAGGTGGAATCATTCCCGTCGGTAAGGTATCGTTGGGGTTGAATCCCGACATACCTTCGGTGAAAGAATTTGAAGGTTTAGGTAAGGAAATGGACGGAATGTCGACGAAGGGAAGGGTTCGTTGGTCGGTACCAACGAAACACGGACTAATCGGGCGTTAGTATCCCTAGTCCAAAGTGACATACACTAAAGGAGTAGTGTATTCAGAAAAAAAATAGAAAAGACAGAAAGTGAGGGTAAGATAACGTCAATGGAGGAGAAATGGTGGAAGTGAGGTGCAAGTTTTCTTAGCGGCAAGTTGCAAGTTTTGAAAAGATTTTTCTATTTTTTTTTATTGGAGAGTTTTGCAAGAAGGTTTTAGAAAATGGGACTCGTGACACAAATGTATCAACCACACATGCACAATCAGGCCTAGATCTAGGGTTGCCTAGGTCTGCTAGACAGCTCCTAACTAGGGCAAGAAATAGGACCTCAAACCGTCTCTTCACGGACAAATACGGCCAGGTAAGTGGGAAGGAACCACCACTACAGTGGGCCTAATTAATAACCACTAGCCTAGACACCGCAAAGTCGGTTAGGATAAACGGCCGATGCCTATACTAGTCCTTTTCCTATTGAGCTCGATGTCCTTAGGTCTGAGTCTAATCTTTTTTAATTAATTGTGGTCGATGCAAAATGCTTTAGGTGTTTTCTGGGGTCGTGGGAAGGGTGATGAAATCCCCACCCAATCTGAGTTTGGTCAATTAGCCCCTTAGAGTCCGGTTAAATTATGCAAAACAATAAAATTTCACTTGCAATCAATTTTTAGCGCGGCGCAAAGAAACCTGCAGAAAATCTGTTATTTAGAAGGGGGAGAAAGATTTTTTTAGCGCAAAGAACCCTGCAGAAAATTTTTACAGTAGATATATTGTAGGTTACAGAGGGGAGAAGGAGGATCAAACTCACAAAATTTGAGGTGCTGACGTGGCCAAATGAGCGCGGAACCGCGGCGGGAGGCTACCAATGCGGCGGAAACGCGGTCGGTGGGTAGGTTCAGCCTCTAGAAAATTTTTTGTATCTCCTGTTCACCAATTCTCCTCTGTTCCGATGTTCACTTTTCTGATTTGCCCTCTGTAAAATTCCAGATCCTCAATTCTTCGCTGTTCCTGCAAGATTCAAAAGATACACCCTTCAAACAGATCAAAGTTGATAATTTTTTTGTATCTTTTATATTTTCAGATTTTTATAATTTTTAAAATTTATATCAACCCGAAAATTCATAAAAAGAAAAATTACGCCGTCCCCGGCAACGGCGCCATTTGATTAGTGTCAAATGTTGAGTTTACCGCAATCAGAAACGGCGTCGCTTCGCAGCTAGCCGGTGAGTACGGGTCGATCCACAGAGACGGGTAAATTCCTTTTATGTGTTTTAACTAGTTGATTCAAAATGTCGTTTTGATTGGTTTATAAAAATCTATAAAAACTGGATCTAATTAATCTAATTAAAAGTCTTGCTAGGGTTAGGCTTAGGGGAAGTTTTGGAGATTAACGTTTTTCCTCACCGCTTTCAATGCCTTCTTTTTTAGATGTATTAGATGTTAATGTAATTATTCATAAAGTGGATACGAATCTTTTGGGAAGATATTTCTTCCTCTAGATTTGTATCCTTCCTTTGTTGATAATTACCCTAACCCCCACGGAAAACAAGCGCAACCGGCCCTTTATACTACGGTTCATCGTTACCTCTAAAAGTAGGATGCCGCAGGGAGCGGTTGTGCTCGTATGCGTGGAATTCTAATTCATAAGGTGAAAGTGACATTGAAAGGGGTGAGAGATCTCATCTCTCAACCATTTTCCTAAGGCTAACCCTAACAAGCGAGGAGATTACTCGCTCATTAGGGGATGAGAAAACATTTTAATTAAAAGAAGAAAAAACATAATTTACCTTATTAGGTTGACGGCTCCCTCCAAACAAGAAGAACAGATCTGAAAATAACTCCCAGAAAGTCTGAATTTTATTGATTGAAAAGAGGCATAGGTTTTTACAGATCTGGGAATACAATTTATAGGAAAATATGAAAACTAGGGTTATAGACTCTCGTAGACATGCAATTACAGATTTGACCCCTAAAAATCCCAACACCCGCACCGTCGCACCGACACGCCAAAATTCCATCGACACGGGCTCAAGATGGCCGTGGAACCGCGGCTCAAGGCTAGGTTTGGCCGCGGTTCCGCGGCCAAAGAAGGGAGTTAGGGCATGATTCTTCTGGGATTCATTCAGGGCTTCTTGGGCTATTTACTTTTATGCTTCTTTTCTATTTTTGGCTTCTGGTTTTTCTCCAGATCTTCAGTGAAAACTTATACGTATCTTTTGACCGTTCACTTTGGTATTTCGGACTGCATTGCCTTATACACTTGTGACTTTTCTTCGTCACTAGAATTCTTCTACTTGTGGGTCAAAAGTCTCTCTTTTGGTACAACTTGCATCTTTTTCACTGTGTTCGCATCTAAACCCTGTATCCTGTAACATGCAACAAAAATGCGTCAAGAGTACCTGTTTATTTATAAAATGGATAAGAATAGGGGAATGAAAAATGTAATATTATGGTCTGAACACCATTATCTAAACTCATGATTAAGTCTCTACATGAGTTATATGAGATATTTCTCACCCATGGTTGCCATTCACTCTCTCATCCATTATTTGCTTCTTGTTCATCATCAAGAGCTTAGCTCTCTAGGTTTTTGAAAAAAGAAGAAAAAGAGTGAAAAAATTAATTCTAAAGTGAGCAAAAATCCTACTTCATCATCCTCTACTAGATTAGCTATTTAGTTTAGGGTGTTAGCTTCACTAATCCCTAATTAGTGAAGATGTAGCTTAGGTTAGTGTCTTCTCGACGTAGATCATCTTCGGCCTCGAATACTTCGTGCAAGCTTGTTCCTTTCATCTTGTGGAACCACTCTAGAGTCCGGAAGATCACTACTTGGAGCGAAGGGACTACTACACGGAGCTATTGAAGTGATGGAACGGCCTACAAAGGTTGTATTCCTAGTTCACTTAGTTGTAAAGTTGTTTACACTTTGTATTGTCTAAATCTATAGTTAAGATTCTAAGGTTAGGATTGTTCAGCATGGCAAAATTTTGAAAATGGTATGGACGATGCCTCCCGAACCCTTGCTGTCGTGCTAGGCATTCCTACACAATTCAGGGTCGTTACACCAGGATGTCGTCGATGAATATGACAACCAACCTGTCTAAGTAGTCTCGAAAAACTTGGGTCATCAGTTTCATAAAAATAGCAGGTGCATTGGTCACTCCAAATGGCATCATTAGGTATTCATAATGACCATAGCGAGTCCTGAACGCCGTCTTTGGAATATCAGACTCTTTGACCTTTACCCGATGATAACCTGAACGAAGTTCTAGCTTCAAAAATACAAAATGACCCACTTAGCTGATCGAAAAGATCATCGATGCGCGGTAGTGGATACTTGTTCTTGATCGCCACTTCGTTCAGAGCTCGATAATCTACACACATCTTGTATGAAACTTCTTTCTTCTTCACGAGCAAGACTGGAGATCCCCAACTTGAAGTACTGGGACAAATCCAACATTTCTTCAGAAGTTCGTCCAACTGAATACGGATCTCCTTCAATCCTTCTGGACTTAACCGGTACAGAGCTTTGATTACCGGTTGTGCACCAGGTACTAAATCAATGTTGAATTCAAGAGCTCGATCAGGAGGCAAACTTGATATATCTTCCGGGACTACATCCTCGAACTCTCGAACTACTTCTGGCTTTTCTTCTTCCGCCGGTAGAGTAAACACTTTTGCAATCTTCGGTTTGGCACGGAAGATTCCTGGCTCCAACATTCTATCTCCACTATTTAAATAGAAGACTGGGTGATCTTCTATCTCGAATACTACTCTCCTTTGACGACAGTCAATCGTAGCATAGAAAACTCCCATCCAGTCCATTCCCAACACAACATTGAAATTTAGGATGTCCAGTACTTTGAAATTCGCGTAGAATTCTCGTCCGCAAACAACAACTGGACACTGATCAAATCCCATAGTTGCCTTCAAGACTCCATTCCCGGAACTGCCATTCCATCTTGAAATAAGTGGCTTCAAGGGAATCGCGTGCGTTCTCACGAAACGTTGCGACATGAAGCAGTGAGACGCTCCAGTGTCGAATAGTGCAAGTGAAGGAAGGATGGCTACTAGTATAGTATCTAAGTTGTGTAAGGTTGGTTTTAGATACAGGAAAAATATAGGGTGTTTATACAAGGATTGAAAAGAATGTGAAAGAACTGGGAATTACCAGTGGTAACTTGGCCAGTGACTTCGGCTTCCTCAACTATCATGGTGAAAGCCTGACGTCGGGGTACATTCCTCCTTGCTGGAGGCACATTCCTCTGTCTTTGGGGCATGGTTCTCTGCCTTTGAGGCATGTTCGTTTGTGGCTGATGGAATTGACGAGGAGGCTATGCAGGAGGTCCACGTGGAGGTGGTGCATGGAGAGCAAGACGAGGTGCAGGAGCCTGAATAGCTGGCCGCTGCGGGACTGTGATCGCGGGTCTAGGTGCAGGAACTGGGTTGAGACGGTATGGACAAGCTCTGATGGCGTGAGTGGATGCGCCACAAACTAAACATAGGCCATTTACACGCTTGTAGTCTTTCGCCAGGTGTCCATTCCTTTTGCAATAGAAACAAAAATCTGGACTGGGCCGGTTAAAAGATCCTCCCGGTCTCCTAGGTGTAAATGTCGGCCTAGAGGAGGCTTCTCCTGCCATTTGGGTGGCAGGGCGTTTCACTCCGGTAGTTTGAGGTCTGCCCTTCTTCTTCAAAATTGCCTCATAGCGTTGGGCAGCCTTCAAAACAGGCTCATGGGTTGGGAAATCCCCTGTAGCGAGTGTAGCTTGGATTTCCGGGTCTAACCCTGTTTACTGCCGAAAAACGCGTCCGGGACGTTGGGACGTCCTGGCTGAATTTAAGGACAGATGCTATTTGGATTTATCCGTCCACCTTTCTGAAGATGCCAAGTTGATTTATGGCACCGTATATCGGATGTTTGGACGGATGCGGCCGTTGTAGCAGACTTCGTCAGATTCCCCCTCGTTTGTGAGGGGTTTTTGATTGTGGGTACGCTCTTCCCTGCCGGCGAAAGCTTCTGCAGTTAATTACGTTACCGCATCACTATAACCAATTTCTCCTGCCCCAGAAGTTCACTTCGTGTTGTGTGTGTTTGTTTTATTTTTGGTTGATCGTGGATTATATACGGACACTAATTTATGTCGTCGCCCGTAGGGCATGGACTAGTCCAAATCCATATATTGTTAGATTTGAGTTTGGGTTGATTTAAGGATCGTTGATCTGTTTTGAGATCAAGATCGACTTAAATGTATACAAGCAATTAGGGGCTCGATTGGTTTTTTGTTAAGAATACGTTAGTCCAATTTGAGACTAAGATCTACTTAACAAGGTCTTAGAATCATTTTTGCTTCAGATCCAACAAAAGAGCATTTGGGCTCTATTGTTTTAGATTAAGGATGTCTCGGTCCGTTATCACCATTTTGGAGGCGAAGTTCTAGTTTGAGAATATCTCGGTCCGTTGATCACCATTTTGGAGGTGATATTTTAGTTTAAGGACGTCACGGTCCGTTGATCACCATTTGGGGGTGAGATTTTAGTTTAAGGACGTCACGGTCAGTTGATCACCATTTGGAGGTCAGATTTTAGTTTAAGGACGTCACGGTCCGTTGAACACCATTTGGGGTGAGATTTTAGTTTATGGATATTACGGTCCGTTGATCACCATTTGGGGGTGAGATTTTAGTTTAAGGACGTTACGGTCCGTTGTTAATTTAGGGATATCTCGGTCCATTATCCATCTTGCGTGCACATGCATTTGTTACGTGACGGGATGAGCAACGATGATATGGGATGCATCCAGTCTGGGGTGTGGTTTAATATGAGATGTGCACGTCAATTTGGGAAGTGCAACAGAAAGTAGTTGGTTGTCGGGACCCGCCACCTCTCTGAAGACGTTGAGAAATTACAAAGACATGTATCAGAGGTGTAGAGAGATGTACCCTTGAACCAATTCCCGTATTTGAGGGAAAAGATCGTGGTGGATCATCTAAGAATCATTTGTCATTTTTTAGATTAATATTCTCTCAGGAGAAATGGGATGAATATCATTTTGGATATCATCAGTTGAAAGATCATTAGTCATGTTTGGGACTAAGATCAATTTGGGGAATGATGAGTACAGAGGGCTCAGTTGATTGGAAATTGAATGAGGTTTTGAATTTGGAAGAACTTAGCCAATTTGGGCTAGGTCTGGGTCTCCATGATTACCCAACAGTGCTAAGCACTGAGACATACAATGCTCATGGGCATTTTATGTGGGTACTGGATTAGTGTTAAACACTAGCGCTCACGTGACACATGTGAGGCACTGGATTAATGTTAAATACTAGGGTTCTGTGGCGCTCACGTGACACACGTGAGGCGCTCAAATATGGGCACTGCCCATTTATTTCCCCTTTTTATATAAGTACCGAGCACTTGATTCTTGTAGCGCTCACGTGTAAAACACGTGAGACGCCCCAAATATGGGCACTGCCCTTTGGGATTTATTCCCTCCCTTTTATATAAGTGCTAAGCACTTGGTTCTAATGGTTCTCACGTGTGAAACATGTGAGGTGTCCCAGCCGTTTCTTTCTGTTCATTAAAAGCACTCACGTGGAAAACACATGAGGTTTCATTATAGTGTTAAACACTAACGAATCACCAGGTTGTTCTTCTGTGTTCTTGGAGATTTTGATCTCATATTAATGACATTTCTGGTCATTAGGATTTAGGTTTGTAGGTTCTCAGATTATTATCATCGTCTGGGCTGAGGAATCAAGTTCTCCTTTTGTTCTTTGCAAGAATTAAATTCTTTTTATAGGGTTAAACCCTAGTTTTTGGAGGAATTAAATTCCCATATGTTTTTTTGTAAGAGTTAAACTCTTTGAACTCAGTTCTTTCCCCTAGGCTTTGAATCTGCAAGACAGAATCTCCCCGATGAGAATTAAATTCTCAACTTGTGGGGAGATCTGCTTCTGCAAATCACAACCAGAGGAAGACTAAGTTCTTATATGAAAGGTTAAACCCTTAGAGAGGCGAAGAAGAGATAAAATGATCTCTGTGTTTTCTCTTTACCTAAGGTTTTTTTAGGAAGGGGATCCTTTTCTTTGAGAGAATTAAATTCTCTCTGTATTTTTCTTCCCCTCTCTGTATGTGTGTCTTTTTCTCCTCCTCTCATTGCTCCTATTTATATGAGAAGAAAAAGAATCAATTTGTTAAGAAAATCCCTCATTGAGAGATCATGATTGATTTCATAATCAATCCAATTGATCTGGTGAATTTTATTCACCGTTGGATTTTTAATCCAAAGGATCTCTATTTAACAGAGAAGATTTCTAATTTATTTTTAACCAGATTAGGAAATATTTTCCTAAGATAGAATTTTATTCTATCATATCTTTTTAGTTTAACAAGATTAGGAATACATTTTCTTAATATATACTTTAATTATATCACATAGAATTTTATTCTATTATATGAATATCTTGTTAGTTTAACAAAATTAGGAATATTGAATTTAATTCTGTTAAATAAATATCTTGTTAGTTTAACATGATTAGGAAAATATTTTCCTACGATAGAACTTTATTCTAGCAGATGATCACCGTTGGATCTTTGATCCAAGGGTCTTCTGTTTAACAGAGAAGATCTTTCTAGTTTGAGAAAGATCAGTGAAATATTTTCCACATAGAATTTAATTCTATCAGATGGTTTAATTGGTGATATTTTATCACCATTGGATTTTAAATCCAATATTCTCTGTTAGAGAAAGATCTTTCCAAAAATATTTCCCAAATAGAATTTAATTTTAATTGGTGCATTTTAAATTGGGGCGCTCACATGCTTTGCATATGAGCAGCAAGAGAACACACATATTTAACACGTGACCCCTAGTGTAGGTTTTAGCCTGTTTATTTTCAACGCTCATATGCTTTACATATGAGCGTTCACGTATAAAACACGTGAGGCATGTTTGGCCATTGGTTATTTATGTTCAGCGTTCATATGCTTTGGATATGAGCGCTCACGTGTTTAACACATGTGGCATGTTTGGCCCTTAGCGCTCATATGCTTTACATATGAGCGCTTACGTGTTTAGCACGTGAGGCCTGTTTGGCCATTGGTTATTTGTGTTCAGCGCTCATATGCTTTGTATATGAGCGCTCACGTGTTTAACACGTGAGACATATTTGGCCATTAGTTGTTTGTTTTCAGCGCTCATATGCTTTGCATATGGGCGTCCACGTGTTTAAAATGTGAGGCCAAATTTTGAGAACTTTCCCTCCATTTTTATAAGGGAACAAGTAGCTTTTAGCCAAAAAATTTGGCGGGAACAAACTCTTGTTGAAATCGTCGTGTCCGGATCTCAACAGTCGGAATAAGGTGTGCTGCGGACATGTTACGTTCTTATCTTAGCAGTGTAGTAAGTGATATCAGGAATTTGAATTTAAGACAATATCTTACCTACTAAGCATGGTAAACTCAGCGTCGTATTCATCTACGGACTTGACCCACATCGAGCCTTGTTGTAGATGGATGAACTGTTGTTTCATGTCAAAACGGGCAGTCTCATGGAAGTATTTCGCGTCGAACATATTGCGAAAAGTCTTCCATTCAATCGGTTGGGCGAGACGAATTTCTTCAGCCTTCCACCATACTCTGGCATTTTCGGTCAGTTGCAACTTCGCAATTCTCACCCAAGCAATCTCTGGCACTTATGCTGCTGTCAGGCCATCTTTAATGGATTGAGTCCATTCCTCTTCCTATAGCGGGCTCTCTTTTCTTGAAAAATTCTTCGGCTGCATTTTCCGGAATTGTTTTACTCCAGGTGTCTCGGCTTCTGGGCAGTGCATGAGGATAGCAGGCTGCTGCTGCTGACCCTCCAAGAGGCTCTTGATCGCTTCAAGCAGTACCGTTTGCTCGTTGATGGAAGCTGCAATGGTAGGTAGTGGTGGTAGAGTAGGCGGTGGGGTATTGCCATTAACGTTCGTGCTTGTGTTGTTTGGAGAATCCATATTCTTGATAGAAAAAGAAAGGTTAGGATAGATTCAAGAAATTTGAAATGTAAAGAATGTAAAGTTGTTGATTCTTATAATTCTTGTGATATATTGCTTAAGACTTAATGCAGAACTGACCTGCATGGGCCACCGACAAAACCTGTCATGCCCCGCTTCCCTGTATACGGAGGCGGAGATGTGGCAGGGACGCGGCGTATTTACTAAGAAATAAATACGTTAAGTGTAATTAAGCAATATATAAAAATGCATAAGATAACAAGAGATAATAAATGACCAGCAACTTTTATTTACATTCATCTTTACAATACAACTGCTTTGAAAAAGGAAAAGATACAATGGTATAAAGCAATGCCTAAACAGTGGCATATAAAAAGAAAGTAAGTACAAGAAAGTTAGAAGTCTGGCTGTGCCGCAATCTGATCCAAGTACTCCTGACTGGGCTTGGTCTCCAGAGAGTCCTGTCCTCCTGACGAATATTCCAAAGAAAGAAATAGACAGGAATGTCGTCAGCAAACTAGCGCTCGGTAAGTCCCAAAAGAAAGGAAGTAATACAACTAGTATGAAGTGAAACTGGTAATATGTACATGTATAGATTATTATACTAGCGTAGTTGTTTGTAACTTGGTACAGAAGGTATTAGTGTATACGAGAGGAGTCCAACTTACCCCGTGGACTGTGGTAACATGTAGTACAAGGCCCCATCAAAACCCACGGGACAACGGCACGAGAGTTCATGTAGGTGTCTCTTAGTAACCATCTTGTGCCACTTCTAATACATTCCGTACCAATCTACCACATTAACCCCGTGTAATGTTTTGTATAGATTATAGTTATCAAACTTGCCGAGACCATGGATACAGGTTGTTCATGTAATCAGGTTCAGGATGTAAATAAGTAGTCATGTAATCAAGTCAAATTATAGCCATGGTTCAGTCAAGTTAAGTCATGTTTGCATGTTGATATTGTTGTTTTATTCAGGTTCAGGTTCAAGTATTCAGGTTTGGTATATTGGATTCATGTTTGAATTAGATTCAGGTTTGAGTTAGACTCTGATTTGAGTTAGATTCAGATTGAAAAGGGTTGTAGAGGCTTAATCGCAAAGGGATTTTAAATACAATTTAAAAGAAAAACGTTTTTATTGTACATGGTATTTTAATGTAATATTGTAACAAAAATACGTTCAAAGGGTATCGTGCTATGGAAACATGTGTGTATGTGAGGGGTAGGTCATTACCCCGTGAAGTTTTCTAAAGGAATGTTTAAGCAACGAAATATAAGATGACATATATAAAGTTCATGGTATTTTAATGTAAATGTTGAATTAAAGTTACGTTTCATGATATTTTTGAGTGAAAGTTGGTTCTAAACATTAGTTTTATTTTAGCAAGTAAGGTGTAGAAATATGAATGAAGAATATGTAAGAAAAAGTGGAATTTAGATAGTATAGAAGGGATATCGGTATTAACTCCACTTCCAACATATGTTTTGAAAAAGAACTTTTAGAGAAGAAGAGTGAGGATTGGAAGGGACTTACTAGTGAATTAGGTTAAGAGAAGGTAGAAGAAAAGAGGTTTGTAGTCATGGGGTCGCCGGAAAATCCTCGATTTCTCCCCAGAAGTTGATCGTTGGCTAACTTCTCTTCTACTCCACTTATACTTGAGAAAATTTGAGAGTTTTGGCAAGAATTTTCAGAATGAGGAAGGGATAGGGCATGGGGTAGTATTTATAATGTGGAATTATTTGGAATTAAAAGAGTGAATTAAAAATGATAAATTGGAGAATTGGGGTGTCTCTGTTTGATTGTAGGGGAGTTAGGGGTAGGGGAAAGGTCATGTGTGCAAAGCATGGGCACCGTTAGGTATGGGGGGCGTCGGTGCCGGCCCAAATAAGGATCTCGTTGGTCGTTTGGTGGAGGGGGCCGGTGGATTGATGCCACGTGTTCATGCCAGTGTTAACTCCATATTGCACATGTTTGTTTTCTCTGACTTTTCATTTTTGTGTGCATTGCACGTGTAAACTTTTGGGCTTATAAATAGTTTAAAAATAAAATCAGAAAAAATAAAAAGTTCCTGATGGGAATCGAACATAGGGGCTACGTCACATCAGTGCAAGGGCTTTACCAATGAGCTACAAGGAGTTTCTTGCTGTTTTTAAACAAAATATATTTATAACTTATACTCAGGCTTGTAAACTCCTTTCTGTATATTAAACTAAAAAAATTTGTACAATAAATTCAGAGTCGTTACACTCCCCCCATGCTTCATGACCCATTCCCCCCAATAGCTCTCCTTCTCCCTCGCGAAACGGCTCTGCTCCCTCTTCCCCGCGATCTTCGTCGCCCACCTCCTTGATTCTCAGCCCCTATCTCCACGGGAACCCTCTCTCTCGCCTCCCCCTCTCTCAACCGTACACTCTCGCTCGATCTCTCTCTCACCCACCCTCAATCACCGACAAGCTCACCGTCTCCGACCAACTCCTCCGGTGACCACCAACCTCATCTCCTGCACCATTGACCACCACCACAACTACAACGCCCACCACCCTTCAACCTCCACTAGCTCACTTCCTCTCTCCTAACTCCACCTCTATCCAAGCCTCTAGCCGAGCTCCCCGACCTCCACCTCGCCTGAAACCCACGACTGGTCACCTACACCGGCTACGACGATCTCCCCACTCCCTCCTTCTTTCCTCTCAGCCGACCTCCTCTCTGCTACATTCTAAGAACCCAACCCGCTAAGTTGCATAGCGTTCCCCCAACACCACTGTCGGCTCTTCCCCATCGACCATGACCCCTACAACCTCACCGCGACCCCTTACTGCCGCTGTGCTAGGCCCCATGCCCACTTTCCTCAACAGTGCCCGGCTCGAGCCAACCTGCGTGCCTACCTCCACACCGACATTGTTCCACGACTGCACCACCGCCGTGCCCAGCACCGTGTAACCTGTGTGCCCATCACATTCCATGGCTCATTCCTGCTTCGTACCCAGCACCATGTTCAGTAGCGTCCAGTACTATGTCACGTCGTGCCACACCCGCACCACGCACCGAGTCAAGACCGTGCCCAATATCGTGTCATGCCCGCGTCATCACCACGCCCACTACCGTATCATGCCCACATCACCACCGCGTCCAGTATCGGGTCACCACACATCATGCACACGCCACGCACCGTGTTCAGTATCACGCCGTCTCGTATGTCGAGATGAATCGTGCACGCTATGTCGCTTCGATATGAGCGACCAAAGGCAAGTGAAATCTCCACTTACTTATCATGCTACTTCTAACCTCAGCTATGAAATCTGCTATAACAAGATATATCTATAGATATAATTAGATAATAGTTCATTATCGAAATTGTGTAGCGAACTATAGTACCTTCTTATTGATTGGAGCCCGACTTGGGCTTATTACTATGTTTGGTATCATGTAGGATTCATATGGTTATTATCTAATTTCGTTTGGATAAATGAAACAGGAGTTACGATCGATAACCGAACGTTTACCTAGATATTCGATAAGTTAACCGAATGAAAATCCTATTTAACATGCCTATGTTTTGTGAACATTGAATTCCGTTACTGTTGATAACTATTGTGTAGTGATTTAAGTTTAAAATATTGACAATATTGTCATGAAATGTCTCCCCAAGGAGGCGACGCCAAATCTAGGTTTTACTGTACATGTCGTGGTGTTAAATTGATATTAAATTAGATACATACCAGAATGTAATTTTCTATGGCTCATATCGAATCCAAATCGATAATATAGAACCTTCTATAGTTTATATTTCGATACTGATATACCAGAAGGACGAAAACTGACTTGGAATGCGGCTTTAAACTGCAGTCCAGAGCAACATTTCATATTGACCCCTGGTTCTAAATAAAGGTGTAGTTCTGTATGAAAAATAAAATATTCGGAACACTATATTGTTCTGAAGATAATCATGTTAGACAATTATAGGTGGTGGTTTCGTTCAATTTTACTATCGTTTGATATTTTATTTGCATTTTAAACAGTCGAGATGTACTGCAGTTTAGTACATGGACAGATTGTATAACCTAGCCTTAAATAGTGTATATCTCCCAGCATGCAACAGATATTATCAATCCGTCTGGTGCGTTGGAAATATAATTTATAGATCTAAATTTTACTTAACTGTAATGTTGTCTAATTGTGATCCCAACAGGGAGTGAAATGTGTTACGAAATGGACTTTCAGTTCAGGAACTGAATTTCTAGCAGAGAACACTTAAAATGGAATGACCGTAACTCGTGAACCTGAAACCCGTTTGACTCGAAACCAATTTTTCTATACATATAATTAAATTTACTATTTACTCCTTTTATATTGTTTTGACAAATTATGCATGTGTGAATTAATACGATTTTTCCTAATCCAAATGACACCGGATGCACATATATCTTTAGTAGTATATTGTACTGTATCCCCATCATGTTACATGACTGCTATACCATCCGTAATTAGTGATCAATTGTATCGATATCTTAAAGACTGTTCTTGGATTACCATAGTGTTAGTATTTAGATTGTAGAAAGTATGTTAGTGTAAAAACGTGATTGAATAGTGGAAGCGACACGTACTTGTACACAATTAACGGAACCATTTAGTTATTGCTTTGTCGACGTCTATGGGGAATAAATAAGTGTAATTATAACTGGTATGGGATGGGTATGGAAGCACTTATATTAGTGTCATAGGTAAGACATCGATGACTGTCCACATATCTTGGTCGAGACATGCTTGATGAAGACCCTGTCTCCAATTCTCGTGTTGACTTTTCATGGAGAGAGTATTTAGATTCGTGGTCAGTGTTTGATGTAGACCGCAGGGTGTGGGGTAGTTTAAGTGTGAGTTCGATCAATGGAATCTCAGAAGTCCCATTGCCGGCATATTTCGTGATTTCATGATTTTATCACTGACCGTGTTACTGATTCTTATTGATCGTGATTCGGGACCGTGTTTCCTTACCCCTGGGGCTTACCCTTGGGTTGGGAATACTCCTGTGGTGGTTGATGCTCGCACTAGGACTGGCGATAGGTTTAGTGAATTGAACCTAGAGACTTCGAGACCGGTAGAACATTACATTGATTATTGATTTGATACACCTGCTTTACCGTTACATGTATCGATTATTTCATTCTTATGTCATTACTTAATGCTTACTGCTTCATGTTTATCATTATTGCACATATTACACACACACATACACACGCACGTGCGCGCGTGCGTGCATGCGCACACACACACATATTTATATATTGCTATTGTGTCGCTCTAACGACCTGAGTATACTTGCTCAGAGTGGAAGAAGTGGACCCGTCTGATTTCGAGGAGATCATGGATATCTAAATCAGTGAGCTGGCCCTATCGTTCCTTTCATTATCACTAGTTAGTTGTTGTATTTGCTGCGCTCGGTTTCTTTTTCACCTGATAGTTTTAGTGACCGTATTATTTCATTATCTGTGTTTTTATTACTGCTACCATGTACTGCCAGAAGCCAAAATGTGACTACGGTAGGATTATTCCTTGATCGTAGGAGCATAGCTGGCCCAGTCACCATCGTATTCCATATTTTAGGAAGCGGTGCGTGACATGGGTCCATTCGGTAAGCTCTACGAAGTTGGAGGAAATGCTATGTAATCAATGGGGGGGATTGGAAGAGACGTCCTTTCACAAGTGAAGCTACGACACCCTTTTATGATATGGTTATACCACTCGGCACATAGGTGCAAATGTTGAGACCGTGGGTCATATGCCGGGATCAGCCGGAAAGCTTCTTCGTCGGTAGGCGCGTGAGCAACTAGTGGTAGACGAGTGTATAGGAAAGGTGGAACCATTATACCTGAAGAAGGAAAGAATAAAATGATGTTTGCAAAAGGAACAATCCATTGTGAGTTGAAACTGTATGGAGTCTCTAGTTTCGAAGCTAAAAGACCTCATCGATCCTAAAAAGTTTAGATCTTACCCCCATTAAAATATTTTATGGGCTCAGATACATGGGCTGTCTATGAAAAATAAAATATTTCCTATAGAACTTAAGTTTTCAAAATCCACATTGGCGCGGGAAACACATGCCCTCTATAGAGAATAAAATATTTTCTCTATAAAACTTAAATTCTAAAAAATCCCAACATAGGGAAGGCTAATACGTGCCAGACATATGCTCTAGATCTTAAGATCAGGAAAACTTAAAACCAAGTTTTAATATTCAAATTCAAATATCAAACTTAAGTTTGAAAAAAGTTTTGATTTTTACTAGGAGTTTTGATGGGACGTTTGCAAAAGATTTTGCTAGGGTTTTCCTCGATTTGATAAGTAAAAGATGGAAGCTTAAGTTTCGAAACAGAGCTTAAGCTCTAAAAGAAAGAAAATTTAAGTTTTTAGGAGATCCAAAGAAAAGATAGACGTAGAAAACCCTAAGGACTTAAGTCCTATTTATAGTGGGCTAAGAGTCGGTTGGACTCCCCTCAAATCTTGAGTGAATCCGAGGGTCAAGATTTGACACCGGAGCCCCCACGTGATATGCACGTGGCGCTTCGGGTGGCGGGCATTTGTTCCTTCCAAAATAATAATAATAATTAATATAACCCATGGGACTTAGTCCATGCGCCAGAAAGATGGGCGCTGCTAAAAAACATGTGCTAATAATTCATGGCATTGCGCCAATCTTTGAAACCCTTGCTTCTTTAATAACTTAAACTATATTTGGAAAAATATTTTTCCTATCCTTCTCAAACAGAGAGAATAAATCTGGTTAACCAGAAAATCTCTAAATAAAAGATTTAAATACGTAGCTTAAGCTATTTAAGATATTATCTATCTTTTTAAAACAGAAAGATAATTTTGTTAACAAGAGATAAAATCTTTATATTTTTCTAAACAAAGTAAAATATAAATTTTGTTAACAGGGACCTTTAGATCTATAATTCAATGGTACTTAAGTACCCGGGCTAATATTAGCTCTTTTCATTTTCTTTTTTAAAACAAAAAGAATCAATTGAATATCATATTTAAATAAGAAATATATTAATCATATCAACAAATAACCCTTAGATCTATAATCCAACGGTGCTTAAGCACACGGGCTTGATCTTAAGATCAATTAGAGAAATGTTAAAGAGAGATTTTCTCTACTTGCCCAACAATAATTGCACCCTATATAAAGGACCCTAAAGGTCGAGAAACATAGATATAATACCCCTCATAAACTTGATCAGGAACTTAAGTTCTCTGCTATCACAGCTCTCGTCTTCTTCCTCACCACCATCAATCAAGATGAGAAAATGAGAATGATCTTCATGATATAATAGGCTTAGCCTCATCCATAAGAAGGTTAACCTTCATATTCAGAACTTAAGTTCTTTTTGATGATCTTAAAATCTCTAGATCAAATTTCGCCTCAAGAAAGCTTAAGTTTTCATCAAAGGGATTCATTTGATCTTAGGATTTAGTGTTTGAGAGAAGAACTAAACCCTTTTATAAAAAAAATATATAATGATGATGAACTGGGAAATTTAAATTTCCAAAGAACAGATCATATGATTTATATAAGTAAAAGAAAAGACTTCAGATCATAAAAGCTGCGATCTTGATGTCGTTAATGGCCAAAATAGCCATTAAGAGAAGTTTAAACTTCATGAAACATAAGTTTCAAAAGAAACAGAGATTAATCTCTATAAAAAAAACCCTAAGCAGCCATGCGCCAAATGCATAGACGCCAAAAGCATAAGCGTCGATGGGCATGCGTCACATAAATATGCGCTAAAATGAAGGGCATGCGCCAATAAAGAGCATGCGCTAATAAAAACCATGCTCTAATGAAGATATGTTCTAATAGAGGCATATGCGCCAATATGGGCATATGCGCCAATATGGGCATATGCGCCAATGGAGACCCACTGCGTGGCATGCGTCACAACCCATGGGCGTTAATATTTAACGCGACAGAGACCAAAAAAGTCATACCCATGCGTCAATACCTATTGTATACGTGGCATGCGCCACAACCCTGATGCGCCAATGATTCAATATGCCATAGAACTATATATCTTTGTCTGTGTGGCACGTAGCATGCGCCAGAATTTCTGGGTGCCAGTATGTGTGTGTGTGTGTGTGTGTGTGTGTGTGTGTGTTTCAGAGCCAATTCTTAGTCCAAATTAACTAAGTGCTATAATGTTTAAGCTTCTATGATATTTCTTGAGCCCATATGCTTATATATTTTAAGTTGACCTTAATCTAAAATAAGATAACAGCCTTAAATATAGTTTCTAAGTTGATATTAATCCCATATACGACTAATGGTCTTTAGACATATACCCTGAACTGATGGAACATATGACCAAGGTTCAACCCAAATCTGAGATTTACGGATTTGGACTAATCCGTGCCTTATGGGCGATTACAATATTAGTATCCATATACAATCCAAGGGAAACCCCAAATAAACAATATATATAACATGAAAAATGATGATTCATGGAGCAGAGAAAGTTGTTATCTCTTGGCGATAAAGTAAATAACTGCAGGGGCTTGTGCCTGCAGGAAAAAGCGTCCCCACAATCAAAACTCCTCACATATGAAGGGGAATCTAATAAGTCTGCTACAACGGTCACATCCATCCAAACCTCCGATATAATGTGCCATAAATAACCTTGGTATTTTTGGAGAGGTGAATGGATATGTTCCATATAGTATCTGCCCCTAGGTTCAGGTCTGGACGTGCTCCCCGCGCCTCAGTCTGGTTTCGGACGGTAAACAATGTATTCATGTCAAGATGTATTCATGTCATGTCCAAATATTCATGTCAAGTTGTATTCATGGTTCGAGTCGAGTCAAGTCCAACATGTAGCAGGTTTATTCATGTAAGTCATGTATGTCACGCCCCGCTTCCTGGTGTATGGAGGCGGTGACGTGGTAGGGACGCGGCGTATTTACTAAGAAATAAATACGTTAAGCGTAATTAAGCAATATATATAATGCACAAGAAAATACAAGAGTATAAAATGAACAACAACTTTTATTTACATTCATTTTTATAATACAACTGCTTAAAAAAATATACAATGATATAAAGCAATGCCTAAACAGTGGCATATGAATAGAAAGTAAGTACAAGAAGCTAGAAGTCCTGCTGGGAAGTGAGTTGGTCCATGTCCTCCTGTGTATGCTCTATCTCAAGAGTGTTCTGTCCTCCTGACGAACATTCCAAAGAAAGAAATAGATAGGAATGTCTTCAGCGAACTAGCGCTCGGTAAGTCCCAAAAGAAAGGAAGGAATAGTACAAGTAATGTGGAAAGAAACTGGTAAGTTATATAGGTACAAGATTGTTATTCTAACGTAGTTGTTTGTAGCTTAGTACAGAAGGTATCAGTGTATACAAGAGGAGTCCAAATTACCCCGTGGACTATGGTAACATATAATACAAGGCCCCACCTACGGAATAATGGCACGAGAGTTCATGTAGGTGTCTTTTAGTGACCATCCCGTGCTACTTCTAATATATTCCGCACCAATCTACCCCGTTAACCCCGTGTAATGTTTTATATAGATTATAATTATTAGACTTTCTGGGACCATGAATACAAGTTGTTCAAGTTGTCAGGTTCAGGACGTAAACGAGTAGTCATGTAGTCAAGTCAAGTTATAGCCATAGTTCGGTCAAGTCAAGTCATGTTTGCATGTTGATATTGTTGCTTGATTCAGGTTCAGGTTCAGGTTCAAGTATTCATGTTTAACTTGGATTCATGTTTGAATTGGATTCAGATTTGAGTTAGACTCAGAATGAGTCAGACACATATAACAGCTTTGGATCCTGAATTAGGTTCGGAAGTTATCGGTAACTGCTGCACATGGACGGCAGGATTTGTGTCTTTTTCCAAGACAATAACCATGTGATAACTCCGTTAAGTTGTCTACCTTAAATAGGCAAGCACTCTCATTCTCCGGTTCCCCAGGGCTCAAGAGAACGGATCCCGCTTAAACTTATATTTACTAAGTCCTTAAAATTGTTTTATATAACTCGAGGGGGTTTTATGAAAAGTAGTTTAATATAATTTCAAAATAAACCTCGAGAATTTATTTATCGTATTTAGGGTTTCATGGATGTGAGTTTTAAAGATTTGAAGTATTTTAGTGATAGTTACATATCTTGGAAAGTTCATGATACTTTAGTGTTAAACTTGTCTTTTAGGTATATTGATGGTATTTTGGTGAAACTTATCATTTTTTTATTTTTAGAAAAATGTAATTTTATTATATCTTGAAAATATGCAGTTTGATAATATTTATATAATTATTAAAAATTAAATTTTATTAAAGTAGAGAAATGCGTTTTTCTTTAAAACCGTATTAAAAAACTTTCGAGATCGAATGCTTCGTGAGGAGGTCTGCATCTCGCTTTACTATCCCAAGGATGTACGATAATCCGCACCATCCAATAGCGGGTCCCCTAAAGAAGGTTGTAGAGGCTTAATCGCAAAGGGATTTTAAATACAATTTATAAGAAAACCGTTTTAGTACATGGTATTTTAATGTAATATTGTAACAAAAATATGTTCAAAGGGTATCGTGCTATGGAAACATGTGTGTATGTGAGAGGTAGGTCGTTACCTCATAAAGTTTTCTAAAGGTATGTTTAAGCAAAGGAATATAAGATGACATATCTAAAGGTCATGGTATTTTAATGTAAAAATTAGGTTAAAATTATGTTACATGGTATTTTTGAGTGAAAGTTGGTTCTAAACATTAGTTTTATAATTACAAACTTTGTGTAAGGATATGGATGCCAAATATGTAAGAAAAAGTGGATTTTATATAGTATAGAAAAAATGTCGGTATTAACTCCACTTCCGACATATGTTTTGAAAAAGAACTTTTAGAGAAGAAGAGTGAGGATTGGAATGGACTTACTAGTGAATTAGGTTAAGGGAAGATAGAAGAAAAGAGGTTTGTAGTCGTGGCGTCTCGGGGTCACCGGAATAGCCTCGATTCCTCGCCGAAAGTTGATCATTGGCTAACTCCTTTTTTACTCCACTTGTACTTGAGAATTTTTGAGAGTTTTGGCTAGAATTTTTAGAATGGGGAAGAGCTAGGGCATGGGATAGTATTTATAGTATGGAATTAGGGTTTTGGAATAAAATTTATGAATTAAAATGCATTAAAAGGTGATAAATTGGGGAATTGAGGGGTCTCTGTTTGATTGCAGAGTGCAGGGGAGTTCGGGGTAGGGGAAAAGACTTGTGTGCAAAGCACGGGCACCATTGGCTACTGGGGGACCATCGGCGCCGGTGGATTGATGCTACGTGTTCAAGTCTGTATTAACTCCTTTTTGCACGTGTTTGATTTCTTCAGACTTTTCATTTTATGTGCATTGCATGTGTAAAATTTTGGGCTTCCAAAAAGTTTTAAAATAAAAGCTGAAAAATAAATGTGCCTGATGAGAATCGAACATAGGGGCTATGTCACAGCAATGCAAGAGCTTTACCAGTGAGCTACAAGTGGCTTCTTACTGTTCTTAAACAAAATATATTTATAACCTGTACTCAGACTTGTAAACTCCTTTCTGTACATTAAGCTAAAAATTTTCGTACAACAAATTCAGAGTCGTTACAATGCAGGTTCAGCGATAAAAATTACATAGTATGAATGAGATATGTATAATGTAATAAATTAAGTAATATATCAGACCAAATACATGTCGAGTATTAATGCAGTTTATATAAAAATTTGATATGGCTCAAGTATGCTTGAGCCGGCTCACAAGTCTTCTCTAATCATGATTTTGTTCTTTGGTGTCAAGAAACGGCTCAAAAATACTTGAGTTGGCTCGACACGACTTGAGACGGCTCAATCAAAATTAGCCGGCTCACTTCATGCCAAGAAAGTGGGTTTCCTTTAGAGTTCATGGTATTTTAATAATTCTTTAACTCCGGCTCCCCAAGGCTCAAGAGATAAGATGCTACGTAACCTACCAACTATTCTGATTAATTGAGAATACCAATATTAATAATTACCAATATCATTCTACTCCAAATAAACATGTTAAACACTACCTTATATGAACAAAAATTCATGTATATTAATCTTAGATTTACGCATAAATACGCTTACTTACATTAAAGTTTAACTGCAATAAATTGGTAGTGATATTGTAAAAAAACTAGATAATAAAATTGCAAAATAACAAAATTTTCTAGTGATGATAAACAAAAACAAACTACTGATAAAAAATAGCATTAAATGCAACCCAATACTATATGAATGCAAATCATACCTATAGTAATATTATAAGGACAATAATATCAATAACACTACTACAAAACTAATAATTGATAAATATAATTATAATGCAACTTATTGAATACAATTATAGTTGCAATGTGCATTATAAAGATAATACTATATATAAACTGCTAACTATTTGATATAGAAAACTTTGGAAATTACTGACCGATCATTAGTGGCTTAGGATCCGAACGTGAGTGTGGGATAGGTCATTACCCAGTGCGTTATCTACGAGTAATGTTTAACAAATCCATGTACAAATAATTCTACGTGTATAAAACAAATGTCTCATTGGGGCCCATAGTGTTAGTTATATGTATACCCTAGAGGCCATTACTATACATAGGATGTATATTGTAATGGATGCTTGGACATATATAGCGAGGACTTTCTTGCTCGACATGATAGTATGCTATCTGGTTGCTCTTTACCTTAACGTGTACACTGATTGTCTCTCTGTTACATGTTGGTAAAGCCCTTAGGATGTGTACTTGAATACCTGGACTATGATACGGATCATACTAGTGGGGACATGGTAGTCCATAAGTACATCCTTCAAGGTCCCTAGTCGTGGGTATATCGAGACGGGGCATCGATATACCAGAGTAGACTAGCGTATACCTTCTCGACCCATATAGATGGGCGATGGATGATCCCATATTCATTGGTGTTTGACATCAGAGATGATATACGGGTGCTCAGTGGAGACTGGATACACTGAACGGACTCGCCGAGAACTCCCAGATGGTATTATACCTTACGTCAGATGGCAGTTCTCTGGTGACACTGGTACAGAGTAGTCTGTTGACCCGAGATCGTCATAGAGTCTTGTGTGATTCCCACTGTGCTTTGATTTCCACCTTACCACATCCAAGAGAGCGTGCAAAACGGTGGTTTTTGGGTACAGACCCGAATCACATGGAGGCAATGAGCGATAGGAGGGGATTCGTCTCTCCCGGTATAGGGAGTTGATGTTGCGCTGTGTTCGATTGGCTATAACCGGAAATCCCTGGCCAGGGTTGCTGAGATTTACTGGTAAATGTTACCAGTAGTTTCTCGAACTGTTATAGACCTCATATCGACACGACTTATCGAGCTACTGGGGTCTGACGTTTACCACCCCTAGGCAAGATATGCGACATATCAGACGAACAGACCGGACTGCATGGTAAGTGTTACTGGTTGGATTCACAGGAGTGTGAGCGGGCTTGCTCGTTGATCTTCTGATCGCTCAATACCCGGGTGGCCGTTACGTTTAGCAGACCGCTTGCGGCTTGTGGGTGTTTGATATGATCATCACCTGCTGCCGGCGTATTGACGAGTCTTTACAGTCCTACACAGAGGTTTCCTGGCTCAAGCGAAACGAAATGGGAGCGCATATGAGATATGTGCGGGACCGAGAAAAATGCGTGTATGTGATACCGTATTCTATTCTCGCGATGAATGTATCGATTGGTTATATGCGATATAACCTAGTTATCGAATCAAGGATTGATTCGATAAGTCGATACATTGGATATTAGTCGGTCATATGCGATATGACTGGATCGTTAAATCAAATGTTGATTTAATGATTTAATGTATAATTATATATTTGATATATTACTTTACATTAACTAGTATTGGTTCGCTTAAGATTATTTTCTCACTAGATTGTGCACATTGTATATATGATATATTTTTGTGCACTTGCTTGTATCATGTTTGATGATACATGCAAACTTGGGTATGTGTTTGCTTCAAACTATGATTAAGTTAATGGTTAGGGTTTGGTTTATTTGTTTTATTTATTTATTTATTCCTTTTGGCAAAAACAAAATGGGAGGCTTTCTTTGTTTTACACTAGAAGCTTCATGATAGTTTTGACAAAGTCTTAGCCATTTTGTTTTTATCCTTAACCTAACCATTTAACTAAATCCTAGTTTATTCTCTACACTCACCCATGGTTGCATTATGATAACCATCACTTCATTTTTCTTTTTGGAATTAATTCATTATTCTTTTTCTTCTTCTTCATCTTCTTCTTCAAGTGAAGAAAAGAAAAGCTTTCTAGAAAAATGTCAAGTGATGAAATCAAGTGAGAAATCCAAATCCAAAGTGAACCCACTTCCTATTTCTTCATCCTTTACCACTTGCCATGTAGTATAGGGTGTTTTCTTCACAAGTTTCATGACTTGGTGAAGATGGAGCTCGAGTTAGAGTTGCCTCGACATAGATCATCTTCGGCATCGAAGTCAACGACCTAACCCGATCTTTTCTCCGATGAAACCACCGTGAGAGTCCAGGATTTCGATGGTTGCAGCGGAGGGACGTCATCACAGAGCCAAGGAAGTGGAGGACCGAATTTACAAAGGTTGTATTTCCATTCACTTAGCAATAAAGTTGTTTACTTGCATGTTTCGCCTTTGCCTCTAGTTAACGATTTCGCATTAGGGTTCCTCGGCACTCAGAAAATTTGATTTTGCCGTGTTTGATTAGTTGTGGAACCACTTGAGTGTGCCTAGGAACCCTACACATAGCAAGGCAAGGGTAGTGATATCGAGGAGGAGCACGACAAAGGAAGGAAAATGGGAAAGATCGAGAGAGCGAGAAAGAGGAAAAGGAATTACTCGTGTTTAGAACGTGGGAAACGATGGAATTCTCTTTGGGGTATGTCATCGAACACTTTCGCGCGCAAAATTAAAACGTCGTCGGAACGAAGATCTGGAGGCCTTGAAACGATCGTGGCGCTCACGCGGACTCGGGCTTACCCTTGGAGCCTCGGTTCTCGGCTCGGGGTCGCGTTGAATGGCTGACGAAGGTCGAGTGTTGATTGGGGTCGAAGGCTAGGGTTCGGTCTTGATATGCAAACCGAAGTGGGCTCGGTTCCTTCGTGGAGCTGCTGTGGCTGACGACAGCGACGGTGGTGGTGGCTTTCGTTGTTGCTGTTGCTGTTGCGGTTTGAAACAAAGGGAAGAAAAGGACATTGGTTTGGTTGTGGAGATGGGTGCGGTTTTGTTAAATGGAACGTGACTGGCACTTGGATCACGTGAAGTCTATAGGACCCCACCATAACCTAAGTAAGTCGAACCCCCAGAAATCTAAACCTTTTAAAGAAAATCGTGGAGGTGAAGTTCTGAAATAAAGATATAATGAAATCAAGTTCTTTCTTTTAAAGTATATATAAAGTTCGTTTGAAATGAAAGTGGATTATATACTATAATTTGAAAACATTTTCGTCAGTTGAAATTTGGGCAGCACTTCCTTTGTAAATTTTGATCAAACAAGAACATAATCAATAATAATATAGGCATCCCCAAGCGGGAGCTAACTCTTCGCCAATCAGCGGAAATACAACCACGCAACATGAATATACGACGCCCAAGACGAAGATAAATCATAGAAAAGAAAGTAAAGAAAACCAAAACATCATCAAACTCCAGATAAAAAGAATATATATACAAGTCTCGACTCTAAATCCAAAGAAAAAACAAATGGTCTCTAAGTCTACCAAATATACATAGTCTGGTTGATGGAGTTTTTAACTAGATAATAGTGTACAAGCAGTGGTTACGATCCGAAATGTAACCCACCTACCAATGCAAATCACCAAAAAGAAACAGTATGCCAGCAAGCCGCTACCGGTCCAAACGGTCGATCCTGCAAGAAAACTATGGCACAATAGGGATGGGTTGCCAACTCGTGAATAGAAAATATCATCAGGTAGAAATTGAATATATGAAGATCTCTTAGGTCATACAGTAATATAATAATATCATATCGTGTGGTATCAAGATGATCGTGTAAACACAAGTATAATAATATAATATGGTGTCGGTGTCAATATGTGATACTAAGTCATCCATATCATGTGTATATACATATCATCCAAGGAGTGTTCATCAATGACACTCGAAATCATCATAAAATCCTGAGTGCCCAGTATCGACACTCGAAATCATCATAAAACTCGAGTCCAGTATTGACACGTAAATACTCATATCTCAGACGCTATCTCATCGGATCGGCCCTCAAATCTCAGGCACCGTCTCATCAGATCGGTCCTCATATCAATATGTCTTATATCACTCCGGTCAGTATCGTCCGGATCCGGATATCCGCCGAGTCCAGTACTGTCACCGGTAGGTAGGGTTCCCCTGCCAGGCTCAACGCCTTTATATACGCGGGGTACCGTACCGGGTCCACTATGTATCTGCAGACGGTGACTCTTCACTCCTCGAATCGGGTAGTATCATAGCTCAGAAATGAAAAATCTTATGGTAGACGTCGAAATATCATGTCAAGAGAAACCGCATTCTTAAAACAAATCACAAGTTTTTAATTAATATCTGTGGTTTCTCAAATTTAGAAATCTCATGAAAACAGAATCTTATAAAGCATGGCAGTAATGAAATAATATGTACATGCACAGAACAATACTGTAATGCACAACAAGTGTGTTCATACGATCTTGTCAAGTAGCAAGGTAAAGAAAGTGCAATATCTACAATGATGTGGGGTACTGTGTATTAATCAGTAAGTAAAATGCTAACAGGTTATAAGGTGATACGGTGATATAGAGATTTTTAATGTGTATGTGGCATGGCAATTACCGATGATGTGTGTGTGAGCCGGCAAGTAGGTGTACGTGCAACATGTGCATCATCGGTAATGGTGCATGTGTCCTAACAAACGAAGTCATGTAAAGATAAGGGTATGAAACATACTATATATATATATATCATGAATAAAAATAATGCAAGCATATGCAGAAATAAGAAATCGTAACGCGGGCGTAAACAGAATAAAGAAATCGTAAATGTGAATAGTATAAAAATACGCAATTACGTATGAGTCATACAGTTATACTTTAATATAGTACGAATCGTTGTTTTTAGAAAATAGGGGCTACGATGTTTTTGAAAACGATACCATTTGAAAAGTCGCAGCGTCCCTTGAAGTTATCATTTAAAAGTTCATAACGATTCGTTAGTTTTGAAAATAAGTATGGCTCTAAACATATTATACTATCTACTTGAGTGATTTTAAACATTTCTTTTTGATTCGAAAATAATATCGGCGATCCATCCTCATCATATCATGTACGGAATACTCCATCGTACGATATCATTGAATCAATAGTACGGATCTATAATCATGCACATCATCTCATCTCATATCATCATATATCATCTCATGTAACATCGTCTCATATCATCATATCCAATCATATCAACTCGTGTCATCATATCAGATCATATCCCCATCTCATCATATCATCATATTTATATATTTACATAAGTAGATATAGTTCATAGGTTAAGAAACAACACTAGGGGTATAACTTCTACTAAGTCTACTACTATCGCATATAGTACTCTAATAACCTTATAGACTAGGTATACATTAATATATATATATATATATAGTATCCTAGTACTACGGTTGCGGGGTGATATACGCCATCCACCCGACTTCCCACGTAGATATAGATCTATTCAGCTAACTCCGCCTCGCTCTAGTCGATTCCGACGAATGCCTTTCCCTTCTTCGTCGTCCAGAAAGTCCATGCGCTTGTACCTAAAATTTAAAGTGTATCATATCGTATAAAAATCCAAATCGAAAACCGATACGACGAGCGTAGCACACATTGGTTAGAACCTATGGTCAACACGTGCTAAAACAACAAAACAACCCCCGACGTCGACGTACGAACGTTAAACGACCGAGTCAAAACTCAAATATCAAAAATCAAGTTTTCAAATATCACTAAACATTGACAGAAACTTAGTAAAACAACTCCAGATTTTTCTAAAGGTGACATTAGACTTTTTAGCAAGGAGAAGGAGAAATGAAGAAGAGAGAATGAGAGAAAGAGAGAGATGGAGAAAACAATGGCTAATATTAGCCATGCACAATAATTCCCACCATTTATTGCTCCATACCCTCTTGTCCCCCTATTATTATTTTCTTTTCTTTTCTTTTCTTATTTTTTCTTTTAAAAAAAATTAAAAACAAAATAAAAATGTAACCATGGTATAAATCATGAATAAAATGTTACATGTCATACACACAAAGCATGTTTAACAAAATGGACTTGGCTTAATGCATAATCAGGAAAATACTAATCAAGTTTATCATAAATTTGTATGTATATAATTATATATATTAATTTATAAAAATCCCAATTAAATAAATGCTTTCATAATAATATTTTATCTTTAAATTCCAATTATATTCCAAAAACATAGGTATATAATTATACCAATCTACAAAAACTGAAATCTGTACTCCCATAATATCCGTGAAATTTATTATTTTATTATTTAAATTCCAAAAATAATATTTTCTATCTTCTGAAATGTTACAGTCATCACCCCTTAAATAAATTCGGTCCCCAGATTTAAATTTAAACCCCCAAATCTTAAAACATTTCAGTAAATCAAATCTAATCAACGGGGCTCCGAAATCATGGATAAACTATAAATATCATAGCACAACACATGCACACGGAAACAAGTGTAAAACTCAAAAATCGAAACTTCGTCAAGCGCCATGCAAAGCATGCGAGTTATAATGTATATGCAAGTTTCGAAATCTACGGTTTAAATCAAGTATAATATAATCAAGACCACAATATATGTATAGTACGCATCCTTACCAAATCATTTAAATAACTGAAAAATATACCTAAAATCCTTTTCAAATCGCCGTGTGATGCATATATCCCGGCATAAGTAGTAGACGTTCATTTTATAAAGAAATGTATACACACACACACGTTTGCTTAAGATATACGTCCCGCCTTTTTGAAAATGATTTAGAAGGGTCTTCTTTTTATAAAATTTCGTGTCGCTCATGGACACGTGAGAAAACAGTAAGACTGTAGCTCTTTTTGAAAACCTCTTCAGTAAATACCGATGCATGAAAAAACACTCAGGTACCGTCCTCAGACTAGTCCTGTTCGGGTACTATATAATACAGTGTATATCATAAAATGCGATGCTAAAAAAGAAGGAATCAACCTCAATATGTGTATATGAAAATAAATCCACATGCGTCTGATGCGCATGGAAATCGAATTCAAAACTAAGTGGAACGAATGTGGATGAAAAAGAAAATTGAGTGCAACGGGTGTGCAGAAAAGCATCTGTCGAGTGTATCGGGTGTGCATGACAACAATATCAAGTGCATTTAAATTGCACAAAAATCTCAATCGAGCGCAACTGGTGTGCACAAAAATCCTCAAGTGCAACAAAGGTGTACAAAAATAACATCAAGCGTGCCGAGTATACACGAAAATCTAAATCAAGTGCATCAAGTCTGCATAAAAGTATCTAGTGCAATAAGGTTCATGAAAATCAATATCAAGTACAACTAAGTGCACGAAAGCATAAATCTAATGCAACTAACGTGCACAAAACCATATCAATGAATCGAAAGCGCATGTAAACATTGAGTGCACAAGTCAAAATCAGTGCATACAACATGCACGAAATCAAAATCAAGTATTTCAAAATACATGAAATCATAAATATGTGCATATCACGTCCCGCTTCCCAAAAGAGTGGTAACGACACATGATGATGCCCGCGACGTATTTATTTCGAGAAGGTCATTTCTCGAAATAAATGCGTTAAGCGTTTATAAGCAATATAAACTAACAAGAATAAACAAAAGAATGAAATCCAATTTTGATTTATTATATTCAAGATTCACAATTGACAAAATATCTGAATACAAGATACGATAACATGATAAGTCTTAACAAGGAGGCATACATAAATAAGCTAAAATGAAATGAAAAGCTGAACGAAACTAGACGTTGTTTACCGCCGAAAATGGGAGACGGATCCAGGATGGATCGTCTTGCCTAAATTTAGGGGCAGTTGCTATTTGGGTTTATCCGTCCATCTCTCCGAAGATGCCAAGTTGATTTATGGCACCGTGTATCGGAGGTTTGGACGGATGCGACCGTTGTAGCAGACTTCGTCTGATTCCCCCTCGTTTATGAGGGGTTTTTGATTGTGGAGATGCTCTTCCCTGCAGGCGCAAGCCCCTGCAATTAATTACGTTACCGCGTAGCGATAGCCACTTTCTCCAACTCCAGAAGGTCACTTCGTGTCGTGTGTGTTTGTTTTATTTTTGGTTGCCCGTGGATTGTATACGGAGACTAATTTATGTTGTCGCCCGTAGGGCGTGGAATAGTCCAAATCCGTATATTCCTAGATTTATGTTTGGGTTGATTTAAGGATCGTTAATCTCGTTTGAGATTAAGATCAACTTAAATGTTTGTTAAGAATACGTTAGTCCGATCTTGGACTAAAATCTACTTAACAGGGGTTTAGGATCATTTTTGATCCAACAAAAGAGCATTTGGGCTCTATTGTTTTAGTTTAGTGACGTTACGGTCCGTAGATCACCATTTTTGGGGTGAGGGTTTAGTTTAAGGACGTTGCGGTCCACAGCTAGTTTAAGGGCATTGTGGTCCATTGGGATATGCTCATAGGTTTGGGAGTGCACCAAAGAGCAGTTGGTTGTCGGGACCCTCCACCTCTCTGAAGACGTTGAAGAATTACGACATGTATCAGAGATATGGAGAGATGTACCCTTGAACCAAATTCTAGATTGAAGGGAGAGATCATGGTGGAATGAGCATCATTTTAGATACCATATGTTAGGAGATCATTAGTCATCTTTGGAACTAAGATCGATTTGGGGAGACCTGAGCATAGGAAGGCTCGGTTGATTGGTGATCAAAAGGGTTTTGGCCTCGGGAGACTTGGCTAATTTGGGCTAAGGTTGGCCTCTCATAGTGTTAAACACTAATATCTTCCTCACGTGCTCCCACGTGAGGCTCTAAAGCAGTGTTAAACACTGAAATTTGGAGCGCTCACGTATGGCACGTGAGGCGCCTGAGAATTGTGCACTGCTTCTTTGGGTTTATTCTCTTGTTCTTTTATAAGTGCTAAGCACTATTGGGGGTCACATGGGATCACGTGAGGCGCCCCAAAAATGGGAACTGTCTTTGATTTATTCCCTTTTCTTTTATAAGTGCTAAGCACTATTAAGGGGTCATGTGAGATCACGTGACTCGATCTCAGTCTTTTCTTTTGTTCGTTAGAGGTGCTCGCGTGGGAACACGCGATCTGTCGTTATAGCGTTGAACACTAATCGTTTCTTTTATATGCATGGTGATCTTGATCTGAGTTTTGAGAATTTCAAGTCCCTTGTTTTTATAAGAATTAAATTATTTTATAGGGTTAAACCCTAGTTTTATCAGAGGAATTAAATTCCTATATCTTTTTGTAAGAATTAAATTCTTTGAACTTAGTTCTTTCCCCTAAGTTTTGAATCTGCATGACAGAATCTTCCCGATGAAAATTAAATTCTCAAGTTGTGGGGAGATCTGCTTCTGCAGACCTCAACCAGAGTAAGAACTAAGTTCTTTTTAGAAAAGTTAAACTCTTGGAGTGGCGAAGAAGAGATAAAATAATCTCTATGTCTTTCTTCTTACCTAGGGTTTCTTTTTCTAAACGAGAGATCTTCTTTTGTTTTTTTGGAGAATTGAATTCTCTTTTTCTCTTTTTCTTTTGTTTCTCAAATCTTATGGGGGGTCTCCTCTATACAAGACTTGAAGTCTTGGGTCCTTTATATAGTAGAAGCAAGTTTGTTGATTTAGTAAAGAAATCTCTCATTGAGAGATCTTAATTGATTTGGGGATTTTATCCACCGTTGGATCTTTGATCCAATGACTTTTGTTTTACAGAAAATATTTTTCTTGTTTTTAACAAGATTAGGGAAATATTTCTCCATACAGAATTTTTCTGTAGATAGGTGATTTTTTAATCACCATTGGATTTTTTAATCCAACGGTGCTCTATTTTACAGAGAGTAATCTTTCTTGTTTAGAAAGATTTAAGAAAATATTTTCCAAATAGGGTTTTGATCCCTTTATTTAGAATTTAATTCTATCAGCTCAGAAGGCGTTCAGGACCACTCACGTGTAGCACGTGACCCCTACCCAGTTAAACTCATTTGCTTATGTGCAATAGCCCAAAAAGGGCATCACGAGCTGACATGTGGGCTTCTCTGGCCTGTTATTTGTTTTAAAAAAGCGCCTATATACTTTGTATATAGATGCTCATGTGCTTGCACGTGAGGCTCAATTTCATCCTTAATTGTTAAGCGCAATGCCTACAATCTTTGTTCATAGGCGCATCACGTGTAGGGACGTGATGCTTCATTAGGGGAATTTTTTCTCTTCGCTTTTCTCTCTTTCTTTTCTTATTTTATAAGGGAACAAATGCCCCCACAGCGTTGTTCTTACGTGGCTTGCATGTGAGTGTAACGATGTCACCCTTATAGCCGTTGGATCTGCCTAGAGGAACGGGGAGATGAACCGCTCCTATCATGTCTTATAAATGCAAGGTTTTTTGCCTATGGGAAGACCCCGTTCCTTTATCTTCTTTCTTTGTCATTTCTCGAGAATTTAATTCTCTTCTTGAGCGCTTAGTTCTCTGCCTCAAAATCTTTCAGAGTTAAACTCTGCAAAACTTCCCTTTGGGTAAGGCTTTTGAACGACCTTTTTCGGTTTTCTGCCCTGGATTTTAAACCCACCATCAGAGCTTAGCTCTTTTCTTAAATCGGTTTCTCAAAGATCCCAAAACATACATGATTTTTTTTGTAGGTTTTGAAGTCTTGAATGAATGGGGATTGGCAATCCTCCTTTTAAGGTTTTACCCTACCACTGATCTTTAAAAATCTTGGAATTTAATTCCGTTTTCGTTGCCTCCTTGCTATGGGGGTTTTCTGGGATTTAATCCCTTTATCAAAGGAATTTAATTCCATATACCCACAGAGCTTGGCTCTGAAACGAAGATTCAGAAAAAGAAAAAAAATTATCTCCTGATTTTCTCGAATACTTTTAGGGTTTTAACACCCTTGAAGCAGATCTGAATCTGTTGCATTTCCTAATAGAATTTGCTTAAGAGTTGTTTAAACTTCATTGTTTGGAGAGAATCCTTTTCGATTCTTTCAACGGTTGTTTTGCTTCCTCGTTGGTGAGCCGCCATATTGATTTTGTGGGGTCCATTAGTTTTGCAATCAGTGGTCCCATGGAACAAACTTTCTGTCATTTCCCTCATGTTATTTTATATATATATATATATATATATATATATATATGTTTCATTAATGGTTTTCCTTTCCCTTATTTCAGGAAAAATGGCTTATCATCCCTACTTTCCCTTTACTCGCTCAGATGCCGCTTTTCCGCAATCGCCGTCGGCTGAGGAAGATATGGCGATGATCAGGGCACATGACAGAGACCGTACTAGTCTGCTCTTATGGGGAGTCTGGTATGGTCACATCATCCGGGGCTGCCGCAACTTTACTTGTGAGGTGCCAATAGAGCCTCTCCGCCCAATATTGCTGATGGAGCGCCCGCAGTCCGCTTATGCGGTGGAGGATGCTAATTGGACTCGTACAGGCCGGCTTGAGCCGTCAACAACTGGGATACCTGTTCAGTCGAAAATATCGCACTTTTGATATGAAATTTTCCTTACTTTTCTTAAATATCTAAAGGTGTTTATTATAAATATGACACATATGAGGGTTTATCTGTAAAAATACTATTTTCATATGTTTATATATTATAATTAACATTATGAAGGAAAATATATGCATATAATATTTATATAATATTTTGATAATTTAAATATGCATATCATACCAAATATCCTTAATCAATATTCTTAAAATATAATATCATATCAAATTGGTTATGATAATATCTCAAAATACCAAATATTACTAACATTATTCTTTGAGATATGGTGCAAGTTTTGGTTCAGGTCAGGAGATCAAGATGTTGAGATGTCGGAAATCAAAAAGCTGCCGAAATATTAAAGAAAATCGAAGAATCAATACTGACAGAGACTCAGGAAATATTTCCAAGTTCCAGAATCAACTAAATCTCTATGTATCACAAGAATAAAACCCTAGAAATTTGCACCTAAGATCTCACCAACAAACCACAGATCCACGGCCAAACCATGCAATAGGCGACGGATTCGCGGCCGATTCACCGAATCTGGAATTAGGATTTTCAAGTTGGATTTGCTACAACTAACCCTAATTCTGGGGATCTTTGGTTTCTGGTTTTGGGGCTATATAAAAGACCGAGGGCTAAACTTAGAAATCATCAATCTTTTATACGAAGCAAATCACCGTCAAAGAACAAGTGATCCACGACAGGTCAGCGATTCGACGTGATAAGGCGACGTGAGATTCAACGGAGCATCTACATCCTACGAGGCAGAGATCGAGAGAAACTTCTTCTTCCTCTTGTAATCTAAACTCGAAGGTTTTGTAATTGTGAAGTTGATTAATAAAGGTAGATCGTTAGATTAATTATTTAGCATTTAATTTCTGCATTATGATCTCTTTCTCTATCCGTTCTTTTTCTATCTCCATCATGCGTGAGTAATTCTCCGCTTGATAGGGTTCATAGGATTATGATAGAACAATGGATGAGAAAATATTTTAACTTCTTTTAAGTCTTATGAAGTTTATAAACTTTAGCAAAAGAATCGTTAACATTCTTATCGGGCGCGCTACCAATTTATTTCTAGTCTTGACCGCGATTTGAGATCAGATCAACAATTGTTTTGTTAAGGGCTAGACATGAATAGAGATCAATGAAAGGACAATGGTCAATAGTGTGGAAACCCTAGTTTCTTCTAAGAACCATAATCCTCATCCATCACTATCAATCTAGTTTTAAATCTATCAATAGATAAAAGGAGTAATATTTATTAGTCATCCATGACTACTAAATCTGAACGAACCCTACAAGCATTCTTCTTATAAAATCTATATCCGTATTCAAACTAGATCTGTATTCTACATCCGTATTTAACGTAGATCTAGAAACTATTCTCCACTATTCTTTATTCCTCTATTCTTCCTCTTTTTCAACACATCTAAAGTAAGATTGAAAGATTCCACATATCCCTGAGGACGACCCGTACTCATCTTGGTCTAGCTACACGCGACACCGTTATTGATTGCGGTTACTACACACATAAAACAGATCAATCAATACCCAACCAGCCCTTTCCAGCTATAGATATCTTGGGGCACCGCATCTTTCAATGTGAAGCCCAACCCTAGGGACAAGTTTATAAGGTAGGGCTTATCCCTTGCCACCCAGCAGGCTATCTTTCCTGGGCTCGATATGTTCTTTCTGCCCACCGTGCGTGGTTGCAGAAGATTGGGCTATATCAAGCAGTGTATGCGTCTCTTTTTCATTATCAGGCCCCTCACGTCTGGTGGGTTAAAGCTTTTCTGAACCAATGGAATCTTCCCACCGACACCTTCTGGCTAGGGGATCGCGAGATCTCTATTTCACTGGAAGAGTTTCGCGAAATCTTTGGACTGCCAATCAGGGGAGAGCATTGTGAAGATTTGCTTCCTCCTGACGAGTACGTGTTCGTGACCATGCCGGCTATGCTTGATGACCTGACGACCGAAACCGCCGTCCGCCATAAGTACCCCAGTTTAATTAAGGCTCTGGGTATTTTTGAGAAGCTGTTCGCGAAGTCAGAGGGGAAGAGCGTCACCTTTGAGAGATTCATCGCATGCTTCATCCGTGAAGACGCTTTATCCAAAGAGGCTCCAAAGTTTGCGAACATTGACGACCCTTTTGGGTTTGGGCTGAATAAACTGCCGGCCAAAGGGGAAGACTTTCCGCAGTTTTATATTCCGATCTCGTCGGCCGTGTCCTTCGATTTGATTGCGGCCCTTGGCATGGATGAAGACACCTTCTTTGTCGGCTTCATCAGCCTTTGGCTCAGTTGGTTTTCCATTCCAACGCATCTACACTTCATGAGAGCTTCCGTCTTCTACCCCGCTTATCGCGTAGCTGAAGGGGCACGATTGGCCGTTGGTATCGCGGGACTGTCGCACCTATACCATGGATTAAGCGTTGCGGACAATACTTCGACCCCAGCTGTGGATGTTGTGAATTTCTCTCTCCACTACTTCACGTCGTGGATCGAGATGCATGTACTGGGAGCATTTGCAGAACATCGGCGACCACATTTCTATGACTTCTATACCTTCCCACGGGTTATGAGGTTGGTGGATGCTTCTGCTCCCAATCCGACTCATCTGGGGGCCCTCCGCGTGTTGCTCAACCCGTATTCAAACGAGGGCGGGATGATATTTAGTGTCTGAGTCCTCTCTGCTCCTGCGGGGCCCGTTCAACAGCCTTTTGATCTATCAAAAGGGGAGTGCCATCGTTAAAGCCTAAAGAAATTATGCACCTGTACTCAATTAGGCCGGGCTACTTGGTATTCTGTCAGAATAACACGGCTCTTTTTATGCGGTACAATCCGCACCACTTTGCCCAGCAATTGGGTTATAACCAGGGTGTCCCTTTCGAGGTATTCTTAGTTGAGACAACTTCGTCTCTGGAAGTCACTCGTGACATAATCCATCATTTTATGCGGCTGAACACCGGCTCCTGTTTCATGATCCAGGAATCTGACTACCTTCCAAGGTGTGTGGGGTCTTTTACGGGTTGGTATCTTCATCGAGTCGGTCCTGTCATTGCCGAGGAGAAGCGGGTGCTCATCGAATGCAGAGCTTCAGCTCCGACCCAAGCCACTGGCGTTCCATTGCACCCGCGGACAGTGGTTCGCCTTCTATTGAGGAATAGCGGCGTGGTACTTATCCCTAAGGCCGAAGAAACAGAATCGACTCTTCGCACCGCTGGTATGCCGGTGCGCACTAGAGCCCAAGCAAAGGCCTCCAATGAAGCACCAGCGGTAGTGTCATCAGTGGCGGCGTCATCAATGGCAGTGTCATCTACGGTGGTATTGCCAAAGGGGGATACTGGAAGTGAGGTTGGTCAACGTCGCGCCAAAACGCCGAGGGAAGGAAGTTTTCTTCAGTTAGTGCTAGCACAAGTTCTAAGGGGAGGAAGAAATCAGTCGCCGGATTTCTTGACACCTTGCTTGAGTCCGAGCCGTTTATTCAGGATGAGCCGATAGCTATGGAAGAATTGGACACCAGCCTTATTTATCTTGGCTCGTCCGTCGAGGAAGCCGCGCAACTGGCTGAGGCTTTAAGGCGCTCACAGGATGAGACCGAGAACGGGCACATCCCGAAAAAGCCTTACCCTCCGGTTAACTTCTATGACGTTGTTCCATCATTGCAGCGGGTGCATATGGGTCCTTGGCAAATGGAAGAAGAACGTGCCCTCAAATAGCCCATAACGATCGCCTCTGAAGACGAGCTTGCATTAAAGACAGACAGTCATTCATCTGCACTTGAACCCTGGAGAGTGCACTTAGCAAGAAAGGAAAAACGTCTTGAGAAAGCCATACTTCAAGCCCCTTGGCAAATTGGTATGCGTTTTTCTCATATCCTTCTTTTAGCGAATAGTTTGTATTATTTTTATATTTTCTCATTTTTGCGAAAACTTTGCATGGACTTCGAAGGAGAGAGAGGATTTGAGTTCAGATCGGGTCATGACTGTGGACTCTACAAATTTCTCTCGTGACGCACTGGAAGGTGTAGAGGAGACCATTACAGCCGCTATTCCTGCTGTGGAGCTTCTGGTGGTAGCTTTTGTTTCTTCGGTATCTATTCCTCCAGCATCGGCGACCAAACCGGTTACGAACCCCATGGACATCTCTAGTGACGCACCAAAGGTTGTAGAAGAGATTGTTGAGGCCGTTAGTCCTATCTTGGAGCTCCCGGTGGTGACTTCCATCCCTTTAGCATCTGTACTTTCCGCAGAGGTGAGCTTACCAGCTGTAGATCCATTGGGTCTCTCTGGTGGCGTCCTGGAGATTGTAGAAAGGATCACTGAGACCGCTGTTGCCTCCTCAGATCCTGAAGTGGTGGCTGTTGTTTCCGAATTGGAAGCTGCCACGTCAGCAAATATCTTCGGTGATGTACCTGACGGTGTGGAGGAGGCTGCCGAAGCTGCTATCTCTCCAGTTCAAGGCGGGCGGAGCATCAATGGTAATCTTCAACATTTCATTTTAATGATCTTTCCGTTATCTGAACTCTTCTTTCCTTCAGAATTGCGGGAATTGGCGGCGTCCATCGTGGATCTATCTCCCAGGAAGTCCTTCCAGCGTCTACTTGATATGGTTTCCCTACAGGCGATATCCCCGCAAAGTATAGTCCTTTCTTCCGGACAAGGTCGGTGTTCTTTGACCCTTTTGTTTTATTATCATTTTTTATAACGATGCTAATATGCCCTCTGCAGTTCTAGAAGCTGCTGACGAAGTTGAGATCCTCGATGGGCCTGGGGATCTATCAAACCCCCTTGCATGACTGCAGGTAAGGGAGGTTTTATCTTTGGCATTGCTTGTCTATTCTATGTTTATGAATCTCACCGACTGTTCCCAAATCTTGACAGCTCTGCCAACCCTAACTCCCTTGAAATCTCGGATCTTCATGCCATCGGGTCCCAATGCCCGGCGTGCGTCTGAAAGGATGGTAAGACAAAGCATATACTCCCTGACGGCTCTCATTGAAGACCTTCGCGCTGGTACCTCTGTCACGGCCGAAGAATTTGCTGTCGAAGCCAACGCTTCTTTATCCATTCTCGCTACCTATCATGACGAAGCATTGGTGCGCGTTTGGGTTGAATATTGTCGCCGAGTGGAAGTCTGCCTACACGGACTTGAATGCATCCGCCTTCCCTCCGACATCTTAATCGTGAAATCAAGTCTACGGGGATGGATCGAATGGTGCGCAGCCAATCTGCAGTCGTGCGAGAAGCGGCTCAACCGGAAGTTCTCAGAGAGGGAGTTAGCTTCGAATGTTTTGGGGGAACTTCAGGCTCAGCTCACCGCCAAGACTATCCGCGCATATAAAATTTGACGGATGCTTCAAGAAGCTATCATGGAGGTGGTGGCTTTTGATAAAATCGTTATCTTTTCTCATGAGATGGTTGAAGCCCATAAAGTTTCTGAAAAGGAGCTTGAGAGTCGGTTCGCTTCATATCAGACTCAGCAGACTTAGGCGGGAACCCGTCTTGCCGCATTAACGGAGCTTGAAGCCGAGGTCTAGCGGAAAAACGATGAACTCACGAGCTTATTGCACCATCCGCCGGCTTAAATATTTTTTTTTTGTATATTCTCCTTTTCTTTTCTTTTCTTTTTTTTATTCGCTCCTGAATGAGAGTGTCTTGTATTCATTTTGATTCTTTTATAAAATATACCTTGTATTCACTTGAATTCATGAATAAAAGACATATTTTATGTCATATTGGCATGTAACTTTAGAAAATGTGACCCGTAAATAGTCCATCTTGACCTCCTTGTAGGGCAGCGATGGCTTATGAAACATGTTTGGATCTGCCGTCTAAGACTTTTCAACTTTATGAGCCGTGAGGGTCTCATAAAAAATTTCTCCCTACGAGTCGAGAAGATCTTGTAGGTGTATTTTCTCCTTAGGAATCGTGATGAATCCTAAGTTTATTTTCTCTTGAGAGTCGTAAGGATCTCACAAGATAATTTTCTCCCTTACAAGTCGAGATGGCTCGTAAGTGGTTTCTTCCCTCCTTGTCGATATTCGACTTGGGAGAGTGTGTCCCGTGTATAGTATACAATAGTCCATCTTGGACCTACTTGCAGGGCCCCAATGGTTAGGAAATAGGTCCTTATCCCCGCTGCCTAAGACTTTTCACCTTCATGAAGATTTCGTGAAGATGTTTTTCCCTACGAGTCGAGATGACTCGAGAAGTTCTCGCAGGAACATTGTTTTCCCTATGAGTCGAGACAAATCGAGAAGTTCTCGCAAGAATGTCCTAACGTCACAGTTAACCTCTGCTGATAGAAGTCCATTAGGGTCTGTGGTACTAAGGTTTTTTTCCGTCGTACCGTTGCGTTGGCCAATGCATTCCTCGATACGCAATCTTGCTGTTCAAGTAGCCCCGCGACTATCGTGTCTCTGATCCCTTCAGGGGCTAGACAAGACGTCTTCAAGTAATCACCCAGGTCATATTACCATCGGAAGAGCAAGCGTTAGGGATTTTCCATGCCGCTTTTTTTTATTTGAGGTTAGACTCAATTTGGGAGCCCCGATGAGTCATGACCACTCCGCGCTGGTGTGGGATGATCTTCGATAGTCTTTTAGATTTTATTTGAGTTGCCATCAAGACCCTGAAGCTAGGGATCTTCCTTTGCTTCGTTTGTTGACATTGTGTCTGCAATATTGCGACGAATGTCGAGGTTGTCTCTAGGTTGTCAGTGAACCGTCGAGTCTTGGAACTAGGGACTTTGCCATGGCTCCATTGTTTTTACCCTGGGGTCAGTTGTTGACGTTGTGTCTGTATCCTGCTGGAGTGAGAAGGAACGTCGTAGTGATCTCTAGGCTGTAGATGTTGCCGTCGAGACCCTGAAGCTAGGGATCTTCCTTCGCTTCGTTTGTTGACATTGTGTCTGCTTTATTGCGAAAAATGTAGAGGTTGTCTCTAGGTTGTCAGTGAACCATCGAGTCTTGGAACTAAGGACTTTGCCATGGCTCCGTTGTTTTGACCCTAGGGTCGGTTGTTGACATTGCATCTGCATCCTGCTGGAGTGAGAAGGAACGCTATTTTTGATCTCTAGGCTGTAGATGTTGCCATTGAGATTTGGCTCTCTTTCTGATGGAGCCTGGTGGGAAATATGGTTCCCTTCTTTGTTTGTGCCCATGGATTGTATACAGTGGTCGATGCGGACTCACCTGCAGGGAAGAATTTTCATTTCATTTTATTTCTTTCTGCGATGCTCTATCATTTCAGCTTTTTATATCGCGAAAGTCGCGATTGCCCAATCATTTTGGCTATTTATCGTGGTGTCCAATCATTTCGGCTTTTTTTTCTTTTTACTCGCTGCTTTTTATTGCGAGTTGCCCAAACATTTCGGCTGTTTTTTTATGCATATATTTTGCTCGCTGGTTTTTATTGCGAGTTGCCCAAACATTTCGGTTGTTTCATATGAATTTTTTTTGCTCGCTGATTTTTGTTGCGAGTATAGGACTTGAGATCTGGTACCAATCTTAGCATTAGCATCGCTGCGACTGGAATGTTTCCAGGAGAGAATCATCATTTGCCGTGAAAGGACTTATAATTTGATATTGATTTAGGCATCAGTATCGCTAGAACTGGGATATTTCCAGGAGCGAATCATTATTTTCCTTTGTCGACTTGAACACAGGTGACTTAGTAAATAAGGTTAGGATCCTGTTGACTAAGGCTTTTGACTTTACGTGCCGTAAGGATCTCATAAAGGTATTCCTCCCTACGAGTCGTGAGGATCTTGTAGGTGTATTTTCTCCTTAGGAGTCGTGAGGATTCCTAAATGATATCTTCTCTTGTAAGTCGTAAGGATCTCACAAGAGTATTTTCTCCTTACAAGTCGAGAGGACCTACAAGTGTTGTTCACCAAATGGGAAAATTTCGTGCCATTGGTGGAACTAGGTGAGGGAACGTTTATTTATGCCTGTGGATTGTATACAAGGGTCAATATTGGACCACCTTAAGGAAACTTGGGGAGTGTGATGGCTTAAGAACATGTTTAGGTCCCTGTATCTTAAGGCTTTTGAATCCTATGAGCCGTGAGGGTCTTGTAGGGGGGATTCTCCTTACGAGTCGTGAGGATCTCGTAAGTGTAATTTCTCCTTAGGAATCGTGGGGATCCCTAAGTGTGTTGCTCCCTTATGAGTCATAAGGATCTCATGCATGTGTTTTCTCCTCACAAGGTCGAGAGGACCTAGCAAGTGTCTTTATTTTAACGAGACTGCGCCCTTTTGGGTTTTCACAAGATCGCCGGTAGCCCTGCTGTTTTTACTCACGACGCCCTTTCGGGTTTTCATCCGTGCCCATTTCGCTTGTGGACGTACCGTTTTTTACCCCTCTGTTCTCCAATGGAACTTATGGGAGACTTCTCCACCGGGGCAGCTGCGCGGCCAGCGGGACTTATGGACTTGAATTCCACCATCGCTGTGTTTGAGGCGACGTATTTAGTTTAAGGACATTATGGTCCAATGTTAGTTTAGGGACATCTCTGTCCATTTCCAGTTTAAGGACGTAGTGGTCCATTGTTACCTTCGGGGAGAAGTTTTGCCGGATACTACTTATAGAGTTTGGACTCAGGAAGACAGTGAGCGGACACGAATGTCGTCATCTACCATTAACCTGAGCCGTGACTTATCAAGCGTAGTACTTCTTAAGGAACCGTCCGTTTATTGGCCGGAAGGGTCTTTCGCCATGCATATCCATAAGCAAGTAGGCCCCACCTTGGTAGACCTTGTCTACGATACACGGACCCTCGTAGTTTGGCTCGAATTTCCCCCGCTTTGCACGGTTGGAGATCATAGGTCTTTTTACGACTAGCACGAGTTCGCCTTGGCGGAATGTTCTCGGCCTGGTTAGTCGTTCGTATGAGCGCATCATCCTTACTTTGTAAGCTTCCAGGTTTTGCTGCGTTATGAGACGAGTTTCATCAAGGGCATCGAGCTCCTCAAGCCGAAGATGGGCATTCTCTTCATCCGTCAGCTCGTATCGAACTGCTACTCGTAGAGAGGGTAGCTCTATCTTAAAGGTAAGTACCGCTTCCGTGCCGAATACCAACGTGAATGGTGTTGTATTCATGGCCGTTTTGAACGTGGTTCGATACGCCCAGAGAGCTTCATGCAGTCTCTTGTGCCAGTCCCTTTTGTTTCTGGACACCGTTTTCTTTATGATCTTCGTCAAGGTTTTGTTGAAAGCCTCCGCTAGACCGTTCGCTCGGAGATTATAGACCGAAGAATATCTCCAATATATTTTATGCTGATGTGCGAAACGACTGATTTTATGGCTTCTGTAAGCTGGCCCGTTATCGGAGATAATCCGTCGCGGAGTGCCAAACCGATAAATGACGTGAGTTCTGAAGAAATGGAGGATGTTTTTCGTCTTCACCTCTCTTAGCGGTACTGCTTCTGCCCACTTAGAGAAGTAATCAGTTGTTGCCAGTATGAATCGATGTCCCCTGGATGATGCTGGCATGATGGGCCCGATTATATCGGTCCCCCACATTTCGAACGGCCAGCTAGCCAATGTTGGGTGTAGCGGATTCGGATGCTGGTGGATGAAGTCCCTGTGAATCTGGCACGAGTGACACTGCTTCTCATATTCTAGGCAGTCCTGAATCATTGTGGGCCAATAGTAACCCATTCTTTTGATCTTCAGCTTCATCTTTGGCCCGGCTTGATGGGAACCGCAGAGTCCGTCGTGAGTTTCTTGGAAGACCCTTTTTTTCTTCTTCCGGTCCCAGGCATCTCAGCCACAGACTGTCGAACAATCTCTTATATAAAGTATCATTGACGAAAGTGAAAGACAGGGCTTGCCTCATGAGCTGATGTCTTGACGATACGTCCTCGAGTGTTCGATGGGATTTGAAGTAGTCTATGAAGACTTCTCTCCAATCCTTATTCTTTTCTTCGTCCTCTACTTGGAAGGACGCTTGTTTGGTCTCTTCCTCTTCTTTAGACGTCTCCGGAGATATCTCTGCCGGTGCGAGAATCCGGTGGCTTTGCACAATGATCCTTACGTCATCGAGGTTTTCGTCGGCCAGTTCTTTAGTGAGCTTGGCTAACACATCCGCCTTGCTATTTTTCGCACGTGGTATACTTTCCAGGATGCAGGAGGGGATTTGAGTCAGCATTTACTGCACACTTTCGCCATCTTTTACCAACTCAGGTTTACATGTCTGATAGTCGCCATTTACTTGGCTAACGACCAGCTGGGAGTCTCCATTTATGAGGAGGTTTTCGATCCCCATGTCGACAACGATCTCAAGACCCGCTATCAAAGCTTCATATTCCGCTTCATTGTTTGTTGTTGGCTCTGTTAAGGAAAGGGCAAAACGCATTATCCCTCCTTGTGGAGTCACAAAGATAAGGCCTACCCCAGCTTTGATTATGGGGGTGTTGTGCTTTTGCTTCTTCATGGAAGATGCTCCGTCGAAGTATAGTTCCCATCGGGCATTATTCCTTTCTTTCTCCCCGTCGATTGTGTCAAACGCGTGTTCTTCTGGCAGTTCGCAATTTAGGGGAGAATCAGCTGGTATCAGATGCTTAGCGAGAAAGTCGGGGATAGCTTGGCCTTTTACTGTCTTGAGGGGTCGATATATTATCGATAACTCCATCAAGAGAATGGCTCATTTGGAAAGCCTTCCTGTTAGTATGGCTCTTCACATCAAATATTTAAGAGGATCCACCTTAGATATGAGATGGACTTCATGTGCCAATGCATAATGTCGAAGCTTCGTTACCGCGAAGATCAGTGCCAGGCAATGCTTTTCAATACAGGAGTAGTTGTTTTCTGCCCCCAAGAGGACTCGACTCAAATAATAGAGAGCTCTCTCCTTTCCTTGATCATTCTCCTGTGCCCATAGCGCGCCTAAAGAACCTTCAAGGGCTATTGTGTATAGGATGAGGGGCTTTCCCTTGACCGGAGAGGTTAGTACCGGTGGGTTCTGCAGATATTGCTTGATTTTTTCCAGTGCACTTTGGCATTTACGATCCCAAATGAACGGGGTCCCCTTCTTCATTAGATGGCTGTAGGGACGGCATTTGCCGGAGATGTTGCCTATGAACCGCCGGATATATGCGAGCTTCCCTTGGAGAGACCGCAGTTGTTTGAGAGTTTTTGGCGAGGTCATTTCCATAATCGCCTTGATATTTGATGGATCTACTTCGATGCCTCGGTGTCGTATGATGAATCCTAGGAATTTTCCTGAGGAGACTCCAAATGCGCATTTCAGAGGGTTCATCTTCAGATTATATTTCTGAAGAAGCTGGAACACTATTTTCAAATGCTCCCAGTGCTCCTCGTACGATTTGCTTTTTACCACGAGGTCGTAGATATAACATTCGACAATCTCGTGTATGAGGTCATCGAAGATCTTCGTCATGGCCCCTGGTATGGAGCGCCAACATTCTTCAGACTGAAGGGCATCACTTTATAGCAAAATATGCCCAGCGGAGTCCAGAAGGCGGTGTGCTTTTGTTCTTCAGGATGCATCTTTATTTGATTGCACCATGAAGATCCGTCCATAAAGGAGAAGACTTCATGAGTGGACGTGTTATCGATCATCAGCTCAGTAACAGGCACTGGAAAGTCATCCTTCGGACAGGCTTTGTTGAGATCCCGAAAGTCCACGCAGATGTGTACCATCCCATTTTTCTTCATCACTAGGACAATGTTGGCGATCCAGTCAGGATATTGAACTTCTTAGATGAAGTCGGAGTCGATTTGTTTCTTGACTTCAGCATTGATGCTCATCTCGAGTTCGAGCCGCATTCTTCTTGGCGCTTGCTTGACTGGCTTAACGTCCGGCGATATAGCCAGGTTATGCACCTCTATTTCTGGATCTAGTCCCGGCATCTCGGAATAATTCCAGGCGAAACAGTCTTTATATTGCTTAAGCACGTCCTTTAGCGTGGCCATCAGCTTTTCAGTCAGCAGCTCACTGACGAACGTTGGCCTTGGCTCGTTTGTCTTCTCCAAGTCAATTTTTTTCAGATTGTCTGCTGTTTCCTCCAATCAGAGAGCAAAGCTCTATTCAAAATTTGAAATTTGAACTGAGGCAGCGCCTCACGTGTAAAGCACGAGAGCTCTCGCGCCAAGAGCGCCAGTGCTAAGAGTGAAAGACTCTGAGGCAGCGCCACACGTGCAAATCACGAGAGCGCTAACGCCAAGAGCGCCAGCACTAAGAGTCAAAGACTCTGAGGTAGCGCCTCATGTGCAAAGCATGAGAGTGCTCGCGCTAAGAGCGCCAGCACCATGAGTCAAAGACTCTGAGGCAGCGCCTCACGTGCAAAGCACGAGAGCGCCAGCGCTAGAACTAAATGTTCTCCACCCTTGGATCAAAGATGTTGGGTTTACCTAGCACCTCATGAAAGGTTTGGAAGCATCACATGTACCAAAGATTATAATTTTAGGGTGCTAAGTAAGCATACAAAGAATCATTCCTAGAATTATTAGGGTTTCAAAAAACAACACTTGATCATAAGTAGATTGAGCTAGGGTTTTGAGAGTACAACATTTGTAGCTCCCTACGCTAGACTCCTCGGCTACTTAGGGTTTGGAAAAAGTCCGCTTGAACTCCTCTAGGTCCACGACGATCCACCCGGAGTCCGCTTTGTCCAAGCTTGCAACTTCACTTTATCAAGAGAATGAAATGAAGCTAACACTCTAAACAAGTGGGCAAGACTTGTGTAGAATGGTGTTGTGGTTCTTTTTCTCACTTCAAAATCTTATCTTGTTGAGTATTTTGCTCACCTGAAAGATCTAGAGAGCAAAGGAGCAAGTTTGAAGAAGATGATGGCTTTTTTTTAGAAGAAGAGAAAAGATAATCACTTTAAAAAAATAGAAAATATATGTATATATATTTTCTTCTTCTCATCTCAAACCATGGTTAAATCATATGGATATTATTTCACTTGAGTTAAAACATAAAAGAAAATATTAACTCATGGTTAGAAGGTAGGTGAGCATGGTTAGGTCAAGAAGAGTGTAGAACTCATCCATGAATTATCCTTTTCTTTTTCCTTTGTTTTAAAACAAATGAAATAATAATACATATATATAAAATCATGGTGTGAGTCTTATATTGCCACCATTTTCCATGTATATGCAACCATGAAGGATGATGTATGTATGTATGTGTGCATGCACATCCATATGTGCATGAATCTAGAAAGAAAGCATACATGCATGCATCCATCCAAAAAATACAAGAAAGGATTTCTAGTGAGAATCTAATGGTTAAATGATAAATCAACACTTGATTTATCAATCCGGCCATATCACATACGACCCTAACCAAAAGCAAGCCGCCCGATTAATATACGGTATCTCATACTCGCATCTTAACCGGGCCCATGCGCATATCGCATACGCGCTCCACAACGTTTCTCCTGGACTAGGTAACTCCTTTGTGGGACTCTAAGACTCGTCAATACGCCGGCAGTGGGTGATGATCATATCAAGCACCCCCAAGCCGTAAGCGGTCAGCTAAACGTAATGGCCACCCGGGTATTGAGCGATCAGAAGAAGACAAGCGAACCTGCTACAACTCCCGTCTAGCCAACCGGCAACACTACCGTGCAGTCCGGTCTCCTCGTCTGATATGTCGCATATCAAGTCTAGGGGTGGTAAACATCAGACCCCAATAACCGATAAGTCGTGCCGATGTGAGGCCCATAACGGGTCGAGAAACTACTGGTGACACTTACCAGTAAATCTCTAAAACAGCCCTGGCCAGGGACTTCCCTGTTACGGCCAATCGAGCACAGCGCAAAATCAACCCCAATACCGGGAGAGACGAAATCCCTCCTATCGCTCATTGCCTCCATGTGACTCGGGACTGTACCCAAAAACCACCGTTTTTCATGCCCTCATGGATGTGGTAAGGTGGAAATCAAAGCACAGTGGGAATCACACAAGACTCTATGACGATCTCGGGTCTACAGACTAACCTGCACAAGTGTCACCTGAGAACTGCCATCTGACGTGAGGTATAATACCATCTGGGAGTTCTCAGCGAGTCCGTCCAGTGTACCCAGTCTCCACTAAGCACATGTATACCATCTCTGATATCAAACACCAATGGATATGGGATCATCCATCACCCATCTCATGGGTCGAGAAGCGTATACGCTAGTCTACACTGGTATATCGATGCCCCGTCTCGATACACTCACAACTAGGGACATTGAAAGATGTACTTATGGACTACCATGTCCCCACTAGTATGATCTGCATCATAGTCCAGGTAGTCAAGTACACATCCTAAGTGCTTTACCAACATGTAACTATAAGACAGAATAAAGAGACAAGTATACATGTTAAGATAAAGAGCAACCAGATAGCATACTATCATATCGAGCAAGAAAGTCATCTCTATATATGTCCAAGCATCCAATATAATATACATCATCTGTACAATACTGGCCTCTAGGGCATACATACAACTAACAATCTCCCACTTGCACTAGGGCCAACTGCTGTAGTATCGCATACCGAGCATCCCGAAGAGTATCTCAAACTGTATCTGGGGAATGGCATTCGTGAGTGGATCCGCTATGTTATTCTTCGTGTCAACCCTCCTGACCTCGATCTCCCGGTGATCAACTATCTCCCGGATCAGGTGATACCGCCTTAGAATATGCCTGGATCGCTGATGGGACCTGGGTTCCTTGGCCAAAGCCACCGCTCCATTGTTATCACAATACAAAGGTATTGGATGCTCAATGGATGGAACCACTCCAAGTTCAGTAATGAACTTCTTGATCTAGACAGCCTCTTTGGCAGCATCGTTGGCAGTGATGTATTCAGCCTCCATTGTCGAGTCTGCCACGGTTTCCTGCTTGGAACTCTTCCAGCTAACCGCCCCTCCGTAAAGGGTAAAGAAAAATCCTGAATGCGACTTAGAGTCGTCCTTATCACTCTGGAAGCTTGAATCGGTAAAGGACTCCACTTGGAGTTCTCCGTTACCATACACCAAGATCATCTCTTTAGTCCTTCGTAAGTACTTGAGAATGCTCTTCACAGCTGTCCAGTGACTCTCTCCAGGATCAGCTTGATACCTGCTCACTACACTTAGTGAGTATGCTACATCGGGTCTGGTACATAGCATCGCATACATGATAGAGCCTACAGCCGAAGCATAGGGTATCCCTTGCATGCGAGCTCTCTCTAAATCAGTCTTGGGAGACATCTCTTTGAAGAGAGTAACTCCAGAGATCGTGGGTAAGTTCCCACGCTTGGATTCTTCCATACTAAACCTCTTTAGTATGGTGTCAATGTACCTGGATTGGGACAATCCCAATATCCGTTTGGATCTATCTCTATAGACCCTAATTCCCAATATGCAGGAGGCATTACCAAGATCTATCATTGAGAATCTTTATGATAAGAAGAGCTTGACCGATTGCAGTATAGGAATGTCATTTCCTATCAAGAGTATGTCGTCCACGTACAATACGAGGAAGACAACCTTACTCTCTGCCACCATCTTGTAGATACAAGGTTCATCTACGTTTTTGACGAAATCAAACTCTTTGATAACGACGTCAAAGCAGATGTTCCAACTCCGCGATGCTTGCTTTAATCCATAAATGGATTTAAGCAGCTTGCACACTTTCCCGCTGCTCCCACTATCTACGAAGCCCTCTGGCTGAGTCATGTACACGCACTCTTCTAAATCACCGTTTAGAAAGGCGGTCTTAACATCCATTTGCCAGATTTTGTAATCATGATATGCAGCGATGGCAAGCATGATCCGGATGGATTTATGCATAGCCACTGGAGAAAAGGTCTCGTCATAGTCCACACCTGGTCTTTGACGAAAACCCTTTGCAACAAGTCTAGCTTTGAAAGTCTCTACTTTCCCATCTACACCAAGTTTTTTCTTGAAGATCCACTTGCTCCCAATGGGTTTTACCCCTTCAGGAGCATCTTTCAAAGTCCATACTTTGTTGGTGTACATGGATTCCATCTCGGACCGCATTGCATCCAGCCATTTTACTGAGTCCTCACTCGTGATGGCCTGCTCGAAGCTAGTTGGGTCATCATCCTCCATGATGCAATCCTCGCTCCCACCATCCATGAGAAAACCGTAATATCTCTCAGGTTGGCGAGGAACCCTACTAGATCGGCGGAGAGGCTGAAGTTCGTTGGGAGCTACTGAATCCTCTGGTTCCACTAAATCTTCAGTTTGAGTTTGTGTAGCCGGAATTTCTTCCAGTTCTACCTGGTCGCCACTAATTTCTTTTGTAAGAAATTCCTTTTCTAAAAAGGTGGCATGTCGAGAAACAAACACTTTTTGTTCCTCAGTATGGTAGAAAAGATATCCATGTGAATGTTTGGGATATCCCACAAACTTGCATAGAACTGACCGTGCCTCGAGTTTGTCCGGATTTTGCGTTTTAACATAGGACGGACAACCCCATATCTTAACACGTTTAAGACATGGTCTCTTCCCACTCCATATCTCATATGGTGTGGTAGGTACAGATTTAGATGGAACTTGATTCAGCAGGTATGCCGTAGTTTCCAGCGCATACCCCCAGAAGGAAATAGGTAACTTAGCTGTGCTCATCATAGAGAGCACCATATCTAATAGGGTGCGGTTTCTCCGTTCAGATACACCGTTGTGCTGTGGTGTATATGGAGGAGTCGGCTGAGAGAGAATCCCATTCTCTTTTAGGAAGTCCAGGAATTCATTGCTCAAGTATTCACCTCCTCGATCAGATCGAAGGATTTTAATACTTTTTCCAGTTTGGTTCTCGACTTCTTGTTTATATTCTCTAAATTTCTCAAAAGCTTCTGATTTATGTTTCATCAGGAACACATATCCTAATCTAGAGAGATCGTCAGTGAATGTAATGAAGTACGCAGAACCATTCCTGGCATGTGTAGACATTGGACCGTATACATCACTATGCACCAGTTCCAAGAGTTCCGTAACTCTTTCTTCGTGTCCTGTAAACGGAGTTTTGGTCATCTTGCCTTTGAGACATGACTGGCAAGTGTCATAAGATGAAAATTCGAACGGATTCAAATATCCATCCTTATGCAACTTATCTAGTCGTGTCGTATTGATGTGACCCAGTCTACAATGCCACAAGAAGGATTCGTTCAGTTCTGAACTCTTCCTCTTGTGTGTGTTTGTTATACTCAGAACTGTTGATTGATTTAGAACATAAATTCCATTGCACAACGTGCCTGATCCCACCAACTTTTGGTTAAGGAAAATGTTCAGAACATTATCCTGTAATACAAAATTATATCCTTCTTTACTCAACAAAGAAACTGATATAATGTTGCATATCAGGTTCGGCATGTAATAGCATTCATTCAGAATCAATGTATTACCAGTTGGTAATAAAAGGTGATATTCCCCGACGGTCTTAGCTGCAACAATTGCACCATTTCCAACCCTTATGTCTTTATCACCTTCTCCAAGTTCTCTACCTTTCTTAAGCCCATGTAACTGATTACATATATGGGATCCTGACCCGGTATCTAATACCCAGGACGTAGGGCAAATGGAGAAACAGTTCTCTGTAACGAACACACCCGAAGAAAATGCATCATCATGTACTTTCTTCATTCGGGTGGCATGGGAATCCTGGTATTCCCCTATGTCCTGTTCAGTCCTATAACTCTTTTAAGAAAGAACGGAACCAACGTTCCCCAGCACAGTATAACATGCGGGTTCGGTCAATACATCCATATTATTATCTTGATTAAGGCATGACATGGTTGCTACCTGGAGAGAGAGAGAAGAAAAACACTTTAGTGTATGCTCTTACAAGATCAGATTGGTTATTTTTCTTATCTAATCAGGATGGCTCCCACTGTTTTTATCAAATCTTCTTTCAAACCTTAAAAAGAAAGACTAGCCGGGATAAATTACACCCTACAACTTCGCCGATCTTTCAGCCAGGCCAGTGTCGGTACTTTGAGGGAGGTTCCCCTTGCTTTCGCACGGACCTAATTAAAAACCCCGTTGACACCTTTCTAGACACCTACTTGATCGGCTAATTGTCCTGTGTAAAACTCTCCCGGGAGTAACAATTACTCGCAGTGGGTATCGAGATCCAACTATCTCATAGAAGGTATGCAATCTCATTGCAAATTTCAACACTTGAAATTCCCGATAATATTTTGCCCCTAACCCCTATGACCTTGACAAAGGCCAACAAATCATAGGATGTTAGTCAAGTTCAACCCGTCATTTCTTGATTGAATCAAACCCACCCGCACGACCCTTGACAAAGGCCAACAAGATCGTACGACTACCCCAAAACAATCTGCATCATATGCATAAACAGATAAGCACCATTTAGCTACCGTACACTACGCCTTGACAAAGGCCAACAAACGTAGCACGAATACTAAACAGTTCTTATCTGAAATGACGGAGGGCTACGACAGGTTTTTCTGAAAACCTATTGCGTAATGAACTTGATATCGTTGTAGAATCAAATGAATTTTGAAATGGAGTGATTTTGAGGCTTTTATTAGTTTTGCTAAAGAGGTCACTCCCGGTGAAGGGATCTCGGCTCTTTCCTTATGGAATAAGGTGCAGGATATATCATATACATCACTATGCAAAGCAAAACTCTAAAAGCAGTCAAAAGTCAAACCGAGTGTTGTAGCATCTACCAGTTTTGCTAAAGAGGTCACTCCCGGTGAAGGGATCTCGGCTCTTTCCTCATCGAATAAGGTGCAGGGTATATCATATATACCGCTATGCAAAGCAAAACTTTAGCTACCCTTTTTTTTATTAAAATTTGATTCTAAAACATCTTTTAGGTTTCTTTTCTTTCATTAATCACATTAATGAAGTCCCATCATTTAAGTCACATAAACATCACAGATAAATACGACGTACACTTGTGCCATCCGCATTCGCCTCGATGTCCCCTCGTGCACCGTTAGGTTAGGTAACTAATGACAGAGCAGGGCAGGGCTAGTGCGGGTGTAAAACATAAGTAACGTCTATATATAATATATCATATATACTATATACTGTATCCATCAGAACATATTAAATGATCACATCACAAATATCGCAGCAGAAACATAGATATAATGTGGGATATACTAGGACGTCCGTATTTAGTATTTAGCCAACAATAGAAAATACGGATTCCACAGTCGCGATGAATAGCCAAGCCCACACCCTGGACCCCTATGAGAGCGGCAAGCGACCCTACCAAATCTGGAGTTTAGGAGACCCGGTCTCGACTCCTCGAGATGGCCTCCCACGGAACCCCAGAACCCGGTCACCTGTGCTCCCCTCCTTAGGTCCATCCTAATGCGGAAAAGTAAATAATATACAACACTGGTGGCATCGACCTCAACCCGGAAGTGCCCCAAATAAAATAATATTACATCACATTTGAATTTACATGAATGAAAATATAAAACTCTCATCTCACATAAAACCCCCCGGCTATTCAATTGCGACAATCCTGCACATCATATCTCAGCAACACATAATATCATATATCATCAACGTAAGTAAGTATGTGTACCCCAATTTTCGTTGATGTATAGCAACGAAACCGGCGATATCGACATACTACACTTACGGTCACAGAAAAGAAAGTGTAAAACTGCAATATTTGGAATCCACATTCTCTTTAGACATCGTAAATGCGAAATATCACATATTTCGTATTTCATATCTAGCTATATGAATTCCACACATTGCATCACATTCCAGATAAATAGACGGTATTAATGTTTTCGAACGAATGATCAAATACCCAAAATTCCCAAAATCTCAACACTTGAGCGGAGTTCAAAAACCCAGAGTGTAACACAGTAGTAGCGGTCCAGCCGTAGAAGGGTCAAGCCAACGCCTCACATGTGGCACGTCGTACTGCCCCAAACCTTAAGGTTCAAAGGGCAGTTCAAGACGGTCACATAATTGAGTTAAGGTTTGCTCTGATACCAATGTTGGGTTTACCTAGCACCTCATGAAAGGTTTAGAAGCATCACATGTACCAAAGATTATAATTTTAGGGTGCTAAGTAAGCATACAAAGAATCATTCCTAGAAATATTAGGGTTTCAAAAAACAACACTTGATCACAAGTAGATTGAGCTAGGGTTTTGAGAGTACAACCTTTGTAGCTCCCTACGCTAGACTCCTCGGCTACTTGGGGTTTGGAAAAAGTCCGCTTTAACTCCTCTAGGTCTACGATGATCCACCCGGAGTCCGCTTTGTCCAAGCTTGCAACTTCACTTTATCAAGAGAATGAAATGAAACTAACACTCTAAACAAGTGGGCAAGACTTGTGTAGAATGGTGTTGTGGTTCTTTTTCTCACTTCAAAATCCTATCTTGTTGAGTATTTTTCTCACTTGAAAGATTTAGAGAGCAAAGGAGCAAGGTTGAAGAAGATGATGGCTTTTTTTTAGAAAAAGAGAAAAGATAATCACTTTAAAGAAAATAGAAAATATATGTATATATATTTTCTTCTTCTCATCTCAAACCATGGTTAAATCATATGGATATTATTTCACTTGAGTTAAAACATAAAAAAAAAAAAGATTAACTCATGGTTAAAAGGTAGGTGAGCATGGTTAGGTCAAGAAGAGTGTAGAACTCATCCATGAATTATCCTTTTCTTTTTCCTTTGTTTTAAAACAAATGAAATATTAACACATATATATAAAATCATGGTGTGAGTCTTATATTGCCACCATTTTCCATGTATATGCAACCATGAAGGATGATGTATGTATGTATGTGTGCATGCACATCCATATGTGCATGAATCTAGAAAGAAAGCATACATGCGTGCATCCATCCAAAAAATACAAGAAAGGATTTATAGTGAGAATCTAATGGTTAAATGATAAATCAACACTTGATTTATCAATCCGGTCATATCACATACGACCCTAACCAAAAGCAAGCCGCCCGATTAATATACGGTATCTCATACTCGCATCTTAACCGGGCCCATGCGCATATCGCATACGCGCTCCACAACGTTTCGCCTGGACTAGGTAACTCCTTTGTGGGACTCTAAGACTCTTCAATACGCCGGCAATGGGTGATGATCATATCAAGCACCCCCAAGCCGCAAGCGGTCAGCTAAACGTAACGGCCACCCGGGTATTGAGCGATCAGAAGAAGACAAGCGAACCTGCTACAACTCCCGTCGAGCCAACCGGCAACACTACCGTGCAGTCCGGTCTCCTCGTCTGATATGTCGCATATCAAGTTTAGGGGTGGTAAACGTCAGACCCCAATAACCGATAAGTCGTGCCGATGTGAGGCCCATAACGGGTCGAGAAACTACTGGTAACACTTACAAGTAAATCTCTAAAACAGCCCTGGCCAGGGACTTCCTTGTTACGGCCAATCGAGCACAGCGCAACATCAATCCCCAATACCGGGAGAGACGAAACCCCTCGTATCGCTCATTGTCTCCATGTGACTCGGGACTGTACCCAAAAACCACCATTTTGCACGCCCTCATGGATGTGGTAAGGTGGAAATCAAAGCATAATGGGAATCACAAAAGACTCTATGACGATCACAGGTCTACAGACTAACCTACACAAGTGTCACCTGAGAACTGCTATCTAACATGAGGTATAATACCATCTGGAAGTTCTCGGCGAGTCCGTCCAGTGTACCCAGTCTCCACTGAGCACCCGTTTACCATCTCTGATGTCAAACACCAATGGATATGGGATAATCCATCGCCCATCTCATGGGTCGAGAAGCGTATATGCTAGTCTACACTGGTATATCGATGCCCCATCTCGATACACCCACGACTAGGGACCTTGAAGGATGTACTTATGGACTACCATGTCCCCACTAGTATGATCCGCATCATAGTCCAGGTAGTCAAGTACACATCCTAAGGGCTTTACCAACATGTAACTATAAGACAGTATAAAGAGACAAGTATACATGTTAAGATAAAGAGCAACCAAATAGCATACTATCATATCGAGCAAGAAAGTCATCTCTATATATGTCCAAGCATCCAATATAATATACATCATCGGTACAATACTGGCCTCTAGGGCATACATACAACTAACAAAAGATCCAATAGAGATGATAAAATCATCAAATTACAGAATTAAATTCTGTTGAGAAAATACTCCTCAAATCTTTACAAACAAGAAAGATGGTGCTCTGTAAATCAGAGCACCGTTCACAGATTCAATGGTGATTAAAAATTACCAAGATACAGAACAATCTCTGTATGGGAAAATATTTTCCCAATCTTATTAATAACAAGAGGAAAATCTTCTGTAAAATAGAAGGCCTATGATCAAAGATCCAACGGTGGGTAACATCCCCAAATCAATCAGAGATCTCTCAATGAGAGATTTCCTTAACTGATTCGACAAATCATCCTCCCCTATATAAAGGACCCAAGACTTCAAGTCTTGTACAGAGAGAAACCTCCCTATAAGTTTTAAATTAAAAGAAGAGACAGAAGAACCTCCCCATAAGTTTCAAATCGAGAAAAGAAAAAGAGAAGAGCAAGCTCTAAGAAGAAGAATTTTCTTCAAGGTAAATAACAATAAGTGAGATCATAGCATCTCCTCTATATTTGATAGTTTAACTCTCAAATCAGAAGAACTTAGTTCTTTTTCCAGATCACAGATCTATAAGACACAGTCTTTCATAAAAAGAAGAGAGATCATAGCATCTCCTCCACATCTAAGAGTTTAACTCTCACATCGTAAGAACTTGGTTCTTTTTCCAGATCTCAGATCTATAAGACAAAGTCTTTCACAAGGGTGAACCAAATCCTCAGAGAATTGAATTGGGCAGAACAAAAACTCAGTGCTTAGCACTCAAATCTGGCGCTCCATGTGCTCCTCACGTGGGCGCTACTTAATAAAAAGTGCTTAGAACTCAAATCTGGCGCTCAGCGCCAAGCTCCCCACGTGCCCTTCATGTGGGCGCTGCTCAATAAAGAGCGCTCAACACTCAAATGCTGGTGCTCAGCGCCGAGCGCTCCACGTGCCCCTCACGTGGGCACTACTCAAAATAAAAAGTGCTTAACACCTAAATGACGGCGCCCAGCGCCAAGCGCTCCATGTTCCCTACACGTGGGCACTACTTAAAATAAAAAGTGCACTCAGCGCTCAAATGCTGGCGCTCAGCGCCAAGCGCCCCACGTGCCCCTCACGTGGGCGCTACTTATCACAGAGCGCTCCTTGCTCCACAAGAGGAGCCTAGCACCATGAAGAGTGTCCAACACTTATAAAAAACAAAAAGAAATTCGTCAGTGAGCTGTTGTCTAAAGAACAGGTGGTTACGCTAAAAGATGTGCTCATGCAGTATAAGGACTGCTTCGCGTGGAACTATTCCGAGATGCCGGGGATAGATCCAGAAGTAGCTGTGCATAAATTGGCGATATCTCCAGACGTCAAGCCGGTCAAACAAGCACCAAAAAGGATGCGGCTCGAGCTTGAGATGAGTATCAATGCCGAAGTCAAGAAGCTAATCGACTCCGGCTTCATCCAAGAAGTTTAATACCCCGACTGGATTGCCAACATTGTTCCAGTGATGAAGAAAAATGGGACGGTGTGCATCTGCGTAGACTTTCGGGACCTCAACAAAGCCTGTTAGAAGGATGATTTCCCTGTACCGGTTACCGAGTTGATGATAGATAACACTTCCACTCACGAAGTCTTCTCCTTCATGGACGGATTATTGGGGTACAATCAAATAAAGATGCACCCCGAAGACCGGAAGCATACCGCTTTCCGGACTCCTTTGGGCATATTCTGCTACAAAGTGATGCCCTTCGGTCTAAAGAACGCCGGAGCTACCCAATAGAGGGCCATGACGAAGATTTTCGATGACCTCATACACGAGATTGTCGAATGTTATATTGACGACCTCGTGGTAAAAAGCAAATCGTACGATGAACATTGGGAGCATCTGAAGATCATGTTTCAGCACCTCCGGAAATACAACCTGAAGATGAACCCTCTCAAATGCGCATTCGGAGTTTCCTCGGGCAAATTCCTAGGATTCATCGTACGACACCGGGGCATCGAGATAGACCTATCAAAGATCAAGGCAATTATGGAAATGCCTTTGCCAAGAACTTTAAAGCAACTACGGTCTCTCCATGAAAAGCTCGCGTATATCCGGCGGTTCATAGCTAACCTCTCCGCCAAATGTCGTCCCTACAGTCACCTGATGAAGAAGGGAACCCCGCTCGTTTGGGATCGCAAATGCCAAAGCGCACTGTATGAAATCAAGCAATAACTACAGAATCCGCCGGCACTGGCCGCTCCGGTCAAGGGAAAGCCCCTCATCCTGTACACAACCGCCCTTGAAGGTTCCTTAGGCGCATTATGGGCATATGAGAATGACCAAGCGAAAGAGAGAGCCCTCTACTATTTGATTCGAGTTCTCCTGGGGGTAGATAAAAATTACTCCCCTATCGAAAAACACTGCCTGGCTTTAATCTTCGGTATAACGAAGCTTCGACATTACGCTTTGGCGCATGAGGTCCATCTCATATACAAAGTGGACCCTCTCAAATATTTGATGTCAAGAGCCATACTAACGGGACGGCTCGCTAAATGAACCCTCCTCTTGATGGAATTCTCAATAATCTATCGTCCCCTTAAGGCAGTGAAAGGCCAAGCCATCGCCGACTTCCTTGCTGAACATCCGATACCTGCCGATTCACCCCTAAATTGCGAATTGCCAGACGAGCACGCATTTGACACGATCGACAGGGAGAGAGGAGGGAGTGATACCCGATGGGAACTCTACTTCGATAGGGCATCTTCCATGAAGAAACGAAAGCACAGCTCCCCCATAATCAAATCTGGAGTAGGCCTCATCTTCGTGACTCCACAAGGAGGGATAATGCGCTTTGCCTTTTCCTTAAAAGAGACGAGGACAAACAATGAAGCAGAATATGAGGCTTTGATAGTAGGTCTTGAGATCGCTGTCGATATGTGAATCGAAAACCTCCTCATATACGGAGACTCCCAGATGGTCGTTAGCCAAGTAAACAGCGACTATCAAATGTGCAAACCAGAGTTGGTAAAGTACGGCGAGAGAGAGCAAAAATTGCTGACTCAAATCCCTTCCTACGCCCTAGATAGTTTACCGCGTGCGGAAAATAGCAAGGCGGATGCGTTAGCCAAGCTCGCTAAAGAACTGGCTGATGAAAACCTCGATTACGTGAAGATCGTTGTACAAAGCCGTCGGGTTCTTGCACCAGCAGAAATATCCCTGAAGTCGTCTGAAGAAAAGGAAGCGATCAAGCAATGACCCTACAAATAAAAGACCAAGGAAGGGTTAAGGATTGGAGAGAAGTCTTTATAGACTACTTCAAATCCCGTCGAACACCTAAAGATGCATCCTCAAGGCACCAGCTCATGAAGCGAGCTCTGTCCTTCGCTTTCGTCAATGGCACTCTATATAAGAGATCGTTCTACACTCTGTGGGTAAGATGCCTGGGAGCAGAAGAAGCAAGGAAAGTCATCCAAGAAACTCACGACGGGCTCTGCGGTTCTCATCAAGACGGGCCGGAGATGAAGCTGAAGATCAAAAGAATGGGCTACTATTGGCCCACGATAATTCAAGACTGCCTTGAATACGCGAAGCAATGCCATGCGTTCCAAATTCATGGAGAATTCATCCACTAGCATCCAAACCCGCTACATCCAACAGTGGAGAGCCGGCCGTTCGAAATGTGGGGAACCGACATAATTGGGCCCATCGAACCGGCATCATCCAAAGGACATCGGTTCATATTGGCGACAATTGATTACTTCTCTAAGCGGGCAGAAGTCGTACTTCTAAGAGAAGTGAAGACAGAGAACATCCTCCATTTCTTCAAGATACACGTCATCTATTGGTTCTGGCACTCCGTGGGCACTCCGTGACGGATTATCTCCGATAACGGGCCAGCCTACAGAAGTCACAAAATCAGCCGCTTCGCACAGCAGCATAATATAGACTGGAGATACTCTTCGGTCTATAATCCCCGAGCTAACGGTCTAGCAGAGGCTTTCAACAAGACCTTGACGAAGATCATAAAGAAGACAGTGTCCAAAATAAAAAGGACTGGCACGAGAGATTGCAGGAAGCTCTCTGGGCGTATCGGACTACGTTCAAAATGGCTATGAGTACAACGCCATTCGTATTGGTATTCGGCACGGAAGCGGTACTCCCCTTGGAGATAGAGTTACCCTCTCTACGGGTGGCGGTTCATTACGAGCTAACAGATGAAGAGAATGCTCATCTTCGGCTTGAGGAGCTCGACGCCCTCGATGAAACTCGTCTCATGGCGCAGCAAAACCTAGAAGCTTACAAAGCAAAGATGACGCGCTCATATGAAAGACTGACTAGGCTGAGAACATTTCACCAAGGCGAACTCATGCTAGTGGTTAAGAGACCTATGATCCCTAATCGTGCCAAATGGGGGAAAATCGAGCCGAACTATGAGGGCCCGTACATCATAGACAAAGTCTACCAAGGTGGGGCTTATCTACTCATGGATAAGCATGGCAAAAGACCCTTCAGGCCAATAAACGGTCGGTTCGTGAAAAGATACTACGCCTGACGAGTCACAACCTAGGTCAACGATAGATGACGACGCCTATGTCCACTCGTTATCTTCCCAAGCCCACACTCTATGAGTAGTATCCGGCGAAGCCTTGAATCAAAATAGCTACGGACCGAAACGTCCTTAAACTAGCTACGGACCGAAACGTCCTTAAACTAGCTATGGACCGAAACGTCCTTAAACTAACGATGGACCACAATGTCCTGAAACTAGCTACGGACCGAAACGTCGTTAAACTACCACGAACCACAACATCCTTAGGCTAATGCGGCAAAAAAAAGCAAAAAAAAAGAAGTAAATAAATAAATAAATAAATAAATAATATATATAAAAAAACGGTACGTCCATAAGCGAAATGGGCACGGATGAAAACCTAAAAGGGCTCTGTGAGTAAAAATAGAATGGCTACGGGCGAGTTTGTGAAAACCCGAAAGGGCGCAATCTCGTTAAAATACACTTGCAAGTTTCTCTCGACCTTGTAAGAAGGAAATACCTGCGTGAGATCCTTACGACTCACAAAGGAGCAACACACTTAGGGATCCCCACGATTCCTAAGGAGAAATTACACTTACGAGATCCTCACGACTCGTAAGGAGAATCCTCTTATGAGACCCTCATGGCTCATAGGATTCAAAAGCCTTAAGTTACAGGGATCTGAACCTGTTCTTAAGCCATCACATTCCCCAGACTGCCCTACGAGTGGTTCAATATTGACCCTTGTCCACAGGCACAAATAAACGTCTCCCTCACCAAGTTCCACCAATGGCGCAAAATTTTCCTATTTGGTGAACAACACTTGTAAGTCCTCTCGACTTATAAGGAGAAAACGCACTTGTAAGATCCTTACGACTTATAAGAGAACACGCACTTAAGAATCCTCACGATTCCTAAGGAGAAATCGCACCTATGAGATCCTCACGACTCGTAGGGAGAAACAACATTATGAAACCCTTACGGCTCATGAAATCGAAAGACTTAGTCGACAGGATCTTAACCCTGTCTGCTAAGCCACCTTTGTTCAAATCAACAAAGGTAAATAATGATTCTCTCCTGGCAATATCCCAATGGTAGCGATGCTAATTCCTAAATCGGTATCAAGTTCCAAGTTCTTTCATGGCAAATGATGATTCGCTCCTGGCAGTATTCCAGTCGCAGCGATACTGATGCAAAAATTGGTATCAGAACCCAAGTTCCATACTCGCAGCAAAAAGCCAGCGAGCCAAAAATACATATAAAAATATCCGAAATGATAAGACAACTTGCAACAAAATCAGCAAGTAAAATATATGCATATAAAAATAGCCGAAATGATTGGGCACCGCGAAAAACAGCTGAAATGATTGGGCAATCGCGACTTTCGCAATATAAAAAAGCTAAAATGATAGAGCATCGCGAAAATAAATAAAAAATGATGAAAGAATGAAACTTTCACCCTACAGGTAAGTCCATAGTGACCCCTGTATACAATCCATGGGCATAAGCGAAAAGGGAACTACATTTCCCCACCAGGCTCTTTCAAACCAGAGAGTCAGATCTCAACGGCAACATCTACAGCTTAGAGATCAACAATGGCGTTCATCCTCATTCCAGCAGGTACGGACGCGAATTCACCCATCGGAGCCACGACAAAGTCCTCAGTTCCAAGACTCTACGGTTCACAGACAACCTAGAGTCAACCCTGACACCGCAGAAAGCGGAGTACGCCAACCCTGACACCGCAGAAAGTGGAGTACGTCAACCCCGACACCGCAGAAAGCGGAGGACGTCAAACCTGACACCGTAGAAAGCGGAGCACGTCAACCCTGACACCGCAGAAAGTGGAGTACGTCAACCCTGACACCGCAGAAAGCAGAGCAACCCTGACACCGCAGAAATCAGAGCACGTCAACCTTGACACCGCAGAAAGTGGAGTACGTCAAACCTGACACCGCAGAAAGTGGAGTACGTCAAACCTGACACCGCAGAAAACGGAGCACGTCAACCCCGACACCGCAGAAAGTGGAGCACGTCAATCCTGACACCGCAGAAAGTGGAGTACGTCAAACCTGACACCGTAGAAAGCAGAGTACGTCAACCCTGACACTGCAGAAAGCGAAGTACATCGACCCTGACATCGCAGAAAGAGGAGCACGTCAACCCTAACACCACAGAAAGCGGAACACGTCAACCCTGACACCGCAGAAAGCGGAGCACGTCAACCCTAACACCGCAGAAAGTGGAGTACGTCAAACCCTGACACCGCAGAAAGCGGAGCAAGTCAATCCTGACACCGCAGAGAGCGAAGCAAGTCAACCAATAATTCCTTTATTCATCTCGACTCGTAGGGGAAAGCCTTAGGCGATGGGCATAAGGACCTGTTTCCTAAGCATTGGGACCTTCCAAGTCGGCCCAAGATGGGGCCATTGTATACTATTCACGGGTCACACTCTCCAAAGTCGAATCTCGACAAGGAGGGAAACAGCCATTTATGAGTCCTCTCGACTTGTGAAAGGGAAAATTCTCTTGTGAGATTCTTACGACTCTCGAGAGAAAACATGCACTTAGGGAGAAAAGTTTTTATGAGACCCTCATGGTTCATAAAGTTGAAAAGTCCCGGGCAGCAGACCTGAACCTTTTTCCTAAGCCATCGTTACCCTATAAGGAGGTTAAGATGAACTGCTATCTATTATCTACATGCCACATTTGCTAAAGTAACATGCTAATGACACAGCAAAGAAAAGAAAGCGATAGTACAAGATAAAAAATGTGTCTTTTATTCATGAATTCAATTGAGTACAAGATACATCATATAAAAGAATAAAAAAATGAATGAATGCATTTATTCATAGATTACAAATTTTCAGTCGATATAAAGACGGCTACTAAGAAGGAGGCGTCTTCAGTAAGTCAGCAAGCCGCTCACGCACTCCTCTCAACTCCTTTTCACGGTCAGCCACCGCGGCCAACTCCAATTCAATTCGAGCCTGTTGCTGCAAACAGGATGAAAGCTTCCCATCGATTTTCTGCTGAGCGGCTTCATGACTCCGTGTAACCCGCTTAGTGAAGTCAAGCTTCTTCCTCAGCACCAGCCCGTCGGAAATACATCGTTGGAGACCTTCAAAAATAGCTTTCAGCTGAGTTCGCTTTGACATGGGCACGCAATTGGACAAACTCTGTGGAAGCCGCCTCACGTTCCTTTCGCCTAAGGGTCGCCTCTTGTTCAAAATGGCGAAGGAAAGGAACACTCTGCTCAATCCATGCATCTCGCTGGGAGTTCAAAGCCGATACTTCCGGAGCGGGACGCTTGATCTCAATCTCATGCAGGAAAGCCTCGATCTTTCTGCAATAATTAACCCAAGACTCAACGACGCCATCGTCATGGAAGTTCACGAGCGTCGCCATCATAGGATTAACCTCAGCAGCAAAGTCTGCAGCAAATGCAAGGGCCTCGGCGTCAAGATCCTCGACGAACTCGCTCAACATTCGCAGGCTATTCGCAGCACCCCTGGAAGATGGACATTTAGCAAAGGGCCCTGCCGGCATTGGGCTTCGAGACTCGAAGGGAGCTGGAGTCGGTGCGATTGCTGCAAGACAAATCATGGTCAAATGTTGACTCGGGAGGTAAAGAGAAATAAATGAGCGATGGAGTCTACTATACCGGCTGTGGCGGATGGCAAAATTGGGAGTACCGGAGGTGTGTTCAGACCATAATATTGCATTTATCATTCCCCTATTCTTATCCTTTTTATAAATAAACAGGTACTCTTGACGCACGTTTGTTGCATATTACAGGTTACAGGTTTCTGGAGCAAACACAGTGAAAAAGACATAAAACAACAGAAAAAGGACTTTTGACCAACAATTAGACGGATCTCAGTCAAGCCCAGTTCATATGGGTGCAAGACAACGCAAGTCAAGATGAAACGGTTAAAAGACCAATCTTCACTGAAGATCTGGAAAAGAAACAGAAGACAAAAATAGAAAATATGCATAAAAGTAAAAAGCCCAAGATTCCCTGAACAAAGCCCACAAAATCAGAGAGCCCAATTCCCTATCTTGGCCGCGGATCCGCGGCCCAAGCCACCAATGGGCCGCGGATCCGCGGCTGTACAGAGAGCTTGTCGGTGGAAAATCTCTGGGTTGTTGCGACGGTTCTGTTGTTAGGATTTTTCGTGGTTAAATCTGTAATTGCGCAAGTGCGAGAGTCTGTAGCCCTAGGTTTCCTATTTTCCTATAAATTGTAGTTTTAGATCTAAAAATTGTATGCCTCTTTTCAATCAATAAAATTCAGAATTTCTGGGAGTAAATTTCAGATCTGTTCTTCTTGTTTGGAGGGAGCCGTCAACCTAGTAAGTCTTTTATTTCTTTTAATTATAATGTCTTCTCATCCCCTAATGAGCGAGTAGTCTCCTCGCTTGTTAGGGTTAGCCTTAGGGAAAGGGTTGAGAGATGAAATCTCTCACCCCTTTCAATGCCACCTTCACCTAATGAATTAGAACTTCACGCATACGAGCACAACCGCTCCCTGCGGCATCCTACCCTTCGAGGTAACGATGAACCGTAGTATAAAGGGCCGGTTCCGCGCGTTTTCCGTGAGAGTTAGGATAATTATCAACAAAGGTAGGGTACAAATCTAGAGGAAGAAACATCTTCCCAAAAGATTTGTATCCAATTTATTGATAATTAACTTAACACCTAATAGATCTAAAAAAGGAAGGTATTGAAAGCGGTGAGGAAAAACATTAATTTCCAAAACTTCCCCTAAGCCTAATCCTAGCAAGATTCTTAATTAGATTAATTAGATCCAGTCTTTAGATTTTTATAAACCAACTAAAACTACAAATATAATCAACTCGTTAAAACACATTAAAGAAATTTACCCGTCTCTGTGGATCGACCCGTACTCACCGGCTAGCTGCGAAGCGACGCCGTTCTGATTGCGGTAATTACATATTTTTGGAATAATCAAATGGCGCCGTTGCCGGGGACGGCGTAATCTTTCTTTTTGTGAATTTTCGGGTTGATATAAATTTTAAAAATTATAAAAATCTGAAAATATAAAAAAAATATAAAAAAATAATTAAATTTGATCTGTTTGAAGGGTGTATCTTTTGGATTTTGCAGGAACAGCGAAGAATCAAGAATCTGGAATTTTACAGAGAGGGAATCAGAAAGATACATATCAGAACAGAGAAGAAAGTGCCCAACAGAACAGCAGAATTTTTTCAGCTGTCGATTCCTCTACACAGCCGCGCTTCAGCCGCATAAGGGGGCATTCCGCCGCGGTTCCGCGCTTGAAGTGCCACGTCAGCCCTAAAAATTTGTGTGGTTTGTTTTCTCTCCATCTCCTCTGCAACCTCCATATCTCTGTCTGTGAAAATTTTCTGCAGGAATTCTTTGCGTAAAGAGTCTTTCTCCCCCTTCTCGATAACAAATTTTCTGCAGGTTTCTTTGCGCCGCGCTAAAAAAATATTGAATGCAAGTGAAATTTTATTTGTTTTGCATAATTTAACCGGACTCTAAGGGGCTATTTGACCAAACTCAGATTGGGTGGGGATTTCATCACCCTTCCCAGGACCCCAGAAAACACATAAGCATTTTGCATCGACCACCTTTAATTAAAAAAGATTAGACTCAGACCTAAGGACAGCGAGCTCAATAGGAAATGGACTAGGGTAGGCATCGGCCGTTTATCCTAACCGATATTGCGGTGTCTAGGCTAGTGGTTTTTAGTGGTGGTTCCTTCCCACTTACCTGGCCGTATTTGTCCGTGAAGAGGCGGTTTGAGGTCTATTTCTAGCCCTAGTTAGGAGCTGTCTAGCAGACCTAGGCAACCCTAGATCTAGGCCTGATTGTGCATGTGTGGTTGATACTTTTGTGTCACGAGTCCGTTTTCAAAAAACCTCCTTGCAAAACTCACAAATAAAAAAAAAATAAAGAAAATCTTTTAAAAACTTGCAACTTGCCGCTAAAGAAAACTTGCAAACTCACTTCCACCACTTCTTCTCACTGACGTTATCTTACCCCCACATTCTGTTTTTCTATTTTTTTTCTGACTGCACTACCCTTTAGTGTATGTCATCTTGGACTAGGGATACTAACGCCCGATTAGTCCGTGTTTCGTTGGTACCGACCAACGAACCCTTCGACGAACCCTTCGTCGATCTTCCGTCCACTTCCTTACCTCTACATTCAAATTCTTCTTTCGAAGGTATGTCGGGACACGACCCCAACTATACCTTACCGACGGGAATGATTCCACCTCCGCCAGGTGCGAATAACCCGAATCTTCCGCCTGTTGTAGCGCCCGCACGAGTCGCGCTCCAGGATCTCTTCTACCCCGTCCGCACTTCCTTACCTACATGTCTTTCACCCCCACCGGCAAATGGGGATAATTTTGAAATAAAACCACACTTCATCAATATGCTGCCTAAGTTTCATGGTTTGGAATCCGAAGATGCATATATTTTCATTAATAAATTCCAAAACGTTTGCGCCATGATGAAGACAACCCAATTAAGTGATGACGCAATAAGGTTAAGGATCATTCCTTTTACCTTATGTGACCTAGCCGAGAAGTGGCTATACAGCACCGCATCACATTCCATTAGAAATTGGGACGAGTTTGTGAGAGCTTTTCTGAAAAAGTTCTACCCTCATCATAAAACTGCTAGAATCAGAAACGAGATTATACAATTTTCACAGCTTCCGTCCGAACCATTCTGGAAGTGCTTCGAGAGATTTAAAGACCTACTTGTTCAATGCCCTCATCATGGGATAGAAAATTGGCAACTTTGCCAAACTTTATTCGAGGGATTGAATGCAGCAACGAAGCAGTTGCTAGAAACAATATGTCAAGGTCATTTTCTCTCCAAGTCTAGCGACGAAGCTTGGCAGTTTCTTGAGGACCTAAGTGAGCAAACAATTCAGTGGGAGAGTACCAAGACCACATCATCTTCTTCAGTTGGTCAATCTAGGGCAGGCATACATCAAATAGATATGTCGATAGCTATGAAGGCCGAGATGGCCTCACTTATGAAAAAGCTAGAAGCCATTGAGACAAAAATCTCATCGACTTCTCCTGCCCCTACTCTACCCACACGAACTGTTTGTGCTTGTTGTTCGAACCCATCGCACCTGACCGAAGAGTGCCCTTATAATGCACCTATTCAAGGACAGGATCAAGTCAATGCTGCATTCCAGCAACGACAGAGAAATGATCCGTACTCTTCAACATACAATCAGGGGTGGAGGAGTCACCCAAATTTCGCTTGGAACCAAAATCAACAAGCCTAAGGAAATAACAATTTTCAAAGAGCTCCTCCACAACAACAACAAGCACCCTTACAAACTCAAAACCAGCAACCTTTCCAACAACAACCTTATACAAATCAAACGAACAATTTGGTTCAACCTAATGATGATAAGGTTAGCTCGCTCGAGAAAAGTCTTGAAGCATTTCTCAAGCAAACTACAGAATCCGCAGCAAGATTTGAAAGTTATGTGCAATCTTTAATGAATAACAATGCCTCACACGATCAAAGTATCAAATCTATTGAGGCACAAATTGCACAATTAACTGCTGCGTTGAGCGAGAGAGAAAAGGGAAAGCTTCCATCTCAACCAATGCCCAATCCCGGTCACGCACAAAACGCATATCACAATCACAATGTAAATGCGGTGACCACGTTGAGATCCGGAAGAGAGTTGCAAAATAATGTGGAAACTAATGATGACATCCCCGCCGGTGGTTCTTCTTCCCCTTCTTCATTTTCTTCACTTCCTTCTTCACCTTTTTCTTTAGAGCCTATTCTCTACCCTTCACACGGCTCTACTTCTTCTGACTCGAACGGACCCATTTCTCACAACACGAACACATCTACACCGGGATCCGTTCCTACTCCACATTCTACTCCACAGACTTTTGACTCAACTAATTTTCATAATGTACCATTTCCAAACAGGTTGAGTCCTAATAAACCAAATACACAAGTGGAGAAGATTGTGGAGATATTTATGCAGGTTAGCATAAATATACCTCTCTTGGATGCTATCCAACAAGTCCCTTCATACGCGAAAATCTTAAAGGGCTTGTGCACCTCGAAGAGAAAGGCATCACAAGTACCCAAGAAAGTGCTAGTGGCTAGTGCAGTGAGCAATGCTATTAACCACCATCAAACCCTACCCCAAAAACGAAAGGACCCCGGCTGTCCTACGATTTCAATTACAATTGGGGATAAGCACATTAATCGAGCACTTTTAGATCTTGGGGCTAGTGTTAACCTGATTCCCTACTCCGTGTACGAACAATTAGGGGTTGGAGAGTTGAAACCCACTCGTTGCACTCTCCAAATGGCTGATCGATCAATCACCTATCCAAGGGGTCAACTAGAGGATGTGTTGATCAAAGTTGGGGAGTTCATATTCCCCGTTGATTTTATCGTTATGGATACACAACCTGTTGCTAACCCAATAAACCAAATTCCGGTGATTCTTGGTCGACCATTTTTGGCCACTTCCAATGCCGTAATAAATTGTCGCAATGGCTCCATGACCCTATCCTTCGGAAAGAGGTCTAGTGAGTTCAATATTTATAAGATGGGAAGTCTGCCCCCCGTGCCTAAAACTAGTACACGAGAAGTTTGCTCTATTCACGAAATCACGCAGGAGGACTGCGAACTTGAAAGATTTCTATTTGATGAAAACAGTTTTGACGCCACTAGTGCGTCCCTCCTTGAGCCTACTACCGTTGACACAACCGATGTTGATTATGAATGTTTCACTTTTTTTGATGATGACGACTCACAGCCCGAATATGAGTCATTTGAATTTTTGGATGAGTCAGTCGAACCATCCAAATCGGTTGTTTGCAGTGATTTCGAACCTGTGTTAGAGTCCTTTGAGTTCGAGGTAGATTCCGCAATGATTCTTTCGCCTCAGAAATTCGAACTCATGCCCTTGCCGTCTCACCGTAGATATGCTTACATAGGTGAGAATGAGACTTTTCCCATTATCATATCAGCCTCTCTAGCCTTCGAGCAAGAGAACGCTATTTTAAAAGTCTTACAAGATAGACGGCAAATTTTCGGTTGGACTATGGCGGACATCGAGGAGATAAGTTCCCTCATAAGTGAATATCATACACAATTGATGGATGATGCCATGTCAATAGAGGACCCACAGGAATATCTTGGGGGTATTGTAGTGAGTCAACTTCCTCCCTTAGAAGTTGAAATACCCCCATTTCTTTTAATAAGGTACGAGAATGCCAACACTCCACTGAATGCTGCTCATTTACATTCTCGTTTCGATGCATCACCATCACCTGTATATTTACCTCCACACCTCCCATACCACTACTTCTATCTTCCCCAATTCTTTGCGGACCACCACAACTTATTTTTTCACCCACCAATATTCTTTACTGATAAATTTTTTAAATGGTTGGTGTTGACTTTTGGCCGATGTAAAGTTGGGCAGTATTGTCTAACATAGTTTAATTGAAGTTTGGGGGAGGGTCTTTTTGTATATATTTTTGTTTTTCTTAACAATAAAAAAAAATTTATAAATAAATAAACAGGGGAGTATCGGTAGTTTGACCCTCTTGGTTTAGCATGACAGTGAGGACACTGTCAAGTTCAAGTTTGGGGGTACGCTCGGTACGTCTTCTTCCTTCGCATTCATTTGTATATATTTTTGCATTTGCATACTTATTTGAAAACCCATAAAAATTTGAAAAATTTGAAAAATTATAAAAAATTATTGTATTCAATCTTGGCTATAATTGACTTGAATTTGACAAATAGGTTAACTGGTTAGGAACAACTAGATCTTAGACGTAGTAAATTAAAAACCCTAAAAATAACATTCCTTAAAATTTAACGGTAGAAAGTATATGCCTTGTAGTTTATTTAGAAATAGGCAAATTTTGGGTTCACTTCTTGGGCTAAGTCGAAACAAGGGAAGAGTATTGATGTTCTTATTAGAGTATAAGTTTGAAAAATAGTTCCTAGCTTAAGTCTAAATTCTGAAAATGTATACCCTACAATTTGCACAATCACGCACCTTGAAACTTGGAATAGTAGAAGAGACCTTGAAATGTTCTTGTCTAAAGTCCTTAGTACGAAGAAAATAAAAGAAAAAGTGTGAATAAAGAATAAAAAATGGACACTGGTTTTTGTGATTACTTAAGGCTGCAAAAATAGAAAAATATTTAGCGAGGGTGCTTCATCACCTAGTGCCTTAGACCAACTGGTTTGGGAGTCACTGCTAAAGCCTTGGGTGTTGCAAGGACTAGGAAGTACGCTTTAAAGTGCAAACGCATTTTGTAATCGGTCGTTGGTACCTCAAGAAGTATTAACGGTCGCATGAAGGATGTGTAAGCAAATTTCATTTAAATTCACCAACTAATTAGTACTTTGGACAATAGACAAGGGCATGATTGCTTGAATTGAATTTCCAAGTGTAGGGGTGATTTATACACGTAGGGGTATGTGATTGGAATTTAGATAAGAGAGAGGAATGAAAGATAAAACTTGTATCTTTAATGGAGTTGATAGAAATTCCTAAGTGGAGATGAAACCCTAGAAGGAAGACTTAAGAGATGCCGAAAACTAAGTAGGTCTACATAACATATATAATCTTAAGTTAAATAATGAGGAGGCGTGAAGAATGTGGGTGGATAATTTACAAGTATAAGATAATAGAATTCCTTGTTAGAAAACCTAATTGGAGAACAAAAGTCAATGAGCCAAATTGATAGGATTTTGTGGGTGCAATCCGCTGAAAACCCTCAGGAGACAACACTCCTCCTACTAGGGACACCTAGAGGTTTAACGGCTTGTTGCACGAGCTCAGTGCAATCGCGTTTCCCTGCGAAAGTGCGGTTAGGTTTTTTTGTAGTGAATAAAAAAATAATAAGTTTGCTCGAGGACGAGCAAAACGTAAGTTTGGGGGTATTTGTTCAGACTATAATATTGCATTATTCATTCCCCTATTTCTTACTCTTTTATAAATAAACAGGTACTCTTGACGCACATTTGTTGCATATTACAGGTTACAGGTTTCTGGAGCAAATACAGTGAAAAAGACACAAAACAACAGAAAAAGGGACTTTTGACCAACAAATAGACGGATCCTAGTCAAGCCTAGTCGAAGAACAGTGCAAGGTCCAAAAAGTCAAGTGAAACGGTTAAAAAGCCCAATACAAGTCTTCACTAAAAATCTGGAGAAGATCCAGAAGTCCAACAGAGAAAAGAAGAATAAAAACAGAAGACCAAAAATACCAAGAAAATAACCCCAAAGTTTGAAAGCCCAAGTCCACAGTTTGGCCGCGGATCCGCGGCCAAACCCTGCATGGAGCCGCGGATCCGCGGCCTTACAGAGAGCTTGTCGGTGGAAATTTGAAGCGTCGGTGCGTCGGTGCAGATGTTAGGATTTTTAGGGGGCAAATCAGTAATTGCGCATGTGCGAGAGTCTGTAACCCTAGGTTTCTTATTTTCCTATAAATTGTAATCTTAAATCTAAAAATTGTATGCCTCTTTTCAATCAATAAAATTCAGAATTTCTGAGATCAAAATTCAGATCTGTTCTTCTTGTTTGGAGGGAGCCGTCAACCTAGTAAGTATTTTATTTATGTTTCTTTTAATTATAATGTCTTCTCATCCCCTAATGAGCGAGTAGTCTCCTCGCTTGTTAGGGTTAGCCTTAGGGAAAGGGTTGAGAGATGAGATCTCTCGCCCCTTTCAATACCACCTTCACCTAATGAATTAGAACTTCACGCATACGAGCACAACCGCTCCCTGCGGCATCCTACCCTTCGAGGTAACGATGAACCGTAGTATAAAGGGCCGGTTCCGCGCGTTTTCCGTGAGGGTTAGGATAATTATCAACAAAGGTAGGGTACAAATCTAGAGGAAGAAACATCTTCCCAAAAGATTTGTATCCACTTTATTGATAATTAACTTAACATCTAATAGAAAAATAACAAAGTAGGCATTGAAAGCGGTGATGAAAAACTTTAATCTCCAAAACTTCCCCTAAGCCTAACCCTAGCAAGATTCTTAATTAGATTAATTAGATCCAATATTTTAGATTGTTATAAACCAACCCAAAACTACAAATAGAATCAACTCGTTAAAACACATAAAAGGAATTTACCCGTCTCTGTGGATCGACCCGTACTCACCGGCTAGCTTCGAAGCGACGCCGTTTCTGATTGCGGTAATTACAAGTTTTTTGGACTAATCAAATGGCGCCGTTGCCGGGTTGGTAGGTTGGCGCAATCGCTTTTAACACATCGGTCATCACAAATTGCGCTAATTTATTCACTCAATTTACACCCTCAAGATCGCACTCCACTCCGTCTTTCTTCTCCCCCACCGAGACCTTATTCTACCATTCTTTTCTCAACACGGTCTCGCGTGCCTTACATCTCTTTTCTTTCCATCCCATTCTTGCACCAACTCTACCATTACCATGATAAGATTTTTGAATGGTTGGTGCTAACCTTTGGCTTGTGTAAGGCCAAGCTTAAGTTTGGGGGGAACTTTTGTATATATGTATATATCCTTTTGTTTTCTTTTAAAATAATAATAAAAAAATTTCAAAACATTAAAAATATAAAAACTATAAATAAATAAACAGGGGAGTGCCGGTATTTTGACCCTCTTGGTTTAGCATGACAGTGAGGACACTGTCAAGTTCAAGTTTGGGGACATGCTCGGTACGTCTTCTTCCTTCGCATTCATTTGTATATATTTTTGCATTTGCATATTTATTTGAAAACCCATAAAAATTTGAAAAATTTGAAAAATTATAAAAATTATTGTATTCAATCTTGGCTATAATTGACTTGAGTTTGACAAATAGGTTAACTGGTTAGGAACAACTAGATCTTAGACTTAGTAAATTAAAAACCCTAAAGATAACCTCCCTTAAAGTTTAACGGTAGAAAGTATATGCCTTGTAGTTTATTTAGAAATAGGCAAATTTTGGGTTCACTTCTTGGGCTAAGTCAAAATGAGGGAAGAGTATTGATGTTCTTATTAGAATATAAGTTTGAAAAATAGTTCCTAGCTTAAGTCTAGATTCTGAAAATGTATACCCTACAATTTGCACAATCACGCACCTTGAAACTTGGAATAGTAGATGAGACCTTGAAATGTTCTTGTCTAAAGTCCTTAGTACAAAAAAAAAAAAAAAAAGTGTGAATAAAGAATAAAAAAATGGACACTGGTTTTTGTGATTACTTAAGGCTGCAAAAATAGAAAAATATTTAGCGAGGGTGCTTCATCACCTAGTGCCTTAGACCAACTGGTTTGGGAGTCACTGCTAAAGCCTTGGGTGTTGCAAAGACTAGGAAGTACGCTTTAAAGTGCAAACGCATTTTGTAATCGGTCGTTGGTACCTCAAGAAGTATTAACGGTCGCATGAAAGATGTGTAAGCAAATTTCATTTAAATTCACCGACTAATTAGTACTTTGGACAATGGACAAGGGCATGATTGCTTGAATTGAATTTCCGAGTGTAGGGGTGATCTATACACACGTAGGGGTATGTGATTGGAATTTAGATAAGAGAGAGGAATGAAGAATAGAACTTGTATCTTTAATAGAGTTGATAGAAATTCCTAAGTGGAGATGAAACCCTAGAAGGAAGACTTAAGAGATGCCGAAAGCTAAGTAGGTCTACATAACATATATAATCTTAAGTTAAATAATGAGGAAGCGTGAAGAATATGGGTGGATGATTTACAAGTAGAAGATAATAGAATTCCTTGTTAGAAAACCTAATTGGAAAACAAAAGTCAATGGGCCGAGTTGATAGGATTTTGTGGGTGTAATCCGCTGAAAACCCTCAGGAGACAACACTCCTCCTACTAGGGACACCTAGAGGTTTAACTGCTTGTTGCACGTGCTCAGTGCAATCGCGTTTCCCTGCGAAAGTGCGGTTAGGTTTTTTGTAGTGAATAAAAAAATAAGTTTGCTCGAGGACGAGCAAAAAGGTAAGTTTGGGGGTATTTGTTCAGACCATAATATTGCATTTATCATTCCCCTATTCTTATCCTTTTTATAAATAAACAGGTACTCTTGACGCACGTTTGTTGCATATTACAGGTTACAGGTTTCTGGAGCAAACACAGTGAAAAAGACATAAAACAACAGAAAAAAGGACTTTTGACCAACAATTAGACGGATCTCAGTCAAGCCCAGTTCATATGGGTGCAAGACAACGCAAGTCAAGATGAAACGGTTAAAAGACCAATCTTCACTGAAGATCTGGAAAAGAAACAGAAGCCAAAAACAGAAAATATGCATAAAAGTAAAAAGCCCAAGATTCCCTGAACAAAGCCCACAAAATCAGAGAGCCCAATTCCCTATCTTGGCCGCGGATCCGCGGCCCAAGCCACCAATGGGCCGCGGATCCGCGGCTGTACAGAGAGCTTGTCGGTGGAAAATCTCTGGGTTGTTGCGACGGTTCTGGTGTTAGGATTTTTCGTGGTTAAATCTGTAATTGCGCAAGTGCGAGAGTCTGTAGCCCTAGGTTTCCTATTTTCCTATAAATTGTAGTTTTAGATCTAAAAATTGTATGCCTCTTTTCAATCAATAAAATTCAGAATTTCTGAGAGTAAATTTCAGATCTGTTCTTCTTGTTTGGAGGGAGCCGTCAACCTAGTAAGTCTTTTATTTCTTTTAATTATAATGTCTTCTCATCCCCTAATGAGCGAGTAGTCTCCTCGCTTGTTAGGGTTAGCCTTAGGGAAAGGGTTGAGAGATGAAATCTCTCGCCCCTTTCAATGCCACCTTCACCTAATGAATTAGAACTTCACGCATACGAGCACAACCGCTCCCTGCGGCATCCTACCCTTCGAGGTAACGATGAACCGTAGTATAAAGGGCCGGTTCCGCGCGTTTTCCGTGAGAGTTAGGATAATTATCAACAAAGGTAGGGTACAAATCTAGAGGAAGAAACATCTTCCCAAAAGATTTGTATCCAATTTATTGATAATTAACTTAACACCTAATAGATCTAAAAAAGGAAGGTATTGAAAGCGGTGAGGAAAAACATTAATTTCCAAAACTTCCCCTAAGCCTAATCCTAGCAAGATTCTTAATTAGATTAATTAGATCCAGTCTTTAGATTTTTATAAACCAACTAAAACTACAAATATAATCAACTCGTTAAAACACATTAAAGAAATTTACCCGTCTCTGTGGATCGACCCGTACTCACCGGCTAGCTGCGAAGCGACGCCGTTTCTGATTGCGGTAATTACATATTTTTGGAATAATGATGTCTTTAAACCAGACTATGATGTCTTTAAACCTTACAGACTATGATGTCTTTAAACCAGACTATGATGTCTTTAAACCTTATAGACTATGATGTCTTTAAACCTTACAGTCTATGATGTTTTTAAACCCTACAGACTATGATGTTTTTAAACCCTATAGACTATGATGTCTTTAAACCCTACAGACTATGATGTCTTTAAACCAGACTACGATGTCTTTAAACCAGACTACGATGTCTTTAAACCTTACAGACTATGATTTCTTTAAACTCTACAGACTATGATGTCTTTAAACTCACATGGACTATGATGTCCTTAAACCCAATGGACCGCAACGTCCCTAAACTAAGACGATAGAGCCCAATACTCTTTCGTTGGATCTAAATGATCCTGACACCCTGTTGAGTAGATCTTAGTCTAAAATTAGACTAACGTATCCTCAACAAACATTTAAGTTGATCTTAATCTCAAATGAGATTAACGATCCTTAAATCAAACAAACCCAAATCTAAGAAAATATAGATTTGGACTAATCCCCGCCCTACGGGCGACAGCATAAATTAGTATCCGTATACAATCCACGGGAAACCAAAAATAAAACAAACACACACGACATGAAGTGAACATCTAAAGAAGGAGAAAGTGGTTATCGCTATGCGGTAACGTAATTAACTGCAGGGGCTTGCGCCTGCATGGAAGAGCGTCCCCACAATCAAAAACCCCTCGCAAACGAGGGGGAATCTGACGAAGTCTGCTACATCGGCCGCATCCGTCTAAACCTCCGATATACGGTGCCATAAATCAACTTGGCATCTTCAGAGAGGTGGACGGATAAAACCAAATAGCATCTGCCCCTAAATTCAGGCAAGACGACCTACGCGGTTTCGTCTCTGTTTTCGGCGGTGAACATCTGTTGTGGTGTGTATTCCATCTTCCAGCTCTTTTGGCTCCGGTGGAAATTCTAAGATCATCTCGTCCTCATCTTCATTTGCAAAGCACTGGGAGAGGTCTTCCACATTCTCATGTTCTCCCTCCTTTGAGAATGTTATCATGTGGCAGGTACGAGCTCGTTTCCAAGCTCGATGTTGATCTGGACTTTCCCTCGCAGTGTAGGTTGCTTTTGGCTCATGCTTTCGTGGCGGGGCTATCCTCCAACTGTCAGATAGAGCGAACCTGTCTTGCTGATGCTGGTCTTCGACCCAATCTTTGAAAGTGAAGCAATCTTCAAGAGGATGTCTTATTGCTCGGTAGAAGGCACAATAAGCCGGATGATGGATCTCATTTATTTGCTCACGGTGCCGAGACTCCGGGAGTGTCATCATTTGATGCTTCATGACAAGTTTGAATATTTTTCTTGTCTTGTCTTGTCTTGAGGGAAAGAGTATTCCCGACCCATCTTTTTCATAAAAGTCGGATTCCAGCTGACTTTTTCTCGATTGCGTGGCTTCTTGGTTCCGCTTTGCTGTCTTTGAACACCATTCCCGTTCTTGATCTTATTGTTACTTCCGCGTCGGACTTTTTCTATGCTACGAGAGCACACATTAGCTTGAGGATGAAGGGAATCATCGTCTTCTCTTTCTGTAGACTGCTGAATGAGACGTTCAGTCCTGGTTTTCTCGTAAATGGCCATTTTGCGGCTGTTGTCATCCCGAACCTTTTGACGCGCTTCCCTTATTAGTTTTTCAATTTGTTCTTCGAATGACGGGCTTAGTATTCTCACGGCGGGATCTCGCTCTGGTTCGACATCAGTGCTATCTGGAAATGCATTCGCTTCTCCACCGGAGTTATTTATGACATGGCAATCATGGAATCGCTCCCGTTTCTTGGACCAAACGTATCCAAGCCCCATCATCTCTCTCCTCCCGTTGGGCATTTTTCGCCGAGTCCCGGGAATGTCCTAAATCTTGTTGTAGAACTGGGCTTGTCGAGTAGTTTGTTTGAAGGGTACGCCTTGGCATCTTAACAGCATTTTCAATCCCTCTGCGTAATATCTGGGCAGACGGATTGGTTGGAGCCTATCGAGCGCAAAATCGGCACCATGCTAGACTTCTTTTTCCACCTTAGTCTCCGTAGATTAGTAGAAGAGGATCGCATTTTCACCTTTTCGCCTAGGAGGAACGTAGAAGGTCAACAACTCTTGCACGCCGATGTATCGAGCGCATCAAGTTCTCTGTAATGGTGCTGCGGAACCATGGTGATTCGGAATCTCTGATCAGCTCCAATGAAGGTTTGTATTGATGGACGAACAGAGAATACTGTGTTGACTTCGTCTTCAGAGTCGCAGCCAAAGACCAAAATAGGAGTATATGATCCTGGCCTGCTGCCTTGGGGTTGCCCTGAGAAGACTATCTCTTCATCCTCCTCAGTATCTCTCCCAAAGATCAGGATGGTGGTGACGGCTTTTTGTTTATTCTCCGGTTTACGATATCTTTCCGTGTCTTCGAAGTCTGGTAAGAAGTACTTGGCGTCTTCATATTTGCGGACTTCATTTACGGAGAATGGGTTTAGCTCCCCTGTAACTGTGTACTCGAGGCCGTCTTTGAAGTACTTCATATATTGATGTTGTGTAGAAAGGATGATATTGTACTCGTGTAACCAAGACCGTCCGAGCAGAGCGTTATAGCAAGGCTTGGCATCGATGACATGAAACTTGATGTCAGTGACGAACATCCCGAAGCATAATGTCAGTATTACGGACCCAAGCGTCCGTGATGACTGCGAGTCGAACCCGGAGATAGTAATTTTGTCCTGAGCCGGGTGTTGAACGTTCATGCAAATCTCCTTCAACACTCTCACATTGAGAAGGTTGATGGAGGACCTGTTGTCAACCAGGATCTTCTCTATCTTGATGTCGTGGCAGTACCTAATGATATACAGAGGACGGTTGTGCTCGCATGTTCCGAGGAGGAGATCTTCATCGCCGAATGTGATGTCGGCTTTGTAAACTTCTTCCAGCTCGTTCTTCATCTTTTCTTCTGCAAGGAAGGCTTGAAACTGATCGGGCTCTCGTAATGCCTTGATCATAGAATCTCGTGCCCCTTTGGACAGGAGGAGAGCATCCAATATGCTAAGTTGTGAAGGTATCTTTCTCAGGTGTGCCAGGACATTGTAATCCACCTTGTTTTTCTTAGGCGGGTCCTTAGCCGTGAGCTCTTTGACGACTCTATCATCGAGGGCAATTTTCACAGGGACTTTTTCCTTCCCCTTGTCTCTCTTACCCGAACCTTCGTTTGAGGGTCCAAATTCCTTTTCAGGAAACGTATGGTTACGCAGCTGAATGTTCTTGCATTTCTTTACCTCTTCTTCTTTTCCTGAGGTGGATTCCCTGAAGAGAGGGCCGAGGGCTATTTTTTTGTCAGAATCGCTCCTGAAGGTAAGAACTTAAGATTTCCCTTTCGTTGAAATGGCATCAAACATATGACAGTTACCGGCCGTTCCTTTATGCTCATCCGTCATGCTTCTCTATTCCCGACGGGCTTTGCACTTCATTCGCTTTAAGTGTTGTCGGTGGGCAACGCATCCCTTCCACCACTTCCTGAAGGCGTTGCACTCTTCGATAGAGTGTATGACCCTCCGATGGTATAAGCAGTATTTCGGATGTACATCCGCTTCTTCAAGACACGTACTCCCAGGAGTATTTCCTTCGAAAGGTGGCAGCTTCATTCCCATTAACAGGGCTTTGGCAAAAAGTTTCCCCGTCTTAAACCTGCTTTTGTCTGCTGCGGGTGTGCTTCGATCTGGTTGGAGTACTTTTTGACTCTTCCTCTTCGCAACTTCTTCATCCTGACGCCGACGCTTGGCCTTTTCGTATATGGCCATTTCATGCACTCGGTCAGCTTTGCTCTTTTGAAGGGTTTCGTTCAGCAGTTTATCGATCAGGTCGTCTGACGGTTCCATGGATTTTGACGCCGGTCCTGCCCCCAGTTCCTCCGCGTTTCTTTCCGACGCCGAGGGAGCTTCTTCGTCTTTTAACTATAGGTGAGAGACCATGTGGGTGGCGTGGGAATCCGGATATTCCCCTATTCCTTGCTCAGACTTATGACAATCATAAGATAGAGCGAAACCTAGTCTGGTATAATAAGTTCGGCCAATACATCCATATTATTATCATGATTAAGGCATATCATTGGTCGCTACCAGGAGAGAGAGTAGGATAATCACATTGCGTGCGCTCTTTGCAAGATTAGATTGGTTTTTATATAATCAGGATGGCTCCCACTGTTTTTATCAAATCTTCCTTCAAACCCTAAAAGGTAATATTAGCCGTGATTAATTACACCCTACAGGTTCGCCAATCGTTCGGCCAGGCAGGTTTCGGTACTCCGAGGGAGGTTTCCCGTGCTCTCGCACGGACCTAATTAAAATAAACATCGTTTCCTTATAGGCATAACCCCGTTAACACCTTTCTAGACACCTACTGGATTAGCTAATTGTAAAGTGCAAAACTTTCCCAGGAGTAACTTTTACTCGCAGTGGGTATCGGGATCCAACTATCATAGAGAAGGTATGCAATCTCATTGCAAATTTCAACACTTGAAATTCCCGATAATATTTTTACCCCTAGCTTTCTATGACCTTGACGAAGGCCAACAAACCATAGGCCGCTAGTCAAGTTCAACCCGTTCATTTCTTGATTGAATTAAACCTACCCGCACGACCATTGACGAAGGCCAACAAAGTCGTACGACTACCTTAATCCAATCGCATCACATGCTACAGATAAGCACTAATCAGCTACCGCATACTACATCTTGACGAAAGCCAACAAACGTAGCACGAATACTAAATAGTACTTTTCTGAAATGACGGAGGGCTGAGCAGGATTTTAAGAAAACCATGAGCGTAATGAACTTGATATCGTTGTAGAATATAGTGATTTTGAAAATGAGTGTTTTTTAGGCTTTTGCTAGTTTCGCTAAAGAGGCACTTCCGGTGAAGAGATCTCGGCTCTTTCCTTATCGAATGAGGTGTTGGATATTCATCAAGGAATACCACTATGCAAAGCAATAACTAGTGAAGCTATCAAAAGACAAAACCGAGTGAGTTGTAGAATTTTCTAGTTTTGCTAAAGAGGTCACTCCCGGTGAAGGGATCTCGGCTCTTTCCTCATCGAATGAGGTGCTGGATATTCATCAAGGAATACCACTATGCAAAGCAAAAACTAGAGCTACCCTTTTTAAAAATTTTGATTCTACAACATTTTTAGGTTTCTTTCTTTTCATTAATCTCATTAATGAAGTCCTATCATTTAATGTTTCCTAAATATCATAGAAAAATGAAACGAAAATAGAACGTACGCTTATGCCTTCCACATTCGCCACTGGGCCCCATCATGCACCGTTAGGTTACTTAACTATCGGTAGAGCAGGGGCTGGACTAGCGCGGGTGCAAAACATAAGCAATGTTTATTATATATCATATATATAATATAATATTCGTCTCACGCGGTTATATGATCATATCACAGAACCAAGCAACAGAAGCAACATATGAAATATTGGATATACTAGGATTTCCGTGTTTTAAATTTAGCCAGTAATGTAAAACACGAATTCCAAAGTCGTGAAGAATAGCCAAACCCACATCCCTAGACCCCTACGAGAGCGGCAAGTAACCCTACCAATTCTAGAGTTAGGAGGCCCGGTCTCAACTCCTTAAGATGGTCTCCCACTGGACTCTAGAACCCGGTAACTTGTGCTCCCCGTCTTGGGTCTATCCTAATGCGGAGAAATAAATAATATATATCAACGGTGACATCATCCTCAACCCGGAAGTGCCCCAATAAAAGAATATTACATACAGATTTTATATGAATGAAAATAAAAACTCTCATCTCACATTAAAAAAAACCCGGTTATTCATTCACAACGATCCAATAAATCATATCACAAGCAACACATATCATCTCATGTCATCAATGTAAGTAAATATGCGTATTCCGAAATTTCGTTGACATATAGCAAAGAGTTCGGGATACCCCACATATTACACTTACGGTCGCCGAAAAGAAATGGAAAACTATAATAATTAGAATCCGTATATTCTTAGACATCATAAATCCGGAATATCTCATATTCCGGATTTCATACCTAACCTATAAACCTTGTATTTTAGTCTGAAATTGAAAACACTTTTCAATTACTTTAGTCGGGTAATTTAACAGAATTCCCGACTAACTTATCGAATACTCGTCGGAAACTTTAGCAAACGGCCGCACACCCGATGCCCTCGACAAAATGCACTATGGTGGAAGACCGTGGCCGCAAGCACCCGAGTGAGTACTTTTGGCAATGGGGTTCTCGTACAGTCACTTAGTCACGACTATGGGGCGTGGCTATCTACTAGAGTTACTCGGTGAGTGTTCGCGTACAATACGCGATTGCGATGGAGTTTTGATCGGAATCAAAACTCTGTGGCAACCGATTAACCGAGACTAAAACATTAGATTTACAATATACTAACTAGTTTTCATAAAACTAATTATTTGGATTCTAATTATTGTATCACATATCATCAAGATCTGTACAACGTTAAACTTTTCAATCGATTTAGAAAAATCCCACAAAATTCCAGAGAGCTCAACAACTTGAGAAGAATTAAAAATACCCAGAGAGTGGAAAACTAAAAAATGGAGCAGGACAGAAAGAATCAAGCCATGAATCCAAAAAAGAGCGGCAGAGCCGCGGCCAAACAGGGATTTGGGTCGTGGTTCCACGGTCAATTTAAGGAGTTATGGGCTTAAATTTTCTGGGGCTCCATTGATTACCCTGCATGATTTTTTGGATATTTTTAATCTTAAAAATTCCAACGTTTGAAAAATTCGACAGAAACTTCAAGATTTTACGGGTTTTGAGACCGATCGAACACTTTAACATCGTAATGACCTTCCCTAATATTCTAGCTTGGCTCTCATACCATGAAAGTCTACCCTAGCACCACCATGAGGTTTTAGTTGCATCAAGCATGCTAAATTTTAATTTTTCTGGGTGCTAAGTTAGAGTAACTAAGATCGTAACTAGAAGATTAGGGTTTAAACTTATGATGATATATAGATTAAAGTGAAGTGAAAGAAAGGTATACTCTCGTAGATCGAGTCCTTCACTTCATAGGCTCAGTGTAGTAGTCCACGCGACTCCATTAGGCTCTACTTGAGAGTTTGGGCGAGCTTCCGCCGATGACCTTCGTGCCGAAGATGATCCACGTGAAGCCCACTAGCTCAAGCTATCTCTTCACTAATCTCCTATTAGTGGTGTAAACACGCCACACTAAAGTGCTAGTTTGGTGTGGATGGTGAAGTAGGGGATTTGAGGCTCACTAATTTGTGTTCAAGCTTCATGGTTCACATCATATGTGAGGGTTGAAGCTTGAACTATGATGAGAAGATGAGAGCATGAGAGCAACTCAAGAAAGAATGGCTAAGTGTTGTGAATTAAGTGAAGAATGGCAACCCCTTGACCCTCACTCATTCAAGCTTGGAGATAATTGCAATATAAAATTGCAACCATGCTTGAATAGTGAGTCAAGATGAATACACAAAAGAAAAAAGCTATGCCTCACCATACTTCCATATTTTCCACCTCTTTTTCTATTTTTCTCAAAAATAGAAAATACACCATGCTTCATATATATATATATCATATATATTAATATATATATTATGAATAATAATTAGTGAGCTAATAATATTAGTTAAGATATAATTATATCAAATATAATATATATCACATTATTAAATCAACACTTGATTTAATAATCCAGTTATATTACATATGACCGACTAATATCATTTATCTGTGTATCACATTATCAAATCAACAATTGATTCGATAATCTGGTTATATCACATATAACCTAACTTGATAACAGATAACTTCCAGATTACAATACGGTATCACATACACGTATTTAATCAGGCCCATGCACATATCACATGTGTACTAATTCATTTCGCTTAAACCAGGAAACTTCTGTGTGAGACCCTAAAGACTCGTCAATACGCCAACAATAGGTGATTGGTCACATCAGACACCTACAAGCCGTCAGCGGTACTAGCTGGACGTAATGGCTACCTGGGTATTGAGCGATATGAAGATCAACAAGTAAGCTTTTCCATACTCTCCATGAAGCCTATCAGTAATACTACCGTACAGTCCGGTCTTTTCATCTGATATGCCGCATATCATGTCTAGGGGTGGTAAACGTCAGACCCCAGTAACGTGATAAGTCATGCCGATGTCTGGCCTATAACGGTTCGAGAAACCACTGATAACTCTTATCAGTAAATCTCAGCAGCAGCCCTGGCCAGGGACTTCCAGTTATAGCCAATCGAGCATAGCGCAACATCAACCCCCAAACCAGGAGAGAAAAAATCCCTCCTATCGCTCATTGCCTCTGTGTGACTCGGGACTGTACCCAAAATCCACCTGTTTGCACAACTCCTCTTGAGCGTGGTACGGAGGAAATCAAAGCACAGTGGGAGCCACACAAGACTCTATGACGATCCCGGGTCTACAGACTAACCTGTACTAGTGTTACCAGAGGACTGCTATCTGACGATAGGTATACTACCAACTAGGAGTCCTCGGCGAGTCCGTTTGGTGTATCCATTCTCTAATGAGTACATGTGTACAATCTTTAATGTCACACAACAATGGTTGTGGGATCAACCATCGCTCTCCAAGGGACAAGAAACGTACACACTAGTCTGCTCTGGAATATCGATGCCATGTCTCGCTATCCCCTCGACTAGGAACAGTTAAAGGATGTACTTTTGGACCATCCTAGCCCTACTAGTATGATCTCATCATAATCCTGGTATTCAAGTACATATCCTAAAGGCTTTATCAACATGTAAGAGACAGACAGTATAAAGATACCAGTCTACATGTTAAGATAAAGGAAACCAGATAGCATACTATCATGTCGAGCAAGAAAGTCCTCTCTCTCTCTCTTTCTATATATATATATATATATATATATATATATATATATATATATATATCCAATCATCCACTATATCAACATTAATGGACTCTAGGGCATACATATTCTTAACAAGAAATGCATGAAACAACCCGATATAGGATTTGCAATACAATATATAGTTGCTGTCCAGAAATCTGAATTTCTGTTTTAAACGCTGATATTAAAATAATCATAACTAGAGCTTCAGAAATCCAAATCACATGAATCTTCGTGTTTTGGATAAATACGTCGAAAGACCTATAATGTTTTAATAATTTTTGTAACCTGAAACTCGATGGAAATTAACTCAAACCGTGTTTTAAAAATATATGACGGTGCTGAACAGATTCTGATATGTTTTGCTCGACGATACGAAAACGAGTATATCTCCCAAACCGGTAGTCATATTTAGGCAAGACTGGAACTCACGCGTTCACAACACTTAGATTTATATTTCTGTTTATATTCCGAAATTTATTGACTTGATTGATTAGGCTTACACAACACTTATTTACAACATTTTTTTTGGACGTTACTTGTATACTTATCTAATATCATGTTCTGTGATTGCTTATTTATTTTTATCTATATGACTTGTGATTAAACCATTACATGCTAGAATTGACTTGATCTTGACACAACTCAATCATGAATACTTGAACCCAATATGTACACTTGAACCAAATTGACTCGAATCATGAATACAATTGGCATGACTTGCACTTGACATGACTACATGAACTCAATCTTGAAAACTTGATATCATACATCATTTTTTGTATTCATGAATTCGATCAAGATTCGTAACATTAACCATAGACTAATATACACGGGGTGTTGGGGTAGTTTAAATATGAATCCGACGAAATCTTATGAGTCCCATTATTATAAATAACGTTGCCGTGGTACCGGGCTGAAACGGTACAAATAACGTTGTTGTGGTACCGAGCTGAAACAATACATCATGAATTCACTAATAAGGGCCCGTATTTCTGAACCTCTGGATGATAGCCTGTTGGGTTTGGAATATTTCAATAACAATTGAAATCCCGCTATTTTTGGCCCGTGATTTCATGCCCCTGGATGATAGCCTTGGGTTCGAGAATACTCTTTATATTTGGTTGGCATTCACATTTGAACTCACGTTAATTAAATTTACCATTTTAGAGACCTTTTTAGGACACTTACATTCATTTCATGTTCACTATACCTACATTCTACGGCCATGTTAAATTTGTTTGCCATGCTTACATAGTTGCCATATATATATATATATATATATATATATATTACCATACGTATTCACATATTATGATTTTTTATTTATATTATATTACATGTCATCCTGCACTCAATATATATATTACACATCTTTTTGGGGCTTACCGAGCACAAGTTCGCTGACGGGCATTCCACCCATCTTTTGTTTCTTGGAATATTCGTCAGGTGACTTAGGATCAGATGAGGTGGAATCCACTGCAGAGAATTACAATCAGTTCGCATTTGAAGCAGATCATTAGTTTTCTTTTCTGCTTTTCTTCTTCAGTAAGCCACATGTTTAGACACTTTCTTTTTATGTTCAGACTTCTTGCATCAGTTAAACTCTGTAAAGTTAAGAATGTAAATATATAAAGTGTTTGGATTTTATTTTCACTTGTCTTTTCTTGTCCTTATTATACTGCTTATCTTACGCTTAGTGTTACATCCCGCTTTTTGATGTACGGGGAAGAGGACGTGGCGAGGCACGCGACGTATTTACTCAGAAGTAAACACGCAAAGCGTAAATAAGCAATATATGAATAAAAGCACAAGAATGAAAAGAGATGTAACATAAAAAACAACTTTTATTAATATCCATTCTTTATATTACAACTGATTTGAAAAGGAAAAGTACAATGATCGAAAGCAATACCTAAACAATGGTATATGAAATAGAAATAAGTACAAGTAAACTAGTAGTCTGGCTGTGCCTCAATCTGCTCCATGTACTCTTGGTGGGTTCTGTCTCATGAAGGTCCTGTCCTCCTGACGAACATTCCAACGAGAAAAAATAGATAGGAATGTCGTTAGCGAACTAGCGCTCGGTAAGTCCCAAAGATAAGAGTGGAATATAACAAGTAAAGAGAATAGAACTGGTAATTTTATGTTTGTTATACTAACGTAGTTGTTTGTAGCTTGATACAGAATGTATCAGTGTATACAAGAGGAGACCAACTTGCTCCGTGGACTATGGTATAGTACAAGGCCCCGTCTAAACCCATGGGACAATGACAATGGATGTTCATCTTAGGTGTATTATAGTGATCGTCTCGTTCCACTTCTAATACATTCCGTACCAATCTACCCCGTTAAACCCCGTAATATATATTGTGTGGATTTATAGCTACAAGACTTGTCGATACCATGGATACAAGTTGTTCATGTAATCTGGTTTAGGATGTATCAAGTAGTCATGTAATCAAGTCAAGATATAGCCATAAGTCATGTTGCATATTGATATTGTTCTGGTATTCAGGTTCAAGTTCAAGTATACATGTTTGGTATACTGTTTTCATATTGAATTGGATTCATGTTAGACTCAGAATTAGACTTGAGTCAGACAATTTAAAACATATTTGTATCCTGAATTAGGTTTAGGAGTTATCGGTAACTGCTGCAAATGGACAACATAATTTGTGTATTTTTCCAAGACAATTACCATTGATAACTCCATTTTAGTTTTCTACCTTAAATAGGCAAGCACTCACATTCTCCATCTCCCTGGGGCTCAAGAGAACGGATTCCGCTTAATCTATATTTACTAAAGTCCTTATATGTAATTTTATATAACTCGATGGGGGGTTTATGAAAAATATTTTATATATTTTCAAAATAAATCTCGAGTAATTAGTTATGTTATTTAGGGTTTTCATGGATATAACTTTTAAAGATATGAAGTATTTTAGTGAATATTAACTTAGCTTGAATAGTTCAAGGTATTTTAGTATAAGACTTGTATTGAATTGATACTTGATGGTATTTTAGTGAAACTTGTCATTCTTTATTTTCTAGAAAACATGGAATTTTATTATAACTTGAAATTATGTGGTTTGATAATATTTATATAATTATTAAAAATTAAACTTTATTATAGTAGAAATTTTGTTTTTCTTAAAATTTGTATTAAAATTCTTTCGAGACCGTATACTCCGTGAGGAGGTTTGCATCTCTCTCTACTAGCCCAAGGATGTGTGATAATCCGCACTATCCAATAGCGGGTTCCCTAAAATGGGTTATAGAGGTATAATCGCAAAGAATTTAATAATACTATTTAAAGAAAACGGGTTTTTATAGTTCATGGTATTTTAATGAAATGTTGTAACAAAAGTATATTCAAGATACATCGTGCTATGGAATCATGTGTGTATGTGAGGGGTAGGTCATTACCCCGTGAAGTTTTCTAGAAGTATGATTAAGCAAGGGAATAAAGATGTCGCATATAAAGTTCATAATATTTTAACGAAAAAGTTAAATTGAAACTATTTTTCATGGAATTCTCGGTTACAAATTATTCTAAACATGTACAATGATGTTTCAAGTATTAGGTAAAAGTTGTATGAACAATATGTAAGAAAAGAGTGTAATTTTAGGGTTTAAAAGATTGACATCGGTATTAACTCCACTTACCGATGTTCGTTTTGAAAAGAGATTTCAAAGAGAACAAAATGGGATTGGGAGTGACTTACCACTTGGTTATATTAAAAAGAGGTAGGAGAATAGATTGTTGTCATCGTGGTGTCGTGGAGTCATCGAAACTTTCTTTGATCCTCGCTAGAAATTGATCACTTGCTAACTCCACTTGTATTCCTCTTGTACTTAGAAAACTTTGAGAATTTTGGCTATAATTTTCAGAATGAGGAGAGGCTAGGGTATGCGGTTGTATTTATAGTGTGAAATTAGGGTTTTGGAATTGAAAGATTTAATTAAAATGCATTAAAATTGGATTAAAGGTGAATATTGAAGTCGATGTTTAATTTCAGAGAAAACAAACAGTTCAGGTTTAATGGGGGTAGGCCAAGGGGCTTGTGTACAGAACACGGGGACCATTCCCTACAGGGGGCCCATCGGTGCCAGCCCTAGGCCCGATCTCTCCGACCATATAGAAGAGGGTGCCCGTTGGATCTTTGCCACGTGTACTCCTCTGTGTACACAACATTTTACACATGTTTGTTTTTCTGTCTTTTCATTTCTATGTGCAGTGCACGTGTAAACTTTTGGGCTTCCAAAAAGTTTAAAAGAAAATCAGAAAAAATAATATGTGGCTGATGGGATTCGAACACATGGGCTACGTCACAGCAGTGCAAGGCTTTACCAATGAGCAACAAGTGTTTTCTTGCTGTTCTTAAACAAAAATAACTTTTAAATTGTGCTCAGGCTTGCAAACTCCTTTCTGTACTTTAAGAAAAAAAAATTTGTACAGAAAATTCAGAGTCGTTACATTCTACTTTCCTTATAAAAATTTCATCCTCGAAATTTATAGAAGGAAGTTGTAACAGATTCAAGAAAAATTTTGATAACAGTGGTGGTGAAATAACTACTGAAAGTGCATGAAATGTTTGAAAGTACGAAAGGATGCAACGGTCGAAAATAATGGAAGGAAGATTACCAGTGTTACCTTGACCTATAGTTTCGGCTTCCATGGCCGCTAAAGTGAAAGCCTGACGCCGGGATACATTCTTCCTAGCTGGTGGCACATTCCTCTGTCTTTTTGGCATGTTTCTCTGCCTCGAAGCACGTTCCTCAGTGCCTGATGAAATTGACGAGGAGGTCTACATGGAGGTGGAGCGGGTAAAGCAAGACAAGGTGCAGGTGCCTGGATAGCTGGCCGCTACGGAAAAGTGATGGTCGGTCTGTATGCTAGAGCTGGGTTGCATCTATAGGGACATGTTCCAATGTCGTGAGTGGATGCGCCATAAACTAAGTACAGGCTGTTTGCATGCCTGCAGTCTTTCACCAGGTGTCCATTCATCTTGCAATAGAAGAAAAAGACTGGACTAGGACGGTTAAATGGTACTTCCGGTCTCCTGGGTGCAAAAGTTAGCCTGGAAGAGTCTCCTCCTGCTATCTGAGTAACAGGGTGCTTCACATCGGCAGTCTGAGTTCCGCCCTTCTTCTTCACTACTGCCTCATATCGTCGAGCAGCCTTCAGAGCAAGATCATGGTTTGGGAAATCCCCTGTAGCTAATGCAGCTTGGATTTCCGGGTCCAACCCTTGCTGAAATCTTCGTGCCCTGATCTCAGTAGTCGGTATCAGGTGTGCCGCGAACCTGCTAAGCACGGTAAACTCAGCATCGTATTCATCCACAAATTTATTCCACATTGAACCTTGCTGTAAGTGGATGAACTGTTGTTCTATGTTGAAACGAGCAGTCTCGGGGAAATATTTCGCGTCAAACATATCGCGAAAAGTTCCCCATTCAATCAGTTGGGCGAGTCGGCTTTCTTCAGCCTTCCACCAGACTCTGGCGTTATCTGTGAGTTGCAGCTTTGCAACTCTCACCTAAGCAATCTCTGGCACTTATGCTGCTTCCAGGCCATCTTCAATTGACTGAGCCCATTCCTATACCTCTAGTGGGCTCTCTTTTCCAGAGAGATGCTTCGGATGCAAAGCCCGGAATTGCTTGACTCCAGGTGCCTCAGTCTCTGAGCGGTGCATGAGGATAGAAGTTTGCTGCTGCTGACCCTCTAAGAGGCTTCTTATTGCCTCAAGAAGTACCATCTGCTCGTTGATGGGAGCTGTAATGGTAGGTGGTGGTGGTAGAGTAGGTGGGGGAGTATTTCCATTGACATTCGTACTCGTGTTGTTGGGAGAATCTATAACCTTGAGAGAAAAGGAAGGGTTACGATAGATTTAAGAGATTAAAAATGTAAGGAATGTTTTGTTCCAGGTTCTTATAATTCTTGTGTCATATTGCTTAGGATTTCATACAGAACTGGACCTGCATGGTCAAACATCATGCCGAATTGACCTGCATGGGCCGCTAACAAAACCTGCCACTCCCCGCTTCCCGGTGTACGGGGAAGGGGACGTGGCGAGGCACGCGACGTATTTACTCAGAAGTAAATACGCTAAGCGTAAATAAGCAATATGTGAATAAAAGCACAAGAATGACAAGAGATGTAATATAAACAACAACTTTTATTAATATCCATTCTTCACATTACAACTGATTTGAAAAGGAAAAGTACAATGATCGAAAACAATGGCATATAAATGGAAATAAGTACAAGTAAACTAGTAGTCTGGCTGTGCCTCAATCTGCTCCATGTACTCTTGGCTGGGTTCGGTCTCCTGAAGATCCTGTCCTCCTGACGAACATTCCAAAGAGAGAAAATAGATAGGAATGTCGTTAGCGAACTAGCGCTCGGTAAGTCCCAAAGATAAGAGTGGAATAGAACAAGCAAAGAGAATAGAACTGGTAATTTTATGTAACTTATACTAACGTAGTTGTTTGTAGCTTGGTACAGAATATATCAGTGTATACGAGAGGAGTCCAACTTGCTCCGTGAACTATGGTATAGGGAGTACAAGGCCACGTCAAAACCCACGGGACAACGACAATGTATGTTCAACTTAGATGTATTATAGTGACCGTCTTGTTCCACTTCTAATACATTTCGTACCAATCTACCCCGTTAAACCCCATAATATATATTGTGTGGATTTATAGCTACAAGACCTGCCGATACCATAGATACAAGTTGTTCATGTAATCTGGTTTAGGATGTATCAAGTAGTCATGTAATCAAGTCAAGATATAGCCATGGTTCGGTCAAATCAAGTCATGTTGCATATTGATATTGTTTTGGTATTCAGGTTCAAGTTCAAGTAAACATGTTTGGTATATTGTTTTCATATTGAATTGGATTCATGTTAGACTCAGACTTAGACTTGAGTCAGACACTTTAAAACAGATTTGGATCCTGAATTAGGTTTAGGAGTTATCGGTAACTGCTGCACATGGACAGCATAATTTGTGTATTTTTCCAAGACAAATACCATTGATAACTCCGTTTTAGTTTTCTACCTTAAATAGGCGAGCACTCATATTCTCCGGCTCCTTAGGGCTCAAGAGAACGAATTCCGCTTAAACCTATATTTAATAAAATCCTTATATGTAATTTTATATAACTCGAGGGGTTTTATGAAAAATATTTCATATATTTTCAAAATAAATCTCAAGTAATTAGTTATGTTATTTAGGGTTTTCATGGATGTAAATTTTAAAGATATGAAGAATTTTAGTGAATATTAACTTAGCTTGAATAGTTCAAGGTATTTTAGTGTAAGACTTGTCTTGAAATGATACTTGATTGTATTTTAGTGAAACTTGTCATTCTTTTATTTTCTAAAAAACTTGGAATTTTATTATAACTTGAAAATATATGGTTTGATAATATTTATATAATTATTAAAAATTAAACTTTATCAAAGTAGAAATTTCGTTTTTCTTTAAATTCGTATTTAAATTCTTTCGAGACCGTATGCTCCATGAGGAGGTCTGCATCTTGCTCTACTAGCCCAAAAATGTGCGATAATCCACACCATCTAATAGAGGGTTCCCCAAAATGGGTTGTAGAGGCATAATCGCAAAGAGTTTAATAATACTATTTAAAGAAAACGGGTTTTTATAGTTCATGCTATTTTAATGAAATGTTGTAACAAAAGTATGTTCAAGATATATCGTGCTATAGAATCATGTGTGTATGTGAGGGGTAGGTCATTACCCCGTGAAATTTTCTAGAGGTATGATTAAGCTAGAGAATAAAGATGCCGCATATAATGTTCATGGTATTTTAACGAACAAGTTAAATTGAAGTTATTTTTCATGGAATTCTCAGTTACAAATTATTCTAAAACATGTACAATGATGTTTCAAGTATTAGGTAAAAGTTGTATGAACAATATGTAAGAAAAGAGTGTATTTTTAGGGTTTAGAATATGGACATCGGTATTAACTCCACTTACCGATGTTCGTTTTGAAAAGAGATTTCAAAGAGAATAAAGAGGGATTGCGAGTGACTTATTGCTAGGTTATATTAAGAAGAGGTAGGAGAATAGATTGTTGTCGCCGTCGTGTCGTGGATTCGCCGGAACTTACTTTGATCCTCGTCGGAAGTTGATCTCTTGCTAACTCCACTAATACTCCTCTTGTACTTAGAAAACTTTGAGAATTTTGTCTATAATTTTCAGAATGAGGAGGGGCTAGGGTATGGAGTTGTATTTATAGTGTGAAATTAGGGTTTTGGAATTGAAAGATTTAATTAAAATGCATTAAAATTGGATTAAAGGTGAATATTGAAGTCGCTGTTTAATTTCAGAGAAAACAAACAGTTCTGGTGTAATGGGGGTAGGCCAAGGGGCTTGTGTACAGAACACGGGGACCATTCCCTACAGGGGGCCCGTCGGTGCCGGCCCTAGGCTCGATCTCGCCGACCATATAGAAGAGGGAGCCCGTTGGATCTTTGCCACGTGTACTCCTCTGTGTACACAACATTTTACACATGTTTGTTTTTCTGTCTTTTCATTTCTATATGCATTGCACGTGTAAACTTTTGGGCTTCCGAAAAATTTAAAAGAAAATCAGAAAAAATAATATGTGGCTGATGGGATACAAACACATGGGCTACGTCACAGCAGTGTAAGGCTTTACCAATGAGCTACAAGTGTTTTCTTGCTGTTCTTAAACAAAAATAACTTTTAAATCGTGCTCGGGCTTGCAAACTCCTTTCTGTACTTTAAGAAGAAAAAATTTTGTACAGAAAATTCAGAGTCATTACACTTAGCATATTTGTTTTGAGAAATGGTCTTCTCTAAATAAATACGCTGCGGGCTTGTCACGTGCCGTTACTGCTCTTTTGGGAAGCGGGGTGTGACAGGTTTTTTTGGTGGCCCATGCAGGTCAGTTCTGCATGAATATCGTAATCAATATAATAAAAGAATTATGAAATCCAATTATTACATTCGAATTTTCTTTTGAATCCTACCCCATTCCTTGAATCCATCTTGAACTCCACCTTCGGCTTCTTTGAAGTCCATCTCTCGACTTTTGAATTCTTAACTCTTATTCACCCTTTCTATTTGTATCTCTTAGGCCTATTAGCTCAAATGATTAGAGTATACATTGATGGAGCTCGAAAACGATATCATCCTAATCTTTTTTCCTTACTCTGTTGCAACATCCTTCTTAATTAATTTCTAGAACGAAATTATTTTAAAAAGGGTCGGATGTAACGACCCCAATATTACTATACTTTCGTGTTTTCTTTTTTTAGTAAAATATTGTATTTATTTATTCGTAGTATTTTTTCGTATATTTCTTTTTTCTATTCAATATATTATTTTATTATTTCATCTATTTTTCCCAAACCCATTTCTTTAAACTAAATCTTAACCTATTTCAAATTAAACGCAAGACCTGACCCGGCTCATAACCCAAATCCAATCTCATTTTCATTTTCTTTTTTAAAACTATGAGCCCAACAGCCCACTTTCTTTTCAAGCAACAACATATATTTAATTCTAATTAAATATGTGCATGAACAACCTTGTAGCTCATTGGTTAATTCTTTGCATTGTTATTTCATAAGTGACATATTTAAATCCTTATACTTGTAAAAAAAATTATCAATTTTTATTATTCTCATAACCTACAAATCAGACCTTTCATTTCATCTTCATTTTAACTCCGAAATTAATTAGAATGGTTTTTATTAGAATTATGTTGACCATAAATCTTTTTTATATCTCACTCCTCTTCTTTTCATCATCACACATTTCTATCATTTCACATCTCTCTCTTTATCTAGATTTCTCGAAGAAGAACATGAAGAATTCTTCAGGAAGGTCTCGCTAGTAACGTGAGGCTATCGGCGGATAGACAAATCTGGTGACAATACTAACTTGTGTATGTAAGTCCTCTTCGTTTCTTCTCCTCATTTTGTTGAATCATCTTCATCCTGTCATGTCTCCACTGATTTCCATACTCGCTAACTTCGTTTGTAAACTCGTTGTTTAGAAAGCACACATAAAATAAATATATAATTTAATAGTTAATTGTTTTGTAAACTTATTTACCTTCATAAATATGATACGTTTTTAACTAGTAGTGATTATCTTATTTCATGTTTTAGTATTTATGAAAATATGTGAATCGTATCATCTTATATTGCATACCATCATATAACATGATCGTTTATTCAAAACAAAAGAAAAGTATTTAATAATTTTTGTATAGAATCTTTTATATCGATTTTAGTATATATATATCATGACCGACTTGTATGCTTATCCGTATGCCTTTCATAATTTATTGCTCGCTATTTTTATTTTATTTTATTTATATTTAATTTTAAAAGAAAACGAGATTTCAAATAAATACCATGACCTTGTCAATCTCAAATACCACATTGAAGAAATGGCTTTACCTTCAAAATAATTTTTAGAAAATCAATCTTGACCTTTGGACATTCTAGGAAAACTATATTATATGCTAGATAGAATTTCAGGTTTACGGTAAAAGTTTTATATCAAACCGAATAACAGTTTTGGAGTTGCGTAGTTTTTTATTCACTGTTTTTAAAATCAGAAAACTGCCAATAAGGATCTTTTTCGAGAGACAATAACTCTGTAATAGTTGATCCAAATTAAGTTTTTTCATATGTTTTAAACATATACGTTGAAATATCTAGATTTTCTTAGTTTTAAGTTTTTACTGAAAACCGACGAAAAATATAGAAAACATTGTTACAATATTTAGTGACGAATCTGGACAGAATCTGTCCTGATTCGCACAGTATTTTTAAATAGGACATAACTCAAACTCCCAATATCCGTTCGTGACAAACTTTAGATGTGTAGATATACACTTGATAGAACTATAATTTTCTGTATATTAGATTACTTATAAATGCATGAAATAACCCGATATAGGCTTTGCAATACAATATATAGTTGCTGTCCAGAAATCTGAATTTTTGTTTTAAACGCTGATATTAAAATGATCGTAAGTAGAGTTTCAGAAATCCAAATCATGTGAATCTTAGTGTTTTGGATAAGTACATAGAAAGACCTACAATTTTCTAATAATTTTTGTAACTTGAAACTCGATGGAAATTAATTTAAACTGCGTTTTAAAAATATATGACGGTGCTGAACATATTCTGATATGTTTTGCTCGACGATACGAAAACGAGTATATCTCCGATACCGTTAGTCGTATTTAGGCGAGACTGAAACTCACGCGTTCACAACACTTAGATCTATATTTCCGTTTATATTCCAAAATTTATTGACTTGATTGATTAGTCGTACACAACACTTATTTACAATATTGTTTTTGGATGTTACTTGTATACTTATCTCATATCATGTTCTGTGATTGCTTATTTATTTTTATCTATATGACTTGTGATTAAACCATTATATGCTAGAATTGACTTGATCTTGACACAACTCAATCATAAATACTTGAAGCCAATATGTACACTACTTGAACCAAATTGACTCGAACCATGAATACAATTGGCATGACTTGCACATGACATGAATACATGAACTCAATCTTGAAAATTTGATATCATACACCACTTTTTGTATTCATGGATTCGATCAAGACTCGTAACATTAATCATAGACTAATATACACGTGGTGTTGGCATATTTTAAGTATGAATCCGACGAAATCTCATGAGTCCAATTATTATAAATAACGTTGCTGTGATACCGGGCTGAAACAGAACATCATGAATTCACTAATAAGGGCCCGTGTTTCTGAACCCCTGGACAATAACCTGTTGGGTTTGGAATATTTCAATAACAATTGAAGTCCCGCTATTTTGGGCCCGTGATTCCTTGCCCCTGGACGATAGCTTTGGGTTCGAGAATACTCTTGAGATTTGGTTGACATTCACACTTGAACTCACGTTAATTAAATTTACCATTTTAGAGACCTTTTTAGGACACTTGCATTCACTTCATGTTCACTATACCTACATTCCACGGCCATATTAAATTTGTTTACCATGCTTACATAGTTTCCATATATATATTACCATACTTGTTCACATATTATGATTTTTTATTTATATTATATTACATCTCATCCTGCACCCAATCTATATATTACACATCTATTTAGGACTTACCGAGCGCAAGTTCGCTGACGGGCATTCCACCCATCTTTTGTTTCTTGGAATGTTCGTCAGGTGACTTAGGATTAGAAGAGGTGGTATCCACCGCAGAGAATTACAACCAGTTCGCAGCTGAAGCAAATCATTAGTTTTCTTTTCTTCTTTTCTTCTTCAGTAAGCCACATGTTTAAACACTTTCTTTTTATGTTCAGACACTTGTATCAGTTAAACTCTATAAAATTAAGAATGTAAATATATAAAGTGGTTGGATTTTATTTTCACTTGTCTTTTCTTGTCATCATTATACTGCTTATATTACGCTTAGTGTATTTGTTTTGAGAAATGACATTCTCTAAATAGATACGCCGCGGGCTTGTCACGTGCCGTTACCGCTCTTTTGGGAAGCGGGGCGTGACATATAGTATCATAGTACTACGGTTGCGGGGGTGCTATACGTCATCCACCCGACTTCCCCCGTAAATATACATCTACTCACTGATTGGAAGAGATTTTGTATGCGTTTTAAAATAAAGAATAAGAATTACCGCAATCAATAACGGTGTCGCTTGGTAGCTAACCGGTTGATTACGGGTCGGTCCACAGGGAAATCATGTTCTTTTCTTATTGTTCTTACGAGTTATGTCCTATTTGTGGTAGGTTTTGATTTTTATAAAAACTAAAATTGAATTTGATTTAGATTAAAAACTTGCTAGGATTAGGATTAAGTTAGTTTGGAAAGGTAATTCTACTCACCGCTTCCTTTGCCCTAATTAAGAACATAGGTGTTAGGGTAATAATTAACAAAGGGGATTAGCACGATTAGGGAGAAACTTCGTTTCTTCCTTTTGGTCCTTATCCTTCATTTCTTAATTCTTAGCCCTAACCTCTATCTAAATCAACCACAACCGGTCTGACTAGGGAATCACCGCTATCTCGTAGGATAGGGTGCCGTAGTGAGCGGTGGGTGATTGATTTACATAGAGTCCTAATTTAAAATATTAAACGGGCAAGAAAGGAGTGAGAGATTTCCATCTCTCAAACCTACCCAATCTTAACCCTAACAAGTGAGGAACTACTCACTCATTAAGGATGTTATGATGAAATTCATTTTTATAATTTTCTTTTAATAACCTAATTAATTTGCAGATAATAAAGACAGATACAAAAATTGCGGAAATTAAATTGCAGATAAGAAATATTCAAGATAAAAAAAACTTACTTTTTATTGACACCTCTTGACGATTACAATGAAAATAAAATTTACTCTAGAAATTAAAAGAGGCAATCCTTCATAAGGATTTAGGTTTCCTATTTATAGATAGGAAAAACCCTAGGGTTTACATCTGATCCACATTTAAATTTACAAGACTACCCTAAGAAAGCCGGGTCAAAGCACCGACACCACTGACAAATTGCACCGACACATGCACAGCACGGCCGCGGAACCGCGGCGGAATGCCATGTTTGGCCGCGGATCCGCGACCGTCTTAAGGGCTCTCTGTCTCAACTTTCCAGGGTTGCTTCATGTTGCCTTTTGCTTCTATTTTCTTCACTTGATTCTTCAGAATCTTTTCTACTTTCTTCCAGATTTCCAACAGTGCAGAATTTGTGGACTTTTACCGTAAACTTCGCTTTGAAGTTTTGTGTCTTGTGCTACCCTTGAACTGTCTTGTGCATGGAACTGTTTATTGATCTTCATTTGTTCCTTGAACTGTTAGGCAGCATCATACAGATTCATCTTTTATTGGTCGTAGTCTCACTTTTGTAACGTCTTTTCATGAATTTCACTGTATTGTTCTGAGAACCTGTAACCTGCAACTATTTAGCAGACATAGATCAAAAGCACCTATTTATTTGAAATATTATTAAGAATGGGCGATATAATAATGCAATATTCTGATATGAACAAATACCCCAAACTTATCTTTTGCTCGTCCCGATCAAAACCAATTTATTCTCGAAAAAAACCTAACCTCACTTTCGCAGGGAATCGCGATTGCACTGAGCTAGTGCAACAAGCCGTTAAACCTCTAGGTGTCCCTAGTAGGAGGAATGTTGTCTCCTGAGGGTTTTCAGCGGATACTACCCACAAAATCCGATCAATTTGGCCTATTGACTTTCATTCTTCAATTAGGTATTCTAGTAAGAAATTCTATTATCTTTAACTTAGAAATCATCAACCCATATTTTTCATACTTGCTTATCATTTAACTTAAGATCATATATGTTATGCAAATTTATAAAGCTTTTAGTATCTTTTGAATTTTCCTTCTAAGGTTTCATCTCAACTTTGGAATTTTTATCATCTCTACTGAAGATATAAGCCCTATCTTTCATTCCTATCTCTCATCCAAACCCCAATCATATACCCCTACGTGTGTGTATGTATCACCCCTACACTTGGAAATTCAATTCTAGCTATATTACTCTTGTCCATCGTCCAAAATACTTTTATTTGGTGAATTTTTAGATTAAATTGCTCACACATCCTTCATGCGACCGTTAATACTTCTTGAGGTACTAACGACTGATTACAAAATGTGTTCGCGCATTAAGTCGTAATTTCTCGTCTTGTAATACCTAAGGCTTTAGCAGTGACTCCCAAACCAGTTGGTCTAAGGTAGTAGGTGATAAAGCACCCTCGCTGTATATTTTTTATTTATGCAGCCTCAAGTAATTACAAAACCGGTGTTCTTTTTTTATATCTCTTATTTCATACTTGTACTTTTATTTTATTTTTCCTTCATACTAAGGATTTTAGACAAGAGTATTTCAAGGTATCCTCTACTATTCCAAGTTTCAAGGTGCGTGTAGGTGCTAGTTGTAGGTTATATATTTTCAGAATTTAGACTAAAGGTTCAGAATTATTTTTCAGACTTACACTTCAAATAAAAATTTCAATATTTTCCCCTTATTTTGATTTAGACCAAGAATTGAATTCAAAATTTGCCTATTTCTAAATAATCTACATGGGCATATATTTTCTACAGTTAAACTTAAAGAAAAGTTATTTTTAGGGTTTTTAATTTACTAAGTTTAGGATCTAGTTTTTCCTAGCTAGTTAACCGTCTTGTCAAACTTAAGTCAAATATGGCCAAAATTGAATTTTTCAATTTTTATAATTTTTAAAATTCTTCGATTTTTTATTTGATTTTATTATATATATATATATATATATATATATATATATATATAATTTTTTATAAAGATGCAATGCGGAATTAAATATGCAAAGAAAAAAAAAACAAATATGTTCAAAAAATAAGAATATGCAATCCAAAGATAACTATTTACAAACCACCTCCACCCGCAAACTTACCAAAAGTAGTGCCATCATTGCTCAGGACCTCGTCGTCACCTTGAACATGAACGGGAACGTTCCTCTCTCGCCAGTAGCGTAGATATGCCATGTTCAATCTCTGTCACCCGGTGATCGAAGTTGGTCACCATCCCCACCAAATTATCAATCCCCCTTATGGCTCTTCTAAGAAGACATGCATGTTCTGCAGGGTAAGCTCTTCCCCGCTCGCGGTCGAGCTGGAGCTGGGTGTTCTGGCGGATACATGTTCGGCTGGTTCTCTTCGCGACCATACATCAGTTAGGCGGGTATAGGACGTGGATATGCCCTCAATAAGAGGCCTAATGAGTATACCTACATACATGTAAAACTTAAATTCCTCCACAGGGAGGAAATAGCGACACAGTTGTGTCACTAACATAGGACATGAGTAATTTGCGGCCCTTTTGCCAGCACCAATTGAATTGAGTAAAACCGTGCACATGTCAAATCTAGTGTTCCTAGTCATTAAGGTGTGCACGATATGAAGAGATGGGGTGAAAAATGTTGTGTTATGTGAACTGCCAAAAATGTTGTTTTGTGCCCAACGGCACACGGTTAATACAATGGTGTCACGCCCCGCTTCCCAGAGTACGCAAGATTGGGCACGTGACATAGCCAACCATGCTACCTGTGGGTAGGGAGTATCCATCCACAGTCACATTACGGCTGTAGAGATATCAAGAACAAGATGAAAAACTATCTAACACATGTCCAAATCCAGAATAACAAGAGTCAATGATAAATAAGTGCGGAAGCAAATGATCCAATACAATAATAGAAAAGTACGTCCCATAATGCGGGCTCACATCTGGAAATAAAATGCAAGAAATAAACTAATCACTACAGAACTCACAAATCAGCCTGCTGGCTGAAGTACTCCTGCTCGGTCAGCGACAGTGGTAAAGAATCTGGGCCATGCAAAACCCAGACGTCAGCGCGTCATGTCAACCAATAATATAATATGAACATGGTAATAAGAAATGCAGAAATAAACATGAATAAAGCAATAGTATGAAACAAGCAGTGCAGGGTAGTGTGCAGTGGGTAACTAAACTGTTCTATCGGGTTTCCTATTCTAAAGTCTTTGAAATCAATTCGAGTAATCCTCCATGTAACTCAAAGGATATGTCCCGTTACCCCCCAGGACCACGGATCAGGAAGATGGGAACCAATAATGGTTCTGTCCCGTTGCCCCCTGGGACCACGGATCAGGAATGTAAGAGTCACGAATGGCTCTGTCCCGTTACCCCCCGGGACCATGGATCAAGTAATACCCTTTTAAGTTACACTTTAGATTACCCGTTAGATTTTCCCATACCCCCAGGTTATATGTGTCAGGTCAGGTATTCGGTAGTCAAGGACTAATGCCAACACAAGATCAGGTAACAGGTCAGGTTTGTCTGGATAGACAACAGGAATGGTCCATGAGGACCCCAAGTCAGGTTTGTTGGCATTAGGCATGAGATCAGGTAACAGGTCAGGTCATGGTACATCAGGTTAAGTCGATGGTAAAGGGTACCATGTCCGGTGCATCGGTATATATATATGTCATGTGTAGCAAGGTCAGGTCAATATGTAACACAATCGAGGGTGTGCTCACAACAGGTATAAAATCGAACACGGAATAACAGCAGGAAATAAGCAATGAATTAAACAACAATAAGCAATTTATTTAATCACATTAGTGCATTGGTATAGTGCAGACATTTCATCATATTAGCAAGTTTCGAGCACCCCTTGCGGTGCAATACCGTTATATCAATATCAGAATGTAGTAGAACTACCAGTGTATAGGCTATCATCCTTAAACAGTAAAATGTGGTTAACGGGTAACTTCGTTATTAGGGTTAAAGTGGCAAGCTGTAATTTTAGGTTAATTATAAAATGATATATGTCCTATTGCATCCAAAATGAGAAACTAGATATATCGAGTTAAGTTTGCAGGTTTAACGAGTCAAAATATATATAACTGTTTAGTATAGCATGTAGCAAGTGATACTTGCCTCGACGGTTCGTGAACCGGGAAAACGGACGTAACGTCGGCGGAAAGACACGCGACGGACGCGCGGTTCACGGATCGAATCCAAACAACGAACAGTGGGACCACGCGGACCGGGGTACCTCGCTGGAACGTCGGGTCAAGTCGTCGGCACGGTCGGATTCCGGCGAGATGCCAAAACAGCGACAACAGTTAACAATACTACGCACGGACAAAGATCAACCAGCGAGGGGAAAAAGGAAGGGGAAAAGTGAAGGGAAGCTTACCGGGATCTCAAGGGTTGCAACTGTAAGTGCACGGCGGCGCCCCGGCCGTCAATCCGACGCCGGAATGCGGAAGCGGTGAATAACTTAAATTTTGCGGACTTAGCAAATCGGCACCACCGCGCACTAAACATCCGGATCGTAACCATTAACAAGTCTAAGCTAACTAGAATACGGGTTAGAGATGTACCGACTGATCCGAGTCCTCCGGTCTTCATCTCCACTCCAATCTCCTCGCGGGATCTCCGTCTGTCTCCTCCTCGTCGGAAAGGGCACCACATCGCCTGTAGCTTTTACGGGCTCCCACCTCAATACCGAGGCAACTCGGGCGCGAAGCTGGCGAATCGACGCGTCCAAGATTTGCTGTAGGAAGTGTAGTGTAGAATCGTAGTCTCTTTTTGGGGTCTTAGAGTTGCCTTTAGATGGAGGAATGAAGATTGAACTTTGGAGGGAAATGAAGCTACCAATTTTGCAAGCCAAATGAGATGATCAAAATGAAGCACAAAATGAATCTCTCATTTTTCCTCTCCTCATCAATTAGTGGCCGGCCATTCTAGTTGGAATGGTGGAGGGAAAAGCAATTTTATCCATGAAGGGAGGTGATGGTAGGAGAAGAAAAGAGAGTGACCATAAACAAACATACACCATTCTTCACACTATTAAAACCATGCCCACTCAAATCACAAGTCAAAGCAAGTCATGGTGCAAAGAAAAGAAAGCTATCATAATCAACATATATGCAATAAAACCCTCCACAAATGTAATTTGCAAAACTGCAAATTACCCCCTCCATCGGAAAAGTCCGGCCGGGAAAGAACAAAGGAAAACCGGCCGGAACGGAATGCAAACTGGCAACTCCAGAAAACTGGTCCCGTAATAAATTACAGGAAAACCCCGATACTGTGCATACACACCCGCATTTGTATTCCGACCGGATACAAATGCAAAGAGACAAAATCTACACTGTACTAAACTAGGATCGGCTTAAACCAAAGCCGGCTAGTAATATCCGTTCGATCCTGATCCGTGCAATACCGCACGTATCTGATCGAACCCTGCCATAAACCTATACGGCTACTAGTACAAACCGTCCGATCCTGATCCGTGCAATACCGCACGTATCTGATCGGACCCTGCCATATCTCCATACGGCCTCTACAGCGTTTCGCCCGAAACTTGAGTAACTGAAAGTGTGGTGGACTCTAAAGACTCGTCAATACTATGGCTGTGGATTTAACCACTAGCACGTCAGAGGTATAAGCCAATACGTGACGGGCCACCAGCTATTGACCAAAAGGGACGTCGATGAGGAAACTCACCCCGACACCCAACTGAGCCTGTCAGTGACAATATCCGTGCAGTCCGGTCCGTTCGTCTATGAGTATCGTATGGCGGGCCTAGGGGGTTGGTAAAAGTCAGACCCCCAAAAGCGGTACAAGTCGTGTCGGAGTGTAGCCCAGAACACCCTGAGATACTACTGGAATACCTACCAGTAAATCTCCTTGCCTTGGCCAAGGACTTTGTGTAATGGCTCTCCTAGACACAGCACGACCTCACCCCCAATACCGGGAGAGACGAACCCCTGAAGATACGCTCACTGCCTCCATGTGGCTCGGGACTGTACCCAACTAAAACCTGTTTGCACGACTCCTTTGAGCCGTGGTAGGGTAGTAATCAAAGTACAGTGGGAACTCACACGAGACAAATGACGATCCCCAGGTCGATGAACTAACCTGCACACATGTCACCAGGGAACTGCCATCTGACGTCTGGTATATGACCAACTAGCATGTTCCCGGCGAGTCCTGTCCGGTGTACTCATAACCCAATGAGCACCTGTATACATCTTAGGTGATCCAACTGACACCAGTGGCTTGTGAGACCGGCCACCGCCCCTCGTCGGGGTCTCGACTGTATACACTAGTCTACTAATGGAGTATCGATGCCCGGTCTCGAAACTCCCACGACTAGGGACCTTTTAAGGATATGCTTGTAGACCCCCAGCTCCCACTTATATGATCGCCCTCATACTGCTGGTGGTCAAGCAAGAATCCTAGGGGCTCTATCAACGTGTAATAGCGACGTGTCATGTCACCTAAAACAGTACACGATGATAAAGGTAAACCAGATAGCATACTATCATCTCGAGTAAGACTGTCCTACCGGGATAGGTCCTCCCTCAATCATTACAATCACGTACCTGTGACCTAATAATTGACTCTGAGGGCACTATCTCCAACAATCTCCCACTTGCACTCAAGGCTAATTATTGCGATGTCGCATACTCACAGCCCGTGTGATACCGAACATCCAACTCCTCTACTAGTCAGTCTCACAAAGCTCGTTTGCGGAACTATTGCGTTCGAGGAATAGCCTCAGTGAGTGGATCCGCTTAGTTGTTTCTTTCTATGTCTCTCTATATCTCAAGTTCGCGGAGAAAGCCATCTCCCGAAATGAGCAAAATCAGTCTTAGAATATGTCTGGATGTCTGATGGGACGTAGCTCATAAATGAACTCCAAATCCAAACTTCTTAGACTGTATTGACAACTGAACTTAATCAGTGTCCTGCGCGCCATGCCTCCCTCAGTATTGCCTTGGACCACCTGTCCAAAATACTGCCCCTCATCAGAAGGAAAAACTATAACTCTGACAACCTCCTTGTCGTCCATGTCACCTTGGAAGCCTGGAATGATAACCGTCTCCTGAATGAGGCTGTCGTTATCATATCCCTAGAACATCCACTTATGTTCTAAAACTGCTTCCGACTGTTTCTCCAGGATTGGATTAATGTCAACTTATTGCATCTAGTGCAAGAACAATATCTGGTGTGGTACTTGACATCTCATGATTGACTCACTTGCCTAAGCAAGTGATCTGCCAATCATGCACGTCCCTCTCCCCTTTAGTCTGTAAGACACCTTTAGAGAGGGTGACTCCATTACCTGCAGGTACACTACCGTGCCAGGAGTCGTCCATCCTAAATACTCTTAGAATGCTGTCAAGTACCCTGATTGGGAAACCACCCAAATCTAGATCTAAAACCACAGATCTAGTAACCAGTATGTCTGATATAAAATCCATGTCCTTTGTGGAGAAACCACTGTGTGACGACCAAAGTATAACCGATTGTAGTATAGGAGTTTCTTTTCCTACTCTGTGTATATCATCCAAATACCAGGATATCACACCCTACTACCTTCTCAACAGATCCATCCCCTATTCTGATGAAGTCAAACCCATGACTGTCACGTTAGAAATAGATGATCTATCTCCGCTACTTCTGCTTTAGTCTATAAATAGACATAAGCTACCTGTCCACCAATGCTTCCGCTGCTCCCACTGACTACGACAACCCTCTGGCAGAGTCATATACACGTACACTTCTAAAACTAGTTTTAGAACGACGCTATACTCATCCTCCCGCCGGGTCTCGTAACCTGGAACAACAGCAATGGCAATTGTGGGTAAACAAGAACTTCCCTGTCACCGTCCTTGAGGCTACCGTATTAGTACCTCTCGGGTGCCTGAAGTTACCCACCTTATCTGCGGAATGGCCAATGGAATGTCAATCCAGATTGAATCTTTAGGTTCCTTATCAAATCTTCAGTAATCGTTTGTGGTTCTGGAATCACTTCCAGTTCTACCATACTCCCACTACTGTTTTCTGAAAAAATCCATTTTTAATAAAACTGTGGCGAGTCTAGAACAATATTGCTATTGTTCATCCAGATGGTAGAAAGTCAACCCTCGTCATAGCCTGGGTCAACCCACAAACAGCCATTACAGAAACGTGCCTTGAGTTGTCTAGTGTCTGGTTTTAATCATAAGCCGGACAACTCCCCGTACCTTAACATCGTTAAGATATGAACTGTTCTATATCCAATATAGAAACAGAGGCACTGATTTAATTGAACCAGATTCAAATCATGCATCTGTCTCCAGTGCATGTCAACTAAATGGAGAGAGGCCGATCAGCGTTACTCAACTTAGGAATGCTTCCAATTATGAGTGACCTGAAAAAGAAGCAATTTCTCTTTATCATTACTATCAACTGAATACCATACACAAGTATCTATATCTTCGATCACTTTGAAGAATCTTGATACTTGCTACACCTGGTTCTCTACTCTATTCAAATACCTATAACTCCTCAAAACTTAGACCCTGTGTTTCTACGAAACACACGTCTAAAAACTAGAGAAGTTAAAAGTAAACAGAATATAGTATAAGGACCAACCCCTCTGTCCTGATGGACCCTGGACAACATACAATACTCTGTATAAGTCCCTTGAGTCTGATAACTCATTCACTGTGTGTCGTAGGTTGAAAACTGTACTTATGGTTAAGAAGAATTACACCGCTGTTTGATGCTCCTTACCTAACCATCCACTGATATAGGTAAATGTCATCGACACAATATCAAAAGGTATATCTCACTCTATGAAAATAAACGTACAGATATATCAATTTGAAATTGGTGCATAACAGCGGATATTCAAAACCAAATATTTGCCGACCGGCAAACAGCCCAGGTGATTTCCTCAAATATCACCGATTACAACGAATCCCGATATAATGAGGATAATCACCCAATTCCCAATAACTTACTCCCACTCATCATCTGTAAAACCATACAGATGTGAGAATCATACCTGGTAAATACATACCCTGGAGTAAGTATCTAATCGGGAAAACAGTTTTCTTTTAACATTACACAGTGAAACTGAAACATTGAAATGTTTCGATGGGGTATCCTGGTATTCTTAGTAATGCCTCTTCCAGATTCACGACTGTAACCGTATAATTCTTTGCCACCTCTCCAAATCCCTTCATATGTCTTTAGTCTTTACCTTCTGCACACCCTTTTAGGCCAAATGGTTTTCTTCCTTCCCTACCGTTCGGCTCCAGCCTATGGTTTGGAAGAAGACTATCCAATGAGCATAAGGGGTGTACTGTCCCAATCCTAGGAACACTTGCAATGAGAGAGGGTGAAGATAAAAGACAACCGAATAAACCTTATTCCTATTTCTCCTGAACCAGAATCCATCCCCGAACTGGAACAAGTTCCATTCGAGTTCGTATATAACCATACGATGGAGTATCCAAATAAACTGTGGATCTTCGTAGTGATACGGAGTGTCCTGGAGAAATACAAAGGTGATGTGGGAGTGGTAACGAAATATTTGGTTTGGTCGTGAATATCTGTTGCAATTTACTTTGCCCTCTTACTAATCCCTTGCTTTGTCTTAATCTTAATACCTTCTGCACACCGTTTAGGCTAATTGGTTTTCTCCATTCCCTACCGGTCGGCACCAGCCTAAGGTTTGGAAGAAGACTATCCAATCTGCATAATAGGTGTACTATCTCCTAAACCAAGGAGTACTCATAACTTGAGAAAAGGTAAAAGGGAAAAGACAACTGAATAATCCTATCCGTTTTCTCCAGAACCGGAAACCATCCTCGAATTCCTTCGAGTTCGTATCTAACCATACGATGGCTTTGTCCAATGGAAGTGGACGTTCGCAGTAATACGGGGTGTCCTGGAGAAAAGGGTAAAAGTAGGAGTGGCAATGAGGTCTGCAACTCTGACAATCCAAAAGCCGGTGTAAAGAAGGTTCGGTCAACTTGGTCACTGAGTCAAAGTCTTAGGGTCGGGTCAATGGTCGCTGCCAAAGAGAGAGAAAAGAAACACTCAGCGTGCACTCTAACCTAGATCAGAATGGTTACCAATTTATCTAATCTGGAAACCTCCCACTGTACCTCAAATTCTCCTCCAAACCTGAAAGAAGAATTAGTCGGGGTCACCCGAGGAGTAAACTAACTCATCAGTGGGAATCGGGATCCAACTCTCATCGCATGATAACGTGACGGAATCCGCTCACGGTATCACACTCCAGAAGGTATGCGCATATCTGGCAAGTTTCAGTTCTTTTGAAACTCCCGATGTAATTTCTGCCCCATGCTCTTATGACCTTAACTAAGGCCAACAAATCATAAGTCACATGTCAAGTTCTACCCGTCATTGTCCAGGTTGATTTGAACCCACCCGTACAAGCCCTTGACTAAGGCCAACAAAGCTATACGACTGTCCCAAACCAACGCATCTATCTATGCAGCATATGAATACCCAATAGCTACCAAACACTGTGCCTTGACTAAGGCCAACAAACACAGCTTGAATACTATTGACTACCCATATGAAACGACGGAGGGCTACGAATGGTTTCTGGCGAAAACCTTTAACGTAGTGAACTTGATATCGTTGAAGGAACGGATAGCTTTTTAGAAAATATAGTGACGAAAACCATTGCTAAAGAGGTCACTCCCGGTGAAGGGATCTCGGCTCTTTCCCCGTAGAATGAGGTGCAGGATATTCCAACTGAATACCACGGTGCAAAGCAAAAGTAATTGGCTATAGTGAAGTTAATGCCCTGACGCAAACTTCTGTCCAAGGGGTTACTCCCGGTGAAGGGATCTCGGCCCTTGCCTCGTCGACTGAGGAGCAGGATATTCCAAATGAATACCACGATGCAAAACAAAAGTGAACGTCCTTGCAATAACAGCCTTTTGAAAAGTGTTCCAACAACATCAGAATAGGTTTGTTTAACTTGCATTGATCCGAATCAACGCAGTCCCATCAATTGATCACACCACAAAGAACGAAAATATACTGACGTACGTATATGCCATCCGCATTCGCCACTGGGTCCCGTCATCACCCGTTAGGTTAGCTAACTAACGGCAGAGCGGGGACTGGACTAGCGCGGATGAAAAACATATACAACATCTACTAATATATAGTATTTCGCTCAAGGCGTGAATAAAATGCAACATCACAGAAATGTACAGCATCACAGAACAATACAGATATCTGGGATCCCCGGGTTTCACAGAGCCACTACTGAAACCCGACGTTCCCCTGGTCGTGTGGATAGCCTGTGCAATGAAAACCTAGACCCCTACGGGCGCGGCAAGTTACCCGCCAAAACCTGAAGCGAGGCAGCCCCCTTCAGCGCCGTGAATGGACCACCCAGCACTTCACGGAATCCGGTAACTTGGGCACCCCTCCTGGGTCAACCTGTACCCCCTACGAGTGCGGCGAATAGCCCGTCAATCCTGGAGTGAAGCCCCCTCCGTCCCAATGCCATGAGATGTGGGCTTGTTGCCTTCTAGAACCCGGCTATCCGTGCACCCCTCCGCGGGGTAACCCTAGTACAGAAAGTAAAATATACATACAACGGGTACATCGACCGCAACTAGGTCGTGCCCCAAAAGAATAATACAGTCAGGCAGTGACGGCAGTCCACATGTCGGACGCTCGCCCCGCAATATCAAATGTACATATTACAACAAAACTGTACTAGTATTGCATCCAGGCTATCCCCCACGACCGATCCGCAACATCACAGCAAATACATAGAACATCAACGTGAAAGTCACGTTCGCAAATCCGTCTAACCGGGCTATAGCAGTTAGACCGGATTTACCGATCGAGTGACATTCACGGTCGCAGATATAATGTAAATACTGTGAAAAATGTGTTTAAAAAATTTCCGATTGATCAAACAATTAACAAGTGGGCCCCAAAGAAAACTGTAGCACTCACAGAAACAATTGGCCCAACTTTAATATTCCAAAGCCCATATTTTAAGCCCAGAAGGCCTCTGTAAAAAAATGATGAAGTGATGTGAATAGTGCGCGGCGGAAGGGCCGCACAAATGTGGTTTTCGCGGCGGTTCCGCGCTCCAACTGTGGAGTTACTTCGTCAAATTTTTACAGAACTCTTAGATTTTCCAGTACATCAATATTTTACAACCTGAAAAATTTTTCGAGACTGAAAAATTTCAACAGAAACTGTCGTGGGTAAAATGCAGTTTTGGAACTTTTTGATCGATCGGAAATGCAAACACATTACACAAAGCTAGACTAAGTTAATAGCGAGGCTCTGATACCACTGTAAGTGCACGGCGGCGCCCCGGCCGTCAATCCGACGCCGGAATGCGGAAGCGGTGAATAACTTAAATTTTGCGGACTTAGCAAATCGGCACCACCGCGCACTAAACATCCGGATCGTAACCATTAACAAGTCTAAGCTAACTAGAATACGGGTTAGAGATGTACCGACTGATCCGAGTCCTCCGGTCTTCATCTCCACTCCAATCTCCTCGCGGGATCTCCGTCTGTCTCCTCCTCGTCGGAAAGGGCACCACATCGCCTGTAGCTTTTACGGGCTCCCACCTCAATACCGAGGCAACTCGGGCGCGAAGCTGGCGAATCGACGCGTCCAAGATTTGCTGTAGGAAGTGTAGTGTAGAATCGTAGTCTCTTTTTGGGGTCTTAGAGTTGCCTTTAGATGGAGGAATGAAGATTGAACTTTGGAGGGAAATGAAGCTACCAATTTTGCAAGCCAAATGAGATGATCAAAATGAAGCACAAAATGAATCTCTCATTTTTCCTCTCCTCATCAATTAGTGGCCGGCCATTCTAGTTGGAATGGTGGAGGGAAAAGCAATTTTATCCATGAAGGGAGGTGATGGTAGGAGAAGAAAAGAGAGTGACCATAAACAAACATACACCATTCTTCACACTATTAAAACCATGCCCACTCAAATCACAAGTCAAAGCAAGTCATGGTGCAAAGAAAAGAAAGCTATCATAATCAACATATATGCAATAAAACCCTCCACAAATGTAATTTGCAAAACTGCAAATTACCCCCTCCATCGGAAAAGTCCGGCCGGGAAAGAACAAAGGAAAACCGGCCGGAACGGAATGCAAACTGGCAACTCCAGAAAACTGGTCCCGTAATAAATTACAGGAAAACCCCGATACTGTGCATATACACCCGCATTTGTATTCCGACCAGATACAAATGCAAAGAGACAAAATCTACACTGTACTAAACTAGGATCGGCTTAAACCAAAGCCGGCTAGTAATATCCGTTCGATCCTGATCCGTGCAATACCGCACGTATCTGATCGAACCCTGCCATAAACCTATACGGCTACTAGTACAAACCGTCCGATCCTGATCCGTGCAATACCGCACGTATCTGATCGGACCCTGCCATATCTCCATACGGCCTCTACAGCGTTTCGCCCGAAACTTGAGTAACTGAAAGTGTGGTGGACTCTAAAGACTCGTCAATACTATGGCTGTGGATTTAACCACTAGCACGTCAGAGGTATAAGCCAATACGTGACGGGCCACCAGCTATTGACCAAAAGGGACGTCGATGAGGAAACTCACCCCGACACCCAACTGAGCCTGTCAGTGACAATATCCGTGCAGTCCGGTCCGTTCGTCTATGAGTATCGTATGGCGGGCCTAGGGGGTTGGTAAAAGTCAGACCCCCAAAAGCGGTACAAGTCGTGTCGGAGTGTAGCCCAGAACACCCTGAGATACTACTGGAATACCTACCAGTAAATCTCCTTGCCTTGGCCAAGGACTTTGTGTAATGGCTCTCCTAGACACAGCACGACCTCACCCCCAATACCGGGAGAGACGAACCCCTGAAGATACGCTCACTGCCTCCATGTGGCTCGGGACTGTACCCAACTAAAACCTGTTTGCACGACTCCTTTGAGCCGTGGTAGGGTAGTAATCAAAGTACAGTGGGAACTCACACGAGACAAATGACGATCCCCAGGTCGATGAACTAACCTGCACACATGTCACCAGGGAACTGCCATCTGACGTCTGGTATATGACCAACTAGCATGTTCCCGGCGAGTCCTGTCCGGTGTACTCATAACCCAATGAGCACCTGTATACATCTTAGGTGATCCAACTGACACCAGTGGCTTGTGAGACCGGCCACCGCCCCTCGTCGGGGTCTCGACTGTATACACTAGTCTACTAATGGAGTATCGATGCCCGGTCTCGAAACTCCCACGACTAGGGACCTTTTAAGGATATGCTTGTAGACCCCCAGCTCCCACTTATATGATCGCCCTCATACTGCTGGTGGTCAAGCAAGAATCCTAGGGGCTCTATCAACGTGTAATAGCGACGTGTCATGTCACCTAAAACAGTACACGATGATAAAGGTAAACCAGATAGCATACTATCATCTCGAGTAAGACTGTCCTACCGGGATAGGTCCTCCCTCAATCATTACAATCACGTACCTGTGACCTAATAATTGACCCTGAGGGCACTATCTCCAACAGCAACAGCGACGGGGTCGACGGCGATGTGGCGCCGACGAGGAGGCTGCGGCGGCAAACTCGGCTGCGGGTGCTGGAGGAGGAGAGACGGTGATGAGGGAGAGGAAATGGCCGGGTTTGGGTTGCAGGTGATGAGGAGGTGGTCGGCGGTGGCACAGGTGACGACAACGAGGGTCAACGGCGGCGTTTCCGGCCAACCGGAGAAGGTGCTAGGGTTGCTGTTGGGTTCTGTTGCGGCGCCGGGCACTCGGGAGGAGGAGGAAGGTGTCGAGGTCGGGAAGAGGGGCGAAGGGGGAGATGCTGGCGTCGTCGGTGACGAGTTGCGGCGGCGACAACGAGCACGGTGGGTGCTGGTAGCTACGGCGTTGGGTGTACGGGGACGTGGGAGAGGAGGAAGGTGCAGTCTGCGACGAGGGCGAAGATGCGAGGGTGATGGTGGTGGTGGCGTCGGCGTTTGGGCTGCGGCGGCGACGGGCACGGCGGCTAGGGTTAGGGTTGCGATGGGTTTTCTTTCTCGCGATGAGGTTTCTGGAGGAGGGACGTAGATATATATATAGGGGAGAGAGAGAGAGAGTTAGAGAGAGAGAGAGAAAGAGAAATTAGAGAGAGAGACAGAGGAAGAGAGAGATAGATATAGAGAGGGATAGAGGTAGAGAGAGATAGAGACAGGGAAAGAGAGAGGAGAGATAGAGAGAGGGTTAGAGGCGGGGCCCACGGGGTTTAAACCCCTCGTGATTGGCCAAGGAAACAATTTAAAAAGATTTCAGAAGTTTAAATTAACCGTAAGAAATATTATGAATATATATTATAGTTTTAGAATATTTTATTAAATTGGGATTTTTGGCGCTAAATGAAACATTTCCAAATCGCGCCCGGGTTGTGCCCAAAAATTTGAAATTTAAATAATAGGATTTTAAGCGGGTTCCAAATTTTAAAATGAAATGTTTTATGATTAAAAAGCATGCCCCCAAGTCGGACACCTGTACGCGCGCGTAGTCGTCCAAACTCGCCCGTTTCATCGAACGGGATGAGAACTCGACGCACGGACGTTACCACGCGGCTAGGGGTGACGTGTAGGCCAAAATAAATATTTTTAATTTTACTTTAGGTGTTAAAATTTGTTATATGCAAAACTGACTCAGCCGGTTAAAATTTTGCAATAAGAACAAAACAAGCAAGATAAATGAAATGAGCAATGTCGAACACTCAACCAGTAACAGAAATAGTAGTATTGGGCTCGGGTGTTACATCATACCCAACTACAAAAGAATTTCGTCCTCGAAATTCCAAGAATACAAGATAAAAAAAACTACGGGAAAAGGTGAGGGAACTTCTGCCGGATCTCGTCTTCTCGCTCCCAAGTGGATTCTCCATGCGATCGATTACCCCAAGAAACTAGCACAAGGGGGATAACCTTGTTCTTAAGAACCTTTTCCCTTCGATCCTTGATTTCAACCGGTCGCTCCTCAAAAGTTAGGTCCTCCCGTACAGTTAACTCCGAATGATCCAAGACGTGGGTTTCATCTCGAACGTACCTTCGTAGTTGAGATATATGAAACACATCGTGCACACCTGCCAAGGACTGTGGTAACGCCAAACGGTACGCTACCTCTCCAACACGCCCCAATATCTCGAAGGGTCCAACGAATCGAGGACTAAGCTTTCCCCGACTCCCAAAACGAATCACTCCTCTAGTCGGTGATATCTTCAAGAATACCAAATCACCCACGGCGAACTCTAGAGGTCTTCTTGACGTGTCAGCCCAACTTTTCTGTCTGTCTTGAGCTGCCTTCATATGCTTCCTGATTGTATTAACCTTCTCAACGGTCTGTACTACCAAATCTGGTCCCAATAATCTTCGTTCACCAACTTCATCCCAACAAACAGGTGAACGGCACTTACGACCATATAAAGCTTCAAACGGAGCCCTCTGAATAGTCGCTTGGAAACTATTGTTGTAAGAAAACTCCACCAAGTGTAGGTGATCCTCCCAAGAACCCTTGAAGTCCAACATGCATGCTCTCAACATATCTTCAAGAGTTTGGATCGTTCTCTCCGATTGACCATCAGTTTGAGGATGATAAGCTGTGCTAAACTTCAATCGAGTCCCCAAACTTTCCTGTAAACTCCTCCAGAAGTGTGATAAGAACCGAGTGTCCCGATCGGACACGATGCTCACCGGTACGCCATGCAATCTTACAATCTCCTGCATGTACCGTTCTGCCAAAGTCTCCGTTGATTGACCAACCCGAAAAGGAATAAAGTGAGCTGCCTTGGTCAACCGATCGACAATCACCCATACTGCATTGTTGCCCTTTGGACTCCGCGGTAAAGCCGTCACAAAATCCATGGTTATATGTTCCCACTTCCACTGAGGAATCGGAAGTGGTTGCAACAAACCAGCAACCCTTTGGTGTTCAGCCTTGACTTGCTGACATACCAAGCACTTAGCCACGAAGCGAGCAATCTCCTGTTTCATACCTTCCCACCAGAAATGCTGTCAAATATCTCGGTACATCTTTGTACCTCCTGGATGTACAGAGTAAGCTGAACTGTGTGCCTCCTTCATAAGCTCTTCACGCACATCCCCCTTTGGCACACACACACGGCTACCATACCTCAACGAACCATCTTCGTGGACCAATAAATCTGTTCGTAGTCCAGCTTCGACCTGCTCTCGAAACCTTTACAGTCTAGGATCCTGCTATTGTGCCGCTTTAATCTTCTCAACCAAGGACGACTGTACTTGCAACTGCATCAACTGTCCCGTAGAATGTGGTAGCACAACCTCCAAGTCAAATCTCCGAAAATCCGCAATGATCTCCCTCTGCGTGGTCAATACCTGAATCGCTGGTAACCGACTAAGCGCATCCGGCACGACGTTAACTTTTCCCGGATGGTACTTAAGATCAAGGTCGTAGTCGGCCATCAGCTCTAACCATCTACGTTGCCTCATGTTCAACTCTTTCTGGGTGAACACATACTTCAAACTCTTGTGATCTGTAAAAACTTCGACTCTCTCACCCAAAAGATAGTGTCTCCAAATCTTCAAGGCGAAGATCACAGCCGCAAGCTCCAAGTCATGAGTCGGATAATTCTTCTCATGGGTCTTCAGTTGTCTTGATGCGTAAGCTACGACCTTCCCATTCTGCATCAAAACACATCCCAATCCTTTTCCAGATGCGTCGCTGTGAATCACCAGTCCTCCGGAATTGTCTGGTACGGTCAGGATAGGGGCGGTTATCAACTTCTGCTTCAACGTCTCGAAAGCCAATGCACATTTATCCGTCCAAACAAAAGGTACTTCCTTGCGCGTAAGCTTGGTCAACGGTTCTGCCAAACGAGCGAAGTTCTCCACAAATCTCCTGTAGTATCCGGCTAAACCAAGGAAACTTCTCACCTCAGCCACATTTCTTGGAATAGGCCAATCCCGAACTGCTGCAATCTTTTCGGGATCGACAGCGATTCTATCGCCCAACACAACATGCCCCAGAAACTTCACTTCTTCCAGCCAAAATTCGCACTTACTCATTTTCGCATACAATTTCTCTTGTCTCAGTGTCTGCAGTGCGATCTTCAAATGCTCAGCATGCTCCTCCGAACTCCTCGAGTAAACCAGAATATCGTCAATGAATACCACAATAAACTGGTCCAAGAATGGTGAAAAGATTCGGTTCATCAAATCCATGAATATTGCCGGCGCATTCGTTACTCCGAAGGGCATCACTAGATATTCGAAATGCCCATACCGAGTTCGAAACGCCGTCTTGCAAATGTCTTCTGCTTTCACTCGGATCTGATGATATCCGGATCGCAAATCCAGTTTCGAGAATACCCTCGCACCACTAAGCTGCTCAAAAAGTTCTCCAATGCGAGGGATCGGGTACTTGTTCTTGATAGTCACCCGGTTTAATTCTCTATAATCAATGCACATCCTTCTCGTGCCATCCTTCTTCTTTACTAGAAGAACTGGAGCTCCCCAAGGCGAGTTGCTGCTTCGAATCCAACCCTTCTCAAGTAGTTCACCAACTTGCTTCTTAACTTCTTCCAATTCCACTGGTGCCATTGGATAATATGCTTTAGATACTGGCGCTGCACCAGGAATAAGGTCAATCGCAAACTCCACGTCTCGCTTCGGCGCTAAGCCCGATATATCTTCAAATACGTCCATAAAGTCGCGAACAACGGCCGGCTCTTCAGTACTATCAACTTCCATAACTGCAAGAACACTGTTTGTCGGCCTAGCCCTGAACTCGACTGGCCCGACAGAACTGCTTCCCCCAGTGAAGGTAAACTCAGGATGTCCGGGAATCTGGAAAATTACCTTCCTTGCCCTACAGTCAATGTGGGCGTGGAAAGTGCCAAGAAAATCCATTCCCAAGACAACTTCATAGCTGCCCATATCTATTACCAAGAAATCTGCAAAGAGTTCCCGTCCGCACACAACAACTGTACAATCTCTACATTCCCTACTAGCTATGATTTTCCCATTCCCAGTGTGTATGTCCCAAAAACTAGACAGGGTCGTGCAGGTAATCGAGTGCGTAGTTATAAATTTGGATGACATAAAACAGTGGGATGCTCCGGAATCAAATAATGCCAATGCGGGAAAACCATGAACGAGTAAAGTACCTGAAACCACTTCTCCTGATGCCTTAGCTTCCTCAGCTGTCAAGGTGAAAGCTCGAGCCTGATTAGGTCCCTGAGTCAGCTGTTTCTGCCCTTGGAACGGTTTCTGCGGAGGCTTCTGTATATCATCTCTCGTGCGAAGCTTCGACGGACAGGCACCAATTGCGTGATCGGCCGCTCCACAAACCAAACAAAGTCCCAGCTTCCTTCGGCAATCCTTCTGCACATGCCCGGGCAAACGGCAATAGTTACAAATCATGCCTTTTCTTCGATCAACGACCACAGGCTTCTTCATTGGTGCTACCCCACGTCGATCCACTGGAATACCTCTGCGCCCATGATCTCGGTTAGGTACAAATGCGGGCTTCCTGGCCGCAACTGCTGTCTGCTGCAGGTTCCCTTTCATTCCCGATAAACTCTGTTGCTCCCGGGCTGCCGTAAGAACCTGTGAGAAAGTGGTCAAACCCAGGGAGACAATCTGCCTCTGGATGTCCATATCCAAACTGCGCAAGAACCTTCGCGCCCTGTCTGCCTCGTTGGCGACTAAAGGTCCAGCGAAACGGCTGAGTCTCGTCCATACCGCTGCATGTACATCCACGGGTGCTCCATTTTGCCTCAGCCCAATAAATTTCTCTTCCATTTCCTCTCGTGCAGTCCTTGGGAAGAATTTCTCCAGGAAACTCTTAGAGAAATCCGCCCAACTGATTGGCTTGGGCAAGCGGGTCTCCTCCACAAGTCACCACTCTCGGGCGTAATCCACTAGCTGAATGCGCACCACATCAACTCTTTTGTCCTCTGGGATCTGTGCCGCAATCAGCAGATTCTCCGTGTCAACTAGCCACTGCTCGGCTGGCAACGGCTCCTCCAGACCAGTGAAAGTGGTAGGACCCAAACGTCTGAAATCTGCCACGGTCCCTACCCGGTCAACTGGTTTCGCTCCAGCGTTGTTTATAGACTGCCGAATGGCCTGCAAACCCTCCTGAAATGAATCTGCTTGCTGCTGGATCAGCTCAGTATGCCTCTTCTGATTTTCCAACATTCCACGTATCATTCCCAACATGGCGGCTTCATCCACGCGCCTCTGATACGTCTTGAAATTCTTATCTGCCATATTCCTGAAATCAAAACATCCAACATTAGCATGATGATAGATTCAATATATAAATCAAGGCTAGAACTCCAAGATACTTAAATAGAGTACCGCATTGTAACTATGCCGCGGTATCATAACCACAATTACTTAACTCCACCCAAGTCGCCTAAGTCCTAGAGATAACAAGAAATCGGGTTTTCGAGTTGACATGCAAGTAAGTTTGCACGTCGATATAATCCGGAAGAATGTGATTCAAGAATGGTAAAACGGTCAAGGTGGTAGGACATGTTTCCTAAGCACGGGTATTCTGATTCGTGTATCGGGTATAATACCCAACTACAAAAGAATCACCCAATTAACCTGGCTCTGATACTAAAAGAACCATGTCACGCCCCGCTTCCCAGAGTACGCAAGATTGGGCACGTGACATAGCCAACCATGCTACCTGTGGGTAGGAAGTATCCATCCACAGTCACATTACGGCTGTAGAGATATCAAGAACAAGATGAAAAACTATCTAACACATGTCCAAATCCAGAATAACAAGAGTCAATGATAAATAAGTGCGGAAGTAAATGATCCAATACAATAATAGAAAAGTACGTCCCATAATGCGGGCTCACATCTAGAAATAAAATGCAAGAAATAAACTAATCACTACAGAACTCACAAATCAGCCTGCTGGCTGAAGTACTCCTGCTCGGTCAGCGACAATGGTAAAGAATCTGGGCCATGCAAAACCCAGACGTCAGCGCATCATGTCAACCAATAATATAATATGAACATGGTAATAAGCAATGCAGAAATAAACATGAATAAAGCAATAGTATGAAACAAGCAGTGCAGGGTAGTGTGCAGTGGGTAACTAAACTATTCTAAAGTCTTTGAAATCAATTCGAGTAATCCTCCATGTATCTCAAAGGATATGTCACGTTACCCCCCGGGACCACGGATCTGGAAGATGGGAACCAATAATGGTTCTGTCCCGTTGCCCCCCGGGACCACAGATCAGGAATGTAAGAGTCACGAATGGCTCTGTCCCGTTACCCCCCGGGACCACGGATCAAGTAATACCCTTTTAAGTTACACTTTATATTACCCGTTTGATTTCCCAATACCCCCAGGTTATATGTGTCAGGTCAGGTATTCAGTAGTCAAGGACTAATGCCAACACAAGATCAGGTAACAGGTCAGGTTTGTCTGGATAGACAACAGGAATGGTCCATGAGGACCCCAAGTCAGGTTTGTTGGCATTAGGCATGAGATCAGGTAACAGGTCAGGTCATGGTACATCAGGTTAAGTCGATAGTAAAGGGTACCATGTCCGGTGCATCGGTATATATATATGTCATGTGTAGCAAGGTCAGGTCAATATGTAACACAATCGAGGGTGTGCTCACAACAGGTATAAAATCGAACACGGAATAACAGCAGGAAATAAGCAATGAATTAAACAACAATAAGCAATTTATTTAATCACATTAGTGCATTGGTATAGTGCAGACATTTCATCATATTAGCAAGTTTCGAGCACCCCTTGCGGTGCAATACCGTTATATCAATATCAGAATGTAGTAGAACTACCAGTGTATAGGCTATCATCCTTAAACAGTAAAATGTGGTTAACGGGTAACTTCGTTATTAGGGTTAAAGTGGCAAGCTGTAATTTTAGGTTAATTGTAAAATGATATATGTCCTATTGCATCCAAAATGAGAAACTAGCTATATCGAGTTAAGTTTGCAGGTTTAACGAGTCAAAATATATATAACTGTTTAGTATAGCATGTAGCAAGTGATACTTGCCTCGACGGTAAAACGGACGTAACGTCGGCGGAAAGACACGCGACGGACGCGCGGTTCACGGATCGAATCCAAACAACGAACAGTGGGACCACGCGGACCGGGGTACTTCGCTGGAACGTCGGGTCAAGTCGTCAGCACGGCCGGATTCCGGCGAGATGCCAAAACAGCGACAACAGTTAGCAATACTACGCACGGACAAAGATCAACCAGCGAGGGGAAAAAGGAAGGGGAAAAGTGAAGGGAAGCTTACCGGGATCTCAAGGGTTGCAACAGCGACGGGGTCGACGGCGATGCGGCGCCGACGAGGAGGCTGCGGCGGCAGACTCGGCTGCGGGTGCTGGAGGAGGAGATACGGTGAGGAGGGAGAGGAAATGGCCGGGTTTGGGTTGCAGGTGATGAGGAGGTGGTCGGCGGTGGCGCAGGTGACGACGACGGGTGTCGACGGCGGCGTTTCCGGCCAACCGGAGAAGGTGCTAGGGCTGCTGTTGGGTTCTGTTGCGGCGCCGGGCACTCGGGAGGAGGAGGAAGGTGTCGAGGTCGGGAAGAGGGGCGAAGGGGGAGATGCTGGCGTCGTCGGTGACGAGTTGCGGCGGCGACAACGAGCACGGTGGGTGCTGGTAGCTACGGCGTTGGGTGTACGGGGACGTGGGAGAGGAGGAAGGTGCAGTCTGCGACGAGGGCGAAGATGCGAGGGTGATGGTGGTGGTGGCGTCGGCGTTTGGGCTGCGGCGGCGACGGGCACGGCGGCTAGGGTTAGGGTTGCGATGGGTTTTCTTTCTCGCGATGAGGTTTCTGGAGGAGGGACGTAGATATATATATAGGGGAGAGAGAGAGAGAGTTAGAGAGAGAGAGAGAAAGAGAAATTAGAGAGAGAGACAGAGGAAGAGAGAGATAGATATAGAGAGGGATAGAGGTAGAGAGAGATAGAGACAGGGAAAGAGAGAGGAGAGATAGAGAGAGGGTTAGAGGCGGGGCCCACGGGGTTTAAACCCCTCGTGATTGGCCAAGGAAACAATTTAAAAAGATTTCAGAAGTTTAAATTAACCGTAAGAAATATTATGAATATATATTATAGTTTTAGAATATTTTATTAAATTGGGATTTTTGGCGCTAAATGAAACATTTCCAAATCGCGCCCGGGTTGTGCCCAAAAATTTGAAATTTAAATAATAGGATTTTAAGCGGGTTCCAAATTTTAAAATGAAATGTTTTATGATTAAAAAGCATGCCCCCAAGTTGGACACCTGTACGCGCGCGTAGTCGTCCAAACTCGCCCGTTTCATCGAACGGGATGAGAACTCGACGCACGGACGTTACCACGCGGCTAGGGGTGACGTGTAGGCCAAAATAGATATTTTTAATTTTACTTTAGGTGTTAAAATTTGTTATATGCAAAACTGACTCAGCCGGTTAAAATTTTGCAATAAGAACCAAACAAGCAAGATAAATGAAATGAGCAATGTCGAACACTCAACCAGTAACAGAAATAGTAGTATTGGGCTCGGGTGTTACAATTGGCAAAAATGGTTCTAGCATGTATGCCCTTCCTAGGTTCCCTCGAACAATCATTACCCATTAAGGGTATGTAGTCTTCAAATTGAAGGGGTTGGTCGTGAACAGGTAGCCTAGGAATTAAGGTGACTTCATGGATGAAGTCCTTATCAATGATTATTTCTCTATCACCCCCAAAGTAATTTAATAAAACCGTATTGTGTTAGGCAACCTTCATCCATGCACTCGTAAAAACGAGTAACTAGATCTGGAAGAGCGTGGGCATTGGAATGATTGTAAATTAAAAAGTTCCACCCTCGCCGTGTGATTTCATCAGCAAAATAACTTCCGTAAATTGTGTGTGAGTGTAAAATCTCGTTCTAATTGCATGGTTGGTGCCATTCAGAAAGTTCACAGATTTATAAAAAAAATTTAACAGAGAGGGAGAGATGATGCAAACCTCCTCTGAAGATTTCAGAGGGTGACGCAGCAAGGGAGCGGTGGAAGCACGGCGGGATGCAGGGTTTGGCGGCGGAAGGGCGGCGGCGCAGGGAGATCTTGCTGCAAAAACTTGAGCGGCGGCTAGGGTTTTGAGAGAGTTGAAAAATTAGGGTTATGAAAACCGCAGAGGGGTCGGGTTTTATTTATAGGGGGAGTGTGTTGGTTATTAGCAAAAAAGTCATCTTAAAAAGAGGAATTTATTTGTAAATTAAAAAAAAATTATTTTTTTTATTTCTGGAAATTTACAAGAATACCTAAAAAAAATTATATATATATTTTTTATTTTCAAAATTTCTTATTTTTATTTTGTTTTTATAAAATTACAAGTGATACATACCCCTAAAGTTGTTTGAAACGGTGTTTTGGCTAGATAATCGAAATTTAGGGGTAGATGGAGGAAGATCAGTCAATGTATATCGGCTCCTGCAGAAACAGGAGCTCCTCCGAAGGGTCCGCAGTGAGGAACGGTTTAAGTCGATGTCTGTTCACTTTAAATAGTGAACCGTCCTCTGGATTTTCTAAATCGACCGCACCATGCGGATATACGGTGCGTACCATAAATGGCCCTTTCGATCGAGATCGGAGCTTTCCGGGATGGAAGTGCAATCGCGTGTCGTAAAGTAAAACCTGTTGACCAGGTTTGAAAGTTTTTCGCATGAGGTGTTTATCGTGAAACACCTTCGTTCTGTTTTTAACGACTACTGCGTTCTCGTAAGCTTCATCCGAAGCTCGTTCAATTCATTCAACTGCAGCTTTCTATTGCTGCCCGCATCTCCTAGAGATAAATTCAAATCTTTTATTGCCCAAAATGCCCTATGCTCAATTTCAACAGGAAGGTGGCAAACCTTTCCATAAACAATCCTATATGGAGACATGCCAAGAACGGTCTTAAAGGCAGTTCGGAATGCCCAAAGGGCATCAATAAGTTTTGACGACCAATCTTTACGGTTTTTGGAAACCATTTTCTCCAATATCTGTTTAATTTGCCGATTTGAAATCTCGGCTTGCCCATAAGTTTGGGGATGATAGGGCGTTGACAGCTTGTGAGTAATGGAGTATTTCCGCATTAAGGACTCGAAAGTCCTATTACAAAAGTGAGATCCATTATCACTGATAATCGCGCGAGGATGCCCAAACCGAGAAAAGATGTTTTCTTTGAGAAATCTAACGACAACCTTGTTGTCATTAATTCGGCTGGGCACAGCCTCGACCTATTTAGAAACATAGTCAACAGCGAGTGGAATATACATGTTCCCAAAGGAATTGGGAAATGGTCCCATAAAGTCTATCCCCCAAACATCAAAAATTTCAACAACCAAAATTGGTTGGAGCGGCATTTCATTTCTCCTAGATATCCGGCCCAAGTGTTTGCACCGGAAGCATGTCTTGCAGTAATCGTGTGCGTCTTTAAAAAGTTGTGGCCAGTAGAAGCCACACTGCAAGATCTTTTCTGCTGTCTTTTTAGGGCCAAAATGCCCGCCACACGCTTGATCGTGGTAAAAAGACAACACGCTCTTAAACTCTTTGTCGGGGACACATCGACGAATGATTTGGTCGGAACAGTATTTGAAGAGATACGGTTCATCCCAGTAAAAATGTTTCACTTGGGATAGGAATCGGAGTTTGTCCTGACTCGACCAATCAGTAGGTATAAGTCCGGTGGCCAAATAATTTACAATATCTGCGAACCAAGGTTCGCATGACACAGTTAAGAGCTGCTCATCTGGAAAAAACGTCCTTTATTGGAAATTGAAGTGTTGGCGAAGAAGGAAGGCGTGAAAGATGGTCGGCGACTACGTTTTTACATCATTTCTTATCTATGATGACAAGATCGAACTCTTGTAGTAGGAGAATCCAACGTATAAGCCGAGATTTAGCATCTTTCTTCGCAAAAAGATGGCGAAGAGCTGAGTGGTCAGTGTAAACGATGACTGGAGAGCCGATTAAATAGGGCCTGAACTTTTCGAGTGCAAACAAAACAACTAAGAATTCTTTTTCATTTGTTATGTAATTTAATTGGGCCTCATTCAATGTCCGGCTAGCGTAATAAATTACATGCGGCATCTTATTGATGTGCTGTTCAAGGACAACACCAATGGCAAAATCAGATGCATCGTACATAAGTTCAAATGGGTGCGTCAAGTCAGGAGATGAAAGAATGGGAGCGGAAGTAAACGAGTTTTTCAAAGACTCGAACTCCTTCATACAGCTCGAGTCAAAATCAAAAGTAGCGTCCTTGGCCAACAAGAGAGTCAAGGGTCTAGCAATCTTGCTAAAATCCTTGATGAACCGTCTATAGAAACCGGCATGGCCAAGGAAGGCACGAATGTCTCGGACGCACTCGGGAGGAGGAAGATTGGAAATAACTTCAATTTTGGCCTTATCTACCTCGATGCCATTTTGCGAGATGATATGTCCTAAGACAATACCTTCTCGTACCATAAAGTGGCATTTCTCCCAATTTAGAGTAAGATTCTTATCCTTACAACGGGTAAGGACTGCGTCTAAATGTAGCAAACACTCATCAAAGGAGTCGCCGAAAATGGAGAAATCATCCATGAAGATCTCCAAGAATTTTCAACTATGTCTGAAAAAATTCCCATCATACACCGCTGAAAAGTAGCGGGTGCATTGCACAACCCAAAGGGCATGCGACGGTAGGCAAACATACCGAAGGGACAAGTGAATGTGGTCTTGTCTTGGTCCTTTTCGGCGATAGGAATTCGATTATAGCCGGAATAGCCATCCAAAAAGCAATAAAATTCATGTCAAGCTAATCGTTCTAGCATTTGGTCAATGAAAGGTAATGGAAAGTGGTCTTTCCGTGTTGCGGCGTTGAGTTTTCTATAATCGATGCATACTCGCCACCCAGTTTGGGTGCGAGTAGGTATTAACTCATTCGCCTCATTAGTTATGACCGTTATGCTAGATTTCTTGGGGACAACATGAATGGGGCTAACTCATTGGCTATCGTAGATAGGGTAAATGATAGCACTATCAAGACATTTTACGATCTCCTTTTAAATAGCCTCCTTCATGATTGGGTTGAGGCATCTCTGTGGATCCCTTGCTGGCTTGGCATTATCCATCATATGAATATGATGTTCAACAATTAGGGGACTAATCCCCTTGATGCCCGCCATAGTCCAGCCAAAAGCTTGCCAATTGTTTTGTAAGACCGTTAAAATGGCTTTCTCTTGCTCGGTGGCTAGAGATGCCGATATGATAACAGGAAGGGTCTCATTCTCACCTAAGTAAGCGTGTTTAAGGTGAGACGACAATAACTTGAGTTTGAGTGTTGGAGGCGAAACAATTGAAGGTGAAATTGGTGAAACTGTCTCAAACTCGAAGGATTCCAACAGGGGTTCAAAGCGAGTGTAAGCAACCGAGTCGGATGGTTCAGTTAACTCATGGTTCAGTTAACTCATCCGAAAATTCAAAGGTTTCAATCTCGGGTGGTGATTCTTCAAAATCGTTCGAAAAAGTGAAACACTCGTAATCATTATCGGGTGTGAAAGCAGTATCAGATTCTAGGAGGAACGCACTAGTGGTGTCAAAGTTGTTGTGATCGAACAGAAATTTTTCGAGCTCACAGTCCTCCTGAGTGATCTCTTGGATCGAGAAAACATCAAGTATATTAGCATTAGGCTCGGACGGTTGATTCCCCAACTTAAAAATGTTGAGCTCAACTGTCATGTTTCCAAAAGATAGGTTCATTGAACCATTTCGATAATTGATCACCGCATTAGAAGTTGCAAGGAATAGGAGACCGAGAATCACCGGAATTTGACTCCGGGGGTTAGCTACAGGTTGTGTGTCCATAACAATGAAATCAACAGGGAATATTGAATCCCCTACTTTAATCAACACATCCTCTAACTCACCCCTAGGATGGGTGATAGATCGGTCGGCTATTTGGAGAGTACAATGTATGGGTTTCAACTCTCCAACACCTAATTGCTCATATACTGAATAGTGAAGCAGGTTAACACTGCACCAAGATCTAAAGTGCGCGATTGATGTTCTTATCCCCAATAGTTATTGAAATTGTAGGATAGTCAGGGTCCTTTTGCTTTTGAGGTAAAGATTGGGTAAGAGCATCGCTCACTTCATTAGCCAAGAAAACTTTCTGGGTACCTGTGATTTCCTCTTCTTGGTGCATAAAACCTTTAAGATTTTAGCGTAAGAAGGGACTTGTTGGATTGCATCCAAGAGGGGAATGTTAATACTAACCTGTTTAAATAACTCCACAATCTTCTCCATTTGTGGACTTGGTTTATTGGATCTCAACCTGTTTGGAAATGGAACATTTTGAAAATTTATTGAGTCTAATATTTGTGGAGGGGATTGCAGAGTTGGAATGGATTCCAGTGTTGGTGTCTTCGTGGAGTGAGATGTGGGTCCGTTCGGAGTAGTAGACGAATTAGAGCCTTGCGAAGAATGGATAACAGGCTCTGAAGATGATGAAGAAGAAGAAGAAACGTCCGGGGTGTCATCATTAATGCCCACATTATTGTGCAACATTCTTCCAGATCTCAACGTGGTTACAGCACTCACATTATGATTTTTTGTTCATGAGCAATATGTGCATTTTGTGTGTGACCGGGATTTAGCAATGGTTGAGATGGAAGCTTTCCCTTTTTTCGCTCGCTTAGAGCAGCATTCAGTTGTGCAATTTGAGCTTCAATTGCTTTGATGCTTTGATCATGTGAAGCAGTGTGTTGCGCCAAAGACTGAATGAAAGACTGGATATTGACGGATGATTGAGTTGATTGTTTCAGAAACGCATCCAGACTTCGTTCTAGAGAGGAAACCTTATCGTTATTTGGCCGAACAAAATTGTTTTGAGAAAAATAGTTGTTTGGAGCAAAATTGTTCATTAGATTTTGGTAAGGTTGGGGTTGGAAAGGTTGCTGATATTGAGTTTGTTAATGAGCTTGTTGTTGTGGAGGAGGCCTCTGGAAATTGTTATTTCCTTAGAATTGTTGTTGATTTTGATTCCATGCGAAATTTGGGTGGCTCCTCCAACCAGGATTGTAAGTTGAAGAGTATGGATCATTTCTTTGTCTTTGCTGAAAGGCAGCATTGACTTGATCCTGTCCTTGAGCAGGTGGATTGTAAGGACACTTTTCAGTCAAGTGGGACGGATTCGAACAACAAGCGCATATAGTACGAGTGGGTAAAGTAGGGGCAGGAGAAGGCGATGAGAATGTGCTCTCAATTGCCTCTAGTTTCTTCGTGATTGCAGCCATTTCGACCTTCATTGCAATCGACATGTCAAGTTGATGAATGCCCGCCATAGACTGACCGAAAGAGGTAGATGAAGTGGATGAAGTGGTCTGTCTAGTGCTTTCCCACTGAAGTGTTTGTTCAGCAGGATCGTCGAGAAATTGCCAAGCTTCCTCGCTTGATTTGGTTAGGAAGTGACCTTGACAAATGGTTTCCAGCAACTGCTTAGTTGCTGGGTTCTGTCATTCGTATAAAGTTTGGGAAAGTTGCCATTTCTCAATACTGTGATGAGGGCACTGAACAAGAAGGTCTTTGAATCTTTCGAAACACTTCCAAAAAGGTTCGGTAGGAAGCTGGGAAAATTGATTAATCTCATTACGAATTCTTGTCGTCTTGTGATGTGGATAAATTTTTTTAAGAAAAGCTTTAACAAACTCTTCCCAACTGTTTATGGAATGCGATGCAGTACTATATAGCCACTTTTCAGCTAGGTCACATAATGTGAAGGGAATGACTCGTAGCCTTATAGCATCATCGGACAGCTGGGTCATTGCACAAATATTCTGGAATTTGTTTATGAAGATATAGGCATCTTCGGATTCCAGCCCGTGAAATTTGGGCAACATGTTGATGAAGTGGGTCTTAATTTCAAAGTTATCCCTATTAGGTGGTGGAAGTGAAAGACATGTAGGAAGTGCGGAGCAGGTGGGATAGAAAAGATCCTGGAGCGCGATTCGTTGGTGCGCTTCGACAGGCGGGTGTTATGGGTTATTCGCACCCAGCTGAGGTGGAATCAGTCCCGAAGTAGGTAAGGGGTTGTTAGGATCGAATCCTGACATCTCCTTAGAAGATGATGAATGTGAAGACGAAGTTAAAGAAGTGGAGGGAATTTCGACTTCGGAGTCGAACGCGTCATCAGTAGGAACTAACGAGACACGGACTAAACGGGCGCTAGTGTCCCTAGTCCAACCGGACATACACTAACAAGTTGCAGTGTAGTCAAAAAGCAGAAGGTGAGGGTAAGAAAACGTCAATGGGGAATTGTGAAATGTAGGTGGGGTGCAATGGATTTCTAGCGACAAATGGAAAGTTTTTGTAAATTTTTTTTATAAAGATTTGTGTGCACATATTTGTACGGAATTAATTTCAATCAACCACAGTTAAACATGCACAATCAAGCCTAGATCTAGGGTCTCTTATGTCAACTAGACTGCTCTTAACTAGTCCAAAGCGACAAGTTGTGAGATATCCCTCAAATCGCCTCTTCACCGCCAATTGTGGCGAGGTAAGCACAAGTAAAGAAATGAGGGATCCTCTCACAAATCACCGTGAGACGGGCCATTTAAAATTACCTTTCCCACTTGTCTAGCCTAGGCACCACAAAGTCAGGTTTTGATAAACGACCGATTGCCCACAACCTTCCTCTGTCCTAATGAGCGCGACAGTCCTTAATTGGCTGAGTCTAAATATTTTTTAATTAACTCGAGGGTTGATGCATATGCTTTTTGTGATTTTTGGGGTCTTAGAAAGGGAAGTGAAATTCCTCACCCAATCTTTATTGGTGTTTGAACCCCTTAAAAGTCCGTTTTAAATATGCAAAGCAATTAACACAAAAAATCCAAAACACTTGCCAATTTTTTTTAATTTGCGGCGTAAAGAATCCTGCACAAAATGATTTATTGGAGAGGGAGAAGAAGTTTTTGCGCAAAGAACCTTGCAGGAAAATTTTTCAGTGGAGATCAGAGGGTTACAGAGAAGACAAGAAATACTCACAGAGGGATTTGAAGGGCTGACGTCAGCAAGGGGCCGCGGATCCACGGTCAAAAGCTTGATACTGCGGCGGTTCCACGGTAGGTAAGTTGGTTCAATCCTCCAAAATTCTTCTGTTGTTTGTTGTGGTTCTCCTCTGTCTGTTCAGATCTTCTGTTTGCTGTTTTGTTCACTGGTTTTGCTCCAGATCTGAAATTTTCCGTCTTCCTTTCCTGCGCAATTTACACAAAAACCCTTCAAAAAATAACAAGATGATAATTTTTATATTTTTCAATTTTTATGTTTTTCTAATTAACCCGAAATTACAAAAAGAAATAACTACCGTTTCCCCGGCAACGACGCCATTTGATTGGAAGAGATTTTGTATGCATTTTAAAATAAAGAGTAAGAATTACCGCAATCAATAACGGTGTCGCTTGGTAGCTAACCGGTTGAGTACGGGTCGGTCCAAAGGGAAATCGTATTCTTTTCTTATTGTTCTTACGAGTTAAGTTCTATTTGTGGTAGGATTTGATTTTTATAAAAACTAAAATTGAATTTGATTTGGATTAAAAACTTGCTAGGATTAGGATTAGGTTAGTTTGGAAAGGTAATTCTACTCACCACTTCCTTTGCCCTAATTAAGAACATAGGTGTTATGGTAATAATTAACAAAGAGAATTAGCACGATTAAAGAGAAACTTTGTTTCTTCCTTTTGGCCCTTGTCCGTCCTTTCTTAATTCTTAGCCCTAACCTCTATCTAAATCAACCACAACCGGTCTAACTAGAGAATCACCTCTATCTCGTAGGATAGGGTGCCATAGTGAGCGGTGGGTGATTAATTTACATAGAGTCCTAATTTAAAATATTAAACGGGCAAGAAAAGAGTGAGAGATTTCCATCTCTCAAACCTACCCAATTCTAACCCTAACAAGTGAGAAACTACTCACTCATTAAGGATGTTATGATGAAATTCATTTTTATAATTTTCTTTTAATAACCTAATTAATTTGCAGATAATAAAGATAGATACGAAAATTGCGGAAATTAAATTACAGATAAGAAATATTCAAGATAAAAAACTTTCATTTTATTGACACCTCTTGACGATTACAATGAAAATAAAATTTAATCTAGAAATTGAAAGAGGCATGCATTCATAAGGCTTTAGGGTTTCCTATTTGTAGATAGGAAAAACCCTAGGGTTTATATCTGATCCACATTTAAAATTACAAGACTAACCTAAGAAAGCCGGGTCAAAGCACCGACACCACCGACAAATTGCACCGACACGTAAACAGCACAGCCGCGGAATCGCGGCGGAATGCCATGTTTGGCCGCGGATCCGTGGCCTTCTTGAGGGCTCTCTGTCTCAACTTTCCAGGGTTGCTTCATGTTTCCTTTTGCTTCTATTTTCTTCACTTGGTTCTTCAGAATCTTTTCTACTTTCTTCCAGATTTCCAACAGTGCAGAATTTGTGGACTTTTACCATAAACTTCGCTTTGAAGTTTTGTGTCTTGTGCTGCCCTTGAACTGTTTTGTGCATGGAACTGTTTATTGATCTTCATTTGTTCCTTGAACTGTTAGGCGGCATCATACGGATTCATCTTTTGTTGGTCGTAGTCTCACTTTTGTAATGTCTTTTTATGAATTTCACTGTATTGTTCTGGGAACCTGTAACCTGCAACTATTTAGCAGACATGGATCAAAAGCACTTATTTATTTGAAATATGATTAAGAATGGGCGATATAATAATGCAATATTCTGATATGAACACTCACCTAACTCCGCCCCGCTCTACTCGATTCCGACGGATGCCTTGCCCTCCTTTTTCGTCCTAAAAGTCCATGCGCTTGTACCTACAATTCAAAGCATATCGTATCGCATAAAAATCCAAATCGAAAACAGATACGACGAGCGTAGCCCACATAGGTTAGAACCTATGGTCAACGCATGCTAAAACAACAAAACAACCCTGATATCGACGTACGAACGTCAAACAACCGAGTCAAAACTCAGATATAAAAAATTGAGTTTTCAAATATCGTGAGATATTGACAGATACTTAGTAAAATAACTCCAGATTATTCTAAAGGTGAAATTAGACTTTTTAGCATATAGAAGAGGCCTAATTATCTAGTGACTGGGCTACAGACCAAACCCCAGATCCTAACTCCTAAAAATACCCGAGATTTGCTGCCATTTTGCATTAATTGGCGGCCAAGGTTTGGAAGGAAGGGCTCGTGTTTCGAGGGTGCACTCATCATTCAATAACAAGCTTTCTGTAGTTGCAAAATAATTCTGAGGTTACTGGTTTAATAGCAGACTTAGTTTGAAAGCCTAGCCTTTAACTAAATACTAGTTTTAATACTAATTCAAATATTATGATAGATTAGTGAAGTCTTGGGGGTTTAATAAGGGATAATTAACACTATGGTACCCTCATCTAGCCTAGATTAAGGTGTTGTCAACCCAAGAATTTTCATAACCCCAATGTCACATCAAAACCTTTCTTTAAGTTTTAAAACTACTTAAAACACACATTTTTTAACTTAATTAAGAGTTGTTAAGGCAAGGGATTTGATAAAACAAGATTAAGGTTGACTTATTACATCTAGATTAGCTTGATGGAGGTCCTGAGCTTTGCAAGGCTTCAAGATGAAGGATTTGGCTCACATAAGTATCCTGAAGGCACAAAATTAGGATTTTGTGAGGATTTGTGAGGATTTTTAAGTGGGTGGGTGTGTGGGATTTAGGAGGTGGAGAAAGGTCTTGGAGAGGAATTGAAGAAAGAAGAAGGAGAAATGAAGAAGATGGAACGAGAGAAAGAGAGAGATGAAGAAAACAATGGCTAATATTAGCCATGCACAATAATTCCCACCATTTATTGCTCCATACCCTCTTGCCCCCTATTATTATTTTCTTTTCTTTTTTTCTTTTTTCTTTTAAAACAAATTAAAAACAAAATAAAAATGAAACCATGATATAAATCATGAATAAACTGTTACATATCATGCACACAAAGCATGTTTAACAAAATGGACTTGGCTTAATGCATAATTAGGAAAATACTAATAAAGTTTATCATAAAATTGTATGTATATATTTATATATATTAATTTATAAAAAGCCCAATTAAATAAATACTTTCATAATGATATTTCATTTTTAAATTCCAATTATATTCAAAAAATATAGGTATATAATTATACCAATCTACGAAAACTGAAATCTATAATCGCATAATATCCGTGAAATTTATTATTTTATTATTTAAATTCCAAAAATAATATTTTCTATTTTCTGAAATGTTACAGGTTTGGATGTTGTGGGTTGCTTGGTGCTCGGTTTCGGTTGGCCAAGAGGAGAGGGAGATGATGGCGGTGTTGACTAGTTGATGAGGAGGAGGAGGAGGAGGAGGGGCTCGGCTTAGTGGTTGACGGCGTTGGCTTAGGCTCTCAGGTTATAAGGGATGGTAAGGGAAGATGGAAATGAAGAAGGAGAAGAGAACGAGAGGAGGGTGGAAGATGGAGAGGGGGGAAGGTGCTGCATTGGGGATTAAGTTAGAGTTAGGGTTTTGTTTAATAGGGAGTGAATTAATGGGATTGGTTATGAGAAGGTGAACAGTAGCCGGGGGTTATTTGCATGGGAAGTTTGGGAGCTTGTGGGGTTTTGGACTCATGGGATTCTAAAGAAAAGAAAAGGAAGAAAGGTGAAGGGAAACGAAAAGAATTGGGTAGGTTTGGGTTATTGGGCTAAGGGAAATATTAGGAAAAATGGATGGAGAGATAAAATAGAATTATTAAAATAATATATTTAATGGAAAACAAAAATATATGGAAAATACCAAAAACAAATAAATAAAGTATTTTATTAAAAAAAGATAATACGAATGTATAAGAATTTTGGGGTCGTTACATTCTACCTTCCTTAAAAATAATTTAGTCCTCGAAATTACTTCAATAAAAATGTTGCAACAGAGCAAGGAGTAGGATCAGGATAATGCAGTCATGTTACATTGTCGCGCTCCATCAGTCGGTACTCTGGTCGATAAGAAGGTTTTCAACTAGAATGGATCTCGAGGGAATCGTGAATACTACCATCCTTTGACGACAGTCGAGAGTAGCAAAGAGAGAGAGTTTGAAGTTAACGAGAACGGTTCAAGGACACAAAAAATTTCTAAGAGATGCAAGTGGAAAGGAGTGGGCTGAATTCAAGGAATCAAAAGTCGAGATGTGATTTTTACGGAAGTTGAGAGTGAAGTTCAAGATGGATTCAAGGATTAGGATGAAATTCAAAGAAAAGGTTAAATGTAATTGCTGGATTTCAAAATTCTTGTAATATATTTCTTTCGATGTCATGCAGAACTGACCAGTATAGGCCACCAGTAAAACCTGTCATGCCCCGCTTCCCAAGAGACGGTAATAAGCATGCGATGAGATCCGCGACGTATTTATTCCGAGAAGATCATTTCTCGTAACAAATATGCTAAGCGTTTATAAGCAACATAAAGCAACAAGAAATAACAAGTGAATAAAATCCAACTATTATTTATTACATTCAAGATTCCATAGAGTTTCAAACGATAACAAGATGTCTGAAATACAAGATAAGATAACATAAAGAAGCCTTAACAGAAAGGCATACTGATATGAAAAGATGAAAGGAAACTAGTCGTCCGCTTGTAATGCAAGTTGAGAATACTCTTACTCTATCGGTTCTATTTATTCCGTCCCTAAGTCACCTGACGAATATTCTAAGGAAAAAGAAACAAGGTAGAATGCCCGTCAGCGAACTTGCGCTCGGTAAGTCCCCAATAGAGGTGTGGAGTATATAAATAGGTGCAACGCGACATATAATATAGCATGAAGGAAAATAATGAACATGTGAACAAGTATGACGTGGTAATTATCATGGAAACTACATAAGCATGGCAAACTACACAAGGATGGCAGTTCAGTGTAAGCATGGTGCCAGTAACAGAGGCATATAATAAGCATAACTGATGAACATGAAATGTCAGGAGATAAAGTCTAAGAGGTCACTACAAGGGTAAGCTAATCTATCGTCAGTTCAAATATGAATATCAACCAATTTTAAGAGTATTCTAAAACCCAAGGATAGGGCCCCAGGAGCAAGGAATCACGAGCCCGAACAACGGGACCCCAAGCTATATAGGAGTCAACCCGTGTCAAAAGAGTAATGGGACTCCTGAGATTCCATTGGATTCACACTCAAACTACCCTAACACCCAGTGTATTCTAGATTGTAGTTAATGTCACAAGTTTTGCCCGAATCCATGAATACAAATGAGATATTACAAGTTCAGATTTCGAGTTGAGTTCATGTCAAGTGCACGTATTCTACATTATGGATAATGTCACAAGCCTTGCCTGAATCCATGAATACTTTAGAGATACAAGTTCAATGTCAAGTTTTTGAGTTGAGTTCAAGTATTCATGTCAAGATGTATTCATGTCAAGATGTATTCGTGTCATGTCTGAGTATTCGTGTCAAGTTGTATTCATGGTTCGAGTCCAGTCGAGTCTAACATGTAACAGGATTATTCATGTAAGTTGTGTAGGTTCAGCAATAAAGATTGCATAGCTTGAATGAGACATGTATAATGTAATAAATAAAGTAATATATCAGATCAAATACATGTCAGGTATTAATGCAGTTTGTATAACAGTTTGAGACGACTCAAGTATGCTTGAGCCGACTCACAAGTTATCTCTAATCATAATTTTTTTTCTCTGGCGGTAAGAAACGGCTCAAAAATGCTTGAGCCAGCTCGACATGATTTAAGACTGCTCAATCAAAATTAAGCCGGCTCACTTCATGCCAAGTGGGTTTTCCTAAGAGTTAATGGTATTTTAGTGATTTCTTAACTCTAACTCCACGAGGCTCAAGGGATAAGATGCCACGTAACCTACTAACTGTTATAATTAATTGAGAATACTAATCTAAATAATTACGAATATCATTCTACCCTAAATAAACATGTTAAACACTACCTTATATGAACAAAAATTCATGTATACTAATCTTACATTTACACACGTAAATATGATAACTTACATTAAAATTTAACTACAATAAATTGGTATTGATATTGTAAAAAATCTAGATAATAAAATGGAAAAATAACAAACTTTGCTGGTGATGATAAACAAAAACAGACTACTGATAAAAATTAACATTAAATGCATCCCAATACCATATGAATGCAAATCATACTAATAGTAATATTATAATGACAATAATATCAATAACACTACTATAAAACTAATAATTGATAAATATATTTATAATGCAACTTATTGAATACAATTATAGTTGTAACGTGCATTATAAAGATAATACTATATATAAACTGCTAACTATTTGATATAGAAAACTTTAGAAATTACTAACTGATCTTTAGAGGCTTAGGATCAGAACGTGAGTGTAGGGTAGGTCGTTATCCCGTGCGTTATTTACGAGTAATTTTTAACAAATCCATGTACAAATAATTCTACGCATATAAAAAATGTCCTATTGGGATCCATAGAAAGGCGAGGGCAGCAATATCGACAAAGAACACGACAAGGGAAGGAAAGTGAGAAGGATCAACAGAGTGAGAAAGAAGAAGACTTACTCACGTTTAGAACGTGGGAAATGAAGGAATTCTCTTTGTGACATTTCATCGAACACTTTCACACGCAAAATTAAAACGTTGTCAGAACGGAGATCCGGTGTCACGCCCCGCTTCCCAGAGTACGCTAAGATGGGCACGTGACATAGCCAATCATGCTACCTGTGGTTAGGAAGTATCCATACACAGTCACATTACGGCTGTAGAGATATCAAGAACAAAATATAACCATCTAATACATATCCATAAGCCAAGATAAAATGAGTCAAGAATAATAAAAATGCGGAAACAAAAGATCCAATACAAAATAACTGGAATGTATGTCCCATAATACGGGCTCACATCAGGAATAAAATGCTGAAAGTAAAAGAACTAACTACTATTGAATCCTCACTGCTCAGCCCGCTGGCTGAAATACTCCTGCTCGGACTGCAGCAAAGATACGGAATTTGGGGCATGCAAAACCCAGGCGTCAGCGCGTCATGTCATCAATCAATCAAATATAAACAGGGTAACAGGCAATGCAAATATAATCATGAATGATAAGCAGGTGTAACAGCAATATAAGTCAGGGCAGTGAAGGGTAGTGTGCAGTGAGTAAACTAAACTGGTCTATTGGGTTATCTACTCTCAAGTTTTTGAAATCAATTTGATGAATTATCGATGTAACTCAATAGTATCCCGTGCATACCCGGGACCACGGTCTAAGACTCTCAGGCTGAAATCGAGACGTGCCGTAAGGCACTAAAAGGAAAAGGGTAAAGACGAACGATGTCAGCAGCATCGTCCCGAGGCGGGCCTAGCCTCTAAAACTGATCAGTATAAGCAAGCAACTGTCGAGTTACAAGTCAGGATTTCATCATTGATTTTCCCATACCCCCAAGTTATGTGTGTCAAGTCAAGTATTCAGTAATCAAGAACTAATGCCAACACAGGATCAGGTAGGTGCAGGTTTGTCTGGATAGACAACACGAACGGTCCGTAAGGACTACATGTCAGGTTTGTTGGCATTAGACACAAGATCAGGTAACAGGTAAAGCCATGGTACATCAGGTCAAGTCGAGGAGTTTATTTAGATGTCATGTCATGTCAAGAGTGTACGGTACCATGTCAGGTCAAGTAATATGTGTAGCAAGTCACGTCAGGGTGTACAAGATAACATATGGATGCTCATAATCGACTAGCATAATCATGGTTATGAATAAACAAGCATGGTACAATCAGAACAATAAACAGACGCAGTAACATGATAGCAATAGGTGCAGATTAAACTACTTAGTTGTACGGTTATCAGTTTGGTTTAAGGAATAGTTCTAATATTTCAGGAATGCAGTATTACACATGTGGATGATAAAATCATATTAATATGTATTAAAACAATCTAGAGATGCAATTGAATGTGAATAAAGCTAAATGTATGCAATCGGTCGTCCGATAATAAAACTACAAAAGGGTAATATGGCTATAAAACAAACTTGATTATGTGATCTAACATATAAATGTGATTACTAGGTATAGTCAACTAAATGCAACAATCAGGTTTCAAGTTTTAGATCTGAAATATATAAACGGAACATTGTACTGTTAATCTGGAAAACTTTAGATTTTATCTATAGATTTAATAGGAAAATAGATAGATTGATATATGAATAGTATGACTAGCATGTAGCAAGATTAACTTGCCTCGACGGGTCGCGATACGGAAAACGGAACGTTACGTGTCGGCGGGGAAAACTTGCGACGCGTGCACGGTACACGGAAAGAGCCCAAACGACGAACAGTGGAGTCACACGGGTCGGAGGTCCTAGCTGGGTCGTCGAGATCATCGCCGGCACGGTCGGATTCGGGCAAACCACAAAAACTGTAAACATAATGTAATGGAAAGGTGCATGGAAAAGAGAAGAAAGAATGGAAGGAGAAAGGAGAGGAGGGTGGAGACTTACTATAGTTATGGAAGACGGTGTGATGTGTTGACAGTGGTGGTCGGCGAAGCTCCGGCGAGGGTGCAGGGTGCTCGGGAAAAGTGGGCCGCGGCTGCTGTGGTGTGCAGGGTTAGGCAGAAAGAAAAAAGAGGAAGGAGAAGAAGGGAAGGAAGATTAGGAGGAGAGGATAGGGGTGAGATCGGCGGTGAGTTGAGGGAGGAGGAAGTAGAGGAGTAGGGTTAGGGTTACAGGGGTTGGTGAAGGGTTCTGGGTTTTGGAGGGAAACAGAGGAGAGGAAGAAGATAAGGTCGAGGGAGAGATGGTGGTGAGGGATAAGAGACGACGGGGTCTGCAAAGGTGTCGTCGGCGCTAGGGCAACGTCGAGGGGGAGACGGCGGCTACGGTTCGAAAGCGATGGGTTTTGTAAAAAAATGAAGACGAAGATATATAAAGAGGGAGAGAGGGAGAGAGAATCGTGAGAGGAGAGAGAAACATATCGAGAGGAGAGAGAGAGAGAGATAAAGGAACAGTGAGGAGATATAGAATTGGATTTTAGCGCAGGAGAGAGAGAGAAAAGAGAGAAAGAGAAGGAGAAAGGTGAGAGAGGGACAGAGAGGCGTGGGGCCCAGCTGGGGAAACGGGGGGTTGCGATTGGCTAAGGGAAAAAAATATGAAAAGATATTTAAAATTTTGAAGAGGGTTTCCTTCAGCCTGAAAAGATTTCTAACCCCACGAATTATTTTCTATGCTGATAAAAAATAAGTTAAGTAAAATTAAATATTAAATAATCATAATTTGGCGGGATACAAAATATTTCAGAATTGCGTCCCGGTCGGGTCCAAAAATTTGGATTTGAAATATGAAAAATATTAGCAGGTTCTAAAAATTGAAATGAAGGATTTTGTACTGAAAAAGCATACCCCCAAGAACGGACGCACGTACGTGCGCGTAGTCGTCCAAACACGTCCGTTTCACTGAACGGGATGAGAACACGATGCAAGGACGCTACCACAGGGTTAGGGATAACAAGCAGGCCATGACAAGTATTTTTAAACTATCTTAAATAACTTAATTGTTATATGCAAACATATGTAATGTCGGGGTAAATTATAACTAATAACTGTCAAAGCATGATAAATGAAATAAATACCACACACCACACATACGGTAACTGGAATTTGTATATCTGGACTCGGTTGTTACATTATACCCAACTATAAAGAGAATTTCGTCCTTAAAATTCCAAGAACACAAAAGGATAAACGGCCAATAACTACAAGAAAAGATGGGGAAACTTCTGCCGGATTTCATCTTCTCGTTCCTAAGTTGATTCTCCACGTGAGCGACTACCCCAAGAAACGAGTACAAGAGGGACAACCTTTTTCTTAAGAACCTTTTCCCTTCGATCGACAATCACAACCGGTCGCTCCTCAAAAGTCAAGTCTTCTCGTACAGTCAGCTCCGAATGATCCAACATATGTGGTTCATCTCGAACATACTTACGGAGTTGTGACACGTGAAACACATCATGCACATTCGCCAAGGACTGCGCTAATGCCAAACGATACGCTACCTCGCCAACACGCTCCAAGATCTCGAAAGGCCAGACGAACCGAGGACTGAGCTTTCCTCGACTTCCAAAACGAATCACCCCTCTAGTCGGCGATATCTTCAAGAATACCAAATCACCCACGACGAACTCTAGAGGTCTTCTGGACGTATCTGCCCAACTCTTCTGTCTGTCTTGTGCTGCTTTCATATGATTCCGGATATGATTAACTTTCTCAACGGTCTGCACAACCAAGTCTGGTCCCAATAATCTTCGTTCACCGACATCGTCCCAACAAACTGGTGAACGACACTTGCGACCATATAAAGCTTCGAATGGTGCCATCTGAATCGTCGCCTGAAAACTGTTGTTGTAAGAAAACTCCACCAAATGTAGATGATCTTCCCATGAACCCTTGAAGTCCAATATGCAAACTCTCAACATATCTTCAAGAGTTTGGATCGTTCTCTCCGACTGGCCATCTGTTTGAAGATGATAAGCCGTGCTAAACTTCAATCGAGTCCCCAAACTTTCCTGTAAGCTCCTCCAAAAGTGTGATAAGAACCGAGTGTCATGATCGGACACGATGCTCACCGGTACTCCATGCAATCTTACAATCTCCTGCATGTACCGTTCTGCCAAAGCTTCTGTTGATTGACCAACCCGAAAAGGAATGAAATGAGCTGCCTTGGTCAAACGATCAACAATCACCCATACTGCATTGTTGCCCTTTGGACTCCGCGGTAGAGCTGTTACGAAATCCATGGTTATATGTTCCCACTTCCACTGAGGAATCGGAAGAGGTTGCAACAAACCAGCAACCTTTTGATATTCAGCCTTAACTTGCTGACATACCAAGCACTTTGCCACAAAGCGAGCAATTCCCGTTTCATGCCTTCCCACCAGAAATGCTGTCATATATCTCGGTACATCTTCATGCCTCCTGGATGTACGGAATATGCTGAACTGTGTGCCTCCTTCATAAGTTCTTCGCGAATATCTCATTTTGGCACGCACAACCGGCTACTATACCTCAACGAACCATCCTCATGGATCAATAAATCTGTTTGTAGTCCGGCTTCAACCTATTCTCGAAACTTTTGCAATCTAGGGTCCCGCGGTTGCGCTGCTTTAATGTTCTCGATCAACGACGAACGTACCTGCAGCTGCATCAACTGTCCCGAAGAATGCGGCAACACCACCTCCAAATCAAATCTTTGAAATTCTTCAATGAGTTCCTTCTGCGTAGTCAACATCTGAATAGCTGGTAACCGACTGAGCGCATCCGGTATGACATTAACCTTTCCCGGATGGTACTTAAGATCAAGATCGTAGTCAGCCATCAGCTCCAACCATCTACGTTGCCTCATATTAAGCTCTTTCTGCGTGAACACATACTTCAAGCTTTTATGATTCGTGAAAACTTCGACCCTTTCGCCCAAAAGGTAGTGTCTCCAAATCTTCAAAGCGAAGATCACAGCCGCAAGCTCCTAGTCATGAGTTGGGTAATTCTTCTCATGGGTCTTCAACTGTCTCGATGCGTACGCTACAACCTTCCCATGCTATATCAAAACACATCCCAATCCTTTTCCAGATGCGTCGCTGTGAATCACCAATCTTCCGGAACTGTCTGGCACGGTCAGAATAGGGGCGGTTATCAATCCTTGCTTCAACGTCTCAAAAGCCGACGCACACCTATCCATCCACACAAAAGGTACCTCCTTGCGCGTAAGCTTGGTTAACGGCTCCGCCAGACGAGCAAAGTTCTCCACAAATCTTCTGTAATACCCGGCGAGTCCAAGACAACTTCTTATCTCCGCAACATTCTTCGGAATCGGCCAATCTCGAACTGCTGCAATCTTTTCGGGATCGACGGCGATTCCATCGCCAGACACAACATGCCCCAAAAACTTTACTTCTTCCAGCCAAAACTCGAACTTGCTCATCTTCGCATATAATTTCTCTTGTCTCAACGTTTGCAGTGCGATCTTCAAGTGTTCAGCATGCTCTTCAATACTCTTCGAATAGACCGGAATATCATCAATGAACACCTCAATAAACTGGTCCAAGAATGGTGAAAAGATTCGGTTCATCAAGTCCATGAATATCGCCGGTGCATTCGTTACTCCGAAGGGCATCACTAAGTACTCGTAATGTCCATACCGAGTTCGGAACGTCGTCTTGCAAATATCTTCTGCTTTCACTCGGACCTGATGATATCCGGATCGCAAATCCAGCTTCGAGAATACCCTCGCGCCACTAAGCTGCTCAAATAATTCGCCAATGCGAGGGATCGGGTACTTGTTCTTAATAGTCACCTGGTTTAATTCTCGATAGTCGATGCACATCCTTCTTGTGCCATCCTTCTTCTTGACTAGAAGAACTGGAGCTCCCCAAGACGAGTTACTGCTTTGAATCCAACCATTCTCAAGCAATTCAGTAACCTGCTTCTTGACTTCTTCCAACTGCACTGGTGCCATTGGATAATACGCTTTAGAAACCGACGCTGCACCAGGAATAAGATCAATTGCGAACTCCACGTCTCGCCTCGGCGGTAAACCTGATATGTCTTCAAACACATCCATGAAATCTCAAACAACAGCTGGCACTTCACTTTTATCAACCTCCATTGCTGCCAGAATATTAGCTGTCGGCCTAGCCCTAAACTCGACTGGCCCGACAGAACTGCTTCCTCCAGTGAAGATAAACTCGGGATGTCCGGGAATCTGGAAAATTACTTTCTTTGCCCTACAATCTATGTGAGCATGGAAAGTGCCGAGAAAATCCATTCCCAAGACGACTTCATAGCTGCCCGTATCAATCACTAAGAAATCTGCAAAAAGCTCCTGTCCGCACACAACAACGGTACAATCTTTACACTCTCTACTAGATATGATTTTCCCATTCCTAGTGTGTATGTCCCAGAAACTAGACATGGTCGTGCAAGCAATCGAGTGTGTAGATATAAACTTGGACGACATAAAACAATGGGATGCACCAGAATCCAATAACGCTAATGCGGGAGAACCATGAACGAGTAGAATACCTGAAACAACTTCTCCCGAATCCTTAGCTTCCTTAGCCGTCAAAGTAAAAGCTCGAGCCTGATTAGGTCCTTGAGTCAGCTGCTTTTGTCCCTGAAATGGTTTCTGCGGAGGCTTCTGAATATCATCCCTTGTGCGAAGCTTCGACGGACAAGAATTAATAGTATGATCCGCCGATCCACAAACCAAACAAAGTCCCTGCATCCTGCGACATTCCCTTTGCAAATGCCCGGGTAAGTGGCAATAGCTACAAATCACGGGCTTCCTCTGATCAACGACAGCAGGCTTCTTCATCGGTGTTACACCATGACGGTCCACTGGAATACCTCTGCGTCCATGAGCTCGGTTTGGTACAAATGTTGGCTTCCTTACTGTAACTGCTGTCTGCTGTGAACTCCCAGTCTTCCCAGATAAGCTCTGCTGTTCTCGGGCTGCCGTAAGTACCTGTGAGAAAGTGGTCAAACCCAGGGAGACAATCTGCCTCTGGATGTCCATATCCAAACTGCGCATGAATCTCCTTGCCCTATCAGCATCATCGGCAACCAACGGTCCAGCAAATCTACTGAGTCGTGTCCACTCGGCTACATGTACATCTACGGGTGCACCATTCTGCTTTAGACTGGTGAACTTCTCTTCCATTTCCTCCCGTGCAGTCCGCGGAAAGAACATCTCCAAGAAACTCTTCGAAAAATCCGCCCACTTGATCGTCTTGGGCAAGCGGGTCTTCTCCACAAGCCACCATTCACGAGCATAATCCACTAACTGGATGCGTACCACATCCACCCTCTTATCATCTGGGATGTGCGCCGCAATGAGTAGATTCTCCGTGTCAACCAGCCATTGCTCCGCTGGCAACGGCTCCTCCAAACCAGTAAAGACAGACGGACCCAGTCTCCTGAAATCTGCTACGGTCCCCACTCGATCTACTGGTCTGGCCCCAACATTGTTCACGGATTGTTGAACGGTCCGCAAAACTTCCTGAAACGATTCAGCTTGCTGCTGGATCGGCTCGTTTTGTCTCTTTTGATTCTCCAACATCCCACGTATTACTCCAAGCATAGCGGCTTCGTCAACATGCCTTTGGTACGTCTTCAGATTCTTGTCTGCCATATTCCTGAAATCAAAACACCCAAGGATTAGCATGATAACAGATTTAAAATGTAGATCAAGGCTAGAACTCCGAGTTACCTAAATAGAGTACCGCATTGTAACCATGCCGCGGTATCATAGCTATAATTACATAACTCCACCCAAGTCGTCTAAGTTCTAGAGATAACAAGGAATCAGGTTTCGAGTCGATATGCAAAGGAGGTTTGCATATCGTAAAAGTATAATCAGGAAGAGGTTAAGATTCAAGAACGGTTTAACGACAAGGTGGCAAGACATGTTTCCTAACTCACGAGTATTCTGATTCGTGTATTGGGTACAATACCCAACTACAAAAGAATCAACCTGATTAACATATGGCTCTGATACCAAAAGAACCATGTCACGCCCCGCTTCCTAGAGTATGCAAAGATGGGCACGTGACATAGCCAACCATGCTACCTGTGGGTAGTAAGTATCCATCCACAGTCACATTACGGCTGTAGAGATATCAAGAACAAAATATAACCATCTAATACATGTCCATAAGCCAAGATTAAATAAGTCAAGAATAATAAAAATGCGAAAACAAAAGATCCAATACAAAATAACTGGAATGTATGTCCCATAATGCCGGCTCACATCACGAATAAAATGCTGAAAGTAAAAGAACTAACTACTACTGAATCCTCACTGCTCAGCCTACTGGCTGAAGTACTCCTGCTCGAACTGCAGCAAAGGTACGAAATCTGGGCTATGCAAAACCCAGACATCAGCGCGTCATGTCATCAAGCAATCGAATATAAACAGGGTAACAGGCAATGCAAATATAATCATGAATGATAAGCAGGTGTAACAGCAATATAAGTCAGGGCAGTGAAGGGTAGTGTGCAGTGAGTAAACTAAACTAGTCTAGTGGGTTATCTACTCTCAAGTCTTTGAAATTAATTTGATGAATCATCGATGTAACGCAATAGTATCCCGTGTATGCCCGGGACCACGGTCTAAGACTCTCGGGCTGAAACCGAGACGTGCCGCAAGGCACTAAAAGGAAAAGGGTAAAGACGAACGATGTCAGTAGCATGTCCCGAGGCGCGCCTAGCCTCTAAAACTGATCAGTATAAGAAAGAAACTGTCGAGTTACAAGTCAGGATTTCATCATCGATTTCCCCATACCCCCAAGTTATGTGTGTGAAGTCAGGTATTCAGTAATCAATAACTAATGCCAACACAGGATCAGGTAGGTGCAGGTTTGTCTGGATAGACAACATGAATGGTCCGTAAGGACTACATGTCAGGTTTGTTGGCATTAGACACAAGATCAGGTAACAGGTAAAGCCATGGTACATCAGGTCAAGTCGAGGAGTTTATTTAGATGTCATGTCATGTCAAGAGTGTACGGTATCATGTCAGGTCAAGTAATATGTGTAGCAAGTCACGTCAGGGTGTACAAGATAACATATGGATGCTCATAATCGACTAGCATAATCATGGTTATGAATAAACAAGCATGGTACTATCAGAACAATAAACAGACGCAGTAACATGATAGCAATAGGTGCAGATTAAACTACTTAGTTGTACGGTTATCAGTTTGGTTTAAAGAATAGTTCTAATATTTCAGGAATGCAGTATTACACATGTGGATGATAAAATCATATTAATATATATTAAAACAATCTAGAGATGCAATTGAATGTGAATAAGGCTAAATGTATGCAACCGGTCGTCCGATAGGGTAAAACAACAAAAGGGTAAAATGGCTATAAAACAATCGCGATTATGTGATCTAACATATAAATGTGATTACTAGGTATAGTCAACTAAATGCAACAATCAGGTTTCAAGTTTTAGATCTGAAATATATAAACGAAACATTGTACTGTTAATCTGGAAAACTTTAGATTTTATCTATAGATTTAATAGGAAAATAGATAGATTGATATATGAATAATATGACTAGCATGTAGCAAGATTAACTTGCCTCGACGGGTCGCGATACGGAAAACGGAACGTTACGCGTCGGCGAGGAAAAGTCGCGACGCGTGCACGGTACACGGAAAGAGCCCAAACGACGAACAGTGGAGTTACACGGGTCGGAGGTCCTCGCTGGGTCGTCGAGATCGTCGCCGGCACGGTCGGATTCCGGCAAACCACAAAAACAGTAAACATAATGTAATGGAAAGGTGCATGGAAAAGAGAATAAAGAATGGAAGGAGAAAGGAGAGGAGGGTGGAGACTTACTATAGTTAAGGAAGACGGTGTGATGTGTTGACAGTGGTGGTCGGCGAAGCTCCGGCGAGGGTGCAGGGTGCTCGGGAAAAGTGGGCCGCGGCTGCTGTGGTGTGCAGGGTTAGGCAGAAAGAAAAAAGAGGAAGGAGAAGAAGGGAAGGAAGATTAGGAGGAGAGGATAGGGGTGAGATCGGCGGTGAGTTGAGGGAGGAGGAAGTAAAGGTGTAGGGTTAGGGTTACAGGGGTTGGTGAAGGGTTCTGGGTTTTGGAGGGAAACAGAAGAGAGGAAGAAGATGAGGTCGAAGGAGAGATGGTGGTGAGGGATGAGAGACGAGGAGGTCTGCAAAGGTGCCGTCGGCGCTAGGGCAACGACGAGGGGGATACAGCGGCTAGGGTTCGAAAGCGATGGGTTTCGTAAAAAAATGAAGACGAAGATATATAAGGAGGGAGAGAGAGAGAGAGAAATTCGCGAGAGGAGAGAGAAACAGATCGAGAGGAGAGAGAGAGAGAGACAAAGGAACTGTGAGGAGATATAGAATTGAATTTTAGCGCAGGAGAGAGAGAGAGAAATTCGCGAGAGGAGAGAGAAACAGATCGAGAGGAGAGAGAGAGAGACAAAGGAACTGTGAGGAGATATAGAATTGAATTTTAGCGCAGGAGAGAGAGAGGAGAGAGAGAAAGTGAAGGAGAAAGGTGAGAGAGGGAGAGAGAGGCGTGGGGCCCAGCGGGGGAAACGGGGGGTTGCGATTGGCTAAGGGAAAAAAATATGAAAAGATATTTAAAATTTTAAAATGGATTTCCTTCGGGCTGAAAAGATTTCTAACCCCACGAATTATTTTCTATGCTGATAAAAAATAAGTTAAGTAAAATTAAATATTAAATAATCATAATTTGGCGGGATACAAAATATTTCAGAATTGCGCCCCGGTTGGGTCCAAAAATTTGGATTTGAAATATGAAAAATATTAGCAAGTTCTAAAAATTGAAATGAAGGATTTTGTACTGAAAAAGCATACCCCTAAGAACGGACGCACGTACGTGCGCGTAGTCGTCCAAACACGCCCGTTTCACTGAACGGGACAAGAACACGATGCAAGGACGCTACCACAGGGTTAGGGATAACAAGCAGGCCATGACAAGTATTTTTAAACTATTTTAAGTAACTTAGTTGTTATATGCAAACATATGTAATGTCGGGGTAAATTATAACTAGTAACTGTCAAAGCATGATAAATGAAATAAATACCACACACCATACATACGGTAACTGGAATTTGTATATCTGGACTCGGTTGTTACATCCGGAGGCTGTGAAATGATCGTGACACTCACACAGGATCGGTCCTAGCCTTAGATCCTCGGTTCTTGGCTTGGGGTCGCGTTGAATGGTGTTCATATCATAATTTTGCATTGCTATATTCCCCATTCTTATTCATTTTACAAATAAACAGGTGCTTTTGACCCATGTCTGCTACATAGTTACAGGTTACAGGTTCTCAGAACAAAAACAGTGAAAAAGACAATACAAAAGTGAGACTACGACCGATAAATAATGGAATCTTGATCGTGCCTACATTTTAAGTGACAATGAAGATCAATGAGCAAGTTCATAAAAGTACAAAGGCAGCGCAAGGTTCAAGATTTCGACACAAAGCAACGGTAAAAGTACACTACAATTATTCACTGCGGAGATCTGGAAGAGGACTAGAAGACATTCCGAAGATCCAACCAAAGAAACAAGAAGACAAACACAACCAGGAGCAGCACACAAAACACCAGCCAACAAGCCTCCTACTTGGTCGCGGAACCGCGGCCAAACCTGGCCTATGGCCGTGATTCCGCGGCCATGTATTACCCGTATCAGTGCAGAAAAATTTTGGAAATTGGCGGCGCGTTGACTAGTCTTCCTAGGTGTATTTTTGTAAAAGCAGATGTGCGTCGATTGTAACCCTAGGGTTTTCTATCCTCTATAAATAGAAGCCCTAAAACTTGTTTTAGGTCATTCATCTTTTCATTGAATAAAATTCAGATTTCTATCAAGTTTTGAGAGCATCAATTTTGTAAGTAGTTTCTTTTTATTTTGCCCTGGTTCTTAATTCTTCTTTCTGCCCTAGTTTAATTTATTCTCTGCCCTACTTTAATTTAGATTAGAACTTTTTATTGATCTGCAGTAGTTAGATAATTAATCTCTTAAATCAAAAACTCATAAAAATCATGTTTTCATAGATCCCCTAATGAGCGAGTAGTTCTTTGCTTGTTAGGGTTAGGAATAGGGAAGGTTTGAGAGATGCAAATCTCTCACCCATTTCTTGCCCATCACATATTAATAATTAGGACTCTATGCATACATACACATACCGCTCCCTACGACATCCTACCCACGAGGTAACGGTGATACCATAGTATAAAAGATCGGATGTGCATGTTTTCCATTGAGGTCAGGGTAACGATTAAGAAAGGACGGACAAGGACCTAGAGGAAGAAACATCGTTTCTTCCCGATCGTCCTAATCCCCTTTATTAATAATTACCATAACTCCTAAAGAAGATCTAATTTAAGGCATTGATAGCGGTGGGAAATCTTTAACTTTCCAAACTTAACCTAAACCTAACCTTAGCAAGATTTCTAAATACTAGTCTAAATCAACTTAGTTTTAGTGATAAAGATCCAAACACCATTTGGAATTAACTCGTTAGAACAATTAGGAAATACACAACATCCCTGTGGACTGACCCGTATTCACCGGCTAGCTACCAACCGACGCCGTTCTTGATTGCGGTAAAATTATTCTTTGATTCATTTTTTGCAAAAAGCTCCACATAAAAAAAAAGAAACAACAATCAAATGGTGTCGTTGCCGGGGATGGCGTGTTATTTTCTTTTTGCAATTTCGGGTTAATATAAAATAAAAAAAAATCATAAAAACTGAAAAATAAAAAAATATAAAATTTTTATCATTTTTTATTGTTTGAAGGGTGTTTCGTGTGAATTTTTGCAGGATTAACGAACGAGTTCAGATCTGGAAAAATCCATAGATCAAAACAGAAAAGCCTAGATCTGAAAAACAGATAAAAGTCAAACCAAAGGAGCAGAAGAAATTTGGGGACCCGAACCCCCTATTGGGCCGCGGAACCGCCGCCGTACCCTATCCCTGGCCGCGGAAGCGCCGTGCCTTGGTCAAGTCGGCATGTGGAAAAATCTCTGTTTGTTTTCTCTCTCCTTCTCTGCAAATCCCAATATCTCCTATGTAAAATCTCTTGCAGGATTCTTTGCGCTAAAAAAATCTTTCCCCCTTCTAATAATTGATCTTGTGCAGGATTCTTTGCGCTGCGCTAAAAAAAAAAAATTGTTGCAAGTGATTGTTTACTTCTTTGCATATTTAATCGGACTTTAAGGGGCTTGAAACCAATCCAGATTGGGTGGGGATTTCATCATCTTTCCCAGGACCCCAGAAATCACATAAGGCATATTGCATTGACCATCATTTAATTAAAAAAAGATTTGACTCAGCCCTAAGGACTTCACGCTCAATAGGACAAAGGACTAGTTGTAGGCATCGACCGTTGATCCTAACCTGATTTTGTGGTGTCTAGGCAAGTGTGTCTAAGACAAGTGGTTACTTAATTAGGTCCACTACTTACGTGATAGAGAGCCTCCCACTTACCTGGAACTAACCTGGCCACAATTGGCGGTGAAGAGGCGGTTTGAGGTCCTACTTCTTGCCCTTTGGAACAGTTAAGAGCTGTCTAGCTGACCTAGATGACCCTAGATCTAGGCATGATTGTGCATTTGTGGTTGATTGAACGTGTGTCTAAGCCTTTTATCGAAAATCTTTTTGCAAAAAGCACCACATAAAAAAAGGGGAAAAGGGAAAAAAAATACAAAAACTTGCAACTTGTCACTAAGAAATCCGTGCACCCCACTTACACCACTTTCTTCTCATTGACGTTTTCTTACCTCCATATTCTGTTCTTGATCTCTTTGACTACACTACCTCTTTAGTGTATGTCCGATTAGACTAGGGACACTGGCGCCCGATTACTCCGTGTCTCGTTGGTACCGACCGACGAAGCTTTCGACTCCGAAGTCGAAATTCCTTCCACTTCCTTACCTTCACCTTCACTTTCTTCCGTTGAAGGGATGTCGGGATATAATCCTAAAAACACCTTACCCACGGGACTGATTCCACCTCCGTTAGGTGCGAATAACCCGCAACACCCGCCAGCGCCCCAACGAATCGCGCTCTAGGATCTTTTCTATCCAATCCGCACCGCCTTACCTACTTGTCTCTCACTCCCACCGGCAAATGGGGACAATTTTGAGATCAAACCCCACTTCATCAATATGTTGCCAAAATTTCACGGACTAGAATCCGAAGATGCCTATATCTTCATAAACAAATTCCAAAACGTTTGCGTAATGATGAAAACAACATAATTATCAGATGATACTATAAGGCTAAGGGTCATTCCTTTCACCTTATGCGACTTAGCCGAGAAGTGGTTATACAGCACCGCATCACATTCAATTAAGAATTGGGAAGAGTTTGTTAAAGCTTTTCTTAAAAAGTTTTATCCTCATCACAAGACTGCGAGAATTCGCAATGAGATTATACAATTTTCTCAGCTTCCTTCCGAACCCTTTTGGAAGTGTTTTGAAAGATTCAAAGACCTACTTGTTCAATGCCCTCACCATGGGATCGAAAATTGGCAACTTTGCCAAACTTTATACGAGGGATTGAACCCAGCAACGAAGTAGTTGCTAGAAACCATTTGTCAATGTCACTTTCTAACCAAATCTAGTGAGGAAGCGTGGCAGTTTCTAGACGATCTTGCTAAACAAACACTTCAGTGGGAAAGCACCAAGACCGCCTCATCTTCTTCAATTGGTCAGTCGAGGGCATGCATACATCAATTAGATATGTCGATTGCTATGAAGGCCGAGATGGCCGCACTTACGAAAAAGCTAGAAGTAATTGAGACCAAAATCTCATCGCCTTCTCCTGCCCCTGCTTTGCCCCCACGAACTGTTTGCGCTTATTGTTCGGATCCATCACATCTTATCGAAGAGTGTCATTACAATCCACCTGTTCAAGGACAAGATCACGTCAATGCTGCCTTTCAGCAACGACAAAGAAATGATCCATACTCTTCGACTTATAATCCGGGTTGGAGGAGTCACCCAAATTTTTCTTGGAATTAAAATCAGCAATTCCAAGGAAACAACAACTTTCAAAGGCCTCCTCCTACACAACAACAAGCACCTCCACAAACTCAATACCAGCAACCTTTCCACCTACAACCTTACCAAAACCAAATGAACAATTTTGTGCCCAACAACTCTTACCCTCAAAACAATTTTGTTCAACCCAATAATGATAAGGTTACCTCGCTAGAAAGAAGTCTAGATGCGTTCCTTAAGCAATCTACAAAATCCTCAGCAAGGTTGGAGACTTCCATTCAATCTTTGGTGCAAAACAGTGCTTCACACGATCAAAGCATCAAATCTATTGAAGCACAAATTGCACAACTCAATGCTGCGTTGAGCGAGCGAGAAAAGGGAAAGCTTCCATCTCAACTACTGCTAAATCCCGGTCACGCACATGTTGCATATGAACAGCAAAATAATAACGTAAATGCTGTGACCACGTTGAGATCCGGAAAAGTGTTGCAAAATAACGTGGGTATTAATAATGACACCCTTGCCGGTGGTTCTTCTTCTTCATCATCTTCTTCTTCTTCACCCTCTTCTTCTTCATCATCTTCTTCTCCGTTAGAGCCTATTCTTCATTCTTCACAAGGCTCCACTTCTTCTATTTTGAATGGACCCACTTCTCACATCACGAACACATCTACACGGGGATCCGTTCCAACTCCATAATCTGATCCACAAAAATTGGACTCAACAAATTTTCAAAATGTTCCTTTTCCAAACAGGTTGAGATCCAATAAACCAACTCCACAAATGGAGAAGATTGTAGAGTTATTCAAACAGGTTAGCATAAATATACCTCTCTTGGATGCAATCCAACAAGTTCCTTCTTACGCAAAAATCTTAAAGGACTTATGTACCAAGAAGAGGAAGTCACAAGTACCAAAGAAAGTTTTCGTGGTTAGTGCTGTTAGTGATGCTCTTGTCCAATCTTTACCCCAAAAACACAAGGACCCCGGCTGTCCTATTATTTCGATAACAATTGGGGACAAGAACATCAATAGAGCACTATTAGATTTTGGTGCTAGTGTCAATTTGCTATCCTATTCTGTGTACGAGCAATTAGGTGTTGGAGAGCTTAAACCCACTCATTGTACTCTCCAAATGGCCGACCGATCCATCACCCATCCTAGGGGTGAGTTAGAGGATGTGTTAATTAGAGTAGGGGACTTCATTTTCCCCGTTGACTTCATTGTGATGGATACACAACCTGTAGCTAATCCCCGGAGTCAAATTCCGGTGATACTTGGTCGACCATTCCTTGCGACCTCCAATGCGGTGATCAATTGTCGTAATGGTTCCATGAACCTATCTTTTGGAAATATGACGATTGAACTCAACATCTTTAAGTTGGGGAATCAGCCTTCCGAGCCTAATGCTAGTATACTTAATGTTTGTTCGATCCATGAGATCACGGAGGAGGACCGCGAGCTCAAAAATTTTCTGTTCGATCACAGCAGTGTTGACGCCTCTAGCGCGTTCCTCCTAGAATCTGACACAGCTTTCACGCCGGACAACGATTATGAGTGTTTCACTTTTTTGGATGATTTTGAAGACTCACCACCCGAGTTTGAGTCTTTTGATTTTTCGGATGAGTTAGTTGAACCACCCGACTCGGTTGCGTACACTCGATTTGAACCGTTGATGGAATCCTTCGAGTTTGAAACAGTTTCACCTATGTTACCTTCAATTGTTTCACCTCCTAAACTCGAACTAAATCTTTTTCCGTCGCACCTTAAATATGCTTACCTAGGTGAGAATGAGACCCTTCCCGTTATCATATCGGCATCTCTAGCTCTCGAGCAAGAGAAGGCCCTTTTAATGGTCTTACAAAATAATCGGCAAGCTTTTGGCTGGTCTAGGGCGGACATCAAGGGGATTAGTCCCCTCATAGTTGAACATCATATACACTTGATGGATGATGCCAAGCCAATGAGGGATCCACAAAGACGCCTTAACCCCATAATGAAAGAGGCTGCCAAGAAGGAGATTGTTAAATGTCTTGATAGTGGTATCATTTACCCTATCTCGGATAGCCAGTGGGTTAGCCCCATTCATGTTGTCCCAAAGAAATCGGGCATTACGTTCATAACCAATGAGGCAAATGAGTTAATACCTACTCGTACCCAAACTGGGTGGCGAGTTTGCATCGACTATAGAAAACTCAATGCCGCGACAAGGAAAGACCACTTTCCTTTACTTTTCATTGACCAAATGCTAGAACGATTGGCTAGGCACGAGTTTTACTTCTTTTTGGATGGCTATTCCGGCTATAACCAAGTCCCCATCGCCAAAGAGGATCAAGACAAGACCACAGTTACTTATCCTTTCGGCACTTTCGCTTATCGTCGCATGCCCTTTGGGTTATGCAATGCACCCGCTACATTCCAGCGGTGTATGATGGGGATCTTTTCAGACATGGTTGAAAAGTTTTTGGAGATTTTTATTGATGATTTCTCCATTTTTGGTGACTCCTTCGATGAGTGTTTGCTATACCTTGACGCAGTTCTTACCCGCTGTAGGGATAAGAACCTCACTTTAAATTGGGAGAAGTGCCACTTTATGGTACGAGAAGGCATTGTCTTAGGACATGTCATCTCGCAAAACGGCATAGAGGTTGACAAAGCCAAGATTGAGGTCATTTCTAATCTCCCTCCTCCCAAATGCGTCAAAGACATCCGAGCCTTCCTTGGCCATGCCGGGTTTTATAGACGGTTCATCAAGGATTTTAGCAAGATTGCTAGACCCTTGACTCTCTTATTGGCCAAGGACACAGCATTTGATTTTGACTCAACTTACCTGGAAGCGTTTGAGTCATTGAAACACTCTCTCATTTCTGCGCCCATTCTTTCATCTCCAGACTGGACGCATCCATTCGAAATTATGTGCGATGCATCATATTTCGCCATTGGTGCTGTTCTTGGACAACACATTAATAAGATGCCTCACGTAATTTATTACGCTAGCCGTATATTAAATGAGGCTCAACAGAACTACACAACAACAGAAAAAGAATTTTTAGCAGTTGTGTTTGCACTTGAAAAATTCCGGCCTTATTTAATCGGCTCTCCAGTGATTATGTATACGGACCATTCAGCTCTTCGCCACCTTTTTACGAAGAAGGATGCTAAATTGAGGTTAATATGTTGGATCCTCTTGATACAAGAGTTTGACCTTATCATAAGGGACAAAAGAGGATGTAAAAAAGTAGTTGCCGATCACCTTTCACGACTTCCTTCTTCGCCTACACTTGAAATTCCAATCAAAGATGTTTTTCCCGATGAGCAACTCTTAGCCGTGTCATGCGAACCTTGGTTCGCTGATATAGTAAACTACTTGGCCACTGGCTTGATACCTAAAGATTGGTCGAAACAGGATAAACTCCGATTCTTGTCCCAAGTAAAACATTTTTACTGGGATGAGCCGTATCTTTTTAAATACTGTTCCAACCAAATCATTCGTCGGTGTATACCTGAAAATGAGTTTAAGAGTGTGCTGTCTTTTTGCCACGATCAAGCGTGTGGCGGGCATTTTGGCCCAAAGAAGACATCCGAGAAAATATTGCAGTGTGGTTTCTGTTGGCCATGACTCTTTAAGGATGCATATGAATACTGCAAGACGTGCTCCCGGTGCCAACACTTGGGCCGGATATTGCGGAGAAACGAAATGCCGCTCCAACCAATTTTGGTTGTGGATATTTTTGATGTTTGGGGAATAGACTTCATGGGACCATTTCCCAATTCTTTTGGGAATGTGTATATTCTTTTGGCTGTTGACTATGTGTCAAAATGGGTCGAGGCTGTGCCTAGCCGAACGAATGATAACAAGGTTGTCGTTCGATTTCTTAAAGAACATATCTTTTCTCGATTTGGGCACCCTCGAGCAATTATAAGTGATAATGGATCTCACTTCTGCAATAGGACTTTTGAGTCCTTAATGCGCAAATATTCCATTACTCACAAACTGTCAACGCCATACCATCCCCAAACATGTGGGCAAGCCGAGATTTCGAATCGGAAAATTAAGCAAATCTTAGAGAAAACGGATTCTAAGAACTGTAAAGATTGGTCACACAAACTTCTTGATGCACTGTGGGCATTCCGTACTGCATACAAGACCGATCTTGGCATGTCTCCATACCGGTTTGTTTATGGGAAGGCTTGCCACCTCCCAGTTGAGATTGAGCATAAGGCATTTTGGGCAATCAAAGAGTTGAATTTATCAATGGGAGATGCGGGCAGCAATCGAAAGCTGCGATTAAACGAACTGGAAGAGCTGCGGGATGAGGCTTATGATAATACTGTCATTGTTAAAAACCGAACTAAGGTGTTCCATGACAAACACCTTATGCGCAAAATGTTTAAATCTGGTCAACAGGTTTTACTCTATGACACTCGGTTACACTTTCACCCCGACAAGCTCAGATCTAGGTGGAAATGGCCGTTTTTAGTACGCACGGTATATCCGCACAGTGCGGTAGATCTTGAAAATCCGGAGGATGGTACTTTATTTAAAGTAAACGGACATCGACTGAAACCGTTCCTCACCGCGGACCTGTCGTAGGAGCTCCTGTTTTTGCAGGAGGCGGTTTATACTGATTGATCTTCCTCCATTTGACCCCCAAAATTTTGATCTTCTTGCCAAAACTTTATTTCAAACAAGTTTGGGGGGTGTATCATTTGTAAATATATAAATACAAAATAATATAAAAAATAAAAATAAAAAATTTATAAATAAATAAACAGGGAAGTGCCGACATTTTCGACCCTCTTGGTGTATCCTGACAGTGGGGACACTGTCAAGATTAAGTTTGGGGGTATGCATGCTCGGTAAGCCTTCTTCCTTCGCATTCATGTGTATATTTTTGCATTTGCATACGTATTTTAAAACCCATAAAAAATTGAAATTTTTTTAATAATCGACTTGAGTTTGACAAATAGGTTAACTAGCTGGGAACAACCAGATCTTAGACTTAGCAAATTAAAAACCCTAAAAATAACCTTTCTTAAAATTTAACAGTAGAAAGTATATGTCTTTGTAGATTATTTAGAAATATGCAAATTTCGAATTCACTTCTTGGGCTAAGTTAAAACGAGGGAAAAGTATTGATATTTTTATTAAAGTATAAGTTTGAAAAATAATTCCTAAGCTTAAGTCTAAATTCTGAAAATATATACCCTACACAATTGCACAAACACGAATCTTGAAACTTGGAATAGTAGGAGAGACCTTGAAATGCTCTTGTCTAAAGTCCCTGGTACGAAGAAAAATACAAGTGTGAATAAAGAAAAAAAATGAACACTGGTTTTTGTAATTACTTAAGGCTGCAAAATAAAAAATAATTAGCGAGGGTGCTTCATCACCTAATGCCTTAGACCAACTGGTTTGGGAGTCACTGCTAAAGCCTTAGGTATTACAAGACTAGGAATTACGCTTTAATGAGAAAACACATTTTGTAATCGGTTGTTGGTACCTCAAGAAATATTAATGGTCGCATGAATGATGTGTGAGCGAATTTCATCTAAAAATTCACCAATTAAGAAGTGCTTTAGACGACGGACAAGAGTATGATAGCTTGATTTGAATTTCCAAGTGTAGGGATGATATATACACACACGTAGGGGTATGTGATTGGGGTTTAGATAAGAGATAGGAATGGAGAATAGGACTTATATTTTTAATAGAGATGATAAAAATTCCTAAGTTGAGATAGAACCCTAGAAGAAAAACTTAAAAGATACTAAAAGCTAAGTAAATTTACAAGAATATATATAATCTTAAGTTAAATGGTAAGGAGGCGTGAAGAATACGGGTGGATAATTTATGAGTCGAAGATAATAGAATTCTTTGTTGGAAAACCTAATTGGAGAATAAAAGTCGATAAGCCAAATTGATAGGATTTTGTGGGTAGTATCCGCTGAAAACCCTCAGGAGGCAACACTCCTCCTACTAGGGACACCTAGAGTTTTAACGGCTTGTTGCACAAGCTCGGTGCAATTGCGTTTTCCTGCGAAAGTGAGCCTAGGTCTTTTTCAAAAATAAAACTAGGTTTGCTCGAGGACGAGAAAAAGATAAGTTTGGGGGTATTTATTCATATCATAATTTTGCATTGTTATATTCCCCATTCTTATTCATTTTACAAATAAACAGGTGCTTTTGACCCATGTCTGCTACATACTTATAGGTTACAGGTTCTCGGAACAAAAATAGTGAAAAAGACAAAAGACGATACAAAAGTGAGACTACGACTGATAAATAATGGAATCTTGATCGTGCCTACATTTTATGGGACAATGAAGATCAATGAGCAAGTTCACAAAAGTACAAAGGCAGCGCAAGGTTCAAAACTTCAAAACAAAGCAACGGTAAAAGTCCACTACAATTATTCACCGTGGAGATCTGGAAGAGAACTAGAAGACATTCTGAAGAACCAACTAAAGAAACAGGAAGACAAACACAACCAGGAGCAGCACACAAAACACCAGCCAACAAGCCTCCTACTTGGCCGTGGAACCGCGGCCAAACCTAGCCTATGGCCGTGGTTCCGCGGCCGTGTATTACCCGTATCAGTGCAGAAAAATTTTGGAAATTGGTGGCGCGTTGACTAGTCTTCCTAGGGGTATTTTTGTAAAAGCGGATCTGCGTCGATTGTAACCCTAGGGTTTTCTATCCTCTATAAATAGAAGCCATAAAACTTGTTTTAGGTCATGCCTCTTTTCATTGAATAAAATTAAGATTTCTATCAAGTTTTGAGAGCATCAATTTTGTAAGTAGTTTCTTTTTATTCTGCCCTAGTTCTTAATTCTTCTTGCTGCCCTAGTTTAATTTATTCTCTGCCCTACTTTAATTTAGATTAGAACTTTTTATTGATCTGAAGTAGTTAGATAATTAATCTCTTAAATCAAAAACTCATAAAAATCATGTTTTTCATAGATCCCTTAATGAGCGAGTAGTTCTTCGCTTGTTAGGGTTAGGAATAGGGAAGGTTTGAGAGATGCAAATCTCTCACCCTTTTCTTGCCCATCACATATTAATAATTAGCACTCCATGCATACATACACATACCGCTCCCTACGGCACCCTACCCATGAGGTAACGGTGATACCGTAGTATAAAAGACCGGATGTGCATGTTTTCCATGGAGGTTAGGGTAAGGATTAAGAAAGGACGGACAAGGACCTAGAGGAAGAAACATCGTTTCTTCCCGATCGTCCTAATCCCCTTTATTAATAATTACCATAACTCCTAACGAAGATCTAATTTAGGGTATTGAAAGCGGTGGGAAATCTTTAACTTTCCAAACTTAACCTAAACCTAACCCTAGCAAGATTTCTAAATCCTAGGCTAAATCAACTTAGTTTTAGTGATAAAGATCCAAACACCATTTGGAATTAACTCGTTAGAACAATTAGGAAATATACAACATCCCTGTGGACCGACCCGTATTCACCGGCTAGCTACCAAGCGACGTCGTTCTTGATTGCGGTAAAATTATTCTTTGATTCATTTTTTTGAAAAAAGCTCCACATAAAAAAAAAACAACAACAACAACAATCAAATGGCTATCGAAGGTTGAAGGTTGATTGGGGTCGACGGCTAGGGTTCGGTCTTGATATGCTAACCGAAGTGGGCTCGGTCCCCTTGTGGTGGTGTTGTGGCTGACGAAGGCGATGGTGGTAGTGGCTATCGTTGTTGCTGCAGTTTGAAGTAAGGGGAATGAAAGGATGTGGGTCTGGTTGTGGAGATGGATATGGTTTGGATGCTGTGAGTTGCTTAATATTGAGTTTTGGTTGGCTAAAAGGAGAGGAAGATGATGGCGGCATTGACAGGTTGATGATGATGATGAGGGGCTCAGCTCAGTGGTTGACGGCGTTAGCTTGGGCTCTCGGGTTGCAAGGGAAGGAAAGGGAAGATGGAGATGAAGAACGAGAAGAGAATGAAAGGAGGAAGGAAGATGGAGAGGGTGAAGGTGCTTCATGGGGGATTAAGTTAGAGTTAGGATTTGAATAAATGGGATCGGATATGAGAAGGTGAACAATAGCCGAGTTATTTGCATGGGAAGTTTAGGAGCTTATGGGCTTTTGGGCTCATGGGCTTATAAAGAAAAGAAAGAGAAGAAAAGGGAAAGGGGAAAGAAAAGAAATGTGTTGGCTCTTGCTTGAAGCGGTAGGTTTTGGTGATAGAGCTAAGGAAAATATGAGGAAAAATAGATGAAGGGATAAAATAGAATTAATAAAATAATATACTTAATAGAAAAATATATATACGAAAATACCAAAAATAAATAAATACAATATTTTATTATAGAAAGATAATACGAAGGTATAGGAAGTTTATGGTGGTTACACTATATATATTGTAACAACCCTAAACTTTCCGTACAACTTTCTGTACAATTTTTTCAAAAATTATAGAAAGATGTATTTTTGCTTGAGCATAAGATATAAGTTTGTTTTGCTTTTTAATAGCAAGAAAGAGCTTGTAGCTCATTGGTAAGACCTTGCACTGCTGAACCAAGCCATCAGAGTTCAAATTCCATCCACCACATTATTTTTAATATTGTTTTCTTTTAATATTTTTAGAATTCCAAGATTCTACACGTGTTAAACCCGTAAAACCCTACTACACATGTAAAACTAACTGTCCCAGGGGGTATATGATACGACGAGGAACCTAAGGCACACCGGAATTAGCCGGCGAGTCGGCCGACTCGGGCCACCGCCGCCGGCCGGACCCGGCCGGACCGCCGATCCCCCAACACCAAACTTCTGTCTCTTGACCTCCCCAGTACCACTGTACACTTTAATTCCTTGTATTAGTTATAGAGCCCCTTTAAAACCCTATTTAATCCATCTTTAATACATTTTCAATTCACCCTTTCACCTAACCCTAGCTTTACCTTATAAATACCACCCCTAGACATACACCCCTCACTCACAATTCTGTCCAAACTCTCAAAAAATCCCTCTAGAAATTTTAGTGTACAATTGAAGTTAACAAAGGGCGAAACTTCGGCGATTTTCCGACGACGACCCTAGGAGCTCCCGGCGACGAAACGATACACCGGCGCCTCCTACCGTTCCCTTTTCCTATCCTCTAATCTGAAAACCTATAATTCCCACCTCCCTCTTCTATTCTTTAATCTTAAAACTTCTTTTAATAAAACCCGACGAAAGCGGAGTTAAATCCGACTTCCGATTCGGTTTTCTTTATAAAATTCAATTTTCCTTAACACAAATATAACAAACCCTTACATGTTGACTATTAATCATTAACAAACACGTTGAACAAGTTTCATGGCAATTCATTTCATTTTGTAACTTTTACCGCTCTTTTTCACTAAAATACCATGTAGTTTACTTTCTACTTTAAACATCATAAATCTTGTTATACCTTTAATTAGATCACGAGGTAACGACCTACCTCTTCACAACACTCATATGAACATAGCACAATACCTTTCGGGAACATAGACTACGGGAAAACGAAACTTTACATATAAGTACTATTTACTATTAAAACCGTTTTCTACAAGATTACGTATTTTAATAAATCTTTGCAAAGCGCCACTACAACACATTTTGGGGAATCCGACTGGGATGGTGCGGATTATCACACATCCCTGGGCTTAGTAGTGTGAGATGCAGATCTCCGTAAGGAGCATTCGGTCTCGAGAGATTTAAAATAAAAATATCTTAAGAAAATGAGATTTCTAGAAAATAATAAATTAAAATTATTTTATATAATATATATATATATATGTATTATCAAAATACCTATTTTTGATATGATATAAATATTTCAAGCTTTCTAAATCAAAAGAATCATTTTACATGAAAATACCATGAAATTCCATACAAGTCCAACACTTACAATTAAATACCATGTATTATGAAAATTAGGTTATTTTCACTAGAAATGTCACAAATATAAAATCTACAACTATGAAAACTCCAAAGACGATAATTAAATACTTGAGGTGTATTTTGTAAATTATACAAAATTATTTTTATATAAAACCCCCTCAAGTTCTATAAATTACCCTAAGGACCCTAGTAAATATAGGTTTAAGCGGGACCAGTCTCTTGAGCCTCAGGGAGCCGGAGATATGGGTGCTTGCTTATCTAAGGTAGACAACTTAATAACGGTGTTATCAACACGGTAATCGACTTTGAAAAAGACACAAATCCTGCCGCCCATGTGCAGCGATTACCGATAACATCAAAACAATCAGGACATCAATTTCTTTTCTAATTGTTCTGACTCAGGCCGAGTCTCATTAATAATATGACTTGAATATAATTCAAATACAATTTACAATCCAACATGAATCCATGAATACATATATGCAATCTATTCAATCTATATGACTGAACCGAACAATGGATATATTTCCATTTACATGATTCTCCAGTTACATTCATGATTCTCCAGTTATATCCATTTACTGATATCATGGTTTCGGCAAGTCATCCAATTATACAGTCTGTATTACAAGACAATACAAGTTGCAATACAATTCAAACAATACAACAATACAAAACAATACTTCGCGGGGTTTAAAGGGTAGATTGGTACGGAAGGTGTTAGAAGTGGCACGAGACTGCAACCATAAGACACCTAACTTGTATTCTTTTGCTATTGTACCGTGGTATAAACGGTTCCTTGAGTTTCTGATACCTTAGTCTCCGGGGCAAGTGAGACTCCTCTCGTATACACTGGCATCCTTCTGTACCAAGCTACAAAAAACAGCGTTAACACTAAATACAACTGTAAAAACTACACTCTCTCTCTCTCTTACTCTCTGTCTATTCTACCTCTCCCTTATTTTTGGGAATTACCGAGCGATTGTTCGCTGATGACATTCCTTCTCTTTCTTCTGTGGAATGTTGTCAGGTGATCTGGACACTCAGAAGATCGAGCCTACTAGTGAGGATTCGGACCAGCTTTCCTACGACCCAGAGCTCGAGCTTCATTGTACACATTTTTATTTCAGTACTTTTCGTTTATGTTATGTCACTGTTTAGGCATTGCTTTCATTCAGTTGTATTTACTTTTCCATGTATTGTAAAAAGAATGTGAATAAATAAAGTTGTTGTTTTATTATATCTTGTCTCTTGTGCATGTATATATTGCTTAGATACGCTTAGCGTATTTACTTCACAGTAAATACGTAGCGGCCTCGCTGCGCCCTCTTTCCGTACACTAGGAAGCGGGGCTTGACACACACACACACACATATATGAATGTTCCATTGTAAATTGGTCCGCGTTTTTTAAAAACGGGAACTCCCAATCTACGGCATATTTTAACGATCCGACCCGTTCAAGTTGATCACCCATCCTCAAATATATGTGTATGAAAAATCAAAGGATTTGAGGATTTCTATCGTATGCATTGATGGGTGCAAAAATGAACGTCTTTCGATAATGCTATATAAAGTTCATCCGATGCATATGCTACAGCTCTTCAATTTTTTTGATTTTTCATACACATAGATTTAAGGATAGGATGATCAACTTAAACGGATCGGACCGTTAAAATATACCGTGGATTGGAATTTCCTGTTTTTAAAAAACTCGAAGCGGTTTGCAATGGAGCACACCCATATATATATATATATATATATGAGTGGTCCATTGCAAACCGGTCCGCGTTTTTAAAAAATGGGAACTCCCAATCTACGTCATATTTTAACGATCTGATCCGTTCAAATTAATCACCCCATCCTCAAATATAAATCAAAAGATTTGAATACCTCTAACCTATGCATCGATGGGTGCAAAAATAAACGTCTTTCAATAATGCAACATAAACTTCATCCAATGCACAGCTCAGATGTCTTCAAATCCTTTGAATTATCACACAAATATTTGAGGGCATGATGATCAACTTGAACGGTTCAGATCGTTAAAGTATGTCGTAGATCAGGAGTTCCTGTTTTTAAAAAACGCGGATCGGTTTGCAATGGATCACTCCCATTATATCTATATACACTCCTATGGCCTAACCAGTTTCGTTATGCCTTATGAATAATTACTCCACTAGCCCATCATACATGGATAAAGTAAAGATAGTTTTGGTTGTCATTCACAAGGGGAGAGAGAAGATAAACGATCTTGGAATTAACGAGGCAATTGATTAATTCTATGAGAGAGAACGATCTTGGAATTATTTTGATACTCTAATTTTATTATCAAAATAATTTTATTAGAAGCTGCAAAGAATTATTTTGATACTCTAAGTTTATTAGGAGTACTATTCTTTGCATCTTCTAATAAAATTATTTTGATACTCTAATTTTCTGATCTTATCCCATTCTCTTAACCTTATTAGTTGCACTTGATTGTCGAGCAATAAATGACATGTACAGCTTGTAAGAATAGGAAAGAATGGAAGAGAGAAAGAGAGATGATTTATATTTCATTAAATTCATTTAGAACTTTCAACTCATTTAAATTCAACCACATCTTGGAAATAAAAGTTTGTTTCTACTGATATCTGTTTCATTAATTAATTTCAAAACCAGCTTATTATCTCATGACACGTGGATTACAGGGTGCATTTATTAATTTTAGATGAAAACATACCTGCAACAATAAAGACATAGATATAAAGTCAATTCTTTCAAAATTTTTAGGGTAAATTGTCGAAAAGCCCCCAATCCACCAAAAAGGGTCAAAAAGTCCTCGGTATTTTGTAAATAGAGAGAAATGGCTTATTGTTCAAAAAGTTGGTCTAAATACCTTTGGCCTAAGATATGGGTATTAAATTTTGATGCATGGACGAAAATACCACCTATTCAAAATTTTCTCTCTCTCTTTCACCCAAACTCACTGTCGCTCGAGCTCCTAAAAAAACCCACATCTCTCTTCGTCGTTGTCACCGTCGTCACAATCTCGCCTCCTCAAGTGGACACCAAAACTTCCCGTCCCAAATTGCCTCTAGTCGTCGAAAACCCTAACCCTAGAGCCCCGTCTGTCCTCTCGTCGGCCCCAAGTCGACACCAAAACTCTGGATCTTCGCTGCCTTCTCGTCAGCCTCGTAAACCCTATTCCTCTGTCACGAGAACAACTTCGTCACCATCACTTCCTCCAGAATGGTGCCTAAATCAAAGGATAAGGTCTTGAAATTGACGAAAGAGGCGCCGGCTAAATCAGTAGCTCCAGAATTGAAGATAAATCGACATTGGCTGAGAAATCGACAAGGGCCGAGTAATCGACAAAGGCCGAGATACAAATTAGGTAAAATTGATACTCTTTCTGTTAATCTTACATTGCAATTCGAAGTTGTTTCTGTAAATCCCCGTTCCCATCTATAAAAATTTTTCTATATTTTTCCTAGTCCTCCGATTGCTTCCCTATTTTTCCTCGTAATCGTGAAGGTATTTTGGTTGCTCAAGTGTTACTAATTGTTTCTTCTAAACCCTTAAAATCAAGCCCAAAAGAAAATTTTAATTTAAATTAAAACCTTAAAAATTCTTAACTCCTCGTCCCAAGAAAATAAATGAAAATAAAACTAAATGAATTAATTAACCTTGCCGGCCTGGCCCAAGCGAACCCAAACCCCTTACCCGCACCCGCCTAACCCATACCCGACCCGCTCCATTCCATCTTCCTCCTTACAATTCACTTTCCCGCTTCTTTTCTTCCCGTTGCGCCCACATCGCGCGCCCACAACCGCATCGTCGCCCACGTTCCCCGTTCGTTTCCCACGACCGCGCCCCCCGAGCTCCTCTGCATCACCTCGGCCACCACCTGCATGCTCCTCGCCGACGAGCTCCCCACTGCCCCGTCGACCTCTGCATCCTCTACATCTCCATCACCTCCTCCAAAACCCACGCCAAACTCCTCGCCACCAATCTCCAAACCCTACACACCACCCTCACTGTGACCATCGCCGGAGCGACCACCGCCGACCACCGTCGACCCCATCGCACTCACAGGAACTTCCCAGCACCACACTCTGCCTCCAGCGATCGTAAGACATCTCCGGGCAACTCCGACGACAAACCCGAACGCGAGCTGAGGCCGCGAATCCAAACCGTGTCGTTCGTCGCGCGTTCGTGTCGCTGCCGCTACTGTGCGTCGCCAAAGCGTCTCCAGGCAAGTTATCTACTTACTTCATGCTAATTGTTTTAATAGAACTTGAAATACTGTTAAATTCCACATGAACATTTAGTGCGACATGAAATAGTGTATGTGTTCGATGCAAAACTCGAACAAAAACCTTTCTTTAAACTGACGGAAATTGATCGTATAATCTGACCAATGTGATAATGAACATTGTGTAGGAATTTGACTGAAAAATATGATTGTTATTGGCTTAAACGAGCACCCCCAATTACACCCGTAAAAACTGGGAAATTTCCGCACCTGAAACTTGTTTAAATCACAATTAATTGTGTACATATTGAAATGATACGTTTTGTTAGTTATATGTATGCCCTAGAGGCCATTACTGTACATACGATGTATATTGTAGTGGATGCTAGGACATATATAGGGAGAACTTTCTTGCTCGACATGATAGTATGCTATCTGGTTGTACTTTATCTTAACATGTACTCTGATTGTCTCTATATTACATATTGATAAAGCCCTTAGGATATGTACTCGACTACTGGGACTATGATGAGATCATACTAGTGGGGCCACGGTAGTCGACGAGTACATCCTATAACTGTTCCTAGTCGAGGGTGTATCGAGACAGGGCATCGATACACTAGAGTAGACTAGCGTATACGCATCTTGACCCATATGATGGGCGATGGATGATCCCATATCAATCGGTGTTTGACATCAAGGATGGTGTACGGGTGCTCAGTGGAGACTGGGTACACTGGACGAACTCGCCGAGAACTCCCAAATGGTATTATACCATACGTCAGATGGCAGTTCTCCGGTGACACTGGTACAGAGTAGTCTGTTGACCCGAGATCGTCATAGAGTCTTGTGTGATTCCCACTGTGCTTTGATTTCCATCATACCACGTCCAAGAGGGCGTGCAAAAAGGTGGCTTTTGGGTACAGTCTCGAATCACATGGAGGCAATGAGCGATAGGAGGGGATTCGTCTCTCCCGGTATAGGGAGTTGATGTTGTGCTGTGTTCGATTGGCTATAACCGGAAATCCCTGGCCAAGGTTGCTGAGATTTACTGGTAAGTGTTATCAGTAGTTTCTCGAAATGTTATAGACCTCATATCGACACGACTTATCAAGCTACTGGGGTCTGACGTTTACCACCCATAGCCGAGATATGCGACATATCAGACGACGAGACCGGACTGTACGGGAGTGTTACTGTTTGGATTCACAGGAGAATGTACAGGCTTGCTTGTTGATCTTCTGAGCATTCAATACCTGGGTAGCTGTTACGTTTAGCTGACCGCTTGCAGCTTGTGGGTGTTTGATATGATCATCATCTACTGCCGGCGTATTGACGATTCTTTAGAGTCCTACACAGAGCTTTCTTGGCTCAGGCAAAATGGAGTAGGAGCACATATGTGATATGTGCGGGACTGAGGATAATACGATATGAGATATCGTATTGTATTCTCGTGATATTTGATATCAGTCGGGTCATCGGATCAAGTGTTGATTCGATGAATCGGTACGGATAAATATTAGTCGGTTATATGCGATATAGCCGGATTGTCGGATCAAGTGTTGATTCGATAATTTAATGTATAATAATATATATGATATATTAAATTACATTAACTAATATTTTCTCACTAAAAGATTCTTTTTCTCACTCGGGTAATACATTGATATATATGCGATATATGTTAAATGTATTATTTTATTTTGTTACGATAAATATTATATATGTGATATATAATATTGTAACATGATATGATAACTAATGGAACTTGTTTAGTGGAGTTTAAACATGATTAGGGTTTGGATTAGGGTTAAGCTTTCTAGATGTTTCTAGAAGGTTTTGGTTTTGTTTTGTGAAAGATATTTACAAGTGACTCATTCTTAACTCAACCCAAACCCTAACCCTTGGTTAATTCTCTACAATGGTTAAGTCAACCATGGTTACATTATTCTTCATATTAATCCTTTCATTATTCATCACAAAAGGAAATGGATCATTATTCATCTTCTTCTTCCTTCACTCTTCATGAAAAAGCTTGCTAGATTTTTCCAAAGTGATGAATAAATATGAGAAAAAGATAAATAAAGAGAGCAAAAATCCTACTTCATCATCCTCATCTTCCCTTGCCATTTAGATGAGGGTGTTCACATCATTTCATGAGTGTTAGCTTGTGTTAACGGAACTTCAAGGTAGATCATCTTAGTATCGAAGATCGGAAGCAAAGGTTGCATCTTTCTCTTTGTGGAACCTCTCGAGAGTCCGGAACCCGATGATCGCAGCGAAGGGACCACAACACGGAGCATATGAAGTGAAGGACCGGATCTACAAAGGTTGTAATCCCTCTCACTTAGTGTTAAAGTTGTCAACATGTTAGTTTTCGCCTAATCTCTCGTTTAAAGATCCGTATTCGGGTTGTTCGGCACGGCTAAATTTTTAATCGGGCATGGTTGATGCCTCGTAGACCCTTGTGTGCGTGCCTAGCAACCCTACAGTGGTATCAGAGCCAAGCTAGAGCTTTAGGCGAAGTCTAGACGGAGTTTGAAGTCCGATCGAACCGAAACCCCAATATTTCCATGCTCTCTGGACATTTTCTGAATTTGTGGATTTTTGAGAATTAAAAATATATAGATAAATCAGCAGGTATTTCTAAGAATTACTGTGAAGTTCGAGCACCTAAGTCCACCAAAGCGCGGCGGAACCGCGGCATTAGCATGCTAATGCGGCGGTTCCGCGGCCCTTTAGTCTCTTCATGCATTGAATTTTGCACAGTAACTCCTACTTTGCAGTGCTGGTTTTCCTGGGAATTTTTAATATTTATTCAAGAGTTGAATTTTCTGGGTTGTATTGGGAGTTCGTAGATTCGATCGGATTGTCTAATTTTGTCTATGTGTTTTCCGGATAACTTTTAGAAACTGTTAAAAAGTTCGAACGGATATCAATAACTCACTTTTTCCCCTGTCGGAAAATTTTTCAAAAGTTGGATTTTTTCTCGTGTTTAAGAATGTTCTAAGTCGTGCAAGTAACGTGGTGGACCCTCTAGAAGACAACAAACCTTAACTCGATTATGTGACCGTCTTGAACTGCCTTTTGAACCTTAGGGTTTGGGGCAGTACGGCGTGCCACATGTGAGGCGTTGGCTTGACCCTTCTACGGCTGGACCATTGGTACTGTGGCATGTGATGGATGTTTTTAAACTGATTTCAAGTGTTGAGATATATTAGGGAAATCTTGGGTGTTTGATGATTCGATCGGAAAGTTTAATTTTGTCTATTTATCTGGAATGTGATACAATATTTGAAATCCACAGGTAGTTATGAGATAACTAATTTGAATATTATAAACATAGCAGTTTAGTCTCAGATGATCGGTTGCCACGGAATTTTGATGTGATCAAAAGTCCGTCGCAATCACGTAGCGTACGTGGATACTCGCCGGGTAAACTTAATAGACAGCTACGCCCCATAGCCCCGACCAAGTGACTGTAGGAGAACCCCGTCGCCGAAAGCATCCGTTCGGGTGCTCGCGGTAGCGGTGTTCCGCCTTGGTGCACTTTGTCGACGGCTTCGGGGGTGCGGCTGTCTACTAAAGTTTGCGATGAGCATTCGATTAGGTTGTCGGGAATCTTGTTGAATTGTCCGACTTGATATTGAAAAGAGTTTTCGATAATGAGACAAAAATGCGGGGTTTATAATTGTTAGTCATGCGATGTCTAAGGAATTCATTTGGTTAGGCATGCGATGTCTAAGGAGGTTGCGGATTACAACTGTTGTAGTTTTACACTTTCTTTTCTGTGACCGTAAGCGTAGTATGTGGTGTATCGCCGGCTTCGTTGCTATACATCAACGACAATCGGGATACGCATACTTGCTTACGTTGATGATATGAGATATTATGTGTTGCTGTGATATGTTGTATTGGATCGTCGCTTTTGAATAGCCGGGGGTTTTATGTAAGATAAGAGTTTTTTCTTTTTCATTCATGTAAAATTCATTTGTATGTAATATTCTTTTATTGGGGCACTTCCAGATAGCGGAAGATGTCACCGTTGTATATTATTTACTTTTCCGCATTAGGTAGACCCAAGGCGGGGAGCATAAGTAATCGGGTTCTAGGGTCCAGTGGGAGACCATCTCCAGGAGTCGAGACCGGGTCTCCTAACCCTAGAATTGGCAGTGTTACTTGCCGCTCTCGTAGGGGTCTAGGGATGTGGGTTTGGCTATTCATCGCGACCGTGGAATCCGTGTTTTATACAGGCTCGTATTGAAAACACGGACGTCCTAGTATATCCAATATTTCATATATGTTCTTCTGCTGCAATGTTCTGTGATGAGATCATATTACTGCCTGAGACGAATGTTTATATTATATATATGAGATATATGCTATATTGCAGATTTCGTTTCAAAAGAGATGCTTGCGAAGCATAAAGAAATGGGACTTCATTAATGAGATTAATGAAACTAAAAGAAACCTAAGATATTGTAAAAACTTGTTTTAAAAACTGGTAGCTCTAGTTCTTGCTTTGCATAGCGGTGTTCCTTGTAGAACATCCAGCACCTTATTCGATAAGGAAAGGACCGAGATCCCTTCACCGGGAGTGACTCCTTTAGCAATAACTGGCAGATGCTACAAAATCGGTTTGTCTTTTGATTGCTTCTATAGTTTCTGCTTTGTATAGTGATATTTGTGAAATATTCTGCACCTTATTCGATGAGGAAAGGGCCGACGATCCCTTCACCGGGAGTGACCCCTTTAGCAAAACTAGAAAAGCCTCAAAAACACTCCATTTAAAAATCACTCGATTCTACAACGATATCAAGTTCATTACGCAATAGGTTTTCAGAAAAACCTGTCGTAACCCTCCGTCATTTCAGATAAGTTGTATATAGTATTCGTGCTACATTTGTTGGCTTTCGTCAAGGTGTAGTGTGCGGTAGCTATCTGCTGCTTATCTGCTGCATATGATGCGATTGGATTAGGGTAGTCGTGCGGCTTTGTTGGCTTTCGTCAAGGGTCGTGCGGGTGAGTTTATTTCAATCAAGAAATGACGGGTTGGACTTGACTAGTAGCCTATGGTTTGTTGGCTTTCGTCAAGGTCATAGGACGCTAGGGGTAAAATATTATTGGGAATTTCAAGTGTTGAAATTTGCAATGAGATTGCATACCTTCTATGAGATAGTTGGATCCCGATACCCGCTGCGAGTAAGAGTTACTCCTGGGAGAGTTTTATACATTACAATTAGCCGATCAAGTAGGTGTCTAGAAAGGTGTTAAAGGGGTTACGCCTCTGGGAAAACGAGGTTTACATTAATTAGGTTCGTGCGAAAGCACGGGGGACCTCCCTCAAAGTACCGACACTATCCTGGCTGAAAGATTGGCGAACTTATAGCGTGTAATTAATCCTGGCTAGTCTTTCCTTTTAGGGTTTGAAGGAAGATTTGATTAAAACAGTGGGAGACATCCTGATTAGATATATTAGATAACCAATCTAATCTTGCAAGAGCATACGCTGAGTGTTTTCTTCTCTCTTTCTCCAGGTAGCGACTATATCACGCCTTAATCAAGATAATAAAATGGATGAATTAACCGAACCCGCTTGTTATACTGAGCTGGGGAACGTTGGTCCCGCTCCAACTTATAATTGTTATAGGACAGAGCAGGAAATTGGGGATTACCAGAATTCCCGTGCCGCCCAAACGAAGAAAGTGTATGTTGATGCATCATCTTCGGGTGTGTTCATTACACAGAACTGTTTCTCAGTATCCTTTACGTCCTGGGTATGTGATACCGGATCAGGATCCCGTATATGTAATCTGTTACATGGGCTACAGATAGGTAAAGAACTGAGAACGGGTGATAAGTTTCATGAGACAGAAAACGGTGCAAGTGTTGCAGCCAAGTCTGTTGGTCACTATCACCCTGTATTACCAGAATACATTGATTCTGAACAAATGTTATTAGATACCGAACCTGATATACAAAATCTTATTAGTCTCTTTATTAGTAAAGAAAGGATATAATTTTGTATTGTTGGATAATGTTTTGAACATTTCCTATATCAAGAGTTGATCGGTTCAGGCACGTTATCTAAAAGCATTGACGTTCTAAATCAAACTACAGTTCTTAGTATACGGAACACACACAAGAGGAAGAGTTCAGAAATGAACAGATCCTTCTTGAGGTATTGTAGACTAGGTCATATCAATGTGACCCGACTAGCTGAAGTTACATTTAGATGCATATTCAAATTAGTTTGAATTTACATCTTGTGAAACTTGCCTGTCATGTCACAAAGATAAGATGACCATAGCTCTGTTTATTGGAAACAGAGAAAGAGTTAGTGAACTCTTGGGATTGATACATGCTGATGTATGAAAGTCTCCTGTCTACACATGCCAAGACTGGTTCTTTGTACTTCATTACATTCTCTGATGATCTTTCAAGATTCAGACATATGTTCCTGCTGAAACACAAGTCCGAAGTTTTTGAGATATTCACAGAATATAAGTTAGAAGTAGAGAACCAAAATACGGGTATAAGTATTATGTCCTTTGATGAGATCAAGGAGGAGAATACTTGAGCACGGAATTCCTGGACTATTCTAAAGGAGAATGAGATTCTCTCTCGGCATTACTCCTCCGTATACACCACAGCACCTCGGTGTATCGGGGCGGAGCAATCTCACCCTATTAGATATGGTGTGCTCTATGATGAGTACTACTGAGTTTTCTATTTCCATTTGGGAGTTATGCACTTGAGAAGCTGCATATCTATTGAATAAGGTTCAAATCAAATCAGTTACCTACCACTTCATATGTGATATGGAAAGGGAAGAGCCCATATCTTAAGTAAGTTAAGATTTGGGGTTGTCCGGCCTTTGTCTAAAAGAAAAATCCGGACAAGCCCGAGCCAAGGTCTGTTATGTAGAACTGGAATGGTTCCAGCTATACAAACTGCAGCTGATGATTTGGTAGAACCAAAGGATTCAATAGTTTCCAACGAACCTCAGCCTCTCCGCCGATCTAGTAGGGTTTCTCACCCACCTGAGAGACACTTCGGTTTCTCTATGATAGTGGGAGCGAGGATTGCATCATAAGATGATGACCCAACTAGTTTCGAGCTGGCCATCAGGAGTGGGACTCTGTAAGAATGGCTGGATGCTTATCGATCTGAGATGGAATCCTTATACACCAACAAAGTATGGACTTTGGTTGCTTTATCAGAAGGGTTAAATCCCCATCAGGAGCAAGTATATCTTGAGAAGATTACTTGGTGTACATGGAAAAGTTGAGACTTTCAAAGCTAGACTTGTTAAAGGTTTGCATCATAGACCAGGTATGGATTATGTTGAAACCTTTTCTAAGGATCTATGCTTAAGTCCATCCAGATCCTACTTGCCACGGCTACATACCATGACTACGATATCTGGTGGTTGGGTGTCATGACTGCTTTTCTAAATGATATTTTAGGAAAGAGCGTCTATAAGTACACAGCCAGAGGTCTTCGTAGACAGTGGGAGCAGCGGAAACGTGTGCAAGATGTTTTATATGATAAAACAGGCATCGCGGAGATGGAACATCTGTTTTTGATGTGGTAGTCAAAGAGTTTGACTTCATCAAAATGGTAGATGAACCTTGTATATACAAAAAAGGTAGTAGAGAGTATGGTGGAGATCCCCGTAGAGTACGTGGATGACATACTCTTGATAGGGAAGAAGTTTCCTATGCTACGCACGGTCAATCTCCGCTTATCACAAGGATTCTCCATATAGGATCAAAGTGATACCTCCTAAATCCTGGGTTTTTGGATCTATAAGATAGATCTAATTGGATATTAGGATACTCATTAGTTGTAGTGAGATGGTATTAATCGATCCCGGGGAGAATCACTGGAAAAGTTCCAGGGTGATAAGGACGACTGAATGTCAGTCGCAGGCATTGTCTATACCCTCAGTGGAGGGACGGTATGTTGGAAGAGTTCCAAGCTAGATACCGTGACATACTAGACGATTAAAGGCAAGATACATCGTTACCAAGGATGCTACCAAAGAGGCTGTCTGGATATATATAAGTTCATAAGATGAACTTCGTTCCTACCATTGTGTGACAATGGAGTTGTGGCTTCAGCCAAGGAACTACCGTCCCATCAAAAATCCAGATATAATTCTTAGGCAGTATCACCTGATCATGGAGATGGTTGATCTCCAGGGAGATCGAGGTTAGGAGTAGACACAGAGGACAACAGCGCGAATCCACTCACAAAGGCCTTTTTCCCAGTAGAGACTTTTATGGGATGGTTGAGTATGAGATACTTCAACCGCAGCTAATTGTTGGGTATGCGATACCATAACAGATGGCCCTAGTGCAAGTGGGAGATTGTTAGTTATATGTATGCCCTAGAGGCCATTACTGTACATACGATGTATATTGTAGTGGATGCTAGGACATATATAGGGAGGACTTTCTTGCTCGGCATGATAGTATGCTATCTGGTTGTACTTTATCTTAACATGTACTCTGATTGTCTCTATATTACATGTTGATAAAGCCCTTAGGATATGTACTCGACTACTGGGACTATGATGAGATCATACTAGTGGGGCCACGGTAGTCGACGAGTACATCCTATAACTGTTCCTAGTCGAGGGTGTATCGAGACAGGGCATCGATACACCAGAGTAGACTAGCGTATACGCATCTTGACCTATATGATGGGCGATGGATGATCCCATATCCATCGGTGTTTGACATCAAGGATGGTGTACGGGTGCTCAGTGGAGACCGGGTACACTGGACGGACTCGTCGAGAACTCCCAGATGGTATTATACCATACGTCAGATGGCAGTTCTCCGGTGACACTGGTACAGAGTAGTCTGTTGACCCGAGATCGTCATAGAGTCTTGTGTGATTCCCACTGTGCTTTGATTTCCATCATACCACGTCCAAGAGGGCGTGCAAAAAGGTGGCTTTTGGGTACAGTCCCGAATCACATGGAGGCAATGAGCGATAGGAGGGGATTCGTCTCTCCCGGTATAGGGAGTTGATGTTGTGCTGTGTTCGATTGGCTATAACCGGAAATCCCTGACACGGTTGCTGAGATTTACTGGTAAGTGTTATCAGTAGTTTCTCGAACTGTTATAGACCTCATATCGACACGACTTATCAAGCTACTGGGGTCTGACGTTTACCACCCCTAGGCGAGATATGCGACATATCAGACGACGAGACCGGACTGTACGGGAGTGTTACTGTTTGGATTCACAGGAGAATGTACAGGCTTGCTTGTTGATCTTCTGAGCGCTCAATACCTGGGTAGCTGTTACGTTTAGCTGACCGCTTGCAGCTTGTGGGTGTTTGATATGATCATCACCTACTGCCGGCGTATTGACGATTCTTTAGAGTCCTACACAGAGGTTTCTTGGCTCAGGAAAAACGGAGTAGGAGCACATATGTGATATGTGCGGGACCGAGGATAATACGATATGAGATATCGTATTGTATTCTCGCGATATTTGATATCAGCCGGGTCATCGGATCAAGTGTTGATTCGATGAATCGGTACGGATAAATATTAGTCGGTTATATGCGATATAGCCGGATTGTCGGATCAAGTGTTGATTCGATAATTTAATGTATAATAATATATATGATATATTAAATTACATTAACTAATATTTGCTCACTAAAAGATTCTTTTTCTCACTCGGGTAATACATTGATATATATGCGATATATGTTAAATGTATTATTTTATTTTGTTACGATAAATATTATATATGTGATATATAATATTGTAACATGATATGATAACTAATGCAACTTGTTTAGTGGAGTTTAAACATGATTAGGGTTTGGATTAGGGTTAAGCTTTCTAGATGTTTCTAGAAGGTTTTGGTTTTGTTTTGTGAAAGATATTTACAAGTGACTCATTCTTAACTCAACCCAGACCCTAACCCTTGGTTAATTCTCTACAATGGTTAAGTCAACCATGGTTGCATTATTCTTCATATTAATCCTTTCATTATTCATCACAAAAGGAAATGGATCATTATTCATCTTCTTCTTCCTTCACTCTTCATGAAAAAGCTTGCTAGATTTTTCCAAAGTGATGAATAAATATGAGAAAAAGATAAATAAAGAGAGCAAAAATCCTACTTCATCATCCTCATCTTCCCTTGCCATTTAGATGAGGGTGTTCACATCATTTCATGAGTGTTAGCTTGTGTTAACGGAACTTCAAGGTAGATCATCTTAGTATCGAAGATCGGAAGCAAAGGTTGCATCTTTCTCTTTGTGGAACCTCTCGAGAGTCCGGAACCCAATGATCGCAGCGAAGGGACCACAACACGGAGCATATGAAGTGAAGGACCGGATCTACAAAGGTTGTAATTCCTCTCACTTAGTGTTAAAGTTGTTAACATGTTAGTTTTCGCCTAATCTCTAGTTTAAAGATCCGTATTCGGGTTGTTCGGCACGGCTAAATTTTTAATCGGGCATGGTTGATGCCTCGTAGACCCTTGTGCGCGTGTCTAGCAACCCTACATGTTTGAGGGTTCAAATCTAAGACGAATCGACGACCTATAACCCTATACAAGTTCTTAATTGTTTCTATACTAAAATTATGACGAGAATTGGTTCGGAGAGCGGCTCTGGACTGCAGTCCAGAGCAGCTCCGGCTGTTGGTTTCTATCTCGTAATGCTTACCACCTTGTTGCCTGAACTTGTATGTTGCGGAACCCTACACTTTATTGAAGATGAAAATGTTAGATAAATAACGCAAGTGATTTCACATCCTTTTATCGTCGTTTACTATTTAATCTGCAATTTAAAAGAACATGACGTATAGCAGTCCCAAACAGAAATAGAACTGATACCATAGTGTTGAACAGTGCATAACTTATGACGTAGAGACGCGATTGAGAATCCGTCTAGTGCGTTGGAAACCCTATTGAAAACCCTAAATTTCATTCAACTGTAGTGTCGCTAAATTCTGACCCCAACTGGGTGAAAATTGTGCCGCGAAACAAACGTTCGGTTCAGAAACTGAATTTCCTTCAGTGAGCACTTAAATTGAAATGGTTGTAACTTGAATACCAGAAATCAGATTGTACTGAAACCAATTTTTCTGAGCTGACGACAGAGTATACTTGTTATTGTATTTGTCTCATTTCACTGAATTCTGAACATATGAATTACTGCAATTTTTGTAAGCTTATGACGTGCATAATAGTTCATATTACACATGACTTGTTAGCTGCATAAATGTACATACCTTACCCAACTGCCATATGCATAGTGATAATGCACGTTATTATTCAGTGGACATTGTATCATCGTGCGTGAATGGTATTGATTTAGGAGTGTCAAGTACGCCAATGGAAAAGTGAATGATTCGTGACAGTGATTAATACAGTGAACAGTGACAAAACAGTGTTATTGGTGTATACTTGTACACGACTAAATCATAATCATCAATAGTGTAAACCTGGGGAAAATGGGGAAATCTAAGTGGAAAGAGCATCGTATTTAGCGGGACCGTGTTTTAGAGGATGATCATTCGAACAGTGATTCTTATATATATTAGGCAGGATCTAGCGATCCGGCTGACAGGGTTATGTTCCGGGCGTGCGGGCCCTTGTCTCGGGTATGTACGAGACTCCCGTTAAACATGATCCTCCTTTCTACTATTCGATTTCAAACATGACTTAGAGACCGATAGGGACACAAATCATATTTTGCATCATTTAGTGACATAGTGATTATCCGCCTTTTACTTTCACTGTTATTACCTTATTTGCCCGTTTCATGTCATTATTATAATATTGCTATTACGTCGCTCTGACAACCTGAGTATGCATCTCAGACCTCGATGAAGAACCAGCGCAGAAATCGGATTTACCTTTCGAGCTAGCGGAGATCTAGTCTGGAGTACCTCTTTCTTCTTTTCTGCTTTCCCTAAAGAGATTTTGTACTCGAACTTGGTTAGTAGTTCTTTTCTGGTTTATTTGTAAATTGTGAACAATGAACTTTGATGTAATAGTTTATTGATGTATTTCCTTTACTTCTGTGCTTTGTTTACTGATTACCATGTAATGCTAGAAGCCGAAGTGTGACTACGGCGGGATTATTCCTTGATCGTAGGAGCATGGCTGGCCTAGTCATCCTTCGTTTTCCGTATTTTGGGAAGCGGGGCGTGACATGGTTTTGTTGGTATCAGAGCCGTGTTTAGTAACAAGGGATAACATTAACTACACTGTATTACATTATTTTCGTTTCACTATTCCTGATTTTCATCCTTGTATCTAATAATATCCTTTTGAATCTTCCAGCGATATAACATCCCTGAACGACCACTCCTCGGACTCATATTCTCAGGACTGCACGGAGAGGATACTTAGTGCACCGACCTCTCTCGTAGAAGCTCAGGAGAGGAGCCGGACTTACTCGCCGAGGGACTCAGGGCTATTACCGCTGCAGGAAGACCCCCCGCACTCATTACCGCCCCGAGGGCACTACTCCACCAGCTTACTCTGCCAGGGATGGCACCGTGTCAGATTTCCGGAGGTTGCATCCAGCTGTATTTACAGGGCTAGCCGAACCACTAGAGGCCGAGCAATGGCTAGTGAACATGGAGAACTTACTGACGACCGCCAGGGTACCAGATGAAGATAGGGTGAATGTGATAAAAATCCAGTTAGAAGATGAAGCCCGTACTTGGTGGACAGTTGAAGAAAGCAGGCTAGAGAGGCCAATCGAATAGAGCAAATTCAAAGAGTGCTTCCTGGACCATTATTTCCCTTCCACCGCCAAGGCCGAGATGGAAGAAAGATTCATCCTACTGAAGCAGAATGGCCGCCCCGTGGACCTATATGCAGCAGAGTTCAACCGTATGAGCCGATTTGCTCCATACATGGTCGCTTCAGAGGCCACCAGGGCCAGACGCTTCTTGCAGGGACTTGATTTCGAGCTGCAGTAGTTGATCGCGTCACTGGAGTTGCAGACTTTTGCACAGGTACTCAACGTGGCGAGAATTCAGGAGAAATTGATCAACAAGTTCAGGAAGCCCCCAGTCGTTCCAGCATGCACCCATGCACCTTCTCGAGGAGCCATACTGGTTCACAGGCCAGGAACAACTCAGATTAAGCATCCATTCGTGCCCCAGCATCGCCCCAGAGACAGAACGTAGTTTGCGGCTACTGCAATAGAGATGGGCATACCCAGAAGGACTGTCGCCGCGCCAAGAGACAGTGCTTGATTTGTGGATACAGTCAGCATAGGATTAGCGGTTGCCTCGACCGAGCAGAGATACAGGGAGGTTCTGGACCGCAGCAGCAGAGACCACAGGAGCAGAGGCAACCCTATACAGGTCGCGGTCAGGGACGGGCTTTCACCTTGACCGCCGAGCAGGAAGAGGCTTCAGGAGAAGTTGTCACAGGTATTCTACTCGTACATTCCATGCTAGCTAGGGTACTATTTGATTCTGGAGCATCGCACTGTTTCATATCTGAGCATTTCATTGATACACACTCCATACCACATGAACCACTAACCAAGGGCTGGGAGATACATACGGGTAATTGAATTATAATATCTAGTCGAGAATGTAGATCATGTCCGGTTGTAGTGTGTGGCAGGGAATTCTATGCGAATTTCCTTTTGATCAGGACTGGCAGTTATGACACAATTCTCGGGATGGATTGGATGAGTACCTTCCATGCAGTTATTGATTGCCAAGCAAGGAACGTGATCTTCCGCATTCCCAACCACCCGGAGTTTATTTTCGAAGGCGGAAGCGAATATTTGGAGCTAGCCAAATATAGTGCCAAGCCAAAAGAGCTGACAGCTATGGAGATTGATGAGAACGCAGCCCCAGAGATTGTTCGGAACTTTCTGGACGTATTTCCTGAAGATTTACCAGGTCTACCACCTCCACGCATCTTGGAGTTCTTGATTGATTTGACTCCAGGTACAGCACCGGTTTCCAAGGCCCCGTACAGAATGGCACCAGTTGAGTTGGCAGAATTGAAGAAGCAAATTGAAGAGCTCCTGGAGAAGGGATTTATCCGGCCAAGCGTTTCACCGTGGGGTGCACCAGTTCTGTTAGTGAAGAAGAAGGATGGATCGCTGCGGATGTGTATAGATTATCGGAAGCTGAACAAAGTCACAATAAAGAATAAGTACCCAATTCCGCGCATCGACGACCTTTTCGATCAGCTAAGTGGGGCCAAGGTATTTTCGAAGTTGGATCTCCGTTCTGGATATCATCAGATCAGAGTAGCAGCCGAGGATGTATGCAAGACGGCTTTCAGGATCCGATACGGACATTATGAGTTCCTTATGATGTCGTTCGGTGTTACCAATGCTCCAGCGATATTCATGGATTTGATGAACATGGTGTTTGCAAAGTACTTGGACACATTTGTCGTTGTATTTATCGACGACATACTTGTTTACTCGAAGACCCGGGAGGAGCATGTTGAGCATTTGCGCACGGTTCTACAAATTCTTCGGGAAGAGAAGCTGTATGCGAAATTAAGAAAGTGTGAATTCTGGCTCGACAAGGTTCAGTTCTTAGGACACATCGTTTCGGGCGAAAGCATCTCAGTGGACCCGGCAAAGATAGAATCTGTCAGAGATTGGCTAACGCCGAAATCAGTGGCCGAGATCAGAAGCTTTCTGGGATTGGCAGGTTATTATTGGAGGTTCGTACAAGACTTCTCAAGAATCGCTGAACCGTTGACGAGGCTGACACGGAAGGATGTACCATTTGCGTGGACAGAGGAGTGTACACAGGCATTTGAGACACTGAAGCAGAAGTTAACCACGACGCCCATTCTTACAGTACCAGATGATTCCGGTGGTTTGGTGATACACAGTGATGCCTCAGGGAAGGGATTAGGCTGTGTTCTGATGCAGCACGGCCGAGTGGTTGCTTATGCCTCTCGACAGCTGAGAAATCACGAGAAGAACTATGCTACGCATGACTTGGAGTTAACTGCAGTGGTTTTTGCGTTGAAGATTTGGAGGCACTATCTGTTGGGTGAGAAGGTGGAGGTGTACACGGATCATAAAAGTCTGAAGTACGTCTTCACTCAGAAAGAACTAAACATGAGGCAGCGCCGATGGATAGAGCTGATGGCAGACTACGACTTGGACCTTCAGTATCACCCGGGGAAAGTAAATGTTGTACCAGATGCTCTCAGTCGCAAGGCAGCGGTCATGATGTTGACCAATCATAGAAGCCTTATTGAGGACTTTCAGAGACTCGAGCTTGAAATCGTCACACCGAGCGCAATCAGTCAATTTTTGCAACTACAGGTGCAGTCTTCCTTTGTGGATCGCATCAAGGCTGCACAAGCGGATGATCCTCGATTGCAAAAGTTCAGAGCACAAGTAGAAGCAGGGCTGAGAACGTACTTAATCATACATGAAGACGGTTTTCTGTGATTCGGTAGCAGACTCTGCGTACCCAAGGGAGATGTTCGAGAAGAAGTACTGGCTGAGGTGCATAGTTCAGCTTATTCTGTGCATCTGGGAGGTACAAAGATGTATCGGGATCTAAAGCAACATTTTTGGTGGAACGGGATGAAGCGAGAAATTGCGCGGTTCGTATCCAGATGCTTGGTCTGCCAGCAGGTGAAGGCGGAACATCAGAGGACAGCAGGGCTGCTGCAACCACTTCCGATACCAGAATGGAAGTGGGAGCACATTACCATGGATTTCGTGATGGCCTTACCATGGAGCCCTAGGGGCAATAACGCCATTTGGGTTATCGTCGACCGCCTCACGAAAGCTGCACACTTCCTACCATTCCGAGTGGGACAGTCAACAGAGTCACTGGCAGAGAGATACATGCAGGAGATAGTGCGACTTCACGGAGTCCCGGTCAGCATTGTATCAGATCGAGACACCAGATTCGTTTCGCACTTCTGAAGGAGCTTACAGGAGAGTTTGGGTACCTGCCTCAAGTTCAGCACAGCTTATCACCCGCAGACGGACGGACAGTCCGAGCGTACGATTCAGACGCTCGAGGATATGTTGAGAGCCTGCATGTTGGATTTTCAGGGTTCCTGGAAAGATCATCTGCATCTAGTCGAGTTTTCTTATAACAACAGTTACCAGGCTAGCATCCAGATGGCTCCTTTCGAAGCACTTTACGGACGGAAGTGTCGATCCCCAGTTTGTTGGGATGATGTGGGAGAGCGAAGACTACTGGGTCCCGAGCTCATTGTTCAGACAGTCGACAAGGTTCAAATGATCAGGCAGCGCATTAAGACGGCTCAGGATCGACAGAAGAGTTGGGCAGATACCAGCAGGAGAACGTTAGAATTTGAAGTCCGACATCACGTGAACCTGAAGATTTCCCCTACCCGTAGAGTTATCAGGTTCGGAGGTCGCGGGAAACTCAGTCCCCGTTTCATCGGACCTTTTGAGGTGCTAGAGCGAGTAGGAAAGGTGGCCTATCGACTTGCCTTGCCTCCATCGCTAGCTGGTGTGCACAATAACTTCCACGTGTCATAGTTGCGGCGTTAAGTTAGGGATGAGAGCCACGTTCTGGATAATTCAGAGTTAGTTTTGGGTACTGATCTATCATACGAGGAGCAGCCCACTACCATCCTCGACCACAGAGAGAAAGTGCTGAAGAATAAGGTCATTCCGTTAGTCCGAGTGTCTTGGGGCAGTCGTTCCTCAGGAGAATCTACCTGGGAGCGGGAGGAAGATATCCGTGCACGTTTTCCGAATCTCTTTGTTTAGTACTTTGTTTAATTGTATTCTTGTTAAATTTCGAGGATGAAATTTTTGTAAGGGAGGTATGATATAAATCCCCGTTCCCATCTATAAAAAAATTTCTATATTTTTCCTAGTCCCCTGATTGCTTTCCTATTTTTCCTCGTAATCGTGAAGGTATTTTGGTTGCTCAAGTGTTACTAATTGTTTCTTCTAAACCCTTAAAATCAAGCCCAATTTTTTTTTAATTTAAATTAAAACCTTAAAAATTCTTAACTCCTCAGCCCAAGAAAATAAATGAAAATAAAACTAAAGGAATTAATTAACCTTGCCGGCCTGGCCCAAGTAAGCCCAAACCCCTTACCCGCACCCGCCTAACCCATACTCGACCCGCTCCATTCCCTCTTCCTCCTTACAATTCACTTTCCCGCTTATTTTCTTCCGTTGCGCCCACGTCGCGCGCCCACGACCGCATCGTCATCCACGTTCCCCGTTCGTTTCCCACGACCGTGCGCCCCGAGCTCCTCTGCATCACCTCGGCCACCACCTGCACGCTCCTCACCGACGATCTCCCCACTGCCCCATCGACCTCTGCATCCTCTACATCTCCATTACCTCCTCGAAAACCCATGCCAAACTCCTCGCCACCAAGCTCCAAACCCTACACACCACCCTCGTTGTGACCATCTCCGGAGTGACCACCGCCGACCACCGTCGATCCCAGCGCACTCACAGGAACTTTCCAGCACCGCACTCCGCCTCCAGCGATCGCGAGACGTCTCCGGGCAACTCCGACGACGAACCCGAACGCGAGTGAGGCCGCGAATCCAAACCGTGCCGTTCATCTCGCGTCCGTGCCGTTGCCGCTTCTGTACATTTCCAAAGCGTCTCCATGGAAGTTATCTACTTGCTTCATGCTAATTGTTTTAATAGAACTTGAAATACTGTTAAATTCCACATGAACATTTAGTGCGACATGAAATAGTGTATGTGTTCGATGCAAAACTCGAACAAAAACATTTCTTTAAACTGAAGGAAATTGATCGTATAATCTGGCCCATGTGATAATGAACATTGTGTAGGAATTTGACTGAAAAATATGATTGTTATTGGCTTAAACGAGCACCCCCAATTACACCCGTAAAAACTGGGAAATTCCTGCACCTGAAACTTGTTTAAATCACAATTAATTGTGTATATATTGAAATGATGCGTTCGAGGGATCAAATCGAAGCCGACTCGATGATCTGTAACCCTATACAAGTTCTTAATTGTTTCTGAACTGAAATTATGACGATAATTGGTTCGGAGAGCGGCTCTGGACTACAGTCCAGAGCAGCTCCGGCTGTTGGTTTCTATCTCGTAATGCTCACTACCTTGTTGCCTGAAATTGTATGTTGCGGAACCCTACACTTTATTGAATATGAATCTGTTAGATAAATAACGCAAGTGATTTCACACCCTTTTATCGTCGTTTACTATTTAATCTGCAATTTAAAAGAACAGGACGTATAGCAGTCCCAAACAGAAACAGAACTGATACCATAGTGATGAACAGTGCATAACTTCTGACGTAGAGATGCGATTGAGAATCTGTCTAGTGCGTTGGAAACCCTATTAAAAAAACTAAATTTCATTCAACTGTAGTGTCGCTAAATTCTGAATCCAACTGGGTGAAAATTATTCTGCGAAACGGACGTTCAGTTGAGAAACTGAATTTCCTGCAGCGAGCACTTAAATTGAAACGGCAGTAACTTGAATACCAGAAATCCGATTGTACTGAAACCAATTTTTCTGAACTTCCGACAGAGTATACTTGTTACCGTATTTGTATCATTTCACTGAATTCTAAACATATGAATTACTGCAATTTTTGTAAGCTTATGACGTGCATAATAATTCATATTACACATGACTTGTTAACTGCATAAATGTACATACCTTACCCAACTGCCATATACATAGTGATAGTGTGCGTTATTATTCAGTGGACATTGCATCATCGTGCATGAATGGTATTGATTTAGGAGTGTCAAATACGCCAATGGAAAAGTGAATGATTCGTGACAATGATTAATACAGTGAACAGTGACAAAACAGTGTTATTGGTGTATACTTGTACACGACTAAATCATAATCATCAATAGTGTAAACCAGGGGAAAAATGGGAAATCGAAGTGGAAAGAGCATCGTATTTAGCGGGACCGTGTTTTAGAGGATGATCATTCGAACAGTGATTCTTATATATATTAGGTAGGATCTAGCGATCCGGCTGACAGGGTTATGTCCCGGGCGTGTGGGCCGTTGTCTCGGGTATGTATGAGACTCCCGTTAAACATGACCCTGCTTTCCACTATTCGATTTCAAATATGACTTAGAGACCGATAGGGACAAAGATCATACTTTGCATCATTTAGTGACATAGTGATTATCCGCATTTTACTTTCACTGTTTTTACCTTATTTGCCCGTTTCATATCATTATTATAATATTGCTATTACGTCGCTCTGACGACCTGAGTATGCATGCTCTGACCTCGAGGAAGAACCAGCGCAGGAGTCGGATTTACCTTTCGAGCTAGCGGAGATCTAGTCTGGAGTACCTCTTTCTTCTTTTCTGCTTTCCCTAAAGAGATTTTGTACTCGAACTTGGTTGGTAGTTCTTTTCTGGTTTATTTGTAAATTGTGAACAATGAACTTTGATGTAATAGTTTAGTGATGTATTTCCTTTACTTCTGTGCTTTGTTTACTGATTACCATGTAATGCTACAAGCCGAAGTGTGACTACGGCGGGATTATTCCTTGATCGTAGGAGTATGGCTGGCCTAGTCATCCCTCGTTTTCCGTATTTTAGGAAGCAGGGCGTGACATTTTCTTTTCAAAAAAAATTGTGAATATCTATAACATTTTCTGTAACATCTATAATGTTTCCTGTAACATCCATAAAAAATCCTGCAACATATACCAAAGTTGCCTTCATATTATATGCAACTTCATAGATGTTACAAGCAAGTGCTTATTTTCATTTGTTATTGGTAAGATATTATAGGAAAATTATTTGCCTGTAACATCTAAGTAGTTACCTATAACTTCTATAAAAGTTGCATGTAACATCTATAATGTTCCATGTAACTTATAAGAAGTTACCTGTAATATGTAACAAACTTGCTTACATGTTACATGCAACTGCTTACAAGTTATAGGCAGCTTATAGGAAAGTGCTTATTTTCATTTGTTGTTGGTAAGATATTACAGGAAAATTATTTGCCTGTATCATCTAAGCAGTTGCATGTAACTTTTATAAAAATTACCTATAACATGTCATGCCCCGCTCCCAAAATACGCGAATACGGAAGGTAACAAAGGCCAGTTATGCTACCTACGGTAAGAAATCATTCTTTCATAGTCATATTAAGGCTGTCATGCAGTAATCAAGCACATTAAGATATATATGCAAAAATCAATGATAGCATATATATATATATATATATATATATATATATATATATATCACATGTCCAATGCCACAAAAATCAATAATAGCAGAAGCAATAATAAATGATCAAGTCTCAAAGATCCAATGATAAATAAAACAATAAATACTTGTCCCTTTTGGGCTCACAAAAGAGATCCAATAAATTAGTTCAATATGAGAAATAAACCTAAATCATAATAACTAGATAAACGAGAATAGTCATCGCTGCCCGAAAATCTCCTCGAATTACTTTGTGTCCAGCTGTTATAAAACTAAGTTATCTGGGCCATGCAAAACTCAGACGTCATAGCGTCATAGATAAATAATCGTGAATATAACCGTAATGGGATATAATATATTATTATACATGAACTAATATCATGTAAGTGATTATAAAAATAGCAATACCAAGTGATGTATCAAGCAAAATATACAAGGCAATCATGTCATGTAAAACCTAGATGTCCATATCTCTAAGTTAACTATTCTATAGCTATTTGAAACCAATCAATGTAATTATCCTCGTAACTCACCCGGGACTACGGTCTCATGACTTTCGGGACTGAATCCGAGACGTGCCACTGGACGGTAAAACAAGTTCAAGCCTGGACGAATGATGTCAGCATCATCATTCCCGTGCACCAGGGCTCGTGACGACTGATCAGTCTCTAGCAAGTGATAAACTCTTGAGTTACAATTCGGGTTCCATTCTTGATTTCCCTTTTCCCTAAGTTTTCAAGTTTCATTTCATGTGTCAATATAGTATTTATATAATACCAACACAGGAACAAGCATGTACAAGTCACGTCTATCAAGAAAACATGGAAGATCAAGAAATATTATGTAATCATTGGTATCTAGGTAAATATTACATTTCAAGTAAGGTTAACCTGATAACAATAACAAGAAAAGATAATAAGGATGCATGTCATCAAACATGGATACATATGTATAATCGGTAACTGGCATGTCAGGAGTATCAAAGTCATTTCATGTACATGATCAAGTTGCTAACATTAATACTATTAGCGCAATCAAATCCAATATAATTTGTCATACAAGTCAGGTGTTATATCTTGATCCGTGTAAAGTGATGTAACATATCAGATCTAAATATCAGGTTGAGACGGCTCATCAATGGATGAGTAAGCTCTTGCGCATTGGAGAAGGCTCACAAGAATTTGAGACGTCTCGCAATTGCTTCAGAATTTATATTTGTTTTCTGGTTGTAAAAGACAGCACATGATGGCCTTGAGCCAGTTCTTCCCTAACTTGTGACGACTCAATGTAATTTTTGATGACTCGTTCTATGTCTGGAACGTGTATTATTTCTCTATCTACATGAGACGGCTCGAAGTAATGTTGAGCCGGCTCAAACCCTCTCATTCGGACAATCAGGTCTATTTAAAGTTTTGATTATTTAAATTTAATACGGGTAATATAAAGCAACATGAATTATCTAATTCTAAAGATTTATTATATCTATAATGATCGTCAATTTTAGGGTTTGGTGATACAAACATGTCCAAAATAGATTTATCGATATTTCGTGATTCTGATCTCAACGCATCGTTCCTCAAGCTTAGCACTTGGGTTCTCCAAATTAATCTATAACAATAACGCAAAATTATAGTGATGTCCAGCAAGATCTTAATCATGTCAAATGTACATATGATAAACAACAACTACAAGAGTCAAATAAAGATCACGTTTTGATTGTAAACATGCATACGATTGAAATTCCATAAGTCTATTCTATTATAATATTAAGCAAGATCGGATCTTGTGTTGGCATGTAGCAAGTATTAACTACTTGCCTCGATTCGATCTCACGATAACCACGAAGAAGACACGAGAAGACAATGGTTGAACCCACACGAGATCTACTCTTGATGTGCTTCGGCCTTGGACGTAGCCGCCACCAAGAGATGTAGATGATGATGAAGATGCAACAATGGCGATGAAGATGTTGAAGGGAGATCGGTTTTGGAGTTAGGGTTAAGGTTTTGTTCTTGATGAGAGAGATGGAGGCTAGGTTTTTTTTATAGGTTGCATGAGAACATAGGGTTTTAATAGTTTAGTAGGAATATAGGCCAGGTGTTATATAAATATTATATCAAGTAGGACCAGGGATTTAGATAAGGTAAAATATTATTCATATGCCTAACTAATATATGTCCATTTATCAACATATTAACCCAATGAAATAACACGTCAAAATCACGTCAAGTAATAATATCAGCTCGCATGTTAGGTATTGAGATAGCTCATATATGCTTGAGCCAGCTCACGAGTTGTATAAAATTATTATTCGTTCTCTGGGTACAAGAGATGACTCATCCACACCTTGAGCCAGCTCATGAGCTTTTGGAAAAATATTCAAATAGCCAGCATACTATTTAATTCAATTTATTAAACCAAATATCGTACGATCGTTCTAGGGTGTTACATAACATCTATAATGTTGCATGTAACTTGTAAGCAGTTTCCTGTAACATGTACCAAAGTTGCTTACATGTTATAGGCAACTGCTTACAAGATACAGGCAACTTCATAGATGTTACAATTTACCGCCGGAAACCGGACTTAGACACGAGGAGCGCGTTCAGCCTGAATGCTGGGGAAGATGCTATATGGAACATATTCATCCAGCTCTCCGAAAATACTAAGTTGATATATGACACCGTATATCGGAGGTTTGGATGGATGCGACCGATGTAGCTGACTTTTTAGATTCCCCTCAATGATGAGAGGTTTATTGATTGCAAGGACGCTTTTTTCTGCAGGCGCAAGCCTCTACAATTAATTACTTTATCGCCAAGCAATAACAACTTTCTACTTCGTGTCGTGTTATAAATTGTTTATTTTAGGGTTTTCCTTGGATTGTATACGGAGACTAATATATGTCGTCGTCCACAGGGTGTGGATTAGTCCAAATCCATATATATTAGATTTGGGGTTGAACTTTAGGTTGCATTTCTCATATGAATGATTTCCATCGGTCCAAAGGATATTTTTATTGATCTAAGGATCGTTAGTCTTGTTTAGGACTAAAATCAACTTAGAAGATTTGGCTAAAAATTGTTATCCGTATATGAGACTAAGATCAACTTAGATAATATGGTTAAGGATCATTAGTCGTATATGGGAATAAGATCAATTTAGATGATATGGTTAAAGATCGTTAGTCGTATATGGGATTAAGATCAACTTAGATGATATGGGCTAAGGATCGTTAGTTGAATATGGGATTAAGATCAACTTAGATGATATGGGCTAAGGATCGTTGGTTGTATATGGGACTAACATCAACTTAGATGACAGTGAGCATATGGGCCCAACTGATCATTTGATCACATATGAAGCATAGGCTTCTATACTTAGCAAATTTTGGCTGAGTTCCTAAGCTTTGGCTTGTCATCAGGTGCGCTTTACTATGAGTGGCTCATGGATAGTATAAGGCAGTCAATATGGAAACAGTATGCAAGGCAGAATACCGGTTTAGGGACATAGAGGTCCATCTTTCAGCTTGCACACACGTGTATATCACGTGGCGAAGCGCATGATTCTAACATCTAAATGGGATGCGCCCAATATTAGGGTGCGATCCAATTTAAAGGCATTTATATTTCCTCCAAAATATACATATACATATATGTATGCTTTCATAAAACCGGAGCTCTGTTGTTCTTTGTTTTGATGGTGTGCACATTTGTATGTGGTGCGCCTCAATATGCGGTGCACATCACTATAGGGTGCTGATTAGCCAAAAATATTACACATTTGTATGAACATTTTTCCTACTATTATTACTGCTAAAAGGTGTTAATTGTAAATAAAGAACATATTTGGGTTTATTTGTAAAAAGATTATTATCATATGTTTCTTCATTTATAATTAATATAATTAAGGAAAATACATGCATATAATATTTAAATAAAATATTCATATAAAAATATGCATATTATATCAAATATTTCTAATCAATATTGTAAAGATATTATATCATATAAATAGTTGGAATATATCTTAAAAATAACTAATGCTACTAACAAGATGATTTTGAGATATTGTGCAGGTATTAGTTCAAGTCTGAAATCTAAGTAGAAGATCCATATCAAATCGAAATATCAAACCGAATCTGCCAAATATTAGAAACAAATCGAAGAATCTAGCAACGACAGAGACTAAGAACAATATTTTCAAAATCTTTATATAAAGAGGATTTCCAAATATCGAGAGAAAAATCCAAAAAAAATCCCAAGTCAAAAATCCACAAGATGGTGGCGGATTCGCGGCCAAACAGGGGTAGGGGCGGCGGTTACGCGGTCTGTTAGTGGTCGTAGGATCTGGATTTTCAGGGATATGATCGTAATGTTACATACTCCAATATGGTATCTAGGTTTTCTAATTCTAGAGACTATAAAAAGGACCGAGAGCCGTGAATTCCAAAATCATCAATTCAAGATCTTAAATTCAAAATTTCAATTCAAGAGAGAGATCTATAAGCAAAACTAGGGTTCTTGTAATCTTCCTTTTTAAGGAGAAATTTTGTAATGCAATAGTAGATCAATAAAGGTAGTCTTTTGTTTTAATTCTTTTCGCATTTACATTCCGCATTATTTTTTCGCATTTACTTTACGTATTATTTTTCTGCCTTACTTTCAGCATTATTTTTTCTGCATTACTTTTCTGCATTACATTCGACATTACTTTCTGATTTTAATTATGATTTCATTGATCTTCTACCTCTATTTTACTACGCTAATAACCATGAGCGAGTAATTTCCTGCTTGCTAGGGTTTGTAGGATATGGTAGAATAATGGATGAAAAATCCCTTAACTTCTTTTGACGTTTTAATGTTTATAAACTTTAGCAAAATAAATGTTAACCTTCTTATCAGGCGCGCTATCAATTAATAGTCATGACCACGATTTGAGATTAATTAATACTTGTTTTGTTAAGGGGTTGAGATAAATAGAGATCAATGGAAAGACAAGGGGCAGTAGTGGGAAACCCTAATTCCTTCCAAGAACCCTAATCTACATCCATCGCTATCTCTCTAGTTTTAAACAAATAAAAGATAAAAAGAATCATTTCTAAACCTTCATCCATTAACTACTAAGTCCTATAAACCATACAAGCCTTTCTATTATAAAATTTTCTACCCATCTTAATTTAAAACGACAACAATCCCTCCTCTCTTTTATCAACTCGTCTAAAACAAGAAAAGAAATTCACGTTTCCCTGCCGACGACCCGTACTCATCGCGGTTAGATATTTGCGACACCGTCTTGATTGCGGTTATTTACAGCACATAGCACAACGCACACACCTTTTTCACATCAATCAAGAGGCGTCGGAACCGCTGCCTAGGGTTGCTTTTGGCGGCAGAAGTGTGGCCCTATTGAAGAGTTGGGCCTCCAAACTTCTCTGGTATTCTCCTATCGTCTCCTTCTCTCCTCTAAAGCTCCAATAAACTGTTTTTACCTGCAGGATTCTTTGCAAACGGCGCCACTAAAAAATCTTTTTGCGTGCTTTGATTTCGAGTTGTTTTGCATAACTTAAAATGGACATTAAGGGGCAATAAACCCAAATTCAGATTAGGTGGGGATTTCATCACCCTTCCTAGACCCCACAAATCACAAACGAGCATACTATCATCCTATATTAATAAAAAATATCTAGACCAAGCCTCTAAGGACTGTCGTGCTCAATTAGGACAAAGGATGTGTTGACCGCCGAAAGACGCGACCGGGACGTTGGGACGTCCGGCCTGAATTTTGGGAGCAGATGCTATTTGGTTTTATCCTATCTCTCCGAAGATGCCAAGTTGATTTATGGCACCATGTATCAAAGGTTTAAATGGATGCGGCCGATGTAGCAGACTACGTCAGATTCCCCCTCGTTGAGGGGTTTTTGATTGTGGGGACGCTCTTCCCTGCAGGCGCAAGCCCCTGCAGTTAATTACGCTACCGCATCACTGCAACCACTTTCTCCTTCTCCAGATGGTCACTTCGTGTCGTGTTTTTTTTGTTTTTGGTTGCCCGTGGATTGTATACAGAGACTAATTTATGCCGTCGCCCGTAGGGCGGGGATTAGTCCAAATCCGTATTTTCTTATATTTGGGTTTGGGTTGGGTTTAAGGATCGTTAATCTCATTTGAGACTAAGATCAACTTAAACGTTTGTTAAGGATACGTTAGTCTAATTTTAGACTAAGATCAACTTAACAGGATCATTTAGATCCAACAAAAGAGCATTTGGCTCTATTGTTTAGTTTAGGGACATTGTGGTCCAGAAGTTTAAGGACATCATAATCCATGGAGTTTAAGGACATCATAGTCTAGAGTTTAAAGACGTCATAGTTTGTAAAGTTTAAAGACATCATAGTCTATGAGTTTAAGGACCTCACAGTCTGTGGTAGTTTAGAGACATTATAGTCTGTAAAGTTTAAAGACATCATAGTCCGTGAGTTTAGTGACCCCACAGTCCGTAGAATGTCTGGTTGTCGGGACCCGTCACCTCTCTGAAGACGTTAAATGATTACAATGACAAATATCAGAGGAATGAAGAGATGTACCCTTGAACCAATATTGGTTGGGAGATCTGTAGTCCAATTTGGGACTAAGATCAAAGATTTATGAGTATATGGGCTCAATTAATCTGAATTAGGGATCTGGGGCCAACTTGGGCTCGGCCCATTCAGCTAAAATCTTAAACATTTAACAATACTGAGCATTGATTTGGGCTCTGAGCATTCATTATGGCTCTAGGCTATATTTATAGAACAATTTATGTTCTTTTAGCGCACACGTGAGGAACATGTTGCGCGCTTGGCGCTGTGCGCCAGTCAATGAGCGCAGAGCGCTTCTGTTGGGTAGCGCACGCGTGAGGAGTACGTGGTGCGCTTGGCGGTGAGCGCCAGTCAAAGAGCGCAAAGTGCTTCTGTTTAAGTAGAGCACACGTGGAGAGCACGCGGCGCGCTTGGCGGTGAGCACCAGTTCAAAGAGTGCAGTAGCACACTCGTGAGGAGCACGTGGCGCGCTTGGCGTTGAGCGCCAGTCAATGAGCACAGAGCGCTTCTGTTTAAGTTTGGAGCGCTAAGACTCTGCAGTGCTGTGCGCTAGATTTGGAGCGCCGAGGCACTCTTCTTTAATTGGAGCGCTAAGGCTCTTTTTAGGCAGCTTTGCACCCTGAGAATTAAATTCCCTCTATAAGAGACCTTGTCTCATGGATCTAAGAACAAAGTTCTTATTTTTTATAGGAGATGTTTCAATCTCTTATGTTTTTAGTGAAAAGCTCTGCCTTTATGGATCTATGATCCTAAGAGAATTGAATTATTCTCCCCCTTTTTATAATGAGATATTATGATCTCTTTTGTGAAAGACAATTTGTCTTACAGATTTATGATCTGAAGAAGATTAAGTTCTTCCCTTATTTTTTATGATGAGATACTTTGATCTCTTTTTGTGAAAGACCTTGATCTTATAAATCTATGATCTGAAGAAAAAGAAGTAAATTCTTCTTCTTATATGAGATGGTTTCATCTCTCTGTTCTTTTTTTTACCTTGAAGAAAATCTTCTTCTTCTGAGAACATGCTCTTTGTCTTTGAAATTTCTCAAAGTTTAGGGGGGGGGTCATCTATATGAGACTTGAAGTCTTGGGGCCTTTATATAAGGTAGGCTGCATTGTTGAATCGGTTGAAGAGATCTTTTCTCTAATTGATTTGGGAATGTTTCCAACGTTGGATCTTTGATCAAAGGGCTTCTGATTTAAAGAAGGCAATTTTCTTGTTTTTAACAAGTTTGGGAAATCTTTTCCCATAAAGAATTTATTTTGTATTTTGGTGATTTTTAATCACCATTGGATCATTGATCCAACGGTGCTCTGATTTTCAGAGCATAATCTTTCCTGTTTGGAAAGATTCTGAGAAATGTTTCCTTAACAGAATTTTATTCTGGTCAATTGATGATTTTTAATCATGTTCGTTGGATTTTTTATCCAAGGGCCGAGAACATTTTGTTCTCATCTCTAGCGCTCACGTACTTTGTACGTAGTGCGCTGCTTAGAGTGCAACGCACTTAGCGCTAGTGCTTACGTGTTTTGCACGTGGTGCGCTGCTAAGAGTACAGCGCTCTTAGCGCTAGCGCTCATGTGCTTTGCACTGGTGCGCTGCTTAGAGTGCAACGCTTTTAGCGCTCACGTACTTTGCACGTGGTGCGCTGGTCATAATGCAGCGCTCTTAGCGCTAGCGCTCATTTTCTTTGCACGTGAGCGCTGCCTCAGAGTCTTTGCTCTCAGCGTTGGCGCTGCTATGAAGCGCTGCTTCATTTCAAATTTCAAAATTTGAACATATCTTTGCTCTGATTGGGGGAAACAAATGCCCCCCACCGTTGCGCTCACGTGGCCTACACGTGAGTGCAGCGGTGGCAGCATCTCTGCCATTGGATCAACTCAGAAGTTGAACCGGCTCTCTATGCCTATAAATTGGACCCTTGGCCCTTGGGATGACCTCTGTTCATCTCTTTCCTTGTTTTTTCAGAGAATTAATTCTCTTTTAGAGCATAGCTCTCTGTTTTAAGAACTCTTAAGAGTCAAAACTCTGTCCAATTTTTTGGTAAGATTTGATCTTATAAATAGAGCTTTGCTCTTCTCAGATCATAGATCTAAAAATATTTTTAGGGTTTTACCCATTAACAGAGCCACACTCATCTTTAGATTATAGATCTTAAAATATTTTTAGGGTTTTACCCATTAATAGAACCATGCTCATCTTTAGATCATAGATCTTAAAAGTATAATCATTTTTAGGGCGATTTTAACCATGAACTGGAATACTGTTCATCTTCCATAAAGAACTCTTAGAGTTTGTTCATAGATCTTTAAGATCTTGGAATTTTTAATTCATTAAAAGCTTTGCTTTTAGGGTTTCTTGATGGATTGTTTCATCTTCCTTACAGAGCATTGCTCTTTAGAAATTTTGGGTGGAATTTTACTCCCCTCATGATTAATTATGACAGATGTCTGTCTGTTGCAATGGGAGATTTACTCCTTGGCCCGAGGTGCCTTCATTAAAAGAGAATACTTTAAGGATTTCCTCATTCAATGACAATGCATCAAATGATGAGATTGTTTTATTAATAGTGAGAATCATCTAGATTGTGTGAGTCCCCTTTGGCCCCATTTTACTGCATTGCAGTGTGGTACGGATTTAAAGTACCAAGTACGGAACTTGACTTGTAGCATTGACGGCTAACTTTTTTCTCTTTCGCGCAGGTACCATGTCTTTCGATACTTCGTTTTACTTTATCCGTTCAGAAAGCGGGTTCCCTACAGCGCCAGTAGACCGAGATGTTTTTGCACCGATCAAGGATCACGATCCGGAGCGGAAGAATCTCCATTTATGGGGAACATGGTACAACCAGATCATCATGGGTCGGCGCAGCTTCTCTTGCGCAACACCTTCAGAGCCAATTTCGGCGATTCATTATGCTGACGTACCCTCGGTGAACTATGCCGTAGAGGTGGTTAATTGGACTTCAGAGGGTTGCCTTCAGCCCTCTATGGCTGCAATACTTGTACAACCGCCGATGGCTTTGGACATTCTAGGGCGGCGTATATTCCAGGGTGAGTCGCGCCCTTGGGGACAGCCATACAACATAGGCTTGACTCCGTGTCATTCAGCTGGATATCTGCAGTGGGCTCGATACATATTATCGGTAAAGAAGTCAGAGCTGCTGAGGCTCGGGTTGTACCCCGCGATCTATGCTCTCTGTTCCAGTATTCCACACCTCCAGCATGGTGGGTCAAAGCATTTTTGGAACAATGGAACGTTCCAACTCACACCTTCCTTATGCTAGATCGGGAAGTTTCCATCTCTTTGGAGGAGTTTACGGATATCTCCGGCTTGCCTGTCAGAAGGGAGCATTATGAGGAGGTCTTGCCCCCTGACGAGTATATTTTCGCTACCCGACTGGTGATGACGGGTTTAACCCCAGAGAATGCCATTCAACACCGATTTCCCAGCTTGATTAGGGTGCTAAACATTTATGAGGGCCTATTTCTTGAATCTGGAAGCCATGGGGTTAGCTTTGCGGACTTCATTGCCCGTTTTCTCCGCCCAGAAGCTTTATCGCAACAAGGTGAAAGGTTTTCCAAACTTGATGATCCTTTCGGTTTTGGCTTGGATAGCCGACCGATAACGAAAGCCGATCAAAAGAGTTTCTTCCTTCCAAACGTCGCAGGCGTCCCCTTTTCAGAAATCGCCGCTCAAGACATCGATGAAGAAGCGTTCTTTCTAGGGTTCCTCGGTTTGTGGTTAAGCTGGTTCGCGCTCCCATGCACCCTCGCTACATGAGGTCGTCTGTCTTCTACCCAGCTCATCAGATGGTTGAAGGGAGACAGGTTGCTGTTGGGATTGCCGGGATGGCTCATTTGTATCACGGCCTTAGCTTGGCGGTCGACACTACTCAACCGGGGGTGCAGCCCGTGAAATTTCCGATGCATTATTTTACTTCAAGGCTCGAGCTGCATGTGCTCGGTGCTTTTGGAATGCACAAGCGGCCCCATTTCTATGAAACTTGCAATTTTCTACGGATCATGCTGCTGGTCGATGCTTCCACTATAGAACCAAGTCAGCGAGAGGCTCGGGGTATGATTCTTCGCCCGCGTACAGTTGGCGACGGCATGACCTTTGTTGATATGGTCACGAATATCGGTAAGGAATCCACCAAGACGGTGCAACCGCTTCGGGACAGCTTTAAGGACGAAGCTTCTACCTTGAAAGCTCGGGAGATTCTCCATTTATATTCGATCAGGCCGGGCTACTTGGTGTTCAGGCAGAATGACTCGGCTTTATTCATGAGATATAACCCCCACCGTTTCGCCCAGCAATCAAGTTATAATCAGGGTGTCCCGCTCGAAGCCTTTCTAGTTGAGCCAGCTGCCACAGAAGAAGGCATTCGAAATGCATTGCACCATTTTATGCGGTTAAACACCGGCTCCAGTTTCTTTATCAGTGAACCGAGTTGCGTCCCGTGAATTTTGAACGTATATGTGGTGTGGTATCAACATTCTATGGGCGCCGTCATCAGGGAGGAAAAGAAGTTGTTGCTTGATCGCAAGGGTGCAGCCCCTGCTGGTAATCCAGCTATTCCTTTGAAGCAACGGACCGTCGTTTGTTATCCTTTGAGAGAGGTTGTCATGGTTGTGGTACCACGTGTTATCCCTGAGCTACCGCTACCCCGTGCTCATGTCGAAGTGGTAGCTATGGCGTCTCCTGATTCCGGCTTGGGTGCGGAGATCGGGACTCGCTGCCCGAAGTTGCCCGCTAAACGCAAGCTCGTGTTACCGGCTGTCGGTACTCGCTCGCAGAAGAAAAAGAAGTTGATTCTTTCTGCAGACGTCATATTCGTCCAGGAGCCCCATGCTCCTTATAGCGAAAGCTTAAGCAAATACGGGACCAACGAGGGTTTATTCATGGCGCCAGATGATACTGATCTGGAGGCTGCAATCGCGGCTTCCGAGCGACTAGCCAGCAACAAAGCAGGACTGATCATCCTCGCACAGTCAGTTATACTTCCGTCGTATCTTTGCGTGGTTACATCACACATTTTTTTATTATCATGCTTTGACCGACACTTCTTTTTCAACAGGCGTCTCCATCGAAGAGGCTCTCGCGGCTTCTCTCAAGACTTTTGAAGAGGAAGAGAGGCTTCGCGTTTCCTTAGGCTTCGGTATATTTCGGCTCATTGTGCCTTCTTTCCCTCATTTTTTATGGGTAGACTGACCCTTTTTTTTATCTTATTGCAGGGACTACCTCGACTCAGGTTATCCCAAGTGCAGTGTCGATCATGCCAGGTGGCGCTGTAACGCTTCCAGGTCTAGCTACCAAAGTCCTAGCTCCCTCAATATCGCCGAAAGAAGCTTCGCTTAAACAGCCGATGACGAACGCCATAGTGTCTCCAGAGGTAGCTCCTGGCTCGGACGATAACGTCTCCTTGGTGGAGGTCTTAGGAAGATCATCTCTCACGGCCCAGGCAGAAAGGAAGCGCAGGAGGCCTGCAGCAAAAGAACATAACACCGCCTTGGGTGTAGGTGCAGGCTCGAGCGCTGCTTGCCCTATCCCTGCTTCTTCAGTGGGTGCTCCAGCCGCCCTGTCTACCACTCATAGACAGGCAGTACGCGCGGCTCGGGAAGCAATTGAAAAGCCGTCCGAAGGTAACGTAACACTGGGTCCTTTTGTCAGAGTTTGATTTTCAGATTCTCATATATCCTATCCTGCAGGGCCAAGTCCTGGTGAGGAGGTGGCAGGTGAGATGACGACAACTACCAAGCTCGATTGTGTGTTCGAGTCCCACCGGGCGTGCCAGAATCTGTTCTCCGCCGAAAAGACGCGACCGGGACGTTGGGACGTCCGGCATGAATTTCGGGGGCCGATGCTATTTGGTTTTATCCATCCACCTCTCCGAAGATGCCAAGTTGATTTATGGCTCCATGTATCGAAGGTTTAGACGGATGCGGCCGATATAGCAGACTTCGTCAGATTCCCCTTCATGGTGAGGGGGTTTTGATAGTGGGGACGCTCTTCCCTGTAGGCGCAAACCCCTGCAGTTAATTAAGCTACCGCATCGCGGTAACCACTTTCTCCTTCTCCAGATGGTCACTTCATGTCGTGTGTGTTTGTTTTGTTTTTGGTTGCCCGTGGATTGTATACGGAGACTAATTTATGTTGTCGCCCGTAGGGCGTGGATTAGTCCAAATCCAGATTTTCATAGATTTGGGTTTGGGTTGGGTTTAAGGATCGTTAATCTCATTTGAGACTAAGATCAACTTAAACGTTTGTTAAGGATACGTTAGTCTAATTTTAGACTAAGATCAACTTAACCATTTGTTATGGATACGTTAGTATAACTTTAGACTAAGATATACTTAACATGATCATTTAGATCCAACAAAAGAGCATTTGGGCTCTATTGTTTTAGTTTAGGGACTTTGCGGTCCATAAGTGTAAGGACGTCATAGTCCGTGGAGTTTAAAGACATCATAGTCTGTAAAGTTTAAAAACATCATAGTCTATGAGTTTAAGGACCTCACAGTCCATGGTAGTTTAGAGACACCATAGTCTATAAAGTTTAAGGACATCGTAGTCCATGAGTTTAAGGACCTCACAGTCCATGGTAGTTTAGAGACATCATAGTCTGTAAAGTTTAAGGACATCGTAGTCCATGAGTTTAATAACCCCACAGTCCGTGGCAGTTTGGTTGTCGGGACCTGTCACCTCTCTGAAGACGCTGAAGGATTACAACGACAAATATCAGAGGAGTGAAGAGATGTAGCCTTGAACCAATATTGGTTAGGAGATCTGTAGTCCAATTTGGGACTAAGATCAAAGATTTATGAGCATATGGGCTCAATTAATCTGAATTAGGGATCTGGGGCCAACTTGGGCTCGGCCTATCCGGTTAAAATGTTAAACATTTAACAATGCTGAGCATTGATTTGGGCTCTGTGCAATCATTATGGCTCTGGGCATTATTTATAGAACAATTTATGTTCTTTTAGCGCATACGTGAGGAGCACATGGCGCGCTTAGCGCTGTGCTCTAGTTAATGAGCGCAGAGTGCTTCTGTTGGGTAGCGCACACGTGAGGAGCATGTGGTGCGCTTGGCGGTGAGCGTCAGTCAAAGAGCGCAAAGCGCATCTATTTAAGTAGCGCACACGTGGGGAGCACGTGGCGCGCTTGGCGGTGAGAGCCCTTTCAAAGAGCGCAGTAGCGCACACGTGAGGTGCACGTGGCGCGCTTAGTGTTGAGCGCCAGTTCAAAGAGTGCAGTAGCGCACATGTGAGGAGCACGCGGTGTGCTTGGCGTTGAGCGCCAGTCAATGAGCGCAGAGCGCTTCTGTTTAAGTTTGGAGCGCTAAGGCTCTACAGCGCTGTGCGCTAGATTTGGAGCGCTGAGGCGCTCTTCTTTAATTGGAGAGCTAAGACTCCTTTTAGGCAGCTTTACGCCCTGAGAATTAAATTCTCTCTATGAGAGACTTTGTCTCATGGATCTAAGAACAAAGTTCTTATTTTTTATAGGAGATATTTCAATCTCTTATTTTTTTATTGAAAGGCTCTGCCTTTATGGATCTATGATCCTAAGAGAATTGAATTATTCTCCCCCCATTTTATAATGAGATATTATGATCTCTTTTGTGAAAGACAATTTGTCTTACAGATTTATGATCCGAAGAAGATTAAGTTCTTCCCCTTATTTTTTATGATGAGATACTTTGATCTCTTTTTGTGAAAGAGTTTGGTCTTATAGATCTATGATCTGAAGAAAAAGAAGTAAATTCTTCTTCTTATATGAGATGATTTCATCTCTCTGTTACTTTTTTTTTACCTTGAAGAAAATCTTCTTCTTCTGAGAACTTGCTCTTTGTCTTTGAAATTTCTCAAAGTTTATGGGGGGGTTCCTCTATATGAGACTTGAAGTCTTGGGGCCTTTATATAGGGTAAGCTGATTTGTTGAATCGGTTTAAGAGATCTTTTCTCTAATTGATTTGGGGATGTTTCCACCGTTGGATCGTTGATCCAAGGGCTTCTGATTTACAGAAGGCAAACTTCTTGTTTTTAAAAATATTGGGAAATCTTTTCCCATACAGAATTTATTTTGTATTTTGGTGACTTTTAATCACCATTGGATTATTGATCCAACGGTGCTCTGATTTTCAGAGAATAATCTTTCCTGTTTGGAAAGATTCTGAGAAATGTTTCCTTAACAGAATTTTATTCTGGTCAATTGATGATTTTTAATCATGTTCTTTGGATCTTTGATCCAAGGGCCGAGAAGATTTTGTTCTCATTGCTAGCACTCGCGTGCTTTGCACGTGGTGCGCTGCTTAGAGTGCAGCGCACTTAGCGCTAGCGCTTACGTGCTTTGCACGTGGTGCGCTGCTTAGAGTGCAACGCTCTTAGTGCTAGCGCTCACGTGCTTTGCACGTGGTGCGCTACTTAGAGTGCAGCGCTGTTAGCACTCATGTGCTTTGCACGTGGTGCGCTGCTCAGAGTGCAGCGCTCGCGGTTATAGCGCTAGAGCTCACGTGCTTTGCACGTGAGCGTTGCCTCAGAGTCTTTGACTCTCAGCGCTGGCGCTGCTATGAAGCGCTGCTTCATTTCAAATTTCAAAATTTAAACAGAGTTTTGCTCTGACTTCTAATCAGGAGATTGTGGGTTCAAGTCCCACCGGGCGTGCCAGAATCTGTTCACCGCTGAAAGACGCGACCGGGACGTTGGGACGTCCGGCCTGAATTTTGGGGGCATATGCTATTTGGTTTCATCCGTCCACCTCTTCGAAGATGCCAAGTTGATTTATGGAACCATGTATCGAAGGTTTAAACGAATGCGGCCGATGTAGCAGATTTCGTCAGATTCCCCCTCATTGAGGGGTTTTTGATTGTGGGGACGCTCTTCCCTGCAGGTGCAAGCCCCTGCAGTTAATTACGCTATCGCATCGCGGTAACCAGTTTCTCCTTCTCCAGATGGTCACTTCATGTCGCGTGTGTTTGTTTTGTTTTTGGTTGCCCGTGGATTGTATACAGAGACTAATTTATGTTGTCACCCGTAGGGCGTGGATTAGTCCAAATCCGTATTTTCTTAGATTTGGGTTTGGGTTTAAGGATCGTTAATCTTATTTGAGACTAAGATCAACTTAATCGTTTGTTAATGATACGTTAGTCTAATTTTAGACTAAGATCAACTTAACCATTTGTTAAGGATACGTTAGTATAATTTTAGACTAAGATGTACTTAACAGGATCATTTAGATCCAACAAAAGAGCATTTGGGCTCTATTGTTTTAGTTTAGGGACTTTGCGGTCCATAAGTTTAAGGACGTCATAGTCCGTGGAGTTTAAAGACATCTGATTGGTGCGAAAAAGAGTGTTTGTAGTAAACCGCAATCAATAGCGGTGTCGCGCGTGGCTAGACCGAGATGAGTACGGGTCGTCCTCTGGGAAACGTGGAACCTTTTACTTTTACTTTAGATGTGTTGAGAAAGAGAGCAGGAATAAAGAATTTTGTGAATGGTTTCTAGATCTACGTTAAACAAGAATGTAAAATATAGATCTAGATTATTTTAAAGACTTAGATAATATAATTAGAAGGCTTGTAGGGTTCGTTAGGATTTAGTAGTTATGGACGATTAATTAAAAGTTACCATTTTTATCCATTAATAGATTTAGAACTAGAACGACGGTGATGCGTGTAGATTAGGGTTTCTGGAGGGAAAATGATCCCACTCTTAACCCTTATCTCGACACGGAACTCCGTTCATATCTAGCCTTTACCAAAACAATCATTAATCTAATCTCTAATCGCGGTCGGAACTAGCAAAGAATTGCTAGCGCGCCCGATTAGGATGTTAATGATTCTTTTGATAAAGTTCCTAAACTTTATAGGACTTAAAAAGGGTTTAATTATTTTCATCGTCCATTAGCCTACCCTAATCCTACGAACCCTAACAAGCGGAGAATTACTCACGCATGTTGGGAGAAGAAGATGAAAAGAAAGAGAGGGAAAACATAATGTAAAATGCAAAAGAATTAAATAAAACAACTACCTTTATTAATCAACTTGAACAATCTACACTTTGATTCCTTAGAAAATGATTACAAAGACTAGTTTGCTTCTCGATCTCTTCCAAGAAGGTAGATGAACAGTTGATGATCAACCTGGATGCGTGAGCGTCTGGGGCTTCGTGATCTCTTCGGCTTGATCATTTTTCCAAAAGGCTCTCGGTCCTTATTTATAGTCACAGAGCCAGAACCCTACTTTCCTAATATGGAAACTAGTTGTTAGGATCCTAACCACCACAATCCCATATCTTAACTCTTCAAATCCGCGGCAGAACTGCGGCCATTTGATAGGTTTGGTCGCGGATCCGCCCCCTTTTGGTGAGATCACGGCCTCTAATTTTTGTAGCTTCATATCTGTAACACTTGGTAATCTTTTGAGTATCTAGACTTTGAAAATCTTTTCTACATTTCTACCAGAATTAGTTTCTTGAATATCTTTGGTAGATTTGATTTGCCAACTTTGATTTCCTTGATTTCAGCCCTGAAAATTCTGCACAATAACTCAACAAACAATATTAGTAGAGTTTGTTTTATTGAGATATTAACTTAACCATTAAGAATTGGTCAAAGGTATTAATAAGGTAAGCATATTTAAATGGGCCAAATGTTACATGGATATTATATGCTTATTTTTTTCCTACAAAATATTATTCATAATATATAAACACATGAAATAGTATTTTTACAGAAAAACCCTCATATGTATCATATATTATAATAAACACCTTTTATTATATAATAATAGTAGGAAAAATGTAATAACAAATGTGCAGTTTTATCAACTGAACAAATACCCCCAAACTTATATTTGATCGACCCGAGCAAACTAGTTTATTCAAGAGGAGAAAAAGAAAGGAGAAAACTAAGCACACTTTCATAGGCAGACACGATTGCACTGAGCACGTGCAACAAGCCGTTAAACCTCTAGGTGTCCCTAGTAGGAGGAGTGTTGTCTCCTGAGGGTTTTCAGCGGATTACACCCATAAAATCCAATAACAAAAGAGAGATGGTGAAATTTACATATAAAAATAAGAACCATAAAAGAAAGACTTTGAAAATAAGAGTTTCCAACTATACTAGCTTTTCAGTTGTCATGAGCTCTATCTTAATAGTCATGAAAAAATGTTAGAAATCACATCATCCCTCAATAAAACATCGTCTTTATTTTTCGTTCCTACCTTTCATCCAAACATTGATCATATAACCCCATGTGTGTGAAATGGATATTCCTACACTCGGAGAATTCAATTCAAGCTATCATACTCTTGTCCATCTACCTCAGCACTTTTTAACTTGATGAATATTTAGATTTGCTCACACATTTTCATGTGACCGTTAATACTTCTTGAGGTACTAACCGACCGATTACTCATGTGCTTGCTGATTAGGTGATAATGTTTTCCTCGTCTTGCACCACCCAAGGCTTAGCAGTGACTCCCAGACCAGTTGGTCTTAGGGCACTAGGTGATGAAGCACCCTCGCTATATTTTTTTATTGCTGCCTTGGCGATACAAAACCAGTGTTCATTTTTTTTTTCTTTTCACCATTTTTTATTTTATTCATTTGTTTTATTTCCTTCATACTTTGGCTTTTAGACAAGAGCATTTCAAGGTTTCCTCTACTATCCCGGGTTTCAAGACGTGTGTAAGTGCATATGGTAGGGTATCAACATTCAAATGTTTGGCTTCCAGAATAGAAACTATTTTTCAGACTTATTTTTATCCTCAGACTAGTGACTTCCTTCATCTTACTAACCCTTGGGACAATAGCTCATAACTACTTATTACTAGTTCGTTTAAGATAACTTCTAATTTTCTTGGTTTTCTTAAACTATTCCTATCTTTTGGATGTAATTTTTCACTTTCTATTCTTTTGTTATAAAAGATTTTTTTTTAAAATTTTTTTGTAAACATTGTGCTTATGCAAAATATGATGCAAATTGATGTGTAAATAAGCACAAACCTCCCCCAAACTTGTTTTCAACAGTGTCCTTACTGTTGCCATCTGCTGGATCACAAAAAACCTGTAAGCTTGGGAGGACATTATTAAAGGGGGGCAAGAATATATGAAAGTGAAAATCCTCCCCCAAACTTAATTTTGGCCCATAAATTTGAGGAAAAAAGTTATGTTCAAGAGCCAAAAATATACCCCCCTCAAACATGAGTTAGACAATACGAAGCATTTTAAGAGGGGGTGAGTCATTTGGTCAAAGTAAGACTTTACAAAGACCAAAAGTCAACACCAACCATTCAAAGATTTTATAAGTATATCGTATAGGTTGGTGGAAGAATGTGTTGTATCGAGTCAAGAAAAAGTGGGGAAGGGATAAGAGGTGGCCAGGAAAGGGTTCGAATTTAGAGAAAAGAAAGAATGAGGAGGAATGTGAATGATTAGGAAGAAGAAATGGTGACGGTTCAAGCTCTATAGGTGGAGATTGATCAATCACAAAATCCGTATTGTTTAAAAATTCAAGTTCTTCAGCAAAAAGTTCTTCAAAACTTTTATCAATGGTGTGATTGAACTGTTCCCGCCAAAAATTTCTGCGCAAAAGAGCCCAAGGTATCAAATGGCGGCGATACGCTTAAGAAAATGGGAACCAGTATCTTCCGGGCTGTTTTTTGACAATCTCCCGAATGAGAAACAGATAAATTCTGATGGTATCGAAAGCGGCTCGAAAAACCCTTCGATTTGATATATTATGGGCCTCGTAATTCATCCGGGATCAAAAGTTATGAGGAATTACGTGTCCACACGTGATGGGCTTTTAAGAACCCGCTGGAGGAGTTAAAAGATACAATAAAAACTCAGAAAAGACCCCAATGGGGCATCACGTGCTCACACATGACCATGGGTCACGTGCAGACATGTGATGGGCTGTTAAAGCCTCTAAAATAATGAATAGAATTTAATTCTAAAAGTCAGAAAATACCTCAACGAGGTATCACGTGCTTACACGTGACCAATGGTCACGTATTGACACGTGATGGTTAAAACTGAAACATAAATAAGCGGCTGAGAAAGGAACCCAATTGGGGGTCACGTGCTCACACGTGACCAAAGGTCACGTGCCAGTACGTGACTGGCTTTAAAAGCATTATAATTTAATAGAATTAAATTCTAAAAGTTTCTGAATCTTTCCAAATGGAAAAGGGTCATGGGGAACCGTTGGATTAAAAATCCAAGGGTGATTAAAAATCACCAATTTATAGAAAACCCTTGGACAAGGAAAGATTTCCATGAAAATCTCACCAGGATAACAAATAGAATATCTTTTGGATTTAAAATCCACGGTGAATAAAATTCACTGAATGATCTAAAGGCCCAGATTAATGATAAATATAAATCAAATCTTTCAACAATCAAATCAAATCTTCCAATGAGAGATTTGCTAAACAAATTAACTCTTTTCCTTCTCCTATAAATAGGAGCCAAGAAAAGAAGAGGGGGGATCTACTTTTTTGAGAGAAAAACAGAGAGAGGAGAATTTAATTCTCAAGAGAGAAGAAAAGAAAGGAGAATTTAATTCTCAACAAAGAAAACCCTAGGTGAGAAAAGGGAAAAAGATAAACTTCAAACAGAGAATTTAATTCTCAAAATCTAAGAGTTTAACTCTTATACAAAAAAGAATTTAGTTCTTCTTCTGGTTGAAGATCTGCACAGAGCACATCTCCCCATAACTTGAGAATTTAATTCTCATCGGGTCGAGATCCTGCCATGCAGATCCTAAACTTAGAAGGGGAATTGAGTTTTGAGAATTAATTCTCCTAAAACAAAACAAGGGTTTAACCCTAATCAAGAATTTAATTCTTTTACATATCTGGGAATTTAATTCCTTTGAAAAGAAATCAGGGTTTCATCCTAAATAAGAATTCAATTCTTTCACGATAGGAATTTAATTCCTCCAAAATCATAATTAAGGTTTAACCCTACAAAGAATTCAATTCTTAAAAGATCTCTGTTTATGAAAAGAACTAGGGTCACGTGCCCCACGTGACCCTTGAAAAGATCCCCTGCAAAGAACTTTGAAGCATCACCTCACGTGCTCCCACGTGACTGTTCATATCAGATTTTTGCATTTTCATACCGCCCAATTTTTATCACATTGCATATCGGTAGATACTCTTGAGCCGTGTTTGCTAGTCAATTGCAGGATACAGGTTCCCGGTTCTCAAACGGAGAAATTCATGGAAAACACGACAAAATCCGGTTCCTGCCAAGCACAGATAAAAACACGGTCTCCGCTCTTCATCCGTATGTTGCCAGTTACCAGTTTAGGAAGACAAGTGTCAAATCAACGTCATTCTCATGCACAAGGCTCAATGGTAGCACAAAATCCAAGAGATCTACGCGGAGCTCGAGGCAATCATCCACAAAAAAGTCCACCTTTGCTCAATAGAAATTCTGGAAGAAATGGGATAGATTTTTCAGAAAATATACACACCAGACAAAAGGGGACAGGAGACCAGGAAAACACTGAGAAGCCCACACCATAAACCCACAGTAGGGGCGCGGATCCGCGGCCATAGGGGGCTATAGGCGGCGGATCCGCGGCCGTACAGACAGTTCAGAGCACGAGATTTCAGGGGCAGTTTGGTCATTTCGTCAGGGTTCTGTTGGTTGCCCTAGGGTTTCATTTCTTGGCCTATAAATAGCCCAGAATTTTGAGAAGGAATGGTCAATTTTTGTATTCTCATTCTTTGCCTAGTTTTAGTGTTGATCTTCTTCCTCTTCTCACCTCTTCTCCATTAAACTTGTAGTGAGCTTTTGAGTGAAGAGTGATGAATAAAGAAGACCATTTTTATTATCATGCTTGTCTCTTTCTTTACTTGTTGTAATTTGTTGTAATTTTAATTGTTAAGTAGTTGTTGTTATTTGTTTGATTGTTTCTTTCTTCTCTCTTTTCCTTTATCATTCATACGACAATGATACTTACGCTTGATCCTCGCCAAGGTGAGGTCGCAAATAGTTAGTCGTATTCTTCTAGCCTCCTTCTTTCTATCTTCCTCTTTTGTTTGTTTTATTTTTCCGTATTATGAAGTGTGAGTAGTTTTATACTTGTTAGGGTAGGATAAGGGAAGTTTGAGAGAAGGAAATCTCTCTCACTCTTTCCTTGCCCAACAACTTAAATCGACTCCCGTTAATTGAACCACAATCCGCTCCTTACGGCACCCTATCCTACATGATAGCGGTGATTCCGTAGTGAGACCGGTTGTGGTTGAATTAACCGGAGGTTATGGATAAGAGCCAAGAACGGACGGACAAGCACCAAAAGGAAGGACTATGCGTTGGAAAGCCTAGCTTATACTCGCAAGTTCCTTCCTAGTCGTGCTAATCCCCGTTGTTGCCGATTACCATAACACCGATATTAAGTGGGACAACGAAAGATGTGGAGACTCCTAACTCAAACTAACCTAATCCTCACCCTAACAAGCTCTCTTTAAATATCAACTTACACTTAGATAACCACAACAAAATCTGAAAACAGGACTTAACTCGTTAAAACACTTTGAAAAAGACTCCCATCTCCCTGCGGACGACCCGTACTCAACCGGCTAGCTACAAGCGAAACCGTCTTGATTGCGGTATTTAAACTAAACTTGAACACGCACGTATCCTAACAATCAAATGGCGCCGTTGCCGGGGAGACGGTAGTTTATTTCCTTGTGTAATTTCGGGTTAATTTGTAAGTAAAAAAAAAACGAAAAAAAAATACACTTTGTAAAAGAAACCATCTTGTTATTCTTGATTAGTTTTTGTGCAAGTGTGCAGGAAATACGAAGCTCAAGATCGACGCCAAAGACGTTGGAAATACGGAGTTCAAGTACAGTGCCAAAGACGTGGGAAGATAGACCCACATTTTCGCGGCTACACCGCGACGGACAAAAACGAAGCATCCGGCCTACTGTACAAATCTGGAGCAAATACAGTGAGCAAATCAAGATTCAGTACATCCAGACAAGCAGAGGACACCAACAGAGAACACCTAAATTTTTTCAGAGCCCCAATTCCTCAAATTAGCCGCGGATCCGCGGCCAAAGTAGGTGTTTGGCCGCGGAAACGCGGCCAAGTTGTGCCTTCAGGGTGCAATTTTTTCTCTGTAAGTCCCTCTGCCTCTCTCCACTCCTCTGAACTCCACTGAACTGTGTTTCTGCAGCCTTCTTTGCGCAAATTCTTCTCCCCCTTCCAATAAACTGTTCTTGTGCAGGATTCTTTGCGCCGCAAATAAAAATTGTTTGCAGTTGATTTGTTACTGTTTTGCATTTCTTTAATACGGACTTAAGGGGCTTGAAACCAATCCAGATTGGGTGGGGATTTCATCACCCTTCCCAGGACCCCAAAAATCACTAAAGCATATGCATTGTCCATTGTAAATTAAAAAATACTAGACTTCAGCCCTAAGGACTTCGCGCTCATTAGGAGAAGATAAACCGTGTTTAGAACCTCGCTTAACCGTATATTGATTACGGGGTGTCTAGGAAAGTGTTAAAGGCGCAACCGCCGAAAGAGAAAGGGTTATTTAATTAAGGAACTTCGCGAAAGCGTTGGACAACCTCCCCTTATCTCTGCACTTACCTGGCCCCGTGATCGGTGTATTTTTAAGCCTGTTTCTCGACACTGTTTAACTTCGAAAATCAAGTTCAGGAGCAGGTCTAGTAGACCTAAGCGACCGTAGATCTAGGCGTGATTGTGCATATCTTGTTTGTGATTGCTTAAGCCGTATTTCCGTACATATTTCTGTAAATCTCTTTCTAAAAAAAAAAAAAAAATCAAAAACTTTTATAAAAACTTGCCCTTTGTCGCCAAATCCATTTTCACCCACCACCCATCGCCTTTCTTCATTGACGTTTTCTTACCCTCACCTTCTTCGCTTTGACTATACTAAACTCGTTTAGTGTATGTCCGCTTGGACTCGGGACACTAGTGCCCGTCTAGTCCGCGTTACGTTAGTCGCGACCGACTACGCGATCGACTCCGAAGTCGATACTCCGTCCACTCCTCTTTCACCCCTTCCTTTGCCGGCCAACTCCGACGTTGACCGGAATTCTGTTCATACATCTTCACCTTCACCTTCACCTTCACCAACCTCTTCTTCCGCGATGTCGGGATTTAATCCGAACATCTCTTTGACCACCGCTGGATTGGCTCCACCTCCTACGGAGACCAATCTCCCACCACCTCCGTCTGTTGTAGCGCCGCAGCGAATTGCGCTCCAGGATCGTTTCTACCCCACCCGTTCTGCACTTCCCACCTGCCTTTCTCTTCCTCAGGCCAATGGGGACAACTTTGAAATTAAGCCCCATTTCATCAACATGCTTCCACGTTTTCATGGGCTTGAATCTGAAGATGCCTATATCTTCATCAAAAAATTTCAAAATGTCTGTGCCATGATGAAAACCACCCAGCTGTCGGACGATGCTATACGTCTACGGGTCATTCCGTTCACTTTATATGATATCGCTGAAAAATGGCTGTATAGCACCGCTTCCCACTCAATCACCAGCTGGGACGAGTTTGTTAAAGCGTTTCTGTAACACCCGAGCCCAATAATACTATGTATATTACTAGTGGAGGGTTGTGTATTGTTCATTCCAATTTTCCTGATTTTATGGTGTTTATTGCTAAATTTTAACCGGTTAAGTCATTTTGGCACATAACAAATTTTAACCCCTAAAATGAAATTTAAGATGTGCATGTTGGCCTACTCGTCGCCACTAGTCACGTGGTAGCGTCCGCGTGTCGAGATTCCGTTCCGTTTGGCTAAACGGGCAAGTTTGGACGACTACGCGCGCGTGCAAGTGTCCGACTTAGGGGCATGCATTTTAATCTTTAAACACCTCTTTTCAAAATTTGGAACCCGCTTAAAATCATATAATTTGAATTTGGAACATTTGGGCGCAACCCGGGCGCGATTTGGAAATGTTTCATTTTGCGCCAAAATGGCCCATTTAATTTAATATCTAAGGTTAATATTTTACGATTATATTTATACTCTAACAGTTCAAATCCCTTAAAAATCGTTCTTATAATTCATTTACCTCTCCCTCAGCCAATCACAGCATACGATTTCCCCTCGTGGGCCCCTCTCCCTCTCTCTTTCTCTCTCCCCCTCGTCTAACCTCTCTCTGTCTCTCTCCTCATTCTCCTTCTCTCTCTATCTCATCAAATCTCTTTCTTTCTCCCTCTTCAATCTTTTCTCTCTCTTCCTCTTTAAAACCCATGCATGCAGCCGCCTTCCCCCAACCCTCTTCCATCGCGAGAAACCCAGCAAACCCTAACCCTAGCGTCCCGCGACCTCACCGCCGGTTCCCCCGCGACCTCGCCGTCGCCGCCCTCGCCACCGCGAGCCAGCCACACCTCCTCCCTCCTTCCTCCTCTCTCTCCTGCGCCTGCACCCAACACCCCGACGCCTCCATCCCCTCACAGACCTCACCGTCGACGCCACCTCCTGTCGCCGACGACTCCCGCGACACCCTCTCACCCTACTCGACCCGACCTCGTCGTCGTTTCCCTCCTCCCCTCGCCGGACCACCAACCCGAGCCCATAACCCCTCGCCTAACCTCCGCTGTTCGCCGGAGAAACGCGCCGGCGACCTCGTCGACGCCACCTCCGACCACCTCCCTTCCCCCTCGACCACCAGAGTCGACTACCACCCTCACACTCGCTGCAGCACCCTCGTTCCAGCGAACTCAGGATTTTTCCAGCCACCGTTCTTCGCCGTCGCTGCCTCGCCGGCGTCCCAGTGCCGTCGAGCCATCGTGTTTGCACCCTGTTTCTTCTCTGTGAGTTTTCCTTGTGCTTCCTTTTGGTACAATCCCTTCGCTGGTCGTATTTTGCGTGTATCGTATCTTTGTTGCTAACTTGTTACCGATGACATTTTGCTGGAATCCGACCGTGCCGTCTTGGCGAACCCGACGCTCCAGCGAAACCCCCCTGGTCCGTGTGATCCCGTTGTTCGCTGTTGGGACTCGATCCGTGGCCCGTGCGATCATATCGTGCTTTCTGCCGACATCGCATCCGTGTTCCAGTTTGCAGACCGTCGAGGCAAGTATCTGAATACTTGCTTGAACATGCTAGCGTGCGAGATCTAGTCTTGCCACGCAAATGAAATCATACTACTTAATACCACAACTTAACGATGGCAATTGATATCATATTGTTGCAGTATCTTCATAATGAAATCGTTACAACCGTTCCTCGTAATTAATCAACCCACATCAACCCATATTTCAACTAAATAAAACGACTGGATCATATCTGCTTAAACTGTTAAACCATTCATGAGACAATTATTATATTTAGTATAATTTCATGTAGTTCCTTAATTTATAAATGTGGATATTGCTTTACCTTGTGGCTATTGCACCCTAAAGATGATTGAACCTGTTAATAAGAGAATACAAACATCACTGTGGTTATATGGAATATTGTGGTTAATTACTGTTTCCTACTGCTGTTCATTATTGATTGTATACCTGTTGTGAGCACTTACCCGATTGCACGACATATTGGCCTGACCCTGCCACACCTGACATATACATACATACCGACTCACCCTGTCGTACCATGACATTACCTGTTTTATGATTTCATGCCTAATGCCGACAAACCTAACCATTCCTGCTGTCGATTCAGACAGACCTACTTTTACTTGACTTTGTGTTGGCATTAGTCCTTGACTACTGAATACCTGACCTGACATACATAGTTTGGGGGTATGGGGAAATCAAAGGTGAAACCGACTTGTAACTCAACAGTTCGATACATTGTTCTGATCAGTCTTACGGGCTTGGCCAGCTCCGGAGTGTTGATGCTGACATCACTCGTCCATCCTACTACCTTTTACTGCTTAGCGGCACGTCTCGGATTCAGCCCCGAGGGTCATGACCGTGGTCCCGGGCATGCACGGGATACTATTGAGTTACATCGACGATTCATCAATTGGTTTCAAAGACTATAGGGTAGAAAACCTGATAGAACAGTTTAGTCACCATTACACATTACCCTGCTTGTTATTTCTCGTTACTGCTTTATTCATGTTCATGCTTGCATTGTTTATTACATGTTCATACTTTATACTTGATGTCATGACGCGCTGACGTCTGGGTTTTGCATGGCCCAGATTCCATACCACTGTCTACGATCGAGCTGGAGTACTTCAGCCAGCAGGCTGAACTGTGAGTCCCTTAGGATTTAGTTTATTTATTGCTTTTCATTTCCAGATGTGAGCCCGCATTATGGGACGTACTGTTTATTCATTGTATTGGATCATTAGCTTCCGCACTCATTGTTTATTGATTCTTGTTATTATGGATTTGGACATGTATTAGATTAGTTTATTATCTTGTTCTTGATATCCTTACAACCGTAATGTGACTGTGGATGGATACTTCCTACCCACAGGTAGCATGGTTGACTATGTCACGTGCCCAATCTTGCGTACTCTGGGAAGCGGGGCGTGACATGGTTTTATGGTATCAGAGCCCATAGGTTAATTGGGTTGATTCTTTGTAGTTGGGTATTGCACCCGATACACGAATCATAATCCCCGTGATTAGGAAACATGTCCTGCCACTTTGACCGTGTTACCGTCCTTGAATCATTCTTCTGGATCATGTCGACATGCAAACTTACTTTGCATTGTCAAACTCGAAAACCTAACTTCTTGTTATCTCTCGGACTTAGGCGACTTGGGTGGAGTTAAGTAATTGCGGCTATGATACCGCGGCATAGCTACAATGCAGCACTCTATTTAAGTATCTTGGAGTTCTAGCCTTGATCTATACTCGAAAACTATCATCATGCTAATGTTGGGTACTTTGATTTCCAGGAATATGGCCGGTCAGAATTTGGAGATGGACCCAGGGCGTGCGGTCCTAGCCGCCAGGCAAAGAGTGATAAGGGGATTGCTGGAGAAACTAAAGGAACAAATCGAGCTGGAACCAGCATTTGCATGGGACCCCACGTCCGTACGTAGAAGTATTCCGGTGAACAGGCGCAGCGTAGCACCAATGAAGAAAACAAGTATGGGTGATCGGAGGGGGAGAGAGATCTGTAGATACTGCCATAAACCCGGACATGTGCGAAAGAAGTGTCGTATGAGGCTGGGACTCTGTTTTAGATGTGGAGCGGCAGATCACACCGTTGATGCTTGTCCGTCGAAGCCTCGCACAAAGGATGATACACAGAAGCCTCCGCAGGGACCGTTCCAAGGACAGGAACCGCTTACTCAAGGACCACAGCAGGCTCGAGCGTTCACGTTGACAGCTGAAGAAGCTAAGGCATCGGGAGAAGTGGTTTCAGGTAATTTACTCGTTCATGGTTCTCCCGCTTTGGCATTACTTAATTTCGGAGCATCCCATTGTTTATGTCATCCAAATTTATAACTACACACTCGATCACCTGCACGACCCTGTCTAGTTTCTGGGACATACACACTGGGAATGGGAAAATCATAGCTAGTAAGGAAGGTAGAGATTGTACAGTTGTTGTTTGCGGACGGTAGCTCTTTACAGATTTCTTGGTGATTGATACGGGCAGTTATGAAGTAGTCTTGGGAATGGATTTTCTTGGCACTTTCCACGCACACATTGATTGTAGGGCAAGGAGGGTAATTTTCCAGATTCCCGGACACCCTGAGTTTACTTTCATCGGAGGAAGCAGTTCTGTCGGGCCAGTCGAGTTTAGGGCTAGGCCGACGAACAATGTTCTTGCGGCTATGGTAGTGGATAGTAATGAAGAGCCGGCAGTTGTTCGCGACTTTATGGATGTGTTTGAAGATATTTCGGGCTTACCGCCGAAGCGAGATGTGGAGTTTGCGTTTGACCTTATTCCTGGTGCAGCGCCAGTATCAAAATCTTATTATCCGATGGCACCGGTGGAATTGGAAGAAGTTAAGAAACAAGTGGGTGAATTACTCGAGAAGGGATGGATTCGAAGCAGCAACTCGCCTTGGGGAGCTCCAGTCCTTTTAGTAAAGAAGAAGGATGGCACGAGAAGGATGTGCATTGATTATCGAGAATTGAACCGGGTGACTATTAAGAACAAGTACCCGATCCCTCGCATTGGAGAACTCTTTGAGCAGCTTAGTGGCGCGAGGGTATTCTCAAAACTGGACTTGCGATCAGGATATCATCAGGTCCGAGTGAAGGCAGGAGACATTTGCAAGACGGCGTTTCGGACTCGGTATGGGCATTTCGAGTATTTAGTGATGCCCTTCGGAGTGACTAATGCACCGGCAATATTTATGGATTTGATGAACATGATCTTTTCACCGTTCTTGGACCAGTTTATTGTGGTATTCATTGACGATATTCTGGTGTACTCGAAGAGTCCGGAGGAGCATGCTGAGCACTTAAGGATCGCACTGCAAACGCTGAGACAGGAGAAATTATTCGCGAAGATGAGTAAGTGCGAATTCTGGTTGGAAGAAGTGAAGTTTCTGGGGCATGTCGTGTCGGGCGATGGAATCGCCGTTGATCCCGAAAAGATTACAGCAGTTCGGGATTGGCCTGTTCCAAAGAATGTTGCAGAGATAAGAAGTTTTCTTGGGCTCGCCGGTTACTACAGAAGATTTGTGGAGAACTTCGCTCGTTTAGCTGAGCCGTTAACCAAGCTTACGCGTAAGGAGGTACCGTTTGTTTGGACGGATGGATGTGCATTGGCCTTCGAGACGTTGAAGCAGAAGTTGATAACCGCCCCGATCCTGACCGTACCGGATAATTCGGGAGGACTGGTGATTCACAGCGACGCATCTGGAAAAGGATTGGGATGTGTTTTAATGCAGAACGGGAAAGTCGTCGCTTACGCATCGAGACAGCTGAAGACTCATGAGAAGAACTATCCGACTCACGACTTGGAGCTTGCAGCCGTGATCTTCGCCCTGAAGATTTGGAGACACTACCTTCTGGGCGAGAGAGTTGAAGTCTTTACGGATCAAAAGAGTTTGAAATATGTGTTCACTCAGAAGGAGTTGAACATGAGGCAACGCAGATGGTTGGAGCTGATGGCCGACTACGACCTTGATCTTAAGTACCATCCGGGAAAAGTTAACGTCGTGCCAGATGCGCTAAGTCGGTTACCAGCAATTCAGTTATTGACTGCACAGAGAGAGATCATTGAGGAGTTTCGGAGATTTGACTTGGAGGTTGTGCTACCGCGTGCTACAGGACAGTTGATGCAGTTGCAAGTACAATCGTCCTTAGTTGAGAAGATTAAAGCGGCGCAATCGCAGGATCCTAGACTGCAAAAGTTTCGAGAGCAGGTTGAAGCCGGACTACGAACCGATTTACTGATCCATGAAGATGGTTCGTTGAGATATGGTAGCCGTGTGTGTGTGCCAAAAGGAGATGTGCGTGAAGAGCTTATGAAGGAGGCACACAGTTCAGCTTACTCTGTACATCCAGGAGGGACAAAGATGTACCGAGATATTCGACAGCATTTCTGGTGGGAAGGTATGAAACGGGAAATTGCTCGCTTCGTGGCTAAGTACTTGGTGTGTCAGCAAGTCAAGGCTGAACACCAAAGGGTTGCTGGTTTGTTGCAACCACTTCCGATTCCTCAATGGAAGTGGGAACATATAACCATGGATTTCGTGACGGCTTTACCGCGGAGTCCAAAGGGCAACAATGCTGTATGGGTGATTGTCGATCGGTTGACCAAGGCAGCTCACTTTATTCCTTTCCGGGTTGGTCAATCGACAGAGACTTTGGCAGAGCGGTACATGCAGGAGATTGTCAGATTGCATGGAGTACCGGTAAGCATCGTGTCCGATCGGGACACTCGGTTCTTGTCGCACTTTTGGAGGAGTTTACAAGAAAGTTTGGGGACTCGATTGAAGTTTAGCACAGCTTATCATCCTTAGACCGATGGACAATCAGAGAGAACGATCCAGACCCTTGAAGATATGTTGAGGGCTTGCATGTTGGACTTCAAAGGTTCTTGGGAAGATCATCTACACCTGGTGGAGTTTTCGTACAACAATAGCTTCCAAGCAACTATTCAGATGGCCCCGTTTGAAGCACTGTATGGTCGTAAGTGCCGTTCACCTGTTTGTTGGGATGATGTTGGTGAACGAAGGTTACTGGGACCAGATTTGGTGGTACAGACAGTCGAGAAGGTGAATACCATCAGGAAGCATATGAAGGCAGCTCAAGACAGATAGAAGAGTTGGGCAGACGCGTCAAGAAGACCTCTAGAGTTCGCCGTGGGTGATTTGGTATTCCTGAAGATATCACCGACTAGAGGAGTGATTCGCTTTGGAAGTCGGGGAAAGCTTAGCCCCGATTCGTTGGACCCTTCGAGATATTGGAGCGTGTTGGAGAGGTATCGTACAGGTTGGCGTTACCACCGTCATTAGCAGGAGTTCACGACGTGTTTCATGTGTCTCAACTACGGAGGTATGTTCGCGATGAGACTCATGTCTTGGATCATTCGGAGTTGACTGTACGAGAGGACCTGACCTTTGAGGAGCGACCAGTTGAAATCAAGGATCGAAGAGAAAAGGTTCTTAAGACCAAGGTTATCCCTCTTGTGCTAGTTTCTTGGGGTAACCGATCGTATGGAGAATCTACTTGGGAGCGAGAAGACGAGATCCGGCAGAAATTCCCTCACCTTTTCCGGTAGCTGGCTATCTTGTATTCTTGGAATTTCGAGGACGAAATTCTTTTTGTAGTTGGGTATGATGTAACACCCGAGCCCAATAATACTATGTATATTACTAGTTGAGGGTTGTGTATTGCTCATTCCAATTTTCCTGATTTTATGGTGTTTATTGCTAAATTTTAACCGGTTAAGTCATTTTGGCACATAACAAATTTTAACCCCTAAAATGAAATTTAAGATGTGCATGTTGGCCTACTCGTCGCCACTAGTCGCGTGGTAGCGTCCGCGTGTCGAGATTCCGTTCCGTTTGGCTAAACGGGCAAGTTTGGACGACTACGCGTGCGTGCAAGTGTCCGACTTGGGGGCATGCATTTTAATCTTTAAACACCTCTTTTCAAAATTTGGAACCCGCTTAAAATCATATAATTTGAATTTGGAACATTTGGGCGCAACCCGGGCGCAATTTGGAAATGTTTCATTTTGCGCCAAAATGGCCCATTTAATTTAATATCTAAGGTTAATATTTTACGATTATATTTATACTCTAACAGTTCAAATCCCTTAAAAATCGTTCTTATAATTCATTTACCTCTCCCTCAGCCAATCGCAGCATACGATTTCCCCTCGTGGGCCCCTCTCCCTCTCTCTTTCTCTCTCCCCCTCGTCTAACCTCTCTCTGTCTCTCTCCTCATTCTCCTTCTCTCTCTATCTCATCAAATCTCTTTCTTTCTCCCTCTTCAATCTTTTCTCTCTCTTCCTCTTTAAAACCCATGCATGCAGCCGCCTTCCCCCAACCCTCTTCCATCGCGAGAAACCCAGCAAACCCTAACCCTAGCGTCCCGCGACCTCACCGCCGGTTCCCCCGCGACCTCGCCGTCGCCGCCCTCGCCACCGCGAGCCAGCCACACCTCCTCCCTCCCTCCTCCTCTCTCTCCTGCGCCTGCACCCAACACCCCGACGCCTCCATCCCCTCACAGACCTCGCCGTCGACGCCACCGCCTGTCGCCGACGACTCCCGCGACACCCTCTCACCCTACTCGACCCGACCTCGTCGTCGTTTCCCTCCTCCCCTCGCCGGACCACCAACCCGAGCCCATAACCCCTCGCCTAACCTCCGCTGTTCGCCGGAGAAACGCGCCGGCGACCTCGTCGACGCCACCTCCGACCACCTCCCTTCCCCCTCGACCACCAGAGTCGACTACCACCCTCACACTCGCTGCAGCACCCTCGTTCCAGCGAACTCAGGATTTTTCCAGCCACCGTTCTTCACCGTCGCTGCCTCGCCGGCGTCCCAGTGCCGTCGAGCCATCGTGTTTGCACCCTGTTTCTTCTCTGTGAGTTTTCCTTGTGCTTCCTTTTGGTACAATCCCTTCGCTGGTCGTATTTTGCGTGTATCGTATCTTTGTTGCTAACTTGTTACCGATGACATTTTGCCGGAATCCGACCGTGCCGTCTTGGCGAACCCGACGCTCCAGCGAAACCCCCCTGGTCCGTGTGATCCCGTTGTTCGCTGTTGGGACTCGATCCGTGGCCCGTGCGATCATATCGTGCTTTCTGCCGACATCGCATCCGTGTTCCAGTTTGCAGACCGTCGAGGCAAGTATCTAAATACTTGCTTGAACATGCTAGCGTGCGAGATCTAGTCTTGCCACGCAAATGAAATCATACTACTTAATACCACAACTTAACGATGGCAATTGATATCATATTGTTGCAGTATCTTCATAATGAAATCGTTACAACCGTTCCTCGTAATTAATCAACCCACATCAACCCATATTTCAACTAAATAAAACGACTGGATCATATCTGCTTAAACTGTTAAACCATTCATGAGACAATTATTATATTTAGTATAATTTCATGTAGTTCCTTAATTTATAAATGTGGATATTGCTTTACCTTGTGGCTATTGCACCCTAAAGATGATTGAACCTGTTAATAAGAGAATACAAACATCACTGTGGTTATATAGAATATTGTGGTTAATTACTGTTTCCTGCTGCTGTTCATTATTGATTGTATACCTGTTGTGAGCACTTACCCGATTGCACGACATATTGGCCTGACCCTGCCACACCTGACATATACATACATACCGACTCACCCTGTCGTACCATGACATTACCTGTTTTATGATTTCATGCCTAATGCCGACAAACCTAACCATTCCTGCTGTCGATCCAGACAGACCTACTTTTACTTGACTTTGTGTTGGCATTAGTCCTTGACTACTGAATACCTGACCTGACATACATAGTTTGGGGGTATGGGGAAATCAAAGGTGAAACCGACTTGTAACTCAACAGTTCGATACATTGTTCTGATCAGTCTTACGGGCTTGGCCAGCTCCGGAGTGTTGATGCTGACATCACTCGTCCATCCTACTACCTTTTACTGCTTAGCGGCACGTCTCGGATTCAGCCCCGAGGGTCATGACCGTGGTCCCGGGCACGCACGGGATACTATTGAGTTACATCGACGATTCATCAATTGGTTTCAAAGACTATAGGGTAGAAAACCTGATGGAACAGTTTAGTCACCATTACACATTACCCTGCTTGTTATTTCTCGTTACTGCTTTATTCATGTTCATGCTTGCATTGTTTATTACATGTTCATACTTTATACTTGATGTCATGACGCGCTGACGTCTGGGTTTTGCATGGCCCAGATTCCGTACCACTGTCTACGATCGAGCTGGAGTACTTCAGCCAGCAGGCTGAACTGTGAGTCCCTTAGGATTTAGTTTATTTATTGCTTTTCATTTCCAGATGTGAGCCCGCATTATGGGACGTACTGTTTATTCATTGTATTGGATCATTAGCTTCCGCACTCATTGTTTATTGATTCTTGTTATTATGGATTTGGACATGTATTAGATTAGTTTATTATCTTGTTCTTGATATCCTTACAACCGTAATGTGACTGTGGATGGATACTTCCTACCCACAGGTAGCATGGTTGGCTATGTCACGTGCCCAATCTTGCGTACTCTGGGAAGCGGGGCGTGACAGTTTCTGAAAAAATTCTATCCAAATCATAAGACCGCAAGAATTCGAAATGAAATTAACCAATTCTCCCAGCTTCCTTCTGAACCCTTCTGGAAGTACTTTGACCGGTACAAAGACCTTCTTGTTCAGTTTCCTCACCACGTTATAGAGAAATGGCAGCTCTGCCAAACCTTATACGAGGGACTGAACCCAGCAACGAAGCAGTTGCTGGAAACCATCTGTCAGGGCCACTTCCTATCGAAATCTGATGAGGAAGCGTGGCAGTTCTTTGACGATCTTGCGGAGCAAACGCTACAGTGGGAGAGCACCAGACCGACTTCTTCTTCTTCTTCTACCTCCACTTCTACCAGTCAGTCTAGGGTAGGAATTCACCAGCTTGATGTCTCTATTGCGATGAGAGCTGAAATGGCTGCAATAACAAAAAAGCTTGAAGCAATAGAGAGCAAATTTTCTTCTCCTACTCCTGCCCCTGTTCTCCCCCTTCGTACCATCTGCGCTTGTTGTTCCGATCCTTCTCACTTGACCGAAGAGTGTCCTTACAATCCACCATCGCAAGGACAGGATCAGGTTAATGCATTCCAGCAAAGACCGAGGAATGATCCATACTCTTCCACCTACAATCCCGGTTGGAGGAACCACTCCAATTTCGCCTGGAATCAGAATCAGAATCAATTCCAAGGCAACAATTTCCAAAGGGCCCCTCCGCCGCAACAACAAGCGCAACAACAAACTCAGTATCAGCAGCCCTTCCAACCCCAACCTTTCCAAAACCAGACGAACAACTTTGCACCAAACAATTCTTTTCCACCAAACAACAACTTTGTTCCGTCAAACACTGATAAGGTTTCCTCGCTCGAGCGAAGTCTGGAGGCGTTTGTTAAACAATCGACTCAATCCACCGCCAACATCCAGTCTTCGATCCAATCTTTAGTGCAACACACCGCCGCACACGGGCAGAGCATCAAGACCATCGAGGCCCAGATTGCACAGCTGAACGCGGCCTTAAGCGAGCGAGAGAAGGGGAAGCTCCCGTCCCAGCCACTTCCAAATCCCGGTCACCCACATAATGCACATGTTGCTCTTGAACAACAGAACCATAATGTGAGTGCCGTGACCACGCTGAGATCGGGAAGGATGCTGAAAAACAACATTGGCAAACGGATCAACGATGACACCCCGGCCGCCGCTTCTTCTTCTTCTCCTTCTTCTTCGTCTTCCGAGCCTATTCTCCGTTCTTCAACAGGCTCTCCTTCCTCTTCTTCTGCTCTGAACGGACCCACTTCTCACTCCACGAAAACACCTATTCTGGGATCCGTTCCAACTCCAAAATCTCCTCCTCCAGCATTAGACTCAACCAATTTTCAAAATGTTCCATTTCCAAACTGGTTGAGATCTAATAAACAAAATCCTCAAATGGAGAAGATTCTGGAGTTATTTAAGCAAGTTAACATTAACATTCCTCTTTTAGATGCTGTCCAACAAGTCCCGTCCTACGCGAAAATCTTAAAGGACTTGTGCACGAAAAAGAGGAAGTGTCAGGTACCCAAGAAAGTTTTCTTGGCTAGTGCTGTGAGTGATGCCCTTACCCAATCTTTACCACAAAAACGGAAGGACCCTGGCTGTCCTACGATTTCAATTACCATTGGGGATAAGAACATCAACCGCGCACTATTAGATCTTGGTGCCAGTGTTAACCTGCTTCCGTATTCAGTATACGAGCAATTAGGCGTCGGAGAGTTGAAACCCACACACTGCACTCTCCAAATGGCCGACCGATCGATCACCCACCCTAGGGGTGAGCTAGAGGATGTGTTGATAAAAGTCGGGGACTTCATATTCCCCGTTGACTTCATTGTATTTGATACACAACCTGTAGCTAACCCCCGGAATCAAATTCCGGTGATACTCGGTCGCCCATTTCTCGCAACCTCAAATGCTGTGATCAATTGTCGCAATGGTTCGATGAACCTCTCTTTTGGAAACATGACGATTGAACTCAACATTTTTAGGTTAGGGAATCAGCCCGCCAAACCTAATGCTCATATGCTGGACGTCTGCTCGATCCAGGAGATCACACCAGAAGAGTGTGAATTCGAGGAGTTTCTGTTTGATCACGATAATCTTGACGCCACTAGTGCGTTTCTCTTCGAACCTGCTGCTGTTTCTGCGCCCGATAATGAATACGAGTGTTTCACGTTCTCGAACGATCTTAGCCGCGCACAACCCGAGTTTGAATCTTTCGACTTTCCGGATGAGTTACCTGAACCATCCAACTCGGTTGCTTACACTCGCTTTGAACCTTTGCTGGAGTCCTTTGAGTTCGAGACCTTTGCACCAGTCTTGCCTTCCATCATTTCACCTCCAACGCTCGAACTCAAGCCGTTGCCATCTCACCTTAAGTATGCTTACTTAGGTGAGAACGAGACCCTCCCCGTCATCATCTCGGCTTCTCTAGCTCCCGAGCAAGAGAAAGCCCTTCTCACGGTCTTGCACAGCAACAGGCAAGCTTTTGGCTGGTCCATGGCGGACATCAAGGGGATTAGTCCCCTCATCGTTGAGCATCACATTCATCTGATGGATGATGCCAAACCAGCCCGGGATCCACAAAGACGTCTTAATCCAGTCATGAAGGAGGCTGTGAAGAAGGAGATCGTCAAATGTCTAGATAGTGGTATCATTTACCCTATCTCTGATAGCCAGTGGGTTAGCCCCATTCACGTTGTCCCCAAGAAGTCGGGAATCACGGTCATCACCAACGAGGCGAATGAGTTAATTCCTACTCGCACCCAAACTGGGTGGCGAGTTTGCATTGATTACAGAAAACTCAACGCCGCAACGCGGAAAGACCACTTTCCGCTACCCTTCATTGACCAGATGCTTGAACGATTGGCCGGACATGAGTACTATTGTTTTCTTGATGGCTACTCTGGCTATAATCAAATTCCCATCGCCGAAAAAGATCAGGACAAGACCACTTTCACTTGTCCTTTCGGCACGTTTGCATATCGACGCATGCCCTTTGGGTTATGCAATGCGCCCGCTACCTTCCAGCGGTGTATGATGGGAATTTTCTCTGACATGGTGGAGAAATTTCTGGAGATTTTCATGGATGACTTCTCCATCTTCGGCGACTCCTTTGACGAGTGTTTGCTGCATCTTGACGCTGTCCTTACCCGATGTAAGGACAAGAATCTCACTTTGAACTGGGAGAAATGCCACTTCATGGTGCGCGAAGGTATTGTCTTAGGACATATCATCTCGCAAAATGGCATGGAGGTTGACAAAGCAAAGATTGAGGTCATTTCCAATCTGCCTCCTCCCCGTTGCGTCAGAGATATCCGAGCCTTCCTTGGCCATGCCGGTTTCTATAGACGGTTTATCAAGGACTTTAGCAAGATTGCTAGGCCCTTGACGCTTTTGCTGGCCAAGGACACGCCTTTCGACTTCAGCTCGAGCTGTGTGACTGCATTCGAGTCACTGAAACGCTCACTCACTTCTGCTCCCATTCTTTCTTCTCCTGACTGGACGCACCCATTCGAGATCATGTGCGATGCATCCGACTTTGCCATCGGTGCTGTCCTTGGACAGCACATCAACAAGATGCCGTACGTAATCTATTACGCAAGCCGAACCCTGAACGACGCCCAACTTAACTATACAACAACTGAGAAGGAATTCTTAGCTGTTGTATTTGCTTTAGAAAAGTTCAGGCCCTACCTCATCGGCTCTCCAGTCATTGTCTACACTGACCATTCAGCTCTGCGCCATCTTTTTGCGAAGAAAGATGCCAAATCTCGGTTAATACGTTGGATCCTCTTACTTCAAGAGTTTGACCTTGTCATTAAGGACAAAAGAGGATGTGAAAACGTCGTTGCCGACCATCTCTCACGACTTCCTTCTTCACCTTCGCTTCCAATTCCGATCAATGACATTTTTCCGGATGAACAGCTCTTGACAGTATCGTGCGAACCCTGGTTCACAGATATTGTGAACTATTTGGCCACGGGATTAATACCGACTGAATGGTTGAGTCAGGACAGACTTCGCTTCTTATCCCAAGTAAAACACTTTTACTGGGACGAACCCTACTTGTTCAAGTACTGTCCCGACTAGATTATTCGTCGGTGTGTCCCTGATGAGGAATTCAAGAGTGTGCTGTCATTTTGCCACGATCAAGCATGTGGCGGGCATTTTGGGCCCAGAAAGACAGCTGAGAAGATCTTGCAATGTGGTTTCTACTGGCCACAACTCTTCAAAGATGCTCACGACTATTGCAAGACTTGCTCCCGGTGCCAACACATGGGCCGGATATCCCGGAGGAATGAGATGCCGCTCCAACCGATCTTGGTTGTGGAGATTTTCGATGTTTGGGGGATAGACTTCATGGGGCCGTTTCCCAGCTCTTTTGGGAACTTGTACATTCTTCTAGCTGTTGATTACGTCTCTAAATGGGTCGAGGCTGTGCCCAGCCAGACTAACGACAACAAGGTTCCTTAAAGAAAACATTTTCTCACAGTTTGGGCACCCCCGAGCGATCATTAGTGACAATGGAAGTCATTTCTGCAACAAAACCTTCGAGGCCTTGATGCGGAAATACTCCATAAATCATAAGTTTTCTACGCCCTACCACCCCCAAACCTGCGGGCAGGCCGAAGTTTCAAATCGGCAAATCAAGCAGATACTGGAGAAGACGGTTTCTAAGAACCGTAAGGATTGGTCTCTGAAACTAACTGATGCCCTTTGGGCATTTAGAACCGCTTATAAGACCGACCTTGGCATGTCTCCCTATCGGCTTGTGTACGGAAAAGCCTGCCACCTACCTGTCGAAATCGAGCATCGCGCATTTTGGGCGATTAAGGAGCTGAATCTGTCTCTAGAAGATGTGGGCAGCCATCGGAAGCTGCAGTTGAACGAACTGAGCGAGCTTAGGGATGAGGCTTACGATAACGCGGTTGTCGTTAAGAATCGAACGAAGGTGTTTCACGATAAACACCTTTTGCACAAAACCTTCGTACCTGGTCAGCAGGTACTGCTTTACGACACCCGACTTCACTTCCATCCTGGAAAGCTCAGATCTCGCTGGAAAGGGCCGTATTTTGTGCGGAATGTGTATCCGCAGGGCGCTGTGGATTTGGAAAATCCAAAGGACGGTTCTCTTTTCAAAGTGAACGGACACCGCTGCAAACCGTACCTTAGCGCCGAACCAACAGAGGAGCTCCTGTTCTTACAGGAGCCGGTTTACCCTGAATGATCTTCCTCTGCCTACCTCCAAACTTCGGTTATCCAGCCAAGAACAGTGGACACTGTTCCAAATAAGTTTGGGGGTATGTACAGACCATTTTTGTATATATTTGTGTATATTCTTTTTCTTTTCTTTAAAAACAAAAATAAATAAAAATTTGTGTATCACTAACCGACAATTTTGAACCTTCCAACTGCTCTCTTCATGCAACGACAGTGAGGACACTGTCCAGTTTAAGTTTGGGGGTACGCTCGGTACGCATTTCTTACCTTCGCATTCATATGTATATTTTGCATCTGCATATTAAAATCCATAAAATCCATAAAAATTTGAAAATTTTCTAAAACTATAAAAACTCTTTTGTCAAGTTTGCTTGTAGAAGAACCCTGATTCAACATTCGACGGTTTTTGTTTGAAAAAAATAGGAATAACTAGATCTTATGTTTGGATTTTGAAAACCTGAAAGATAACTCTCCTTTGAAGTTAACTATAGCTGATATACGTCTTTACATCACACTACACGTGTCGTAAGATTTTGGGAATTAGATGACAAGTCTTTCATGTTTAAACTTTTAAACAGATAAATGATTTTCTGAGGATCAAATAGGTTTGTTCTGAAATAAGTAATGTCAAGAATAGTTTATGAAGTAAAGCGAATATGAAGGAATGTTATTGATGCCGTAATTGGAACTAAGTCTGAAAAATAACCCATCGGAAACTTGATTAGAATGATTACACACCAAACCCACTAAACACGTCTTTTATCCAAAAAAAATAATTGAACTGCCGGTTATATCTCCGTTCGTATTAAATCATCTGATTTTCACGCCAAACTGTCTTTTGTTTTTGGACCTAGGTAACTTGAGTAATTAAGTCCGCTGGGGTGTTTCTACACCTAATGCCCTAAAACCAACTGGTTTGGGTGCATTGGCCCAAAGCTCGCTAAGAAGCCTAGAAAGTCCAGTTTAAAACAAAGTCAAGCAAGTGTTCTCTCCGAGTTAAAATTCCTAACGGTTCTTTGTGTGAGAATAATCTTGATAAAAGACAGGCTTTTATAAAAAAAATTTTAACGGAGATATGAAGGTTTTACTCTTTGATAAAGACTATTGCACGTTCACAGAGGTGTGTATGAAATGAAAACAAGAAAAAGGTGGAGTGAAAAATACGACTTAGTTTCCTGTTAAGGAAGATAGAAATTCTGAAGTTGAAACCTTACTGGAAAACGAAAACTTGAAAAATGCTTAACTCGTTATAAAACTTATGTGATCCTTTTAAAATTGTTATCTGGGCTTTATTGTGCGACATGATGACTTTAATCGATCCTTCTGGAACTTAACGACACTATTTGCACTGCACGTAAAGACATATAAAATCTGTAGTTAAATAAGAAGTAAGGTGTGAAAAATAAAGGTTCGATGATCTAGACTTAGGATTATAGAATTGTTATTTTCTAAAACAAAACTTTAGGGTTTGAAGCTTAGTTATTTTACAAAACCAACTTGACCGGATTTTGTGGGTAGTATCCGCTGAAAACCCTCAGGAGACAACACTCCTCCTACTAGGGACACCTAGAGGTTTAACGGCTTGTTGCACGTGCTCAGTGCAATCGCGTTCCCTGCGAAAGTGAGGTTAGGAAATTTTTTGTAAATAAATGGGCTTTGCTCGGGACGAGCAAATGATAAGTTTGGGGGTATTTGTTCATATCAGATTTTTGCATTTTCATACCGCCCAATTTTTATCACAGTGCATATCGGTAGATACTCTTGAGACGTGTTTGCTAGTCAATTGCAGGATACAGGTTCCCGGTTCTCAAACGGAGAAATTCATGGAAAACACGACAAAATCCGGTTCCTTCCAAGCACAGATAAAAACACGGTCTCCGCTCTTCATCCGTATGTTGCCAGTTACCAGTTTAGGAAGACAAGTGTCAAATCAACGTCATTCTCATGCACAAGGCTCAACGGTAGCACAAAATCCAAGAGATCTACGCGGAGCTCGAGGCAATCATCCACAAAAAAGTCCACCTTTGCTCAATAGAAATTCTGGAAGAAATGGGATAGATTTTTCAGAAAATATACACACCAGACAAAAGGGGACAGGAGACCAGGAAAACACTCAGAAGCCCACACCCTAAACCCACAGTAGGGGCGCGGATCCACGGCCATAGGGGGCAATAGGCGGCGGATCCGCGGCCGTACAGACAGTTCAGAGCACGAGATTTCAGGGGCAGTTTGGTCATTTCGTCAGGGTTCTGTTGGTTGCCCTAGGGTTTCATTTCTTGGCCTATAAATAGCCCAGAATTTTGAGAAGGAATGGTCAATTTTTGTATTCTCATTTTTTGCCTAGTTTTAGTGTTGATCTTCTTCCTCTTCTCACCTCTTCTCCATTAAACTTGTAGTGAGCTTTTGAGTGAAGAGTGATGAATAAAGAAGACCATTTTTATTATCATGCTTGTCTCTTTCTTTACTTGTTGTAATTTGTTGTAATTTTAATTGTTAAGTAGTTGTTGTTATTTGTTTGATTGTTTCTTTCTTCTCTCTTTTCCTTTATCATTCATACGACAATGATACTTACGCTTGATCCTCGCCAAGGTGAGGTCGCAAATAGTTAGTCGTATTCTTCTAGCCTCCTTCTTTCTATCTTCCTCTTTTGTTTGTTTTATTTTTCCGTATTATGAAGTGTGAGTAGTTTTATACTTGTTAGGGTAGGATAAGGGAAGTTTGAGAGAAGGAAATCTCTCTCACTCTTTCCTTGCCCAACAACTTAAATCGACTCCCGTTAATTGAACCACAATCCGCTCCTTACGGCACCCTATCCTACATGATAGCGGTGATTCCGTAGTGAGACCGGTTGTGGTTGAATTAACCGGAGGTTATGGATAAGAGCCAAGAACGGACGGACAAGCACCAAAAGGAAGGACTATGCGTTGGAAAGCCTAGCTTATACTCGCAAGTTCCTTCCTAGTCGTGCTAATCCCCGTTGTTGCCGATTACCATAACACCGATATTAAGTGGGGCAACGAAAGATGTGGAGACTCCTAACTCAAACTAACCTAATCCTCACCCTAACAAGCTCTCTTTAAATATCAACTTACACTTAGATAACCACAACAAAATCTGAAAACAGGACTTAACTCGTTAAAACACTTTGAAAAAGACTCCCATCTCCCTGCGGACGACCCGTACTCAACCGGCTAGCTACAAGCGAAACCGACTTGATTGCGGTATTTAAACTAAACTTGAACACGCACGTATCCTAACAATCAGTGACTCCCAAAACGCAGAAAGAAAAAGCAAAGGAAATGAAAGCTTTGGGCGCTCTCACGTGTTATCACGTGACCCCTCAGCAAATGCTTTAACAATTGGCGCACAGATCCCCATCACATGCCAACACGTGATGCTCTAAAAATAAAAATGAAAGTGTTTAACACTTAATGGCAAAACAAAAGAAAAGAAGCTTTGGGCGCTCTTACGTGTCCCCACGTGACCCCTTAGCAAGTGCTGTAATATTCGATGCATAAACCCCCATCACGTGCCAACACGTGATGCTCTAAAATAAAGATGAAAAGTGTTTAACACTTATTTGCAGATTTGAGGATAAAACAAAGGAGATCTGGCTTCACATTTAGGGCGTCCTCACGTGTCACCACGTGACCCCTAATGAGCATTCTAACAGACCAGAGCGGGGGCCTCCATCACGTGCTCACACGTGATGGCCGTCAGAATCAAAAGTGTTAAACACTTACCTGCAGAATAAAATGAGGGAAATCAGGGCGCTCTCACGTGTCCACACGTGACCCCTCTTTCTTTAGTGTTTAACACTAATTTGAAAATCTTATTTCCAGTGTTTAACACTGATTGTTTCTAGTGTTTAACAGCAAATTGAAGATCATATTTCCAGCGTTTAACACTGATTGTCTTTTAGTGTTTAACGCTAATTTTGAGAGTTCTACCTCTAGTGTTTAACGCTGTTGTTCTCTAGTGTTTAACACTACTTTTAGCCAAATTGGCTAATTCTCCAGAGGCAAAAGTCCCTCCTCCAAATGAATCTCAATATTGAGGAAATCAAAGACAAAATGTTGTCAGAGCCCCCGAATCTCTGTTTAACATTGCTGAATGATGAGGGACTGAACCCAGACAAATGTCTAATGGCCCAAAGGGCCAATATTTCAAACATAATTGGACTTAGCCCAAACTGGCCATAAGTCCTCAAATCATCTTGAACTGAGCACATCTGCTCTTTCAACCAACTCATTGGTTCAAGGGTACATCTCGGAACTCCTCTGATATTTGTCGTTGTAATCCTTCAACGTCTTCAGAGAGGTAGCGGGTCCCGACAACCACACATCAACACGGACTGTGGGGTCCTTAAACTCATGGACTTATACGTCCTTAAACCAAGATACGGACTGTGGGGTCCTTAAACCCGCGGACTTATGCGTCCTTAAACTAACGGACTAATGCGTCCTTAAACACCACCCATATGGACTGTGGGCTCCTTAAACCCATGGACCGCAATGTCCTTAAATTACCAATGGACCGCAATGTCCTTAAACTACCAATGGACCACCACGTCCCTAAACCGGCGATGGACCACCACGTCCCTAAACTGGCGATGGACCGCAATGTCCCTAAACTGGAACAATAGAGCCCCAAAATGCTCTTTTGTCGGATCTAAACGATCCCGTTAAGTTGATCTTAGTCCCAAACTGGACTAACGTATCCTTAACAACCGTTTAAGTTGATCTTAGCTTCAAATATGGCTAACGTATCCTTAAACCTTCAAACAGACTTTAGTCCCAAATTGGACTACAGGTCTCCCTACCAACTTTGGTTCAAGGGTACATCTCTGAACTCCTCTGATATATGTCGTTGTAATCCTTCAACGTCGTCAGAGAGGTGACGGGTCCCGACGACCATACATGCAATGGACCACCATGTCCCTAAACTGGAATAATAGAGCCCAAACGCTCTTTTGTCGGATCTAAACGATCCTGTTAAGTTGATCTTAGTCCCAAATCGGACTAACGTATCCTTAACAAACGTTTGAGTCGATCTTAGTCTCAAATATGGCTAACGCATTCTCAAACCAAAACCCCAAACCCAAATCTAAGAAAATACGGATTTGGACTAATCCACGTCCTACGGGCGACGAAATAAATAGTCTCCGTATACAATCCACGGGCAACCATAAACAAAATAAACACCCACGATATGAAGTGACCAGCTGGAGAAGGAGAAAGTTGTTACCGCGATGCGGTAGCGTAATTAACTGCAGGGGCTTGCGCCTGCAGGGATGAGCGTCCCCACAATCAAAAACCCCTCAAACGAGGGGGAATCTGACGAAGTCTGCTACATCGGCCGCATCCGTCTAAATCTCTGATACACGGTGCCATAAATCAACTTGGCATCTTCGGAGAGGTAGACGGATAACACCAATTAGCATCTATCCCGAACCTCAGGAAAGACAGCCCATGTCTCGGCCGCCGTTCGGAGGGGAACAGATTCTGGCACGCCCGGTGGGACCTTTTCCTCTTTCCACTCCACACTTCGTGTGTCGTGTTCGCGAACGAATCGCGGTTTACTGTGGTTGCCTGTGGATTCGAGATACTAAGATTTGGTGTCTTGCTCCGTGCAGAAAACAGAAGATCGATGGCTTCAAATGGGACTGCCTGCAACTGCAACTCTCGCTCGGTCCTTGCTGGAGGAGTGACTTATGGGCCCCAAGCGGCCTCCCTTTTCAAGATGCCAGTGGAGCAGGTAACTCAGGCCACCACTGGATTATTCTTCGGGACCATGCTCCCACCGTTGAGCTTCAATGCCACAATGACGTTACAATAAGCACCAAAGAAGCCGGTCTTTGATCGACTTACCACTGCCGCGACCCCTCTCAACGGGTCGCTCAGTTTCAATACCTCAGTTTTCAACAGACTGGGCCAGAACGTCCGCAAACCTGCGATACCCGAAGCTGCCATCCCAAAGCGGATAGCCATCTCGACTCAAATGGACGAAATCATTGGAAAGGCTCCTCCTTCCAAGAAGTCAGTTTTTATAAGGCTGGCCATTCCGGTTGCTGCTCCAGGCGAGGTCCTCAAAGCTGCATCCCCTGCTCAGAGGTCTGTCTTTGACAGTTTAGACATTGCTTCTCAACGGGCGTCAGTCTTCGATAGGCTAGCACCAATAACAGTCTCTCCTCAAAGCAGGGGGCATGAAGAAGCTTATCCAACAACGGAGGTGATCTCATCCGCACGACATGCTCGACGTCGCCACTGGGATAACTCCGCCAGCTCCAACGGTAGGGATCGATGCTGCTATTCCAACCGGGAACAGCTTTGAATTGCTGAACACGGTGCGCAGAAACTCTCCTACTGCGGTACTGAAAAGACTTCCTTCACCTATGAAGAATGCTACAGAGAAGAAGCCAGAGCAACCTCCTCAACGGTTATCCTCTCAAATTTACAAGGTCTGGCGTCAAGTCCAAAACTCCGTGATAGATCAAGACTGTCTCCGCCGACAGAAAAAGATGAAGTTTCAGCAGGAAGAAAATCCCCATGTCAAGCCACAAAAAGTAACGGCTACTTGGGTGCCCACTACAACGGCCCCCTCAACTTCAACCACTCAAAAGAAAAGGAGGCCGCAAAAAGCCCCTGTGAACATGGCGAACCGTAAACGCGTTGAGCACAAATACCCCAAGTCTGGGGGCATGGTGGTGCACACTGTTTACATGGCTTCTGGAAAGGAGGAAAGCCATGCTTCGACGGGTCATCGACCGCTCACCCGATCCGTAACGAAAGCCCAGGAGCAGCAACAGAAGCTTCAGGAGATGATGACTGCAATGGCCGCACTTACCGGGCCAAAAGAAAGCTCGGAGGCATCATCAGAGCAGCGTCATGAACAAGAAACTGACGCTGACTACCTACGCAGAGTCCTCGAAAAGAAGGACAAAGAAGTAGCAGATCAAGCGGCTAACATAAAACAAATGGCGCTTCTCTTCTAAGATATGGTAGGGATGATGATCCAGCAAGATCCTCCTGCTAAAGATCCTCCGATTGTCCTTGAAGATGACAAAGGAGAGACATCGAATCCTCCTCCGGCTCTTTCAGCAGCTAAGGAAGAAACCATTTCCAAGGCCGCACTGGATGACCATATAGCTCAGCAAATACGAGCTCACCAGGCAAATGAAGCGGCTGGGCAAATTGCTAGAACCGGACGACCCTACCCGGGCTGGTATGACCAAATTAGTTACCCGCCGGGATATACGATCCCTAAGTTCCACGTATATAAGGGGACGGGAAATCCGCATCAGCACGTCGCTCAATTTAGAGCCATGTGCGGCAACACTGGAGGTGATGATAAATTGCTGCTCCGCCAGTTTGTTGGCAGCCTGTTGGAAACGGCATTTGATTGGTACTCTAAACTCCCAAATGACTCTATCAAGATATTTACGGAGATGGAGCTGCTGTTCACTCAACGGTTCGCAAGCGCCAGTGAACAGTGAACACACCCCGATAACAGCACTGATGAATGCCAGGCGAAACGTGGGTCCAATACGTAACACGATGGCGGAACCTATGGTCGAAATTCGAACAACGCATAGAAGAGGCTCCTGTAGTAGGCATGTTTATGGGTACCCTTGATCCGCAAATGACCATCTCACAGTTCATGATGTTCTTCAAGCCGACCATCTTCCAGGCCTTGATTGACAAGCTGGCCCAAATGGACCAGATGGGCCATAGGCCTTCCTCTTTAAAGACGGAGCCTTGGAATGAAAAGGGCAAAGGGAAAGCAACCTTCGTCGCCAACGCTCAACAAAAACCGAGCAACTTAAAGCCGGTTGTTCGCCAAAACAACGTGCGTCCACGCCCATCCCTCGAGGAGAGACTGGGACGTCCTTACTCATTTCCCCAGGATAAAACGAGAAGACTGTTCGAGCTGGCAGTGCGCAACAGACTCATCAATCTGCCGAGTCCAAAGCGTCCGTTGCTACCAGGCGATGTCAACGATCCCAATTATTGTCCTTACCACCAAACGCTAAGTCACCCGATCGAGGATTGCTTCGTCTTTAAAGGATGGATCGAGGATCAGTATCTACAAGGCAAGTTTGCGTTGTCCGAGAAGTGGAAAATAAACCCACCACAACCGCACACTCCAAAGAAGACGGACACACCGGGGGCAACTTGTTCTTTTGTCGAAGAAGCTTCGTAGGAGGTCGTGTTGTCGTCCAAAACCAAAAAGATGCTGAATGATCTTCAGACGTGCCCGGCGATTAAATGGAAGAACCCGTTGGAACCTGAGATCATCAAGGGGATGCTGAAGCCGCGCCCAATTCCAAATATCGGTGGTGATAGCCAAAGCATTCACGCCAAGCCGTCGAAATCTTCGAAAAACAAGAAGAAATCCAAGAAGCCCGTGAAGCCCGGCGACAAGCGCACGGATTTGCAGAAACAGATTGACGTGCTGGAAGAGTATAACCAGAAGGCGTAGATTCCAATCACGCTCCAAGAGTTCCTCAGCCACGTCCTCGAGGACGAAAATGATGGAGAAGACTTATCAGATGAATCTGAGGACTACGTTGCAAGTTGTCATGTGATCTCTCACTCATTGATAGATGATAAAGAGGCTCCTTGCACCGAGAAACCAGGGGCGGGGCCTGAACCAGAACTTCTGTGGCCATCAGACGAGATGATCGATGCCTTCCTGAACGAAGCCCGTCTTAAAAGCAAAGCTGATCGAGAGCGCGAGATGGCCATATTCGAGAAAGCCAAATGCCGGCGACTAGATGAAAGGGTCGAAACACTCCCACCGGATGAAAGTACATCCGCCGCAAATAAAAGCAGGATCAAGACAAGGAAACGATTCGCTAAAGCCATAGCAATGGGGATGAGGCTGTCCTCTTTCAGAAAAAATTCTCCTGGTGGTATACATTTTGATGAAACGGACGTACACCCTAACTTCTGTTTATATCATCAGAAGATCGTACATCCTACTGAAGACTGCAACTCTTTTAAGTGTTGGTGGCAAGGGTATGTCGCTCACAGGCAACACTTCAACAGGACAAAGCGTGAAGCTCGTAGACAGCGAAAAAATACGACAGATGAGCATAAAGGAGTTGCCGGCAATTGTCATAGGGACGAGCCCGGGGGATCACGAGTTCTCACCTTTGGAAGCGATTCTGATGAAGAAGCCGCTCTTAACCCTCTCTTCAGGGAATTCATTTCTAAAACAAAAGAATTGGAGAGTTGCGAGAATGTTCAGCCGTACAATCTCACGCTACCCGGAAAGAATCTCGGACCCGCAAACGACGGAGCAAACGAAATGAGAAAGGAAAAGGAAAAAACGGCCTTTGTTGCCAACACTCAACAACAGCCGAGTAACCCGAGAACGTTTTGTCGTCAAAACAATAAGCCGCGATACCTCAATGAGAAGTTGAGACGTCCTTACTCGTTTCCCCAGGATAAAACGAGAAGATTGTTTGAGCTAGCAGTGCGCAGCGGGCTCATCACTTTGCCAGATCCAAAACGTCCATTGCAACCAAGTGACGTTAACAATCCTAACTATTGTCCCTACCACAGAATAATGGGTCACCCACTCGAAAATTGCTATGTCTTCAAAAACTGGGTTGAAGACCAATACCAACAGGGCAAATTCGCGCTGCCCGAAAAGTGGAAAGTAAACCCGCCACAACAACATGCTCCGAAAAAGGTGGATATGCCGGGGGCATCATGCTCATTCATAGGGAAGGCCTCCTAGACCGAAAAGTCAGTAAACTAGAAATTCGCCTCAAATACGGCGACGGTAGACCGAAATGTCGTTAAACTAACGATGGACCACTATGTCCTAAAACTGGTGTCGGACCGAAATGTCCTTAAACTAACAGTGGACCGCAATGTCCTAAAACTTGCAAATGACCGAAACGTCATTAAACTACTATCAACCCGCAGCATCCTCAGGCTGGCGTGGTTAAAAAAAAAAACAAAAAAAAACGGTATGTCCATAAGCAAAATGGGCACGGACGAAAACCCGAAAGGGCTCCGTGAGTAAAAACAGCAGGGCTACCGGCGAGTCTTGTGAAAACCCGAAAGGGCGCGACCTCGTTAAAAAAAAGAATAAAAAAAAACGGTATGTCCATAAGCAAAGTGGACACGGATGAAAACCCGAAAGGGCTCCGTGAGTAAAAACAGCATGGCTACCGGCGAGTGTTTGTGAAAACCCGAAAGGGCGCAACCTCGTTAAAAGACACTTACAGGGTCCTCTCGACCTTGTAAGGAGAAACCACCTGCATGAGATCCTTACGACTCACAAGGGAACAACATACTTAGGGATCCTCACGATTCCTAAGAAGAAATTACACTTGCGAGATCCTCACGACTCGTAAGGAGAACTCTCTTACGGGACCCTCACAGATCATAAGATTTGAAAGTCTTAAGTTACAGAGACCTGAATCTATTCTTAAGCAACCCCCACAACCTCCGATCTTGCCCTACAAGTGGTTCAGTACTGACCCTTGTATACAATCCACAGGCACGAATAAACATTTCCCTAACCAAGCCCCACCCGTGGCTAGGGATATGTTCGCACGATGAACAACCCTTGTAAGTCCTCTCGACTTATAAGGAGAAAACCCTTTTGTAAGATCCTTACGACTTATAGGGGAACATGCACTTAGGAATCCTCACGATTCCCAAGGAGAAAACACACCTACAAGATCCTCATGACTTGTAGGGAGAGATACCTTTGTGAGACCCTTACGGCTCATGAAGTCAAAAGCCTTAGCCGACAGGACCCTTAACCCTGTTTACTAAGCCACCTTTGTTCAACATCGACAGAGGCAAATGATGATTCGCTCCTGGCAATATCCCAGTTGTAGCGATGCTGATGCCTAAACCGGTATCAAATTCCAAGCCCTTTCAAGGCAAATGATGATTCGCTCCTGACAATATCCCAGTTGCAGCGATGCTGATGCCTAAACCGGTATCAAGTTCCAAGTCCTTTCAAGGCAAGTGATGATTCGCTCCTGGCAATATCCCAGTTGCAGCGATACTGATGCCTAAACCGGTATCAAATTCCAAGTCCTTTCACGGCAAATGATGATTTGCTCCTGGCTATATTCCAGTCGCAGCGATGCTGATGCTGAGATTGGCACCAGATTCCAAGTTCCACACTCGCGAGAAAAAATCAGCGAGCCAAAAAAAAATGCATACGAAATAGCCGAAATGATGGGGCAACTTGCAAACAAAATCAGCAAGTAAAAATGTATGCATGAAAAATAGCCGAAATGATTGGGCAACTCCCAATAAAAAGCAGCGAGTAAAAAGAAAAATAGCCGAAATGATTGGGCACCGCGAAAAATAGCCGAAATGATTGGGCAATCGTGATTTTCGCGATATAAAAAGCTGAAATGATAGAGCATCGCGGAAAGAATAAAAAAAATGAAAGAATGAAACTTTCTGCCCTACAGGTGAAATCACATCGATCCTGTATACAATCCAGGGGCACAGATAAAAAGGGAACCATACCTTCCCAACAGGTTCCATCAGAAAGCGGAGCCAAATCTCGACGGTTAATAGACAACCTAGAGACAATCTCGACATTTATCGCAATATTGCAGACATAATGTCAACAAACGAAGCAAAAAGAAGATCCCGAGCTTCAGGGTCTCGACGTCAACATCGACAACTTAGAGATCACCAACGGCATTTCTCCTCCCTCCAGCCTGATGCAGACATGACGTCAACAACCGACCTCAGAGTCGCAACGAAGCGGAGCCATGGCAAAGGCCCTAGTCCCAAATCTCAACGGCCACATCTATAGCCTGGAGACCAACAACGGTATGCCTCTTCATTCCAGCAGCACAAAGGTGTTACACCATCAAGCGGAGCGATGGCAAAATCCTAACTCCGCCTTAGCATTCGTCTCGTTACAGCAGACGCAATGTTAACAACGGCGTTCCTTCGCAATCCAGCAGGATGTACATGCAAAGTTAATAAAAGACCCCATGGTCAGCAAAGCGGAGTGATGGCAAAATCCCAGCTCCACCTCAGCACTCGTCTCGTCATAGCGGACATATCATCAAGCAAAGCGGAACAGCGACAACTCGCAGTTCCATAACTCGACGATGTACCCCCACAGAGAGTCAAATCCCAACTCCGTGAAATGCGGATATAATCAACAAAATTCCTGGTCACGTGGAACGCGGAAAACGTCACTCTTTGACCCCGTGGAAAACGTCCAGAGCGGGTCCTGGTACTCGCAGAGCACGGCAGTGAATCCGTGCGAAGCATCCAGAGCAGAGCCTAGTCCTCGCCTAACGCGGCAGTGAACCCGTGTGAAGCATCTAGTGCAAAATTCCTGGTCACGTGGAACGCGGATAACGTCACTCTTTGACCCCGTGGAAAACGTCCAGAGCGGATCCTGGTCCTCGCAGAGCATGGCAGTGAACCCGTGCGAAGCATCCAGAGCGGAACCTAGTCCTCGCCTAACGCGGCAGTGAACCCGTGTGAAGCATCTAGCGCAAAATTCCAGGTCACGTGGAACGCGGATAACGTCACTCTTTGACCCCGTGGAAAACGTCCAGAGCGGATCCTGGTCCTCGCAGAGCACGGCAGTGAACCCGTGTAAAGCATCCAGAGCGGAGCCTAGTCCTCGCCTAACGCGGCAGTGAACCCGTGTGAAGCATCTAGTGCAAAATTCCTGGTCACGTGGAACGCGGATAACGTCACTCTTCGACCCCGTGGAAAACGTCCAGAGCGGATCCTGGTCCTCGCAGAACACGGCAGTGAACCCGTGCGAAGCATCCAGAGCGGAGCCTAGTCCTCGCCTAACGCGGCAGTGAACCCGTGTGAAGCATCTAGTGCAAAATTCCTGGTCATGTGGAACGCGGATAACGTCACTCTTTGACCCCGTGGAAAACGTCCAGAGCGGATCCTGGTCCTCACAGAGCACGGCAGTGAACCCGTGCGAAGCATCCAGAGCGGAGCCTAGTCCTCTCCTAACACGACAGTGAACCCGTGTGAAGCATCTAGTGAAAAATTCCTGGTCACGTGGAACGCGGATAATGTCACTCTTTGACCCCGTGGAAAACGTCCAGAACGGATCCTGGTCCTCGCAGAACACGGCAGTGAACCCGTGCGAAGCATCCAGAGCGGAGCCTAGTCCACGCCTAATGCGGCAGTGAACCTGTGTGAAGCATCTAGTGCAAAATTCCTGGTCACATGGAACGCGGATAACGTCACTTTTTGACCCCGTGGAAAACGTCCAGAGCGGATCCTGGTCCTCGCAGAGCACGGCAGTGAACCCGTATGAAGCATCCAGAGCGGAGCCTAGTCCTCGCCTAACACGGCAGTGAACCCGTGTGAAGCATCTAGAGAAAAATTCCTGGTCACGTGGAACGCGGATAACGTCAATCTTTGACCCCGTGGAAAACGTCCAGAGCGGATCCTGGTCCTCGCAGAACATGGCAGTGAACCCGTGTGAAGCATCCAGAGCGAAGCCTAGTCCTCGCCTAACGCGGCAATGAAACCGTGTGAAGCATCTAGTGCAAAATTCCTGGTTACGTGGAACGCGGATAACGTCACTCTTTGACCCCGTGGAAAACGTCCAGAGCGGATCCTGGTCCTTGCAGAGCACGGCAGTGAACCCGTACGAAGCATCCAGAGCGGAGCTTAGTCCTCGCAGAACATGGCAGTGAACCCGTGTGAAGCATCCAGAGCGGAGCCTAGTCCTCGCCTAACGCGGCAATGAAACCGTGTGAAGCATCTAGTGCAAAATTCCTGGTTACGTGGAACGCGGATAACGTCACTCTTTGACCCCGTGGAAAACGTCCAGAGCGGATCCTGGTCCTCGCAGAGCACGGCAGTGAACCCGTGCGAAGCATCCAGAGCGGAGCTTAGTCCTCGCCTAACGCGGCAGTGAACCCGTGTGAAGCATCTAGTGCAAAATTCCTGGTCACGTGGAATGCGGATAACGTCACTCTTCGACCCCGTGGGAAACGTCCAGAGCGGATCCTGGTCCTCGCATCAACATGGAGTGATCACCACCACGACATTCGTCTCGATACAGAGGACGCAATGCCAGCAAACGAAGCGAAGGCTAAATTCCTAGCTTCAGGGTCTTAACGGCAAGTCATATAAAACCGGAAAGACAATCGAAGATCATCTCGCACCAAGGCGGAGTGGTCACCACCTCGACGTTCGTCTCGATACAGCAGACACAACATCACCAAAAGGAGCCACGGAAAAATCCCGGGTTCCAAACCTCGACGGTTCACCAGCAACCTAGAGACAACCACAACATTCGTCTCGATACAGAGGACGCAATGCCAGCAAACGAAGCGAAGGCCAAATTCCTAGCTTCAGGGTCTTGACGGCAAGTCATATAAAGCCTGAAAGACAATCGGAGATCATCCCACACCAGCGCGGAGTGGTCACCACCTTGACGTTCGTCTCGATACAGCAGATGAAATGTCACCCCAGCGTTCTTCCTCCAACAGGATTCGCACATGACAAAGCAAACGAAGCGAAGGCCAAATTCCTAGCTTCATACATCTTGACGGCAAGTCATATAAAGCCTGAAAGACAAACAGAGATCATCCCACATGGAGTGATCACCACCTCGACGTTCGTCTCAACACAGCAGACGCAACATCACCGAAAGGAGTCACGGCAAAATCCCTGGTTCCAGAGCTCGACGGTTCACCAGCAACCTAGAGACAACCATTACATTCGTCTCGATACAGAGGACGCGATGCCAGCAAACGAAGCAAAGGCCAAATTCCTAGCTTCACGGTCTTAACGGTAAGTCATATAAACCCGGAAAGACAATCAGAGATCATCCCACACCAACATGGAGTGATCACCACCTCGACGTTCGTCTCGACACAGCAGACGCAACATCACCGAAAGGAGTCACGGCAAAATCCCTGGTTCCAGACCTCGACAGTTCACCAGCAACCTAGAGACAACCACGACATTCGTCTCGATACAGAGGACGCAATGCCAGCAAACGAAGTGAAGGCCAAATTCCTAGCTTCATGCGTCTTAATGGCAAGTCATATAAAGCCTGAAAGACAATCGGAGATCATCCTACACCAGCGTGGAGTGGTCACCACCTCGACGATCGTCTCGATACAATAGATGAAATGTCACCCCAGCGTTCTTCCCCCAGCAGGATTCGGACGCGACAAAGCAACGAAGCGAAGGCCAAATTCCTAGCTTCAACGTCTTGACGGTAAGTCATATAAAACCGGAAAGACATTCAGAGATCATCTCATACCAACATGGAGTGATCACCACCTCGACGTTCGTCTCGACACAGCAAATGCAATATCACCGAAAGGAGTCACGGCGAAATCCCTGGTTCCAAACCTCGACGGTTCACCAGCAACCTAGAGACAACCGCGACATTCGTCTCGATACAGAGGACGCAATGCCAGCAAACGAAGCAAAAGCCAAATTCCTAGCTTCAGGGTCTTAACGGCAAGTCATATAAAGCTTGAAAGACTATCGGAGATCATCCCACACCAGCGCGGAGTGGTTATGACTCATCGGGGCTCTCCAAAATGAGCCTAACCTCAAGTAAAAAGCGGCATGGCAAATTCCTAGCGCTTGCTCTTCCGACGGTCAAACTGCCAAGGAGGATTGCTTGAAGACGTCTTGTCCAGCCCCCGAAGGGATCAGAGACACGGCAGTCGCAGGGCTACTCGAACAGCACGATTGCCTATCGAGGAATACATCAGCTCATGCGACGGTACGACGGCCAAAACCCTAAGTACCATAGACCCTAACGGACTTCTGTCGTAAAGAGCAGAGGTTAACTGTGACGTTAGGATATTCTTGCGAGATCTGCTCGATTCGTTTCGACTCGTGAGGAAAATGATGTCTTTGCGAGAACTTCTCGATTCGTCTCGACTCGTGAGATAAAGCCTTAGGCAGTAGGGATTAAAAAAAACCTGTTTCGTAAGCACTGGGATCCTGCAAGTCGGCCCAAAATGGTCTCTTGCATACTATCCACGGGTCTCACTCTCCGAAGTCGAATTTCGACAAGGAGGGGAACAACCGCTTACGGGTCCTCTCGACTCGTAAGAGGGAAAAATTCTCTCAGAAGATCCTTACGACTTATAAGAGAAAACACACTTAGGAATCCTCACGACACCTAAGGAGAAAATACACCTACGAGATCCTCTCGATCCGTAGGGAGAAAAGTCTTTATGAGACCCTCACGGCTCATAAAGTTGAAAAGTCTTAGGTGACAGATCCTAACCCTGTCTTCTAAGCCATCACTGCCCTGCAAAGAGGTCAAGATGGACCATCTATGAGCCACACTCGTCAAAGCTACATGCCACTGAAATGGAAAAGCTACTCACGAGCATATAAACTACTTCACTCCAGAGTAAGATATAAAGAGATAGAAGGGTGCGGCTCACAGAGTTAAGGGTTTGGAACTATATCTCTTAAGAGTCGAGATTTGAGTCAATGATAAATGACGACGCTTGTGTCCGCTCGTTATCTTCTCAGATCAAGATTCTGAAAGTAATATACCAACCCGAAACTTGTCATACGCTAAGCATTACTATGCACTACTTCACTCACGTAAATACTTACGTGGGCAAAGTAGTGAGGGGCATTTGTTCCCGCTAAAAATTTCTGCGCAAAAGAGCCCAAGGTATCAAATGGCGGCGATACGCTTAAGAAAATGGGAACCAGTATCTTCCGGGCTGTTTTTTGACAAACTCCCGAATGAGAAATAGATAAATTCTGATGGTATCGAAAGCGGCTCGAAAAACCCTTCGATTTGATATATTATGGGCCTCGTAATTCATCCGGGATCAAAAGTTATGAGAAATTACGTGTCCACACGTGATGGGCTTTTAAGAACCCGCTGGAGGAGTTAAAAGATACAATAAAAACTCAGAAAAGACCCCAATGGGACATCACGTGCTCACACGTGACCATGGGTCACGTGCAGACACGTGATGGGCTGTTAAAGCCTCTAAAATAATGAATAGAATTTAATTCTAAAAGTCAGAAAATACCTCAACGAGGTATCACGTGCTTACACGTGACCAATGGTCACGTGTTGACACGTGATGGTTAAAACTGAAACATAAATAAGAGGCTGAGAAAGGAACCCAATTGGGGGTCACGTGCTCACACGTGACCAAAGGCCACGTGCCAGCACGTGACCAAAGGCCACGTGCCAGCACGTGGCTGGCTTTAAAAGCATTATAATTTAATAGAATTAAATTCTAAAAGTTTCTGAATCTTTCCAAATGGAAAAGGGTCATGGGGAACCGTTGGATTAAAAATCCAAGGGTGATTAAAAATCACCAATTTATAGAAAACCCTTGGACAAGGAAAGATTTCCATGAAAATCTCACCAGGATAACAAATAGAATATCTTTTGGATTTAAAATCCACGGTGAATAAAATTCACTGAATGATCTAAAGGCCCAGATTAATGATAAATATAAATCAAATCTCTCAACAATCAAATCAAATCTTCCAATAAGAGATTTGCTAAACAAATTAACTCTTTTCCTTCTCCTATAAATAGGAGCCAAGAAAAGAAGAGGGGGGATCTACTTTTTTGAGAGAAAAACAGAGAGAGGAGAATTTAATTCTCAAGAGAGAAGAAAAGAAAGGAGAATTTAATTCTCAACAAAGAAAACCCTAGGTGAGAAAAGGGAAAAAGATAAACTTCAAACAGAGAATTTAATTCTCAAAATCCAAGAGTTTAACTCTTATACAAAAAAGAATTTAGTTCTTCTTCTGGTTGAAGATCTGCACAGAGCACATCTCCCCATAACTTGAGAATTTAATTCTCATCGGGTCGAGATCCTGCCATGCAGATCCTAAACTTAGAAGGGGAATTGAGTTTTGAGAATTAATTCTCCTAAAACAAAACAAGGGTTTAACCCTAATCAAGAATTTAATTCTTTTACATATATGGGAATTTAATTCCTTTGAAAAGAAATCAGGGTTTCATCCTAAATAAGAATTCAATTCTTTCACGATAGGAATTTAATTCCTCCAAAATCATAATTAAGGTTTAACCCTACAAAGAATTCAATTCTTAAAAGATCTCTGTTTATGAAAAGAACTAGGGTCACGTGCCCCACGTGACCCTTGAAAAGATCCCCTGCAAAGAACTTTGAAGCATCACCTCACGTGCTCCCACGTGACTCCCAAAACGCAGAAAGAAAAAGCAAAGGAAATGAAAGCTTTGGGCGCTCTCACGTGTTATCACGTGACCCCTCAGCAAATGCTTTAACAATTGGCGCACAGATCCCCATCACATGCCAACACGTGATGCTCTAAAAATAAAAATGAAAGTGTTTAACACTTAATGGCAAAACAAAAGAAAAGAAGCTTTGGGCGCTCTTACGTGTCCCCACGTGACCCCTCAGCAAGTGCTATAATATTCGATGCATAAACCCCCATCACGTGCCAACACGTGATGCTCTAAAATAAAGATGAAAAGTGTTTAACACTTATTCGCAGATTTGAGGATAAAACAAAGGAGATCTGGCTTCACATTTAGGGCGTCCTCACGTGTCACCACGTGACCCCTAATGAGCATTCTAACAGACCAGAGCGGGGGCCTCCATCACGTGCTCACACGTGATGGCCGTCAGAATCAAAAGTGTTAAACACTTACCTGCAGAATAAAATAAGGGAAATCAGGGCGCTCTCACGTGTCCACACGTGACCCCTCTTTCTTTAGTGTTTAACACTAATTTGAAAATCTTATTTCCAGTGTTTAACACTGATTGTTTCTAGTGTTTAACACCAAATTGAAGATCATATTTCCAGCGTTTAACACTGATTGTCTTTTAGTGTTTAACGCTAATTTTGAGAGTTCTACCTCTAGTGTTTAACGCTGTTGTTCTCTAGTGTTTAACACTACTTTTAGCCAAATTGGCTAATTCTCCAGAGGCAAAAGTCCCTCCTCCAAATGAATCTCAATATTGAGGAAATCAAAGACAAAATGTTGTCAGAGCCCCCAAATCTCTGTTTAACATTGCTGAATGATGAGGGACTGAACCCAGACAAATGTCTAATGGCCCAAAGGGCCAATATTTCAAACATAATTGGACTTAGCCCAAACTGGCCATAAGTCCTCAAATCATCTTGAACTGAGCACATCTGCTCTTTCAACCAACTCATTGGTTCAAGGGTACATCTCGGAACTCCTCTGATATTTGTCGTTGTAATCCTTCAACGTCTTCAGAGAGGTAACGGGTCCCGACAACCACACATCAACACGGACTGTGGGGTCCTTAAACTCATGGACTTATACGTCCTTAAACCGAGATACGGACTGTGGGGTCTTTAAACCCGCGGACTTATGCGTCCTTAAACTAACGGACTAATGCGTCCTTAAACACCACCCATATGGACTGTGGGGTCCTTAAACCCATGGACCGCAATGTCCTTAAATTACCAATGGACCGCAATGTCCTTAAACTACCAATGGACCACCACGTCCCTAAACCAGCGATGGACCACCACGTCCCTAAACTGGCGATGGACCGCAATGTCCCTAAACTGGAACAATAGAGCCCCAAAATGCTCTTTTGTCGGATCTAAACGATCCCGTTAAGTTGATCTTAGTCCCAAACTGGACTAACGTATCCTTAACAACCGTTTAAGTTGATCTTAGCTTCAAATATGGCTAGCGTATCCTTAAACCTTCAAACAGACTTTAGTCCCAAATTGGACTACAGGTCTCCCAACCAACTTTGGTTCAAGGGTACATCTCTGAACTCCTCTGATATATGTCGTTGTAATCCTTCAACGTCGTCAGAGAGGTGACGGGTCCCGACGACCATACATGCAATGGACCACCATGTCCCTAAACTGGAACAATAGAGCCCAAACGCTCTTTTGTCGGATCTAAACGATCCTGTTAAGTTGATCTTAGTCCCAAATCGGACTAACGTATCCTTAACAAATGTTTGAGTCGATCTTAGTCTCAAATATGGCTAACGCATCCTCAAACCAAAACCCCAAACCCAAATCTAGGAAAATACGGATTTGGACTAATCCACGTCCTACGGGCGACGAAATAAATAGTCTCCGTATACAATCCACGGGCAACCATAAACAAAATAAACACCCACGACACGAAGTGACCAGCTGGAGAAGGAGAAAGTTGTTACCGCGATGTGGTAGCGTAATTAACTGCAGGGGCTTGCGCCTGCAGGGAAGAGCGTCCCCACAATCAAAAACCCCTCAAACGAGGGGGAATCTGACGAAGTCTGCTACATCGGCCGCATCCGTCTAAATCTCTGATACACAGTGCCATAAATCAACTTGGCATCTTCGGAGAGGTAGACGGATAACACCAATTAGCATCTGCCCCGAACCTCAGGCAAGACAGCCCATGTCTCGGCCGCCGTTCGGAGGGGAACATGAACATTTTGCTGTCAAAGAGTTTTATGCCAGAATTTATTCTACTTGATTCATAAAAAATCACTGAGGTAGAGGACTCGAAAAACTCATCTACCTCTTTTTCAAAAATATCCAAATCAAGTTGAATTTCTGGTATTATTGAACTTGAATTAACGGATTGTGATTTATCAAAACTCACTGAAACTATAGGAACAGAAGAAGAACCGGAGAAAGTAGAAGGTGAAATGGGTAAACAAATTGGTGTGTCGAGTGTTGCTGAACCAGATGTGGAAGATGGAAGCTGTATTTCGATCTAATCTTCGGGTATACCTTTATCATCAATTTCAAGACATATTTGGGGTTCAGGAAGAATTAAAGGCTCAAGATGATGACCACAAGGAAGTGAAAAGAATTGATGAATTGGTGGGATAAGATCATCCAAAATTTCGGCTTCATCAATCAAAATATCCCCAACGTCAATCACCTCATTCAAGTGAAGGGTAAAATTCTCAAACTCCTCATCAAAAGTATGGTTTTCAATCAGTTTTGGTTCAAGAGTGGAGGTGTAGAGATCACAAGGGTTGGGTATGGTTTCACTTGAAAGGGACCCTTCACAGTTGGGTAAATCAAACACTACAAAGTCACACAACTTATCAGACATTGTACTTGATGAATCTATGAAACTGGAGTTGTGGAGTTCAGTTTGGAATGGGAAGGTTTGATTAGGAAGGGTGTACAGTTCTGTCTTACTACGCAAATCCTTTATAATTTGATTCGTCAGTTCCATAAATTTTTCTAATGTCTGCTCCAGACTAGTCTTGGGTTGATAACGGGTTTCAGTATAAGATTGAAATTCCTGTGGATAATTAAAACTCCCAAATGACTGATTAGAAGAACTGTCTAGAGTAGGTGGAAAAGTCGGATTGGATTGATAGGAACAGAATGGTTGCTGAACTTGGGTAGGAGTAGGATCAATATTATGATAAGAAGAATATTGATATGGGTTGGTTGGTTGGCTATTTACAACAGACATCTTATATGCCACAAACCGCATATCAAACTCTTCTCCGGACAGTGGTGGTGATGGTTGATATTGGTCCGGGTTGAAACTTTGGCCTCTAGACCTAGCTATATGCTCAGCAATGGACATTCGTCTAGGGGCTTCCTCACTCTGGGTATGAACTGAAACAGGTATAGGATTAGGATACGGTTGACAAGACCTAGACTGAGGTGGCCAACTGTTTCTTTCTGCTTGTTCTATATGATCTCTTAAGGACATGGAAGAGCCGGACGGTATACCGAAGGGATTTCGAAAACAAGAGATATCTGGTTGTGGACAGCAAAGCTTGGCAAGTGTTCTTCTGTTTAGGTCACCCATTATAAGAAGAGAAGAAAGGGAAAGGGGTAAAAAGGAGAGAAAGTAATTGGTTTGTTTAAAAAAAACGGATTTAGACAAATCAAAAAAATGCACAACCCTAGAACTATGGTTGCCTAGGTCCAGTCTCTCGACCGCTCCTAGACTTCCAAAGGACAAGCCGCAGGATAAATCCTCTACCGCCTCCATACACCCTTGTAGCCAGGTAAGTGCCAGGTAAGTGGGAAGGAACCACGTCGTGGGCCTAATTAAAAACCACTAGCCTTCGACACACTTGCCTAGGCACTACAAAAATAATGCGGATAAACGATAGATTACCCACGACCTTCCTCTGTCCTTATTGAGCGCGACAGTCCTTAGAGTCTGGTCTAGATATTTTTTAAATTAATGAAGGGTTGATCTATATGCTTGGTTTGTGATTTGTGGGGCTTAGGAAGGGTGATGAAATCCCCACCTAATCTTGATTTGGTCCTTGCCCCTTAAAGATTCGTATTAAAATATGCAAAAACAAACCGAAAAACAAAACTTTGCAAAAAGATTTTTGAGCGGCGATATTTTGCAAAGAATCCTGCAGAAAATAGATTTTATTGGATTTTAGAGGAGAGAGAAGGGAGTTAGAATCTTACCAGAGAAGTGTGAACCCTAGATCTCCTGTTTCCTCAAGTCCGTAACTCCATATTTCCTCGCAAAAATTCACACAATAATCGTTAAATATACAATTTGCAGTTTTGTTTTAATAATGATATGACTCGTCTAAGAATTCAACACAAATAGTAAAAATAAAAAATTACGCACGTTTCCCCGGCAACGGCGCCATTTGATTGGTGCGAAAAAGTGTGTTTGTAGTAAACCGCAATCAATAACGGTGTCGCGCGTAGCTAGACCGAGATGAGTACGGGTCGTCCTCTGGGAAACGTGGAACCTTTTACTTTTACTTTAGATGTGTTGAGAAAGAGAGGAGGGATAAACAATTTTGTGAATGGTTTCTAGATCTACGTTAAACAAGAATATAAAATATAGATCTAGATTATTTTAAAGACTTAGATAATATAATTAGAAGGCTTGTAGGGTTCGTTAGGATTTAGTAGTTATGGACGATTAATTAAAAGTTACCATTTTTATCCATTAATAGATTTAGAACTAGAACGACGGTGATGCGTGTAGATTAGGGTTTCTGGAGGGAAAATGAATCCCACTCTTAACCCTTATCTCGACACGGAACTCCGTTCATATCTAGCCTTTACCAAAACAATCATTAATCTAATCTCTAATCGCGGTCGGAACTAGCAAAGAATTGCTAGCGCGCCCGATTAGGATGTTAATGATTCTTTTGATAAAGTTCCTAAACTTTATAGGACTTAAAAAGGGTTTAATTATTTTCATCGTCCATTAGCCTACCCTAATCCAACGAACCCTAACAAGCGGAGAATTACTCGCGCATGTTGGGAGAAGAAGATGAAAAGAAAGAGAGGGAAAACATAATGTAAAATGCAAAAGAATTAAATAAAACTACTACCTTTATTAATCAACTTGAACAATCTACACTTTGATTCCTTAGAAAATGATTACAAAGACTAGTTTGCTTCTCGATCTCTTCCAAGGAGGTAGATGAACAGTTGATGATCAGCCTGGATGCGTGTGCGTCTGGGGCTTCGTGATATCATCGGCTTAATCATTTTTCCAAAAGGCTCTCGGTCCTTATTTATAGTCACAGAGCCAGAACCCTACTTTCCTAATATGGAAACTAGTTGTTAGGATCCTAACCACCACAATCCCATATTTTAACTCTTCAAATCCGCGGCAGAACCGCGTCCATTGGATAGGTTTAGCCGCGGATCCGCCCCCTTTTGGTGAGATCACGGCCTCTAATTTTTGTAGCTTCATATCTGTAACACTTGGTAATCTTTTGAGTATCTAGACTTTGAAAATCTTTTCTACATTTCTACCAGAATTAGTTTCTTGAATATCTTTGGTAGATTTGATTTGCCAACTTTGATTTCCTTGATTTCAGCCCTGAAAATTCTGCACAATAACTCAACAAACAATATTGGTAGAGTTTGTTTTATTGAGATATTAACTTAACCATTAAGAATTGGTCAAAGGTATTAATAAGGTAAGCATATTTAAATGGGCCAAATGTTACATGGATATTATATGCATATTTTTTTCCTACAAAATATTATTCATAATATATAAACACATGAAATAGTATTTTTACAGAAAAACCCTCATATGTATCATATATTATAATAAACACCTTTTATTATATAATAATAGTAGGGAAAATGTAATAACAAATGTGCAGTTTTATCAACTGAACAACATCATAGTCTGTAAAGTTTAAAAACATCATAGTCTATGAGTTTAAGGACCTCACGGTCCATGGTAGTTTAGAGACATCATAGTCTATAAAGTTTAAGGACATCGTAGTCCATGAGTTTAAGGACCCTATAGTCCGTGAAATGTCTGGTTGTCGGGACCCGTCACCTCTTTGAAGACGTTGAAGTAGTACAACAAATATCATAGGAGTGAAGAGATGTACACTTGAACCAATATTGGTTGGGATCTGTAGTCCAATTTGGGACTAAGATCAAAGATTTATGAGCATATGGGCTCAATTAATCTGAATTAGGGTTCTTTTGCCACTTTGGGCTCGGCCCATTTAGTTAAAATGTTAAACATTTAACAATGCTGAGCATTGGTTTGGGCTCTAACAATATTTTTGTCTTTTATTGGATGCTGAGCATCCATTATGGCTCTGGGATTTATTTGCAGAACAGTTTATGTTCTTTTAGCGCACGCGTGAGGAGTACGTGGTGCGCTTGGTGCCAGTCAATGAGAGCAAAGCGTTTCTGTTAAGTAGAGCACACGTGAGGAGCACGTGGCGCGCTTGGCGCTATGCGCCAAACAATGAGCGCAAAGCGCTTCTGTTTAAGTAGCGCACACATAGGGAGTACGTGGTGCGCTTGGCGGTGAGCGCCAGTTCAAAGAGAGCAGTAGCGCACACGTGAGGAGCATGTGGCGCGCTTGGCGTTGTGCGCCAGTTCAAAGAGCGCAGTAGTGCACACGTGAGGAGCACGTGGCGCGCTTAGCGTTGAGCGTCAGTCAATGAGCGCGGAGCGCTTCTGTTTAAGTTTGGAGCGCTAAGGCTCTACAGCGATGTGCGCTAGATTTGGAGCGCTGAGGCGCTCTTCTTTAATTGGAGCGCTAAAGCTATTTTTATGCATCTTTGCGCCCTGAGAATTAAATTCTCTCTATAAGAGACTTTGTCTCATGGATCTAAGAACATTTTATTCTCATCGCTAGCACTCACGTGCTTTGCACGTGGTGCACTGCTTAGAGTGCAGCGCATTTAGTGCTAGCGCTTACGTGCTTTACACGTGGTGCGCTTCTTAGAGTGCAGCGCTCTTAGCGCTAGCGCTCACGTGCTTTGCACGTGGTGCGCTGCTTAGAGTGCAGCGCTCTTAGTGCTAGCGCTCACGTGCTTTGCACGTGGTGCGCTGCTTAGAGTGCAGCGTTGATAGCGCTCACGTTCTTTGCATGTGGTGCACTGCTCAGAATGCAGCACTCTTAGCGCTAGCGCTCATGTGCTTTGCATGTGAGCGCTGCCTCAGAGTCTTTGACTCTCAGCGCTAGCGCTGCTTCATTTCAAATTTCAAAATTTGAACAAAGCTTTGCTCTGATTGGGGGAAACAAATGCCCCCCACCGTTGCGCTCACGTAGCCTACACGTGAGTGCAGCGGTGGCAACATCTCTACCATTGGATCAACTCAGAAGTTGAAACGGCTCTCTATGCCTATAAATAGTACCCTTGGCCCTTGAGATGACCTCTGTTCATCTCCTTCCTTGTTTTTTCTGAGAATTAATTCTCTTTTAGAGCATAGCACTCTGTTTTAAGAACTCTTAAGAGTCAAAACTCTGTCCAATTTTTTGGTAAGATTTGAACTTATAAATAGAGCTTTGCTCTTCTCAGATATAGATCTAAAAATATTTTTAGGGTTTTACCCATTAACAGAGCCACGCTCATCTTTAGATCATAGATCTTAAAATATTTTTAGGGTTTTACCCATTAATAGAGCCATGCTCATCTTTAGATCATAGATCTTAATAGTATAATCATTTTTAGGGCGATTTTAACCCATGAACTGGAATACTGTTCATCTTCCATGAAGAACTCTAAGAGTTTGTTCATAGATCTTGAAGATCTCGGAATTTTTAATTCATTAAAAGCTTTGCTTTTAGGGTTTCTTGATGGATTGTTTCATCTTTCTTACAGAGCATTGCTCTTTAGAAATTTTTGGGGGAATTTTAATCCCCTCGTGATTAATTATGACAGATATCTGTCTGTTGCAGAGCACTGCTCTCAATGGGAGATTTACTCCTTGGCCCGAGGGGCCCTCATTAAATGAGAATCCTTTGAGGATTTCCTCATTCAATGACAATGTCATCAAATGATGAGATTGTTTTATTAATAGTGAGAATCATCTAGATTGTGTGGGTCCCTTTTGGCCCCTTTTTACTGCATTGCAGTGTGGTACGGATTTAAAGTACCAAGTACTGAACTTGACTTGTAGCATTGACGGCTAACTTTGTTCTCTTTCGCGCATGTACCATGTTTTTCGATACTTCGTTTCCCTTTATCCGTTCAGAAAGCCGGTTCCCTACAGCGCTAGTAGACCGAGAAGTTTTCGCACTGATCAAGGATCACGACCCGGAGCGGAAGAATCTCCATTTATAGGGAACATAGTACAACCAGATCATCATGGGTCGGCGCAGCTTCTCTTGCGCAACACCTTCAGAGCCCATTTCGGCGATTCATTATGCTGACGTACCCCCGGTGAACTATGCCGTGGAGGTGGTTAATTGGATTTCAGAGGGTTGCTTTCTGCCCTCTATAGCTGCAATACCTGTACAACCGCCGATGGCTTTGGACATTCTAGGACGGCGTATATGCCAGGGTGAGTCGCGCCCTTGGAGACAGCCATATAACATAGGCTTGACTCCCCGTCATTCAGCTGGATATCTTTAGTGGGCCCGATACATCTTATCGGCAAAGAAGTCAGAGCTGCTGAGGCTCGGGTTGTACCCCGCGATCTATGCTTCTCTGTTCCAGTATTCCAAACCTCCAGCATGGCGGGTCAAAGCCTTTTTTGGAACAATGGAACGTTCCAACTCATACCTTCCTTATGCTAGATCGGGAAGTTTCCATCTCTTTGGAGGAGTTTGCGGATATCTCCGGCTTGCCTGTCAGAGGGGAGCATTATGAGGAGATCTTGCCCCCTGAGGAGTATATTTTCGCTACCCGACTGGTGATGACGGGTCTAACCCCAGAGAATTCCATTCAGCACCGATTCCCCAGCTTGATTAGGGTGCTAAACATTTACGAGGGCCTATTTCTTGAATCTGGAAGCCATGGGGTTAGCTTTGCGGACTTCATCGCCCGTTTTCTCCACCCAGAACCTTTATCGCAACAAGGTGAAAGGCAGAAGAAGAAGAAGTCTATTCTTTTTGCAGACGTCGTGTTCGGCCAGGAGCCCCATGCTCTTTACAGCAAAGGCTTAAGCGAATACGGGACCAACGAGTGTTTATTCATGTCGCCAGATGATACTGATCTGGAGGCAGCAATCGCGGCTTTCGAGCGACTAGCTAGCAACAAAGCAGGACTGATCATCCTCGCACAGTCGGGTATACTTCCACCGTATCTTTACGTGGTTACATCACACATTTTTTTATTATCATGCTTTGACTGACACTTATTTTTCAACAGGCGTCTCTACCGAAGAGCCTCTCGCGGCTTCTTTCAAGACTTTTGAAGAGGAAGAGGGGCTTCGCGTTTCCTTGGGCCTCGGTATATTTCGGCTCATTGTGCCTGTGGATTGTTAGGTCCACGTTACCTCTCCCGGTACTTTCGGGGTTGCGGAAACGGTAAAACAAAATTTTTTCTGAACTTGGTAACATGGACCGTAAAAGCCGGATCTTGGCTAAACGATACACTAGCATCCTAACTTGAGATGTTATCTACTCGGTTAGGGGTTATACCTCAACTTGAACTCCTTCTCTTCTTGTTGTTCTTCTCTTGTTGTTGTTCTTCTCTTCTTGTTGTTCTTCTCTTTGCTTGCTCGATGATTGATCCGGACTTTGGTCACCTCCGCGGCCTCCTTGAGTCGAAGACGATCCACCCGAGAGATGTACACCGAGCTCCACCTCGAGCCGAGGTAACTAGAGCAAGGAGATTGCTAATCTAGAAGCCCTAGGATATGTAGAGAAGATGTATGGATGTGTTTGTCAAGTGGAATCCTTTTTCTCTCAACTCATAAGATCAAAGGAAAAATCAAGAGGAGGAAGAAGGAGAAGCAACCATGGAAATGTTTCTCATTTCTTTTCTATGAGAGAGAAAGAGAATGAGCAAATGAAAATCTTAACCAAGAGAAAACACAACCATGGTTGCAATAATACCAAAACATTATCATTACTAATCACATCAAGATAAAGGTGATGGCTACAAATGACATGACCATTATCATAACAAAAGAAAAAGAAAACCAAAGAATACTTTAGATCTTTCAAGAAGATCCTAGTCAACTTTGGTCAAATGGTCAACAAAGTCAAGATGGTCAAATGGTCAATGTAATTAGCCATAACATAATTATCAATGAAAGGATTAGTAAATAATGTCCCCGGCTCATAATGGTTTTGACCAAACGAACTATCAAAACCCTAATGAGTCCGCCTCAAAATGGTTTTGACCGAATCAACTGTCAAAACCTTAATGAGGCACCTCCTCCTTCATCACTCCGGAAAACTGTGCATACACACCTGCATCCGCATTCTGCAGAATGCGGATGCGTAGAAGACAAAACAAATCCATCCGTGCAATACTAGGATCCGGCTTAAACCAAAGCCCACTAGTACTGCCTGCCCGAACACCATACGCACACAAGTGTACGTAAATGATCGCAGCCCTGCCGTAAAACCATACAGCCTCTACACGTTTCGCTCAGTGCAGGGAAACTCTCTGTGTGGGACTCTAAAGACTCAACACTACGCTGGCAGTGGGTTTTACCACAGACCGCAAGCGGCACTAGCTGTACGTAACGGTCCCCAGGTAGATGTCGATAAGAAGGCCGATGAGGTAAACCCATCCGAACTCCTACCGAGCCTGTATGTGACAATCTCCGTACAGTCCGGTCTGTTCGTCTGATACATCGCATGTCGGGCCTAGGGGGCGGCAAGCGTCAGACCCCTAATAGCGGTACAATTCATGTCGGAGTGAAGCCCGGAACAACCTGAGATAACACTGGAACCTACCAGTATATCTCGCTTGCCCTGGCCAGGGACTACTTGTGTAATGGCTCTCCTAGACACAGCGCGATGTCAACCCCCAATACCGGGAGAGACGAATCATGTCTAACCGTCACTGCCTCCGAGTGCTTCAGGACTACTCCCAACTACTACCTGTTTGCACGACTCAGTAGAGCCGTGGTAGGGTAGCAATCAAAGAACAGTGGGAACACACTCGAGGCGAAGTGACAGTGTCAAGTCAGCGGACTAAGCTGTACTCATGTCACCTGGGAACTGATAACTGACGATAGGTATAATACCAACCATCAGTTCCCGACGAGTCCTGTCCAGTGTACTCGTAACCTAACGAGCACCCGCATACTATCTCAAGTACGACGTACCGACGGCTGTGGGACAGACCATCTCCCGTGCTGGGATGAGAAGCGCATACGCTAGTCTACTCCGGAGTATCGATGCCCTATCTCGATACTCCCACGACTAGGGACGTGTATAAGGATGTGCTTGTAGATTACCCAGCCCCACGAGTGTGATCACCATCACAACGCCGGTAATCAAGTAAAGATCCAAAGGGCTCTACTAATGCGTATAGGTGATATAATAAATAAACACACAAGTACACATTAAAGCAGAGACAAACCAAGTAGCATACTACTATATTGAGCAAGATTGTCTGTACAACTGTGAATATCCCAAGCTTCCATCAAGTAATATACATACTAGTATGATACAGTAATGGCCTCTAGGGCATATACACTAACAATCTCCCACTTGCACTAAGGCCATGTACTGGCGTATCGAAGACCTATCATCTCGATCAGCCGCTCGAACTGAGTCTCAGGTAAAGCCTTCGTGAATGGGTCCGCAGTGTTTTCCTTTGTGTCCACTCTCCGCACCTCGATCTCCTGGCGATCAATGATCTCCCTGATCAGGTGATACCGCCTTAAGATGTGCCTGGATTTCTGATGGGACCTTGGTTCCTTCGCTAAAGCTATAGCCCCATTGTTATCGCAATACAAAGGTACTGGGTCAACAATGGACGGAACCACCTGAAGTTCACTAATGAACTTCTTCATCCAGACCGCCTCTTTTGCGGCATCGCTTGCAGCAATGTATTCAGCCTCCATCGTCGAGTCTGCGACGGTATCCTGCTTGGAACTCCTCCAACATACCGCTCCTCCGTTGAGGGTAAACACAAAACCCGAGAAAGACTTGCTGTCATCTTTGTCACTCTGGAAGCTTGAATCGGTAAAGGACTCGACCCTGAGGTCTCCATTACCGTAAACCAGGAACATCTCCTTAGTCTTTCTCAGGTACTTGAGAATGTTCTTCACTGCTGTCCAGTGGTCCTCCCCTGGGTCTGACTGATACCGGCTTACCGCGCTCAACGCGTAAGCTACATCTGGTTTGTACATAGCATCGCATACATTATAGATCCTATCGCCGAAGCGTAGGGTATAGTGCTCATGCGAACCCTCTCCTCGTCAGTCTTAGGAGACATCTTCTTGGAAAGGGTAATTCCGTGCAATGCGGGTATGTTACCGCGCTTGGAACCCTCCATACTAAATCTCTTTAGTACGGTCTCTATGTACCTGGACTGCGAAAGTCCCAATAGTTTCTTGGATCTATCTCTATAGATCTTGATCCCCAGAATGTACTAGGCATCACCCAGGTTCTTCATGGAGAACCTTTGTGACAAAAATAGCTTGACCGATTGTAGCATAGGAATATCATTTCCTATCAAAAGAATGTCGTCCACGTACAAGACTAGGAATACGACAGTTCGTCCTACAATCTTCTTATATACACAGGGTTCATCTTCGTTCTTGATGAAATCAAATTCCTTGATTGCCTCATCAAAACAGATGTTCCAGCTCCATGATGCCTGCTTTAATCCATAAATGGATTTAAGCAACTTGCACACCTTTCCGCTGCTCCCACTGTCTACGAAACCTTCTGGTTGATCCATGTAAACGCACTCTTCCAAACAACTGTTTAGGAAAGCCGTTTTAACATCCATCTGCCAGATTTCATAGTCATGGAAGGCAGCAATGGCAAGTAGGATCCGAATGGATTTGAGCATAGCCACCGGAGAAAAAGTTTCATCATAGTCCAAACCAGGTCTTTGACGAAAACCTTTTGCAACGAGTCTAGCTTTATAGGTTTCCACCTGCCCATCTACACCAAGTTTTCTTTTGTAGATCCATTTGCATCCAACGGGTTTTACCCCAGGTGGGCAATATCCAAGGTTCACACTTTATTGGCGTACATGGACTCCATTTCGGATTGCATTGCTTCCTGCCACTTATCAGAGTCCCTACTGATAATGGCCTGCCTGAAACTGGTAGGGTCATCTTCTTCCAAGATGCAATCCTCTCGATCCCCATCTATGAGAAAACCGTAGTATCTCTCGGGCGGATGAGAAATCCTACCAGATCTGCGGAGTGGCTGAGGTTCGTTTGGGGTTATTGAATCTAGCGGTTCCTCCAAATTTTCAGTTATATTTTGTGGTCGCTGAATTTCTTCCAGTTCTACCGAACTCCCACTAGTTTCTTTTGCAAGAAACTCCCTTTCTAAGAAGGTAGCATGGCGAGATACAAACACCTTCTGTTCCTCAGTATGGTAGAACAGATATCCTAGTGAGTCTTTAGGATATCCCACAAATTTACAGAGAACTGACCGTGCCTCTAACTTGTCCGGTTTCTGCGTTTTCACATAGGCCGGACAACCCCATATCTTAAATCGCTTAAGATACGGATTTCTTCCACTCCATATTTTATATGGAGTCTTAGGCACTGATTTGGATGGAACATAATTCAATAGGTATGCCGCTGTCTGAAGCGCATGTCCCCAAAATGAAAGAGGCAACTCAGCACTACTCATCATGGAGCGAACCATATCCAATAGGGTACGATTCCTCCGCTCCGAAACACCGTTGTGCTGTGGTGTATAAGGAGGAGTAAGCTGAGAGAGAATACCATTCTCTTTTAAGTAATCTAGGAATTCCGTGCTTAAGTACTCCCCTCCTCTATCAGACTGGAGGATCTTGATACTTTTGCCAATCTGGTTCTCTACTCCCTTTCTGAATTCCTTGAATTTCTCAAAAGCTTCAGATTTGTGTTTCATCAGATACACATATCCGAACCTAGAGAGATCGTCAGTGAATGTGATGAAGTAGGAGAACCTACCCCTTGCATGTATAGACATCGGACCACACACATCACTGTGTATGAGTCCCAAGAGCTCTGTTGCTCTTTCTCCATGTCCGGTGAACGGAGATTTGGTCATCTTCCCTTTGAGACAAGACTGACAAGTTTCATAAGATGAAAACTCGAACGCATTCAAGAGTCCATCTTTATGCAACTTACTCAGTCTTTTCTCTCTGATATGACCAAGTCTACAATGCCACAAGTAGGATTCATTCGTATCTGAATTCTTCCTCTTGCGTGTGTTTTGTATATTGAGAACTGTATTCTGATTTAGAACGTAGATACCATTACACAGTGTACCCTCTGCAACCAGTACCTTATGAAGGTAAATGTTCATGATATTCTTTTCAAGAACAAAGTTATATCCATCTTTATCGAGTAAAGAAACTGATATGATGTTGCAAACCATGGAGGGTACATAGTAGCAATCGTTCAAAATCATAGTCTTGCCATTTGGCAATACTGGGTGATATTCACCGACGGCTGCCGCATTAACTTGTGCTCCGTTCGCTACTCTGAGCGACATATCACCCGGTGCAACTTTCCTACTTTTTCTCAGTCCCTGCAATAAATTACAGATATGAGATCCTGATCCGGTATCAAGTACCCAGGAGGTAGGGCTGACCGTAAAACAGTTCTCAATTATAAGAACACCTGAAGTAGATGCAAAACCATGCTTCTTCTTCAACTGGGTATCCTGGAAATCCATACAATCCCCTTTCCCATTCTCATACTCATGACTGTTGTCACAAGTTAGAGCTGAACCAACTTTCCCCAGTCCCGAATAAGAATTCGGATTGGTCAAGCGATACATTTTATTATCTTGATTAGGGCATGAAAAGGTTGCTGCCTGGAGAGAGAGAAAAGAAACACTCAGCGTATGCTCTTGCAAGATTAGATTGGTTTATTAATTTATCTAACCAGGATGTCTCCCACTGTTTACTCAAATTCTTCTTAAAACCTTTTTAAAAGAAGAACTAGCCGGGTTTTAATTCACGTCACAATACTTGCTTAACCTTTCAGCCAGGCTAGTGTCGGTACTTCGAGGGAGGTTTTCCAACGCTTTCGCGAAGTTCCTTAATTCAAGAACCTCTTTTCCCTGGGGGCGTAGCCCCGCTAACACCTTTCTAGACACCTACTAGGTTTATAGCATTGATCGTTAAGTGAAATAATCTCCCGAGAGTAATCCAACTCATCAGTGGGATCGGGATCCAACTGTCATTGTGTGATAACCTAGATGGAATCCACTCTAGTCAACACACTCCAGAAGGTATGCTAAATCTGCAAGTTTCAGTACTTTTGAAACTCCCGATGTGGTTTTTGCCCCTAGGACCCAAGTGATCTTGACGGAGTCAACAAATCAAAGAGTCCTAGTCAAGTTCAACCTGTCATTATCTGGATTGCATTAAACCCACCCGCATAACCCTTGACGGAGTCAACAAGGTTATACGACTGTCCTAATCAATCCCATATACCGATACAAACAAGCAGCACTTAGCTACCGTACACTACGTCTTGACGGAGTCAACAAATGCAGCACGAATACTAAGTGTTACTTGTAAGAAATGACGGAGGGCTACGGCTGGGTTTTTGGCGAAAAACCCGTTAACGTAATGAACTTGATATCGTTGAAGAAACCTGGTAATCTTTTTGAAAATATAGTGGCGAAAACTTTTGCTAAAGAGGTCACTCCCTGTGAAGGGATCTCGGCTCTTTCCTCGTCGAATGAGGTGCAGGATATTCCAAACTGAATACCTCGATGCAAAGCAAGAATAATCGACTATAGTGAAGTTATTACCCTGACGCAAACTTTTTTCCAAGGGCACTCCCGATGAAGGGATCTCGGCCCTTGCCTCGTCGACTGAGGTGCTGGGCATTCACAACCGAATACCGCGATGCAAAACAAAAATGAACGTCCTTGCAATAACAGCTTTTTGAAAAATTGTTCCAACAACGTCTTTTAGGTTTATTTTCTTGCATTAGTTCTTTTAATGCGTCCCATCATTTAAATCCTACCATTGCAGAAAACAACCAAAATATGACGTACGCTTATGCTATTCGCATTCGCCACTGGGCCCCGTCATCACCCGTTAGGTTACTTAACTAACGACAGAGCGGGGGCTGGGCTAGCGCGGCTGTAAAACATAAGTAACGCCTAAATAGTTATTATATATAGATATACTGCAATGACAGCCAATCCAGATCACAGATGAACACTTTGGATATACTAGGAACCCGCGATTCGTTCGAGCCTGCAATGAAAAGCGGATTACACGGTCGCGATGAATAGCCAATACCCCACCCAAGACCCCTACGGGTGCGGCAAACTACCCGCCAAGTACCCGAAGCGAAGCAACCTCCCTCAACGCCATGAGTAGGCCACTCGGCACTTCGAGATACCCGGTAGTTTGTGCACCCCCTCCATGGGTCTATCCTAGGAGCAAAAACAGTAAAAAGAATTATACAATGGCGGCTACAACCCCAACCCGGTTGTGCGGCCATACAAATAATATTACATCAATTTACAAATTATTACATGAATGAAAGAAAAAGAAACTCTCATCTCACATCCATCCCGGCTATTCATCCGCGACAATCCAACGAGTTCATATACACAAACCATCAATAACACAGATCACAGATATGTATAACCCCGACTAATCGACATATAGCGATTAGCCGACATTCAATACATATGAACATCACAGATATAACCTTTATAGTCAAAGTATGTTGAAGTTCGGAAAAATACGGATTTATAGGCCCCCAAAAACAAATTTCTATTCTGAAAAATCTGGGCACATATAAACCATCTTAAAAATCCTAAAACCAAGTCAGAAATACACTGCACCAAAATCGACCCAGTGACTCACCAAGATGGCCGTGGTTCCGCGGCAATAGCTTGCTATTGCCGTGGAAACGCGGCTCTTTGGTCGAGTTGCTGGCTCGTTTTTGGTGGCTTTCTTCTAAAAACCCTGAGATGATTTTTGGAGTATGGCAAATTTTGTTTTGACCAGAAAAAATTTTAACAGAAACTTAGGGTTTTCGTAACTCGGTTTTTCGATTTTTCCGTTTTGAACTTCGATACACTTCACTACCTAGCTAGTTTATGTTTAGTTAGGCTCTGATACCACTGTTAGGTCCACGTTACCTCTCCCGGTACTTTCGGGGTTGCGGAAACGGTAAAACAAAATTTTTTCTAAACTTGGTAACATGGACCGTAAAAGCCGGATCTTGGCTAAACGATACACTAGCATCCTAACTTGAGATGTTATCTACTCGGTTAGGGGTTATACCTCAACTTGAACTCCTTCTCTTTGCTTGCTCGATGATTGATCTGGACTTTGGTCACCTCCGCGGCCTCCTTGAGTCGAAGACGATCCACCCGAGAGATGTACACCGAGCTCTACCTCGAGCCGAGGTAACTAGGGCAAGGAGATTGCTAATCTAGAAGCCCTAGGATGTGTAGAGAAGATGTATGGATGTGTTTGTCAAGTGGAATCCTTTTTCTCTCAACTCATGAGATCAAAGGAAAAATCAAGAGGAGGAAGAAGGAGAAGCAACCATGGAAATGTTTCTCATTTCTTTTCTATGAGAGAGAAAGAGAATGAGCAAATGAAAATCTTAACCAAGAGAAAACACAACCATGGTTGCAATAATACCAAAACATTATCATTACTAATCACATCAAGATAAAGGTGATGGCTACAAATGACATGACCATTATCATAACAAAAGAAAAAGAAAACCAAAGAATACTTTAGATCTTTCAAGAAGATCCTAGTCAACTTTGGTCAAATGGTCAACAAAGTCAAGAAGGTCAAATGGTCAATGTAATTAGCCATAACATAATTATCAATGAAAGGATTAGTAAATAATGTCCCCGTCTCATAATGGTTTTGACCAAACGAACTGTCAAAACCCTAATGAGTCCGCCTCAAAATGGTTTTGACCGAATCAACTGTCAAAACCCTAATGAGGCACCTCCTCCTTCATCACTCCGGAAAACTGTGCATACACACCTGCATCCGCATTCCGCAGAATGCGGATGCGCAGAAGACAAAACAAATCCATCCGTGCAATACTAGGATCCGGCTTAAACCAAAGCCCACTAGTACTGCCTGCCCGAACACCATACGCACACAAGTGTACGTAAGTGATCGCAGCCCTGCCGTAAAACCATACGGCCTCTACACGTTTCGCTCAGTGCACGGAAACTCTCTGTGTGGGACTCTAAAGACTCGACACTACGCTGGCAGTGGGTTTAACCACAGACCGCAAGCGGCACTAGCTGTACGTAACGGTCCCCAGGTAGATGTCGATAAGAAGGCCGATGAGGTAAACCCATCCGAACTCCTACTGAGCCTCTTTGTGACAATCTCCGTACAGTCCGGTCTGTTCGTCTGATACATCGCATGTCGGGCCTAGGGCGGCGGCAAGCGTCAGACCCCTAATAGCGGTACAAGTCGTGTCGGAGTGAAGCCCAGAACAACCTGAGATAACACTGGAACCTACCAGTATATCTCGCTTGCCCTGCCCAGGGACTACTTGTGTAATGGCTCTCCTAGACACAGCGCGATGTCAACCCCCAATACCGGGAGAGACGAATCCTGTCTAACCGTCACTGCCTCCGAGTGCTTCGGGACTGCTCCCAACTACTACCTGTTTGCACGACTCAGAAGAGTCGTGGTAGGGTAGCAATCAAAGAACAGTGGGAACACACTCGAGGCGAAGTGACAGTGTCAAGTCAGCGGACTAAGCTGTACTCATGTCACCTGGGAACTGATAACTGACGATAGGTATAATACCAACCATCAGTTCCCGACGAGTCCTGTCCAGTGTACTCGTAACCCAACGAGCACCCGCATACTATCTCAAGTATGACGTACCGACGGCTGTGGGACAGACCGTCTCCCGTGCTGGGATGAGAAGCGCATACGCTAGTCTACTCCGAAGTATCGATGCCCTATCTCGATACTCCCACGACTAGGGACGTGTATAAGGATGTGCTTATAGATTATCCAGCCCCCATGAGTGTGATCGCCATCACAACGCCGGTAATCAAGCAAAGATCCAAACGGCTCTACTAATGCGTATAGGTGATATAATAAATAAACACACAAGTACACATTAAAGCAGAGACAAACCAAGTAGCATACTACTATATTGAGCAAGATTGTCTGTACAACTGTGAATATCCCAAGCTTCCATCAAGTAATATACATACTAGTATGATACAGTAATGGCCTCTAGGGCATATACACTAACATGGATAGTCAATCTTGACCTCCTTACAGGACAGTGATGGCTTAGGAGACAAGGTTAGGATCTGCCACCTAAGACTTTTCAACTTTATGAGCCGTGAGGGTCTCATAAAGACTTTTCTCCCTATGAGTCGAGAGGATCTCGTAGGCGTATTTTTTCCTTAGGAATTGTGAGGATTTCTAAGTGTGTTTTTCTGTTGAGAGTCGTAAGGATCTCCCGAGAGAATTTTCTTCCTTACAAGTCGAGAGGACTCGTAAGTGGTTGTTCCCTTCATTGTCGATATTCGACTTGGGAGAGTATGGCCTGTGGATAGTCCATCTTGACCTCCTTATAGGACAGTGATGGCTTAGGAGACATGGTTAGGATCTGCCACCTAAGACTTTTCAACTATATGAGCTGTGAGGGTCTCATAAAGACTTTTCTCCCTACGAGTCGAGAAGATCTCGTAGGCGTATTTTCTCCTTAGGAATCGTGAGGATTTCTATGTGTGTTTTTTTCTTGAGAGTCGTAAGGATCTCCCGAGAGAATTTTCTTCCTTACAAGTTGATTGAATGTTTTCTTTTTTGTGTAAATCAAATCAAATGATCCCCGGCAACGGCGCCATTTGATTGATTAGAAATTCCGATTGTGTAATATCGAATCAAATGATCCCCGGCAACGGCGCCATTTGATTGAATGTCTCTTTGTGTTTCGTTTTAGAAAATGAATAGAATCACAATCAAAGAATTATATTTGACCTCAATCAATTACGGTGTCGATTGTAGATCATAAGCGAGTGCGGATCGTCCACAGGGATTGTGCGATTCGTTTTTATATTTGATTTGTTTGAATCGAAAAGTTAATCGAAAAGAAAAGAAAACATGATTCAAGATTTTATCAATTGATTCAGGTGTCACGAGTTTAATCAAGAATCAAGAAACTGATAAACAATCAAGAATTGGGTTTCGATAATATTTCCAACCAAAATGTCAAGAATCTAAATGAGGCTCGTAGGAATCGATCGGATCTATAGACGTGATGTAATCTAAAGATTTCGTGTTCTTGTCCTTCGAAGGATTGATACTAGATCGATGATGATCGACGAGAGTTAGGGCTTCTTCGTGAAACTAGGGTTTCATCATTTAACCCTTGTTCTTTTGTCGATATCATTCACATTCTATCCTCAAGTAATTTCAAGAAACGATCGTAACTCCCCAATTTCGAGCGATATCATTCAAGAAAGCATCGTAACGAAATAGGTTGTCGGTTCTTGAACTTGCTAGGGTTTACAAAACTTGTAGGAATCAAGAATCATTTTAAGATATATTACATCATCATTCTATTGATCGTCTCGGCTCCTTTACGAGCGGAGTTTTACTCAAACATCACAACAAGAACAACAATTACAAATTGAGATCTAATCATGATGCAAGAATTAAAAGAAAACAAGATAAAAGAATTTCACCTTTTATTTATATCAACAATTTGATTACAGTCGCTCAAGAACTACAACAGGAAGAACGAAATTGTCAATTTGGCGTCGCTCGGCTCCGTGAGTCGCGGATCGTTTGGATCATTGCTCTGTTGAAGATCGGCTCGGCTCATAAAAGGTTGCAAGGCTTCTTGCTTGATGGGTACTCGGGATCTTGGCTTTTGGAGTTGGAATTAGGGTTAGGGTTTCACACAAGTCCTGTCACTAGACTTGTGGAAGAAGAAGATGAAGAAAGAGAGTGAATGGGTCTATTGATTTCAATGAATGAATCTAATGAATTCAATAATGGGATTCTTTTACAAGTGAGTCTAGGGTCTTATTTATAGATCACCCAAACCCTAAGCCTTTGAGTTCCCTCTAAAAGTTTGTTGAAAGACTTCTAGAAAGAGTTTGTTAGGCTTAGCTTAGGGTTTAAGCTAGGGTTTAGGTAGAAGTTTCTAGAATACAAGGCTAGTTTAGTGTTGGAACAAGGGTTTGCTGATCTGGCAGAAGTCTCTGGAGTCTTCTGGAAATTGTTGTGCCTTGCTGAAGTGTAGGCCCTGAGAGAAGCATTTTGCACCAAATTTGGGAGGTTAAATCCTTGGACCCACCGCGGATCCGCGGCGCAAGCAGGCTCCTGCCGCGGATCCGCGGCTCTTTGTGCGGCTTGGGCCTTGGGCTTTCTGGTGTGGTCTTGGAATGCCATTTCTGGCTTTATCTGATATGTTGATTTATATTTTCCCTTTTGGATTGATACCAGAACTGAAATCATTGAGTTGGCGTCATGTTTGATCGGTACCATGTAAGTTTTGGCTTTACTTCTGGATTTTCCTGCACAGATCTCAAAACAAGTGTTGCGCAAATTTAGGGATGATGGGATGCCATGAAATGTAGTCAATTTCCTTTATAGTGTCGGTTTTAGAGTCTAATACATGTAATCTGATATTTTGCGACAGTTTTGCTAATATGTAAAATATGAATGCCGAACACTTCTATATGGATGCAAATGATGAGGAAATTACCGGCTAAAATATACAATATTTTCGACTAATCAAATTCCCCCAAACTTAATTTCGATCGTCTCGAGCGAACTGTTTTATTAAAAAGAGAAGGAGAAAATAAAGAAAGAGAAAAACTAACTAGCACACTTTCGTAGGCAACACGATTGCACTGAGCACGTGCAACAAGCCTTTAAACCTCTAGGTGTCCCTAGTAGCAGGAGTGTTGTCTCCTGAGGGTTTTCAGCGGATTGCACCCACAAAATCCAATAATAAAAGAAAGATCATGAATATTACATTTAAAGAAAAGAATTGTAAAAGAAAAGACTTTGAAAATTAGGGTTTCCAACTAAGCTAACTTTTCGGTTGTCATGAGCCCTATCTTAATGGTCATGAAAAGATGTCAGAAATCACATCCTCCCTCAATAAAACATCATCTTATTCTTCATTCCTATCTTTCATCCAAACATCGATCATATAACCCTGCGTGTGTGTAAAGACATCCCTACACCCGGAGAATTCAATTCAAGCTATCATACTCTTGCCCATCAGCCTCAGTACTTTTTAATTGATGAATATTTAGATGAGATTGCTCATACACTTTCATGCGACCGTTAATACTTCTTGAGGTACTAACCGACCGATTACTCCTGTGCTTTCTTACTTGGTGTATTTTCCTCGTCTTGCACCACCTTAGGCATAGCAGTGACTCCCAGACCAGTTGGCCTTAGGGCACTAGGTGAAGAAGCACCTTCGCTATATATTTTTTATTTCCCTTGGTGATGACAAAACCAGTGTTCATTTTTCTCACCACTTTATATATTCTTTATATTTTTTTTTATTTCCTTCATACTTTTGGCTTTAAGACAAGAGCATTTCAAGGTATCCTCTACTATCCCAGGCTTTAAGACGTGTGTAAGTGCGAATAGCAGGATATCAACGTTCAAAATGTTTGGCTTTCCAGAATAGAAACTATTTTTCAGACTTATTTTTATCCTCAGATTAGTGACATCTTTAATCTTACTAACCCTTAGGACAACGGCTCATAACTACTTATTACTAGTTCATATAAGAAAACTTCTAATTTTCTTAGTTTTCTTAAATTTTTCTAATCTCATGGATGTAATTTTTCACTATCTAAACTTTTATTATCTTATTTATGTACAAAAATATTTTTATTTTCTTGAAATTTTTTAAATTTTTATGGGTTTTCAAAAATTGTTTTGTGCTTATGCAAATGATATGCAAATGATGCGAAAATAAGCACAAACCTCCCCCAAACTTGTTTTCAACAGTGTCCTCACTGTTGCCTTCTGCTAAGTCTCGAAAAACCTGTAAGCTTGGGAGGAATTTATTAGTGGGGGCAAAATATTTAAGTGAAGATCCTCCCCCAAACTTAAAAAAATTTCTTTTCACAAGTCGAAAAATGATGCCCCCCCAAACTTATGCAATGTTAATCTTTGAAAATCACATGAGGGGGTTAAAAATCATTGGTCGATGCCAAGCTTTGCAAAGACCGAAAGTTAACATCAACCATTCAAAAATTTTATCAATGCAGTGCTCTGGTTGGTGGAAGAAGAAGTGGGGAAAGGGTAAGTGGTGGAATAGAATGTGTGTGCGTCTCATTTTGGAGAGACGATGCAGTGAGTGTGATGGATTGCTCGCATTCTTCTTACAAGTCAGAAGAAGGGGTGGAGGTTCAATTTCAATGATTGGGACATGATTCATCTCAACACCCGTGTTATTCAGAAATGCGAGTTCATCAGCGATGATCTCCTCAAAAGTTTCATCAATACCCCGAAGAATAATGTCATCACAAAGTGCGGGGTGATCTTCAGACTCTAAAAGCAGTTCATAATCCGTGTTCATTGTTGACCCGGACATCTCGGTGGAAGAGTCCGTATGTGTATGATACATAGTTGGGTCAAACAATAACGTATGAAAAGAGTCAAGATCAGTATTATGAGGGTCATTAAATTCGCTGCTGTCGACATCTATTAAGTCGACAGAACATACCTGAGCAGTAGGTTCGGAAGGTACACTTCCTAACTTGTAAATGTTCATCTCAATTGTCCTCTTCCCGAAGGATAGGGTCATAGAACCGTTACGACAATTGATGATAGCATTGGAAGTGGCCAAAAAGGGGCGACCTAAAATCACCGGAATTTGATTCCGTGAGTTCGCTACAGGCTGTGTATCAATTACAATAAAGTCTACAGGGAAGATAAATTCCCCGATTTTTATTAACACATCCTCCAGTTCACCCCTAGGTCTGGTGATTGATCGGTCAGCCATCTGGAGAGTGCAAGGAGATGGTTTCAACTCTCCGATCCCTAACTGCTCATAAACTGAGAAAGGAGGCAGGTTAACACTTGCCCCAAGATCTAGTAGAGCACGGTTAATGTGTTTTTCCCCAATAGAGATGGAAATAGTAGGATATCCAGGATCCTTACGTTTCCTCAGTAATTGCTGGGGGAAAGCCGTGTCTACTGTTTTTGCCATGAATATCTTCTTGGGCATTTGTTTCTTGCTCTTTCTAGTGCACAAGTCTTTAAGAACTTTCGCATATGCGGGGACTTGTTGGATAGCATCTAGAAGAGGGATATTGATGTTAACCTGTTTAAACATCTCAGTGATATTCTCCATATGTAGACTTGGTGTGTTAGCTCTTAACCGATTAGGATAAGGTGCTTTAGCAATAAGCGTTGGGTCCATCATAGGAGAAGGAAGTGTGTGTGGAACCGATCCCAAAATAGAAGTGGGGATCGTCCGTGGAGGAGTAAAAGAGGTGGGCTGTAGTGGCGAGCCTTTTGAGAAACGAAGAATAGGCTCGGAAGAAGGTGGTAGGGTAGAAGAACTGGGGTCAGAACTAGAAGTGTGTGTGTGAGGAAAGGTCTCAGCCGGGGTATTGATAGGATTGTCAATATCATCAACTTCTTCCCCAACATGATTGTCAAGCACTCTTCCAGATCTCAACGTGGTGATTGCATTCACATGATGTGAATAACCAGGATTGGGTAAGGGTTGAGCTGGAAGTTTCCCTTTCTCTCTTGCACTCATTTCGGCTTTTAATCGTGTAATTTCTTCTTCCATCGATTTAATACTCTCGTTTTGGAACGCAGAGATTTTCTCAATTTTATCGACAGATGACTTCATTTCAGCCAAAACTTGCATGATATTTGTTAAGACCAAATTCATGTATTGTGTAAAAGAAGAGGATTCATCAGTTCCGGTCAACTGTAAAGGACTAGACAGTGCAGGTGTGTTGACCGGATTTTGAAAATTATGTGCTTGAAAGGGGTGCTGACTTAATTGAAGTTGTGGTTGCTGTTGTGGTGGAGGGAGAGCCCTTTGAAAATTGTTTTGGTTTGGAACCGTGTTTTGAGAGTGTGATTGGTTCCAAGCAAAATTAGGGTGATTCCTCCAACCCTGATTATGTGTGGAAGAAAAAGGATCGTTTCTCGGTCTTTGAAATGCGGCATTGGTATGCTCATGACCTTGAAACGGACATTCTTCCGTCAAGTGAGACGGATCAGAACAGCAGCCACATACAGTTTTGGAAAGTTACATTTGATTAAGGGAGGCAGCTAAAAATTTGTTTTCCATAGTCTCGAGTTTCTTGTGTATAGCTGAAATGTCAGCTCTAACTCCTATGGAAACATCCGATTGGTTATTGCCACTCCTAAATGATGGACTTTCCCACTGTAAAGACTTTTCAGCGAACTCTTCTAAATATCGCCAAGCTTCCCCATCATCCTTGGTCATGAAGGTACCTTGACACATGTTTTCAAGGCTCTGTTTAGTGTTAGGGTTACTGCCCTCATATATGATTCGGCAAAGCTCCCATCTCGGGATGCCGTGATGAGGACATTGAACCAAGAGATCTTTGAAACGTTCAAAGTATTTAGAGAATGGTTCAGTAGGGAGCTGGGCAAATTGATTCAGTTCGCTACGGATTCGAGCTGTCTTTTGTATTGGGTAAAATTTCTTAAGGAATGCAGCGACGAATTCTTCCCAATTCGAAATAGAGTGTGCGGTACTGTTATATAGCCACTTCTCGGCTATATCGCACAAGGTAAATGGAAGAAGTCGTAGACGCATAGCATCCATTGAAAGTTGTGACGTACCCATCATTGTGCACACGTTTTCAAATTTGGTAATGAAAACGTAAGCGTCCTCAGTCTCGAGTCCGTGGAATTTGGGTAAAAGATTGATATACTGGGGCTTAATTTCAAAGTTATCCCCATTGGCTGGTGGTGTGGATAAGCAGGTCAAAAGAGGACCTCGAATAGGGTGGCATCTCTCCTGGAGAGAGATGCGGGGTGGATTCTGCGCACCAACGGACGGCGACAGATTAGGGTTAAAGAAGTTTGATGGATTTGGATCCATCGGTGTGGGTGTGGTAGTGGGTAAAGGAAAGGTAAATGGAGAAATATCGACTTCGGAGTCGATAAAAGGTACGCGGACTAGACGGGCACTAGAATCCCGTGTCCAGCCTATCTTGTACTAAAAAGGGTTAGTACAAGTGGCAGCGTGAATTTATAATTAGGGGTATGAATGAATGCGGTGTTTGCTTTTGAAAAAGGGACGGATTTTTGAAAAAGTGATGCGACACAACAAATGCGGCACACAAACCCTAGAATCTAGTGGTCACCTAGGTCCAGCTCTAGACCCCTCCTGACTGCCAAAAGACAAGTCGCAGGATAGAATCCTCCACTGCCTCTTTGTCCCCCTGTAGCCAGGTAAGTGCCAGGTAAGTGGGAAGGTACTCCACTACGTATGTAGTGGGCCTAATTAATAACCACTAGCCTTCGACACACTTTCCTAGGCACCACAAGAAAACGCGGATAAGCAATGAATTACCCACGGCCTTCTTCTGTCCTAGTTGAGCGCGACAGTACTTAGAGTCATCTCTAGATTTCTTTTAGTTAATGTGGGTAAATACGGATGCAAGTTTTGTGGTTTTCGGGGCCTAGGAAAGGTAATGAAATCTCCACCTAATTTGGATTTGGCCGTGCTCCTTAATATCCGTATTTTTAATGCAAACAACCAAGAAACAAAATCACGCACAAATTTAATTTTTGCAAATTGCGAGATGCTATTCTTTGCAAAGAATCCTGCAGAAAATTGTCAGTTGGAGCTAAAAAGAGGAGAGAGGAGAAGTCAAGAAATCACCTGGGAGAAAAATTGTACAGAGAACCCTCCAAGGAGCCACGGTTCCGCCGCAGATCCTCCCTTATGCCGCGCTTCCGCGGTTCAATGATGGGATCAATGCACAAAACTTCACCAGGGAGCTTCTGTAGACTCCCTCTGCTCTCTGGTATTTTCCAAAATTTTTTCCAAATTTCCAGCAAGCTCCAGATCTCCTTGCAATGAAACACAACAAATTGTTTAGGGTTTGCACGAATTTTGATCTCAAAAAATCATAATGAAATAAATCTTTCAATTCAAACTTTGATATAAAACGAATTAGCGCGCGATCCCCGGCAGCGGCGCCATTTGATTGAATGTTTTCTTTTTTGTGTAAATCAAATCAAATGATCCCCGGCAACGGCGCCATTTGATTGATTAGAAATTCCGATTGTGTAATATCGAATTAAATGATCCCCGGCAACAGCGCCATTTGATTGAATGTCTCTTTGTGTTTCGTTTTAGAAAATGAATAGAATCACAATCAAAGAATTATATTTGACCGCAATCAATTACGGTGTCGATTGTAGATCGTAAGCGAGTGCGGATCGTCCATAGGGATTGTGCGATTCGTTTTTATATTTGATTTGTTTGAATCGAAAAGTTAATCGAAAAGAAAAGAAAACATGATTCAAGATTTTATCAATTGATTCAGGTGTCACGAGTTTAATCAAGAATCAAGAAACTGATAAACAATCAAGAATTGGGTTTCGATAATATTTCCAACCAAAATGTCAAGAATCTAAATGAGGCTCGTAGGAATCGATCGGATCTATAGACGTGATGTAATCTAAAGATTTCGTGTTCTTGTCCTTCGAAGGATTGATACTAGATCGATGATGATCGACGAGAGTTAGGGCTTCTTCGTGAAACTAGGGTTTCATCATTTAACCCTTGTTCTTTTGTCGATATCATTCACATTCTATCCTCTAGTAATTTCAAGAAACGATCGTAACTCCCCAATTTCGAGCGATATCATTCAAGAAAGCATCGTAACGAAATGGGTTGTCGGTTCTTGAACTTGCTAGGGTTTACAAAACTTGTAGGAATCAAGAATCATTTTAAGATATATTACATCATCATTCTATTGATCGTCCCGGCTCCTTTACGAGCGGAGTTTTACTCAAACATCACAACAAGAACAAAAATTACAAATTGAGATCTAATCATGATGCAAGAATTAAAAGAAAACAAGATAAAAGAATTTCACCTTTTATTTATATCAACAATTTGATTACAGTCGCTCAAGAACTACAAGAGGAAGAACGAAATTGTCAATTTGGCGTCGCTCGGCTCCGTGAGTCGCGGATCGTTTGGATCACTTACTCTGTTGAAGATCGGCTCGGCTCATAAAAGGTTGCAAGGATTCTTGCTTGATGGGTACTCGGGATCTTGGCTTTTGGAGTTGGAATTAGGGTTAGGATTTCACACAAGTCCTGTCACTAGACTTGTGGAAGAAGAAGATGAAGAAAGAGAGTGAATGGGTCTATTGATTTCAATGAATAAATCTAATGAATTCGATTATGGGAATTTTACAAGTGAGTCGAGGGTCTTATTTATAGATCACCCAAACCCTAAGCCTTTGAGTTCCCTCCAAAAGTTTGTTGAAAGACTTCTAGAAAGAGTTTGTTAGGTTTAGCTTAGGGTTTAAGCTAGGGTTTAGGTAGAAGTTTCTAGAATACAAGGCTAGTTTAGTGTTGGAACAAGGGTTTGCTGATCTGGCAGAAGTCTTTGGAGTCTTCTGGAAATTGTTGTGTCTTGCTGAAGTGTAGGCCCTGGGAGAAGCATTTTGCACCAAATTTGGGAGGCTAAATCCTTGGACCCACCGCGGATCCGCGGCGCAAGCAGGCTCCTGCCGCGGATCCGCGGCTCTTTGTGGGGCTTGGGCCTTGGGCTTTCTGGTGTGGTCTTGGAATGCCATTTGTGGCTTTATCTGATATGTTGATTTGTATTTTCCCTTTTGGATTGATACCAGAACTGAAATCATTGAGTTGGCGTCATGTTTGATCGGTACCATGTAAGTTTTTGGCTTTACTTCTGGATTTTCCTGCACAGATCTCAAAACAAGTGTTGCGCAAATGTAGGGATGATGCGATGCCATGAAATGTAGTCAATTTCCTTAATAGTGTCGGTTTTAGAGTCTAATACATGTAATCTGATATTTTGCGACAGTTTTGCTAATATGTAAAATATGAATGCCGAACACTTCTATATGGATGCAAATGATGAGGAAATTACCGGCTAAAATATACAATATTTTCTACTAATCACAAGTCGAGAGGACTCGTAAGTGGTTGTTCCCCTCATTGTCGACATTCGACTTGGGAGAGTATGGCCTGTGGATTGTCCATCTTGACCTCCTTACAGGACAGTGATGGCTTAGGAGACAGGGTTAGGATCTGCCACCTAAGACTTTTCAACTTTATGAGCCGTGAAGGTCTCATAAAGACTTTTCTCCAGAGGATCTCGTAGGCGTATTTTCTCCTTAGGAATCATGAGAATTTCTAAGTGTGTTTTTCTCTTGAGAGTCGTAAGGATCTTCTGAGAGAATTTTCTTCCTTACAAGTCGAGAGGACTCGTAAGTGATTGATGAGTTGACATACTCCCGAATTAAAGCATTGCTTTGACGGGGAGGTCGAGGGTTGACTTTGGCCATATGGGGTCAGGATTGACTTTAGCTATACGGAGTCAGGGGTTGACTTTAGCCATATGGGGTCAAGGTTGACTTTAGCCATATGGGGTCATGATTGATTTTGGCCATACGGGGTCTGGATTGACTTTATCCATACGGGGTCAGGGGTTGACTTTAGCCATATTTGGCCAGGATTGACTTTGGCCATACAGGGTCAGGGGTTGAATTTAGCCATATGGGGTCAGGATTGACTTTGGCCGTACGGGGTCAGGGGTTGACTTTATCCATATGGGTCAGGATTGACTTTGTCCATATGGGGTCAGGGGATGACTTTATCCATATGGGTCAGGATTGACTTTGGCCATACGGGGCCAGGGGTTGACTTTAGCCATATAGGGCCAGGATTGACTTTAGCCATACGGGATCAAGGGTTGACTCTCAGTTGTCTGTGCACCACCGAGTCATGGAACTGGGAGCTTTGCAGTGGCTCCGCTTTGCTGACGTTGCGTCTGCTGTAATGAGACGAATGTTGAGGTGGTCTCGAGGTTGTCTGTGAACCGTTGAGATTTGGAACTAGGGACTTTGCCATGGCTCCGGGGTTGATTGTCGTGTCTGAATCCTGCTGGAATGAGCAGGAACTCTGTTGTGGGTCTCCAGGCTGTAGATGTGGCCGTCAAGACTTGGAACTAGGGATTGTTCCCTTCCGAACACGGAGACGCGACCGTGCGGGTCCGTCTTGCCTGAATTCGGGGCAGATGCTAATTGGTGCTATCCGTCCACCTCTCCGAAGATGCCAAGTTTGATTTATGGCGCCATGTATCGAAGGTTTAAACAGATGCGTCCAATGTAGTAGACTTCGTCAGATTCCCCCTCGTTGAGAGGTTTTTGATTGTGGGGACGTTCTTCCCTGCAGGCGCAAGCCCCTGCAATTAATTATGCTACCGCATCGCGGTAACCACTTTCTCTTTCTCCAGATGCTCACTTCGTGTCGTGTGTGTTTGTTTTGTTTTTGGTTGCCCATGGATTGTATACGGAGACTAATTTATGTTGTCACCCGTAGGGCATGGATTAGTCCAAATCCGTATTCTCTTAGATTTGGGTTTGGAGGTTGGGTTTAAGAATACGTTCGTCTCATTTGAGACTAAGATCGACTTAAATGTTTGTTAAGGATACGTTAGTCTAATTTTAGACTAAGATCTACTCAACGGGATCGTTTAGATCCAACAAAAGAGCATTTGGGCTATATTGTTTAGTTTAGGGACATTGCGGTCCATTATTAGTTTAAGGACATTACGATCCAATGTTAGTTTAAGGACATTACGGTCCAATACCAGTTTAAGGACATAGTGGTCCAATACCAGTTTAAGGACATAGTGGTCCAATTAGTTTAAAGACCTCACAGTCAAGGTTAAGGACATCGTAGTCCGTGAGTTTAAAGACCTCACAGTCAAGGTTAAGGACATTATAGTCCATGGGTTTTAAAGGACCACATAGTCCGTGGAATGTTTGGTTGTCGGGACCAGTCACCTTTTTGAAGACGTTGAAGGATTACAATGACAAATATCAGAGGAGTAAAGAGATGTACCCTCGAACCGATGTGAGTTGGTTGAAAGATCTGTAGTCCAATTTGGGGCTAAGATCTGTTAACATATTTATGAGCAGATGAGCTCAATTAATATGAGTTGAGGACTTATGGCCAATCTTTGGCTAAGTCCAATCAGGTTAAAATATTTAATATTTTATTTTGGGTTGTTGAGCCTTTATTTAGGCTTGGTCCTTTCAACAATGCTGAGCATTGATTTATATCTTGATAATGTTTTTGTCTTTAATTGAATGCTGAGCATTCATCAGATCTCTGGGCTTATTAAAGAATAATTTATGTTCTGTCAGCGCAACACGTGGTGCGCTAGGCGCTTTACTCCATTCAAAGATCGCAGTGCGCTTCTGCCACGTGGCGCATATGTAAGGGACATGTGTCGTGCTTGGCGCTAGGCTCCAGATGATGAGCGCATGATGCCAGTAAATGAGCGTTGAGCACTAATCCATGAGCGCATTGCGCTTTCAATTTAGTGGCGCACACGTGAGTAACACGTGTTGCGCTTGGCGCTGAGCGCCAGCCCATAAGTGCAATGCGCTATTTCAAGAGCGCAAAGCGCTAGTGGTTAATTAGCGCATACGTGATTGACACGTGGCGCATTTGGCGCTGAGCGCCAGTCCAGAGAGCGCAGAAGCGTAATTCAAGAGCGCAAAGCGCATTTGATCAATTTTATGATCTGAGCTTTTTAAAAGAGACTTTGACTCAAGACCTAAGAACCACCGTTCTTATTTTGTTTCAATCTCTTATATTTATGAAAGGCTTTGCCTTTATGTATCTATGATCCTTAAGAGAATTGAATTATTCTCCTTTTTATAATGAAATGTTCCTGATCTCTTTGAAAAAGACTTTAGTCTTATAGATCTATGATCTGTGAGAAGTAAGTTCTTCTTTTATTTTATGATGAGATCTTTTGATCTCTTTGTGAAAGACTTTTTGTCTTTGCAGATCTATGATCTTTTTAAAGAAATGAATTCTTCTTTTTATGAGACGATTTCATCTTTATGTTCATCATCATCATTTTTACCTTGAAAAAAGAACTTCTTGTAAGAGCTAACTCTTTGAATTTTCTCAAAGTTTTTGGGGTGGTTTCTCTTTCGTTCTGTATATTTTAGACTTGAAGTCTACGGGCCTTTTTATAGGGCAACCTGATCAGTTCAATCAGTTAAGAAGATCTTTTCTCCAATTGATTTGGGAATTTCCCATCATTGGATCTTTGCTCCAATGGCTTCTGATTTACAGACGGCAATCTTCTTGTTTTTAACAAGATTGGGAAATCTTTTTAAACAGAATTTATTCTGTGTTTTTGGTGATTTTTAATCACCATTGGATCATTGATCCAACGGTGCTCTGATTTACAGAGCACAATTTTGTTATTTGGAAAGATTTTGAGGAATCTTTCCTTAACATAATTTAATTCTGATTAATTAATGATTTATCATTATTATTAGATCTTTGATCTGACAGTGGGGAGCTTTTAGTTCCAGTGCTAGCGCACCCGTGCCTTGCACGTGGTGCGCTGCTCAGAGCGCAGCGCACCTAGCGCTAGCGCACACGTGCTTTGCATGTGGTGCGCTATTTAGGGTGCAGCACACCCTAAACTAGCGCATCCGGGTCTTACACGTTGTGCGCTGCTTAGAGTGCAGCGCAACTATCACTAGCGCACACATGCTTTTCATGTGGTGCGCTACTTAAGGCGCAGCGCACTTGGCGCTGCTTCTGAAGCGTTGCTTCATTTCAAAATTTTAATTTTAAACAGAGCTTTGCTTTGATTGGGGGAAACAAACGCCCCCCCCCACCGTTGTGTTCACGTGGCTCACATGTGATGTAGGGTTGCTAGGCACACGTATAAGGGTCTACGAGGCATCATCCATGCCCGATTAAAAATTTAGCCGTGTCGAACAACCCAAAGCCGGATCTTTAAACTAGAGTTTATGCGAAAACAAGCATGTTAAACACTTTAACACTAAGTGAGAGGGATTACAACCTTTGTAAATCCGGTCCTTCACTTCTTAAGCTCCTTGTTGAGGTCCCTTCGCTGCGATCATCGTGTTCCGGACTCTCGAGAGGCTCCACGAAGAGAAAGATGCAGTCTTGCTTCCGATCTGCGATAACATAGATGATCTACCTTGAAGTTTCATTAACACAAGCTAACACTCACTAAATGAAGTGAACACTCTCATCTAAAGGGCAAGGGTAGATGAGAATGATGAAGTAGGATTTTTTCTCTCATTTGTTTTCTTATTCTTACTCATTTTCATCACTTAGGAAAAACCTAGAAAGCTTTTCCATGAAAAGAAGAAGGAAGAAGAAGAATAAATCATTAGCATTCTTTTGTGATGAATAATGAAAGAAGATAATGATCAATAATGCAACCATGGTTGCTAAGCCTTTGTAGAGAATTAACCAAGGGAGTAGGGTTTGGGTTAGGTTAAAGATGAGTTACATGTAAATATCTTTTCCATGACAAAATAAAAACCTTCTAGAAACTTCTAGAAAGCATTAACCCAAATGAAACCCTAATCTTGTTTAATCTCCACTAATCACGTTGCATTAGTTATCATATCATATTACAATATTATATATCACATATATAATATTTATTGTAACAAAATAAAATAATACAATTAACATATATCGCATATATATCAATGCATGACCCGAGTGAGAAAAAGAATCTTTTACTGAGCTAATATTAGTTAATGTAATTTAATATATCATATATATTATTATACATTAAAATATCGAATCAACACTTGATCCGACAATCCGGTTATATCACAAATAACCGACTAATATGATGACCCGGGTATATCATATATACCCGGCCAATATCTCATATCGCGAGAATCCAATATGGTATCACATACCGCATTATCCGCGGTCCCACACATATCACATATGTGCTCCTACTCCGTTTTGCCTGAGTCAAGAAACCTCTGTGTAGGACTCTAAAGAATCGTCAATACGCCGGCAGTAGGTGATGATCATATCATACACCCACAAGCTGCAAGCGGTTAGCTAAACGTAACAGCCACCCAGGTATTGAGCGCTCAGAAGATCAACAAGCAAGCCTGCACATTCTCCTGTGAATCCAATCAGTAACACTCCCGTACAGTCCGGTCTCGTCGTCTGATATGTCGCATATCTCGCCTAGGGGTGGTAAACGTCAGACCCCAGTAGCTCGATAAGTCGTGTCGATATGAGGTCTATAACAGTTCGAGAAACTACTGATAACACTTACCAGTAAATCTCAGCAACCCTGGCCAGGGATTTCCAGTTATAGCCAATCGAACACAGCACAACATCAACTCCCTATACCGAGAGAGACGAATCCCCTCCTATCGCTCATTGCCTCCATGTGATTCGGGACTGTACCCAAAATCCACCTTTTTGCACGCCCTCTAGGACGTCGTATGATGGAAATCAAAGCACAGTGGGAATCACACAAGACTCAATGACGATCTCGGGTCAACAGACTACTCTGTACCAGTGTCACCGGAGAACTGCCATCTGACGTGAGGTATAATACCATCTGGGAGTTCTTGGCGAGTCCGTCGAGTGTACCCAGTCTCTACTGAGCACCCGTACACCATCCTTGATATCAAACACCGATGGATATGGGATCATCCATCACCCATCATATGGGTCAAGATCCATATACGCTAGTCTACTCTGGTGCATCGATGCCCTGTCTTGATACACCCTCGACTAGGAGCAGTTATAGGATGTACTCGTCGACTACCGTGGCCCCACTAGTATGATCTCATCATAGTCCCAATAGTCAAGTACATATCCTAAGGGCTTTATCAACATGTAATATAGAGACAATCAGAGTACATGTTAAGATAAAGTACAACCAGATAGCATACTATCATGTCGAGAAAGAAAGTCCTCCCTATATATGTCCAAGCATCCATTACAATATACATCGTATGTACAGTAATGGCCTCTAGGGCATACATATAACTAACAATCTCCCACTTGCACTAGGGCCATCTGTTGTGGTATCATATACCCATCAATTAGCTGCGGTTAAAGTATCTCATACTCAACCATCCCTTAAGAGTCTCTACTGGGAAAAAGGCCTTTGTGAGTGGATCCGTGCTGTTGTCCTCTGTGTCTACTCTCCTAACCTCGACCTCCCTGGAGATCAACCATCTCCATGATCAGGTGATACTACCTAAGAATTATATCTGGATTTCTGATGGGACGGTAGTTTCTTGGCTAAAGCCACAACTCCATTATCACACAATGGTAGGAACAAAGTTCATCTCATGAACTTATATTTATCCAGACTGCCTCTTTGGTAGCATCCTTGGTAACGATGTATGTTGCCTTTAATCGTCTAGTAAGTCACGGTATCTAGCTTAGAACTCTTCCAACATACCGTCCCTCCACTGAGGGTATAGAAAATGCCTGCGACTGACATTCAGTCGTCCTTATCACCCTGGAACCTTTCCAGTGATTCTCCCCAGGATCGATTGATACCATCTCACTACAACTAATGAGAATCCTAACATCCAATTAGATCTATCTCATAGATCCAAAACCCAGGATTTAGGAGGTATCGCTTTGATCCTATATGGAGAATCCTTGTGATAAGCGGAGATTGACCGAGCGTAGCATAGAAAACTCCTTCCCCATCAAGAGTATGTCATCCACGTATTCTACGAGGATCACCACCATACTCCCTACTATCTTTTTGTATATACAAGGTTCATCTACCATTTTGATGAAGTCAAACTCTTTGACTACCACATCGAAACAGATGTTCCAACTCCGCGATGCCTGCTTTATCATATAAAGCATTTTGCACATGTTTCGCTGCTCCCACTGTCTACGAAGCCCTCTGGCTGTGTACTTATAGACGCTCTCTTCTAAAACATCATTTAGAAAAGCAGTCATGACACACAGCCGCCAGATATCGTAGTCATGGTATGTAGCCGTGGAAAGTAGGATCTGGATTGACTTAAGCATAGCTTTGAAAGTCTCAACTTTTCCATGTACACCAAGTAATCTTCTCAAGATATACTTGCTCCTGATGGGGATTTAACCCTTCAGATAAAGCAACCAAAGTCCATACTTTGTTGGTGTATAAGGATTCCATCTCAGATCGATACGCATCCAGCCATTCTTATAGAGTCCCACTCCTGATGGCCTGCTCGAAACTAGTTGGGTCATCATCTCATGATGCAATCCTCGCTCCCACGATCATAGAGAAACCGAAGTATCTCTAAGGTGGGTGAGGAACCCTACTAGATCGGTGGAGAGGCTGAGGTTCATTGGTTACTATTGAATCCTTTGGTTCTACCAAATCATCAGCAGCAGTTTGTATAGCTGGAACTTCTTCCAGTTCTACCTCATGACCACTAATTTCTTCATAAGAAATTCCCTTTCACAAAGGTGGCATGTTGAGAAATAAAACACTTTTGTTTCTCGGTTTGGTAGAAGATATTCCCTTGCCAATGCTTGGGATATCCAACAAACTTCCACAGATCTTACTTTGCCTCGAGCTTGCCCGGATTATGCTTTTAGACATAGGCCGGACAACCCCAAATCTTAACAAACTTAAGATATGGGATCTTCCCTTTCCATATTACATATGAAGTGGTAGGCAACTGATTTGATTTGAACCCTATTCAATAGGTATGCAGCTTCTCAAGTGCATAACTCCCAAAAGGAAATAGAAAACTCAGTAGTACTCATCATAGAGCGCACCATATCATATAGGGTGTGATTGCTCCGCCCCGATACACCGACGTGCTGTAGTGTATACGGAGGAGTAATGCTGAGAGAGAATCTCATTCTCCTTTAGAATAGTCCAGGATCTCCGTGCTCAAGTATTCTCCTCCCTGATCACATCAAAGGACATAATACTTTTACCCATATTCTGGTTCTCTACTTCTAACTTATATTCTGTGAATATCTCAAAAAGCTTCGGACTTGTGTTTCAACAGGAACATATGTCTGAATCTTGAGAGATTATCAGAGAATGTAATGAAGTACAAAGAACCAGTCCTGGCATATGTAGATAGGAGACTTTCATACATCAACATGTATCAATCCCAAGAGTTCACTAACTCTTTCTCTGTTTCCAATAAACAGAGCCGTGGTCATCTTATCTCTGTGACATGACCGGCAAGTTTCACAAGATGTAAATTCAAACTAATTTAAATATGCATCTATATGTAACTTCATCTAGTCGGGTTGCATTGATATGACCTAGTCTACAATACCTCAAGAAGGATTTGTTCATTTCTGAACTCTTCCTCTTGTGTGCGTTCTATACGTTAAGAACTGTGGTTTGATTTAGAACGTCTATGCTTTTAGATAACGTGCCTGAACCGATCAACTCTTAATATAGGAAATGTTCAAAACATTATCCAACAATACAAAATTATATCCTTCTTTACTAATAAAGAAAATGATATGATATTGTATATCAGGTTCGGTATCTAATAACATTCGTTCAGAATCAATGTATTCTGGTAATACAGGGTGATAGTGACCAACAGACTTGGCTGCAACACTTGAATCGTTTCTATCCCATGAAACTTATCATCCGTTCTCAGTTCTCTACCTATCTGTAGCCCATGTAACAGATTACATATGCGGGATCCTGATCCGGTATCTCATACCCAGGACGTAAAGGATACTGAGAAACAGTTCTATGTAATGAAAACACCCGAAGATGATGCATCAGCATACACTTTCTTCATTTGGGTGGCACGAGAAATTTGGCATTCCCCAATTTCCTGCTCTGTCTTATAACAATTATAAGTTGGAGCGGGAGCAACGTTCCCCAGCTCAGTATAATAAGCGGGTTCGGTCAAAACATCCGTATTATTATCTTGATTAAGGCATGACATGGTCGCTACCAGGAGAGAGAGAGAAGAAAACACTCAGCGTGCGCTTTAACAAGATTAGATTGGTTATTAATTTATCTAATCAGGATGTCTCCCACTGTTTTTGTCAAATCTTCCTTCAAACCGTAAAAGGAAAGACTAGCCGGAATTAATTACACTCTACAAGTTCGCCAATTTTTCAGCCATGCCAGTGTCGGTACTTTGAGGGAGGTTCCCCGTGCTTTCTCACAAACCTAATTAAAGTAAACATCGTTTTCCCAGGAGCGTAACCCCGTTAACACTTTTCTAGACACCTACTTGATCGGCTATTTGTAATGTGTAAAACTCTCCCAGGAGTAACTCTTACTCGCAGTGGGTATCGGGATCCAACTATCCCATAGAAGGTATGCAATCTCATTGCAAATTTCAACATTTGAAATTCCCAATAATATTTTACCCCTAGCGTGCTATGACCTTGACGCATGCCAAACAACCCATAGTCCGCTAGTCAAGTTCAACCCGTACATTTCTTGATTGAATTAAACCTACCCGCACAACCCTTGACGCATGCCAAACAACGCCGTACGAATACCCTAATCCAATCGCATTGTATGCTAGCAGATAAGCACTAGTTAGCTACCGTACACTATGCCTTGACGCATGCCAAACTACCGCAACACGAATACTAAGTAGTACTTATCTGAAATGACGGAGGGCTACGCAGGTTTTTAAGAAAACCATGAGCGTAATGAACTTTATATCGTTGTAGAATCAAGTGATTTTAAATGGAGTTTTTTAGGGCCTTTTCTAGTTTTGCTAAAGAGGTCACTCCCGGTGAAAGGATCGTCGGCTCTTTCCTCATCGAATAAGGCTCAGGATATTTCACAAATACCACTATGCAAAGCAAGAACTATAGAAACAATCAAAAGACAAACCGAGTTTATAGCATCTGCTAGTTTCACTAAAGAGGTCACTCCCGGTGAAGGGATCTCGGCTCTTTCCTTATCGAATAAGGTGCTGGATGTTCTACGAGGAACACCGCTATGCAAAGCAAGAACTAGAGCTACCAGTTTTTAAACAAGTTTCTACAACATTTTTAGGTTTCTTTTTAGTTTCATTAATCTCATTAATGAAGTCCCATTTTATTATGGTTCACAAGTATCACATTTGAAACGAAATCTGCAATATAATATATATCTCATATATATAATATAAACATTCGTCTCAGGCAGTAATATGATCTCATCACAGAACATTGCAGCAAAAGAACATATATGAAATATTGGATATACTAGGACATCCGTGTTTGTAATACGAGCCTGTATAAAACACGGATTCCACGGTCGCGATGAATAGCCAAACCCACATCTCTAAACCCCTACAAGAGCGGCAAGCAACACTGCCAATTCTAGGGTTAGGAGACCCGGTCTCGACTCCTCGAGATGGTTTCCTACTGGACCCTAGAACCCGGTTACTTGTTCCCCCCACCTTGGGTCTACCTAATGCGGAAAAGTAAATAATATACAATGGTGACATCATCCTCAGCCCGGAAGTGCCCTAATAAAAGAACATTACATACAAATAAATTTTACATGAATGAACAAGAAAAAACTCTCATCTTACATAAAACCCCCGGCTATTCAGAACGCAACAATCCAATATAACATTTCACAGCAACACATAATATCTTATATCATCAACGTAAACAAGTATACGTATCCTGATTGTCGTTGATGTATAGCAACGAAGCCGGCGATACACCACATACTACGCTTACGGTCACAGAAAAGAAAGTGTAAAACTACAACAGTTGGAATCCGCAACCTCCTTAGACATCGCATGCCTAACCAAATGAATTCCTTAGACATCGCTTGCCTAACAATTATAAACCCCGCATTTTAGTCTCATTATCAAAAACTCTTTTCAATATCTAGTCGGGCAATTCAACAAGATTCCCGTCATCCTGATCGAATGCTCGTCGCAAACTTTAGTAGACGGCCGCACCCCCGGATGCCGTCGACGAAGTGCAGTAAGGCGGAACACCGCTGCCGCAAGCACCTGAACGGATGCTTTTGGCGACGGGGTTCTCCTACAGTCACTTGGTCGGGGCTATGGGGCATGGCTGTCTATTAAGTTTACCCGGTGAGTATCCGCGTACGCTACGTGATTGCGACGGACTTTTGATCACATCAAAATTCCGTGGCAACCGATCAATTGAGACTGAACTGCTAGATTTATAACATTCAAATTAGTTATCTCATAACTACTTTTGGATTCCAAATATTGTATCACATTCCAGATAAAAAGACAGTGTTAAAATTTCCGATCGAATAATCAAACACCCAAGATTTCCCAAATAGCTCAACACTTGAGCGGAGTTCAAAAATATCCATCACATGCCACAGTACCGATGGTCCAGCCGTAGAAGGGTCAAGCCAACACCTCACATGTGGCACGCCGTACTGCCGCAAACCCTAAGGTTTAGAGGCAGTTCAAGATGGTCACATAATCGAGTTAAGGTTTTTTGTCTTCTAGAGGGTCCACCGCGTTACTTGCATGATTTTACGGAAGTTTCAAACTCGAGAAAAAATCCAACTTTTGAAAAAATTTCCGACATGGGAAAAAGTGAGTTATTGATATCCGTTCAAACTTTTTAACAGTTTCTAAAATTATCCGGAAAAAACTTAAACGAAGTTATATTATCCGATCGAATCAACGAGTCCCCAATAGATTCCAGAAAACTCAACACTTGAGCAAATTAAAAATTCCCAGAAGCAGTAGGTAACACATACGGATGTTACTGTTGGAAAATGATACCATAACACTTATTTATTGCAGCGGAACCGCCGCCAATACCCCAGTTTGGCCGCGGTTCCGCGGCGCTACAGTGGCCTTATGGTGTCGTTTTTCACAGGTGTCCATAGAATTCCCTGCTGATTTTTTTAAGGATTTTTAATATGGAAAAAATCACACAATAACAACAACTGAGACTTTTATCCCAAGCATATGGGGTAGGCTACATGAACCAACATGAGAATCACGCCGGGTCCAGCACATGAATCCTTTGTCTCCACTCACTTCTATCGAACAATATACTTTCATTGAGTCCTTTGGCAACCATATCGTTTCGTATCACCTCCATCCATGTTTTCTTCGGTCTCCCTTTTGCCCTTTTGCTATTGCCCATATCGAGAGTATCTATTCGTCGAACCGGTGCTTCCATAAGTCTGCGTCGCACATGACCAAACCATCTTAGCCGGTTTTCCCGCATCTTCTCCTCCATGGTTGCTACACCAACTTTTGCACGAATATCCTCATTTCGCACCTTATCTTTTCTAGTGTTACCGCACATCTAACGAAGCATGCTCATCTCCGCTACGTGCATCTTCTGTGTATGATGCTTCTTAGGAGCCCAGAATTCTGTACCATATAATAAGGCAGGCCGAATAGTGCTCCGATAAAACTTCCCTTTCAATTTTAACGGAAAGTTACGATCACACAAAATCACTGTTGCACTCTTCCATTTCAACCAACCAGCTTGGATCCTTTGATTAACATCACTATCGATCTCCCCATTCTTTTGGATGATGGAACCTAGATATCTAAATTGGTCGCTCGGTGATATCTCTTGCCCTTCCAATGTTATACCAATATGGTTTTGACTTCTCTGGGTACTAAATTTGCAGTGCATATATGCTGTCTTGGACCTGCTCAATCTGAATCCCCGAGATTCCAATGTTTGCCTCCATAATTCCAATTTGGCATTAACCCCTGCTTTCGTCTCATTTACTAGAACAATATCATCAGCGAATAGCATACACCAAGGTACCTCATCTTGGATAGTTCTAGTAAGCTCATCCATCACGATGGTAAACAAGAATGGACTTAATGCAGATTCTTGATGTAAACCAATAGTAATCGGAAAATCACTCGTTAAGTAGCCCCAAGTTTTGACATTTTCCACTACTCCATCGTACATACCCTTGATTATGCCAATATACTTGACGGGGACCCCCTTCTTCATCATTTTCCCCCATAATACCTCTCTAGGTATCTTGTCGTACGCTTTTTCTAAATCAATAAATATCATATGCAAATCTCTTCTCCTTTCTCGAAAACGCTCGACAAGTTGACGAAGCAAATGAATAGCCTCTGTCGTCGATCGTCCAGGTATGAACCCAAACTGGTTCTCTGTTATCTTAATATCCTTCCTTAGCCTGTGTTCAATCACTCTCTCCCAAAGTTTCATGGTGTGACACATCAGTTTTATTCCACAGTAGTTTGAGCAACTTTGAATGTCACCCTTGTTCTTGTAGATAGATACAAGGATACTTTTCCTCCATTCATTTGGCATCTTTTTTGTCTGCTAAATCTTATTAAACAGATCTGTCAGCTATTTAACGCCTATTTCTCCTAAGCATCTCCAAATCTCGATAGGAATCCCGTCAGGACCAACCGCTTTTCTTAAACCCATTCTGTTCAAAGCTTCTTTAACCTCAGGAAGTCTTATTTTACGCATGAAATCACGGTTTATATCTTGCGATTGAATGACAAGTCCATCCAAATTCTTAGTAAAGCTCTCATTGAACAATTTATCAAAATAATCTCTCCATCTTTCCTTGATATCCTCATCTCGAACTAAAACCTTCTGATTTTCATTTTTGACACACTTCACCGCACATAAGTCTCTAGTCTGCCTTTCTCGCATCCGAGCAATCCGGTATATATCATTTGCAGTCTCTTTAGTGTCTAATTTCTCGTACACCTCCTTGTAGACCTTAGATTTAGCTTCCCGAACAGCTTTCTTATCTTCCTTTTTAGCCATTTTGTACTTTTCAAATCTCTCCACATCTCTACTTTTCTTCAAATCTTTATAAGAATCCCTTTTAATTTTAATAGCAGCCTTTACATCTTCATTCCACTATGATATGTCCTTAGATGGTGGAACACCACCTCTCGACTCACCAAGTAGATCTCTAGCTACCTTCTTGATACAACTAGCCATTTTGTTCCATATTTTGTCTGGATCATCTTCCGACTGCCAATCCGCTTCTTGTACTACACGATCAATAAAAGCCTTTTGGTTACCTTCTTTCAATCGCAACCATTTAATTTTAGGCTCTACCATACGTCTAATCTTCCTAGGTTCTCTTCTAAATCGAAAATCTAGAACTAAAAGTCTATGTTGAGTGGTTACACACTCACCTGGCACTACCTTACAGTCGATACAACAACCTCTGTGTATTCTTCTCGTCAGAAAAAAGTCTATTTGACTAGCACTTGATCCGCTCATAAAAGTGATAAGGTGGGACTCACTTTTCCTAAACCAGGTGTTTGCTAAGATCAAGTCATAAGATAAAGAAAAATCTAGAATCGAGTCACCTACTTCATTCCTTTGTCCGAAACCAAAACCTCCGGGTTCGATCGGACTTTAAACTTCGCCTAGACTTCTCCTAAAGCTCTAGCTTGGCTCTGATACCACTGTAGGGTTGCTAGGTATACGCACAAGGGTCTACGAGGCATCAACCATGCCCGATTAAAAATTTAGCCGTGCCGAACAACCCAAAGCCGGATCTTTAAACTAAAGTTTATGCGAAAACAAGCATGTTAAACACTTTAACACTAAGTGAGAGGGATTACAACCTTTGTAGATCCGGTCCTTCACTTCTTAAGCTCCGTGTTGAGGTCCCTTCGCAGCGATCATCGTGTTCCGGACTCTCGAGAGGCTCCACGAAGAGAAAGATGCAGTCTTGCTTCCGATCTTCGATAACATAGATGATCTACCTTGAAGTTTCATTAACACAAGCTAACACTCACTAAATAAAGTGAACACTCTCATCTAAAGGGCAAGAGTAGATGAGGATGATGAAGTAGGATTTTTTCTCTCATTTGTTTTCTTATTCTCACTCATTTTCATCACTTAGGAAAAACCTAGAAAGCTTTTCCATGAAAAGAAGAAGGAAGAAGAAGAAGAATAAATCATTAGCATTCTTTTGTGATGAATAATGAAAGAATATAATGATCAATAATGCAACCATGGTTGCTAAACCTTTGTAGAGAATTAACCAAGGGAGTAGGGTTTGGGTTAGGTTAAAGATGAGTCACTTGTAAATATCTATTCCATGACAAAATAAAAACCTTCTAAAAACTTCTAGAAAACATTAACCCAAATCAAACCCTAATCTTGTTTAATCTCCACTAATCACGTTGCATTAGTTATCATATCATGTTACAATATTATATATCACATATATAATATTTATTGTTACAAAATAAAATAATACAATTAACATATATCGCATATATATCAATGTATTACCCGAGTGAGAAAAAGAATCTTTTAGTGAGCTAATATTAGTTAATGTAATTTAATATATCATATATATTATTATACATTAAATTATCGAATCAACATTTGATTCGACGATCCGACTATATCACAAATAATCGACTAATATGATGACCCGGGTATATCACATATACGCGGTCGATATCTCATATCGCGAGAATCCAATACGGTATCACATACCGCATTATCCTCGGTCCCGCACATATCACATATGTGCTCCTACTCCATTTTGCCTGAGTCAAGAAACCCCTGTGTAGGACTCTAAAGAAATGTCAATACACCGGCAGTAGGTGATGATCATATCAAACACCCACAAGCTGCAAGCGGTCAGCTAAACGTAACAGCCACCCAAGTATTGAGCGCTCAGAAGATCAACAAGCAAGCCTGCACATTCTCCTGTGAATCCAATCGGTAACACTCCCGTACAGTTCGGTCTCGTCGTCTGATATGCCGCATATCTCGCCTAGGGGTGGTAAACGTCAGACCCCAGTTGCTCGATAAGTCGTGTCGATATGAGGTCTATAACAGTTCGCGAAACTACTGATAACACTTACCAGTAAATCTCAGTAAACCTGTCCAGGGATTTCCAGTTATAGCCAATCGAACACAGCACAACATCAACTCCCTATACCGGGAGAGACGAATCCCCTCCTATCGCTCATTGCCTCCATGTGATTCGGGACTGTACCCAAAAGCCACCTTTTTGCACGCCCTCTTGGACGTGGTATGATGGAAATCAAAGCACAGTAGGAATCACACAAGACTCTATGACAATCTCGGGTCAACAGACTACTATGTACCAGTGTCACCGGAGAACTGCCATCTGAGGTGAGGTATAATACCATCTGGGAGTTCTCGGCGAGTCCGTCTAGTGTACCCAGTCTTTACTGAGCACCCGTACACCATCCTTGATGTCAAACACCGATGGATATGGGATCATCCATCGCCCATCATATGGGTCAAGATGTGTATACGCTAGTCTACTCAGGTGCATCGATGCTCTGTCTCGATACACCCTCGACTAGGAACAGTTATAGGATATACTCGTTGACTACCGTGGCCCCACTAGTATGATCTCATCATAGTCCCAGTAGTCGAGTACATATCCTAAGGGCTTTATCAACATGTAATATAGAGACAATCAGAATACATGTTAAGATAAAGTACAACAAGATAGCATACTATTATGTTGAGCAAGAAAGTCCTCCCTATATATGTCCAAGCATCCATTACAATATACGTCGTATGTACAGTAATGGCCTCTAGGGCATACATATAACTTACATGTGAGTGCAGCGGTGGCAACATCTCCACTATTAGATCAACTTAGAAGTTGAAATGGCACTCAGTGCCTATAAATAGGACCCTTAGCCCTTGAGATGATTTCTATTCATCTTCTTCTTGTTTTATGAGAATTTTTATTCTCCCACAGAGCATAGCTCTTCATTTTAAGAACATTCTTAAGGACAGAACTCCGCCAAACTTAGGTAAAGATTAAATCTTTTTAAAAGACCTTTTAGTAATATAAGGTTTTACCTATTAACAGAGATTCGCACTTCATAAATCGTTGATCTAAAGAAAACCCTTTTAGGGTTCCATTAACAGAGCTTTGCTCTCTTCAAACGACATAGATTTATTAATCTTTCATAAAGAACTCTGAAGAGTTTTTTAATAGATCTTAAAGATCATGAAATTTTATTCCATTAAAAGCTTCGCCTTTAGGGTTTCTGATGGGTTACTCCATCTTCCTCACAGAGCATGGCTCTTAGAATTCTCGGGGAATTTTTAATTCCCCTCATAATTGACTTTGACAGGTGTCACTCCTGTCTGTAGAGCATTGCTCTCGAGGATTTTAACTCCTTGGCCCGAGGGGTCTTTCCATTAAATGCGAAGTCCTTTTTAGGATTCCTTTCTTAATTGCACAGAATTAAATTCGTTGGGTGTTTTAACCAGTACTTGTTTAAATCTCCGTGTCTGTCTCGATAAGATATTTCCTAATCAGTCTGTCTACTAACTCTCACTGATTTTCTTTTTCAGACATTATGGCTGCTCATTTGTATGATTTCGATGAGATTATCTCTTATGGAGACATCCACTCACTCGGCTATTCCCAAAACCAAGAGTTAATAAACACCCAGTGCATTGAAATTATGGGTATAATGGCCGACTGCTTTCTCGTCGTTCCTCTCTCCTAAAGCTTATTGTGGGAGATCTGGGGAGCACTTCCTCTATTTTATCTTGGCATGCCGCTTAAGGAATTGGACGGCACCGAAGATAAGGTGCACTCGGTGTATATGATGGGCCTAATCTTAAAGAAAAGGCGAGACAACCTTATTGATATCCTGCATCAAGCTTTTCAGCAGGCGGTGATACTTGCTGCCTATTGAAGGGTGGAAGAAATCAGTGAGGATCCTGACACTTGTGATCGTGAAAGGATGCATACGAAGATGGTCCGAGAGGCCCGTAAAATTTCGGACGGCCTCACCTTTGAATTTCTCAATCCATGTCCTAGATTTGATGTCATGCCTTTGTAAACATTCTAATTATGTTTTTGTTTAATGTTTTCCTGAATGTAGGCATTTTCTGAAGTATGAATAGAAAGCCTTTTCATTTCCATGTGTTTATTTTATACATCAAACTTTTTCGCACATGCATGAATGGGTATGCCTTGAACGCTTAACTGAACGTAAATCAAATGTGCTCTTTACTGTCGCTTTCTTCTCTTTTTCTTTGTTGCCGGCATGTTACCTTAGTAAGCGTAGCATGTAGATGATAGAGAGAGCATTCCGTTTTGAACACTTCGAGAGGTAGTGATGGCTTAGGAAGCATGTTCAGATCCGCTGCCTAAGGCTTTTCAACTTTACGAGTCGTGAGGGTCTCATAAAGAATTTTTTCCCTACGAGTCGAGAGGATCTCGCAGGTGTATTTTCTCATTAGGAATCGTGAGGATTCCTGAGTGAGTTTTCTCTTATAAGTCGTAAGGATCTTACAAGAGGGTTTTCTACTTTACAAGTCATGAGGACCCATAAGTGATGGATGAGGTTGACATTATCTGCATTTCACGGAGTCAGAAGTTGCTCTGGGCGTTTCCCACGGAGTCAAGGTTGACTTTTGCCGTGTTCTACGGGGCCAGTATTTGCTCTGGATGCTTCTTACGTGGTCAGGATTGATATTGCTGTGTTCCACTAGACCAGGATTTGCTCTGGATGCTTCCCACGGGGTCAGGATTGACATAACCGTATTCCGCAAGGAACAGGTTTCGTTCTAGACGCTTCTCACGTAGTCAGGATTGAAACTAGCTGTGTTCCGCAAGGACCATGATCCGCTCTGGGTGCTTCTCACGGGGTAAGATTGACATAATCCGTGTTCCGCAAGGACCAGGTTCCGCTCTGGACGTTTCCCACGGGGTCAAGATTGACATAGGCCGTGTTTCACGTGACCATGAATTTTCTCTGGATGCTTCCCACGGGTTCATAGCCGTGTTCTGCGAGGACCAGGATCCGCTCTAGACGTTTCCCACGGGGTCAGGATTGACATAAGCAGCGTTCCACGAAACCAGGAATTTTCTCTGGATGCTTCCCACGGGGTCGGTTTGACATAGCCGTGTTCTGCGAGGACCAGGCTCCGCTCTGGACGTTTCCCACGGGGTCAGGATTGACATAGGCCGCGTTCCACGTAACCAGGAATTTGCTCTGGATGCTTCCCACGGGGTCATAGCCGCGTTCTGTGAGGACCAGGCTCTGCTCTGGACGTTTCCCATGTGGTTAGGATTAACATAAGACGCGTTTCACATGACCAGGAATTTGCTCTGGATGCTTCCCACGGAGTCATAGCTGTGTTCTGCGATGACCAGGCTTCACTCTGGACGTTTCCCACAGGGTCAAGATTGACATAAGCCACGTTCCACGAAACCAAGAATTTGCTATGGATGCTTCCCACGGGGTCGGTTTGACATAGCCGTGTTCTGCGAGGGACCAGGCTCCGCTTTGGACGTTTCCCACGGGGTCAGGATTGACATAGGCCGCGTTCCACGTAACCAGGAATTTCTAGAAGCTTCCCATGGGGTCTGATTGACATAGCCGTGTTCTGCGAGGACCAGGCTCCGCTCTGGACATTTCCCACAGGGTCAGGATTGACATAGGCCGTGTTTCACGTGACCATGAATTTGCTCAGGATGCTTCCCACGGGTTATAGCCGTGTTCTGCGAGGACCAGGCTCCTCTCTGGACGTTTCTCACGGGGTCAGGATTGACGTAAGCCACGTTCCACGAAACCAGGAATTTGCTCTGGATGCTTCCCCGGTCGGTTTGACATAGCCGTATTCTGCGAGGACCAGGCTCCGCTCTGGACGTTTCCCACGGGGTCAGGATTGACATAGGGCCGCTTCCACATAACTAGGAATTTGCTCTGGATGCTTCCACGGGGTCAGATTGACATAGTCATGTTCTGCAAGGACCAGGCTCCGCTCTGAATGTTTCCCACGGGGTCAGGATTGACATAGGCCGTGTTCCACGTGACCAGGAATTTGCTCTGGATGCTTCCCATGGGGTCTGATTGACATAGCCGTGTTATGCGTGGACCGGGCTCCGCTCTGGACATTTCCCACGGGGTCAGGATTGATATAGGCCGTGTTCCATGTGACCAGGAAGGGTTGACTTTATCCGCATGTTACGGAGTCGGGGTTTGACTCTCGGTTATTTATGCATCGCCGAGTTATGGAACTGGGAATTTCCGCGGTTCCGTTTGCTGATGTCCTGTCTGTTGAGATGAGACAGATATTGAGATGATCTCCAGGCCGTCTGTAAACCATTGAGATTTGGCTTCTTCTTCTGATGGAGCCTGGGGAGGGAAGGTGTGATTCCTTCTTTGTTTGCGCCCCTGGATTGTATACAGGGATTGATGTGATATCACCTGTAGGGCAAATTTTTTTTATTTCTTTCCGCGATGCTCTATATTTCAGCTTTTATATCGCGATGGTCGCGATTGCCCAATCATTTCGGCTATTTTTCGCGGTGCCAATCATTTTGGCTATTTGTTTTATTTTTACTCGCTGCTTTTTATTGCGAGTTGCCCAATCATTTCGGCTTTTTGTATGCATACATTTTTACTTGCTGATTTCCTTACAAGTTGCCCCATCATTTCGACTATTTCATATGCATTTTTTTGCTCGTTGACTTTTTGCCATGAGTATGGAACTTGGAATTTGATACCGATTAGGCATCAGTATCGCTACAACTGGGATATTTCCAGGAGCGAATCATCATTTGCCATCGTCGATGTCGAACAAAGGTGGCTTAGCAAACAGGGTTAAGATCCTGTCGACCAAGGCTTTTGACTTCATGAGCCGTAAGGGTATCATAAAGGTATTTCTCCCTACGAGTCATGAGGATCTCATAGGTGCGTTTTCTCCTTAGGAATCGTGAGGATTCCTAAGTGTATGGCTTCTCGTAAGTCGTAAGGATCTTACAAGAGTGTTTTCTCCGTATAAGTCGAGAGGACTAACAAGGGTTGTCCACTGTGTGAGCATATCCCTAGTCTCTAGTGGGACTTCGTTAGGGAAATGTTTATTTGCTCCCGTGGATTGTATACAAGGGTCAATACTGAACCACTTGTAGGGAAAAGCTGGAGGTTGTGATGGCTTAAGAACAGGTTCAGATCCCTGTGGCATAAGGATTTTGAATCCTATGAGCCGTGAGGGTCTCAATGGGGTGTTCTCCTTACGAGTCGTGAGGATCTCGCAAGTGTAATTTCTCCTTAGGTATCGTGGGGATCCCTAAGTATGGTGCTCCCTTGTGAGTTGTAAGGATCTCACGCAGGTGGTTTCTCCTTACAGGGTCGAGAGGACATTGCAAGTGTCTTTTAATGAGATTGATCCCTTTCGGGTTTTCACAAAACTCGTCGGTAGTCCTGCTGTTTTTACTCACGGAGCCCTTTCGGGTTTTCATCCGTGCTTATTTTGCTTATGGACATACCGTTTTCCTTTTTATTATTATTATTATTATTTTTATCTCAGCCTTGGGATGCTGCGATCCGTAGTAGTTTATCGACGTCTCGGTCAATAGCCAGTTTTAGGACATAAGGGTCCATCGTTAGTTTAAGGACGTTTCGGTCCGTCATTAGTTTTAGGACATTTCGGTCCGTCTTTAGTTTAAGGACGTTTCGGTCCGAAAGCCGGCTACTACTTATAGAGTTTGGGCTTAGAAAGATAGCGAGCAGACATAGTCATAGTCGTCGTCATCTATCGTTTACCTAGGCCGTGACTCATCAGGCATAGTATTTTTTTAGGAAGCGACCGTTTATTGGCCTAACAGGTCTTTCACTATGCATGTCCATAAGTAAGTAGGCTCTACCCTGGTAAACTTTGTCTATGATATACGGGCCTTCATAGTTCGGCTCGAACTTCTCCCGCTTGGCACGATTGGGGATCATAGGTCTTTTGACCACTAGCATGAGTTCGCCTTGGTGGAATGTTCTCGGCCTAGTCAATCTCTCATATGAGCGCATCATCTTTGCTTTATAAGCCTCCAAATTTTGCTGCGCCATGAGCCTAGTTTCATCAAGGGCGTCGAGCTCCTCAAGCTGAAGGTGAGCATTTTCTTCGTCTATTAGCTCGTAGTGAACCGCCACTCGTAGAGAGGGAAACTCTATCTCAAGGGGGAGTACCGCTTCTGTGCTGAATACCAATGCATACGGCGTTGTGTTCGTAGCTGTTTTGAACGTGGTTCGATACGCCCAGAGAGCTTCATGCAGTTTCTCGTGCCGGTACTTCTTATTTTGAGACACCGTCTTTTTCACGATCTTCGTCAAGGTCTTGTTGAAAGCTTCAGCTAGACCGTTAGCTCGAGGTTTATAGACTGAAGAGTATCTCCAGTCTATGTTATGCTGTTGTGCGAAGAGACTGATCTTGTGCCTTCTATAGGCTGGCCTGTTATCGGAGATAATCCGTCGCGGAGTGCCGAACCGATAAATCACGTGTGTTTTGAAGAAATGGAGGATATTCTCCGTCTTCACTTCTCTTAGTGGTACTGCTTCTGCCCACTTAGAGAAGTAATCGGTTGTTGCTAGTATGAACCGATGTCCTCTGGACGATACTAGTTCGATGGGCCCGATTATGTCGGTTCCCCGCATTTCGAATGTCCAGCTAGCCACCGTTGGGTGTAGCAGATTTGGATGCTGGTGGATGAAGTCTCTGTGACTCTGGCACAAGTGGCACTGCTTCGCGTATTCGAGGCAGTCTTGGAGCATCGTGGGCCAATAGTAGCCCATCCTTTTGATCTTCAGCTTCATCTTCGGCCCGGCTTGGTAAGAACCGCAGAGTCCATCGTGAGTTTCTTGGACGACTCTCCTTGACTCTTCAGGTCCCAGGCATCTTAGCCAGAGTGAATCAAACGATCTCTTATACAGAGTATCATTTCATGAGCTGATGTCTTGAGGACGCATCTTCAGGCGTTTGACGGGATTTGAAGTAGTCTATGAAGACTTCTCTCCAATCCTTAGCATTTTCATGACCTTTTATTTGTAAGGCTGTTTGCTTGGCCGCTTCCTTTTCTTTGGACGACTCCGGAGATATTTCTGCCGGTGCAAGAACCCGACGGCTTTGCACAACTATCCTCACATCATCGAGGTTTTCATCGGCCAGCTCTTTAGCAAGCTTGGCTAACGCATCCGCCTTGCTATTTTCCGCAAACGGTATGCTCCCCAGGGTATATGCAGGGATTTGAGTCAGCAATTGCTGCACTCTCTCTCTGTATTTCACCAGCTCTGGCTTGCACGTTTGATAGTTGCCTTTTACTTGACTAACGACCAGTTGGGAGTCTCCGTATATGAGGAGATTTTCAATTCCCATGTCGATAGAAATCTCAAGACCTGCTATCAAAGCTTCGTATTCGGCTTTATTATTCGCCCTCGGCTCTGTCAGGGAGAAGGCAAAGCTCATTATCCCTCCTTGTGGAGTCACGAAGATGAGGCCTACCCCTGATTTGATTATGGGGGTTCTTTGTTTGCGCTTCTTCATGGAAGATGCTCCGTCGAAGTAAAGTTTCCATCGGGTATCATTCTCTCTTCTCTCTCCGTCGATCGTGTCAAACGCGTACTCGTCGGGCAATTCGCAGTTCAGAGGAGAATCGGTGGGTATCGGATGTTCAGCGATGTCCTGGCCTTTCACTGTCTTGAGAGGACGACAAGTTATCGAGAATTCCATCAAGAGCATGGCCCATTTAGTGAGCCATCCTGTTAATATGGCTTTCGACATCAAGCATTTGAGAGGATCCACCTTTGATATGAGATGGACCTCATGTGCCAACGCGTAATGTCTGAGCTTCGTTACCGCGAAGATCAATGCCAGGCAGTGTTTTTCGATGGGAGAGTAATTATTTTCTGCCCCCAGGAGAACTCGACTCAAATAGTAAAGGGCTCTCTCTTTCCCTTGGTCGTTTTCTTGTGCCCACAGCGCGCCTAAAGAACCTTCGAGGGAAGGTGTATACAGAATGAGGGGTTTTCCCTTAACCGGAGCAGTTAACACCGGAGGATTCTGTAGGTATTGCTTGATTTCGTCGAGTGCGCTTTGGCATTTGCGATCCTAGACGAACGGGGTTCCCTTCTTCATCAAGTGACTGTAAGGACGGCACTTGCCGGAGAGATTGGCTATGAATCGCCGGATATACGCGAGTTTTCCTTAGAGAGACCACAGTTGCTTGAGAGTCCTTGGCGGAGGCATTTCCATGATCGCCTTGATCTTCGATGGGTCTATTTTGATGCCTCGGTGTCGGATGACGAATCCCAGAAACTTGCCCGAGGAAACTCCGAACGCGCATTTGAAAGGTTTCATCTTCAAGTTGTATTTCCGAAGGCGCTGAAACACGATCTTCAGATGCTTTAAATGTTCCTCGTATGATTTGCTTTTAACTACGAGGTCGTAGATATAGCATTCGACAAATTCATGTATGAGGTCGTCGAAAATCTTCATCATGGCTCTCTGATAGGTGGTACCGGCGTTCTTCAGACCGAAAGGCATCACCTTATAGCAGAATATGCCCAAAGGGGTTCGGAAAGCGGTATGCTTCTGGTCTTCGGGATGCATCTTTATCTGATTATATCCTGATGAGCCATCCATGAAGGAGAAAACTTCATGAGTGGACGTATTATCTATCATCAGCTCAGTGACTGATACTGGGAATTCGTCCTTCGGGCAGGCTTTCTTGAGATCTCGAAAGTCCACACATATGCACACAGTCCCATTTTTCTTCATCACTGGGACGATGTTGGAGATCCAGTCAGGATACTGAACCTCTTGGATGAAGCCGGATTCGATTAGCTTCTTGACCTCGGCGTTGATGCTCGTCTCAAGTTCGAGCCTCATTCTTCTCGGTGCTTGTTTGATCGGCTTGACGTCCGGAGATATTGCCAATTTGTGTACAGCTATTTCTGGATCTAGCCCCGGCATCTCGGAGTAGTTCCATGCAAAGCAGTCCTTATGCTGCATGAGCACGTCCCTTAGCGTAGCCACCAGATCAGTCGAAAATAATGTATTTTTAACACGTCAATTTCCCTATCATTTGCACTCATCTAGAAGTGTTCGGTTTGCATATTACACATATTAGCAAAACAGTCGTAAAATACCAGATTACCTGTGTTGTATACTAAAACCGGCATTTTAAGGGAAATTGAGTGTTTATCATGGCATCACATCATCCTTATATAGCGCAACACTTGTTTCGAAGTCTGTGCAGGAAATTTCAGGAACCGAGCCAAAATTGTCAAAAGTGCTGATCAAAATTACACCAAGTCTAAGTCTGGTGATCTGGCAGTGAACAATAAGGTGTAAAACTATTCCAAATATGTATTCAAGGCCCATGGACCATTACTAACATGTACCAGAAACTCCAAGCTCTAAAGCCACTATTGGGCCGCGGATCCGCGGCCACGTCAGCAAGGTGTCAGCGTCGCTTCAGTGCAGAACTCTTATGTCAATGTGTACATTCATTCCCGCCACTGAATTTCCAGAGAACTCCAGAAATATCTATCAGTATTGTAAAGGCTCTTTGTTAAGCTAAACACTCCAACCTTCCTAAGCAAGCTTCCCCCTTAATTACCTTAAAGCCTAGAAGGTTCTCCCTAACCTCCAACCTTATGAAGGAAGCTAACCCTAACTAACTCACTCTAGAACCTTCCTCCTAATTACCAAGCTTATGAGAGAAGCTAACCTAATCCTAGCTTCTTAAGGAAGCTAATCATTCTTAAGTTTATAAAAGGAACCCTAGGCTTCACTTGAAAAGGGTTGTTCAACAATTCTTCCTACAAGTTGAGTGACACAACTTGTAACCCTAACCCTAATTCAAATTCTAAAGCCAAATTCAAGATCCCGAATACCAAATCAAGCGAGAAGCCTTCAACCTTTTAGGAGCGGAGCCGATCTTCAATCGAGCAAGTGATCCAAGCCGATCCGCGACTCAAGGAGACGAGCGAAGCCAAATCGACGATCGAGTTCATTCCTCATTGTAGTTCTTGAGCGAATTGTAACGGAATTGTTGATAAATAAAAGGTGAAATTCTTTAATCTTGCTTTCTTCAATCTTTTAGGAGCGGAGCCGATCTTCAATCGAGCAAGTGATCCAAGCCGATCCGCGACTCAAGAAGACGAGCGAAGCCAAATCGACGATCGAGTTCATTCCTCATTGTAGTTCTTGAGCGAATTGTAACGGAATTGTTGATAAATAAAAGGTGAAATTCTTTAATCTTGCTTTCTTTAAATTCTTGCATCATGATTAGATCTCAATTTGTGATTGTGGTTCTTGTGGTAATGTTTGAGTAAAACTCCGCTCGTAAAGGAGTCGAGACGATCAATAGAATGATGATGTAACAAATCATAAAACAATTCTTAAGTCCTACGAGTTTGTAAGCCCTACGAGTTTGTAAGCCCTAGCAAATTGAAGAATCGACGACCTAGTTTCGTTGCGATGCTTTCTTGATTGTGTTCGCTCGAAATTAGGGATCCATGATCGATTCTTGAATTTACTAGAGGCTAGTTTTTGAATGAGATTCATCTAAGGGACAAGGGATAGAAGATGAAACCCTGGTTTCACAAGAAATCCCTAATTCTCGTTGATCATCATCGATCTAGTATCAATTCATCAATGGATAAGAATATGTAATTGCTAGATTTCATCACATCTATAGATCCGATCGATTCCTACGAGCCTCACTTCGAATCTTAATATTTGGTTTGGAAATCATAAATTCTCAATTCTTGATTTTAATGTTTTCTAGTTATTAGATCTAAATTTTACTAGTTCTTGAACTTCAAATCTATAAATCATGAATTGTTTCTTTTATTTTCTTTAAATTTTCGACTCATCTAATTCGAAATACGAACGATTACACTTTCCCTGTGGACGATCCGCACTTACTAACGCACTACAAATCGACACCGTTATTGATTGCGGTCAAATATTTTTTGTTGTGATTTCTTATACAATTTTCTACATACACCCCGAGACATCATTCAATCAAATGGCACCATTGCCGGGGATCGTGCGCTAATTCGTTCGTTTTTTGAAATTTGAGTTGAAAAGTTTATTCCATTATAATTTTGAGATCAAAATTCGCGCAAAACACTAAACGATTGTTGTGATTTGTTGCGAGGAAATCTGGAAGTTGTGGAGCAAGTGAATTTTTTTCCAGATTATTGCAGAGGACTCAGGGGCTGAACAGAAGCTCTCTGTAAAATTTTCATGCAGTGAACAGTTCAAGAGGCGGCGTTTCCGCGGCAATAGCTTGCTCCTGCGGCTGAACCGCGGTGTTACAGTACCATCGCTGCACAAAAAACTGCTCTGTAAAATTCTTTCTTTCTTATCTCCTTCTCAATCTGCTCCAATTAACAATTTGCTGCAGGTTACTTTGCAAAAATTCGCAGCGCCGTAAAAAGCAATAAAAAAATTGTGCGTGTTTTGATTTCTTGGTTGTTTGCATATTAATACGGAAATTAAGGGGCAAAGGCCAAATCCAGATTAGGTGGGGAGTTCATTACCCTTCCTAAGCCCCAAAAATCACAAACTTGCATCCGCATTACCCTCATTAACTAAAAGAAATCTAGACATGACTCTGAGGACCGTCGCGTTCACTTAGGACAAGAGAAGGCCGTGGGTAATTCATTGTTTATCCGCGTTTCTTTTGTGGTGTCTAAGGCAAGTATGTCGAAAGCTAGTGGTTACTTAATTAGGCCCACTACTTATGTAGTGGAGAACCTCCCACTTATCTGGCACTTACCTGGCCACAGGAGAGAGAAAGAGGCAGTGGAGGATTGATCCTGCGACTTGTCTTTTGGCAGTTAGGAGCGGTCTAGTGCCTTGACCTAGGTGACCATTAGACTTAGGGTTTTGCTTGTTGCATTTGTTGTGATCGCATCATTTTTTCAAAAATCCGTATATTTTTCAAAACAAACACCAACACTTCATTCATTTCCCCTAATTATATTCACGCTGCCACTTGTACTAAACCCTTTTAGTGCAAGATAGGCTGGACACGGGATTCTAGTGCCCGTTTAGTCCGCGTTCCCCCGATCGACTCCGAAGTCGGTATTTCTACATTTACTTCTTCTTTACCCACCACCACACCCACATCGATGGATCCTTCTTCATCGAACTTCTTTACCACTAATCTGCCGCCGTCCGTAGGTGCGCAGAATCCACCCCGCATCTCTCTCAAAGAGAGGTGCTATCCTATGCGAGGTCCTCTTTCGACCTGTCTATCCATTCCACCAGCCAACGGGGATAATTTTGAGATTAAACCCCAATACATCAACCTTCTACCCAAATATCAGGGTCTCGAGTCTGAAGACGCATATGTCTTTATTACCAAATTTGAAAATGTATGCGCAATGATAGGTACGTCACAACTTTCTGTGGATACTATGTGTAACACCCGAGACCAATAATACTATGTATATTACTAGTTGAGGGTTATATTTTGCTCATTCCAATTTTCCTGATTTTCTGGTGGTTATTGCTAAATTTTACCCGGTTAAGTCATTTTGGCACATAACAAATTTTAAGTCCGAAAATGAAATTTAAGATGTCCATGTTGGCCTACTCGCCGCCACTAGTCGCGTGGTAGCGTCCGCGTGCCGAGATTCCGTTCCGTTTGGTTAAACGGGCCAGTTTGGGCGACTACGCGCGCGTGCAAGTGTCCGACTTGGGGGCATGCATTTTAATCACTAAACATCTCTTTTCAAAATTTGGAACCCGCTTAAAATCCTATAATTTGAATTTGGAACATTTGGGCGCAACCCGGGCGCGATTTGGAAATGTTTCATTTCGCGCCAAAAAGGGCCCGTTTCAATTTAATATATAAAACTAAAATATATACATACGAATTTATTCCTAACAGTTTATCCCCTCAAATCCTTAACCAAATATTTTCCCTTACCTCCCTGCAGCCAATCGCGAGCTTGGGTTTTCCCCACGTGGGCCCCGCTCCTTTTCCCCATCTCTGTCTCTCTCCTCATTCTCTCTCTCTCTCTATCTCACCAAATCATTCTCTCTCTCTCCCTCTATATATTCGAAACCATGCACAGCCGCCTCAACCCATCTTCCTCCCCATCACGAAACCCAAACCCTAACCCTAGTTTCCGCGACCTCACCGCCGATCCCCCGCGACCTCGCCGTCGCCACCCTCGCCACCGAGAGCCAGCCACACCTCCTCCCTCCTTCCTCCTCTCTCTCCTGCGCCTGCACCCAACGCCTCGACGCCTCCATCACCTCGCAGACCTCGCCGTCGACGCCACCCCTCGTCGTCGACGACTCCCGCGACTCCCTCTCACCCTCCTCGTCCCGACCTCGTCGTCGCTGCCCTCCTCCCTTCGCCGGAACACCAACACGAGCCCTAACCCCTCGCCTACCCCGCTGTTCGCCGGAGAAACGCGCCGGCGACCTCGTCGACGCCACCTCCGACCACCTCCCTTCCCCCTCGACCACCAGAGTCGACTACCACCCTCACACTCGCTGCAGCACCCTCGTTCCAGCAAACTCCGGATTTTTCCAGCCACCGTTCTTCGCCGTCGCTGCCTCGCCGGCGTCCCAGTGCCGTCGAGCCATCGTGTTTGCACCCTGTTTCTTCTCTGTGAGTTTTCCTTATGCTTCCTTTTGGTACAATCCCTTCGCTGGTCGTATTTTGCGTGTATCGTATCTTGTTGCTAACTTGTTACCGATGACATTTTGCCGGAATCCGACCGTGCCGTCTTGGCGAACCCGACGCTCCAGCGAAGCCCCCTGGTCCGTGTGATCCCGCTGACCTCTGTTGGGACTCGATCCATGGCCCGTGCTATCTTACCGCGTTTTCTGCCGACATCGCATCCGTGTTCCCGTTTGCAGACCGTCGAGGCAAGTATCTAAATACTTGCTTGAACATGCTAGCGTGCGAGATCTAGTCTTGCCACGCAATTTAATTCAAACTATTTAATACCGTAACTTAGTGATGGCATTTGATATCGTGTTATTGCTGTTATCTTTATAATAGAATCGTTACAACAGTTCCTCGGAATTAATTAACCCACATCAATCCATGCTTTAACTAATAAAACGACTGAATCATATCTGCTTGAACTGTTAAACCATTCTTGAGACAATTATTATACTTAGTATAATTTCATGTAGTTCCTTAATTTATAATTGTGAATATTGCTATACCTTGTGGCTATTGCACCCTAAAGATGATTGAACATGTTAGTAAGAGAATATAAACATCACGGTAGTTATATGGAATATTGTGGTTAAATGCTGTTTCCTGCTGTTGTTCATTATTGATTGTGTACCTGTCGTGAGCACTTACCCGATTGCACGACATATTGGCCTGACCCTGATACACCTGACATATACATACATACCGACCCATCCTGTCGTACCATGACATTACTTGTTCCCTGATTTCATGCCTAATGCCGACAACCTGACCGTTCCTGCTGTCGATCCAGACAGACCTACTTCTACTTGATCTTGTTGGCATTAGTCCATGACTACTGAATACCTGACCTGACATACATAGCTTGGGGGTATGGGGAAATCAAAGGTGAAACCGACTTGTAACTCAACAGTTCGATACTTGTTCTGATCAGTCTTACGGGCTTGGCCAGCTCCGGAGTGGTGATGCTAACACTACTCGTCCATCTTGCTACCTTTTACTGCTTAGCGGCACGTCTCGGATTCAGCCCCGAGGGCTTTGACCGTAGTCCCGGGCACGCACGGGATACTATTGAGTTACATCGACGATTCATCAATTGGTTTCAAAGAATATAGAGTAGAAAACCTGATAGGACAGTTTAGTCACCATTGCACATTACCCTGCTTGTTACTTCTTATTACTGCTTTATTCATGTTCATGCTTGCATTGTTTATTACCATGTTTATACTGTATACTTGATATCATGACGCGCTGACGTCTGGGTTTTGCATGGCCCAGATTCCGTACCTTTGTCGTCGACCGAGCAGGAGTACTTCAGCCAGCAGGCTGAACAGTGAGTCCTTAGGATTTAGTTTATTTATTGCCTTTCATTTCCAGATGTGAGCCCGCATTATGGGACGTACTGTTTATTCATTGTATTGGATCATTAGATTCCGCACTTATTGTTTATTGATTCTTGTTATTATGGACTTGGACATGTATTAGTTTAGTTTATTTTACTGTTCTTGATATCTCTACAACCGTAATGTGACTGTGGACGGATGCGTCCTACCCGCAGGTAGCATGGTTGGCTATGTCATGTGCCCAAGTTTGCGTGCTCTGGGAAGCGGGGCGTGACATGGTTCTTTTGGTATCAGAGCCATAGGTTAATTGGGTTGATTCTTTGTAGTTGGGTATTGCACCCGATACACGAATCAAAATACCCGTGATTAGGAGACATGTCCTGCCACCTTGACCGTTTTACCGTCCTTGAATCATTCTTCCAGATCATGTCGACATGCAAACTTACTTTGCATTGTTAACTCGAAAACCTAACTTCTTGTTATCTCTAGGACTTAGGCGACTTGGGTGGAGTTAAGTAATTGCGGCTATGATACCGCGGCATAGCTACAATGCAGCACTCTATTTAAGTATCTTGGAGTTCTAGCCTTGATTTATATATATTGAATCTATCATCATGCTAATGTTGTTTGTTTTGATTTCAGGACCATGGCAGATAAGAATTTCAAGACGTATCAGAGGCGTGTGGATGAAGCCGCCATGTTAGGAGTGATACGTGGGATGTTGGAAAATCAGAAGAGGCAAACTGAGCTGATCCAGCAGCAAGCAGATTCATTTCAGGAGGGTTTGCAGGCTATGCAGCAGTCTGTAAACACCGCTGTAGCGAAGCCAGTCGACCGAGTAGGGACTGTGGCAGATTTCAGACGGTTGGGTCCTACTACTTTCACTGGCTTGGAGGAGCCGTTGCCAGCCGAGCAGTGGCTTGTGGACACGGAGAATTTACTGATTGCAGCACAGATCCCAGAAGACAAGAAAGTTGATGTGGTGCGCAATCAGCTGGTGGATTACGCCCGAGAGTAGTGGCTCGTGGAGGAGACCCGCTTGTCCAAGCCAATCAGTTGGGCGGATTTCTCCAAAAGTTTCTTGGAAAAGTTCTTCCCGCAGACTGCACGGGAGGAAATGGAGGAGAGATTTATTGGGCTGAAACAAAATGGAGCAGCTGTGGATGTACATGCAGCGGAGTGGACGAGACTTAGCCGTTTCGCTGGACCCTTAGTCGCCAAGGAGGCAGACAGGGCGCGAAGGTTCATGCGCAGTTTGGATGTGGACATCCAGAGGCAGATTGTCTCCCTGGGTTTAACCACTTTCTCGCAGGTTCTTACGGCAGCCAGAGAGCTGCAGAGTTTATCAGGATCGAAAGGGAACCTTCACCAGACAGCAGTTGCAGCCAGGAAGCCTGCATTTGTGCCTAACCGAGATCATGGGCGCAAAGGTATTCCAGTGGACCGTCGAGGTGTAGCGCCAATGAAGAAGCCTGTGATCGTTGATCGAAGGAAGAGCGTGACTTGTGATTATTGCCGATTACCTGGGCACGTGCAGAAGGAGTGTCGAAGGAGACTGGGACTTTGCCTGGTTTGTGGAGCAGCCGATCACGCAGTCAGTGCTTGTCCGTCGAAGCTTCGCACGAGAGATGATATACAGAAGCCTCCGCAGAGACCGTTCCAAGGGCAGAAGCAGCTGACACAAGGACCCAACCAGGGTCGAGCTTTCACTTTGACAGCTGAGGAAGCCAAGGCATCAGGAGAAGTGGTTTCAGGTACTGTACTCGTTCGTGGTTTTCCCGCTTTGGCATTATTTGATTCCGGAGCATCCCACTGTTTTATGTCATCCAAATTTATAACTACACACTCGATCACCTGCACGACCCTGTCTAGTTTCTGGGACATACACACTGGGAATGGGAAAATCATAGCTAGTAAGGAGTGTAGAGATTGTACAGTTGTCGTTTGCGGACGGGAGCTTTTTGCAGATTTCTTGGTGATTGATACGGGCAGCTATGAAGTAGTCTTGGGAATGGATTTTCTTGGCACTTTCCACGCACACATTGATTGTAGGGCAAGGAAAGTAATTTTCCAGATTCTCGGACACCCTGAGTTTACTTTCATCGGAGGAAGCAGTTCTGTCGGGCCAGTCGAGTTTAGGGCTAGGCCGACGAACAATGTTCTTGCGGCTATGGTAGTGGATAGTAATGAAGAGCCGGCAGTTGTTCGCGACTTTATGGATGTGTTTGAAGATATTTCGGGCTTGCCGCCGAAGCGAGATGTGGAGTTTGCGATTGACCTCATTCCTGGCGCAGCGCCAGTGTCAAAATCTTATTATCCGATGGCACCGGTGGAATTGGAAGAAGTTAAGAAACAAGTGGGTGAATTACTCGAGAAGGGATGGAGTCGAAGCAGCAACTCGCCGTGGGGAGCTCCAGTTCTTTTAGTAAAGAAGAAGGATGGCACGAGAAGGATGTGCATTGATTACCGAGAATTGAACCGGGTGACTATTAAGAACAAGTACCCGATCCCTCGCATTGGAGAGCTCTTTGAGCAGCTTAGTGGCGCGAGGGTATTCTCGAAACTGGACTTGCGATCAGGATATCATCAGGTCCGAGTGAAGGCAGAAGACATTTGCAAGACGGCGTTTCGGACTCGGTATGGGCATTTCGAGTACTTAGTGATGCCCTTCGGAGTGACTAATGCGCCGGCAATATTTATGGATTTGATGAACATGATCTTTTCACCGTTCTTGGACCAGTTTATTGTGGTATTCATTGACGATATTTTGGTGTACTCGAAGAGTCCGGAGGAGCATGCTGAGCACTTAAGGATCGCACTGCAAACGCTGAGACAGGAGAAATTATTCGCGAAGATGAGTAAGTGCGAATTCTGGCTGGAAGAAGTGAAGTTTCTGGGGCATGTCGTGTCGGGCGATGGAATCGCCGTTGATCCCGAGAAGATTGCAGCAGTTCGAGATTGGCCTATTCCGAAGAATGTTGCGGAGATAAGGAGTTTTCTTGGACTCGCCGGATACTACAGAAGATTTATGGAGAACTTCGCTCGTCTAGCTGAGCCGTTAACCAAGCTTACGCGTAAGGAGGTACCGTTTGTTTGGACGGATGGATGTGCATTGGCCTTCGAGACGTTGAAGCAGAAGTTGATAACCGCCCCGATCCTGACCGTACCGGATAATTCAGGAGGACTGGTGATTCACAGCGACGCATCTGGAAAAGGATTGGGATGTGTTTTAATGCAGAACGGGAAAGTCGTCGCTTACGCATCGAGACAGCTGAAGACTCATGAGAAGAACTATCCGACTCACGACTTGGAGCTTGCAGCCGTGATCTTCGCCCTGAAGATTTGGAGACACTATCTTCTGGGCGAGAGAGTTGAAGTCTTTACGGATCACAAGAGTTTGAAATATGTGTTCACTCAGAAGGAGTTGAACATGAGGCAACGCAGATGGTTGGAGCTGATGGCCGACTACGACCTTGACCTTAAGTACCATCCGGGAAAAGTTAACGTCGTGCCAGATGCGCTAAGTCGGTTACCAGCAATTCAGTTATTGACTGCACAGAGAGAGATCATTGAGGATTTTCGGAGATTTGACTTGGAGGTTGTGCTACCACATGCTACAGGACAGTTGATGCAGTTGCAAGTACAATCGTCCTTAGTTGAGAAGATTAAAGCGGCGCAATCGCAGGATCCTAGACTGCAAAAGTTTCGAGAGCAGGTTGAAGCCGGACTACGAACCGATTTACTGATCCATGAAGATGGTTCGTTGAGATATGGTAGCCGTGTGTGTGTGCCAAAAGGAGATGTGCGTGAAGAGCTTATGAAGGAGGCACACAGTTCAGCTTACTCTGTACATCCAGGAGGGACGAAGATGTACCGAGATATTCGACAGCACTTCTGGTGGGAAGGTATGAAATGGGAAATTGCTTGCTTCGTGGCTAAGTGCTTGGTGTGTCAGCAAGTCAAGGCGGAACACCAAAGGGTTGCTGGTTTGTTGCAACCCACTTCCGATTCCTCAGTGGAAGTGGGAACATATAACCATGGATTTCGTGACGGCTTTACCGCGGAGTCCAAAGGGCAACAATGCAGTATGGGTGATTGTCGATCGGTTGACCAAGGCAGCTCACTTTATTCCTTTTCGGGTTGGTCAATCGACGGAGACTTTGGCAGAGCGGTACATGCAGGAGATTGTCAGATTGCACGGAGTACCGGTAAGCATCGTGTCCGATCGGGACACTCGGTTCTTGTCGCACTTTTGGAGGAGTTTACAAGAAAGTTTGGGGACTCGATTGAAGTTTAGCACAGCTTATCATCCCCAGACTGATGGACAATCAGAGAGAACGATCCAGACCCTTGAAGATATGTTGAGGGCTTGCATGTTAGACTTCAAAGGTTCTTGGGAGGATCATCTACACCTGGTGGAGTTTTCGTACAACAATAGCTTCCAAGCGAAAATTCAGATGGCCCCGTTTGAAGCACTGTATGGTCGTAAGTGCCGTTCACCTGTTTGTTGGGATGATGTTGGTGAACGAAGGTTACTAGGACCAGATTTGGTGGTGCAGACAGTCGAGAAGGTGAATACAATCAGGAAGCATATGAAGGCAGCTCAAGACAGACAAAAAAGTTGGGCCGACACGTCAAGAAGACCTCTAGAGTTCGCCGTGGGTGATTTGGTATTCCTGAAGATATCACCGACTAGAGGGGTGATTCGCTTTGGAAGTCAGGGAAAGCTTAGTCCCTGATTCGTTGGACCCTTCGAGATATTGGAGCGTGTTGGAGAGGTATCGTACCGGTTGGCGTTACCACCGTCATTAGCAGGAGTTCATGATGTGTTTCATGTGTCTCAACTACGGAGGTATGTTCGTGATGAGACCCATGTTTTGGATCACTCGGAGTTGACCGTTCGGGAGGACCTGACTTTTGAGGAGCGACCAGTCGAGATCAAGGATCGAAGAGAAAAGGTCCTTAAGAACAAGGTTATCCCTCTTGTGCTAGTTTCTTGGGGTAATCGATCGCATGGAGAATCCACTTGGGAGCGAGAAGACGAGATCCGGCAGAAATTCCCTCATCTTTTCCAGTAGTTAGTTATCTTGTATTCTTGGAATTTCGAGGACGAAATTCTTTTTGTAGTTGGGTATGATGTAACACCCGAGACCAATAATACTATGTATATTACTAGTTGAGGGTTATATTTTGCTCATTCCAATTTTCCTGATTTTCTGGTGGTTATTGCTAAATTTTACCCGGTTAAGTCATTTTGGCACATAACAAATTTTAACTCCGAAAATGAAATTTAAGATGTCCATGTTGGCCTACTCGCCGCCACTAGTCACGTGGTAGCGTCCGCGTGCCGAGATTCCGTTCCGTTTGGTTAAACGGGCCAGTTTGGGCGACTACGCGCGCGTGCAAGTGTCCGACTTGGGGGCATGCATTTTAATCACTAAACACCTCTTTTCAAAATTTGGAACCCGCTTAAAATCCTATAATTTGAATTTGGAACATTTGGGCGCAACCCGGGCGCGATTTGGAAATGTTTCATTTCGCGCCAAAAAGGGCCCGTTTCAATTTAATTTATAAAACTAAAATATATACATACGAATTTATTCCTAACAGTTTATCCCCTCAAATCCTTAACCAAATATTTTCCCTTACCTCCCTACAGCCAATCGCGAGCTTGGGTTTTCCCCACGTGGGCCCCACTCCTTTTCCCCATCTTTGTCTCTCTCCTCATTCTCTCTCTCTCTCTATCTCACCAAATCATTCTCTCTCTCTCCCTCTATATATTCGAAACCATGCACAGCCGCCTCAACCCATCTTCCTCCCCATCACGAAACCCAAACCCTAACCCTAGTTTCCGCGACCTCACCGCCGATCCCCCGCGACCTCGCCGTCGCCGCCCTCGCCACCGCGAGCCAGCCACACCTCCTCCCTCCTTCCTCCTCTCTCTCCTGCGCCTGCACCCAACGCCCCGACGCCTCCATCACCTCGCAGACCTCGCCGTCGACGCCACCCCTCGTCGTCGACGACTCCCGCGACTCCCTCTCACCCTCCTCGTCCCGACCTCGTCGTCGCTGCCCTCCTCCCCTCGCCGGAACACCAACACGAGCCCTAACCCCTCGCCTACCCCGCTGTTCGCCGGAGAAACGCGCCGGCGACCTCGTCGACGCCACCTCCGACCACCTCCCTTACCCCTCGACCACCAGAGTCGACTACCACCCTCACACTCGCTGCAGCACCCTCGTTCCAGCAAACTCCGGATTTTTCCAGCCATCGTTCTTCGCCGTCGCTGCCTCGCCGGCGTCCCAGTGCCGTCGAGCCATCGTGTTTGCACCCTGTTTCTTCTCTGTGAGTTTTCCTTATGCTTCCTTTTGGTACAATCCCTTCGCTGGTCGTATTTTGCGTGTATCGTATCTTGTTGCTAACTTGTTACCGATGACATTTTGCCGGAATCCGACCGTGCCGTCTTGGCGAACCCGACGCTCCAGCGAAGCCCCCTGGTCCGTGTGATCCCGCTGACCTCTGTTGGGACTCGATCCGTGGCCCGTGCTATCTTACCGCGTTTTCTGCCGACATCGCATCCGTGTTCCCGTTTGCAGACCGTCGAGGCAAGTATCTAAATACTTGCTTGAACATGCTAGCGTGCGAGATCTAGTCTTGCCACGCAATTTAATTCAAACTATTTAATACCGTAACTTAGTGATGGCATTTGATATCGTGTTATTGCTGTTATCTTTATAATAGAATCATTACAACAGTTCCTCGGAATTAATTAACCCACATCAATCCATGCTTTAACTAATAAAACGACTGAATCATATCTGCTTGAACTGTTAAACCATTCTTGAGACAATTATTATACTTAGTATAATTTCATGTAGTTCCTTAATTTATAATTGTGAATATTGCTATACCTTGTGGCTATTGCACCCTAAAGATGATTGAACATGTTAGTAAGAGAATATAAACATCACGGTAGTTATATGGAATATTGTGGTTAAATGCTGTTTCCTGCTGTTGTTCATTATTGATTGTGTACCTGTCGTGAGCACTTACCCGATTGCACGACATATTGGCCTGACCCTGATACACCTGACATATACATACATACCGACCCATCCTGTCGTACCATGACATTACTTGTTCCCTGATTTCATGCCTAATGCCGACAACCTGACCGTTCCTGCTGTCGATCCAGACAGACCTACTTCTACTTGATCTTGTTGGCATTAGTCCATGACTACTGAATACCTGACCTGACATACATAGCTTGGGGGTATGGGGAAATCAAAGGTGAAACCGACTTGTAACTCAACAGTTCGATACTTGTTCTGATCAGTCTTACGGGCTTGGCCAGCTCCGGAGTGGTGATGCTGACACTACTCGTCCATCTTGCTACCTTTTACTGCTTAGCGGCACGTCTCGGATTCAGCCCCGAGGGCTTTGACCGTGGTCCCGGGCACGCACGGGATACTATTGAGTTACATCGACGATTCATCAATTGGTTTCAAAGACTATAGAGTAGAAAACCTGATAGGACAGTTTAGTCACCATTGCACATTACCCTGCTTGTTACTTCTTATTACTGCTTTATTCATGTTCATGCTTGCATTGTTTATTACCATGTTTATACTGTATACTTGATATCATGACGCGCTGACGTCTGGGTTTTGCATGGCCCAGATTCCGTACCTTTGTCGTCGACCGAGCAGGAGTACTTCAGCCAGCAGGCTGAACAGTGAGTCCTTAGGATTTAGTTTATTTATTGCCTTTCATTTCCAGATGTGAGCCCGCATTATGGGACGTACTGTTTATTCATTGTATTGGATCATTAGCTTCCGCACTTATTGTTTATTGATTCTTGTTATTATGGACTTGGACATGTATTAGTTTAGTTTATTTTACTGTTCTTGATATCTCTACAACCGTAATGTGACTGTGGACGGATGCGTCCTACCCGCAGGTAGCATGGTTGGCTATGTCACGTGCCCAAGTTTGCGTGCTCTGGGAAGCGGGGCGTGACATGGTTCTTTTGGTATCAGAGCCATAGGTTAATTGGGTTGATTCTTTGTAGTTGGGTATTGCACCCGATACACGAATCAAAATACCCGTGATTAGGAGACATGTCCTGCCACCTTGACCGTTTTACCGTCCTTGAATCATTCTTCCAGATCATGTCGACATGCAAACTTACTTTGCATTGTTAACTCGAAAACCTAACTTCTTGTTATCTCTAGGACTTAGGCGACTTGGGTGGAGTTAAGTAATTGCGGCTATGATACCGCGGCATAGCTACAATGCAGCACTCTATTTAAGTATCTTGGAGTTCTAGCCTTGATTTATATATATTGAATCTATCATCATGCTAATGTTGTTTGTTTTGATTTCAGGACCATGGCAGATAAGAATTTCAAGACGTATCAGAGGCGTGTAGATGAAGCCGCCATGTTAGGAGTGATACGTGGGATGTTGGAAAATCAGAAGAGGCAAACTGAGCTGATCCAGCAGCAAGCAGATTCATTTCAGGAGGGTTTGCAGGCTATGCAGCAGCAAGCAGATTCATTTTCAAAATGTCTTGACCGCTTCAAGAATCTGTTGGTTCAATGTCCACATCACAGAATCCCTAGATGGGAACTGTGCCGAATCATTTATGAGGGCAGTAACCCTACCACTAAACAGAGCCTTGAAAACATGTGTCAAGGCAATTTTATGACCAAAGACGATGGGGAAGCTTGGAAATACTTAGAAGATTTCGCTGAAAAATCTTTACAGTGGGAGAGTCCATCGTTTAGGGGTGGCAATAACCAATCGGATGTTTCCATAGGAGTTAGAGCTGAAATTTCAGCTATACATAAGAAACTCGATACTATCACATCAATGTTTGTCCACGAGATTGCTCCCGAAAGTTGCGGAGTTGATGAACTTTTCTTTAATGATCTCGACGACACTACCATATCAATGTTTGATCTTACACAACATCTTAGTGAGGACACATTTTCCACACGTGAGTCCGACACTCCTGACTCATCAACATCCGAGTCTATATCCTTCACAGGCTATGAGCTTCTTTGTGACTTCGAAAATCAGTCGATGATCCCACCTTCTATTATTTCTCCGCCAGCATTAGATCTCAAACTTTTACCATCTCATCTTAAATATGCATATTTATGTGAGAATGAGTCTTTACCGGTTATCATATCTGCTTCTCTAGCATCAGAGCAAGAGAATGCACTTTTGACGGTATTGAGATCTAATAGGCAGGCGTTTGGTTGGACTATGGCGGACATCAAAGGATTAGTCCCTTGATTGTAGAACATCATATACACTTGATGGATGATGCCAAACCAACTCGAGAACCACAGAGACGGTTGAACCCCGTCATGAAGGATGCCGTGAAGAAAGAGATCGTCAAATGCCTTGACAATGGTATTATTTACCCAATCTCCGATAGCCAATGTGTGAGTCAAATTCATGTCGTCCCTAAGAAATCTGGCATCACAGTTGTTACCAATGAGGCAAATGAGTTAATTCAGACACGCGCCCAAACTGGGTGGCGTGTATGTATTGATTATAGAAAACTCAATGCCGCTACGAGGAAAGACCACTTTCCTCTACCTTTCATTGATCAAATGCTGGAACGCTTAGCTGGACGTGAGTATTATTGCTTTATGGACGGATACTCTGGCTATAATCAGGTCCCCATTGCCAAAAAGGATCAAGATAAAACCACATTTACTTGTCCTTTTGGTACCTTTGCTTATAGTCGCATGCCCTTTGGGTTATGCAATGCTCCCGCTACATTTCAGCGGTGTATGATAGGGATATTCTCTGACATGGTCGAGAATTTTTTGGAGATTTTCATGGACGATTTCTCGATTTTTGGAGACTCTTTTTCTGACTGCCTATCGAATCTTGACGCAGTTCTTACTCGTTGCAAAGGGAAGAACTTAACCTTGAATTGGGAGAAATGTCATTTCATGGTCCAAGAGGGAATTGTGCTTGGACATGTTATTTCACGAAAAAGCATTGAGGTTGACAGAGCTAAGATAGATTTCATTCAAAACCTTCATCATCCCAAAAGCGTCAAGGATATCCGATCATTTCTAGTCCATGCGGGCTTTTACAGGAGATTCATTAAGGACTTTAGCAAAATTGCTAGACTTTTAACTCTTCTCTTGGCCAAGGATACGACCTTCCACTTTGACTCGGATTGTGAGGCAGCATTCGACTCACTCAAACACTTCCTCACTACAGCCCCCGTTCTATCGTCTCTAGATTGGGACTACCCTTTTGAGCTTATGTGTGATGCATCAGATTTTGCATTTGGTGCAGTCTTAGGACAGCACATTGAAAAGATGCCACACGTGATCTATTATGCAAGTAAGACCCTGAACGATGCTCAAATTAACTATACAACTACCGAAAAAGAACTTTTAGCGGTTGTATTTGCATTAGAAAAATTCAGGCCTTACTTGATTGGCTCACCAATAGTTGTGTACACTGACCACTCCGCTTTGAAACATCTTTTGGCGAAGAAAAATGCTAAAGGTAGGCTAATACTTTGGATCCTTCTATTACAAGAATTTGATCTTGTTATCAAAGATAAGAAAGGATGTGAAAACGTCGTAGCCGACCATCTTTCACGCATCTCTTCTTCACCTGTGACCCTGCCGATCAATGATTCGTTTCCGGACGAACAACTCTTGAACGTATCCGATGAACCTTGGTTCAGGGATATTGTGAACTATCTTGCCACCGGACTGATACCCAGCGATTGGTCAAAACAGGACAAACATCGTTTTCTATCCCAAGTAAAACACTTTTACTGGGATGAACCATATCTGTTTAAGTATTGTCCTGACCAGATCATTCGCCGGTGTGTCCCGAATGAGGAGTTCAAGAGTGTTCTATCTTTTAGCCATGATCAGGCATGTAGGGGTCACTTCAGTCCTAAAAAGACAGCGGAGAAGGTTTTGCAATGCGGTTTTTATTGGCCGACTTTGTTCAAATACGCATTTGATCATTGCAAAACCTGTACATAGTGTCAATACACGGGTAGGATTTCCCGGAGAAATGAGATGCCCCAGCAACCCATCTTAGTGGTTGAAATTTTCGATGTTTGGGGTATTGACTTTATGGATCCCTTTCCCAACTCCTTTGGGAATTTGTACATACTGCTTGCGTTTGATTACGTCTCAAAGTGGGTTGAAGCTATTCTATGTCGCACTAATGACAAAAAGGTTGTCATTAAGTTCTTAAAAGAAAACATCTTTTCGCGATTTGGACACCCACGCGCTATTATTAGCGATAATGGGACACATTTCTGCAACAAGTCCTTCGAGACTTTGATGCGGAAATACGCAATCAACCACAAACTTTCCACACCCTATCATCCCCAAACGAGCGGGCAGGCTGAGATTTCGAATAGACAGATCAAACAAATCTTGGAGAAGACTGTTGCTAAGAATAGAAAAGATTGGTCGACCAAATTGACGGATGCTCTTTGGGCATTCCGAACTGCATATAAAACCGATCTAGGGATGTCTCCATATAGGTTAGTGTTTAGGAAAGCTTGTCACTTACCGGTCGAGATTGAGCATAAAGCATTGTGGGCTATTAAGGAAATCAACTTTGACTTAAACCAAGCCTGCAACTTTCGGAAGCTGCAATTAAATGAGCTAAGCGAACTCCGCGATGAAGCTTATGATAACGCTGTAATTGTAAAGAATCGGACTAAGGTTTTTCACGATAAAAACATTTTGAGGAAAACGTTTACAACTGGTCAACAAGTCCTTCTTTATGATTCACGACTACACCTTCACGCGGGTAAGCTACGATCTCGGTGGAAGAGATCTTTTATTGTGCGGTCTATATACCCGCACGGGGCAGTTGAGATAGAAAATGTTAAAAACGGTACATTTTTCAAAGTGAATGGACATAGATTAAAGCCGTATTTTTCCACTGACCCCACGGAGGAGCTCCTGTTCTTACAGGAGCCATTTTATCTTGATTCCTCCGTCTCACCTCAATGTCCTGTAAATTACTGCATCATCTTTTTGAATGGAGGTGAGTGAAAAAAAATAAGTTTGGGGGAGGATCTTCACTTAAATATTTTGCCCCCACTAATAATTCCTCCCAGGCTTACAGGTTTTTGTAGATATAGCGGTTGGCAACAGTGAGGACACTGTTCAAAACAAGTTTGGGGGAAGTTTGTGCTTATTTTCGCATCATTTGCATATCACTTTGCATAAGCACAAAACATTTTTTAAAAAAACCTATAAAAATTTAAAAATTTTCAAAAAAAAAAGATAAAAATATTTTGTATATAAATAAGATAATAAAATATTAGATAGTGAAAAATTACATTCAAAAGATTGGAAAAATTTAAGAAAACCAAGAAAATTAGAAGTTTTCTTATACGAACTAGTAATAAGTAGTTATGAGCCGTTGTCCCAAGGGTTAGTAAGATGAAGGAAGTCACTAATCTGAGAATAAAAATAAGTCTGAAAAATAGTTCCTATTCTGGAATCCAAACATTTTGAACGTTGATACCCTACTATACGCACTTACACACGTCTTGAAACTCGGGATAGTAGAGGATACCTTGAAATGCTCTTGTCTTAAAGCCGATGTATGAAGAAAATAAAAAAATGAATAAAATATAAAATGGTGAGAAAAATGGACACTGATTTTGTTATCGCCAAGGCAGCAATAAAAAAATATAGCGAGGGTGCCTCTTCACCTAGTGCCCTAAGGCCAACTGGTCTGGGAGTCACTGCTAAGCCTTAGGTGGTGCAAGATGAGGACAATCCACCTAATCAGCAAGCACATGAGTAATCGGTCGGTTAGTACCTTAAGAAGTATTAACAGTCGCATGAAAATGTGTGAGCAAATCCATCTAAATATTCATAAAATTAAAAAGTACTGAGGCAGATGGACAAGAGTATGATAGCTTGAATTGAATTCTCCGGGTGTAGGGATGTCTTTACACACACGTAGGGTTATATGATCGATGTTTGGAAGAAAGATAGGAATGAAGAATAAAGACGATGTTTTATTGAGGGATGATGTGACTTCTAGCATTTTTTCATGACTATTAAGTGTAGGGTTGCTAGGCACGCTCACAAGGTTCTACGAGGCATCAACCATGCCCGATTAAAAAATTAGTCGTGCCGAACAACTCTAATACGGATCTTTAAACTAGGGTTTAGGCGAAAACGAACATGTTAAACCCTTTAATACTAAGTGAGAGGGATTACAACCTTTGTAGATCCAGTCCTTCACTTCTTAAGCTCCGTGTTGAGGTCCCTTCGCTGCGATCATCGTGTTCCCGACTCTCGAGAGGCTTCACGAAGAGAATGATGCAACCTTTGCTTCCGATCTTCGATACAAAGATGATCTATCTTGAAGTTTCGTTAACACAAGCTAACACTCATGAAATGATGTGAACACCCTCATCTAAATGGCAAGGATAGATGAGGATGATGAAGTAGGATTTTTACTCTCGTTTATAATCTTTTTCTCACTCACTTTCATCACAAAAGAAAGCTTTTTCATGAAGAAGCTCAAGGAAGAAGAAGAAGAATGAAGACGATAACTTCATCCTTTTGTGATGAACAATGAATTATTGTAGTGGTGACAAATCTAACCAAGGGTTAAGCATGAGAGAGTTAACCCTTGTAGAGAGTTAACTTGGGTTAATGGTTTGGATTGGGTTAACATAATATCTCACAAAAATATCAAGCAACCACAAAGTCAAAGCTTCATGAAGCTTCATGGAAGCTTCATGCAAAAGCTAACCCTAATCCAAACCCTAACCAAGTTTAAACCCTAAACCATAGTTAAATTTGTAACCCTAACATGTTACAATATTATATATCACATATACAATATATTTTGTAACAATAGAAAATAATACAATTAACATATATCGCATATATATCTATGTATTATCCCGTGAGAAAATGAATCTTTTAGTGAGCTAATATTAGTTAATGTAATTTAATATATCATATATATTATTATACATTAAATTATCGAATCAACACTTGATCCAACAATCCGGCTATATCGCATATAACCGACTAATACTATGACCCGGCTATATCACATATACCCGGCCGATATCTCATATCGCGAGAATCCAATACGGTATCACATACCACGTTATCCTCAGTCCCGCACATATCACATATGTGCTCCTACTCCGTTTTGCCTGAGCCAAGAAACCTCTGTGTAGGACTCTAAAGAATCGTCAATACTCCGGCAGTAGGTGATGATCATATCAAATACCCACAAGCTGCAAGCGGTCAGCTAAACGTAACAGCTACCCAGGTATTGAGCGCTCAGAAGATCAACAAGCAAGCCTGTACATTCTCCTTTGAATCCAATCAGTAACACTCCCGTACAGTCCGGTCTTGATTGAGTGATTTAGCGTGCTCGCGCTTTCTAAAAGATAGATCAAAAATATTTGTAACCGCAATCAAGAACGGCGTCGCATGAAGCTAGCCGGTGAGTATGGGTCGGTCCACAGGGATGTTGTGAATTTCCGATTCGCGCTTACGAGTTAATTCCGAAGGGTGTACGGATTAATTATTAAATCTAAAAACCTAATTAATCTATACTAATTATCTAGATCTATTCTTGCTAGGGCTAGGTTTAGGGATGGTTTGGAAATACAAGTAAACCTCAACGCTTTCTATACCCGAATGAAGATCTGTGAGGAGTTATGGTAATTATCAATAAAGTGGATTAGATCCGTTCGGGAAGGTGATCCTTCCTCTAGGTTCTTGTCCTTCCTTTAAAGATTCTTACCCTAACCTCCATGGAAAACATCACACCCGGGCCTTTATACTACGGTATCACCGCTACCTCGAGGGATAGAGTGCCGTAGGGAACGGTATGTGCATGTATGCATGGAGTCCTATTGTAAATATTTGGTGGGTAAGAAAGGGATGAGAGATCTCATCTCTCAAATTCCTTCCTCAAAGCTAAACCCTAAATAAGTTCCTAGGGCATGAAATTAAATCTACCTAGGGCAAGGAATTGAAAACTACACTAGGGCAAGAAATTAAATTACTTACAGATGCATCCCTCCAATCATCCATGCAGGGTTCTCAGATCTGAATTTCTGAATGGAGAAGAAATACCGATGCTCTCCAAAAAAGATTTCTGAATTTTTATTAAAAGGAGGCATAAAGAATTACAATCTGTAGAGTTCCTATTTATAGAGAATAGGAAACCCTAGGGTTACATTTGATCCGCATGTTTATAATTACAAAAATTGCCTTAAAAAGACCGGTCAAAGACATAAAGAATTATAGTAAAAAATTTATTCCATACAGGCTCCATACTGCTGCGGAACCGCGGCCTGGGTAGGCTTTGGGCTGCGGTTCCGTGGCCCAATAGTGAGATCACTGCTTGAGTTTTCTTCATATGGCTCTGGGCTTTTTGGGCTTCTTGTTTCTTTGGTAATTTTCTCAAATAGGCTTCCAGGTTTCTTCCAGATATTCCAGTGAATACTTGTATTAGACTTTTAACCATTCACTGACATCTTAGACCTTGCGCTGCCTTGTACTTTGTGAACTTTATCTTTCATGTCGGCTTGATCAAGATCCTTCTATTTGTTGGTCAAAAGTTCCTTTTTACATCGTCTTTTGTCTTTTTCACTGTTTTCTGTCCAAGAACCTGTAACCTGTAACATGTAGCAGACATGCGTCAAAAGCACCCGTTTATTTATAAAAAGAATAAGAACGGGGAATATAATAATACAATATTATGGTGTGAACAAATACCCCCAAACTTATCTTTTGCTTGTCCTCGAGCAAACTTATTTTTTATTCACTAAAATCCTAACCACACTTTCGCAGGGAAACGCGATTGCACTGAGCACGTGCAACAAGCCGTTAAACCTCTAGGTGTCCTTAGTAGGAGGAGTGTTGTCTCCTGAGGGTTTTCAGCGGATTACACCCACAAAATCCTATCAACTCGGCCCATTGACTTTTGTTTTCCAATTAGGTTTTCTAACAAGGAATTCTATTACCTTTTGACTCGCAAATTATCCACCCATATTCTTCGCTCTTCCTCATTATTTAACTTAAGATTATATATGTTATGTAGACCTACTTAGCTTTCGGCATTTCTTAAGTTTTCCTTCTAGGGTTCCATCTCCACTTAGGAATTTCTATCAACTCTACTAAAGATACAAGTTCTATTCTTCATTCCTCTCTCTCATCTAAATTCCAATCACATACCCCCACGTGTGTGTATAAATCACCCCTACACTTGGAAATTCAAATCAAGCAATCATGCTCTCGTCCGTTGTCCAAAGTACTTATTAATTAGTGAACTTTTAATTGAATTTCTCTTACACATCCTTCATGCGACCGTTAATACTTCTTGAGGTACCAACAACCGATTACAAGATGCGTTAGCACTTTAAAGCGTACTTCCTAGTTTTGCAACACCCAAGGCTTTAGCAGTGACTCCCAAACCAGTTGGTCTAAGGCACTAGGTGATGAAACACCCTTGCTAAATATTTTTCTATTTTTTTTACAGCCTTAAGTAATCACAAAAACCAGTGTCCATTTTTTTCTTTATTCACTTTTTTTCTTTTATTTTCATTGTATTAAGGACTTTAGACAAGAGCATTTCAAGGTCTCTTCTACTATTCCAAGTTTCAAGGTGCGTGATTGTGCAAATTATAGGGTATACATTTTCAGAATCTAGACTTAAGCTAGGAACTATTTTTCAAACTTATACTCTAATAAGAACATAAATACTCTTCCCTCATTTTGACTTAGCCCAAGAAGTGAACCCAAAATTTGCCTATTTCTAAATAAACTACAAGGCATATACTTTCTACCGTTAAACTTTAAGGAATGTTATCTTTAGGGTTTTTAATTTACTAAGTCTAAGATCTAGTTGTTCCTATCCAGTTAACCTATTTGTCAAACTTAAGTCAAATATGGCCAAAATTGAATACAATTATTTTTATAATTTTTGAAATTTTTATGGGTTTTCAAATAAATATGCAAATGCAAAAATATGTACAAATGAATGCGAAGGAAGAAGACGTACCGAGCATACCCCCAAACTTGAACTTGACAATGTCCTCACTGTCATGCTAAACCAAGAGGGTCAAAAATGCCGGCACTCCCCTGTTTATTTATTTATAATTTATTTATATTTTTTTTAATGTTTTGAAATTTTTTTTATTTTTTTATAGAAAAAGAAAACAAAAATATATATACATATATACAACAAGGTTCCCCCCCAAACTTAAGCTTGGCCTTACACAAGCCAAAGGTTAGCACCAACCATTCAAAAATCTTATCGTGGAAATGGTATAGTTGGTGCAAGAAAATGAGAAGCACGCGAGACCGTGTGGAAAGAAGAATGGTAGAATATGGTCTCGGTGGGGGAGAAGAATGGCGAAAAGAAGAAGGAAGTGGAGTACGATCTTGAGGGTGTAAATTGAGTGAATAAATTAGCGCAATATGTGATGACCGATATGTTATAAGCGATTGCGCTAACCTATCAACCCGTCGGGAAATGGGGTCAAATCCCTCAAGATTCGCAAGAAAACATGGGTACGCCGAACTTGGTATAGGAGATGAAAGCGTAACGGTCATTTGTTCGGTCGGAACAATGGGAAAGACGAAAGGGAGTGAATTAGGGATAGTATCTTTCTCACCGTAGTAAACTGTTTCGAACTTGAAAGATTCCATTAATGGTTCAAAACTACTATAATCAACCGAGTCTGATGGCTCATCTGAAAATGTAAAGGACTCAAACTCGGGTGGTGAGTCATCAATATCGTCCGAAAAAGTGAAACGCTCGTAGGTGTCATCGTCTGTGATAATTGTGTCAGAATCGAAGGAAAAGGTTTCAAGCTCACAGTCTTCAAGCGGGGTCGGAATGATGGGAAGGAGGGAGGGTGATATAACAGTCAAAGGTTCAGGAGGATGAATTGGAAAATCAGACACATCAAACAAAAATGATTCAACCTCAATATTATCCTCAAGACTCTTCTCGACACTATCCTCAATATTCAACTCATCCATGCCATTATCATCAAAATCTAGACGCATATGAGATTCGGGAGAAACATTTAATGACTCAGGATGATGATTTGAACATAAAATTTCAAGCAAATCGACAGGTTCATCATCCGAAATATTCCCGGCTTCTATATCCTCAAGCAAGTGAAAATCAATTTCTTTAGACACCTCATCAAAAGCATGGATATCTATCGATTTAGGTTCTAGAGTGGAGGTGTAAAGATCGAAAGGATTAGGTGCGGTTTCACTCGAAAGGGGTTCCTCACAATCTGGCAAATCAAACACTATAAAATCACACAACTCATTTTTATTTTCAACAGGTGAACTATTTAGGGCAATCGATGGAAAACAGGAGTTGTGGGCTTCAATTGGGTAAGGGTAGGTTTGATTTGAAAATCCTCTCTCATTCTCACTCTGTCCAACTGCCGCCTCATACATTGAAAAATTTGGAGCTAGCGGGACACTAGCTACCGGTTCACTAGGTTGCATAAGGGCGGCCATGGACGCTTCTACATTCCTTATCATTTTATTTGTTGCTGCAATGTACGCTTCTAACGAATTTTCCAAACTAGACTTAGGTGGTGAGGGGGTTTCAGTAAAAGATTCAAAATTGGTTGGATATGTGAAACTCCCTAATGGCTGCGTCGAAACAGTGTCTAGTGAAGGTGGGAAGGACGGGTATGACTTGTAGGAAGTGGGTGGTTGGGCAGGGGTAGGGTCAACATATGGATAAAAAGGTGAATAATCGTGCGGATCCCTAGAACTAGATGAGTGGAGAGGGGTGAAAGATCTACTGCAAGATTGAGCAATATGCTCAGCAATGGACATCGGCCTAGGAGTGACAGAAGGACTTGAAGAAGTGGTATCAACATATGTAGGTGGTAAATGTTGACTCGGTTGACACAAAGTGGGTTGAAAAGTCAAACTATTTCTACTAGACGCCTCTATTTGATCTTTCAAAGATATTTTTGGCAAGGAGGGATCGTTTTTAAATTGACCGAACAAATTAACGTACGATGCAAAATTAGGTTCGGGATACCAAAGTTCGGCTAATGATTTATTGTGTGGGGTACCCATGTTAGAAGAAGAAAGGTGACAAGAAGGAAGGTTGGGTGGTGCAAGGATTTATTTGGGGCTAAAAAATTTTGCAAGTTCTATAAAATATTTGTCCTTTTTATTTTCATTTTTCATTGATTTTTTTTCTCTCTCTTTATTTGGAAAAATTTTTGTTGCAAAAAGATTTTAGAGAAAAGATATGCAACAGCAAAATATTTTATAGAAAAGATATGCAACAGCAAAATATTACTTGCAATTGGTTATTATTTGAAGCATATCACAAGAATCTCTATTTGGAAAAAATTGTTGCAAAAAGATATTCGAGAAAAGATATGCAACAAAAAAGATTACTTGCAATCAATTTCAATTTTGAGCGGGGCCCAAAAATCCTGCACAAGACTGTTATATGGAAGGGAATATATTTTTGAGCGCAAAGAAATCCTGCAGGCAAATTTACAGAAGATATATCAAGATTTGCAGAGGAAGAGAGAGAAAACTCACAGAAATTTGCAGTGGCGGAACTGTTTTTTTTTTTTTAATCTCGCGCTTCAGCCCTTTTTTTCAAGCCCTGAATCGACCAGGCCGCGGCGGTTCCGCGGCCGGAAGGGGGCTCGCGCGGCGGTTCCGCCGCGGTTTGGTAGCTTCGGACGTTTTTTTTTTGACCAGATCACCGCGATTCTTCTTGTTGACTCGGTCCTCCAAATTTCTTCTGTTCCTCGGTTGTTGTGATCTTCTATTTGTTCGGATTTGATATTTGCTGTTTTGATCTCTGTAGATTTTCAGATCCGAATTTGTGTGCAAATCCTGCAAAATTCAAACAAGAATACCCTTCCAAAAATAACAGATGATATTGTTTTATATTTTTTTGTGATTTTTTTAATTTTTATGATTAACCCGAAATTGCAAAAAGGAAAGTTCTACGCCATCCACGGCAACAGCGTCATTTGATTGAGTGATTTAGCGTGCTCGCGCTTTCTAAAAGATAGATCAAAAATATTTGTAACCGCGATCAAGAACGGCGTCGCATGAAACTAGCCGGTGAGTACGGGTCGGTCCACAGGGATGTTGTGAATTTCCGATTCGCACTTACGAGTTAATTCCGAAGGGTGTTCGGATTAATTATTAAATCTAAAAACCTAATTAATCTATACTAATTATCTAGATCTATTCTTGCTAGGGCTAGGTTTAGGGATGGTTTGGAAATGCAAGTAAACCTTAACGCTTTCTATACCCGAATGAAGATCTGTGAGGAGTTATGGTAATTATCAATAAAGTGGATTAGATCCGTTCGGGAAGGTGATCCTTCCTCTAGTTCTTGTCCTTCCTTTAGAGATCCTTACCCTAACCTCCATGGAAAACATCACACCCGGGCCTTTATACTACGGTATCACCGCTACCTAGAGGGATAGAGTGCCGTAGGGAGCGGTATGTGCATGTATGCATGGAGTCCTATTGTAAATATTTGGTGGGTAAGAAAGGGATGAGAGATCTCATCTCTCAAAATCCTTCCTCAAAGCTAAACCCTAAATAAGTTCCTAGGGCATGAAATTAAATCTACCTAAGGCAAGGAATTGAAAACTACACTAGGGCAAGAAATTAAATTACTTACAGATGCATCCCTCCAATCATCCATGCAGGGTTTTCAAATCTGAATTTCTGAATGGAGAAGAAACACCGATGCTCTCCAAAAAAGATTTCTGAATTTTTATTAAAAGGAGGCATAAAGAATTACAATCTGTAGAGTTCCTATTTATAGAGAATAGGAAACCCTAGGGTTACATTTGATCCGCATGTTTATAACTACAAAAATTGCCTTAAAAAGACCCGTCAAAGACATAAAGAATTATAGTAAAAAATTTATTCCATACAGGCTCCATACTGCCGCGGAACCGCGGCCTGGGTAGGCTTTGGGCCGCTGTTCCGTGGCCCAATAGTGAGATCACTGCTTGAGTTTTCTTCATATGGCTCTGGGCTTTTTGGGCTTCTTGTTTCTTTGGTAATTTTCTCAAATAGGCTTCCAGGTTTCTTCCAGATATTCCAGTGAATACTTGTATTAGACTTTTAACCGTTCACTGACATCTTAGACCTTGCGCTGCCTTGTACTTTGTGAACTTTATCTTTCATGTCGGCTTGATCAAGATCTTTCTATTTGTTGGTCAAAAGTCCCTTTTTACATCGTCTTTTGTCTTTTTCACTGTTTTCTGTCCAAGAACCTGTAACCTGTAACATGTAGCAGACATGTATCAAAAGCACCCGTTTATTTATAAAAAGAATAAGAATGGGGAATATAATAATACAATATTATGGTGTGAACAGGTCTCGTCGTCTGATATGTCGCATATCTCGCCTAGGGATGGTAAACGTCAGGCCCTAGTAGCTCGATAAGTCGTGTCGATATAAGGTCTATAACAGTTTGAGAAACTACTGATAGCACTTACCAGTAAATCTCAGCAACCCTGGCCAGGGATTTCTGGTTATAGCCAATCGAACACCGCACAACATCAACTCCATATACCGGGAGAGACGAATCCCCTACTATCGCTCATTGCCTCCATGTGATTCGGGACTGTACCCAAAAGCCACCTTTTTGCATGCCCTCTTGGACGTGGTATGATGGAAATCAAAGCACAGTGGGAATCACACAAGACTCTATGACGATCTCAGGTCAACAGACTACTATGTACCAGTGTCACCGGAGAACTGCCATCTGACGCGATGTATAATACCATCTGGGAGTTCTCGGCGAGTCCGTCTAGTGTACCCAGTCTCTACTGAACACCCGTACACCATCCTTGATGTCAAACACCGATGGATATGGGATCATCCATCACCCATCATATGGGTCAAGATGCGTATACGCTAGTCTACTCTGGTGCATCGATGCCCTGTCTCGATACACCCTCGACTAGGAACAATCATAGGATGTACTCGTCGACTACCGTGGCCCCACTAGTATTATCTCATCATAGTCCCAGTAGTCAAGTACATATCCTAAGGGCTTTATCAACATGTAACATAGAGACAATCAGAGTATATGTTAAGATAAAGTACAACCAGATAGCATACTATCATGTCGAGCAAGAAAGTCCTCCCTATATATGTCCAAGCATCCATTACAATATACATTGTATGTACAGTAATGGCCTCTAGGGCATACATATAACTAACAATCTCCCACTTGCACTAGGGCCATCTGTTGTAGTATCGCATACCCAACAATTAGCTGCGGTTGAAGTATCTCATACTCAACCATCCCATAAAAGTCTCTACTGGGAAAAAGGCCTTTGTGAGTGGATCCGCGATGTTGTCCTCTGTGTCTACTCTCCTAACCTCAATCTTCCTGGAGATCAACCATCTCTATGATCAGGTGATACTGCCTAAGAATTATATCTGGATTTCTGATGGGACGGGGGTTCCTTGTCTAAAACCACAACTCCATTGTCACACAATGGTAGGAACGAAGTTCATCTCATGAACTTATATATATCCAGACTGCCTCTTTGGTAGCATCTTTGGTAACGATGTATCTTGCCTTTAATCGTCTAGTATGTTACGGTATTTAGCTTGGAACTCTTCCAACATACCGTCCCTCCACAGAGGGTATAGACAATGCATGCGACTGACATTCAGTCGTCCTTATCACCTGGAACATTTCCAGTGATTCTTCCCAGGATCGATTGATACTATCTTACTACAACTAGTGAGTATCCTAACATCCAATTAGATTTATCACATAGATCCAAAAACCCAGGATTTAGGAGGTATCACTTTGATCCTATATGGAGAATCCTTGTGATAAGCGGAGATTAACCGAGCGTAGCATAGGAAACTCCTTCCCTATCAAGAGTATGTCATCCATGTACTCTACGAGGATCACCACCATACTCCCTACTACCTTTTTGTATATACAAGGTTCATCTACCATTTTGATGAAGTCAAACTCTTTGACTACCACATCAAAACAGATGTTCCAACTCCGCGGTGCCTGTTTTATCACATAAAATATCTTGCACACGTTTCCGCTGCTCCCACTGTCTACGAAGCCCTCTGGCTGTGTACTTATAGACGCTCTTTTCTAAAACATCATTTAGAAAAGCAGTCATGACACCCAACCGCCAGATATCGTAGTCATGGTATGTAGCCGTGGCAAGTAGGATCTGGATGGACTTAAGCATAGCTTTGAAAGTCTCAACTTTTCCATGTACACCAAGTAATCTTCTCAAGATATACTTGCTCCTGATGGGGATTTAACCCTTCAGATAAAGCAACCAAAGTCCATACTTTGTTGGTGTATAAGGATTCCATCTCAGATCGCTAAGCATCCAGCCATTCTTACAGAGTCCCACTCCTGATGGCCAGTCCGAAATTAGTTGGGTCATCATATAATGATGCAATCCTCGCTCCCACTGTCATAGAGAAAATCGAAGTATCTCTCAGGTGGGTGAGGAACCATACTGGATCGGCGGAGAGGCCGAGGTTCGTTGGTTACGGTTGAGTCCTTTGGTTCTATCAAATCATCTGCTATAGTTTGTATAGCTGGAACCTTTCCAGTTCTACATAATAGACCTTGCCTCGAGCTTGTCCGGATTTTGCTTTTAGACATAGGCCGGACAACCCCAAATCTTAACAAACTTAAGATATGGGCTCTTCCCTTTCCATATCACATATGAAATGGAAGGCAACTGATTTGATTTGAACCCTATTCAATAGGTATGCAGCTTCTCAAGTGCATAACTCCTAAAAGGAAATAGGAAACTCAGTAGTACTCATCATAGAGCACACTATATCACATAGGGTGCTATTGCTCCGCCCCGATATACCATCGTGCTATGGTGTATACAAAGGAGTAATGCTGAGAGAGAATCTCATTCTCCTTTAGAATAGTCCAGGAATCTCCGTGCTTAAGTATTCTCCTTCTTGATCTCATCAAAGGACATAATACTTATAACCATATTTTGGTTCTCTACTTCTAACTTTTATTCTGTGAATATCTCAAAAGCTTCGGACTTGTGTTTCAACAGGAACATATGTCTGAATCTTGAGAGATCATCAGAGAATGTAATGAAGTACAAAGAACCGTTCTTGGCATATGTTGACAGGGGACTTTCATACATCAGCATGTATCAATCCCAAGAGTTCACTAACTCTTTCTCTGTTTCCAATAAACAGAGCTATGGTCATCTTATCTTTGTGACATGACCGGCAAGTTTCACAAGATGTAAATTCAAAAAAATTTAAATATGCATCTTAATGTAACTTCAGCTAGTCGGGTCGCATTGATATGACCTAGTTTACAATGCCTCAAGAAGGATTCGTTCATTTATGAACTCTTCCTTTTGTGTGTTCTGTATACTAAGAACTGTAGTTTGATTTAGAACGTCTATGCTTTTAGATAACGTGCCTGAACCGATCAACTCTTGATATAGGAAATGTTCAAAACATTATCCATCAATACAAAATTATATCATTCTTTACTAATAAAGAGATTGATATGATTTTGTATATCAGGTTCGGTATCTAATAACATTCGTTCAGAATCAATGTATTCTGGTAATACAGGGTGATAGTGACCAACAGACTTGGCTGCAACACTTGCACCGTTTCTATCTCATGAAACTTATCACCCGTTCTTAGTTCTCTACCTTTCTGTAGCCCATGTAACAGATTACATATGCGGGATCCTGATCCGGTATCACATACCCAGGACGTAAAGGATACTGAGAAACAGTTCTCTGTAATGAACACAACCGAAGATGATGCATCAGCATGCACTTTCTTCGTTTGGGCGGCACGGGAATTCTGGTAATCCCTTATTTCCTGCTCTGTCTTATAACAATTATAAGTGGAGTGGGACCAACGTTCCCCAGCTCAGTATAACAAGCGGGTTCGGTCAATATATCCGCATTATTATCTTGATTAAGGCGTGATATGGTCGCTACCTGGAGAGAGAGAGAGAAGAAAACACTCAGCGTATGCTCTTGCAAGATTAGATTGGTTATCTAATATATCTAATCAGGATGTCTCCCACTGTTTTAATCAAATCTTCCTTCAAACCCTAAAAGGAAAGACTAGCCGGGATTAATTACACGCTACAAGTTCGCCAATCTTTCATCCAGGCCAGTGTCGGTACTTTGAGGGAGGTCCCCCGTGCTTTCACACGAACCTAATTAAAGTAAACCTCGTTTTCCCAGAGGCGTAACCCCGTTAACACCTTTCTAGACACCTACTTGATCGGCTAATTGTAATGTGTAAAACTCTCCCAGGAGTAAATCTTACTCGCAGCGGGTATCGGGATCCAACTATCTCATAGAAAGTATGCAATCTCATTGCAAATTTCAACACTTGAAATTCCCAATAATATTTTACCCCTAGCGTCCTATGACCTTGACAGAGGTCAACAAACCATAGGCTGCTAGTCAAGTTCAACCCGTCATTTCCTGATTGAAGTAAACCCATCCGCACGACCCTTGACAGAGGTCAACAAGGTCGCACGATTACCCTAAATCAATCACATCATATGCTTATACAGATAAGCACTAATCAGCTACCGCACACTACGCCTTGACAGAGATCAACAAATGCAGCACGAATACTAACTATTACTTATCTGAAATGACGGAGGGCTACGACAGGTTTTTAAGAAAACCCTTTGCGTAATGAACTTGATATCGTTGTAGAATCGAGTGATTTTTAAATGGAGTGTTTTTTAGGCTTTTCTAGTTTTGCTAAAGGGGTCACTCCCGGTGAAGGGATCGTCGGCCCTTTCCTCATCGAATAAGGTGCAGGATATATCATATATACCACTATGCAAAGCAAAAAATCCAAAAGCAATCAAAAGACAAACCGAGGGGTGTAGCATCTGCCAGTCATTGCTAAAGGGGCCACTCCCGGTGAAGGGATCTCGGCCCTTTCCTTATCGAATAAGGTGCATGATGTTCTATAAGGAACACCGCGATGCAAAGCAAGAACCGTAGCTACCTGTTTTTGAAACAAGATTCTACAACATCTTAGGTTTCTTTTAGTTTCATTAATCTCATTAATGAAGTCTCATTTTAATATGCTTCACAAGCATCTCTTTTGAAACGAAATCTGCAATATAACATATATCTCATATATATAATATAAGCATTCGTCTCAGGCAGTAATATGATCTCATTACAGAACATTGCAGCAGAAGAACATATATGAAATATTGGATATACTAGGATGTCCGTGTTTTCAATACGAGCCTGTATAAAACACGGATTCCACGGTCGCGATGAATAGCCAAACCCACATCCCTAGACCCCTACGAGAGCGGCAAGTAATACTGCCAATTCTAGGGTTAGGAGACCCGGTCTCGACTCCTCGAGATGGTCTCCCACTGGACCCCAGAACCCGGTTACTTGTGCTCCCCGCCTTGGGTCTACCTAATGCGGAAAAGTAAATAATATACAAGTGGTGACATCAACCTCATCCCGGAAGTGCCCCAATAAAAGAATATTACATATCAATGAATTTTACATGAATGAAAAAGAAAAACTCTCATCTCACATAAAACCCCCGGCTATTCAAACGCGACGATCTAATACAACATATCACAGCAACACATAATATCTCATATCATCAACGTAAGCAAGTATGCGTATCCCGATTGTCGTTGATGTATAGCAACGAATCCGGCGATACACCACATACTACGCTTACGGTCACAGAAAAGAAAGTGTAAAACTACAACAGTTGGAATCCGCAACCATTTTAGACATCGCATGCCTAACCAAATGAATTCCTTAGACATCGCATGCCTAACAATTATAAACCCTGCATTTTAGTCTCTTTATCGAAACACTTTTCAATATCAAGTCGGGCAATTCAACAAGATTCCCGACATCCTGATCGAATGCTCGTTGCAAACTTTAGTAGACGGCCGCACCCCCGGATGCCGTCGACGAAGTGCACTAAGGCGGAACACCGCTGCCGCGAACACCCAAACGGATGCTATTGGCGACGGGGTTCTCCTACAGTCACTTGGTCGGGACTATGGGGCGTGGTTGTCTATTAAGTTTACCCGGCGAGTATCCGCGTACGCTACGTGATTGCGACGGACTTTTGATCAGATCAAAATTCCGTGGCAACCGATCAATTGAGACTGAACTGCTAGATTTATAACATTCAAATTAGTTATCTCATAACTATATGTGGATTCCAAATATTGTATCACATTCCAGATTAATAGACAACGTTAAACTTTCCGATCGAATAATCAAACACCCAAGATTTCCCCAATATATCTCAACACTTGAAATCAGTTTAAAAACATCCATCACATGCCACAGTACCAATGGTCCAGCCGTAGAAGGGTCAAACCAACGCCTCACATGTGGCATGCCGTACTGCCCCAAACCCTAAGGTTTAGAGGCAGTTCAAGACGGTCACATAATCGAGTTAAGGTTTTTTTTCTTCTAGAGTGTCCACCGCGTTACTTGCACGACTTAGAACGTTCTTAAACTCGAGAAAAAAATCCAACTTTTGAAAAAATTTCCGACTGGGGAAAAAGTGAGTTATTGATATCCGTTCGAACTTTTTAACAGTTTCTAAAATTATCCGGAAAAACTAAACAAAGTTAAATTATCCGATCGAATCAACGAGTCCCCAATACAACCCTAGAAAACTCAACACTTGAGTGGAATTAAAATATTCCCAGAAAAAATTGCCAAGAAAGGACCTAAGAATAATTAAGTGAAATTCCAGGGACTAAGTCCAAATTTTGGCCGCGGAACCGCCGCAAAAACCATGGTTTGGCCGCGGTTCCGCGGTCAAATTGTTGACTCAAAGATCCGTACTCCACAGTAATTCTTATTTTTTCCTGCTTGTTTTCTGAGCATTTTTAATTCAGAAAAAATCAACTTTTTGAAAATTTTCTAGAGAGGGTTCCGTATCGAGGTTTCGGCGTTCGATTGGACTTTAAACTTCGTCTAGACTTCGCCTAAAGCTCTAGCTTAGCTCTGATACCACTGTAGGTCAGGCAGCCACCCCATCCAATGGGGTCGCCGTGGCACCAACGGGTCCCTCAGCCGCTACTTTTTACGCATGCCCCCTCGCGAGGACTACAACCCGCCGGAACACCTTTCGGTCTCAGGACACCCTGGGGATAAGAGCTTATGCTTCGCCACACTGTCACACAGTGAGAACCCCCCATAGGTCGACATCCAATGCCTAGTAGCTCTGATACCATTGTAGGGTTGCTAGGCACGCTCACAAGGTTCTACGAGGTATCAACCATGCCCGATTAAAAAATTAGCTGTGCCGAACAACTCTAATACGGATCTTTAAACTAGGGTTTAGGCGAAAACGAACATGTTAAACCCTTTAACACTAAGTGAGAGGGATTACAACCTTTGTAGATCCGGTCCTTCACTTCTTAAGCTCCGTGTTGAGGTCCCTTCGCTGCGATCATCGTGTTCCCGACTCTCGAGAGGCTTCACGAAGAGAATGATGCAACCTTTGCTTCCGATCTTCGATACAAAGATAATTTACCTTGAAGTTTCGTTAACACAAGATAACACTCATGAAATGATGTGAACACCCTCATCTAAATGGCAAGGATAGATGAGGATGATGAAGTAGGATTTTTACTCTCATTTATAATCTTTTTCTCACTCACTTTCATCACAAAAGAAAGCTTTTTCATGAAGAAGCTCAAGGAAGAAGAAGAAGAAGAATGAAGATGATAACTTCATCCTTTTGTGATGAACAATGAATTATTGTAGTGGTTACAAATCTAACCAAGGGTTAAGCATGAGAGAGTTAACCCTTATAGAGAGTTAACTAGGGTTAATGGTTTGGATTGGGTTAACATAATATCTCACAAAAATATCAAGCAACCACAAAGTCAAAGCTTCATGAAGCTTCATGGAAGCTTCAAGCAAAAGCTAACCCTAATCCAAACGCTAACCAAGTTTAAACCCTAAACCATAGTTAAATTTGTAACCCTAACATGTTACAATATTATATATCACATATACAATATATTTTGTAACAATAGAAAATAATACAATTAACATATATCGCATATATATCAATATATTATCCCGTGAGAAAATGAATCTTTTAGTGAGCTAATATTTGTTAATGTAATTTAATATATCATATATATTATTATACATTAAATTATCGAATCAACACTTGATCCGACAATCCGGCTATATCGCATATAACCGACTAATACTATGACCCGGCTATATCACATATACCCGGCCGATATCTCATATCACGAGAATCTAATACGGTATCACATACCGCATTATCCTCGGTCCCGCACATATCACATATGTGCTCCTACTCCATTTTGCCTGAGCCAAGAAACCTCTGTGTAGGACTCTAAAGAATCGTCAATACTCCGGCAGTAGGTGATGATCATATCAAACACCCACAAGCTGTAAGCGGTCAGCTAAACATAACAGCTACCCAGGTATTGAGCACTAAGAAGATCAACAAGCAAGCCTGTACATTCTCTTGTGAATCCAATCAGTAACACTCCCGTACAGTCCGGTCTCGTCGTCTGATATGTCGCATATCTCGCCTAGGGGTGGTAAACGTCAGACCCCAGTAGCTCGATTAGTCGTGTCGATATGAGGTCTATAACAGTTTGAGAAACTACTGATAACACTTACCAGTAAATCTCAGCAACCCTGGCCAGGGATTTCTGGTTATAGCCAATCGAACACAGCACAACATCAACTCCCTACACCGGGAGAGACGAATCCCCTCCTATCGCTCATTGCCTCCATGTGATTCGGGACTGTACTCAAAAGCCACCTTTTTGCATGCCTTCTTGGACGTGGTATGATGGAAATCAAAGCACAGTGGGAATCATACAAGACTCTATGACGATCTCGGGTCAACAGACTACTCTGTATCCGTTTCACCGGAGAACTGCCATCTGACGTGATGTATAATACCATCTGGGAGTTCTTGGCGAGTCCGTCCAGTGTACCCAGTCTCTACTGAGCACCCGTACACCATCCTTGATGTCAAACACCGATAGATATGGGATCATCCATCACCCATCATATGGGTCAAGATGCGTATACGCTAGTCTACTCTGGTGCATCGATGCCCTGTCTCGATACACCCTCGACTAGGAACAATTATAGGATATACTCGTCGACTACCGTGGCCCCACTAGTATGATCTCATCATAGTCCCAGTAGTCGTGTACATATCCTAATGGCTTTATCAACATGTAACATAGAGACAATCAGAGTACATGTTAAGATAAAGTACAACCAGATAGCATACTATCATGTCGAGCAAGAAAGTCCTCCCTATATATGTCCAAGCATCCATTACAATATACATCGTTTGTACAGTAATGGCCTCTAGGGCATACATATAACTAACATTAAGATAGGGCTCATGACAACCGAAAAGCTAGTATAGTTGGAAACCCTAATTTTAAAAGTCTTTCTTTTACAATTCTTATCTTTATATGTAATATTCATGATCTTCCTTTTATTATTGGATTTTGTGGGTGCATTCCGCTGAAAACCCTCAGGAGACAACTCTCCTCCTACTAGGGACACCTAGAGGTTTGAAGGCTTGTTGCACGTGCTCAGTGCAATCGTGTTGCTTACGAAAGTATGCTAGTTAGTTTTTCGCTTTCTTTATTTTCTCCTTCTCTTTTTAATAAAACAATTTGCTCGAGACGACCGAAAATAAGTTTGGGGGAATTTGATCAGTCGAAAATAATGTATTTTTAACACGTCAACTTCCCTATCATTTGCACTCATCTAGAAGTGTTCGGTTTGCATATTACACATATTAGCAAAACAGTCGTAAAATACCAGATTACCTGTGTTGTATACTAAAACCGGCATTTTAAGGGAAATTGAGTGTTTATCATATCATCGCATCATCTTTGTATAGCGCAACACTTATTTCGAAGTCTGTGCAGGAAATTTCAGGAACCGAGCCAAAATTGTCAAAAGTGCTGATCAAAATTACACAAAGTCTAAGTCTGGTGATCTTGCAGTGAACAATAAGGTGTAAAACTATTCCAGATATGTATTCAAGGCCCATGGACCATTACCAACATGTACCAGAAACTCCAAGCTCTAAAGCCACTATTGGGCCGTGGATCCGCGGCCGGAGCCGGCTGGAGCCGAGGATCCCGGCCACGTCAGCAAGGTGTCAGCGTCGCTTCAGTGCCGAACTCTTATGTCAATTTGTACATTCATTCCAGACACTGAATTTCTAGAGAACTCCAGAAAGATCTATCAGTACAGTAAAGGCTCTTTGTTAAGCTAAACACTCCAAGCTTACTAAGCAAGCTTCCCCCTTAATTACCTTAAAGCCTAGAAGCTTCTCCCTAACCTCCAAGCTTATGAAGGAAGCTAACCCTAACTAACTCACTCTAGAACCTTCCTCCTAACTACCAAGCTTATGAGAGAAGCTAACCTAATCCTAGCTTCTTAAGGAAGCTAATCATTCTTAAGGTTATAAAAGGAACCCTAGGCTTCACTTGAAAAGGATTGTTCAACAATTCTTCCTACAAGTTGAGTGACACAACTTGTAACCCTAACCCTAATTCAAATTCCAAAGCCAAATTCAAGATCCCGAGTACCAAATCAAGTGAGAAGCCTTCAACCTTTTAGGAGCAGAGCCGATCTTCTATCGAGCAAGTGATCCAAGCCGATCCGCGACTCAAGGAGACGAGCGAAGCCAAATCGACGATCGAGTTCATTCCTCATTGTAGTTCTTGAGCGAATTGTAATGGAATTGTTGATAAATAAAAGGTGAAATTCTTTAATCTTGCTTTCTTTAAATTGTTGCATCATGATTAGATCTCAATTTGTGATTGTGGTTCTTGTTGTGATGTTTGAGTAAAACTCTGCTCGTAAAGGAGTCGAGACGATCAATAGAATGATGATGTAACAAATCTTAAAACAATTCTTAAGTCCTACGTGTTTGTAAACCCTAGCAAATTGAAGAATCGACGACCTAGTTTCGTTGCGATGCTTTCTTGATTGTGTTCGCTCGAAATTAGGGATTCACGATCGATTCTTGAATTTACTAGAGGCTAGTTTTTGAATGAGATTCGTCGAAGGGACAAGGGATAGAAGATGAAACCCTAGTTTCACAAGAAATCCCTAATTCTCGTTGATCATCATCGATCTAGTATCAATTCATCAATGGATAAGAATATGTAATCGCTAGATTTCATCACATCTATAGATCCGATCGATTCCTACGAGCCTCACTTCGAATCTTGATATTTGGTTTGGAAATCATAAATTCTCAATTCTTGATTTTAATGTTTTCTAGTTATTAGATCTAAATTTTACTAGTTCTTGAACTTCAAATCTATAAATCATGAATTGTTTCATTTCTTTTCTTTAAATTTTCGACTCATCTAATTCGAAATACGAACGATTACACTTTCCCTGTGGACGATCCGCACTTACTAACGCGCTATAAATCGACACCGTTATTGATTGCGGTCAAATATTTTTGGTTGTGATTTCTTATACAATTTTCTACATACACGCCGAGACATCATTCAATCACCACCTTTTCTTCAGACAACAGCTCACTGACGAACGTCGGCCGGGGGTCGTTTGTCGTTCCCAAGTCAATTTTTGTGAGGTTATCTGCGGTAGTATGTATCCTATCTTCCAGATCTTTTGGCGCCGGAGGAAATTCTGAGATCACCTCTCCATCATCGTTTTCGAAGCACTAGGGGAGGTCATCCATATTCTCCGGCTCTTCTTCTGACAGCGTTATCACGTGGCAGGTACGAGATCGCTTCCAAGACCGATATTGATCTGGCTCTATTCTCGCTGTATACGGGGCCTACGGTTCATTCTTCTGCGGCGGGATTGCCCTCCAACTGCTGGATAGAGCAAACCTGCCGAGTTGATACCGGTCTTCTACCCAGTCTTTGAATGTGAAGCAGTCTTCGATAGGATGTCCTATTGCCCTGTGATAGGAGCAATAGTCCGGGTGAGAGACTTCGCCTGCTTGTTCGGGGTGCTTGGACTCCGGGAGGGTAATCTTTTGATATTTTATGGCAAGATCAAGTATCTTCCGTGTCTTGTCTTAGGAAAAAGAATACGCTCGACTCATCTTCTTTATAATGGACGGATTCTGGCTGCTCGACTCTCGTTCGCGTGGCTTCTTAGACCCGCTTGGCTGTTGTCGAACGTTTTTTCCGTTCTTTGGTTTATTTTTGCCTCTGCGTCGGGTCTTTTGTATGATGGGCTAGCGACGAAGGGCATTGTCATTCTCCGCGGCCTGCTGAACGAGGCGCTGCGTCATGGCTTTCTCGTAGATGGCCATTTCGCGATTATGATCGCCTCTAACCTTTTGACCCACTTACTTTATTAGCTTGTCCATCCGTTCTTCAAATGATGGACTTGGTATTTTCACGACGGGAGCTCTTTTTGGTTCAGGGTTAACATCTTCCCACAGAGCATCTCCTTCTTCATCAAAGTCATGTATGACGTAGCAGTCGCGGAATAGCTCCCATTTCTTGGATTGAACATACCCAAGCCCGATCGTTTCCATTTTCCCGTTGGGCAAATTTCGCTGAGTTCCAGGGACGTTCTAGATCTTGTTATAGAACCGTGCTTGTCGAGCCGTTTGTTTAAGGGGTACACCTTGGCGTCTCAAGAGCCTCTTCAACCCTTCTGTGTAGTATCTAGGCAGACGGATGGGCTGGAGCCTGTCGTAGAATCGGCGTCTTGCCAGATTTCTTTTTCCACTTTGATTTCCCCGGATCTATAGAATAGGATCGCCTTTTCACCCTTTCTCCTGGGAGGGGCGTAGATTGTCTGCAGTTCCTACACACTATAGGTATTAAGTGCATCGAGCTCTTTATAATGCTCCCGTGGAACCATGGTGATTTGAAAACTCCGATCATCATCAGCAAAGGCTTGAATTGATGGCCGAAAAGAAAATACGATATTGACTACATCATCTGAGTCGCTGTCGAAGACCAGAATATGGGTGGACGGTCCCGGCTTGTTGCATTGGAGTGGCCCTGAATGAACTATCTCTTCTTCCTCCTTGGTATCACTCCCGAAGATCGGAATGGTGGTGATAGCTTTGTTCTTGTCCTTCGGTTTGCGACATCTCTCCGTGTCTTCAAAATCTGGTAAGAAGTATTTTGCATCTTCGTATTTTCGAACTTCGTTCAAGGAGAATGGGTTCAGCTCTCCTGTTACGGTATACTCGAGACCATCCTTGAAATACCTCATACACTGATGTTGTATAGAAGGGATAATATTGTACTCGTGAAACCAAGGCCTGCCGAGCAAAGCATTGTAGCATGTCTTGGCGTCAATGACATGAAACTTAATGTCCGTGACAAGCACCCCAAAGCATAGTGTTAATATTACAGACCTAAGCATCCGTGATGACTGGGAGTCAAATCCGGAGATGGTGATTTTATCGCGAACGAGGTGCTGAATGCTCATGCAGATTTCCTTCAACACTCTCACATTGAGGAGATTGACGGAAGACCCATTGTCAACCAGGATTTTGCCTATCTTGATATAATGACAGTATCCAGAGACATAAAGGGGACAGTTATGTTCGCAGGTCCCAAGGAGGAGATCTTCATCGCCGAAGGTGATATCCCCTGTATGCACTTCTTCCAGCTCGTCCTTCATCTTTTCTTCGGCGAGGAAAGCTTAGAACTGTTCGTGTTCTTGTAATGCCTTGATCAGAGAATCTCTCACCTCTTTGGATAGTAGAAGGGCGTCGAGAATGCTTAGCTGCGAAGGTATCTTTCTCAAGTGTGCCAGAACGTTGTAGTCCACCTTAATTTTCTTTGGCGGGTCCTTAGCTATCAGCTCTTTGACGGTTTGTTCATCAAGGATGATATCCTCAGGGACTTTTTCTTCCCCCTTATCTTTTTTATTTGACCCACTGTTCGAGGGCCTAAGATTCTTTTCGGGCAGCGTACGATTGCGCAGCTGAATATTTTCACAAGTCTTCGGTTCTTCTTCTTTTCCTGAGGTGGATTCTTTAAAGAGAGGTGCAAGAGTCATTTCTTCGTCAGAGTCACTCCCAAAGGTGAGAACTTGCGATCCCCCAGCGTCGACCATATGACAGTTTCCGGCAGTTCTTATACTCTCCTCGGTCGTATTTCTTTGTTCCCAACGAGTTTTGCGTTTCATCCGCTTGAAATGTTGTCAATGAGCAACATATCCCTGCCACCATCTTTTAAAGGCTATGCACTCTTCAGTAGGGTGTGCAATCCTTCGATGATATAGACAATAGTTAAGATGTATATCCGCTCCAACAGGGGTGTTCCCTTCGGAGGGTGGCAGTTTCATCCCCATTGATATGGCCTTGGCGAACCTCTTCCTCGTCTTGAACCTACTTTTATTTGTGGTGGATGTACTTTGATCTGGTGGAAGTGTTTCAACCCTTTCGTCCGGTCGCCGATGTTTGGATTTTTCAAATATGGCCATCTCACGCTTTCGAGCAGCTTTGCTTTTAAGAAGAGCTTCGTCCAGGAATGCATCAATCATTTCGTCTGATGGCCTTAGAAGTTCCGGCTCAGGATCTGGCCCCAGTTTCTTCTTGTAAGGAGCTTCTTCATCGTCTATCGACGAGTGAGAGATCACATGGCAACTTGCCACATAATCTTCAGATTCATCCGACGAGTCTTCTCCATTGTCATCATCTCCGTCCTCAAGGACGTGGCTGAGAAATTCTTGGAGTGTGACTGGAGTCCGCGCTTTTTGATTGTATTCTTCCAACGCGTCAATCTGCTTCTGCAGGTCCATGCGCTTGTCACCGGGCTTCACAGGCTTTTTGTTCTTCTTCTTCTTATTCGAAGACTTTGATGGTTGGGTGTGAGCACTTTTACTATCACCACCAATTTTTGGAGTTGGGCACAGCTTCAGCATTCCCTTGATGATCTCGGGTTCCAGCGGACTTTTCCATCTAATCGCCGGGCATGTTTGGAGATTCTTCAGCATTCTTTTAGTCTTGGCTGAAAGAACGACCTCCCATGGAGCTTCTTCAACAAAAGAGCATGATGCCCCTAGTGTGTCCCCCTTTTAAGAGCATGTGGTTGAAGCGGGCTTATTTTCATTTATCAGATAGTGCGAACTTGCCCAGTTGATACTGGTCTTCAATCCAGCCCTTGAAGACGAAACAATCTTCAATTGGATGGCCTATCGCTTGGTGATAGGGGCAATAATTGGGGTTATTAGCCTCACCGGGTTGCAACGGTCGTTTTGGATTCGGCAGATTGATAAGCCTGTTACGCATCGCTAGCTCAAACAATCTCTTCGTTTTGTCCCAGAGAAACGAATAAGGGCGCTTCATCTTCTCATTATAGAATTGCCACCTCTCGTCTAGGCGATCAGTTAGTTTTAGGCCACTGGGCAGCTGTTGAGTATTCGCGACGAAGGTCGCCTTCCCTTTACTCTTTTCGTTGCGCGGCTCCGGCTTTAAAGGAGATGGTCTATGACCCATCTGGTCCATTTGGGCCAGTTTGTCAATCAGGACTTGGAAGGTAGTGGGCTTGAAAATAATCATAAATTGCGAGATGGTCGCTTGAGGGTCAAGAGTACCCAAAAACACGCCTACTGCGGGTGCTTCTTCGATGCGCTGCTCGCACTTCGACCATAAATTCCGCCATCGTATCGCGTACTACACCCACGTTTCGCCTGGCTTCACCCTGGTGTTAATCAATGTGGTGATAGGGGTGCGCTCGCTAGCGCTCGCAAACGTCTGTGTAAAAAGAAACTCCATTTCTGCAAACGTCTTAACGGAGTCATTCGGGAGCTCGGAATACTACTCGAACGCCGTCTCTGACAAGCTGCCAACAAACCGACGGAGCAGTAGTTTATCATCACCTCCAGTATTGCCGCACAAGGCTCTAAATTGAGCGACGTGCTGATGCGGATTTCCCGTCCCCTTATATACATGAAATTTAGGGATCGTATATCCCGGCGGATACCTTATTTGGTCATACCAGCCTGGCTAGGGTCGTCCAGTTTTAACGATCTGCCCAGTCGCTTCATTCGCTTGGTGAGCTCGTATTTGCTGAACAATGTAATCATCCAGAGCGGCCTTGGAGATGGTCTCCTCTTTGGCTGCTGAAAGAGTGTGAGGAGGATTCGATGTCTCCCCTCTGTCGTCTTCAACGATGATCGGGGGGTCTTCAGCTGGAGGTTCCGGCTGTAACATTATCCCGGCCATGTCTTGGAACAAAAGAGCCATTCGTTTGATGTTGGTTGCCTGTTCCGCGGCCTCTTTTTCATTCCTCTCGAGCATTCTTCAGAGGAACTCGGTATCAGTTTCTTGTTCCCGACGCTGCTCCGAGGTCTCTGGATTTTCTTTTGGCCCAGTGAGTGCGGCCATTGCAGTCAGCATCTCCTGAAGTTTCTGCTGTTGTTGTTCCTGAGCCTTCGTTATCGATCGGGTAAGCGGTCGATGACCCGTAGAAGCACGGCTTTGTTCTTTACCGGAATCCATATAAACGGTATGTATTACCATGCCCCTAGACGTGGGACGTTTAGATTCGACATCCTTGCGGCTTGCCGCATTCACGGGGGCTTTCTCTGGCCTCCTTCTCTTGTGAGCAGTTGAAGTCGAGGGGGCCGTTGCAACGGGCACCCAGACGGATGACGTCTTCTGTGGTACCACGAGATGGCTCTTTTCTTGCTAATCTTTGAGCTTCTTTGGTCGGCGAGAGTAGTCCTGGTCGATCACCGATTCTTAGACTTGTCGCCAGACTTTGTAAATTTTGGAGGACAGCCGCTGAGAGGGCTGCTCCGTCTTCTTTTCTGTAGTAATCTCCATAGGTGGAGGAGATCTCTTCAGCACGATAGTCGGAGAGTTCTTGCGAACCCTCCTAAGCGGTTCAAAGTTGTTCCCAGTTGGAACAGCAGCATTGATTTCCACCATCGGAGCTGGCGGAGTTAGTCCAGAAGGGGAGCTGCCCCCAGCCTTCCTTACTCGGCGCCAGTGGCGACGGCGAGCATGTCGTGTGGATGGTGTTGGTTAAGCTATGGGGATGACTTCATCATGCCCCTTGTCTTGGCGAAGGGTTGTCGCCGGTGTCAGCCTCTTGAAGACCGATATCCATTAAGAAGCAGTATCCGATCTGTCAAAGACAGACCTTTGGGCAGGCGCGGGAGCCGGAGTGGCCAGCCTTGTAAAGACCGACCCTTTGATGGGAGAAGCTTCGTTGGTAACCTCGAGAGCAGGAATGGCTATCCGTTTTAGGATGGACTCTTCGGGTATCGTGGGCTTCTTGACGGGCCCATTGGAGTTCAGGCTCAGCCTATCGAATACTGATGCTGTCGGCTTGGCATTGGATGACCCGTTGAGATGGTTCATGGTGGTAGTGAGCCGACCAAAGTCCGACTTCTTCTGCGCTTCTTGTGGTAGCAGGATGTTAACGCTCACTGGTGGGAGCATGGTCCCGAAGAACAACCCGGTGGTAGCCTGCGTTACCTTCTCTACCGGCATTGTGAAAAGGAAGGCCGCTTGGGGGCCGTAGGTTACACCCCCAGATGGGGTGGAACGGGGGTTGCAGTTGCAGCCGGTGCAGGTTGAAGCCATTGATCTTCTGTTTTCTGCACGAAGCAAGATACCAAATCTTAGTACCTCGAACCCAAGGGGAACCATATCAAAACGCGATTCGTTCGCGAACACGACACACGAAGTGTGGAGTAGAAAGAGGAAAAGGTCCCACCGGGCGTGCCAGAATTTGTTCCCCTCCGAACACGGAGACGCGACCGCGCGGGTTCGTCTTGCCTGAATTCGGGGCGGATGTTAATTGGTGCTATCCGTCCACCTCTCCGAAGATGGTAAGTTTGATTGTATCGAAGGTTTAAACGGATGCGGCCGATGTAGCAGACTTCGTCAGATTCCCCCTCGTTGAGGGGTTTTTGATTGTGGGGACGTTCTTCCCTGCAGGCGCAATCCCCTGCAGTTAATTACGCTACCACATTGCGGTAACCACTTTCTCTTTCTCCAGATGCTCACTTCGTGTCGTGTGTGTTTGTTTTTTTTTTTGGTTGCCCGTGGATTGTATACGGAGACTAATTTATGTTGTTGACCGTAGGGCGTGGATTAGTCCAAATCCATAGTTTCTTAGATTTGGGTTTAGGGGTTGGGTTTAATGATACGTTAGTCTCATTTAAGACTAAGATCGACTTAAACGTTTGTTAAGGATACATTAGTCTAATTTTAGACTAAGATCTACTCAACGGGATCGTTTAGATCCAACAAAAGAGCATTTGGGCTCTATTGTTTAGCTTGGGGACATTGCGGTCCATTGTTAGTTTAAGGACATTACGGTCCAATGTTAGTTTAAGGACATTACGTTCCAATACAAGTTTAAGGACATAGTGGTTCAATACCAGTTTAAGAACATAGTGGTCCGATGAGTTTAAAGACCTCACAGTTAAGGTTAAGGACATCGCAGTCCGTGAGTTTAAAGACCTCACAGTCAAGGTTAAGGACATCGTAGTCCATAGGTTTTAAAGGACCCCAAAGTCCATGGAATGTTTGGTTGTCAGGACCCGTCACCTCTTTGAAGACGTTGAAGGATTACAACAACAAATATCAGAGGAGTAAAGAGATGTACCATCGAATCGATGTGAGTTGGTTGAAAGATCTGTAGTCCAATTTGGGGCTAAGATCTGTTAACATATTTATGAGCAGATGAACTTAATTAATATGAGTTGAGGACTTATGGCCAATCTTGGGCTAAGTCCAATCAGGTTAAAATGTTGAATATTTTATTTTGGGCCGTTGAGCCTTTATTTGGGCTTGGCCCTTTTAACAATGCTGAGCATTAATTTATATCTTGACAATGTTTTTGTCTTTTATTGAATTCTGAGCATTCATCAGAGCTCTGAGCTTATTAAAGAACAATTTATGTTCTGTCAGCGCAACACGTGGTGCGCTGGGCGCTTTGCGCCATTCAAAGATCGCAGTGCGCTTTTGCCACGTGGCGCACATGTAAGGGACATGTGTCGCGCTTGGCGCTAGGCGCCAGATGATTAGCGCATGATGCCAGTTTATGAGCGTTGAGCGTTAATCCATGAGCGCATTGCGCTTTCAGTTTAGTAGCGTACACGTGAGTGACATGTGATGCGCTTGGCGCTGAGCGTCAGTCCATGAGCGCAGTGCGCTATTTCTTAAGCGCAAAGCGCTAGTGGTTAATTGGCGCATACGTGATTGACACGTGGCGCATTTGGCGCTGAGTGCCAGTCTAGAGAGCGCAGAAGCGCAATTCAAAAGCGCAAAGCGCATTTGATCAATTTTATGATATGAGTTTTTAAAAGAGACTTTGTCTCAAGATCTAAGAACCACAGTTCTTATTTTATTTCAATCTCTTATATTGATGAAACGCTTTGCCATTATGGATCTATGATCCTTAAGAGAATTGAATTATTCTCCTTTTTATAATGAAATGTTCATGATCTCTTTGAAAAAGACTTTAGTATTATAGATCTATGATCTGTGAGAAGTAAGTTCTTCTTTTATTTTATGATGAGATCTTTTGATCTCTTTGTGAAAGACTTTTTGTCTTTGTAGATATATGATCTTTTTAAAGACATGAATTCTTCTTTTTATGAGATGATTTCATCTCTATGTTCATCATCATCATTTTTACCTTGAAGAAAGATCTTCTTGCAAGAGCTTGCTCTTTGAATTTTCTCAAAGTTTTTGGTGAGGTTTCTCTCTCTTTCTGTATATTTTAGACTTGAAGTCTAAGGGCCTTTTTATAGGGCAAGCTGATCAGTTCAATCAGTTAAGGAGATCTTTTCTCCAATTGATTTGGGAATTTCCCATCGTTGGATCTTTGATCCAATGGCTTCTGATTTACAGAAGGCAATCTTCTTGTTTTTAACAAGATTGGGAAATCTTTTTAAACAGAATTTATTCTGTGTTTTTGGTGATTTTTAATCACCATTGGATCATTGATCCAACGGTGCTCTGATTTATAGAGCACAATTTTGTTATTTGGAAAGATTTTGAGGAATGTTTCCTTAACATAATTTAATTCTGATTAATTAATGATTTATCATTATTATTATATCTTTGATTTGACGGTGGGGAGCTTTTAATTCCAGCGCTAGCGCACCCGTGCTTTGCACGTGGTGCGCTGCTTAGAGCGCAGCGCACTTAGCGCTAGCGCACCCATGCCTTGCACGTGGTGCGCTACTCAGAGCACATCGCACCTAGCGCTAGCGCACACGTGCTTTGCACGTGGTGAGCTGCTTAGGGCGCAGCGCACTCAGCGCTAGTGCATCCGTATCTTACATATGATGCGCTGCTTAAAGCGCAGCGCACCTAGCGCTAGTGTTCACGTGCTTTGTACGTGGTGCGCTATTTAGGACGCAGCGCACTTGGCGTTGCTTCATTTCAAAATTTTAATTTTAAACAGAGTTTTGCTCTGATTGGGGGAAACAGGGACTCTGTTGTGGCTCCGAGATTGATTGTCGCGTCTGAATCCTACTGGAATGAGGAGAAATGCTGTTGTGGGTCTCCAGGCTGTAGATGTGGCCGTCGAGACTTGGAACTAGGGACTCTGCCATGGCTCCGAGATTGATTGTCGCGTCCGAATCCTGCTGGAATAAGGAGGAACACTGTTGTTGTTCTTTCGAGATGGAGATGTTGCCATCGAGACTTGGCTCTCTTTCTGATGGAGCCTGGTGGGATGATATGGTTTCCTCTTTGTTTGCGCCCTTGGATTGTATACAGGGATCGATGTGAGCTCACCTATAGGGCAAAAGTTTTATTTCATATGTATATTTTTTGTTTTCTTTCCGCGACGCTCTATCATTTCAGCTTTTTATATCGCGAAAGTCGTGATTGCCCAATCATTTCGGCTATTTTTCACGGTGCCCAATCATTTCGGCTATTTTTCTTTTTACTCGCTGCTTTTTATTGCGAGTTGCCCAATCATTTCGGCTGTTTTTGTATGCATACATTTTTACTTGCTGATTTTGTTGCAAGTTGTCCCATCATTTCGGTTATTTAATATGCATTTTGGCTCGCTGACTTTTAGTTGCGAGTTTGGGATTTGATACCAATTTAGGCATTAACATCGCTACAACTGGGACATTGCCAGGAGCGAATCATCATTTTCCTTTGTCGATTTAAACAAAGATGGCTTAGCAACAGGGTTAGGATCCTGTCGACTAAGGCTTTTGACTTCATGAGCCATAAGGGTCTCATAAAAGTATTTCTCCCTACGAGTCATGAGGATCTCGTAGGTGAGTTTTCTTCTTAAGAATCGTGAGGAGTCTTAAGTGTATGGTCTCTTATAAGTCGTAAGGATCTTACAAGAGTGTTTTCTCCTTATAAGTCGAGAGGGCGTACAAGGGCCGTTCACCGTGTGAGCATATCCCCAGTCGCTGGTGGGACTTTATTAGGGAAATGTTTATTCGTGCCCATGGATTGTATACAAGGGTCAATGTTGAACTGCTTGTAGGGCAATCTGGGGATTGTGATGGCTTAAGAACTGGTTCAGATCCCTGTAGCTTAAGGCTTTTGAATCCTATGAGCCATGGGGGTCTCATAAGAGGGTTCTCCTTATGAGTCGTGAGGATCTCGTAAGTGTAATTTCTCCTTAGGAATTGTTAGGATCCCTAAGTGTGTCGCTCCCTTGTGAGTCGTAAGGATCTCACGAAGGTGTTTTCTCCTTACAGGGTCGAGAGGACCTTGCAAGTGTCTTTTAACGAGATTGCGCCCTTTCGGGTTTTCACAAACTCTCCGGTAGCCCTGTTGTTTTTACTCATGGAGCCCTTTCGGGTTTTCATCCGTGCCCATTTCTCTTATGGACGTACCATTTTTTTGTCAGCCTTGGGATACTGTGATTTGTAGTAGTTTATAGACGTCTCGGTCAGGCGTTAGTTTTGGGACGTTTCGGTCCATTGTTAGTTTTAGGACATCTCGGTCCGTTGTTGCAACAGTTTCGTTGGCTACCACTTCTAGAGTTTGGGCCTTTGAAGATAGCGAGCGGACATAGGCGTCGTCATCTATCATTACCCTGGGCTATAACTCGTCAGGCGTAGTATTTCTTTAGGAACCGACCGTTTATCAGCTTGAAGGGTCTTTTGCCATGCAAATCCATGAGCAAGTAAGCCCCACCCTGGTAGACTTTGTCTATGATGTACGGGCCCTTATAATTTGGCTCGAACTTCCCTCGTTTGGCACGATTGGGGATCATAGGTCTTATGACCACTACCACGAGTTCGCCTTGGCAGAACGTTCTTGGCCTAGTCAATCTCTCGTATGAGCGTGCCATTTTTGCTTTGTAGGCCTCCTAGTTTTGCTGCGCCATGAGCCGGGTTTCGTCGAGCGCGTCGAGCTCCTCAAGCCGAAGATGAGAATTTTCTTCGTCTGTTAGCTCGTAATGAACCGCCACACGTAAGGAGGGTATCTCTATCTCCAAGGGGAGTACCGCTTCAGTGCCGAATACCAATACATACGGCGTTGTGTTTGTGGCCGTTTTGAACGTAGTTCGATACGTTCAGAGAGCTTCATGCAGTCTCTCGTGCCAGTCCATTTTATTTTTGGACACCGTCTTTTTCATGATCTTCGTCAAGGTCTTGTTGAAAGCCTCAACCAGACCCTTAGCTCGAGGATTATAGACCAAAGTGTTGGAGATAGTGCCCTCAGAGTCAATTATTGGATCACAGGCACGTGATTGCAATGATTGAGGGAGGACCTATCCCGGTAGGACAGTCTTACTCGAGATGATAGTATGCTATCTGGTTTACCTTTATCATCGTGTACTGCTTCAGGTGACCTTACAGGTCGCTATTATACGCTGATAGAGCCCCTAGGATTCTTGCTTGACTGCCAGCAGTATGATGGCGATCATATACGTGAGAGCTGGTGGTCTATAAGCACATCCTTAAAAGGTCCCTAGTCGTGGGAGTTTCGAGACAGGGCATCGATTCTCCAGAGTAGACTAGTGTATGCAGTCGAGACCCCGACGAGGGGTGGTGGCCGGTCTCACAAGCCACTGGTGTCAGTTGGTTCACCTAAGATGTATACAGGTGCTCATTGGGTTATGAGTACACCGGACATGACTCGCCGGGAACATGCTAGTTGGTCTTATACTTGACGTCAGATAGCAGTTCCCTGGTGACATGTGTACAGGTTAGTTCATCGACCTGAGATCGTCATTTGTCTCGTGTGAGTTCCCACTGTACTTTGATTACTACCCTACCACGGCTCAAAGGAGTCGTGCAAACAGGTTTTAGTTGGGTACAGTCCCGAGCCACATGGAGGCAGTGAGCGGATCTGCAGGGGTTCGTCTCTCCCGGTATTGGGGGTGAGGTCGCGCTGTGTCTAGGAGAGCCATTACACAAAGCCCTCGGCCGAGGCAGGAGATTTACTGGTAAGTATTCCAGTAGTATCTCAGGGTGTTCTGGGCTTCGCTCCGACACGACTTGTACCGCTTTTGGGGGTCTGACTTTACCAACCCCCTAGGCCCGCCATGCGATACTCATAGACAAACGGACCGGACTGTACGGATATTGTCACTGACAGGCTCAGTAGGGTGTCAGGGTGAGTTCGCTCATCGACGTCCCTTTTGGTCAATAGCTGGTGGCCCGTCATGTATTGGCTAATACCTCTGACGTGCTAGTGGTTAAATCCACAACCATAGTATTGACGAGTCTTTAGAGTCCACCACACAGACAGTTACTCAAGTTTCGGGCAAAACGCTGTAGAGGCCGTATGGAGATATGGCAGGGTCCGATTAGATACGTGCGGTATTGCACGGATCAGGATTGGAAGGGTTGTACTAGAGACCATATAGATATATGACAAGGTTCGATCAGATACGTGCGGTATTGCACGGATCAGGATCGGACGGTTTGTACTAGAGGCCATATAGATATATGACAAGGTTCGATCAGATACGTGCGGTATTGCACGGATCAGGATCGAACGGATATTACTAGCCGGCTTCGGTTTAAGCCGGATCCTAGTTTAGTACAATGTAGATTTTGTCTCATTGCATTTGTATCCGGTCGGAATACAGATGCGGGTGTGTATGCACAGTATCGGGGTTTTCCTGTAATTTATTACGGGACCAGTTTTCTGGAGTTGCCAGTTTGTATTCCGTTCCGGCCGGTTTTCCTTTGTTCTTTCCCGGCCGGACTTTTCCGATGGAGGGGGTTATTTGCAAGTTTGCAAATAACTTTTTGTGGAGGGGTTTTCTTGCTTTTGTGAGGCTTCATGATGGTTCATAATCATGAGATTCTTTTTGAATCAAACCTTTGCTTTATTTGTGATTAGAAATGAGATGAAGGTTGATATGACTTTGTTATCATGGCTTTTGATGTGGTCACCTCTTGCCTTTTACTACACTCACCTCCCTTTGTATTATGCTTCATTCCCTCCACCATTTCCTTATAGAGAGGCCGGCCACAATATTGGTGAGGGAGAGAAAAAGGAGAGGTTCATTTGTGTGAATATTTGATCATCTCATTTCCTTGCTAGAAAAATTGAAAGCACCAATTTTTCTTAAACTCTTCATCCATCCTCCATGGCAACTAAAACCCCAAATGAGACATAGCCTCTACACTACATTCTACAGCAAATCTTGGACGCGTCGTCTAGCCAACTTCGCGCCCGAGTTGCCTCGGTATTGAGGTGGGAGCCTGTAAAAGATGCAGACGATGTGGTGCCCTTCCGGTAAGGATGCGACGACCGAAGTTTCCGCGGGAGATCGGGACGACGACGAGAAGACCGGAGGACTCGGATCACTCGGTATATCTCTCACCCTTTCTCTTGATTGCTAGGATTAGGTTAATGGTTACGATCCGGGTTTATTGTCCGCGGTAACGCCAGTTTAAAAGTTAATAAAATTTTTGATTCCGCATTTTGGCCTCGGATAGACGGCCGGGGCGCTGCCGTGGCGCAACATGGTATCAGAGACACGCCATTAACCTAGTCTAGCTTTGTTTAATGTGTTTACATTTCCGATCGACCAAAATTCCAAAATCCGCATTTTTTTCTAAGCATCAGTTTCTGTCGAAATTGTTTGAAGTCCAAAATTTTTTCAGGTTGTCTTAGAATATTGTGCATGAAATTATAGGACATCTGTGAAAATTTGGTCGAGTGTTACTGTAGAACCGCCGCGGAACCGCGGCCAAACCCCACTTGGTGCCGCGGTTCCGCCGCAGTTCAGTGAGTTCACTGGACCAATTTTTCACAGTGATCTTTTTACAGGGAAATAGGGGTTTTGGAATATTATTCTTGGGCCCAGAATTTCTGTGAGTGCTACAGTATTGTTTGGGGGTCCACTTGGTAAAATTTGATCGATCGGATATTTTAAACACATTGGTTCACAGTATTTACATTATATTTGCGACCGTGAATGTCACTTGATCGGTAAATCCTGTCTAACTGCTATAGCCGGTTGGACGGATTTGCGAACGTGACATTCACGTTGATGTCTTGTGTTTTTGCTGTGATGTTGCGGATCGGTCGTGGGGGATAGCCTGGATGCAAAGTTAGTACAGTTTTGTTTTATATGTACATTTAATATTACGGGGCGAGCGTCCGACATGTGGACTGCCGTCACTGCCTGTTTGTATTATTCTTTTAGGGAACGACCTGGTTGCGGTCGATATACCCGTTGTATGTATATTTTACTTTCTGTACTAGAATTACCCCGCGGAGGGGTGCACGGATAGCCGGGTTCTAGAGGGCAACAAGCCCGCATCTCATGGTGTTGAGACGGAGGGGGGCTTCACTCTAGGATTGGCGGGCTATTCGCCGCACTCGTAGGGGGTACAGGTTGACCCAGGAGGGGTGTCCAAGTTACAGGATTCCATGAAGTGCTGGGTGGTCCATTCACGGTGCTGAAGGGGGCTGCCTCGCTTCAGGTTTTGGCGGGTGACTTGCCGCGCCCGTAGGGGTCTAGGATTTCATTGCACAGGCTATTCACACGACCAGGGGAACGTCGGGTTTCAGCAGCGGCTCTATGAAACCCGGGGATCCCAGATATCTGTTTTGTTCTGTGATGCTGTACATTTCTGTGATGTTGCATTTTATCACGCCTTGAGCGAATATAATATATTGGTATATATATTAGTAGATGTTGTATATGTTTTGCATCCGTGCTAGTCCAGTCCCCGCTCTGTCGTTAGTTAGCTAACCTAACGAGTAATGACGGGACCTAGTGGCGAATGCGGATGGCATATACGTACATCAGTATATTTTCGTTCTTTGTGGTGTGATCAATTGATGGGACTGCGTTGATTCGGATCAATGCAAGTTAAAAAAACCTATTCTGATGTTGTTGGAACACTTTTTCAAAAAGCTGTTATTGCAAGGACGTTCACTTTTGTTTTGCATCGTGGTATTCAGTTGGAATATCCTGCTCCTCAGTCGACGAGGCAAGGGCCGAGATCCCTTCACCGGGAGTGACCCCTTGGACAGAAGCTTGCGTCAGGGCAATAACTTCACTATAGCCGATTGCCTTTTGCTTTGTATCGTGGTATTCAGTTGGAATATCCTGCACCTCATTCTACACCGGGAGTGACCTCTTTAGCAAAGGTTTTCGTCACTATATTTTTACAAAAAGTTATCCGGTTCCTTCAACGATATCAAGTTCATTACGTTAAAGGTTTTTCACCAAAAACCAGCCGTAGCCCTCCGTCATTTCAGATTAGTATTGCTTAGTATTCGTGCTACGTATGTCGTGCATTGCCGAGGCGTAGTGTTCAGTAGCTCTGTAATGCTTTTCTGTCGCATGGATAAGTGGATTGGTTAGGACAGTCGTACGGTTATGTTGGCATTGTCAAGGACTCGTACGGGTGGGTTTAATGCAATCAAGATAATGACGGGTTGAACTTGACTAGGACTCTTTGATATGTTGGCATTGTCAAGGTCACTTGGGTCCTAGGGGTAAAAACACACATTGGGAGTTTCTAAAGAAACTGAAACTTTCCAGGCATACGCATACCTTCTGGAGTGTGGTGACGTGAGTGGATTCCATCACGTTATCATGCGATGATAGTTGGATCCCGATTCCCACTGATGAGTTGGTTTACTCCTCGGGTCATCCCGACTAATTCTTCTTTTAGGTTTGGAGAAGAATTTGAGGTTACAGTGGGAGGTTTCCTGATTAGATAAAGTGATAACCATTCTGATCTAGGTTAGAGTGCACGCTGAGTGTTTCTTTTCTCTCTATTTTTGGTAGCGACCATTGACCCGACCCTGGACTATGACTCAGTGACCAAGTTGACCGAACCTTCTTAACACTGGCTTTTGGATTGTCAGAGTTGCAAACCTCATTGCCACTCCTACTTCTACCCTTTTCTCCAGGACACCCCGTATTACTACGAATGTCCACTTCCATTGGACAAAACCATCGTATGGTTATATACGAACTCGAAGGAATTCGAGAATGGTTTCTGGTTCTGGAGAAAACGAATAGGACTATTCAGTTGTCTTTTCCTTTTACCTTCTCCCTGGATGCGGGTACTCCTTGGTATAGAAGATAGTACACCTATTATGCAAATTGGATAGTCTTCTTCCAAACCTTAGGCTGGTGCCGAACGGTGGGGAAGGAAGAAAACCAATTAGCATAATGATGATGTACAGAAGGTACTAAGTAAAGACAAAGAAATGGATTAGTAAGAGGGCAAAGTAAATTGCGACTGCTATTCACGACCAAACCAAGTATTTCTTCGTCAATCCTAAATCACCTTTGTATTTCTCCAGGACACTCCGTATCACTACGAAGATCCCAAGTTTTTTTTTGGATATTCCATCGTATGGTTATATACGAACTCGAAAGGAACTTGTTCCAGTTCGGGGATGGATTCTGGTTCAGGAGAAATAGGAATAAGATTTATTCGGTTGTCTTTTATCTTCACCTTCTCTCGCATTGCGAGTGCTCCTAGGATTAGGACAGTACACCCTTTATGCTTATTGGATAGTCTTCTTCCATACCATAGGCTGGTGCCGAACGGTAGGGAAGGAAGAAAACCATTTGGCCTAAAGGGGTGTGCAGAAGGTAATGACTAAAGACATATAAAGAGATTTAGAAAGATGGCAAAGAATTATACGGTTACAGTTGTGAATCTGGATAATGGAAGAAGCATTACTAGGAATACCAGAATACCCATCGAAACATTTCAATGTTTCAGTTTCACTGTGTACTGTTAAAAGAAAACTGATTTCCCGATTAAACACTTGCTCCAGGGTATGTATTTACCAGTTTTGATTTTCACATCTGTATGGTTTTACAGATGATGAGTGGGAGCAAGTTATTGGGAATTGGGTGACCATCCTCATTATATCGGGATTCGTTGTAATTGGTGATGATTGAGGAAGCCACCTGGGTTGTTTGCCGGTCGGCAAATATTTGGTTTTGAATATCCGTTATTATGCACCAATTTCAAATTGATATATCTGTACGTCTATTTTTATAGAGTGAGATGTACCTTTTTGAAATTATGTCTATGACATTTACCTATATCAGTGGATGGTTAGGTAAGGAGCATTGAACAGCGGTGTAATTCTTCTTAACTATAAGTACAGTTTTCAAACTACGACGCACAGTGAATGAGTTATTAGACTCAGGGGACTTATACAGAGTATTGTGTATTGTCCAGTGTCCATTAGGACAGAGGGGTTGGTCCTCGTACTATATTCTGCTTACTTATAACTTCTCTAGTTCTTAGACAAGTGTTTCGTAGAAACACAGGGTCCAAGTTTTGAGAAGTTATAGGTATATGAATAAAGTAGAGAACCAGGTATTGCAAGTATCGGGATTCTTCAAGGTGATCGAAGATGTAGATACTTGTGAATGGTATTCGGTTGATAGTAATGATTAAGAGAACTAGCTTCTTTTTCAGGTTGCTCATAATTGGAAGTATTCCTAAGTTGAGTGACGCTGATCGGCCTTTTTTCCATTTTAGTTGACATGCACTGGAGACAGCTGCATGATTTGAATCTGGTTCCAATAAATCAGTGCCTCTGTTTCTATATTGGATATAGAACAGTTCATATCTTGACATTGTTAAGGTACGGGGAGTTGTCCGGCTTATGCTTAAAACCAGACTCTGGATAACTCAAGGCACGTTTCTGTAATGGCTGTTTGTGGGTTGACCAGGGCTATGACGAGGGTTGACTTTCTACCATCTGGAAGATCAATAGTGATATTGTTCTTGACTCGCCACAATTTTAAAAGAAATGGATTTTTTTTCTTCAGAAAACCGTAGTGGGAGTATGGTAGAACTGGAAGTGATTCCAGAACCGCAAACGATTACTGAAGATTTGATAAGAACCTAAAGATTCAATCTGATTTGACATTCCATTGGCCACTCCGCAGATAAAGTGGGTAACCTCAGGCACCCGAGAGGTACTTCGGCAGCCTCAAGGACGGTGGCAGGGAGGTTCTTGTTTACCCAAACTTTCTATTGCTGTTGTTCCAGACTGTGAGACCCGGCAGGAGGATGAGTATAGCGTCATTCTAAACTGGCTTTAGAAGTGTACGTCTATATGACTCTGCCAGAGGGTTGTCATAGTCAGTGGGAGCAGCGGAAACATTGGTGGACAGATGGCTTATGTCTATTCATAGACTAAAGCAGATATAGCGGAGATATATCATCTATTTCTGATGTGAAGTCATAGGTTTGATTTCATCAGAATAGAGGATGGATCTGTTGAGAAGGTAGTAGAGTGTGATGTCCTGGTTTTGAATGACATACACAGAGTAGGAAAGGAAACTCCTATACTACGATCGGTTATACTTTGGTTGTCACACAGTGTTTTCTCCACATAGGACTTGGATATTATATCAGACATTCTGGTTACTAGATCTATAGATCTAGATTTAGGTGGTTTTCCAATTTGGGTACTTAGACAGCATTCGATGAGTATTTAGAATGGACGACTCCTGGCACAGTAGTATACCTGCAGGTAAAGGAGTCACCCTCTCTAAAGGTGTCTTACAGACTAAAGGGGAGAGGGATACGCATGATTGACAGATCACTTGCTTAGGCAATTGAGTCAATCATGAGATGTCAAGTACCACACCAGATGTTGTTCTTGCAGTAGGTGCAATAAGTTAATATTGATCCAATCCTGGAGAAACAGTCGGAAGCAGTTTTAGAACATAAGTTGATGTTCTAGGGATATGATAACAGCATTCTCCTTCGGGGGACAGTTATCATTCCAGGCTTCCAAAGTGACATGGATGGCAGAGTGGCTGTCAGAGTTATAGTTTTCCCTCTGACGAGGGGCAGTATTTTGGACAGGTGGTCCAGGTGGATACTGAGGGAAGGCATGGCGCAGGATACTGATTAAGTTCAGTTGACGATACAGTCTAAGAAGTTTGGATTTGGAGTTCATTTATGAATTAGGTCCCATCAGACATCCAGACATTCTAAGACAGGTATTGCTCATTTCGGGAGATGGTTTTCTCCGCGAACTTGAGATATAGAGAGATATAGAAAGTAACATCACAGCGGATCCACTCATTGAGGCTATTCCTCGAATGCAATAGTTTCGCAAACGAGCTTTGTGAGACTGACCAGAAGAGGAGTTGGGTGTTCGGTATCACACGGGCTGTGAGTATGCGACATCGCAATAATTAGCCTTGAGTGCAAGTGGGAGATTGTTGGAGATAGTGCCCTCAGAGTCAATTATTGGATCACAGGCACGTGATTGCAATGATTGAGGGAGGACCTATCCCGGTAGGACAGTCTTACTCGAGATGATAGTATGCTATCTGGTTTACCTTTATCATCGTGTACTGCTTCAGGTGACCTTACGGGTCGCTATTACACGCTGATAGAGCCCCTAGGATTCTTGCTTGACTGCCAGCAGTATGATGGCGATCATATACGTGAGAGCTGGTGGTCTATAAGCACATCCTTAAAAGGTCCCTAGTCGTGGGAGTTTCGAGACAGGGCATCGATTCTCCAGAGTAGACTAGTGTATGCAGTCGAGACCCCGACGAGGGGCGGTGGCCGGTCTCACAAGCCACTGGTGTCAGTTGGTTCACCTAAGATGTATACAAGTGCTCATTGGGTTATGAGTACACCGGACAGGACTCGCCGGGAACATGCTAGTTGGTCTTATACTTGACGTCAGATAGCAGTTCCCTGGTGACATGTGTATAGGTTAGTTCATTGACCTGAGATCGTCATTTGTCTCGTGTGAGGTCCCACTGTACTTTGATTACTACCCTACCACGGCTCAAAGGAGTCGTGCAAACAGGTTTTAGTTGGGTACAGTCCCGAGCCACATGGAGGCAGTGAGCGGATCTGCAGGGGTTCGTCTCTCCCGGTATTGGGGGTGAGGTCGCGCTGTGTCTAGGAGAGCCATTACACAAAGCGCTCGGCCGAGTCAGGAGATTTACTGGTAGGTATTCCAGTAGTATCTCAGGGTGTTCTGGGCATCGCTCCGACACGACTTGTACCGCTTTTGGGGGTCTGACTTTTACCAACCCCCTAGGCCCGCCATGCGATACTCATAGACAAACGGACCGGACTGTACGGATATTGTCACTGACAGGCTCAGTAGGTTGTCAGGGTGAGTTCGCTCATCGACGTCCCTTTTGGTCAATAGCTGGTGGCCCGTCACGTATTGGCTAATACCTATGACGTGCTAGTGGTTAAATCCACAGCCATAGTATTGACTAGTCTTTAGAGTCCACCACATAGACAGTTACTCAAGTTTCGGGCGAAACACTGTAGAGGCCGTATGGAGATATGGCAGGGTCCGATCAGATACGTGCGGTATTGCATGGATCAGGATCGGACTGTTTGTACTAGAGGCCGTATAGATATATGGCAAGGTTCGATCAGATACGTGCGGTATTGCACGGATCAGGATCGAACGGATATTACTAGCCGGCTTTGGTTTAAGCTGGATCCTAGTTTAGTACAATATAGATTTTGTCTCATTGCATTTGTATCCGGTCAGAATACAGATGCGGGTGTGTATGCACAGTATCGGGGTTTTCCTGTAATTTATTACGGGACCAGTTTTCTGGAGTTGCCAGTTTGCATTCCGTTTCGGCCGGTTTTCCTTTGTTCTTTCCCGGCCGGACTTTTCCGATGGAGGGGGTTATTTGCAAGTTTGCAAATAACTTTTTGTGGAGGGGTTTTCTTGCTTTTGTGAGGCTTCATGATGGTTCATAATCAAGAGATTCTTTTTGAATCAAACCTTTGCTTTATTTGTGATTAGAAATGAGATGAAGGTTGATATGACTTTGTTATCATGGCTTTTGATGTGGTCACCTCTTGCCTTTTACTACACTCACCTCCCTTTGTATTATGCTTCATTCCCTCCACCATTTCCTTATAGAGAGGCCGGCCACACTATTGGTGAGGGAGAGAAAAAGGAGAGGTTCATTTGTGTGAATATTTGATCATCTCATTTCCTTGCTAGAAAAATTGAAAGCACCAATTTTTCTTAAACTCTTCATCCATCCTCCATGGCAACTAAAACCCCAAATGAGACATAGCCTCTACACTACATTCTACAGCAAATCTTGGACGCGTCGTCTAGCCAACTTCGCGCCCGAGTTGCCTCGGTATTGAGGTGGGAGCCCGTAAAAGATGCAGACGATGTGGTGCCCTTCCGGCAAGGATGCGACGACCGAAGTTTCCGCGGGAGATCGGGACGACGACGAGAAGACCGGAGGACTCGGATCACTCGGTATATCTCTCACCCTTTCTCTTGATTGCTAGGATTAGGTTAATGGTTACGATCCGGGTTTATTGTCTGCGGTAACGCCAGTTTAAAAGTTAAGAAAATTTTTGATTCCGCATTTTGGCCTCGGATAGACGGCCGGGGCGCTGCCGTGGCGCAACACAAAGAGTATCTCTAGTATATATTATGTTGCTGTGCGAAGAGGCTGATCTTATGGCTTCTGTAGGCTGGCCCATTATCGGAGATAATCCGTCGCGGAGTGCCTAACCGATAGATGACGCGTGTCTTGAAGAAATGGAGGATATTCTCCGTCTTCACTTCTCTTAGTGGTACTGCTTCAGCCCACTTGGAGAAGTAATCGGTTGTTTCCAGTATGAACCGATGTCCTCAGGACGATGCTGGTTCAATGGGCCCGATTATGTCAGTTCCCCACATTTCAAACGGCCAGCTAGCCACCGTTGGATGTAGCGAATTTGGATGCTGGTGGATAAAGTCCCCGTGAATTTGGCACGAGTGGCACTGCTTTGCGTATTTGAGACGGTCCTGAATCATCGTGGGCCAATAATACCCCATCCTTTTGATCTTCAGCTTCATCTTCGGCCCGGCTTGATGAGAACCGCAGAGTCCATCGTGAGTTTCTTGGACAACTCTCTTTACTTCTTCAGGTCCCATGCATCTTAGCCACAGGGAGTCGAACGATCTCTTATACAGAGTATCATTGACAAAGGTGAAGGATAGAGCTCGTTTCATGAGCTGATGTATTAACGACGCATCTTCAGGTGTTCGACGGGATTTGAATTAGTCTATAAAGACTTCTCTCCAATCCTTAGCCTTTTCCTGGTCTTTTATTTGTAGGGCCATTTGCTTGGTCGCTCCCTTTTCTTCAGATGACTCCGGAGATATTTCTGCCGGTGCAAGAACCCGACGGCTTTGCACAACGATCCTTACGTCATCGAGGTTCTCGTCAGCTAGTTCTTTAGCGAGCTTGGCTAATGCATCCGCCTTGCTATTTTCCACGCGCGGTATGCTTTCCAGGGCGTAGGCAAGGATTTGAGTCAGCAAATTTTGTACTCTCTCGCCGTACTTTACCAACTCCGGTTTGCACGTCTGATAGTCGCCGTTTACTTGGCTAACGACCAGTTGGGAGTCTCCGTATATGAGGAGGTTTTCAATTCCTATGTCTACAGTGATCTCAAGACCTGCTATCAAAGCTTCATATTCGGCTTCATTGTTTGTCCTCGGCTCTGTCAAGGAAAAGGCAAAGCGCATTATCCCTCCTTGTGGAGTCACAAAGATGAGGCTTACCCCAGATTTGATTATAGGGGAGTTATACTTTCGCTTCTTCATAGAAGATGCTCCGTCGAAGTAGAGTTCCCATCGGGTATCACTCCCTCCATTCTCCCCGTCGATCGTGTCAAATGCGTGCTCGTCTGGAAATTCCCAGTTCAAGGGAGAATCAGCAGGTATTGGATGCTCAGGAAGGAAGTCGGCGATGTCCTGGCCTTTCACTGCCCTGAGAGGCCGATAAGTTATCGAGAACTCTATCAAGATCAGGGCCCATTTAGCGAGTCTTCCTCTTAGTATGGCTCTTGACATCAAATACTTGAGAGGGTCCACTTTTGATATGAGGTGGACCTCATGCGCCAACGCATAGTGCCGGAACTTCGTTATCGCAAAGATTAACGGCAGGCAGTGTTTTTCTATAGGGGAGTAGTTGTTTTCTGCCCCCAGGAGAACTCGACTCAAATAGTAAAGGGCTCTCTCTTTCCCTTGGTCATTTTCCTGTGCCCATAGCGTGCCTAAGGAACCTTCAAGGGCTGTCGTGTACAGGATGAGGGGCTTTCCCTTGACCGGAGCGGTTAGCACCGGAGGATTCTGCAGGTATTGCTTGGTTTCGTTCAGTGCGCTTTGGCACTTACGATCCCAGACAAACGGGTTCCCCTTCTTCATTAGGTGACTGTAGGGGCGGCATTTGCCGGAGAGGTTAGCTATGAATCGTCGGATATATGCGAGCTTTCCTTGGAGAGATCGCAGTTGCTTGAGAGTTCTTGGCGGAGGCATTTCTATGATCGCCTTGATCTTTGACGGGTCTATTTCGATGCCTCGATTTCGTACGATGAATCCTAGGAATTTACCCGAGGAAACTCCGAATGCGCATTTCAGAGGGTTCATCTTCAAGTTGTATTTCTGAAGACGTTGGAACACTATTTTTATATGCTCCCAATGCTCCTCGTGTGATTTGCATTTCACCACAAGGTCGTCGATATAGCATTCGACGGCTTCATGTATGAGGTCATCGAAAATCTTCGTCATAGCCCTCTGATAGGTAGCGCCGGCGTCCTTCAGACCGAAAGGCATCACTTTGTAGCAGAATATACCCAGTAGGGTCCGGAAAGCGGTATGCTTCTGGTCTTCGGGGTGCATCTTTATCTGATTGTACCCTGATGATCCGTCCATGAAGGAGAAGACTTCGTGAGTGGACGTGCTATCTATCTTCAGCTCGGTAACCGGTACAGGAAAATCATCCTTTGGGCAGGCTTTGTTGAAGTCTCGAAAGTCCACGCAGATACGCACTGTCCTATTTTTCTTCATCACTGGGATGATGTTGGCAATCCAGTCAGGGTACTGAACCTCTTGGATGAAGCCGGAGTCGATTAGCTTCTTGACTTCGGCATTGATACTCATCTCAAGCTCAGCCACATCCTTCTCGACGCTTGTTTGACTGGATTGATGTCCGGAGATATCGCCAATTTGTGCACAGCAATCTCTGGATCTAGTCCCGGCATCTCGGAATAGTTTCATGCGAAGCAGTCTCTATACTGCATGAGCACGTCTTTTAGCGTAGCCACCTATTCTTTAGACATCAGCTCACTGACAAACGTCGGTTGCGGGTCATTTTCCGTCCCCAAGTCGATTTTTCTTAGGTTTTCCGCCGTGGTGTGTATTCCATCTTCCAGCTCTTTCGGTGCTGGAGGAAATTCTGAGATCACCTCGTCATCATCGTTTTCGAAGCACCAGGGGAAGTCAGCCACATCCTCGCGTACTTCCTCTTCTGACATTGTTATCACATGACAGGTGCGAGATCGCATCCAAGACCGATGTTGATACGGTTCTACTCTTGCTGCATATATGGCTTTCGGTTCATGCTTCTGTGGCGGGATCACCCTCCAACTGCTGGATAAAGAGAACCTTCCTTGCTGATATTGGTCTTCTACCCAGTCTTTGAATGTGAAGCAGTCTTTGAGAGGATGTCCTATCGCTCGGTGATAGGAGCAATAATCTGGGTAAGAGACCTCGCCTGCTTGTTCGGGGTGCTTGGACTCCGGGAGGGTAATCATCTGATGTTTCATGACAAGATCGAATATCTTCCTTGTCTTATCTTGAGGAAAAGAATCTGCTCGACCCATCTTCATTATAAGAGACGGACCCCGAATGCTCGATTCTCGATCGCGTGGCTTCTTGGACCCGCTTTGCCACTGTCGAATGCTTTTTCCGTTCTTTAGTTTGTTTCTGCCTCCGCGTCGGATCTTCCGTATGATGGGATGGCGACGAAGGGCATCGTCATTTTCCGTAGCCTGCTGAAGGAGGCGCTGCGTTCTGGCTTTCTCGTAAATGGCCATTTCACGGTTATAGTCATCCCGAACCTTTTGACCCGCTTCACTTATTATCTTGTCCATCTGTTCTTCGAATGACGGACTTGGCACTTTTGTGGCGAGACCTCGTTTTGGTACAGGGTTAGCATCTTTTAACAGAGCATCTCCTTTTTCATCAAAGTCACGTATAACGTAGCAGCCATGGAATTGCTCCCATTTCTTGGACTGAACATATCCAAGACCGATCGTTTCCATTCTCCCGTTGGGCAATTTTCGCTGAGTTCCGGGGACGTTCCAGATCCTTTTGTAGAACTGAGCTTTTCGAGCAGTCTGTTTGAAGGGTACGCCTTGGCGCCTCAACAGCCTTTTTAATCCTTCTGTGTAGTATCTGGGCAGATGGATGGGCTGGAGCCTGTCAAGTGTAGAATCGACACCATGCCAAATTTCTTTCTCCACTTTGGTTTCCGTGGATCGATAAAAAAGGATCGCCTTTTCATCTATTCGCCTGGGAGGGGCGTAGAATGTCTGCAGTTTCTACACACTATAGGTTTCAAGCGCGTCGAGCTCTTTGTAATGCTCTTGCGGAACCATGGAGATTTGCAAACTCCGATCATTGCCAGCGAAGGCTTGTATTGATGACCGAACAGAAAATGCTGCATTGACCACATCTTCCGAGTCGCTGCCGAAGACCAGAATAGGGGTGGACGGTCTCGGCTTGTTGCATTGGGGAGACCCTGAATAAACTATTTCTTCTTCCTCCTCGATATCACTCCCGAAGACCGGAATAGTGGTGATGGGTTCAGCTCCCCTGTCACAGTGTATTCAAGCCCATCTTTGAAGTACTTCATACATTGATGCTGTGTAGAATGGATAATGTTGTACTCGTGTAACCAAGGCCGGCCAAGCAAAGCATTGTAACAAGTCTTGGCGTCAATGACGTGAAATGTGATGTCCGTGATGAACAGCCCTAAGCGTAACGTCAGTATCACAGACCCGAGCGTCTGTGATGACTGGGAGTCAAACCCGGAGATGGTGATTTTATCACGAGCGAGGTGTTGAACGCTCATGCAGGTTTGCTTCAACACTCTTACATTGAGGAGGTTGACGGAGGACCCATTGTAAACCAGAATTTTGCCTATCTTGATATCATGACAGTATCCGTAGACATAAAGGGGCGGTTATGCTCGCACGTACCGAGGAGGAGATCTTCATCGCCGAAGGTGATATCGGCCGTGTGCACTTCTTCCAGCTCGTCCTTCATCTTTTCTTCGGCGAGGAAAGCTTGGAACTGCTCGGGCTCTTGTAGTGCCTTGATCAAAGAATCTCTCGCCTCTTTGGATAACAGAAGGGCGTCGAGAATGCTTAGCTGTGAGGGTATCTTTCTCAGGTGTGCCAGAACGTTGTAATCCATATTATTTTTCTTGGGCGGGTCCTTGGCTGCCAGCTCTTCGACAACTCGGTCATTGAGGGTGAATCCTCAGGAACTTTTCCTTCCCCTTATCCTTTTTGTTTGATCTCTTGTTTGCGGGTCCAAGATTCTTTTCAGGTAGCGTACGATTGCGCAGCTGAATATTCTCGCCGCTCTTCGTTTCTTCCTCTTTTCCTGAGGTGGATTCTTTGAAGAGAAGGCCGAGAGCTATTTCTTCTTCAGAATCACTCCTGAAGGTGAGAACTTGCGATCCCTTATTATCAACCATGTGACAGTTGCCGGCAGCTCTTCCTCGTTCGTCTATCGCATTTTTCCGCTGTCGACGAGCTTCACGCTTCATCCTCTTGAAGTGTTGCCTGTGAGAGACATACCCTTGCCACCAATATTTAAAGGCGTTGCATTCTTCAGTGGGGTGTGCAATCCTCTGATGATATAAGCAGAAAATAGGATGTACATCCTCTTTGTTAAGGTGTATCCTATCTGGAGTGTTTCCTTCGGAGGGTGGCAGCTTCATTCCCATCGATATGGCTTTGGCGAACCTTTTCCATGTCTTGAACCTGTTTTTATTTGCGGCGGATGTGCTTTGATCTGGTGGGAGTGTTTTAACTCTTTCGTCCAGTCGCCGACGTTTGGCTTTTTCAAATATGGCCATTTCGCGCTCTCGATGAGCTTTGCTTTTCAGAAGAGCTTTGTTCAGGACTACGTCAATCATTTCGTCTGACGGTCCTAGGAGTTCCGGTTCGGGATCTGCCCCCAGTTTCTCTACATCTGGAGCTTCTTCACCATCTAACGGCGAGTGAGAGATCACGTGGCAGCTTGCCACATAATCCTCAGGTTCATCTGATGAGTCTTCTGCCTCATCTTTGTCGCTATCTCCGTCTTCAAGGATGTGGTTGAGAAACTCTTGAAGCATGACCGGGGTTCGCGCCTTCTGGTTATATTCATCCAATGCGTCAATATGTTTTTGCAGGTCTGTGCGCTTGTCACTATGCTTCACGGGCTTTTGGTATTCTTCTTCTTTTTTGAAGACTTTGACGGCTGGGCCTGAGCATTTTGATTATCGCTACCAATTCTTGGAGTCAGGCGCGGCTTCAGCATTCCCTCGATGACTTCGGGTTCTAGCGGATTTTTCCACCTGATCGCCGGGCATGTTTGGAGATCCTTCAGCATTCTTTTCGTCTTGGCTGAAAGACCGACCTCCCATGGATCTTCTTCTACAAAAGAGCATGATGCCCCCGGCATGTCCCCCTTTTAAGAGCGTGCGGCTGAGGCGGGCTTACTTTCTAGTTCTCAGACAGTGCGAATTTGCCCTGTTGGTATTGGTCCTCAATCCAGCCTTTGAAGACGAAGCAATCTTCGATCGGATGGCCTACCACTTGGTGATAGGGCAATAATTAGGATTATTGGCCTCACCGGGTTGCAATGGGCGTTTCGGATCCGGCAAGGTGATGAGCCTGTTGCGCACCGCCAGCTCGAACAGTCTCCTCGTTTTATCCCGGGAAAAAGAATAAGGGCGCTTCAGTTTCTCATTGAAGAATCACCGTCTTTCATCTTGGCGATCAGTTGGCTTCGGACCACTGGGCTACTGCTGAGCATTGGCGACGAAGGTCGCTTTCCCTTTCCCTTTTTCATTTTGAGATTCCAGCTTCGAAGAAGATGGTCTATGACCCATCTGATCCATTTAGGCCAGCTTGTCAATCAAGGCCTGGAAAGTAGTTGGCTTGAAGTACATCATGAATTGGGATATGGTCGCCGGTGGATCAAGAGTACCCATGAACATGCCTACCGCAGGCGCTTCTTCAATACGCTGCTCACACTTCGACCATAGATTCCGCCATCGTATCGCATATTGCACCCATGTTTCGCCTGGCTTTACTCTGGCGTTAATTAATGCGGTGATTAGGGTGCGTTCGCTAGCGCTTGCGAAACGCTGGGTGAACAGCAATTCCATTTCTGTAAAAGTTTTGATGGAGTCATTGGGAAGCTCTGTGTACCATTCAAACGCCGTTTCCGCCAAGCTGCCGACGAATTGGCGAAGCAGTAGCTTATCATCCCCTCCAGTGTTGCCGCAGAGAGCCCTGAACTGGACGACATGTTGATGTGGATTGCATGTCCCCTTGTACACATGGAATTTAGGAATCGTGTATCCTGGCAGGTACTTTATTTGATCGTACCAACCCGGATAGGGCCGTCCAGTTCTGACGACTTGGCCAACCGCTTCATTCGCTTGATGAGCTCGTATTTGTTGAGCTATATAATCATCGAGCTGGCTTTAGAGATGGTCTCCTCCTTGGCTGCTGACAGAGCCGGCAGAGGATTTGATGTCTCTCCTCTATCATCTTCAATTATTACTGGAGGATCTTCGGCTGGAGGGTCCGACTGGATCATCATGCCCACCATATCTTGGAATAGAAAGGTCATTTGTTTTATGTTGGCCGCTTGTTTTGCGGCCTCTTTGTCCTTTTTCTCAAGTATTCTCCGAAGAAATTCGGCATCAGTTTCCTGCTCATGACGCTGTTCTGAGGACGTCTCTGGGCTTGCTTTTAGTCCCGTGAGTGCGACCATGGCTGTTAGCATCTCTTGGAGCTTTTGTTGTTGTTGCTCCTGATCCTTAATCTCTGATCACGTAAGCGGTCGATGAACTGTGGAGATACGGCTATCCTCTTTTTCGGATGCCATATAGACGGTATGCACCACCATGCTCCTATACTTAGGGCGTTTAGGCTCAGTGCCCTTGACATTTGTCGCATACGCGAGGATTTTCTCCGGCCTTCTCTTTTTGTGGGCTGGTGAAGTTGAGGGGGCCGTTGTAGCGGGTACCCAGGCAGACAAAACCTTCTGTGGTACGACAGAGTGGTCCTTCTTTTGTTGAACCTTTATCTTCTTCGGTCGGAGGGAGTAATCTTGATCAATCACCGAGTCTTGGACTTGATGCCAAACCTTGTAAATTTTAGAGGACAGCCGCTGAGGGGGCTGTCCAAGCTTCGCCTTTGTGGCATTGTCCACAGGTGAAGGAGATTTTTTGAGTACGGCCTTCGAAGAGTTCTTGCGCACCTTCCTTAGCGGTTCAAAGTTGTTCCCAGTTGGAACAGCAGCATCGACTTCCACCATTGGAGCTGGCGGAGTCAATCCAGAAGGGGAATTGCCCCCAGCTTTCCTCACTCGGCGCCAGTGGCGACGTCGAGCATGTCGAGCAGACGGGATCACCTCCGTTGTTGGACGAGCTTCCTTTTGCCCCTTACTTTGAGGAGAGATTGTTATTGGAGCTAGCCTATTGAAGACTGACGTCCGTTGAGAAGGAATAGTCAGTCTTGCGAAGGCCGACTTTCGAACTGCGGAAACAGCCTTCATGACTTTGCCTGGAACGGGAGATGAAACGGTCAGTGTTGCAAAGACTGACTCCTTAGTAGGGAAAGCCGCTCTGACGACTTCAGGGGCAGGAATGGCTATCCGCTTCGGGATAACGCCTTCTGGTATTGCGGACTTCTTGACAGGCCCACTTGAGCTTCGGCCCAGTCTGTTGAAAACCGAGGCATCGGATTTGGGCGACCCGTTGAGAGGGGCCGCAGTAGTTTCAAGCCGATCAAAGACTGACTTCTTCGGAGCTTCTTGCGATGGTACAAGAGTGCTGAAGCTCATTGGAGGGAGCATGGTCCCGATAAACAGTCCAGTGGTGGCCTGAGTCACCTGTTCTATTGGCATGACGAAGATGGAGGCCGCTTGGGGCCCGTAAGTCACTCCTCCGGACAGGACAGAGTGAGAGTTGCAGTTGCAGTTAGTGCAGTTTGAAGCCATTGATCTTATGTTCTTTCTGCACGGAGCAAGATACCAAATCTTAGTACTTCACATCCAAAGGCAACCATGTCAAATCGCGATTTCTTCGCGAAACACGACACACGAAGTGTTAGTTATATGTATGCCCTAGAGGCCATTACTGTACATTGGATGTATATTGTAGTGGATGCCGGGACATATATAGGGAGGACTTTCTTGCTCGACATGATAGTATGCTATCTGGTTACACTTTACCTTAACGTGTACACTGGTTGTCTCTCTGTTACATGTTGGTAAAGCCCTTAGGATGTGTACTTGACTACATGGACTATGATGCGGATCATACTAGTGGGGACATGGTAGTCCATAAGTACATCCTTCAAAGTCCCTAGTCGTGCGTGTATCGAGACGGGGCATCGATATACCAGAGTAGACTAGCGTATACCTTCTCGACCCATACAGATGGGCGATGGATGATCCCATATCCATTGGTGTTTGACATCAGAGATGATATACGGGTGCTCAGTGGAGACTGGGTACACTGGACGGACTCGCCGAGAACTCCCAGATGGTATTATACCTTACGTCAGATGGCAGTTCTCAGGTGACACTGGTACAGAGTAGTCTGTTGACCCGAGATCGTCATAGAGTCTTGTGTCGTTCCCACTGTGCTTTGATTTCCACCTTACCACGTCCAAGAGGGCGTGCAAAACGGTGGTTTTTGGATATAGTCCCGAATCACATGGAGACAATGAGTGATAGGAGGGGATTCGTCTCTCCCGGTATAGGGAGTTGATGTTGCGCTGTGTTCGATTGGCTATAACCGGAAATCCCTGGCCAGGGTTGCTGAGATTTACTGGTAAGTGTTACCAGTAGTTTCTCGAACTGTTATAGACCTCATATCGATACGACTTATCGAGCTATTGGGGTCTGACGTTTACCATCCCTAGGTAAGATATGCGACATATCAGACGACGAGACCGGACTGTACGGTAAGTGTTACTGGTTGGATGCACAGGAGTGTGTGCGGGCTTGCTCGTCGATCTTCTCATCGCTCAAAACCCGGGTGGCCGTTATGTTTAGCAGACCGCTTGCGGCTTGTGGGTGTTTGATATGATCATCACCTGCTGCCGGCGTATTGACGAGTCTTTAGAGTCCTACACAGAGGTTTCTTGGCTCAAGCGAAACGAAATAGGAGCGCATATGAGATATGTGCGGGACCGAGAATAATGCGTGTATGTGATACCGTATTCTATTCTCGCGATGAATGTATCGATTGGTTGTATGCGATATAACCTAGTTATCGAATCAAGTATTGATTCGATAAGCCGATACATAGGATACTAGTCGGTTATATGCGATATGACCGGATCGTTAAATCAAGTGTTGATTTAATGATTTAATGTATAATTATATATTTGATATATTACTTTGCATTAACTAGTATTGGTTCACTTTAAATGGATCTTCTCACTTGGATGTACAAGTTGTATATGTGATATACTTTGTGCAAATGATTGTATCATGTTTGATGATACATGTTTACTTCGTTAAGTGTAAAGAATTAAACCATGGTTAAACTAATGATTAGGGTTTTGTTTTTCCATTACTTATTTATTCATTTATTTGTTTGTTTATTCATTTTGGAAAATGAATAGCATAAAGAGAAAATGGTGGCTTTCTTTGTTTGCATCTTGAAGCTTCATGAAGCTTTGACCAAAGTGACCATTTTGTCTTCATGCTTAACCCTAACCATTCATCTAACCTTAGTAAATTCTCTACACCTAACCATGGTTGATATTATGATAAGTATTCTTTTTCTTTTCTATTTAAAACAACTTATCATATTATCATCTTCATCTTCTTCTTCTTCTTCAAGATTGAAACTATGCCACCATCAATGGCAACTTGAGAATAAGAGTGAGAAATCCAATTCTAAAGTGAACCCACCTCCTATTTCTTCATCCTCTACCTCTTGCCAAGTAGTATAGGGTGTTTCCTTCACAAGTTTTCATGACTTGGTGAAGTGGGAGCTTGATCTTGTGATGCCTCGACGTAGATCATCTTCGGCACGAAGCCGACGACCTTGCCCGCCCATTTCTCCGACGAAGCCGACGCTAGAGCCCGGGATTCCATTTGGACAGCGAGGAGACTTCTTTACGGAGCTATGGAGGTGGAGGACCGGATCTACAAAGGTTGTATTTCCGTTCTTTTAGTTATATTGTTAACTAGTTGCTAGTTTCGCCTAATCTCTAGTCAACGATCCGTAGTCTAGGGTTTCTCGGCACCGTAAAATTTGAAATTGGCATGGTTGATTCCTTGTGGGCCCTTTTTTGTGTGCCTAGGAACCCTACAATGGTATCAAAGCTACTAGGCATTGGATGTCGACCAATGGGGGGTCTCACTGTTTGACAGTGTGGCGAAGCATAGACTCTTACCCCCAGGGTGTCCCGAGACCGGAAGGTGTTCCGGCGGGTTGTAGTCCTCGCGAGGGGGCATGCGTAAAAAGTAGCGGCTGAGGGAACCGTTGGTGCCACGGCGACCCCATTGGATGGGGTGGCTGCCTGACCTACAGTGGTATCAGAGCCAGGCTAGAGCCTTAGGCGATGTGTAGACGAAGTTTGAAACCCGATCGACCCGAAACCCTAACATCAAAGTGCTCTCTAGACTTTTTCTAAAAACTGGGTTTTTTCTAGATTAAAAATGCTTAAAAAATTCAGCAGGGAATTCTAAGAATTACGGTGCAAAATTTTCCCCATGATGTGTTTATTGCGCGGCGGAACCGCGGCGGAAGCCTAGCTTCTGCGGCGGTTCCGCGGCCAATTGATGGGACTTGCCTCCTCTATTTGCACAGTAATTCCTATTATAATATGCTGAGTTTTATGGGATTTTTTAATATGCAGTCAACAGTTGAGTATTTTGGGGTTGTATTGGGAATCGCAGATTCGATCGGATTATCAAATTTTGTGTATGTGTATTTCCGGATAATTTTTGAATATGTTAAAGGGTTCGACCGGATATAAATACCCACTTTTTCCCCTATCAGGAAATTTCCAAGTGTTGGATCTTTCCGTGGTTTAATAACGTTCTAAGTAGTGCAAGTAATGCGATGGTCCCTCTAGAAGACAACAAACCTTAACTCGATTATGTGACCGTCTTGAACTGCCCTTTGAACCTTAGGGTTGGGGCAGTACGGCGTGCCACATGTGAGGCGTTGGCTTGACCCTTCTACGGCTGGACCGTTGGTACTGAAGCATGAACTGAATGTTTTTAGACTTATTTCATGTGTTGAGCTGTATCGGGAAAACTTGGGTATTCGATTGTTCGATCGGAAAGTTTAACATTTTCTATTTATCCGGAATGTGATACAATAATTGGAATCCACGAGTAGTTATGAGATAACTGAATGAATGTTATAAGCATAGCAGTTTAGTCTCACTTGATCGGTTGCCACGGAATTTTGATGTGATCAAAAGTCCGTCGCAATCACGTAGCGTACGCGGATACTCGCCGGATAAACTTAATAGACAGCCTTACTCTATAGCCCCGACCAAGTGACTGTAGGAGAACCCCGTCGCCGAAAGCATCCGTTCGGGTGCTCGTGGTAGCGGTGTTCCGCCTTGGTGCACTTCGTCGACGGCGTCGGGGGTGCGGCTGCCTACTAAAGTTTGCGACGAGCATTCGATCAAAATGTCGGGAATCTTGTTGAATTACCCGACTTGGTATTGAAAAGTGTTTTCGATAATGAGACTAAAATGCGGGGTTTATAATTGTTATGCATGCGATGTCTAAGGAATTCATTGATTAGGCATGCGATGTCTAAAGAGATTGCGGATTCCAACTGTTGTAGTTTTACACTCTCTTTTCTGTGACCGTAAGTGTAATATATGATATCGCCGGTTTCGTTGCTATATGTCAACGACAATTGGGATGCGCATATTTACTTACGTTGATGACATGTGATGTTATGTGTTGCTGGATATGTTATATTGGATCGTCGTGTATGAATAGCCAGAGGTTTTTTGTGTGAGAAGAGTGTTTTTCATTTTCATTCATGTAAAAACTTGTATGTAATATTCTTTTATTAGGGCACTTCCAGGTTGCGGATGTTGTCACCATTTGTATATTATTTACTTTTCCGCACTAGGATAGACCCAAGGAGGAGGGCACAAGTAACCGGGTTCTGGAGTCCAGTGGGAGACCAACTCGAGGAGTCGAGTCCAGGTCTCCTAACTCCAGAATTGGTAGGGTTGCTTACCGCTCTCATAGGGGTCTTGGGGTGTGGGTTTGGCTATTCATCGCGACCGTGGAATCCGTGTTTTATACTGGCTCGTATTGAAAACACGGACATCCTAGTATATCCAATATTTCATATGATTCTTCTGCTGTGATATCTGTGATGTGATCATGTGATATGTTCTGTGATAGATACAGTATATAGTATATATGATATATTATTAGACGTTACTTATGTTTTACACCCGTGCTAGCCCTGCCCTGCTCTGCCGTTAGTTACCTAACCTAACGGTGCACGAGGGGACATCGAGGCGAATGCGGATGGCATAAGTGTACGTCGTATTTATCTGTGATGTTTAGGTACTTAAATGATGGGACTTTATTAATGAGATTAATGAAATAAAAGAAACCTAAAAATGTTGTAGAATCGAATTTCAAAATAAAACAGGTATCTACAGTTCTTGCTTTGCACAGCGGTATATATGATATATCCTGCACCTTATTCGATAAGGAAAGGACCGAGATCCTTTCACCGGGAGTGACTCCTTTAGCAATAACTGTCAGATGCTACACACTCGGTTTGTCTTTGATTGCTTTTAAGAGTTTTGGCTTTGCACAGTGATATATATGATACATCCCGCACCTCATTCGAAGAGGAAAGGACCGACGATCTCTTCCCCGGGAGTGACTCCTTTAGCAAAACTAGAAAAGCCTCAAAAGCACTCCATTTTTAAATCATTCGATCCTACAACGATATCAAGTTCATTACGCAATAGGTTTTCAGAAAAACCTGTCGTAGCCCTCCGTCATTTCAGATAAGTACTAGTTAGTATTCGTGCTGCGGTAGTTTGGCCTCCGTCAAAGCGTAGTGTACGGTAGCTAACTAATGCTTATCTGCTAGCATACGATGCGATTGGATTAGGGTATTCGTACGGCGTTGTTTGGCCTCCGTCAAGGGTCGTGCGGGTGGGTTTAATTCAATCAGGAAATGACGGGTTGAACTTGACTAGCGGACTATGGGTAGTTTGGCCTCCGTCAAGGTCATAGGACGCTAGGGGCAAAATTATCGGGAATTTCAAGTGTTGAAATTTGCAATGAGATTGCATACCTTCTATGAGATAGTTGGATCCCGATACCCGCTGCGAGTAAGAGTTACTCCTGGGAGAGTTTTACACATTACAATTAGCCGATCAAGTAGGTGTCTAGAAAGGTGTTAACGAGGTTACGCCTCTGGGAAAATGAGGTTTACATTAATTAGGTTCGTGCGAAAGCACGGGGGACCTCCCTCAAAGTACCGACACTGGCCTGGCTGAAAGATTGGCGAACTTGTAGCGTGTAATTAATCCCGGCTAGTCTTTCCTTTTAGGATTTGAAGGAAGATTTGATAAAAACAGTGGGAGCCATCCTGATTAGATAAAATAATAACCAATCTATTCTTGTAAGAGCGCACGCTGAGTGTTTTCTTCTCTCTCTCCAGGTAGCGACCATATCACGCCTTAATCAAGATAATAATACGGAATTTTGACCGAACCCGCTTGTTTTACTGAGCTGGGGAACGTTGGTCCCGCTCCAACTTATAATAGTTATAAGACAGAGCAGGAAATTGGGGAATACCAAGATTCCCATGCCGCCCAAACGAAAAGAGTGCATGCTGATGCATCATCTTCGGGTGTGTTCATTATACAGAACTGTTTCTCAATGTCCTTTACGTCCTGGGTATATGATACCGGATCAGGATCCCAGATATGTAATCTGTTACATGGGCTACAGAAAGGTAAAGAACTGAGAATGGTTGATAAGTTTCATGAGGCAAAAAACGGGGCAAGAGTTGCAGCCAAGTCTGTCGGTCACTGTCACCCTGTATTACCAATACATTGATCCTGAACAAATGTTATTAGATACCGAACCTGATATACAAAATCATATCAGTCTCTTTATTAGTAAAGAAATGATAAAAAAATTTATTGTTGGATAATGTTTTGAACATTTCCTATATCAAAAGTTGATCGGTTCAGGCACGTTATCTAAAAGCATTGATGTTCTAAATCAAACTGCAGTTCTTAGTATATAGAACACAAAGAAGAGGAAGAGTTCAGAAATGGACGGATCCTTCTTGAGGTATGGTAGACTAGGTCATATCAATGCGACCCGACTAGCTAAGTTACACCTAGATGCATATTTAAATCAGTTTGAATTTACATCTTGTGAAACTTGCCAGTCATGTCACAAAGATAAGATGACCACAGCTCTGTTTATTGGAAGCAGAGAAAGAGTTACTAAACTCTTGGGATGATACATGTTGATGTATGTAGGTCCCCTGTCTACACATGCCAAGACCGGTTCTTTGTACTTCATTACATTCTCTGATAATCTCTCGAGATTCAGATCTATGTTGTTGTTGAAACACAAGTCCGAACCTTTTGAGATATTCATAGAATATAAGTTAGAAGTAAAGAACCAAAATACGGGTATAAGTATTATGTCCTTTGATGTGATCGAGAAGGAGAATACTTGTGCATGGAATTCCTGTACTATTCTAATGGAGAATGAGATTCTCTCTCAGCATTACTCCTCCGAATACACCATAGCACGATGGTATATCGTGGTGGAGCAATCACACCCTATATGATAAGGTGTGCTCTATGATGAGTACTACTGAGTTACCTGTTTCCTTTTTAGGAGTTATGCACTTATGAAGTTGCATACCTATTGAATAGGGTTTCGATCAAATCAGTTGCCTACCACTTCATATGTGATATGGAAAGGGAAGAGCCCATATCTTAAGTTAGTTAAGATTTGGGGTTGTCCAGCCTATGTCAGAAAAGCAAAATCCGGACAAGCTCGAGGCAAGATCTGTTATGTAGAACTGGAAATGTTCCAGCTATACAAACTGCAGCTGATGATTTGATAGAACCAAAGGATTCAGTAGAATCCAACGAACCTCAGCCTCTCCGCCGATCTAGTAGGGTTCCTCACCCACCTGAGAGATACTTCGGTTTCTCTATGACAGTGGGAGCGAGGATTGCATCATGATATGATGACCCAACTAGTTTCGAGCTGGCCATCAGGAGTGGGACTCTGTAAGAATGGCTGGATGCTTAGCGATCTGAGATGGAATCCTTATACACCAACAAAGTATGGACTTTAGTTGCTATATCTGAAGGGTTAAATCCCCATCAGGAGGAAGTATATCTTAAGAAGATTACTTGGTGTACATAGAAAAGTTGAGACTTTCAAAGCTAGACTTGTTAAAGGTTTTCGTCATCGACCAGGCGTGGATAATGATGAAACCTTTTTCCAATGGCTATGCTTAAGTCCATCCAGATCCTACTTGCCACGGCTACATACCATGACTACGATATCTGGTGGTTGGGTGTCATGACAGCTTTTCTAAATGAAGTTTTAGAAGAGGGAGTCTATAAGTACACAGCCAGAGGGCCTCGTAGACAGTGGGAACAGCGGAAACGTGTGCAAGATGTTTTATGTGATAAAGCAGGCATCGCGGAGTTGGAACATCTGTTTTGATGGCTTAGTCAAAGAGTTTGACATCATCAAAATGGTAGATGAACCTTGTATAAACAAAAAGGTAGTAGGGAGTATGGTGGCGATTCTCGTAGAGTACGTGGATGACATACTCTTGATAAGAAAGCAGTTTCCTATGCTACGCTCGTTCAATCTCCGCTTATCACAATGATTCTCCATATAGGATCAAAATGATACCTCTTAAATCCTGGGTTTTGGATCTATGAGATAGATCTAATTGGATGTTAGAATACTCACTAGCTGTAGTGAGATGGTGTCAATTGATCCTGGGGAGAATCACTGGAAGGGTTCCAGGGTGATGAAGAAGACTGAATGTCAGTCACAGGCATTGTCTTTACCCTCAGTAAAGGGACGGTATGTTGGAAGAGTTCCAAGCTAGATACCGTGGCATACTAGACGATAAAGGATGGATACATCGCTACTTAAGATGCTACCAAAGAGGCAGTCTGGATGTATATTTGTTCATGAGATGAACTTAGTTCCTCCCATTGTGTGACAATGGAGTTGTGGTTTATGCCAAGGAACGTCCATCCCATCGGTGATCCAGACATATTCTAGGGCAGTATCACCTGATCATGGAGATGGTTGATCTCCAGGCTGATCGAGGTTAGGAGAGCAGACTTAGAGGACAACACGGCGGATCCACTCACAAAGGCCTATTCCCAGAGAGAGACTTTTATGGGATGGTTGAGTATGAGATACTGCAACCACTGCTACAGATGGCCCTAGTGCAAGTGGGAGATTGTTAGTTATATGTATGCCCTAGAGGCCATTTCTGTACATTGGATGTATATTGTAGTGGATGCCGGGACATATATAAGGAGGACTTTCTTGCTCGACATGATAGTATGCTATCTGGTTACACTTTACCTTAGAGTGTACACTGGTTGTCTCTCTGTTACATGTTGGTAAAGCCCTTAGGATGTGTACTTGACTACCTAGACTATGATGCGGATCATACTAGTGGGGACGTGGTAGTCCATAAGTACATCCTTCAAAGTCCCTAGTCGTGGGTATATCGAGACGGGGCATCGATATACCAGAGTAGAATGGGCGATGGATGATCCCATATCCATTGGTGTTTGACATCAGAGATGATATACGGGTGCTCAGTGGAGACTGGGTACACTGGACGGACTCGCCGAGAACTCCCAGATGGTATTATACCTTACGTCAGATGGCAGTTCTCAGGTGACACTGGTACAGAGTAGTCTGTTGACCCGAGATCGTCATAGAGTCTTGTGTGGTTCCCACTGTGCTTTGATTTCCACATTACCACGTCCAAGAGGGCGAGCAAAACGGTGGTTTTTGGGTACAGTCCCGAATCACATGGAGACAATGAGCGATAGGAGGGGATTCGTCTCTCCCGGTATAGGGAGTTGATGTTGCGCTGTGTTCGATTGGCTATAACCGGAAATCCCAGGCCAGGGTTGCTGAGATTTACTGGTAAGTGTTACCAGTAGTTTCTCGAACTGTTATAGACCTCATATCGACACGACTTATCGAGCTATTAGGGTCTGACGTTTACCACCCCTAGGCAAGATATGCGACATATCAGACGACGAGACCGGACTGTACGGTAAGTGTTACTGGTTGAATTCACAGGAGTGTGTGCGGGCTTGCTCGTCGATCTTCTCATCGCTCAATACCCGGGTGGCCGTTACGTTTAGCAGACCGCTTGCGGCTTGTGGGTGTTTGATATGATCATCACCTGCTGCCGGCGTATTGACGAGTCTTTAGAGTCCTACACAGAGGTTTTCTGGCTCAAGCGAAACGAAATAGGAGCGCATATGAGATATGTGCGGGACCGAGAATAATGCGTGTATGTGATACCGTATTCTATTCTCGCGATGAATGTATCAATTGGTTGTATGCGATATAACCTAGTTATCGAATCAAGTATTGATTCGATAAGCCGATACATAGGATACTAGTCGGTTATATGCGATATGACCGGATCGTTAAATCAAGTGTTGATTTAATGATTTAATGTATAATTATAGATTTGATATATTACTTTGCATTAACTAGTATTGGTTCACTTTAAATGGATCTTCTCACTTGGATGTACAAGTTGTATATGTGATATACTTTTTGTGCAAATGATTGTATCATGTTTGATGATACATGTTTACTTGGTTAAGTGTAAAGAATTAAACCATGGTTAAACTAATGATTAGGGTTTTGTTTTTCCATTACTTATTTATTCATTTATTTATTTGTTTACTCATTTTGGAAAATGAATAGCATAAAGAGAAAATGGTGGCTTTCTTTGTTTGCATCTTGAAGCTTCATGAAGCTTTGACCAAAGTGACCATTTTGTCTTCATGCTTAACCCTAACCATTCATCTAACCTTAGTAAATTCTCTACACCTAACCATGGTTGATATTATGATAAGTATTCTTTTTCTTTTCTATTTAAAACAACTTATCATATTATCATCTTCATCTTCTTCTTCTTCTTCAAGAATGAAACTATGCCACCATCAATGGCAACTTGAGAATAAGAGTGAGAAATCCAATTCTAAAGTGAACCCACCTCCTATTTATTCATCCTCTACCTCTTGCCAAGAAGTATAGGGTGTTTCCTTCACAAGATTTCATGACTTGGTGAAGTGGGAGCTTGATCTTGTGATGCCTCGACGTAGATCATCTTCGGCACGAAGCCGACGACCTTGCCCGCCCATTTCTCCGACAAAGCCGACGCTAGAGCCCGGGATTCCATTTGGACAGCGAGGAGACTTCTTTGCGGAGCTATGGAGGTGGAGGACCGGATCAACAAAGGTTGTATTTCCGTTCTTTTAGTTATATTGTTAACTAGTTGCTAGTTTCGCCTAATCTCTAGTCAACGATCCGTAGTCTTGGGTTTCTCGGCACCGTAAAATTTCAAATTGGCATGGTTGATGCCTTGTGAGACCTCTTTAGCGTGCTTAGGAACCCTACAGTGGTATCAGAGCTACTAGGCATTGGATGTCGACCTATGGGGGGTTCTCACTGTGTGACAGTGTGGCGAAGCATAGGCTCTTACCCCCAGGGTGTCCCGAGACCGGAAGGTGTTCCGGCGGGTTGTAGTCCTCGCGAGGGGGCATGCGTAAAAAGTAGCGGCTGAGGGACCCGTTGGTGCCACGACGACCCCATTGGATGGGGTGGCTGCCTGACCTACAGTGGTATCAGAGCCAGGCTAGAGCCTTAGGCGATGTGTAGACGAAGTTTGAAACCCGATCGACCCGAAACCCTAACATCAAAGTGCTCTCTGGACTTTTTCTAAAAACTGGATTTTTTCTAGATTAAAAATGCTTTAAAAATTCAGCAGGGAATTCTAAGAATTACGGTGCAAAATTTTCCCCATGATGTGTTTATTGCGCGGCGGAACCGCGGCCAATTGATGGGACTTGCCTCCTCTATTTGCACAGTAATTCCTATTATAATATGCTGAGTTTTATGGGAATTTTTAATATGCAGTCAACAGTTGAGTATTTTGGGGTTGTATTGGGAATCGCAGATTCGATCGGATTATCAAATTTTGTGTATGTGTATTTCCGGATAATTTTTGAATATGTTAAAGGGTTCGACCGGATATAAATACCCACTTTTTACCCTATCGGGAAATTTCCAAGTGTTGGATCTTTCCGTGGTTTAATAACGTTCTAATTAGTGCAAGTAATGCGATGGTCCCTCTAGAAGACAACAAACCTTAACTCGATTATGTGACCGTCTTGAACTGCCCTTTGAACCTTAGGGTTTGGGGCAGTACGGCGTGCCACATGTGAGGCGTTGGCTTGACCCTTCTACGGCTGGACCGTTGGTACTGAGGCATGAACTGAATGTTTTTAGACTTATTTCATGTGTTGAGTGTATCGGGAAAACTTGGGTATTCGATTGTTCGATCGGAAAGTTTAACATTTTCTATTTATCCGGAATGTGATACAATAATTGGAATTCACGAGTAGTTATGAGATAACTGAATGAATGTTATAAACATAGCAGTTTAGTCTCACTTGATCAGTTGTCATGGAATTTTGATGTGATCAAAAGTCCGTCGCAATCACATAGCGTACGCGGATACTCGCCGGATAAACTTAATAGACAGCCTCACTCCATAGGCCCGACCAAGTGACTGTAGGAGAACCCCATCGCCGAAAGCATCCGTTCGGGTGCTCGCGGTAGCGGTGTTCCGCCTTGGTGCACTTATTCGACGGCGTCGGGGGTGGGGCTGCCTACTAAAGTTTGCGACGAGCATTCGATCAAAATGTCGGGAATCTTGTTGAATTACCCGACTTGGTATTGAAAAGTGTTTTCGATAATGAGACTAAAATGCGGGGTTTATAATTGTTAGGCATGCGATGTCTAAGGAATTCTTTGATTAGGCATGCGATGTCTAAAGAGATTGCGGATTCCAACTGTTGTAGTTTTACACTCTCTTTTCTGTGACCGTAAGTGTAATATGTGATATCGCCGGTTTCGTTGCTATATGTCAACGACAATTGGAATGCGCATATTTACTTACGTTGATGACATGTGATGTTATGTGTTGCTGGATATGTTATATTGGATCGTCGTGTATGAATAGCCAGGGGGTTTTGTCTGAGATGAGTGTTTTTCATTTTCATTCATGTAAAAACTTGTATGTAATATTCTTTTATTGGGGCACTTCCAGGTTGCGGATGTTGTCACCATTTGTATATTATTTACTTTTCCGCACTAGGATAGACCCAAGGAGGAGGGCACAAGTAACCGGGTTCTGGAGTCCAGTGGGAGACCAACTCGAGGAGTCGAGTCCGGGTCTCCTAACTCCAGAATTGGTAGGGTTGCTTACCGCTCTCGTAGGGGTCTTGGGGTGTGGGTTTGGCTATTCATCGCGACCGTGGAATCCGTGTTTTATACTGGCTCGTATTGAAAACACGGACGTCCTAGTATATCCAATATTTCATATGATTCTTCTACTGCGATATCTGTGATGTGATCATGTGATATGTTCTGTGATAGATACAGTATATAGTATATATGATATATTATATAGACGTTACTTATGTTTTACACCCGTGCTAGCCCTTCCCTGCTCTGCCGTTAGTTACCTAACCTAACGGTGCACGAGGGGACATCGAGGCGAATGCGGATGGCATGAGTGTACGTCGTATTTATTTGTGATGTTTAGGTACTTAAATGATGGGACTTCATTAATGAGATTAATGAAATAAAAGAAACCTAAAAATGTTGTAGAATCGAATTTCAAAATAAAATAGATAGCTACAGTTCTTGCTTTGCACAGCGGTATATATGATATATCCTGCACCTTATTCGATAAGGAAAGGACCGAGATCCCTTCACCGGGAGTGACTCCTTTAGCAATAACTGTCAGATGCTACACACTCGGTTTGTCTTTGATTGCTTTTAAGAGTTTTTGCTTTGCACAGTGATATATATGATATATCCCGCACCTCATTCGACGAGGAAAGGACCGACGATCTCTTCCCCGGGAGTGACTCCTTTAGCAAAACTAGAAAAGCCTCAAAAGCACTCCATTTTTAAATCATTCGATCCTACAACGATATCAAGTTCATTACGCAATAGGTTTTCAGAAAAACCTGTCGTAGCCCTCCGTCATTTCAGATAAGTACTAGTTAGTATTCGTGCTGCGGTAGTTTGGCCTCCGTCAAGGCGTAGTGTATGGTAGCTAACTAATGCTTATCTGCTAGCATACGATGCGATTGGATTAGGGTATTCGTACGGCGTTGTTTGGCCTCCGTCAAGGGTCGTGCGGGTGGGTTTAATTCAATCAGGAAATGACGGGTTGAACTTGACTAGCAGACTATGGGTAGTTTGGCCTCCGTCAAGGTCATAGGACGCTAGGGGCAAAATTATCGGGAATTTCAAGTGTTGAAATTTGCAATGAGATTGCATACCTTCTATGAGATAGTTGGATCCCGATACCCGCTGTGAGTAAGAGTTACTCCTGGGAGAGTGTAACGCTTTGAAAATCGTTTCGGTGAAATTTCGAAAAAATCGGTAAAATAAGGGGGTTTTCTGTCAAAAGTCAAAATACAAATATCTTATTATAAAAATTAAATATACATTTTCTATCTATTTAATTGCTATTATTTGGTATTTATTGAGCCGCTGGTGAAATTTCAAATTTTCTGAAAAAAATATTATTTTATTATTATTTAAGCCGTCGCTAATACATTTAATTAGGGAAAATTACAAATTGGAATGAGTTGAAACAAATTTTGTGCATCATAAAACATTAAATAAAATTTTATCATGTGGTTTTTGGAACGAAATCATTTGCCAAAACGGTTTAGAAATTATTAAAGAAAAAAAGGCTTTTTTTAGCGTAAATGGATGTTTGGGGTATTATATTTATCATTTTTCATCACCCCACACCCGTACCCACATCCACACACTCCCATTTACTTCTCCCCTTGAAGAATTCAGCAGCCCCCATTTTTTTTCCCACTTGAATTTCAAAGGAAAGAAATGAAAGAAAAGAAAAGAAAATGGAGAAATGAGGTGGACCTTTGACCTTGAATTGACTTTGACTTCTCCCTCCACTTTCTCTACCTCCCTCTCTCTCCTCTCCCCCTCCCATTCTAGCCGAAATCTCCTCCTACAGCAGCCCCCCCTCCATTTTCCCTTCTCTTTTCTCTTCAAAACTTCATCAAAAATTGCCCCAAAATCCATCAAAAAAATCCCAAAACCCAAATCCGACTCCTACCCATTTTAGCTTAGCCCGTATAGCATGGATCTTTGTGAAAAGAGAGCATTTTGGAGGGCCATGGATGCTTGTAGATCTTCAAATATTTTTGGGTATAATTCTAAAACATTTTTGCTTAATTTGTTACAAATTTCTTAAAGCTAAACTACTTAAGTGTTAATTAGGCTTAAGTTGCAAGTTTTGGAATTCAAGTTATGAATTTGAATGCAAGATAGGGTTTTATAAAATTGGTGTATGGTTGTGTGTTATATTTAGGCTTTTTGTCATGTTAATACAAGATTAGTAGCTTGTGCTAATGGTTACTTTAAAAATTGTGTTAATTTGCTAATTTGCTTACTAGGTTTTTGAAATTGGTTAAATACTTGGGATTAAAAATGTGTTTAGGTTTTTCATGACTTCATTAACTTTATTAAGTGTGGTTTAATACTTTAGTTCATGGAAATCCAACCTAAATTGTAGTTTATCCATTTTGCTATGAAATTGTTAAAAAGGGTATTTTGTAAACTAGAATATTAGGGTTTTTGGAATTTAATGAGATTAAATTCCGGGAATTATTTATATGACTTATTTAAGATATTTAATAAATATATTGGCCACTACATTCATTTAAACATCCTGTTTTGTACAAAAACGGTGAATTGTGCTTGCTAGATTTTCGGAAAAAATGACTTTTTAAGTAAAATTGGGGGTTTTTGTGAGTTTTAACCTAGTTTATATTAAAATTAGTGTTCGTGAATGTGCAAATGAGTGTGATTGGATTTTTCTCGATGGTTTGACGTTTGTACATCGACATCGAGGGTTGGTTTGACTATTCTTGCATGCGTAGGCGATAGGTTTGGACCTATGCGTGATACGCGTGGCGATTTGATTTTCGTATGCCGTTTCGATTTCGAATTTAGTTTTAATGCGATATGGTGCGTTATGATATGTAGGTACCCCCATGTGGACTTCGAGACGACCAGCAAGCGCGTGGCGACGTCGGCTCCGGCGAGCGAAGATCAGGTGAGTAGATTTATATCTACGGGGAGAAGTCGGGTGGATGGCGTATAGCACCCCCGCAGTTCGTGGTGATGTATACGAATACGTATACACATATTTATTGATTATATATTGTTTGAGTTTATTGATGATAAATATGGATGGTTTAGTATTGCGAAACCCTAGAGTAGTGGTCGCACCATACATGCACACATCCACCCATACTTTCATACATTCTTCTTCCATTTGTGTTTACGGGAATATATATATAGTTATGTGTTCACATGGGTATGGGACTATGTGTTCACATACAGATCTGAGGATGATACTTGGGATTGAGATGAGTCGATGAGATTTGTGTTGAGGCCGTGAGATCGGTGATATAGCAGGGTTCGTATCTTAGATACGACATGACGTTGTAGCGGGTCCTTGACGTAGTGTTTCACACACGTGCATGCATACTTAGGTGATATCAGTATTGTACTAGACGTAGATCAGTATCAGATCATGATTTTGATAAAGAGGATACCAGGTGAATAGTATGATGAATGTGATTTTGACCCGTACCCAGAATTGGGGGATGTCGTACGACGGATTTACGTACGAGCTATATCTTGATGATTGATCCGCACTCTTGACTTGGGATGTCTGATTATAGATATGGTATCGGATATGATATTATTGAGACGGGATCACCGACTAATATATATACAGGTATGTATATGTATCGACTCAGACGCTAGGCGGTTTCCTTACCTGTAGTCCAGCTTGTTAGCTTAGCCCTTAGTTTAGTTTAGTTATTAGATTAGATTCGATTCTTACCTATTTCAAAACTAACGAATCGTGGGTATTTTAAAAGACTGCCCAAGGGATCCTACGGATATTTCAAAAGACGTATCTTTTCATAAAAACACCGTGACCCCTATTTTCAAAACCCCATGATTTGTGTTATTTCAAAAGGCACCATTTGTAGGACTTATATTAGATTAATGCAGATTAGTTATAGTTGCGTCTAGTATTCAGCTCCCGCTCCTTATTGTGGTTCGCTTCGCATCGCATGCTTATATTATGTTTCATACTCCATTATTGATATCATGCTGTTAGGACACCAGCACCATTACCGATGATGCGTATGTACCACGTACACTTACTTGCCGGCTCACACACATCTTCATCGGTAATTGCCATATCACGTACACCTTAGAAAATATTAGTGCTTGACATAGCATGTTAACTAATAGTTTAGACATTGTAGTTATTACCTGCTACTTCATGCATACTATTATTCATTGTTATGCCGCATTCATGGATTCTCATGCATATATTCACTATTTTACGTGTTATTGAGGTTTCAGATTCGGATTTCCATGAGATTTTCTGGATTTGGAGGAAAACCGCAAAAACATAAATAAACATTTTCTCTCTTTTAAAATAAAAAGTGCGGTTTTCCCATGATGTATGAGTCGTCCACCATGTGTTTGCTGATGGATTTCGAGACCCGATTCGAGGAGACGGATGAACCGTTTCGGGTACATGGTGGACCCGGTAAGGTATCCCGGGGCAAGAAGCGCGTGATGATGACGATGTGAGCCTGGCAGGGGAGCACTACCTACAGGTGATATTACCCGACGCGTCGGATATCCGGAGGATACCGTCGTGGTCTTGAGATGGATGGTAGGGGCCGGTCTGGACTGACGGCGCCCTAGATATTGTGATTGAGATATTGAGATTGAGACTTGAGGTACATAGATTGTGACACAGAGATATCGAGGTATTTGGACACTTGTTTTGTGTCGATGCTGGGCACTGTTTTATGCTGATTTCATATATGGTACCTCATTTCTTTTAAAATACAGAAATCTCACTGATTTATGAAACCAGTTTTATTCAGTACATGCATTCTGTTCCATGCATTCATACATCATCCATATGATATATTGCTACCTGAGGCACTGACACGGGCACATGAGTTCACACTCGGGTTAGATATTACCCTAGCCATTGTTATAGGCTGCATGCTATTCATATAATTGAGGATATATTCTGATCATTGACCTAGGTTGCGTTATTTATGCGATTTCTGTGCGTAGATGTTTTTCTACTCACGAGTTGGCAACTCACCCCCATTGTGCCACAGTTCTTGCAGGTTTCGCCATACAGGTTTCATTACGGCTTTGCTGGCACTATTTCCATTTCCGGGTGACTTACTAGTTGGTGGGTTTTTCTTGTATCGTACCCATCATATTACCTTGTATAATATTATTCCGTTGTATCTAGTAAATTCCATCAACCAAACATGTATTTATTAGGATAGAGACCAGTGTTGTTTATTCTTTCGACCGTAGAGTCGCTCGTTATATTTCTGGTGGTTTTGAGTTTCCTTTTGAGTTTTGATCCTCGCCGTTGGCGTTGTATATTATATTGCTTGTGTGGTTGTGACCGTCGATTGACGAAGAGCTAGCTCCCGCTTGGGGATGCCTTTTTCTTGATTTCGTATACTATTCATGTTGTATCCCGTTTGGGGGCCAGTATTTACAAAGGAGACTCTGCCGAAATTTTCAGTAAATTTTTGATGTTTTTAAAAACCGCATAATTTGGCTTATGCTATTGAAACAACTTGCTTTAAGTTGGTTTTTCTGCACTCTACTACTTTTCTTGGTTTGGATTTCTGGGTTTTCGGTTTACTTAGATTACGTACGCCTCGAGACGTTCGTAGTTTAAGTGCCGGTCATGTTCCGTACTTTCGGGTCATGACAGAGAGTTTTACACATTACAATTAGCCAATCAAGTAGGTGTCTAGAAAGGTGTTAACGAGGTTACGCCTCTGGGAAAACGAGGTTTACATTAATTAGGTTCGTGTGAAAGCACGGGGGACCTCCCTCAAAGTACCGACACTGGCCTGGCTGAAAGATTGGAGAACTTGTAGCGTGTAATTAATCCCGGCTAGTCTTTCCTTTTAGGGTTTGAAGGAAGATTTGATAAAAACAGTGGGAGCCATCCTGATTAGATAAAATAATAACCAATCTATTCTTGTAAGAGCGCACGCTGAGTGTTTTCTTCTCTCTCTCCAGGTAGCGACCATATCACGCCTTAATCAAGATAATAATACGGAATTTTGACCGAACCCGCTTGTTTTACTGAGCTGGGGAACGTTGGTCCCACTCCAACTTATAATAGTTATAAGACAGAGCAGGAAATAGGGGAATACCAAGATTCCCATGCCGCCCAAACGAAGAGAGTGCATGATGATGCATCATCTTCGGGTGTGTTCATTATACAGAACTGTTTCTCAATGTCCTTTACGTCCTGGGTATATGATACCGGATCAGGATCCCAGATATGTAATCTGTTACATGGGCTACAGAAAGGTAAAGAACTGAGAACGGGTGATAAGTTTCATGAGGCAGAAAACGGGGCAAGAGTTGCAGCCAAGTCTGTCGGTCACTGTCACCCTGTATTACCAATACATTGATTCTGAACGAATGTTATTAGATACCGAACCTGATATACAAAATCATATCAGTTTCTTTATTAGTAAAGAAATGATAAAATTTTGTATTGTTGGATAATGTTTTGAACATTTCCTATATCAAAAGTTGATCGGTTCAGGCACGTTATCTAAAAGCATTGATGTTCTAAATCAAACTACAGTTCTTAGTATATAGAACACACAGAAGAGGAAGAGTTCAGAAATGGATGGATCCTTCTTGAGGTATAGTAAACTAGGTCATATCAATGCGACCCGACTAGCTAAGTTACACCTAGATGCATATTTAAATCAGTTTGAATTTACATCTTGTGAAACTTGCCAGTCATGTCACAAAGATAAGATGACCACAGCTCTGTTTATTGGAAGCAGAGAAAGAGTTACTAAACTCTTGGGATGATACATGTTGATGTATGTAGGTCCCCTGTCTACACATGCCAAGACCGGTTCTTTGTACTTCATTACATTCTCTGATAATCTCTCGAGATTCAGATCTATGTTGTTGTTGAAACACAAGTCCGAACCTTTTGAGATATTCATAGAATATAAGTTAGAAGTAGAGAACCAAAATACGGGTATAAGTATTATGTCCTTTGATGTGATCGAGGAGGAGAATACTTGTGCATGGAATTCCTGTACTATTCTAATGGAGAATGAGATTCTCTCTCAGCATTACTCCTCCGAATACACCATAGCACGATGGTATATCGTGGTGGAGCAATCACACCCTATATGATAAGGTGTGCCCTATGATGAGTACTACTGAGTTACCTGTTTCCTTTTTAGGAGTTATGCACTTATGAAGTTGCATACCTATTGAATAGGGTTTCGATCAAATCAGTTGCCTACCACATCATATGTGATATGGAAAGGGAAGAGCCCATATCTTAAGTTAGTTAAGATTTGGGGTTGTCCAGCCTATGTCAGAAAAGCAAAATCCGGACAAGCTCGAGGCAAGATCTGTTATGTAGAACTGGAAATGTTCCAGCTATACAAACTGCAGCTGATGATTTGATAGAACCAAAGGATTCAGTAGAATCCAACGAACCTCAGCCTCTCCGCCGATCTAGTAGGGTTCCTCACCCACCTGAGAGATACTTCGGTTTCTCTATGACAGTGGGAGCGAGGATTGCATCATGATATGATGACCCAACTAGTTTCGAGCTGGCCATCAGGAGTGGGACTCTGTAAGAATGGCTGGATGCTTAGCGATCTGAGATGGAATCCTTATACACCAACAAAGTATGGACTTTAGTTGCTATATCTGAAGGGTTAAATCCCCATCAGGAGGAAGTATATCTTAAGAAGATTACTTGGTGTACATAGAAAAGTTGAGACTTTCAAAGCTAGACTTGTTAAAGGTTTTCGTCATCGACCAGGCGTGGATAATGATGAAACCTTTTTCCAATGGCTATGCTTAAGTCCATCCAGATCCTACTTGCCACGGCTACATACCATGACTACGATATCTGGTGGTTGGGTGTCATGACAGCTTTTCTAAATGAAGTTTTAGAAGAGGGAGTCTATAAGTACACAGCCAGAGGGCCTCGTAGACAGTGGGAACAGCGGAAACGTATGCAAGATGTTTTATGTGATAAAGCCGGCATCGCGGAGTTGGAACATCTGTTTTGATGGCTTAGTCAAAGAGTTTGACATCATCAAAATGGTAGATGAACCTTGTATAAACAAAAAGGTAGTAGGGAGTATGGTGGCGATTCTCGTAGAGTACGTGGATGACATACTCTTGATAAGAAAGCAGTTTCCTATGCTACGCTCGGTCAATCTCCGCTTATCACAATGATTCTCTATATAGGATCAAAATGATACCTCCTAAATCCTGGGTTTTGGATCTATGAGATAGATCTAATTGGATGTTAGAATACTCACTAGCTGTAGTGAGATGGTGTCAATTGATCCTGAGGAGAATCACTGGAAGGGTTCCAGGGTGATGAAGAAGACTGAATGTCAATCACAGGCATTGTCTTTACCCTCAGTAAAGGGACGGTATGTTGGAAGAGTTCCAAGCTAGATACCGTGGCATACTAGACGATAAAGGCTGGATACATCGCTAATTAAGATGCTACCAAAGAGGCAGTCTGGATGTATATTTGTTCATGAGATGAACTTAGTTCCTCCCATTGTGTGACAATGGAGTTGTGGCATATACCAAGGAACGTCCGTCCCATCAGTGATCCAGACATATTCTAGGGCAGTATCACCTGATCATGGAGATGGTTGATCTCCAGGCTGATCGAGGTTTGGAGAGCAGACTTAAAGGACAACACGGCGGATCTACTCACAAAGGCCTATTCCCAGAGAGAGACTTTTATGGGATGGTTGAGTATGAGATACTGCAACCACTGCTACAGATGGCCCTAGTGCAAGTGGGAGATTGTTAGTTATATGTATGCCCTCGAGGCCATTACTGTACATTGGATGTATATTGTAGTGGATGTCGGGACATATATAGGGAGGACTTTCTTGCTCGACATGATAGTATGCTATCTGGTTACACTTTACCTTAACGTGTACACTGGTTGTCTCTCTGTTACATGTTGGTAAGGCCCTTAGGATGTGTACTTGACTACCTGAACTATGATGCGGATCATACTAGTGGGGACATGGTAGTCCATAAGTACATCCTTCAAAGTCCCTAGTCGTGGGTATATCGAGACGGGGCATCGATATACCAGAGTAGACTAGCGTATACCTTCTCGACCCATACAGATGGGCGATGGATGATCCCATATCCATTGGTGTTTGACATCAGAGATGATATACGGGTGCTCAGTGGAGACTGGGTACACTGGACGGACTCGCCGAGAACTCCCAGATGGTATTATACCTTACGTCAAATGGCAGTTCTCAGGTGACACCTGTACAGAGTAGTCTGTTGACCCGAGATCGTCATAGAGTCTTGTGTGGTTCCCACTGTGCTTTGATTTCCACCTTACCACGTCCAAGAGGGCGTGCAAAACGGTGGTTATTGGGTACAGTCCCGAATCACATGGAGACAATGAGCGATAGGAGGGGATTCGTCTCTCCCGGTATAGGGAGTTGATGTTGATCTGTGTTCGATTGGCTATAACCGGAAATCCCTGGCCAGGGTTGCTGAGATTTACTGGTAAGTGTTACCAGTAGTTTCTTGAACTGTTATAGACCTCATATCGACACGACTTATCGAGCTATTGGGGTCTGACGTTTACCGCCCCTAGGCAAGATATGCGACATATCAAACGACGAGACCGGACTGTACGGTAAGTGTTACTGGTTGGATTCACAGGAGTGTGTGCGGGCTTGCTCGTCGATCTTCTCATCGCTCAATACCCGGGTGGCCGTTACGTTTAGCAGACCGCTTGCGGCTTGTGGGTGTTTGATATGATCATCACCTGCTGCCGGCGTATTGACGAGTCTTTAGAGTCCTACACAGAGGTTTCCTGGCTCAAGCGAAACGAAATAGGAGTGCATATGAGATATGTGCGGGACCGAGAATAATGCGTGTATGTGATACCGTATTCTATTCTCGCGATGAATGTATCGATTGGTTGTATGCGATATAACCTAGTTATCGAATCAAGTATTGATTCGATAAGCCGATACGTAGGATACTAGTCGGTTATATGCGATATAACCGGATCGTTAAATCAAGTGTTGATTTAATGATTTAATGTATAAATATATATTTGATATTTTACTTTGCATTAACTAGTATTGGTTCACTTTAAATGGATCTTCTCACTTGGATGTACAAGTTGTATATGCGATATACTTTTTGTGCAAATGATTGTATCATGTTTGATGATACATGTTTACTTGGTTAAGTGTAAAGAATTAAACCATGGTTAAACTAATGATTAGGGTTTTGTTTTTCCATTACTTATTTATTCATTTATTTATTTGTTTATTCATTTTGGAAAATGAATAGCATAAAGAGAAAATGGTGGCTTTCTTTGTTTGCATCTTGAAGCTTCATGAAGCTTTGACCAAAGTGACCATTTTGTCTTCATGCTTAACCCTAACCATTCATCTAACCTTAGTAAATTCTTTACACCTAACCATGGTTGATATTATGATAAGTATTCTTTTTCTTTTCTATTTAAAACAACTTATCATATTATCATCTTCATCTTCTTTTTCTTCTTCAAGAATGAAACTATGCCACCATCAATGGCAACTTGAGAATAACAGTGAGAAATCCAATTCTAAAGTGAACCCACCTCCTATTTCTTCATCCTCTACCTCTTGCCAAGTAGTATAGGGTGTTTTCTTCACAAGTTTTCATGACTTGGTGAAGTGGGAGCTTGATCTTGTGATGCCTCGACGTAGATCATCTTCGGCACGAAGCCGACGACCTTGCCCGTCCATTTCTCCGACGAAGCCGACGCTAGAGCCCGGGATTCCATTTGGACAGCGAGGAGACTTCTTTGCGGAGCTATGGAGGTGGAGGACCGGATCTACAAAGGTTGTATTTCCGTTCTTTTAGTTATATTGTTAACTAGTTGCTAGTTTCGCCTAATCTCTAGTCAACGATCCGTAGTCTAGGGTTTCTCGGCACCGTAAAATTTGAAATTGGCATGTTTGATGCCTTGTGAGACCTCTTTAGAGTGCCTAGGAACCCTACACGAAGTGTGGAGTGGAAAGAGGAAGAGGTTCCACCGGGCGTGCCAGAATCTGTTCACCGCCGAAAGACGCGACCGGGATGTTGGGACGTCCGGCCTGAATTTTGGGGGCAGATACTATTTGGTTTTATCCGTCCACCTCTCCGAAGATGCCAAGTTGATTTATGGCACTATGTATCGAAGGTTTAAACGGATGCGGCCGTTGTAGCAGACTTCTTCAGATTCCCCCTCGTTAAGGGGTTTTTTTTTATTGTGGGGACGCTCTTCCCTGCAGGCACAAGCCCCTGCAGTTAATTACGCTACCGCATTGCGGTAACCACTTTCTCCTTCTCCAGATGGTCATTTTGTGTCGTGTGTGTTTTTTTTGTTTTTGGTTGCCCGTGGATTGTATACAGAGACTAATTTATGCTGTCGCCCGTAGGGCGTGGATTAGTCCAAATCCGTATTTTCTTAGATTTGGGTTTGGGTTTAAGGATCGTTAATCTCATTTGAGACTAAGATCAACTTAAACATTTGTTAAGAATACGTTAGTCTAATTTTAGACTAAAATCAACTTAACAGGATCATTTAGATCCAACAAAAGAGCATTTGGGCTCTATTGTTTAGTTTAGGGACATTGCGGTCCAGAAGTTTAAGGACATCATAGTCCATGGAGTTTAAGGACATCATAGTCCAGAGTTTAAAGACGTCTTAGTCTGTAAAGTTTACAGACATCATAGTCTATGAGTTTAAGGACCTCACAGTCCGTGGTGGTTTAGAGACATCATAGTCTATGAGTTTAAGGACCCCACAGTCTGTGGAATGTCTGGTTGTCGGGACCCGTCACCTCTTTGAAGATGTTGAAGGATTACAACGAAAAATATCAGAGGAGTGAAGAGTTGTACCCTTGAACCAATATTGGTTGGAAGATCTGTTTAGGACTAAGATCAAAGATTTATGAGCATATAGGCTCAATTAATTTGAATTAGGGATCTGGGGCCAACTTAGGCTCGGCCCATTCAGTTAAAATGTTAAACATTTAACAATGTTGAGCATTGATTTAGGCTCTGAGCATTCATTATGGCTTTGGGCTTTATTTATAGAACAATTTATGTTCTTTTAGCGCACACGTGAGGAGCACGTGGCGCGCTTGGCGCTGTGCGCTAGTCAATGAGCGCAGAGCGCTTCTGTTGGGTAGCGCACACGTGAGGAACACATGGTGCGCTTAGCGGTGAGCGCCAGTCAAAGAGCGCAAAGTGCTTCTGTTTAAGTAGCGAACACGTGGGGAGCACGTGGTGCGCTTGGCGGTGAGCACCAGTTCAAAGAGCGCAGTAGCGCACACGTGAGGAGCACGTAGCGCGCTTGACATTGAGCGCCGGTTCAAAGAGCGCAGTAGCGCACACGTGAGGAGCACGTGACGCGCTTGACGTTGAGCGCCAGTCAATAAGCGCAAAGCGCTTCTGTTTAAGTTTGGAGCGCTAAGGCTCTGCAGCGCTGTGCGCTAGATTTGGAGCGCTGAGGCGCACTTATTTAATTGGAGCGCTAAGGCTCTTTTTAGGCAGCTTTGTACCCTGAGAATTAAATTCTTTCTATAAGAGACTTTGTCTCATGGATCTAAGAACAAAGTTCTTATTTTTTATAGGAGATGTTTCAATCTCTTATGTTTTTGGTGAAACGCTCTGTCTTTATGGATCTATGATCCTAAGAGAATTGAATTATTCTCCCTCTTTTTATAATGAGATATTATGATCTCTTT